>OX387667.1:1820481-3147922 GCA_947568875.1 Fissipunctia ypsillon
TAAACTAGTTAAACAATTAATACCTAACCAAATATAGGTAGCAACAAGCCAATAACCATTCACTTTCTATTTCACGGTCTGAGCGGGGATTCCCCCGTCCGGTCCGGTGGATAATTATATTATTGTAAGCAGTCGTCTGTCACCACTGACCTCGGGAAACTACTTGTGACTCGGTTACGGATGACTTACTCTCACTGGGGACAAGATTTTGGGATTTTACTGATTTTTAACAACTTTTAATTAATACCTGTCACCAAAACTCGAAACACTACCACTTGGTTGCAAATATTATTATTTTTTAAATAAGAATAACAAACCTGTTATATCTTCCAAAATCAACTTTTGCTGCACAGATTAGAATAATCATCCCATTCATCATAAAACCAGACTCGTTTACGTCATTGGTCGTACGCAGAAGACCTTGCATAATTTATGAATGAGTTCAAAGCATTAGTCTCTAATAAAAAACAGATGCCGAATGAGCGAAACAATCAGCACACCAACAATGGTGGACAAACCCACATCGGTAGTTTTGACCTGCGCACGCGCTTACAAGACAGGATAAATGACGCAGAAGGTCAATTCGATACAATTAGACAGAGTCAGAGACCTATTTACCCCAGAAGCAAGAAATTGTTGGAAAAAGTTAGCTACTGGATATGATCTGATAAGGGCGAGTTTCTAAAATGGGTCTTACTACCAACCCGAGTACAACTGCCGATACCAAAAAAACTTTTTAATAACAAAAACCGACTTCCAAATAAAACACTACAAAGTGAAAAATAACTTGAATTAGTCGGTGTCTTTGGTTTTTGTATTTTCGTTTTTTGCCACCGACTTCCGAAATTAAAGTGGGGTTGTGGAGATTTTTTGGAAGACGGTTTTTTTTCTTAAATTTTTTTTTTTTCACTTTTTAGTGGGTCGGTCTGTAATTTATCTAAGTTACAATAGCCTAAGGTCAACTGCTCGTCACCTTATACAAAATATTGATTTTACCAATGCAGGGACGTTAATTGTTGAGGAGTTCTCTTAGAACTTCATCATCAGCAGGCTCCACTTCACCATGTGCATTGTCACGAGCTTATTGCTTAGCAACCATATTAAAGTAATCCCAACCCGTGAAATATTTATTATTGAGTAGTTCCGGTGGCCATCTGTGGTCTTCATCATCGGTTCCACTTCACCAAATAGTGCTTTCCGAGAGCAAATGCACGAGTTACTATAAAAAAATATCCAAAATACTATAAGTATGCCTATAATATTTGAAGAGTTCCCTCGATTTCTCCAAGATACCATCACCAGATCTTGACCAGATGACAATGCGACCACCTGGGAAGTATACCCTTTCAAACAAAAAAAGATTTTTCCAAATCGGTCCAGCCGTCTTCGAGTAATCGGGGAACACATAAAAAAAAAACAAAAAGATTCAGACGAACTGAGAACCTCCTCCTTTTTTGAAGTCGGTTAAAAATAGGCCATGTCTAGATAGTTTTTTATTTCTTTTTTCGGGTGTTATCCTGCCTACTTCTGCTCAATCCTTCGTACAGACGTGATGTCAAATGTTATTAGACCAATTTAAGAAGTTTCTAAAATTCGGATAATTTTCTTCCAAAAATTAAATTTTCCACGGCTGTTACAATTCGTATAGTCGTTGATTACAATGACAAGACTGTTTTGCAAGACTATTAATAATGACGTCTTACTTAGGGGCTTGACCTTTTGTTTTTTATCGATACGCCACTGTGAAGACGTATTTCCTGCATACCATAACCAACTAGTTTTGTTGCTGTCGTCACATCGTCGTCATCGATCATTTACTTTGGTTTTATAAGTACTCATCAGTGTCACGTAAATATCAATGGTTTGACTTTTATTTGTTTTTACATGGTCTTCACATGATCTGACCAAGATTATGTCTGGACTTTAAAAGAGACTGTGACCTCTGAGTTTGTTTCGGCCTTTCTTCTCAGAGTAGTCAGATAGGAAACGCCGGCCTCATCTAGTTTAAAAAAAAAATGTTTGACATGTAAAAGTGTTTGTATAAACCTACTTACAGAAATAAAATCATTTATCATTTATTGGATCAAAGGTTAATTTGCTTGTAAACTCATAGATGTTTCGATTTGTTGACCATTTTCTATTTTGTTAAGTACACACAGCACAGTACTTGTTGACAAGCATACTCTGTCGGCCCATACGTAATTTGATAACATTATAAAAACCAATTTTTTTTTTAAAGATTAACCGTGGAGTTTCTTGCCGGGTCTTCTCTATAGGAAACGACCAATTGGAACGGTACACCTAGCTTCTGACGATTTATGTACTACCCATGTAGGTTTATGTGAAATAAAATATTTTGAATTTGAATTCGATAAATAGTTGATTAGCGGGTTCAAAGATTCGTCGTTCCGTTATGTTACGTCATCGTGATGACTGATAATGATAATATGTTATGTAGCTGATTCAAACTATGACGAATTGCATGACAAGCCAAAAACTACTTTTGACGCACTTTTTACTTAGTTAACGCTGTTAAATCGAAATAGAGTATCGTTCTGGAAAATAATCGATGGTCAAATTACCCATCTCCATTTAATCATTTAAATGACACACGTTTAGAACAAGCTATGCTCCGTTTTATACTTTTAGTTAATTTATTTTAAGATATTTTTGTTACATTAATTTTAAATTGATTTAAAATAACACACACATATAACATCACGCCTTGTTTCTCCGACGGGTTAGGCAGTGGTGTACCTATAGTACACCCACATTTCGCCAGTTATGTTTTAGTCCCATGTAATAGGGGGCGAGCCTATTGCCATCTACCGCATAAATCCAGACTCCGGGCTGCTACTGAGAAATTCCAGATAGAAAAACTCAATAACACTTTGTCCGACCTGGGAATCGAACCCAGGACCTCTGCTCAGCACTGATTTAAAATTATGTATCAAATATGGGGATATTGACTTTTTATGACTGTTTATATTTACCGTGTATATTTTTTTGTAATGTGCGTTTTATTTGCGAAGAGTGAACTATTCTTCTTTCTTTCTTCAAGACTATCGAGAATTACCTAATACGGGAACTATCATAAAAAAAAATATTTTGTAAATCGTTTTTTTTTTTTTGTAAATCGCAACCTCAAATGATATTAATCCCAATAGGATGGACCCAAGGACCCAATAGGTTGTAGTAACAAACATTAGATTTATTAGATAAGTCCCTGTGTACACCGGAGCGGTGTACAAAAGGGCGGGCCACGTATTAACGACCTCAGAACATTACGAGCCGCGGCCGGTTGTTTGATGCCTTGCACGGAAGAAGTACAAAATTTTAGAATTCTTTATTTTGTTTTACTTTCAAATACGACGATATTTAATTAAATTGATAAAATATATACACTTAAAATATTAAAACTTCTTATATTTAGGTTATTATATTTTTATTTTTATAGTTTTTTTTATTTAAATTGAACAATTGCTATACAATAGAATTAAAACATGATTTTAAGATTGAAAAGTTGATTGAAATGTCACATAGACAGGTTTTGAACAAGTACCTAGCAAAACAAAATAGTAGTATCTAGTTAGAGAAAGCTTTTTGCAGAAGATCGCATCAGGGCCAGAAAGAACCTGTGTTTTCGATTACTGCCACCACACCTCTTTCTACCACTCTCGCCAAGCTCCATTGCTGTATCTCAGTTTAATTTTAAGGGATGGTCATGGTAAAAAAAAACAAACGTCTCATATTTGCCTCTAAAAACGTATCTATCTTTAAATCTCTAGACAAGTCCCAATAAGTAATAATAACCTTTTTCCAACAGGAACACGGTCAGACTATTAGCCATTAGTCACATAAAGAGGTGGCTCATATCCAATAGATAGCTATAACACCTGCTGGTATCTACAAAGGGCAGCCGACGTATTCAGACTACACAAAACGAGTGTCCGTCGTGATCACGTGATCACGACTCCGAGCCGACCTGTGCCATACCGTTGGTGCCTCGCGACCATTGTAATGAAGTGTACACGAGCATTTATGGGCTATGCTGTACAGTCACGAGCAGCGAGATACAGGGTTAGTTTTCAATAACCGGCCAAATTGTCACAGGGTGTTCTACCCATGAATATGAACAACTTTTACTATGGGACCAACTCTGAAATCACGAAGAAAAAATCTGCTGATTCATACAAAAGTTCAATACCGACTCGACCAAAATGTATAAATAAGCAAGCGTTGCTTAACCTCGAAGATCGACTGCTATTATCGGCTGTTATTATTTAGCCACGATTTCGTCTTATTCAGCACAGACTAATTAATGCAAAATGTTTTCACGATATTAGTCATGAAGACTAATATCGTGAAAACATTTTGCATTAATTACCACGCTTGGTCAGTCCTGAAACGCTGTTGCATTTATTTGTATGAGAAATCCATTATGCTCGGCTCCTATAAACAAAAACGAATCGTTTTGCTTATCAGTGGTAGCTTTTTTTAATTGCCAAACTGGGTATATGAATAGATTCGTTAGCTAACTTTACCTAATCCTCCCATAAGGATGTAGCTATCAAGCTACTTCCATACGGGAGGGTCTGCTATACAAAGCTATGAGGTATTTGCTTCATTATTGGTAAAGATAGAAGAGTCTTAATTTTAGCCAAAAACGGTCCGTACATTATAGGAATCGGTCATAAAGGACGGATAGCACTACTGCTATCCGCCCTTTTACTACGCACTAGTTACTACTAACTGCACATTTACAAATAAGCCAGAGCCGCTCTCGTTTCTCACAAATAGGCCAGAGCCGCTCTCGTTTCTCACAAATAGGCCAGAGCCGCTCTCATTTCTCACAAATAGGCCAGAGCCGCTCTCGTTTCTCACAAATAGGCCAGAACCGCTCTCGTTTCTCACAAATAGGCCAGAGCCGCTCTCATTTCTCACAAATAAGCCAGAGCCGCTCTCGTTTCTCACAAATAAGCCAGAGCCGCTCTCGTTTCTCACAAATAAGCCAGAGCCGCTCTCGTTTGTCTCATCGCGTTTTTTACGTATGAAACCGATGTTTACTCACGAATCAGATTATTTAACTGAATTATAAAACAAGACTGGAGCATACAAATGCGCAACTTTAAAAAGTCATCCTCTACTTTTACCCCTTAACCGAAAACTTGAGAAGTTTAATCGCTTTATACAGCTTGTCTTTGTGTTCTCATGTCAATGAATGTAGCAAAAGAGGGTTCAAAGTTAAGATTAGGGAGGTTTTTTCAGAAACAGAAACCTCACGATAATATGGTAAGATTTAAACCTCGGGATCAATTCTGTAAAAATCTCATCGTGAAAATTTTGATGAAGTGGCAATAGTGTCAGGGAGAATGACAGCTCACTTCAAGCTCACTTCACCAAAATTCTCACGATGACATTTTTACAGAATATGCGCCGGCTGCAGACCAACTTATTATTCATTCTCATTTGTAACCAACTTCAAAAAACCGGACAAGTGCGTATCGGACCACGCACAATGAAGGGTTCCGTAGTTGGGATGAAGAAAGAAAAAACAGAATTATTACAAAAACAAACTTCACATTGTTGTTGAAAAACACGTTCCCCCATACATTCCAACTGCAAATGTAAGTTTGTACGCACAATATTGAAAGATTTACCGTGTTATTTTAAAACTATAGACTTCTTGTAGCTTTTCCTGTAAGTATAGAACTATTTTCTGCATTTTTTTTCGAAATTTTTGGTTCAGATTTTCTTAAATAACTTGAAACCTATTTGTTTTAAAATTATAAAAAATCTATTCGAGACACCCACAGTAAGCCACAGTCACATTTAATATGTCACAGTATGCAAATTTTTTTTTTTTAATTTTCTTATTTGGCCCCCAAAAGTTACCCTCATAATCAAAATTCATTTATTTACGTAACACGTCCGTGTTTTGATCACAGAATTTGATATGTATACCAAATTTCAACTTATCGGTCCATTAGTCATTGGTCATTTTCTTTATACTACCAACTGTTTTTTGTAACCTATATTTATTACATAATGTAACAAAGGTTTTTAGCATCAATAAAGTTTTTTATTATTATTTTTTTTTATTTATTATTAGATTCGGAGCAAATTGGCTGTGACAGACAGATACACGAGTGATCCTATAAGGGTTCCGTTTTCCTTTTGAGGTACGGAACCCTAAAAAGGAAGATCTCTATTCAATGGGTTTTCCAGTTTTTTTTCGGTTACAGATGAATTCAAACCACAATAAACAGAAACAGACTACAGTAATATTTCGCGGAAAGATTTTGGTTATCTATGCAAAGAACACTTAGACAAACAGATAGAACTCTTTGTCTGCGTCTGCGCATGTCTTATTCCGTCACAGTGCTGCTGCATTAATGTCCGGTCGTAAGTCAGCATGTGTATAATTTCGTCACCTCTCCGATGGTGCTCGAGTATGAGCGATGCCATTACACCAGCTCCTAGATCCGGTTAGGTTTCTAAGAATCTGAATCGTGGGAAGTATACAGACTCACCAGCAAACAAACAGGCCAAAAAACGTAATTGTCAAATTATCGTCGCGTATACTGCGGGACAACTTGCTCGCTGCTTTTCGCAAGGTCAAAGACATAAAGTCTGACCAATTGGGTTTCGCATGTGCACAGGCGACTATTTACATGAACGAGCATCTGACGCTCAAGAAAAAACATTTATTTCGGAAGGTTAAAGATGTCGCCACATTGCGCCAGTTTAAGTACGTCTGGATTCGAAACGCCACTATTCTCGTGCGCGAACGGGATGGCGATGCTGCTTTTGCAATACATACAGCCGACGATATTCGGAAGATTAAAAGCGGTCCGCCAAACACCAATGGTGGTGTTTCCAACCCCGATACGATAATCACTATTAAACGATTATCACTTATACACTAATAATTTTTACAATCAATCTGACTAGCCTTTTCCCAATTATATTGGGGTCGGCTTCCAGTCTAACCGGATGCAGCTGAATACCAGTATTTTACATGGAGCGACTGCCTATCTGACCTCCATAACCCAGTTACTGGGTAATACGATACACCTTGGTAAGACTAGTTGTCAGAATTTCGGGCTTCTGACGACCCGTAACGACTGTGAAAGATCCACGAATGACAGCTGGGACCAACGGTTTATCGTGTTTTTCGAGGCACGGAGGAGTCTCGGTATTTAAAGATGGTCACCTGTCCACCGACCAACCCCGGCAAGCGTAGCTGAACCTGATTGATCGACCCGTGTGGCTGTTATTACTTTGCCACGAGCTCCTCACACTAATAATTTTTACAGCAGATAAGAATTTACTGACGGAAAACATTTTGTAATATAACCTATAATATTTGCATGCTACGATATAAGGAAAACATGTATAAGTACTCTATTATGTCTCTAAAACAACTTTATACACCATGTTTTAAGCAAATAAATATTATTTCTATTTCTACATTTTTCTGTTTTTAAGACTGCCTCGTTGGTCTAGTGGCCGCAAGCACTACTGCTGAGCATGAGGTCCTGGGTTCCAGGGTCGGGCAAAGTGTTATTGAATTTTTCCATCTGGAATTATTCAGTAGCAGCCCGGAGTTTGTATTTGTGCCCGGTAGATGGCAATAGGCTCGCCCCCAATTACATGGGACTTAAACATAACTGGCGAAATTTGGGTGTACTATAGGTACTTACACCTCTACCTAACCCTTCGAGGAATACAGGCGTGGTAGGCAGACAAATATTTGGAGAACAGCATACATAGGAAAGTATTTTTACTCAGTTTTTTTTAAACCCTCTGGTAATTGTTAGTTTTAATATAAAGATTTATGTCCACAGCCTTTTATTTAGTGCAGCGTCTAAATACTACTAATACAGGATTTCTATATCACGAAGCGACACGCGCTTTACTTGTGGTAACCAAGTGTACAAACACGCTATGAATGTGTGCGTGAAGACGAGTAGCGTCAGCATATAACACACACACGCACACACACACTTCCGACTTAGCCATTATCTCTGACGGTACCGAGAGCTTCTGCGCTTACACACACATTTACAGCGTGTTTATACACTTGGTAACCACAAGTAGAGCGCGTCGCTTCGTGATATACAAATACTATACAAGGTGCAGAAGACAATACAACAATACATTAAACTGCGTATATAATGCAGTTCCCAGTCTGTCTACGAAAATTCAATCAAATATATCAATAGTTAAGTCACTACAGCTAATCAAAGATTGGCAAAACTCATAGTCAGCCCATCACTGCTGTTTAGTTTGTTTGAAAAAATCGCTTTTTTACTTTCGATGCTTAGATTTATTTGATATTTCTAAAATAATCTTATAATGCATTAGTATTGCCAATGTTTTAATTTATTGTTGCATTGTTGTCTCGTGGGAAAAGTAACACTTTATACACCTTCTGCCACATACACTTTAAAAAAATTACCAAGATCACTGTGTACAAATCCTAAGGTGTAAACTTTCAATAGTGAGAGGAATAACCTGTCCCTAACTACCGTTTAGTACCTGCCGTGTGTAGGACGCTGGTTGCATTGGAGCAGGTTTGAGCTCGCAATCTCACAGGTGTCATTGATTGATTGTGCAATGTATTGCTCTTTATGCAGCAGTCTGTAGGGCACTGACATCCATACTAATAATAATTAGTATAGATCAGTAGCGAAAGCACCATATAACACGATCCCTACCGGCTTCCCTTTGGAAATTCGCATCAGCAACTGTACCGCTATTACAAAATTTCACAGTTAATAGTATCTACTATTGCCAAAAAAGTTAAAACCGGCTTCGCTTCGGCTTCTCTCTTACAAAAATTGACACCTCGCCGCTGGTATATTTATATTATACTAATTACCTGTGCACTTGATGACCGTATGACGTCAGTGAGTGCAGTTCGCGTAAAGTTAGCTGAATTTTGGGCCAAACATATTATAATTATGAGCTTTCTGCCATCGATACGCTAAGAAGATACTAATACTATAAAATATAATAAATAATATAATGTAATATTATTTTATTATTATTAACAATAACATATCTCGGGATGGATGAGGCGTACGAGGAGCCGAAGCCAACTCGCAGAGGCCTGTTAGACGTTTTTAATTAAAAGAGGCACCAACCGACGATTATCCCTGTTCGCACTATGCAAGTGCACCCAAGGACAACCCCCGGTTGGTGTAGGACTATTGCAGGATATGGAAACAAAGGTATTGGATTGGGTTTAGGTGGCTGAAGTGAACTGGTTATCTAGGACTATGGAAAGACTATGGCCCCTGCCTGACCAATGTTTAATGATAGATCGCCGGAGTCCTGCCAGCAGGACTAAAAATACTGTAATAACATACAGTACAAAATTAAAATTTGCACGAAAAAATAGATGATTTTTTCTCTTTCACATTGTATAAAAAGCGGTTGTAAAACACGACTGACCCACAATCAGCAGGCGATGGCGCATGCGAATACACGGGGGCAGCGCGTTCGCGCTCGCGCGACTTATTTCGACGCCCGGGTACCGAAAACGCTCGGAGTCGTCAACATTTCGGTATTTCAACGTAATATTAAATAAAGGTGCTCCTATAATTAATAATTTGTCTTTTATTAAGTACGAAATCGCATGCATCTATAATTATTATTAATATTATGAAAGTGCTTAAACAAATTCGTTTTTTACAAACATACAGCGCCATCTAGTCTAACTTATCCAAAGCACTACTATGAGCAGCCTCATAAACTAGAAGACAGCAACTACAAATGATTTCTGTATACAAGTGATGCCATCTACAATCTTCGTGTGCAACAATCTGCGCAAGCGCCACCCCGCGAGTTAACTGCAGCACAACTACAGGCAACTGCGTATAGATGTTGTGCACACATATCAACTATCCGCCTTTATAAGCAGATCTGTCTTCGAACTAATCGTCTTTCACTAGCTAGAGGTTCTGAGCCCGATAGCCACGCAGCCAGCTCTGACCCTTAGTACGACTGGTTCCTGCTTCCATAGCCTCGCAGTCTTCAGGAAACTAGTTAGCTAGGGGAGGTCTGACGGGCGATAGCCACGCAATCCCTTTCGTCCCTCCACTTAAGTGGCAACCTTAAGGCTGCCACTTGATATATTTGACAAGGGGGCCACATACCTATCCTTTTTTTTTTTGGATGGGAAATCATCAAATGACTTCTCCCGCTCTGGGCGGAGCATGAGGGCGTGTCAGACTTTTACTGACTAAAACCCACCCGTGTTCCTTCTGTTGCCTGTGCCGGGGCCACGGTAACTCTTTCAAACATCCCGCGACCCTGGCAGGGGCAACATGTCCTGAGGTGCTTATGAGGAGTAGAGAGGTATTCCATGGCTATCAGGACAATCCCGGAAGTACGGTCAAGATCCCTACCAGCATCTTACTGGAATACTTCCTTCCTCCGAGCACGTTTGCTCTTGCGAATCTCCATTCAAGCCGGCCAGTAAAGGCAAGAAAGAGTTAGGAGCTCTGTTCCTCCTCAGTGTTCACTCCAGCCGGTCAATAAAGACAAGCCAGAGGTGAGGAACAAGACTTCTCCCGGAGATAGGGTCCGTGGGATCGCTACTGCCCAGCAGCTCGCCACATGCTGTCTTGCGGGTTTCTGTATCTCTCTTGGTCTGGCTCCTCACCCTGTACCCTAGACCTGTGACCTGTGTTTGTAGTGTGCAAGCCCCACCACAACGTCAACGTAGAGATGACTCTGTCCGTCTGTCGGTTTCTTTCCTTTTCACGCCGCAGTAGCTGAACGGTTTTGGATGAAATGTGGCACACGGGTTGACCATGGCCTGGGTTAGGACAGATACTTTTCATCTCGGTAATACTTTCCGGTGGGATAATTTCCAAAATCCACAGGCAGACAGGCAAAAACAGTATACACGAATGTAATAATATCTAATAAATATAATAAAGAGATAGTTTCCGAAACTACTCACTTTTACAGATAGAGAGCTATTGCCGAGTGCCACAGGATAATTATGTTTTATGTTAAAACACGCGCACGAAGTCGCGTGGATAAGCTAGTGAACTATAAACTGGTTTACTTGGAGGAAATTCTTTAGAATAAACATTACAAGTACCCATTAGTACTCATTGCACAAGTACCCAGACTCGAATCCACAAATACTTTAGTTTGTGCTGAAATCAAACCCGTGAACAAGAGCGCAAAAGCCAACCGTTCAGTCACTGCGCCAATTGAGCGATTGTAGATATAAATAATATTGGTCGTATCATATAAGCTAGGTTCATTTTATTTTTATAAGTTTATTTGCACCTTCAAGTAAAAGATATGGCTTACAATAACACTAGGAATTAAAGTAAGTACAGTTGCATGTTAGAACTGCAGCCATATCTTGTAATTATAGGTATCAGCGCCCAATATAGCGGATTACGTATATATGTATATGTAGGTTGATAATAATTAATGTAAATGTGAAAGTAACTCTGTCCTCAAGCCTGAACGCCTGAAAGGATTTCGATGAAATTTAGCACACAGGTAGACCATGACTGACCTGGGTTAGGACATAGGATACTTTTTCTCCAGATAGTACGTTCCCGCTGGATAATGTCCGTCCTCCACGTGAGTGGAGCCGCGGGCAAAAGCTAGTTGTTGTATAAATCTGTCAGTCTTATTGGCGCCCAACAAATACTCCATGCATACAGGGTAATACTGATTAGAAAATATTTTGTATTTTCTTTTTTTTTTAATCGTCCGGATTATTGAATTATTTGTTTCTTATTGTGTTATATTATGGAGTTTCACTTGTACTGTGCTGTAATCGGTAAAGAATAGGCCATCCGTTCTTCATCAGCTAGCATTATCAGAATTTATTAAGAAACAATGCTCATAAATAATTAATGTTGTAATGCACATTAGTCCAGATTCCTAATAAAGTTACCTTTAACACTATAAATTTTATTACACTAAGATAAAACCAAGGAACACCGCTGGACCGACGACCTTAAAAAGGTGGCTGGGACAGACTGGATGCGGATGGTGGAGAAGAGGGAGTTGTGGCGCAGCCTGGGAGAGGCCTATGTCCAGCAGTGGACAGAGAATACTACGATAGTCTGAGTTGTAAACCAAGAAAAAGTATATAATAAATAGCACTCCCTATAAGAAAATGTATCTTCCCACTCCATACTCATTTTGCCCAAAGCTGGGCAAACGATATGCTTAGTATTTTCTATAATAAAAAACAGCAGTGCTACTAGAAATATACAATAAAAAGAAATAAACAAGAAATCGAACCCCGTACCATTCTATTCAGTGTCTCTGTAGGTGTTTATAAATATCATAACGTCTTTCAATATTAGAGCGAAAACTATAAATTAGTAAATAAAAGGGCATCGTAATAATGACGAAATGTCAATGATGACGTCAATCTCAAAATGACCAATTCAGGCCAATCAATACCAATCATTGTCAATTATGAATAAAGATGGAGTATCTCTACTTAACCTTCAAAAACGGTAGCGTAATAATACCTAAATTAACGTTCAAACTACTATTACTATTATAGAATAAGCAATTTTTGGTAAAAAAAACACACGTAAACGACTACCCGGAAATGGCGCCCAACAATTAGACCTATAACAAATTCAAAACTACCCTCGCTACAACATAAAATCAAGATCGTCGCAACTTCCGGCTTCGTCACACATCGCTGCATTTCCGCAGCAAATCACCATAACACAGCAGTCACGGCGCAATCGAATGCAAACCATTCGAAAAGTTCGGAATACCCGTCGTTCGTAAAGTTCAATTTCTTAGCAACGGTCCACAATGGCTATCGCGGGCATTCGCACACGTCATCACGGCGTGTCCGGTCTCTCCCCCAATAAATGAAATTTAACAGAATGAGGGAAAAAAATCAATACCAACACTAGTGGATATCGGCCACTATCGCAGCCCCTCTAATTTACTACCTACGATAAAAACAATCCGGTGTGTGCGTGGCCTGCTGCCTGCTGCCTGCTGCGTGCCCACAAACGTATCATATTAACTGCTACAATATTCATGCGACATTATGAACGCGCCCTTGTGTAATATATCGCACATCAATAATTCCTAAACGCGATTGATTCCATGAAAAAAAAAACAAGTACTCACGGATACAGCAGCCGTCAAATGTTATGAAAGTTGAGCATTGTTAGTGGACCCCGCCGAGGTCGTCGAACCCGCAGAGCACGATGACAAACACACAGGCCGCCATGTTGTATTTCAAAACGTCAATTTTTTTTTTAAATTTTCCAATCGGCGAACTGTCAAACTCCGGCCGGCCGAAACTTGGTCGAACTTAAACCGCCTAATACTCGAAAAACTCCATCCGATATATTTTGCGCCTCAACTCCTTTTTGGTGAAGTAACTTTATGTTTACGTTGTAATTACGCCTATCTATAAACACTTTATTATTGTATAAAACGGTATAAAAATATTAAAATTATGAACGATGGAAAACTTGTAAATTAAAACGAAATATAAATATATATTAATAATAATATAAACGTACTAGCGGCTCTGAGTGCGAGCGCCTACTGACTTAAAATTTTTGGGTATAAAAACATGCTACAATAGCCTCCTATTGGAGTGAGCTCTCTTGATACTTTCACCGACCGGAAAAATCGCGCGCATCGGGGAATACAGAGAAAAATGTTCAAGAACGCACGAGCCAATTTGATCTTTAAGACTTACGACTCAAGATATATTGCACCGGAACCGTTGAGCGTTTGATTTTATAACAGAAAATAATTATTTAGTTGATTATTAGGAAATATTTCCCTATCAAAAAATGTAATAAAAATACTTATTATAATCTAATTTAACCTTGATTATTACATAAGTTTTGAAATGGCAACCTTTCTAAACTTTAATCTAAATTGTTTGTATTTATCAACTTATTATAAATACTTAAACCATACCCAAAGCAGTCTTTTCAAATTTTATACTAGACACGCATAAAATAAAAAATAAAATAGCAAACGACACTAAAAAACAAACTAAAAAAGAATTTCTTTAATTGCTGAAAAAGTACAGAGATGCTACGAACAAAAACTTACTTAGACAGAAAACTTAAAATCGTTAAAAAACTACAATTTATGATTTTCTTAAAAATTATAAATTTATTAATAGTCACAACCCTCATTCCTATTGTATTTATAATGTACACTCCTATTAGAAGTGTGTGAATTGTTTATGTGTTTTTAAGGGATTGTTGAAGAACAATCCCTTAAAAACAGAACACTTTTCATTTAAAAAAAGAAAGCAAAAGTGCTGGTGAAAGTGTAAACGATCAAGACTTACAGCGCGCACTACAGACACGCATGTGTGCGTGTGCTAGGGGGCGCGCGGGGGCTGCGGGCGCGGCGTCGCGGGAGGAGGGGGTGAAATTTTTCGTTTTTCGCCCACTTTTCCGTCCCGCTCTAGTTTTTCGTCTCCCTCATTTTTTCTTCGCCCGCTTTCTTCTTCCTTGAGCCCCACCACATGTGTGCTGGCCACAGTATATGCGAAGCCGTCAGATGAAAAACTTATCATTTCCGGTTTGATCTGCCTCTTGTTTTAGAAGCTTTATCTGTTATCTTTGTGGTGAATGTGGTGTTAATACGTGATTCGTGTTATCTTTTATCGAGTCTGAAGCTTAGACTACTGACAGCTTTGGAAAATTACATGTTTTTACATTTCTGCTTTTCATTTTTATCTTATCTTGACGCTGATGTTACAACTAAAAATTAAGAATATTTCAGGTCATATATATTATCAACACCTTTATTGTTTTGATAAAATTCTAAATGGATAGGAAATCTATCCAATTCAATACATACTTATTTTTATTAAATAATTATTTTTAGTTGAGGCAGTTCTGTAATCCATCCATAGTTTATAATACAACCTTACTAGCTTTGATAATCTTATTTATCACATATACATATACATTGTGAAAATATATTAAAAACCTTTTTCCTTTACCCATTTCATCATCACGTTTTTTTTAGAAATACCTTTTCCTAAACGATAGCATTTGTCTTTCTGCCTAGTAGACACTAGATTCAAACAATTTTCCTATTCCGCTATTATTCCTAACTTCCTACTGCGCTAAAACAAAACATTTCGTCTTGTTTGTCTGTTTTCTTAACATATACAAGAGTGAGTTCGCGGGCGCCCGGCCTCTTCCCTCCCTGGCGCCTTACAGATAAACAGTATGTTGTTTTATACAAACCTATTTTTATTTTAATTAATTGTAATTTATTGCTTTTGTTGTCATGTGTGTTGGTATGGTAGATTGGGGTTATGGTCATGTGTTTAGTATTGAATTTGACATCGAATTGTAAGGAAGAGATGTGCATTTACGGTCAAAAATTTGAATTTAATGTTTTAATAGTAAATTCAGAATATACTAGAAGCAGTTACCATAAGCTTTCCTCCGTTTAAAGTTTCGTGTAAAATTCTATTGTAAGTTACATTAGAATTTTACACGAAACTTCTACATTAAAAGAAGCTTAAGATTTTTCTACAAAAATAGTAATAACTTGTTTTAAATCCGCCTCCTTTTTTAACCCAACTCTGTGAAAACAAAATAATCTAAAACCCCTCACATGAAACCTGCCGGCAACATAGCAACAGCGCTATCTCCTCACAAATCACTAAGCAACAAACCGCCAACTTCAAACAGCCTGTATCACCAGCAGAACTAGGAAACGAGGGAGTAAGTACACACACCCACCACCCAGGGGGGGAGTACATGGCAAATACGCGAAAGCAATAGGACTTTTAAAAATTCTCCAGAAATATGATTTATGTGTTGACGGCAACGCGTTTCTCCCCTCAAGGCCGGGGGACTGATTCGATTTTTAAACCACCCTGTGTAGGCTGTAGGGTTTTGAATAAAAAAAAAAATTATATTGTTTTTTTTCGGCGTCATTTTTTAAAATTGAATTCGGATTGGTTCCGTTTTGTATGAGGAGTTTAGTTTCGTTCCGGGGCAGGCAGTCTCAAGCCTCGAGTGCTGTCGTAACGTCCTCAAATATTTAGCAGTCGGAGAGTACACTCATGGTGGTTGAGACACCATATTATCTGATAATAAGTAGCGAACTCGGTTGTCAGAAGCACAAAAGTCTGACAACCAGTCTCACCGAAGGGTATCGTGTTACCCAGTGCCTGGGTTGTGCAGGTCATATAGGCTATCGCTCCATGTAAAATACTGGTATTCAGATGCGTCCCTTTAGACTGGAAGCCAACCCCAACATATTTGGCAAAAGGGTAGGCAGATTGATTGAATATGTAGACGAGCACATTATTGGCGTCAACATATTTTTTCTTACATGAGTCTTTTTTTTTCTCCCTTTTAGACCGCATTTAGTGCACCGCTGTGGATTTCCGCTAGCTATGACGTAAACAGACATGCCCTGCCCATACCGTAAGGCAACATTCGGCGCGATAACCTAACCCATTATTCAAACAAGCGATCTGTACCAAAATAATAAAACTGAAATAAATTAATTCGCTTAGGATAGACACTGTCCATATTTTTAAACCATGACAATTCATGTTTGGTTTCATCTAATAATAGACCAACGCTTGTCCAAGCTGGGTGTTTTCAATGTCAACAGAAAAAACATATTAATAAAAAAGATAACCTTGTGTAAAAATATTAAAGATCAAAATCAAAATCATGACGTCATAGACATTATTCCCTCATAGCTTTTCTTAGGATCCCAGTCCAACAGGAACCGCCACTTTTATTTAGTTAGGTATTTTGTTTGGGTGGTGAATGGGGAAAGTGGCAAACGGAAAGCAGCTCAGAGAAGGCTCATCTAAACTTATAATAAAGCTCAAATAAAAACCCAAGGAACTGACAAAAAACCTTAAAATGAAAGAAGAATTTTTCATTAAATAATATCGTAGACGCGCGTAGACCCCGCTACGAAATCGCTACGCCGCGCGCTACGTCGCCCGTGTGGTTACGCCTTTAGTCATAAAAAGGTCGTGTTTTTCAAATGTCACAATACACTATAGAACCTCTTTGCTACCTTGTTTTTCATAACTCATAATCAACTTCCTTAAATAGTAGGAGAGTGATTTTGATATTTAATTACAGCTAAGAGTAAAAGTGACAGTAAAAAATGCATTAAAAAAAATTAATGATCCGTATTTCTTTCGTGTGTTGATAGGTTCGTGGCTAAGTAATAACAGCCGCACGGATCGATCGATCAGGTTAAGCTACGCTTACCGCGGTTGGTTAGTGGATGGGTGACCATCTTTACATACCAAGACCTCTCCATGCCTCGGAAAGTACGATAAGCCGTTGGTCCCGGTTGTCATTTTGGATCTTTAACAGTCGTTACGGGTCATCGGCAGCCCGAAGGTCTGACAACCAGTCTTACCAAGGGATATCGTATTACCCAGTTACTGTGTTGTGGAGGTCAGATAGGCAGTCGCTCCATGTAAAATACTGGTATTCAGCTGTATCCGGTTAGACTGGAAGCTAACCCCAACATAGTTGGGAAAAGGCAGGCAGATGATGATTTGTTTTGTATGTTATTAGCAGACTGGAGGACACTGCTGCCTACCCTTACCTAAATTCCTTAGTTACCTTTATGATACCTGCGTATGGCAAATGTAGTAACCTATTCTTTAGTTAGAGAAAAATATATCCATACAGTGAATCATTTTGAAGTTTTCAAGACACTTTTTGAGACTAAAAAAACGAAAAATAAGAACGCGTCGAACGTTTTAAAACGTAATAATACACAAAGTAGGTCATTTCCATTAAATAATGGAACAAAACTCGTAACTCATGGAAATACGCGCGATAACAATCGGGAACCTTCATTTTGAATCACATTGTGTGTAGTGGCAGTGGTGTAGTTGTAATGGTGCAGTTCTAATGAAATCAAAATATTTTATTTCACATAAACCTACATGGCCACTTATGAAACGTCAGAAGCTAGGTGCACGGTTCCAATTGGTCGTTTCCTATGGAGAAGAACCGGCAAGAAACTCCACGTTTACTCTTTTAAAATGATTGGCTTTTACAATGTTTTCAAATTACAGTGTTACCTAATAGATATGGGGGACAGTGTAGGCCTGTCAACAAGTACCAGGCACTTAACAAAACAGAAAAAGTTCTACAAATCTACAGTCTGTTAAGCGTACAACGTTCTCACATTCACAAATTATAAAAGAATCTATTTAAAAGATAAAAAACAATAAAAATAAAAACCTATATGTAAACCAAATGACATGATTGCCTTTACAACTGTAACTAATCTAAATTAATGTCCTGTCCACCAGTGGCGAGGCTTGACATTTCGTAGGAGGGAAGCCGAAGAAGAAATTGTTCAGTTATAAATAGTCATACAAGTACGATTATCACGTTGTGGCACCGGCTTATTTAGAACAGTTTGTGTTGTTGTTGGAATTATATATTATTTGGCAGTCGTAGATATTACTGAATGTGCTATTTTTCAATGGTGGTAGGTGAAGTTACTCTTTCAGTCCTCCAAAGGGAAGCCGGTAGGAATGGAGTTGTTAGCGCGCTTCGCCTCTGCTGTCCACAAAAGCCACTAATAAATAGTTGAAACTATAATCTGTCGATCAGGTTGGCAAAACCAAATAGATTTCCAAAGTAAAAGGTTCACATTTCTCTATTATAAGGATATCTCACAGGATAATGTTTGTGACTAGCTAACCACAGACTACAGAACAATTCATACAATCCACAGAGTCGCTATAACTATCAAATCAAAATTGTAAAATAAGGGAAATGATTTGAACTGAAAAATGAGTACTATCTCTAGTGTACACATGCTACGGCGAAAAGTTATGACGTCAATAGCAGGGTTTTTTTCAAAACTAACCTCTGAATTTTTTCAAACTATTTTTCAATACACTTGCTCGTAAAGTGGCTCTTATTGAACCGCTATTAGATTCATAATGCAGTGTAATAAACACGCGTGCTTTTTACTTAATATTACCGCACTAGTGCGGCAATGTGCGCCACAGATAACTATTTAAGTCGGAGATGTGCGCTTTTTTAATCTCATCAAAGAGACTTCATGCCTTTTTATGCCTACTGTGTACATAATATAAATAAAATATGATAAATTTACATAATATTTCATGAAATTATTTATTTTTGTCAAGAAAATAACATTCTTTCGTGTTCTACGCCAAAAAAAACATACAAAGTAGTCAGTTTTTATGCTTTTAATACCTATCAGACTGTTCACGAATTCCTGTCTTTGCCTCTTCAACCTGCGAAGACACCGCAATAAAAGAAATCCGCGGGCTATATTTATTATATTTTTTTACATAGGTAATTAACTTATGAAACGCCGTCAGTAGGAACTGGTCATCTCTTAGCCGCGGCTTATTTTAATTTATGAATCGTTTTTGTTTATTTTATCTTCTTGTTGCGGACGCTCTTAACGTGCACTTCTTTCTACATTGTTCTCACATACTTAATTTCAACATGAATGATGTAACCAGTATTTTGTAACAATATGTTGATTTAAAAGAGTGTCCGTGGAGTTTCCTGCCCGTTCTTCTCCATAGGAACCTACTACGCTTTGGAATGGGCAACTAGCTTCATATTTCTGACTGACTGATCCCTTGACAATTCAAAAGTGCCTGTAGTTGGTTTATTTGAAATAAATGCTTTGAGTTTGAGTTTGACACTTTATTTATTTTTGCCTCGCAAGTATGTTGAAAAACGCTGTATGAAACGCGTATGCATTAAATTGATCATGACACACTTGTATCATAATGTACCTGTAATCTATTGTCAACCTCATGTTGCCTATTATTGGTGTGGAAAGTAGAAATACAGCCTTTTTTTGCCTAGTGCGGCAACAGATGTTTCATTCGTTTGTAAACTGAAAATACAGGGTTATTTTCAATTGGCTAGCAAAACTCCGCAGACGCGATGAGTACCTAAGTATCGACATCTAAACACGAAAAAATAAAAAACAAGAAGACTTGATGTCTTTTTTGGGAGGTCAACGACCGCTGCTAGTGTTGTTACTTGAAGTATGAGTTAAGAAAAACTGCTTACCTTTTTATCGTGTTTACATAAGTATCGATACCCATCACGTCTGTGAAGTTTACACAAAAAAAAAAACAGATTTTTAACCTGATATTTCAAGTGACTACAAAAACTGCTGTTGATGACCTCACAAAAAAATCATCAATTTTTTGTTTTTTTTTTTTGTTTTATCATATTTAGATATCTATACCCATCGCGTCTGAGGAGTTTAGCTAGCCAATTAAAAATAACCCTGTATAGCCTTTATGACGTTTGAACCATTGTAAAAAAAAAACTTGTTATTATAATATTAATTGTTGTTATTATTCCAATCGACCAATCACAGCGCCTAACGTGACATTTGTCTTGCCTCCTATCAAAACCCGCAGATTCCTCTTCCTCCCCAGTGTGCCAGCTTATGATAATAGTCGGTTTTATGTGTGTTTGTTATTGTGTGTAACGTGTTACTTCAACCGGTGCTGACCTTGTTAGAGATAAAAAGCGTGAAAATAAGTGTAACACCTTAAAGCTACGAGATCGGCGGAGAATGCTGTCAATGTCACAAGGATGGGAAATTGTTTAATAGAAAACGAGTTGCAAGTGTTTTTCTATATCGTGATATTTTATCTGTGCACGATTTAAACCTCTAATAACTCCCATTTTGTGCTCTTAAAATTATTATTGAACACTCTATTAAGTATAATGATTGCGCCTCTTTTTGTGTAGGTACGTCAAAAAAATCCTAAATCACCTCTAGTTTTTCTCAGCATTTTTGGCATGTTAAAAAGCGCTACTCTACTGCACCACAGATACTACAGTCATTGTTACTTTTGCAAATAAGGATAGAAATCTGGAGCTAGACCACCACCTCTTAAAGCAGTATTATTGTAATCTTACTTCAGTGTGGGAAAGAGATGGAGCTAGACGTCCTGTATAGCTCCATCTCTTTCTCACACTGAAGTAACATTAAAATAATACTGCTTTAAGAGGTGGTGGTTGGCCCCCTGAACCATATCGTTAGAAAATGCGTCAACTTCAGATTTATAGAAGCTTCATAATTATACAAAAATACTGCCTCCGTAATTAAATAGATTTTTCCTATCTCGAGAAAAGGAAGTTTTTTGCTGACAAAGGATTTTTTTTTTGTACTTGAAAACATACACCTGTTAATTTTTTACTATCCCGCGAGTCTTGTAGCCGCCCCCTGTGAGGGCAGCCCCTTACAAAACGCGACCCTTTCGCTCCCAAGACGCTTATTTGACTCACTTTAAAAATTTCCTACTGCCCTATATTTTTTGGTGTACAGTCCGCCCCCATTTTTTCAAAGGTTCGTTCTGGGGTGCGGTTTTTTATGTTACGATTATTTTTTATTGGAATTCATTGATGGGTAATTTTGGTTTTTATGCTGATAAGATAGACTTTAATTACAATTTACAAGCTAACACTAAAATATGCATATATTATGAAAGTGGCGTTCTGTAGTTTCTGCCTACCCCCATGGGAAGAAGGCGTGAATTTATGTATGTATGTATGTATGTATTATTAAAGTATATAATAAAAAGGGGAAGAAAAAATTCGTCCGCATCGCTGTCAATGATAAAAGTGCCCAAAAGGCTGGCAGCATTGCCACGTTGGATGGCAATGCTGATTCTTTGGGCTAAAAAAATAGGCCAGCCCTCTGGTCCCGTGAAGAGTCGACCAACCGCTTGGCGATGTCCCGAAATACTCGATGAGCACTCGGACTCCACAGCCCTAGTGTTTCAAACCCACACGGCTCAAATATATAGCTCCCAGTAAGGTTGTTATATTTGCGCCGTTTGTGGTTTTCTGCACCTGCAACAGCCGCCCCAGCACAGCCCGCCGTGCTAGGAAGATGGGATGGCGCGAGGGTGTCGACACAAAGTCGACAAGATAGTGATTAGAAACTCATAGTTTTCTTAGGTAGGTAGAATAGAAGCGAATAGAATTCTCTCTCTCTTTCTCTATATACTCTTTATCTGGCTAAGAGGTACCTACCAGGGGCGTAGCCTTCATACAACCCGATTCCTATCGGCTTCCCTTCGGAACCACCACTCTTCTTAATGCCTACTATTGTCGAATAATAATGGTACACCTGTGTGTGTAACTGTGTACCACATCACATTACATAATTATATTTAATACCAGTTTAATACATCATAAGATTAAAAAATTTACAGTTTTTTATTTGAGTTTATGAGATCTGAACAATTTCTTATTCGGCTTCCCTCTAATGATAATTGTAGTTGTGCCATTGGTTGCACCTTCGTAGTTTTCTTGGGATCGAAATTTAAATCTTGATTCTGTTGCTTATTGCGTCACGTAAATGATGTGCCGGATGATTTGATGTGCATAATAGAAGCAATCATTGAGCTATGGGTCGCCAAACTTTTAGCCTAAAGGCCAGACTAACTCCTACACTAAAGCCCCCAAGGGCCAGGACCTAGCTAGCTCATCATAACAACATACTGTAGTTTTGAATTACGCGCAAATTTTCATTTTGCCCGCTTCCGCGAGCCGGATTATTGGTGCTCGCGGGCTGGACCTCGCCCGCGAGCCGTAGTTTGGAGACCCCTAATCTAGTCAGTTAACTAAGAACAGAGATCCATCAAACACCAAAAAGTATTCCAATTTAAGTATTATTTGCACAGTAAGATATAGAGACCTTAAAACATGATTCTCCACGTCACACACTCCACAGACGTGTTTGGATTACGTTTTTGCGTCATGTTTATTTTGTTTATCATTTTCCGCTCTTGACAATCTTACTTTATTTTTCGGATACTTATCTAATTCATTCGCCAACTTTTACATACATATTAGTAGGTACTATTAGAGCTGCTTCTGAAATTACAGCCGTCACTATTTTTTCTCCCAAAAAGCATTATTGTGTTCCGGAAATATGTGACATTTAGTTTCTAAAGTGATACGGTGATAACCACTTCCTATCAAATAGGACTTCGCTTCTTCCACACGCATTTTCCATTTTCCTTAAAAGAAAACATGTTGTTATTAAAAAAATATAATTTATTTTCGAACAAGATAATATTTACTTATTTTATAAACTAAAGGCTTAAAATAATAATATGTTGTAGATGTATATGAAAAAGGAGGGGAAAGAGGCATCAAAAAATTATTAATAAATGCGGCCGACAGTACCTACCGTTTGGCGCCCGTTCGACTACATACATTGTACTGTTAACTCATAAATATGTATGTGAATATTTGTTAAATATATTAAATGTTTATTTCCTTACTGTTTTAGGACTGAAACAAATAAAACAACGTTATTTTGGTTTTCGTTTTTCTCGTAAATTATATTCTCCTCCATAAATTAAATGCCGCCTTTTCTAAAATATTTTAACCCAGTCAATTATTGTAGGTTTCTGTACATACATGGGTTCGCTATCAACCTTGCAGATTGACCAATCTTTCATCACGACATGTCTGACATGAGCTAATCTTACGTCGGATTTCACTAACGGAACTGAACACGATCAGCAGATCTAAACTACGTTCAAGAGCTGTCAGTATCTTAATTCCATAGAAAATAATGACAGTGACACTGGCAGCAGTAAACGTGGTTTATGTGCTGATCGCGTTAATTTTCATTGGCGAAGTCAGCCCTCAGAGTAGGCCTTGAGGGTTGTAACCTCGGAATTAGATGACTGAATGAATTCGTGTAGAACCTTCTGGATTGTGTTTGCTACATGAAATGCTAAAAAGTTTATCAATAGTTTTTTACCGCTTTTTTTCAGTAATATGAATTTAACTATTGTAAACCACGAGTATCTCTGAAAGTCTATTGGACATTTCAAGCTCGTGTCAAAATAAAAATGACCCTTTTCGCCAGAAAAACTGCAGTCTTCTTCGTGCGACGATTATCTTTTCGGTTTTAATTATGTTTAAATCGACTTATAATTAGCTTAATATTCTATCCAAAGTAAAGGAATAAAGATAAAGAAATGAGTATTAAAAAAAAAACTTTTTAATTTCTTTTGCTACGGCGTAGCGGGGTCTACGAAATCAGTTTTTTTTTCTTCACACGCTCTGAGGAAGATTTGTTCTTTCGTGTTTCTTCATTCAGCGGTTTACCTTGTGTTATCTGACACACTTATGATATTTTATTCGTCTTCTGTGCAAACATTTTTAACAGACTTCGAAAAAAACAGTGAAGCTTATGCATTCGACTTTCTTTTTCATGTCCATATTCTCAACGAAACTACTCGTATTAACAAAAAAAAAATAAGAGCTTGTCTATCATTTCATTATAGATCTGCCCGCCCTCCGTAAGACAGCACCCTCTGACGTTCAACGACCCTTAGCTATTTCATATATTTACGTGTTGTGAACAAACACTTATATTTAGGAAAGTTGCTATTTTGCGTCGGTTCGAACGTTAAGTTTTTCGACGAGAAAGAGCATTGCTACAATGAGACGTCAATTTATTGTAAAAAAAAATCGTGAATTTTGGCGATGCTTTAACAAAAAGGAGGAGGTCTCAGTTTGTCGGAATCTTTTTTTTTATGTGTATTCCCCGATTACTCGAAGATGGCTGGACCGATTTGGATTTTTTTTTTTATTATTGAATTGGTACACTTCCCAGGTGGTCCCGTTGTCATCAGGTCAGGATCTGATGATGGGATGCTGGAGAAATCGAACTCATCAAACATTATAGGCACTTCTATAGCGACTTGTGTATTTTTTACAGTAACTCATGTCGTGCATTTGCTTTCAGAAAGCACCATTTGATGAAGTTTTTTGAAGTCGGTTGTTTTTTTTTTTCGTAAAAAAGTTTTTTTATAAAACAGTTTTCTGAACGAATAGCTCTTACCAATCTGTAGGTAATAAATAGCGAGGTTGACTTGCCCCGGGCAGGCCAACGTACGTTAACGTAAATTGAAACGATTATAAACTTGAAAACACTCATTTCACAGTTTCGCACAAAACATTTACTTCATTTTTAAGACTTTATTCATATCTATGGATACCATTCATTCTGTTTATCCTTGTACCATAATGCTGTAGGATACAGGACAGCTGTATTTTCTATTAAAAAATCGTTCTAATTGACGTTACCTACGTTCACGTCACACGTTCGAGCTAGTGCCTCAGATATCAGGGACGAAGCCTTCATACAACCCGAATCCTATCGGCTTCCCTTCGGAACAACCACTCTTCTTAATGTCTACTACATACATACATACATAAACTCACGCCTTCTTCTCATGGGGGTAGGCAGAAACTACAGAACGCCACCTGCTACGATCCTTACATACTCCTTTTGCCTCGTTCACGTTCATACATCTCGTCATACACACACGCCGGTTGCGAGTACTACGCACCTGACCTTTCTGAAGAACATCACCAATAAGATCACTATATGTCTTCCTAGGGCGTCCCCTTCCGGCGTTTTCACTCACATCTGCCGTGTAAATACCTTTTGTTAGTCGACTTTCATTCATCCTCTCAACATGACCAAACCATCTAAGCATACTCTTTTCAATTTTTGTCACTACATCTTCTTTTAAACCGCACCGTTGCCTTATTACATCATTCCTCAGCCTATGATTTATAGTCACACCACACATGCTTCGCAAGGAAAGCATGTAATGTCTACTATTGCCAAATAATATGGTACACCTGTGTGTGTAACTGTGTATCACATCACATTACATAATTATATTTAAACCAGTTTAATACATCATAAGATCCTACACCCTACACCTACACTCCCACACCCACCACCTACACCTACACCCACCGCACCTACAGTTTTTTGTCCGAGTTTATGAGAACTGAACAATTTTTTCTTCGGCTTCCCTGTAATGATGATTATACCTGCGCCACTGTCAGATATACCCACAGGTTTACGTTTCACCAGTCCTGGAGGTGTACCTATATCATCATCATCACCTGCCTGCCTTTTCCCAACTATATTGGGGTCGGCTTCCAGTCTAACCGGATGCAGCTGAATACCACTATTTTACATAGAACGACTGCCTATCAGAGGAGGATACCTATACAGGGTTATTTTAAACTGACTAGCTAAACTCCGCAGACACGATGGGTATTGACATTTATAAGAATAAAAATAAAAAGATTTGATGTTTTTTTTTGGGAGGTCAACGACCGCTGTTAGTGTTTTTACTTGAAGTATGAGTTGAGAAAAACTGTTTTCTTATGTTTTATCGTGTTTAGATAGCGATACCCATCACGTCTGTGAAGTTTAGCTAGCCAATTTAAAATAACCCTGTATGTCACAGTAAAATTATATACTAAACCATCCTAATGACTTACAATAACATAACATCACGCTTTGTTTCCCGGAAGGGTTGGGCAGACGTGTAAGTCCCATGTAATAGGGGCGAGTCTATTGCCATCAACCGAGCTCAAATCCAGACTCCGGGCTCCTACTAAGAAATTCCAGATGGAAAAACCCAATATCACTTTGCCCGACCTGGGAATCGAACACAGGACCTCATGCTCAGCAGTAACACTTGCGACCACTAGACCAATGAGACAGCTATCAATAGTTACAATGCAGTTGTTAATTGCAAAGAAAATGTCGATATCTTATGTGCACGGAGTTTGTAACAGTAAGAACCGTGTTCAATCAAACTCAAACTCAAAGCATTTATTTCAATTAAACCAATTACAGGCACTTTTCAATTGTTAAAGAGTCAGTCAGTTAGTCAGAAAGTTGAAGCTAGTCGCCCATTCCACAACGTAGATCACTATGGAGAAGAATGGGCGAGAAACTCCATGGACACTTTTAAATCAAAATTATTACAAAATCCTGGGTACATTGTTCATCCGCAATTAATATCATTACAATTGTTGATAAATGATGTTTACAGGTCATGTTGTTTGCATTTTAAAATGCATTTTGTACTATGAATATTCATTCGTATTAATTATGTATTTCAACAAGGCTTTGAAATTCTATTAATAAATACTGCTTGATCGGGCAGTTCCCGTATTTTTAAGAACGTTCGCATAACAAATTCACACACACCCACACACACTTAGACAGATCTCTCAATCTGTCAGAAAAGACCTCTAATCTATTCTATCTATCTATACTAATAATAAGGCTAAAGAGTTTGTTTGTTTATTTATTTGAACGCGCTAATCTCTGTCTACTACTCTCTGTAAACTACCAGTCAA
Source organism: Fissipunctia ypsillon (assembly GCA_947568875.1). NCBI lineage: Eukaryota > Metazoa > Arthropoda > Insecta > Lepidoptera > Noctuidae > Fissipunctia > Fissipunctia ypsillon. The sequence goes on from OX387667.1 coordinate 1,847,736, forward strand.
ATTTGAAAGGATCTTTTTGCAATTTGATGGCCCAATTCTTGAGGAAGGTTAGGCTATTTAACAACACGCTACGACACATAGGAGGCGAGCAAAAAAAAAATTATAAGAAAGAACGCTGAGCGAAAACGAAGTTATTGCGCGGCCGGACGATAATTTCACGCGGACGAGGTCGCGGGCAGAAGCTAGTTTTTAATAAATGGCAAGCAAAGCCGATGCTGATTATTCTGCCAATGTAGTGAGTTGAATTTTCCTACATTTTTGACATGTTTTTGACATTGATTGTCACTGAGATGATATAGCGACTGTGTTTCGACTAGATTTTTAAGTTTTTGAAATACGGGAATTGCCTCTCAAAATTATGATAAACAAATGGACAATGGGAATTATAGGAATGACTACTGCTACTGCTATAGACGGTTCCCATTCCCAATTAATAAAGTTTCACGTAAGACATGTTTAGCCTGTTTTACCCCTTTCCAAACCCCATTTTTATTTCGTTTAGATAAAGCGTTTAACATAGGAATGTACAAGTTACCTTATGTAAATGAGCTATTAATTTTAACGACAGTGCTTGACTGTCGTTAAAAACGGCCGTAACGTGCAGTTGTATGTGATTTTAATATCCTTACGTTTGAACCCTATGAGTTGAACCGTAGTGGAAGTAAGTAATAAACATCGAGTTAGCATGCTTAACTGTGAAGGTTAAAAAGTGGAGCTTTATGGTGGAGCTAACGACCAGCTCCTGCTTCGTAGTTATTACGAGTTGACAAACATCGAGATTTCTTTAATATACATACAAACATAACATCGCGCCTGTTTTCCCCGAAAGGGTTGGTTAAGGTTTCTTTAATATACAGGGTGTAAGGGACAGCCCTCCGCAGACTGATGGGGTGAATTCAATATGTCATACTAAGATGTCCGGTACATGAAACTATTTCAGGAACGTTATGGGAATCCAATAAACCTGATTTGTTTTATTACCTCACACGCAATGTATCGTTACCGTGGCAAAACGCGCGTAGTGAACGGCAGCGCAGCGAGCCTTTGGCTGACGAGTATTTCAACATACATTGCTGTTTTTTTTTTTATTTTAGGTGTTTTATTTACATAAATGGAGTGCTAAGTACAGATAATGTAATTTTACATTGAAATAAAGGTATTAACTGAATATACGATAAAAATAATCAAAATTTTCCTGAGAATATTTTCGGTGGAATATGATTCAAAATAAGGAGCTGAATGCATCCTGTTAGTTTGCGGAGGGCTGTCCCTTACACCCTGTATGTAACTTTAATATTAATGTAATAATTATAGGTATACTTATAAACCTTCCGGAATCAATTCTCTAAATCATGGTGAAAACCCGAAAAGCGATTTTTATTGACTAGTATTTGCTTGTGATTTTGTCTGCATACCATTTTGGAAAGATTGCCAAATATTATTCTCACATTCAAACTTTTAGCTACCATCATATATCGTATTAGGGGTCGATTCAAGAAAAATCTTTCGTTCTGTGCTTTAACAACAACATCCTCTAACAAAATGTGTCCTTAATCACCATCCTTCCCTACAATAATTGTATAGGTGTGTGTTTCCTGAAAGTCAGAGAAATCACCGCTAATTTACTCTTTACTATTGGTCTTCATCGTATTCTGCGCGGTAAATATTGGATTTAGAACTGAAAAGGTTCTTTTCCGTCTAACTGAAACTTTTTCATACGTTATCAAGTCTGTTCTAGGTAATAAAACGGCTATTTCCGGCCGCATCCTCGCGCCGCGCGGCGCCGCGACCTCCGTCCGCTACAGACCTTTCAGTTTCGTTCCCACAATTAACAATAACGCCAAATGAAGTGTTCCACTGAATTCATCGCAACAAACATATATAATATTTTCTTTCTCTAAAACTATCTACTATCTCATCCCCCCTCAACCCCCCCATAATACGTCTGTGTGTGTGCAAAAATTCGTACTTGCTACCCTTATAGGGCCACCCCCTCCCCCCGCCGCTTTCACGGTTCTAATTTTTGGGGAATTTGGGGCATATTCGTAAATATGAAATGGAAAAAATATTTCGCATGTATACGTAATTTGGACTTTGTTGGTCGGGTGTTAAGGTTGAATTTCCGGTGTTGGGGAGTTGGAAAAAAAATTACTTCATATGTCGTCCTTAAGACGGAGCGCGCCGCGCTTCGTATGTGTGTTGCGAACATGGCGGCCGTGGAGTCGCTCTTACTTATTGTCAGGGAATGGTTTTTTTTTTTTTTACTGAAAAGCTATGGATGAGGTATATGGTGGAACGAGCGTACCTAGAAGATGCCTGTTCATATGTTAATTTTAATAAAAGACAATCATGATAGTGTTGTTTGCGGATGACACTTCTCTTTTGTTTAAACTTAAACGTCAGCAGCTGGTTACTGACGATGTAAATAGCGCGATCTCAAAAATAGTTCACTGGTTCAATGTAAATATTTTACTTCTTAATGAAAAAAAAACTAAATGCCTTAAGTTTACGCTGCCTCACGTTAGGCAGGTGAAAACTCATGTGTTGTTATAGGGCGAAGAATTGAATCCTGAAGATAGCACAGTATTCCTGGGCTTAACTTTGGATGCTAAGCTTCAGTGGGGCCCACATATAGATAAATTGTCAAAAAAACTAAGCTCTGCAGCATACGCTGTTAGAAAAATTCGTAGTTTAACTAACATAGAGACAGCCCGTTTAGTGTACTTTAGCTATTTTCATAGTGTAATGTCGTACGGTATTCTGTTGTGGGGAAATGCCGCCGACATTCAGACTATATTTGTTTTTCAGAAAAGAGCTGCTCGATCAATTTATAAATTAAGTCCAAAACACTCTCTCAGAGAGAAATTCAAGGAAATTAATGTAATGACTGTGCCTTCTCAGTATATTTATGAAAATCTTTTATATGCCCATAAAAATATAAAATTGTTTAAAAAAATACAGTGATATCCATAATATAAATACTAGAAACAAACACTTGTAACTTAACTACATACTTACTAAAATTTTGGTTCCAAAAAAATGTTATTGCGCAGCCTTCTGCGCAAAGTTCGGACCGGCCATGATTCATCGGCCGTATTGTATATTGGTTAAATTCAATGGATTATTACGGCCGTGTTCTCTAATAATTAATTAACAGTTAATTTTATTCATGATTCTGCATTCAATAAAATAAAAGGCAGTCATTCCCTAAAACTCCTTAGCCCCCCGTGCTTATAAGAACATATTGAGCCTCAGTCTCAGCGGGCCATCATGGAAAGTATGTAACAAGTCACAAGAAATCAGGCGATCTTGAATGTAAAAACCAACCGGTATTTTATTGAACTAGGACATTTCCCCTGAAATGTCAAGATTGTAACGATCAACTTCTTGAAAAAAGTTAAAAACGTTTGTCGGGATGAGTCTCTTTAGGCATCTGTCTTACTGCCGGAAATTAGAAAGAAAAAAGAAAGAAAATACGTTTATTTGCGGTAAACATGACGCAAAAAAAGAACACAAACACAAAAAGAAACAAGTTGGGGGAAAATATGCGTCACATCCACGCAAAACAGCCATCGCTCAGCATAATGCTGCAACCCTATGCGAGATCTGTCTGCCCCAGCGCTGGTTTTCAGCGACAGCCGGCGTTGACGTGATGACGTCAGCCGGTGCAGCACGCAATGTTATAAATGATTAACGAGAAGCGAGTAGAGCTAGCAACTGAAAACGAGTTGGCGAGCAACGAGCAGCGAGTGCGTGACGGCGACGAGCGATTACTCACTGGTGTACGTAGGTACTAAGCGAGCGTCGCTAAGCGAGTACTCACTCACTTTGATAGCTCTTGTCGCTGCGACAAACGAGTGCTCGCCGGCGGTGAGAGCAGTCAGCGATCAACTATTAACATACATATGTATCTCTTTTACTTACACGAGACCTATAATCTTTTGCACGTAACTTGAGCGTGTTGATAGCTAGTCGCTTCCTCGTCGGCGGTAAGACAGGTGCCTTCTACTAAACAAAATAACAACTAGGAGTCAAATCTGTTTCTTACTGTTAGCATAATCAGTGACTCACTGTGAGTCACTGCTGGCTGGGACACATCCTCTCGGTGACAGGGAGTGTCCTGTCACTGAGAGGCGGCCTGAAATCCACCACGCGGGCCCGGTGCGGGTTGGGAGATGTCACATGTCTTCGAATGTTTGGTTACTTGGACATGCCGGTTTCCTCATGATGTTTTTCTTCACCGTTTTGAGAGTACTGGTTATGAAATTATTTACACAAAGTAAAGCGCCTGTCTGGGTTCGAACCTACGAGCTACAACTCCTAAGTCGCGGCCGTTACCACTGGGCCACCACTGCTCCGTTAGTGTTACTGATTGCTTACTTATTATTTATTTATCGTCTTTATTAGAAAATATCAGTCTATTTACCTTAACCGTAAGGTTCCAATTATAAGTAATTGGATAACATGACTAAGGTCACGTTTTGTATTTACTACATGAAAAAGCTATAACATTATTATACACAAAACAGTTTTATTAACGTCATAGGTCACTCATAACAATGTATCAGCGGGTAGTTGCATTGCATGTGTACTATGTGTGTGTGTGTGTGATATGTGTGTGTGTTGCATTCACTAATAAACAAAAATTGGAATAAAAAAACAAACGCAACTTCACTCCATTACAAATGTTTTTCTTATCGAAGTATTCTGTGAAATTATTAGTGTTTCCAAAAACAGCTGAAAGCAACACAAGTACCTACTTACCTTTTAGGGATACATATTGATATATCACAATATTTTAATAGTAAATTATATACTCGTAGTAATCAATCTTCTCTTATGCAAATAAGAATACAACACATAATCAGTGTATACAAAATATTGTAAAACATTTTTAAAAAGTAACAGTGGAGTTTCTTGCCCATTCTTCTCCATATGAAACTACCTTTTGGATGGGGCAACTAGAATCAATTATATTTTTTTGAAAATGTTGACGTTCTAAAGCGTCTTTTATGTGTCTATTTGAAATAAATTATTTGACTTCGACTTTATATTCTCCGTCCTGAGTTGAGCTACACGATTACTTTATTTGCACTGACTGGACTGGTCCACTCAAATTCGTGTGGTTCTCTCCTCAAAAGACCATTTCAGACACAGATCTACATGGTCCTCACATGATTTGACCAAGATTATGGCTGGACTTTAGAAGAGACTGACCCCTGAGTTTGTTTCGCCATTTCTTCTCAGGGGTAGTCAGATAGGTCAACGTGTAAAAGTGATTCCGATATCCTATTTACAGAATAAACAATTTTATTTTATATCATTTCATTTATTGATTCCAAAAAAATACACAAAAATTAAATAGGCCCAAAAAATTGCAACCGACTCCACGCGTTTCATATTCCATCACCGAGCAATATATATAGCTCAGGCGGTAGCTATACGAACAAATATATTATATTTTCCTATATGTTAGTTCCATCATTTATACTTTATTACTATATATATAGCAACTATTTATATATCAAAGTATTGCAGTAGTGTGTGTGTCGTACGCACAATGGGGAGGAAACTCAATTAAACATTTGCCTTAATAAGATTCTTGAAGATTTGCTAACGTTATATTATTATTTTTTCTTAGCAATGTAGGATTTTTGGAATGTTTGGCCTCTCTTCAAAATCCGGAAGTGTCGTAAAATTCTTGTTTATGGTAGGAGAGACGATCGTGGGAGCTTCCTCGAATTTTGACAGGTACATTTTGGTGAAAGATTGAGTATATTTCATCATGAGCCTTATGTCTAATAATGTAGGTACTTATATCGTCTACGTCAGTATCTTCACGCTAGAGCGTAAAGGGGCGAGATATTAAAGGGAAATCAAAATCTGAAAACCTGTTTCAATGTCATATATTGTTAAGTAAATAGGTAGGTCATTAAAAGTTACCGTACATTTTGATCTGTCTATAAGATACGAATCGTGAAATGCTTATTGAAATTTAAATCTTATTGAATTTTTCAAATCAGATTCATAGCAAGGGAAACAAAAAGGTTAGAGAAGAGGACTCCAAAATGCTGAATGGTCTACAAAATGTATCTACGACTTTAATGAGGGTTAAAATTTAAGTTTAGGTTAAGTTTCAAACTAACAAAGCAATAATACAACAGCCGAGGCTCAAACTCACGACCCCTAGACCAACAATCCCACATGACACCTCACTTACGTCAAAGTCTTACGGAAGTTACATGTCAGTCACTCCCCATAGTCCCCATACAATAGGTTTGACTGTTCCCCAAGTCCCCAAGCGTAGGGGTAACTTGGAATTCATATTGTATATTTTCTTGATTAAAGACGCTTGATTACTGCCTACCCTAATCTAGTGAAAGCTTCATATTTGTATGGTTTCCATGTGTAGGAATGCAGATACTAACGTTTTAGTAACATGTGTCTCGCTAGACATTCCTTGGTCCAAAATACTTGTTTGGTTCCAAATGCGCTCACATACCTAACGGTATTTTATATTTACTGTTGCGTTAAATTATATTTAAATTTAAATTAGACAATTCTTATTTTAACTCTAAACCGGCAAAACACAAATTAAAGGTTCAAAAATCATAATAAAAAGTTGTAGCATAACTATTACCACGTAATAAGGGACAGAAAACGTCCGTACGTTGTTACAATGATACATCGTTTTAAAAAATTATTTACCCTCATGAGATACTACACTCAAGCAAGACTGAAAGAAACAGAACCTTTGCCAGAACTACAACACTAAGGTAACGCCATCTAGCTTGAACAGTGAACACTAATAAGGAAGTTTGTACAGCCTTTGTCAGAACTACAACACCAAGGTAACGCCATCTAGCTTAAATAGTGAACACTAATACGGAAGTTTGTACGGTTAATATTCGAAAACTTTGTAATAGATAGCGCTAGTTGAAACATTTACTCGAAACCTACGTCGTTTTTATTATAGTTACAAGATGTCACTAAAACCAGCTTATTATATAAATTATCTTCAGAATTTCATACGAGTTTAGTGCTAGGTGTACAAAAATGATTTTTAATCATTGTAACTTAACTAAACTTAAACTACTTTGATTTAAAACTGTATAATTAAAGCCAAAGACATTCATTTCCATCCCTCTATCACTCGTCACAACCAAAGGAAAACTCTGTGAAAACAAGACAAACATGTCATTTTAGTCAATCATGTTTGAAAGAAAAATACCAAAAAATCATGTTAGCCGTATAAAACAGCGGTATATATTATACCTATCATGAAGCCGAAAAAGTAGGTACTTAACGTAAATGGTAATCACAACCACTCCAACTGGAGTCTCAACAAGCCCTCTTTGGATGCAATGTCCTGCTACCGACCAAGATGATATCATCCCAGGTCTTGCCTTCATCTATCCATTGGACCAGCTGATTGTGGCTAAAAGAAGAGATAACTTGCACGATATTATAGGCCAAAGCGGCGTCGCATACACAATCTTTAACAGCGGAGGGCAGAAAGTGTTCTTAGCCGTCCTAGAGAAACGATTTAGACAGTTCTACGTGAGGATTTTCAATAACTATGGCAACGAAATTATACATGTTAAGAAACCGTTTCATTTGTGTGCCAAGGAAGTGTTAGTGTGGGCTCCTCCGGGGCACTTTCTGGGCTCTGTCCGCGAGCGCGCCAGCTGCATCAGCACCTACATCGTTAGAAACGAGCATGGCAAAAAAGTTTGGAAGATCCGCGCTGAAGGCTTATTCCAGTATGTGTACAAGGTATACGTGATTTCTTATAGCGAGCCTCCCATCGGGGTGCTGCAGAATCGGAACCCTGTGCTCGACGAGAAGAACTTTGGAGTCACCTTCCCCAAGGACATAGACGTGAAAGATAAAGCTGTGCTACTCGGAGCGTGTTTTCTGATTCGGCCCTCAAGTTATTGAGTAAGCCTTCATTATTTGCTTTGTAATTGATAAACGATACAATTTTTCGAGAAGAAACATGGCCTTTGTATTCTCTCGGTGCCCATCTTCTGGTTAGGGCTCCTTCACTTATTCTTCTTACTTTGCTAAAGCCGCGGAGTCTCTTGTCTATGGCGATTAACAGAAGCCTGGTAGCCACTGCCACCACACCAGCACACCAGTACTGATACCGGCTACTGTATGCCGCGACTGTGAGCATCCATCATCATCATTCTCTTGCCCTTACTTACCTCCTTACTTAACTCCTTATCCCTTATCCATATTAATATTATAAACATACTAATAAAGTAAATACTAATAATAACTTGCGGCAACACTAACGTCAACACGTCACGAAATTTATTCTCAATAATTTTCATAGTTTTATTCATTTTAGACGCAGTTTTGTATTATACCAGAAACTCAAAAGAAACCCAAAGGCAACCTAAACCAACCATTTTAAAGGCAACCATTTTATATCAATTTTAATCTACAATAGAAGAAAATGAACACTACAATATAAAATACCGAATCGGAGGTGACATCTGTCATGTCACCTCTGATAAAACCAGATAAACATAATCAATGAATAAATAATAATGTTGACGAGATCAGCTGCACGAGCACGCCCACCACCTCCGGACTCTTCGCTCAGCTCCGCCTCACCGCCGCCGGTATCCAGCCCCACCGTGAGCGCTGTGATGACACCAGCTGCGGTAGTTGCGTCGAGCTCGAGCGACGAGTATTTTTCCCCGCCGACGTCGCCAACACCTGTACGTCGACAGGGGAGAGGCCGGCCACCGAGGAGCTTGGGACTTAGGGGCCAACCGGCCCCGAGCCGGGTCCCCGCTGCCGGTGGTTGTGTGCAGCGCATGAGATGGACTCAGTCTATAAACGAGAACGTCATGCGCGCATATTACGGGTCTACAGAGGGGGGAACTAACCTCACTGCGTACCGTGTTAGAATGCTGTCTCTGTTTCAGGAACTAGAGCCAACCGTCAACGTCTCGGCCCAACGACTGTCGGATCAGGTGCGGGTCATCCAACGCAATCATAGGTTGGGCGATGCCGCACTTGATAGGCGGCGCTCAGAAGTATTGAGCAACCATATCGTCTCAACTCCGGCACAAACCGCGGTACAAGTCTCAACTATTGATTCAATCCCGCCGCGGTCTAATCATGGTGTTGTAGAGGAGGATGATAGGGTTGCCACAGTAAGTAGCCAGTGCAACGCCCGATTGAGGAGCGCACTGGAGGATGCGTTTCTCGAGTATAGGTCCACTCCGACCGAACTTAGGCCCCGATTACCACACTTGCCTATGCACAAGAAAAATAGGGCGCTGGTGTGTGCTTTGGACTCGCAGCTCAAGAATTTTTTCGAGAGCAGCGAGGATCTCATTGATACACATTCGATCCTGTATTGCGCGGCTGTTGCGGCATGTCGTTTAGCTAACGTCAAGTTTCCAAACTGTGACGGAGCTACTCGACCAAAACCAGACGTACCAGCCTGGCAGTGCAGGATCGAACGTCGTATCGATGGGACCAGGGTACTCATCGGCAAACTATACTGCTTCAGGGAGGGCAATACACGACCACGAGTGATGCGCTTTGTAAGGCGGGCATTCTCGGGGACTGGAATCAGCCCTCGAGAATACATGTCCTGTGTCACAGAGCGCATCGACTTCCTGAAGCAGAAAGTTTGTGCATGGGCGAGCCGTATTCGGCGGTATAAGCGGCGGGTCGATCGATACACGCAGAATCGCATGTTCCAGAGCGATGAGAGGCGGGTATATAGAGCTTGGGAGCGACCTGAAAAAAGTGTGGCGGACGTGCGCCGCCCAGATGATGCCACCACGAGTACATTCTGGCGCAGCATCTGGTCGGTGCCCGTCTGTCACGCTGAGGCTGGCTGGATGCAGGATGTCGAGCGAGTGTGTGGAACTATACCAGAAATGGAAAAGGTCTTAATAACGCCATTAGACGTAGCCAAAGCAGTCCGCCCTTTGCCAAATTGGAAATCACCGGGACCGGACGGACTGCACAACTTTTGGCTAAAATGGCTAATTAGCTCACACACTCGCCTGGCATCTCAATTCCAGTCATCCTTAGAGTCTGGGTCGCTACCGCAGTTTCTAACAACAGGCGTTACCCACCTGCTCCATAAATCAGGAAGTCCCGCGGAACCCAAGAATTATAGACCGATCACGTGTTTGCCGACGATCTATAAACTTCTAACATCCATTTTGAGAGTGAAAATAAATACGCACATTGAGAGTAACTCAATTATGTCTTCCTCTCAAAATGGATGTAGGAACGGGTCCCGCGGTACTAAGGAGCTACTCCTCATCGACATGGCCATTAGCCAACAGGTTCGTCGATCCCGCAAAGATCTGTCGACATGCTGGATAGATTATAAGAAGGCCTACGACTCGGTGCCACATACATGGCTCATGAGCAATCGCAAAGCAATCGTTGAAGGAGCGCTTCTTTGGTCGCCTGAAGAAGGTATTAATTAGTCTTCTTTCGGGCGGAAACAAGGTGCGCGCCTTCAACGGTTGGGTCATGCCGGTTTTGATGTACTCTTTCGGCATACTCAAATGGACTCAGACCGAACTAGACGCCCTGGATAGGAGGGTCCGTACACTGTTGACCGCAAACCGGATGCATCACCCACGATCATCGGTGATGAGACTGTACATCCCGCGGAAGTGTGGGGGTCGAGGTTTTTTAAATGCGAAGACCCTCCACAACCGCGAGGTGTGCAACCTCAGGGAATATTTTCTAAACGCCGACGTGGGTATGCACCGTGATGTGGTCGCAGTGGACAACGGGTTCACCCCGCTCTCCATGGCTAAAGAGAACTGGCGCAAACCTGTAGTACTTACTACAGATGACCGCAAGGCGGTATGGCAAAGCAAGGAGCTTCACGGACGCTTCTATCGGGCTCTACACGAGCCCGGTGTAGATTTCTTAGCGTCCGTATCCTGGCTACGTTTCGGTGACCTCTTTGGGGAAACTGAAGGTTTTGTTTGTGCAATTATGGACGAAGTTATTTTGACGAATAACTACCGGAGACATATTATGAAGGACGGGACGGTTGACGTGTGTCGGGCATGCCACCGTCCGGGTGAGTTCATCAGACATATTATCTCTGGTTGTTCTCGTCTGGCTAACGGCGAGTACTTGCACAGGCATAACCAAGTGGCCAGGATTATTCACCAGCAACTTGCTTTGAAATACAAACTAGTGGACTCTGAGGTACCGTATTACAAGTATGTGCCCGACCCAGTTCTTGAAAATGACCATGCCACGTTGTACTGGGATCGGTCTATCATCACTGACAGGACTATTGTCGCCAATAAGACTGATATAGTGGTGATAGATCGATTAGCGCGCCGCACAATGATAATCGATGTTACCATTCCACATGACGAGAACCTCGTGAAAGCTGAGAAAGAGAAACAAATAAAATATCTCGACTTAGCACACGAGGTTGTTGACATGTGGAATGTGACCTCGGCTGTCATTGTGCCGATTGTCGTAACGGCCAATGGCCTGATGGCCGAAAGCCTCGACCAACATCTCTCGAGGCTGTCGTTAGGCGGTTGGATCAAGAGCCTGATTCAGAAGGCATTACTCCTCGATACGGCTCGTATTGTGAGGAGGTTCCTGTCTCTGCAGCCCTAACCACCGGTAGCTTGGACCCTGCTCCCGATACCGGTGGAATTCTATTTTTTATATTTTTAAATGTTTTTTTTTTATATTTTGTATTTTAAGAAATATTTAAAAATGTAATTATATAAGAAACAAAAATTAATAAACGAAGTAAATACAAACCAAAAAAGAAAAAAAAATCAGGTGCGTAGTACTCGCAACCGGCGTGCGTGTATGACCAGATGTATGAACGTAAACGAGGCAAAAGGAGTATGTAATTATCGTAGCAGGTGGCGTTCTGTAGTTTCTGCCTACCCCCATGGGAAGAAGGCGAGAGACCCGCCGCGTAGCTTCGCCAGCCCGCGATAAAGAAATTCGTTTTCGTTTAGCGTTCTTTCTGACTTTTTTCTTTTTGCTCGGTTCTAAGGGTCGTAGCGTGTTCCTAAATAGCCTGTAACCATCCTCGACAATTGGGCTACCAAATGCAAAAATATTTTTTCAAATCCGACGGGTAGTGGTAGTCCAAGAGATTAGAAGATTTTTCTAAAATAAAAGTAGCCTAAGTTACTCCTTGTAATATTAGCTATCTGCCAGTGAATGTCCTGTCAAAATCGGTCCAGCCGTTTCGGAGATTAGCCGGAACAAACAGACAGACAGACTAAAAATTTAATAACAGTGTTTGAAATGAAAACTTCTTTAGGCGCGTTGAGCACTTTTTGGTAGAGCTAGCTAGGGGATAAAGTTACGGTTTCGCGACATGCAACATGGAACATGCAACATGCTCCAACGAGTTGTTGTTTGTTTGTAATGGATAAATTCAAAAAATGCTTCAGCGATTTTAAAAATTCTTTCACCAATAGAAAGCTACACTATCAGCGAGTAGCATGGGCTATATATTGTCAAATTGGAGATCCCTACGAAAATTGCAATCGTGTAACCGAAAGTATAAAATATTTGCCTATGAAAGTCATTATTTGGCGTCCGCTGCGGAAACTATTGATGACACATAAAATAGTGTACTACATGTTTATAGTACCTACCTACTCATCAGTAACCCACAAAAAAGACCGCGAGGCTATATTATTGTCTAACTATTATGTTAAGTCACAGTAACGGTTTTTTGTTCAAATTAGTCAATCAAAACAAAACACGGGTAAAATCGAAAGATGAAAACATTCGTATCATGATATTAATCCTTTTCCAAATAAATAGTTTCATAATCAAGGTTGATTTTGTATGGACGGCAGCAGCAGCACATCAAGCGACTACAATCTGTCAAATTTCTTTAATAGATTTTCAACTTTATTGCTACAGCATTAGGTTCAAGATTGATTGGGAAAATTTGACAGTTTCGGGTAGCTTGACCTGCTGACGTATGTACATGTAAACTCCTTTCTAAATTATTCGAATCGGACCTTTCGTTTTGAAATTACGACGGGTACAAAAATGCTTAACTCTTTCAGGGGCACTTTAATTTAAGTTACAATATAGGTGTTTTTATGTTTTTTTTCTAGTTATATTTAAGCTAAACAATACTGAAAACATGGTTGAAAAAATATCAGAGTGAAGGCTTTTGCGGAATCACATGGTTAGCTACGGTAACCACCACCGCTGTAGAACAAAACAACAATATGAAAAATCATATAATTTGTAATCATGAATACAGGCTAAAAAACATATCAGAACACAATTGTTATCTTACTTCTTGTGAAAATCTTCGAAGCAGGACTTTCTTTTACGCAAACATAGTGGAACTTTGCAGGTTTAGCATTTCCAAACAGTACTTACTGGAGTATTACTGGTACTGCATTTGGCGCATCTCCTTGATGTGCTTCGCTCTGGCTGATGGCGATTGCTTTCCAGGTGGATCTCGTCGGCCACTGTTGGCTTATGCCGTTTTATTATGGCCGGACCTGGAGAAGGCGCAGACCTGGCGAAGGACAGTCCATGTATACCCCCTTAAGAAAAGAAAGGGGTAAAGACAGTATCATGCAAGTCCGGAGCTGAACACCAATAGTATCTATAGCTTGGCAGTTTATTTATACCCATAACCAGGTTCAAAGCAACGAACACATCGATTTCTTCAGATGTAGTGGGAGTTTAAGCTTTTCCAGATTGAGTAGCATAAAGGTTGGTTTGAAAGCTTATAATTTCTTGCCAATGTCTGACCAAAACAAGCGAAACATTGCGAGAGGCGTAATACTTTCCAACTCCAGTATATGTGCTGGTACACCCACATCTTCAGTAAACTCACCTGGTGGGGAAAGTGAGAAGTTCTTCTTCCACTTTGGCACTCTTGTTTGAAGACTGCTGGAGCTGCTCTCTTCGGCTGCAGGAGTGGCAACCTCCGGAGGTAGGTAGCCACATCTTCAGTAAACTCACCTGGTGGGGAAAGTGAGAAGTTCTTCTTCCACTTTGGCACTCTTGTTTGAAGACTGCTGGAGCTGCTCTCTTCGGCTGCAGGAGTGGCAACCTCCGGAGGTAGGTAGCCACATCTTCAGTAAACTCACCTGGTGGGGAAAGTGAGAAGTTCTTCTTCCACTTTGGCACTCTTGTTTGAAGAATGCTGGAGCTGCTCTCTTCGGCTGCAGGAGTGGCAACCTCCGGAGGTAGGTAGCCACATCTTCAGTAAACTCGCCTGGTGGGGAAAGTGAGAAGTTCTTCTTCCACTTTGGCACTCTTGTTTGAAGACTGCTGGAGCTGCTCTCTTCGGCTGCAGGAGTGGCAACCTTCGGAGGTAGGTAGCGTAGAACGGAAACTTGACAAGGGTTCATTATTTTCTTCGTCAAAACTGTAAGTTTGCAGACGTTCCCCTACGACATCACCCAATAACATGGTAGGTGTTTGTGCATCATGAGTTTCCTGGTCGGATTCCGCACTGCAGCAACTGTCGTCATTGGAGGGTATCTCCTCCAGACAGTATTCAATATCCCCGTCAGCTAACGCACGAGACATTCTGTAAGATATACAAAAAAAACACTGCCACATCTATACGAACAAAAAAACATTCTATCTGCGCGCTGGTTAGCTACTCTAACCACCTAATTACGAGTGTGATATTACATTAGAAACGCAAAATTACATACATTATTTATCAAATACAGGCAAAAGATGTCTAATTGCGTCTAATAAAACAATCATAGTCATAAAAATAATAGACTCACCTTATTTGTGAAAGTTTTTTCCAAGCCCGTTACAAAAACACTGTCAACGAATGTTATACAAACCAACAATACACACACAGACGATTATCGGCGCCACTTACTGCCTAAACTAAATCAAGCGCGTAAGGTGTATTTCTATGTTAGTTTAAGAAATAATCGCTAGATGACATGAATTTTAAGAAAAAAAATCCGAAATATGTGGTTTGCGTAGCTAACCACAGACCCTGAAAGAGTTAAAGAAAAATGCGCTTAGTCTATTAGTTACCTACACATAATGCATAAAAGCAATCAACACGCAATGGGGAAGGTCGGTCGAAGCTAATTGTAGATGGCGTGACCATAGCTAGGTCCCTATTTCCTACATTCAATTTGACATTTCGTTCATTAATTAATTCCATTTTGTGTTCATTCACGAGTTTGGTTTTATTCCACTATTTCGTTATTTTCGGTGATTTCTATATTTTAAATCAATATTTATTCGACCCGGAAAGCGTCAGTATTAAAAACCTTAAATATTGTTTATTTCCTCGTAATAACTATCTTCAAAATGTTTCCGATATAACCTCGAACTCTGTTTAATTCAAATAATTCCCTCCCAATAGGTTTAAGGGGGAAGCGCCAAGGTAGCCCGCGAAATTCAAATTTTCTTACAATTTTTGCAATTTGCTGGTCAGTATTAAGTTATACGTTGATTAAAATATGATTCGCGGCCGTAACAAATATGTATTTACAGAATTATAATCATTAAAGTCATCAACACAACTCTCTAAGACCAAGTAAACCCCAAGAATTACTATTTCATGAAATCTTGACATTTGGGGATTATACTAACTTAACAAGTTTTATTACTGATTGTAATGATTATAATTCTGTAAATACATATTTGTTACGACCGCGAATCATATTTTCATCAACGTACAACTTAACACTGACCAGCAAATTGCAAAAAACGTAAGAAAATTTGAATTTCGCGGGCTACCTTAGCGCTTCCCCCTTAAGCCACAGTCTGCTAAGCTTAGTCTTTTGGGAAATGGTGGACTCGAATTTCCGAGGATTTAGGAACACAACAAGGAGTTATTTTCGCAAAAATAAATAAAAACGACCTAACGCCTTGCATTAATACCTTGCTTTGGGAACTAGCTACGACAGCGCCATTTTGACAGTTGCCTTCCCCATTCCGCAAACATCCCTGATGCGCTACAGAAGCGAGGCAGCCCCATCATCACCCTGAAAGCATTATTAGTATTAGCCACGCAACGAAACACGACGCAGACGATGTTACGTGTATAGTTAATAAATAGTTTAATAAGGTTTTGGTACGACTTTACTTTACCTGCCATCGATTTAAGGGGGGAGGGGCGGGGGAGGGGGGAGGGGGTGTAGAACCCCCCCTATGAAGGAAAAATTGCGCAGCCCCCCCTTTTTAAGATACGATTTTTTTAATATTCTAACCTAACTTTCAAATTTTCTGCACTACCTATAACTAAAAAAAAACACGTAACTGGTCTAAATTAGTTTCCAAACAATAATAAGATCAATGACCCTTTCAAGGTCAAGGTCAACACCCCAAAAGTCAAAGTTAAACCAAAATATAGTCAAATCTTGGAATATTACCTTTTGACAAACTCTGAGGTCAAGGGCATCAAGGTCAATAATATATTTCTCGAAGTAAAGCGTGGTCGACGGAGCCCCGCTTCGCGGGGCTCCTACTTCTGAGTGGTTTAAAAAAAAATAACCACGAAGGAGATGGCGGGGTCTTTCAGACCCCGCCATCCTCTTCTAACCTAACCTGTCCGAGTCGGGGTGCCCCAAGTCCCAAACTCGCTTCACTCGTTCTTGCATCCTAAGTTCTCATTTTATACGTAAACGCTCTCAACTGCTAGGGACATACGTTGACTATCAGGACGACGACCATGTACAGGAGTATTAGTGTTCTGTGACCATGTGAAGTGACACTTGACAGTGACAACACAAAATGGCGTTGTTTTACGTTTGGTTTCACATACCGGCAATAATCGGTAAATTATTTATAAGTGTTAATTTAATAGCACTAACTTAATTCAGCGAAATATATGTTTTATAATGAAATATTCGTAAAATGTATGTAAATCACTACAATGCGTGTTTATTTCATCATTAATAAGAAGTAAAACATTTTAGTAGGTACGTTGACCTTACGTAAAACGAAACGTTTAATGGCGAGACAATATGTTAAAAGTGACAAGATATTGCTAAATTTTTACGATTTTGATTTTTTTTTCTCGTAAACCATTTATCTGCGCAACTTAAAACTTTACGAGGGGGCTTCTATTAATATGATCTTTCTGTAAAAAAAATATGGACTCCCAACTCGACGGCAGGTAAAGTAAAACTTAGCCAGGTTTTTAATATGTATTAGTTTATTGTTGTATAAGATTATTTAGTGTATTTTGTCCATAGGCCTCAGTTGCCCGATAGTAAAATGATTATTATTATTATTGATTATATATGTTTTCATATCTCGGGACCCTAGAGACCTGGACCTTTGGAAGGCGTACGAGGGGCAGAAGCCAACTCGCAGAGGCCCCTTAGGGTACCTACGCACTAAGCGGTTAGCCGCAATGCGGCCAGCCGTCCGGCTAACCGGAATCAAAAATTTGTACGAGAAAATAGTTTTTATACGGCTGCCGGCCGACCGCTCCGGTCGTTCTGAGCGCTGCGGCCCGACGCCGACTGACGGCCAGCCGCACGGTTGCTATACACACTACGCGGATGGTGCTAGTTTGCGGTTCCCCGCCATTGACGGTTTACGTGTTCACCGACGCTCGCGCATTTTATCGATAATCAGCTATGGATTTCGATACAGAAAAGTTTATAATTAAATTCTTATTCTTTATATAACGCGAGTAAATGTAGTAGGTAAATAGCTGCGACTTCTTCGACGTCCATCTTGGAAATGAGTCGATCCAACCGTAAACCACGACGGTTTTTCAACCGCACGTTCCGGTTGCGGTTGCGGCTAGCCGCCACCCGGCTAACCGCAAGCGCAACCGCATCCTGCGGTCTACCGGACGGCTGGCCGCATTGCGGCTAACCGCTTAGTGCGTAGGTACCCTTAGACAATTTTAAATGATGAGGAGACAGTAACCGACGGTTATCCCTCCGCTGACGTGATGGAGCGCGCGAAAAAAGGAGAGTAGATTGCAGGTAGCAACAACGTCAGGCGCCCAGTTGTTTACAAACAATAGCGATTTACGACGTAGTTTCTAGGTATGAGTAGCCGAACCATAGTAAAAAGAACGTTGTGTACTTTCTAAAGGAAAGGAACAGGGCTATTACAATACGGTGTCATAACTTTGACGGCAAAATACTAAAAACCGGCTCAACCCAAGATGTGTAGGTGTAAACCAAAAATTAGTGCGTGTAGTCAAAAATATAACGTCACCTTTTAGTAACTGCAAATATTTAAACAGAACATATAACTATATGCTAGAAACACGGCCCTAGCATTTTTTTTTTTTCAAATATTCAGGCTAGTTTCTTTTTTTTTTCAGTTTTTCTAACACAAAAATAACAATATTTTTAAAAGCACCCTGTATACCGACTAGACTCGATCGTCCTGCGGGATAAACCCACGGGCATCGCTCGGACCCGCCGCCACGTGTTGTAAAAAACAGTTATTTACGACTTCCCTATTCGTCTAGGATCATATGTCCACCCCGAGCTACGCTATTAATATTCCGCTGCAATAAACGATATTAACCTTTGCGCTAATCTATCGTATTTTAATGTTACTTAGTTTAATAGCGGAGATATTTCCAATTAATCGGAGCGGATCAGTGTGAAGCACAGAAATCTAAATTACTTATTATTTAGATTTCTGTGGTGTGAAGCTATTGTTTTTTCAATGATAGATAATAACAATTAACATTCATTTAAAATGTTTCTACTGACCTAGGGTGTAAGGGATCACAACAATAACGTAAACGTGTGAGGTAAATAGTACGGCTTCGCTTCGCTTCAGTGGAAATTAATCCTAATATTACAAATGAGTACCGTGAAACACTGCAACTTTGCCATCATAGCTCAACATTGCCTAAATTCAAAGAAGTTAAATTATTGCCGTTCAGAAATGTTTTTTATTGTCTATGGTATTATTAAAAGCAAGTCGGCAATCTAAATGGCAACATTCGTTAATACTTCACTCCAAATTTTCATAGACAAACTGTCAGTGTCTGTTTTACTGTCAGTGTGGGTACCAAAGAGTAGTAACTATTTATAATGGATGTGGGTACCCACCCTAGTACCTACCCACTTTTTACCGGCTCTGGAGAAAATTTAATTTTGCTCAACTTTGCCTATCATCGTTAAAAAAAAATATTGTGCTGCAATTCAAGATTCAGTGAAATCGAATGTGGAAAAGAACTTTTGAGCAATATGGATGTCAAATCCGTTTCCAAAATGCCTATTCATTTAAAAAGATTATTATGCTAAGCAATGTCGTTTTTAACTCAAGTTTGCCTTCATTTTTAAAGCAATTTTTTGGTACTATATAGGTGATTTTTTTACTAGTAGCAACTTTAGCCCTATGACTTAGAGTACAATATTGAACTGTAATTGAAAAAACATACGACTTTCTTAAACATTAAAGATTTATCGAAGAAAAACATCAAAATTCAGGCAATGTTTTGCAGCATTTTACGGTAGGTAATTGTCTATAAATAAAACTCAGCAATATTTTATTTTATCATTCACATTGATCTGCGACAAATATTGACTTTCCATCACACTCGTAATTTTTTTCTTCATTTAGGTACTTATTACTGAATTAATGTAAAAAATGTTAACAATTTAGCTAACGATTTGCATTACACTTGCTGTTCACGAGACATCACGTCAAATGCACTCACAATTCACGCTCGTAAGTCGTCTGCTGTACCGATTGTATGGCCGTCGTTCCCATACACTAGGTCTTTGGCCCGACCCCACACGTGGAAGTCCATTGGCGTCAAATCAGGTGAACGTGGCGGCCAGCGGATAACGCTACCGCGCCCAATCCATCGCCCTTGGAACACCTCATCCAAGTAGGCGCGTACCCGCACACTGAAGTGCGCCAGCGCGCCGTCGTGCTGGAAATATGGACGGCAGCACATTAAGCTACTACAATCTGTCAAATTTCTTTAATAGATTTGCAACTTTATCGCTAAAGTATTAGGTTCAAGGTTGATTGGGAAAATTTGACAGTTTCGGGTAGCTTGACCTGCTGGCGCCTGTACACGTACCTGCGGTACCACACAGGTACATCCAGCAGCAGCTCTGGTAGGTCTCGCTGGAGGAGCTGCAGATACGTGTCCGCAGTCAGTCGATCCAGAAAAACGGGTCCCAATAATTGGCCGTTCAATACTCCTGCCCACACATTTACACTGAAGCGGTGTTGGAAGTGGTCCGGCCGAATCACTCGTGGATTGTACTCGCACCAGTAATGCGCATTATGCACATTAAATAGTCCCTCGCGCGTAGATATGCACTCATCCGTCCACAGCACGTTATACGTAGGGTTCCGCAGCAGCCAACAACAAAACTCGACCCTTGGAGCGTAATCCTGAGGCAGCAACTCCTGGACTCGAGTGAAATGGAAGGGATGGTAACCTTCGCTGCGCAGGAGCTGCCACACGTAATTCTGGCTTACGCCAAACACGCGGGCTGCGTCTTCGGTGCTCGCCACTGGGTGTCGGTGGAAAAAATCCAGCACCTCCTCTTCAAGCTGCACGGGGTGTCGTCGCCTCCCCAAATCAGTAAGACGAGGCTGGAAGCTGCCACTCTCTCTGAAGCACTGCACGGCTGCAAGAATGGTGCGAATATTTACCAATCGTCCAAATCTTTGCACGTACAGTTCTCGTGCCTGCAACATTACCTATTTCACCTGCCTCGTGATAACAAATAGCCGTATCCATGTATTCTTGGGATGAATAACGATATGGCATTTTTTTTTAATCTTTATTTATTTACAGGGTTTTTTCTTTAAAGAATATGTCACCCCGACTATTGAATACAATAACAAACTAGCCTACCCACAACCTTGTACCCATAATAATAATATGACAATTGTCCTGATATCCGTGGAATACCTCTCCACTCCTCTTAAGCACCTCAAGACATGTTGCCCCCTTGTCGCTACGACACTATGTGCTAGCGACCGTTTCCGGGGGCCCATTGTTGAGTGTGCAAGTCACCCCTTGCCATTTTATCCGTGTATTGTATTTATCAAACATTGGTCAGGCAGGGGCCATAGTCCTTCCATAGTGTTAGATAACCAGTCGACTTTAGCCATCCAAACCCATAGCCCAATATTTTTTTTGTCTCCATATCCTGCAATAGTCCTACACCAACCGGGGGTTGCCCTTGGGTGCACTTGCATAGTACGCACAAGGATAATCGTCGGTTGGTGCCTCATTTCCATTGAAAGTGTCTAACGGGCCTCTGCGAGTTGGCTTCGGCCCCTCATATGCCTTTCAAAGGTCCGGGACCCTAGGGTCCCGAGAAATATCAAAAAAAAAAAATATGACAAAGTGTTCTGGCCTCATCTGACAATGGTGAGGCCAGAACGCTATTATAGAAGCCTACATTAAAATTACTGTCAAAAGCTTGACGTCTTCGGATCCCAATACGACTACATTCCGTCAAGATGTGATGCACATCTTCTATAACTCCACAGACAGCACAATTGGGTGAATCAACTTTGCGCATCATAAAACCAAGACTATTGAGAGGAACGTGGCCGGATCGGAGTCTCAAAGCCGTAACAACTTCTTGCCTATTCATCCTGCCCTCGCTGAACCAAAGCATACGTGGAAGAGATGGCTGAATCGTCCCGTACCAAATAACTTTTGTTAAAGATCTTTTATCAAAATATTCTGACCAAGATTGAATACATCTGTCTCTAACAGACTAGGGGTAAAAGCTCAGTATGCCATGGAGGACAAGCATAATTTTCCCCATCAGACGCGGCTTCATTTGCCAAACGGTCAACCATCTCATTACCTTCCAGTCCAACGTGAGAAGGAATCCATTGCAGTACAACTGTTTTATGTTTGGTTACAAATTCAGTGATGGTTCTTAAGATACTATACGCCAGTGGAAGCCCCCTAAAAGGTGAAGTACTCGTACATCTCATCAGATGAAGAAGAGCACTTTTCGAGTCAGTGAAAATGACGAACTGATCACCGTCCAAAGATGTGATGTAAGCCAAAGCTTCAGCGATAGCAATCAACTCCAAGCGCATTATTGAAACTTTTGATGAAATACGGAATTTGAAAAATGTACCAACTCGCGAATCAAAAAAGGCTGCGCCACAGCAGTTCTCGTGTCTAGAACCGTCCGTATACACACAGTAAAAGCCAGAATATTGTGCATTTAGAGACTTACAACATAGTTTATTTTATTTTATTATATGTATTAGGGAAAACAAACAATTGTACATTTTTTCTTACGTCTCGCGTCTAAGTATACAATTAAGGAGGTTAACGTACAATCAACGTTTCCACATATTACTAGTAAAATTTACTTACATACAGTATGGATGAGAGGTAGGGCTAATCACAACATCGTACAGAATTATTAATTGGTTTTGAGTGCAGTAACCAGTTCTTTTTTAAATGCATTGTGAGACAGAGCAAATATGTCTATCTTAACAAAATGTTGGTTGTAAATTTTGATTAATCTGTGGATAGGCGCCCGCTCACCCGCATTTGTACGACTAGTGGTCGTAGCAAAGAGTGGGTAAGCGCGTGCCTCTCGTCTTACTACAGTTCTGGGCACGATATAAAATAATGTATATTTGTATCAATCCACGGAGCATCATGGCCGGGAGTAACATACGTACGCCTTGCATGTAGTGTCATCAATTTATAATTTCTTTGTGGCTTGGTATAACATCTGTATAAATATTACCTAGGCATGTGGCACTAGTAGGGGTTATTCTTGTGGGCTCCAGAAATAGGTTTACAAGATTGTAGGACTGAAACAGACTTATTATTTTACTACAAGAACCTGAGTTTTCTAATAAATTAACATTGAAATCACCGCAAATGTTAATGGACTTGTTCGAGTTACAAATCTTGTGCAACACTTCATCCATTACCTTTTCAAAGCAGTCATACAATCCTGAAGGCGGTCTATACACACTTAATACAATAAACTGCTCCAACTATGGCTCCAACTCTATACAGGCTATTTCAACTATCCGCTCAATAGATAGGCTCACAATATCTTTACGGTCTTTAAATTTAAGCTGGTTACTTACTAAAATTAATGAACCACCATGTATAGCATTTACTCTACTGAACGAACTACCAACCTGGTGATTATTAAAATTGAACAAGAACTGGTGGCTTCTAAGCCAATGTTCTGTTATACAAAGAATATCAATACTATTAGAATTCATAAAAAATTCTACTTCTAAGTCTTTGTTCATAAATTCTTGAATATTTTGATGCACCAGGTTAATACTGTCTACTGATTTTAAACTCTTATTTGATTTATTTTTGCTAATTTGTACATTATTGCTAGAGGTTGTCTCTATTGTCTTAATTTGTAATTTAAATGATTATCAGTATTAATTGTTGATACCAAATTATTGGCTGAACGATTTAACATGTCATAACATTGCTCAATAGGAGCAATTGGTTTAGCCAAATTCTTGGCTGTAATAGAAAAGTAAACCTACCTACCTTACCTTACCTACTCATTTGTAATATTAGGATTAATTTCCACTGAAGCGAAGCGAAGCCGTACTATTTACCTCACACGTTTACGTTATTGTTGTGATCCCTGCTGTCTTACACCCTAGGTCAGTAGAACAAATCTTAATACTAGTAATATTTGCTACTGTTATGTTAACGATATTCATATAAAAGTGACCGAGACAGCTAGTAGCTACATAACAGTGGAAAATTCAGCTTTGTGCTGTACAACTTTGATAAATATTTCAATTATACAGCTTGATTCTGAATAGTTTATTGTTTGGTTTCTTTAAGCTGCACAACCCGTCAAATCTTTCTCATTTATTCAGAATATGGAAATTGATTACTCTTTTAGCGTTTAAGCAGCTAACTACTGCATAAATGAAGATGACTACGATCTTATGACAATCTTAAAGCGAGAGAAGCGCACTAATCCTTTTATGTCTAGCTCAAAGTGGTAAATATTATGAATAATAGATGTTTATATATCTAATAACTGGTTAATGAAGAAATACAATGTTTTTATGTAAGAATGTCAAACTTATTTTATAATTAATGACAACAGTGAAACGTGTAAAAATGAGTCAAATTCATTGAGAAAAAGAAAAAGGACAGGAGGAATACGAAGAAAGTGTTTAAGGGAGTATCTAAAAATAAGAAACAATATCTGTACAGAAGCAGAAACGAGTTTGGCAGTTAATGCAAATTACAATACGGATCCAACAAGCACAAGTCGACCAGTTCAAGAGGGTTCCGTATCCGTATCTCGTAATTTTACATTTACATCACAGATATTACATAAAAATGACGATTCATATTTTGAGGACACTGATTCAAGTTCGAGTAGTTTAGCAGAAAACGTGTCAGAATTTAATAAAAATATAGATTTTCGAAATAACCTCAGAGATTGGGCAGTGAATAAAAATATATCCCAAGCGGCTGTAAAAGATTTATTGGGTGTGATTAATCATAGATTTCTTGGAATTTTACCGACAGATCCTAGAACTTTATTGCAATCACCTAGACAGATAATGATTAAAAATATTTGCGAAATTGATCTGACTTCTTGCTGTCTTTCTTCAACATCAGTGTCTTCGGTATCTGTTCGATCTAACATTCTATTTAATTCAGCTTTGGCGTCTTCATATGAAAGAAAGTTCGACCGCTTCAAGATACAGGCAGTTGTCCCCCAGTCCCGTTGGGGGACAACATTAGCATTTTTTGAAAATACATCGCCATTTCTTTTGGGCCAGTGCAACTTTCCCCTAGTTTCCCAGGAGGCAGGCACAGTCGACAGCTCAACCCGACCTCTGCGACGCGTAGCCACTATTTTGAACATTTTTCTAAAAACAAAGAAATAGTGATATTGTTACTGAACAAAAGTAATTTTCTATAAGAAAGAAGGTTAGTAGACAGTACCTAAGACACGCCGAGAAATACGAACTTATATTTTTAATACCGGGACTGTGATAGATACCTCTACCTACGTGTAAACAAACGCCCCGCGAGCGCGACAAAGATCTGGTCTGCGCGTGCGCGCGCGACCTCTCTTAAGTTTGGACTATGACTGACTGATGTTATTCGCGCGCCGCGCGCGCTAAGCCACTAGCCGGTGCCGACAGACGCCGCCACTGTACTTAGGGGCCATCCATAAATTACGTCACACGAATTTCATGATTTTTGACCCCCTCCCCCGTCCTTGTTACAATTAATAGATTATAATGGTTGAAATGTGACGTCACGAAATTTAAGACCCCTCTCACCCCCTTGTCACACAATGTCACACTTCGTCGACCCCCTCCCTCCCCTTAACATGCGACGTAATTAATGGATGGGCCCTTAGCTATGTTTGTGTAATCGCGCTTAGCAAATAATTTCGCCAGTCACACTCGCGCGAGACATAAATAAATCTGCTCAATCTGGGTAGTATTCAAATACCTACCTGATTGTTTTCTACCACTTTGGTAACAATTTAATAAAATATTTAAATATGATGGGTAAATTAAAAACTAATTGCAATTTTAAGAAACTCAATGGATGTATTTTTCTTCAAAGAACCGATGATTATAGAACCCTAATAATCTGAATAAGAGTAATGAGACGGGCAGCTTTAGAACCATTTATCAGAAATGCGATATAAAACGTACTGTTAACCAAAAAATATCTGGATAAGACGGTTACAAGTGACCTGTTACGCAGAAATGTATAACAAATCGTCTGCGTGAACAGCTTATATTCAAAATCAACATCGTCGCCATTATTTATCCTAACATAACCTCTCTTTTCCAAAACTAAACGATGTTATTACAAATAATAAATAGATGTTTTTATTAAAAAACATCTGGGTAGTATTCAAATACCTACCTGATTGTTTTCTACCACTTTGGTAACAATTTAATAAAATATTTTATTCGTCGAAAAGGGTTATTAGAAGTCAATTGTATTTTTTTTTAAACTGGTTTTATCTTGTGGCGCTCGAAAATTTTACTATAAACTTATATATATTCTCACAGTAAAGTAGCATGCGTTGTAATAATTGTATTGTTAACAAAACATTTACCAAAAATTACTTACCAATATTTATAATTTCTTCCAGAGCGATGTCACCAATGGAAATTTAACGCAAAGTATATGTGATCACAATTAATTATATAAGAAACAAAATGCTGATTTTGTACATTTAATTACATAACTTCTTTATAAAACAACGAGAAAGATCTGAATTATGAATATTGTATGAATATCAGTTTGATATTTTCATCTGCTTAATAGAGTTTTAAATTCTGAACAAAGGGTCGATCAGCTTTTATGCAGAAGTTAACCAAACTTTCTGTTTATATATCCAGCTGGTATGCAGCTATTAATAAAATGTTATTCAGATTAAAGCGATTTATTATGTGCCCAAATTGCTTGAATATCGGCTGTATAAGCGCTTATACAAACCTTATCCCTACATCTTATACAGCGTTTAGTCATCAGAATTGCTATTGTACATCAGCTTTGTTCTCGATGTATATGTTTACCATGCAGCTTCTCCGACTCACTCGGCAACCTGTCGCGCTTTAGAATCTATATTTTAAAAATTATTAATGTTATCTGTGGTCCAGCTGTCAAACTTCATTCTTTCGTTTCGCGCGGTAACCGGCGCTGTAAAAAAAAGTTATTTACTTAAATAAAAGTAGTTTATTTAGTGTTTTTTCAGTGTGTACACTACAGAAATGGGTAGAAAACACAAACTCAGTGAGGGTGACCGAAAATTAGAAAAATATTTAAAGAAGATACGAAAAATTGAAAAACGGTTGAAAGATCGTTTGGACCAAAGTGAAATTCCAGGTAAAAAACTTAAACCTACCACATGACACGGGTGGTGTACGTGATACATCGACGTGATCTTTTTTGTTTTCGGACAAGATGTGGTTAGACATGGGCGGTGTACGAGATGCACAGACATGTCGTAACGAAATATCATAGTGAGGTACCTCCAGGTACTACCTATGAATTTTAGACACAAGCCATGTACGCGATACATGGGTGTGCTCAATGGGTTGAAATAACCAAAAAAAAAAAAAAAAAAAACTGAAATGCTTTTCAGATCATGGTTCAACGTCGGATGAGGAGTCCATGACGGAACAGGTCCCCCAAAGTAATGAAAATTTGTCACAAACTGAACCTCAGGATCAGGAAGTTTTAACTCAAGTTGATACAATACTAGAAGCTAACAATGCTTCTTCTTCCTTAGCTGTACTAAGTACAGACATCCTCACGGCACTAGGAGACCCACTCCCAGAGCAACCAAAGTTTGGTCCAAACTTAGTTGAGGATGTGGCTCGAATCATGAATACTATACTGAAAGCCGGACTTAAAAAAGAGGCAAAGGCTCCGCTTATGGAGGAGGTTATACCTGAAAATTGTCAGTACTTGATTGCACCCAAACTGAATCTTGAAATTGCTACAGCGGTCGGTGAAAACATTTGCAATCGTGATAAGAAGATTGAGATTGAACAAAATCAGCTTGGACGAGGACTGTCAATGCTGAGCAAAATATTATCATCACTCACAGTAGATGAGAACATGGATAGAATAAATGTGATATCATCACTATGTAATGCGATCAGAATTTTAGCTGATCTACATGCCATGCAAACAAAGGCAAGAAAAAATTTAACATTGCCTGCATTAGACAAACAGTTTTTAAACTTGGTAAAAGATGTTGAAAGAGATGAGTACTTATTTGGAAGTGATTTGAATGAAAAAATTAAAGCTATTAAAAATGGCCAAAAGAGTGGAAACTCTATCAAAAAATTCATCCCAAATCCTAAACAGGGAAACTACAGTGGCCCATCCCGTTACCATCACACTGGTTCTCGAACGGTAATGAGGAATGGGCCCAAGAAACAACCAGTAGTGAAGAACTACCAACAGAAGTTCCCGAGGAGAACCAACCCCGAGTTGAGACAGTGGAAACAATCAAAACCACATGCCCCAACCACCAAATAGAGGTAAGCCATGGTGGGAGACTGTCACATTTTATAAATTGTTGGCAAAGAATATGTGACGATGAAGTCATTTTAGGTTATATCCAAGGATATAGTATACCTTTCATTGAAGTACCTTGTCAACATTCAGAACCACTTCCTTTTCAGTCAAAGTCAGACCAGGAACATAAAAATATGTTAGAGGCAATTCAGAATTTGTTAAGTTTAGAAGCCATAGCACCTTGTAAGCCCTGTAGAAATCAATTTGTGTCAAGAACTTTTTTAGTTCCAAAACCTAACGGTGATCACAGATTTATTTTAAATCTAAAAAGCCTTAATGAATATGTAGCTACTTCCCATTTTAAAATGGAAGATATCAGAACAACCATGGCCCTCTTTAATCCAGGCGATTTTATGGTAAAAATTGACATGAAAGAGTCATACTTATTAGTTAACATAACACCAAGTCATAGAAAGTTTTTAAGATTCCGCTATGGAGAACTTTATGAGTTTCAATCTCTACCATACGGCCTTTGTAGTGCACCACTGGTGTTTACAAAAGTAATGAAAGTAGTAGTAACTTACCTCCGTCAAAGAGGCTTTAAATCAGTTCAGTACTTAGATGATTTGTTACTAATTGGATCAGATTATACCTCTGCTCTCAAAAATTATCAAGAAACTATTTCCTTACTTCAGTGTTTGGGATTTGTCATAAATTTTGAAAAAAGTGTTACAGTACCATCTCAGACGTGTCAGTTTTTAGGCTTTGTCTTTAATACATTGGATATGACAATTAGCTTACCTTCAGAAAAAGTGAAATGCATAGAAAACAGTGTCGCCAAATATATCAAAATGGATTCTTGCTCCATTCGTGACATTGCCAAGTTGACAGGTACATTAGTGACTGCTTGTCCAGCCTCCCGGTACAGTTGGTTATACACAAAAACACTAGAGCACTATAAATTAAAAGCTCTTACAAAAAGTAATAATAATTATGACTCTACAATGTATGTTAGTTCGGACATTAAAGAAGATATTCAGTGGTGGTTTACTAATATTACAAAATTTAGAAAACCTATGTTATCTCCTACTTATGATATGGTTATCTTTACTGATGCAAGCCGAACTGGCTGGGGGGGTGTATGTAATAGTTCAAAAATTAGTGGTTATTGGAAAACTGAAGAACTTAATTATCACATTAATTATTTAGAATTGTTGGCCATATTTCTTGCATTAAAATCATTTGTAAAACACAGACGAAAATTAAACATATTGTTACGAGTAGAT
The DNA here is from genome assembly GCA_947568875.1 of Fissipunctia ypsillon. Lineage (NCBI taxonomy): Eukaryota > Metazoa > Arthropoda > Insecta > Lepidoptera > Noctuidae > Fissipunctia > Fissipunctia ypsillon. The sequence goes on from OX387667.1 coordinate 1,876,995, forward strand.
AATACTACAGCAATATCCTATATTAACAAAATGGGAGGCACTCAATTCCTACATCTTAACCAATTGTCAAAAGATATATGGAGATGGTGTGAAGATAGGGAACTATGGCTCTTTGCATCATACATTAAATCATCAGATAATAAGGAAGCAGATGAACAATCCCGAAAAATAAATCCAGATACAGAGTGGGAATTGAGTGACCTTGCCTATAAAGAAATAGTATCAGAACTTGGCTGTCCCAGCATAGATTTATTTGCATCACGACATAATACAAAGTGTAAGTCTTTTGTATCTTGGAAACCAGATCCAGAAGCTTGGGATGTTGATGCTTTTACAATTTCTTGGACGCAACATTTTTTCTATGCATTTCCACCATTTAGTTTAATTTTGAAATGTATTCAGAAAATAAAAGTGGATATGGCCACTGGCATTATGGTTATGCCTTATTGGCCATCTCAACCTTGGTATCCGATCATGAATGAACTTTTGGTATCAAAATTGGTTCATTTATCTCCTCATAAGAATCTTTTATCCTCTTCTTTCAGAGACAGTCATCCACTCCACCATCAATTAACATTGATAGCAGGAATATTATCCGGCAAGCCTGGTTAAATAGATTAATTCCTACACAGGCTGTGGATGTAATGATTAGATCTCTTGCTGTGAATACACTTAGACAGTACAATGTTACTTATAAGTTATGGTGGAATTTTTGTAAAGAAAACCGTATTGATCCTTATCAAGCTTCAGTGCCATATGTCATGACATTCCTCACAAAATTATATAATTCAGGTGCATCTTATGGGACATTGAATTCTCATAAATCTGCACTTTCATTAATTAGTAACTCTAAACTTGGGGAAGATGACCGCATAAAGAGATTATTGAAGGGATTTTATAAAGGTAGACCACCGCTACCAAAATATAATGTAACTTGGGACACAAACAAGGTGTTGAATAACTTAAAAGACTGGTATCCAAATAATAATTTAAGTTTAGAAAATATTTCTAAAAAATTGGTGATGTTACTAGCATTAAGTACAGCCCACAGAGCTCAAACTTTATCTCTTATAAAAATTAGTAACATAAAATATTCAGACTCTGGCATTCATATTATAATTTCTGATATTGTCAAGACATCTGGTCCAGGCCGCAGCCAGCCTAGTATTAATTTATATTATATAAATCCACAAAACTTATGCCCAGCTAAGACTCTTCGAGACTATATAGCAATTACAAAAGATATAAGAAATAATTCAGACTTACTTATTCTATCATTTAAGAAACCACACAAACCTGTGTCTTCTTCAACAATAGGGCGCTGGATTAAAAATGTTTTATTAGGTTGTGGTATAAATATTGATATGTTTACAGGACATAGTACAAGACATGCTGCAACCTCTATGGCTAAGTCAAAAGGCGTGCCTTTAGATGTAATTAGGCAGACAGCGGACCATATATGATGACCATATGTGATGGACCAGTATGTCAAAAACTTTTGAAAGGTTCTATAATAGACCTATAACTTGTGATTCTTTTACTGAGGCTATTTTTAATCAATAAATTATAAAATACATTATTAATGATTGCTAAAGAAATAGTAATAATTTAATTAGAAGGAAACTAAAGATTAGTGTTAAAAAAAAAAAAAAAAAAAAAAAAAAAAATATAATAATATAATTTGATTAATATCCATTAAGTACTGTCATTCCAAGAAGAAATGTTATTTTCATAGTAAAAGTTAATTAATAGTTACTGATAGTACTCTAATATAATTTGATTTATAAAAAGATGTTTCTTTTTATATTGTGTCACCTTTCTAATACCTACTTAGTGTATATACCGTACTTGTTTTAAGTTCACAACTTCATGATGTAAACTCTAAACATCTGCATGGTAAACATATACATCGAGAACAAAGCTGATGTACAATAACATGATCAAACAAACTCACCTGCAGTGAAGTTCGATCATTATTGTACGAAGGCTTTGTTCGAAGATGTATATGTACCCACCCACCCAGTACCTACTCCTGTATTGCAGGTACTTAGACCCTCTGTTTTTTGAAGTTGTGAGCTTAACCAATTTAGCTCTAAAGTATGAAGTTTGACAGCTGGACCACAGATAACATTAATAATTTTTAAAATATAGATTCTAAAGCGCGACAGGTTGCCGAGTGAGTCGGAGAAGCTGCATGGTAAACATATACATCTTCGAACAAAGCCTTCGTACAATAATGATCGAACTTCACTGCAGGTGAGTTTGTTTGATCATGTTATTATATGAAAGTTAATCAGCTAGTTTGTGTTGCTTGGGATGGATTCGAGAAATCCCCGTCCCACCTAACACTACTGACCTGATTCCCGCACCAAAACTTAAAAATATTTATGATTTCAGGCGGAAGCTTCGCATCATTAAGCTTTTTCCAGAGAGTGTAAAGCACTCGACAGGTCGAGTTGCCAGGCGTACACCGCGGTGCTGCGGCATGTGTAGAGTACTGCACAACGTCCAATAACTTAAAGCCCAATATAGCACTATCAGTAGACAACCCAGGTCGAAACCCAAACTGGTTGTTATTTTATTTTATTTATTAAGGGATAATAAACAACTACAACATATTTATCACATAAGGTTAACAAAACTTAAAGTAGTAATGTTGCAGTCCACACACACACACACACACACACACACTGCATTATCCGCAGATAAGACATACTTATTTATAGATCAGTGGTTGCCACTAGACGAGCATTACCAAAATTAAAATTATCAAAATTAAAATTAACAATACCTACTTTGAAATAAATAAATAAGTTAATTTATAGCCAGCAAAAGCTACAAAGCCAAATCAGATCAGAAACAATTTCAATTACTAAAATTATGCAATAAATAACTAATAATAATAAGATTACAGTTGAGATAAAAATTTTATAATATTAGATTTAAATTTATTTTTCGAGCATGCAAATATATCATTAAACGAGCATTACCAAAATTAACAATACCTACTTTGAAATAAATATATAAGTTACTATAAAGCTAGCAATAGCTACAAAACCAAATCAGATCAGAAACAATTTCAATTACTAAAATTATGCAATAAATAACTAATAATAATAAGATTACAGTTGAGATAAAAATTTTATAATATTAGATTTAAATTTATTTTTCGAGCATGCAAATATATCATTAAACGAGCATTACCAAAATTAACAATACCTACTTTGAAATAAATATATAAGTTACTATAAAGCTAGCAATAGCTACAAAACCAAATCAGATCAGAAACAATTTAATTTATTTAATTTATGCAATAAATAAATAATAATAAGATTACAATTAAGATAAAAATTTTATAATATTAGATTTAAATTTATTTTTCGAACATACAAATATGTATATCAATATCGATGAAATTCGAATTATAGGATTCCAACATTCTATGAATAGGGCAGCGTAAGCCAGAGTTCGTACGACAAGAATGTAGCGCGAACAGAGTACGTGCACGAACCTGACGTACATGAACCGTTCGGGGGACAGAATAACACAGCTTACTCGTTAGATCAATAGCATCAAAATTGTTGTGAACAATATCATGAAGCACGTTGGCCTCCAGGTATTTGCGCCGGTTCTCTAAGCTGATAAGCTTGTACTTATCAAGAAGTTGGGAGTATGACAGATAAGTCTTAGTCCCATAACATCTATAGCACATAGCACGGAGGTACTTGCGCTGGACCCTTTCTATTCCAACTACATACTTTTGGTAGAAGGGGTTCCAAATAGGGACCGCATACTCTAACTGAGAGCGAATGAGCGTCTTGTACAGATAGAGATAGGTTGAGGTACGCTTAAATTCTGTTGAAGATCTTATCACAAATCCATACATTTTAGATTGTTATGCAATCGAACGTGTTTATTTAATTGCGCATTAAGCACGCTGTGCCTTACCTATAGGGTATTTAACATTACACTACCCTTAGGAGCCGAGTAAAAATAAAAAAGTAAGAAAGAGTGCTAATTTATTTATTTTTTTCAGACAAAATTCATTAAATTAAATTCAAAACATTAAATTGATATAAAATTCAGCCACACACAATAAAAAAGTTAGGACGATATTTGTATAAAGTCAAGTACTATCCATTGCACTGAATCCACATTTTAAACAATAAGTTCATTTTGTTTATTAACTAAACGTATTTACACAAATTAAATGCTTATCATTCTTGAAACAGTGTTTTCAAATTATTTTATATTCTATTTAACCCTGAGCTGGTTGACTGGAGATCATAATTAAAAACATCATTCCGGGTTCCTCGGTATCACTTTGGTCCCTTCACTTCCTCTCCAACACAAACTTCTCGTGCACACACATGATGCCGAACCAGACGTATCCATGAGTACATTTCGGCGTCCTGAGGCCGACAATTGAGTCTTCTTGAGGTTCTTCAATTTCATAATGCAGAGGACATTTCGGCGTCCTGAGGCCGGCAATTGAGTCGTCTTGAGGTTCTTCAATTTCATAATGCAGAGGACATTTCGGCGTCCTGAGGCCGACAATTGAGTCGTCTTGAGGTTCTTCAATGTCATAATGCAGAGGACATTTCGGCGTCGTGAGGCCGACAATTGAGTCGTCTTGGGGTTCTTCAATTCGCGCTCTTCACCGCAGTCGTATACGCTGCTGACGAAGTGACGACTGCAAATGTGACACTCAAGCAAAACTTTGGGAATTCTTTAAAAAAAAACTCACCGGAACGATGAAAAATCTCATCACTTCACGCATTTGCAGTTGAGGCTGTCGATGAGTGGCGACAATTCTCCGGGAAGAACCACATCCAAAACTTTTTGGTTGGACTTTTCCCGTTTCGTTGAAATTTTTTTGAAGAATTTCAAAAGTTCTTCTGGAACTTTGCATTTGCAGTCAACAGCGCATGCGCCAGCGACGATGAGCGCGAGTAAAATCACGAGCACGAGTACTTTCATGTTTATTTGTGAACTGCTTTTGTGCTCCGTGCTGGTTAACGACGAGGTTTTGTGCTCCGTGCTGGTTGACGACGAGGTTTTGTGCTCCGTGCTGGTTAACTAGTTTAGTGCTCCGTGGTGGTTAACGACGAGCTCGGCTAACGCAATGCGTCAAGTTTGGAATACGCGCGCTTATATACCATTCTCTGAGTCAACGATACCTATTGTATATCTATCAGTAAGTTCTGTTCGTTCAATCTATATCTAAGTATACAAATAAATAAAATTGAAGTGTCTGTTTGTAATGTCAAAATAACAACTTTTTACCTTTGATTAAAATAAAACTAGCGGTAGTTATGTTACGTTCTTACGTTAAGTATTCAAACAGTGACTCTTATACGTCCAGAGACACATACTCACACAAACAATTGTTATTATTACACGCCAACAAAGAAAGAGACAGAATAATACACAAAGGTGGCGTGCAACCAAGACGGACCATCACCGCTCTTCGTATTACTTCGTTAGTACTCGTGTACTCACTCGGTACACGAAACTCAGTACAGTCAGAAAAAAAGTAGTTAGTTTTATTTTAATTTAGTTTTATTTTAATCAAAGCTTTTTACTAAATGCATAAGAAAGTTTATACGGTACTTATAACAAAAAAGCAATAAAAAAAATTTTTGTCTGTCTATCTGTTTGTTCCGGCTAATATCCGAAACGGCTGGACCGATTTTGACGGGTCTTACACAGGCAGATAGCTGATATTATGGGGAGTAACTGAGGCTACTTTGATTTTTTTTAATAATTAGGGATACGCGCAAAAAAATTAAAACCCATGAAATTATTAACAAAAAGTCGGATTTGAAAAATTCTTTTTGCATTTGGTAGCCCAATTCTCGAAGATAGTTATAGGCTATTTAACATCACGCTGCGACCCTTAGGAGCCGAGCAGAAAGAAAAAAGTCAGAAAGAACATTAAGCGAATACGAAGTAATAGCACGGGCGGGCGATTCAACGCGACGGCACAGATTACCAGATAAATCACTACATACTACATTTTCAATACCTACTACTATACCTAATAGCCTGCACCTTCGAGTCGCTAGACGCTGCGAACGAAAATGTACCCAACCTTACAAGCGTAAAGTGAGTTTTGCTTTGTAGCTGCGCGCCGCCGCGTGGTTATTGTGAATTGCCAGGGCTGCCTTTTTCGATAAAGATATCAGTAGGTATTTGTAGTACACTTTATGAAATAATATAAAATAAAATGAATTGCTTTTTAATGTTTTAGCAACTGTTAAAAATACGGAAAGACCGAGGAATATTTTTATGCTAGGTAACTATTTAGTATTCTGTGACCACACCCCGAAACTGCAGTTGTAAGACAAGTAAGGCACACATCGTACACAACGTGTAGTAAGTACCCAACTATTTAATAATCAGTGACGTCACCACTCCGCATGGCCACGAATACAAATGAAATACGAAATGGAGGAAACTGAAAACACGATTAATTGATTTGTTCGTTCATTTATTTACACAACAATGTACAATAGCGTAATAGGTAGGTAACTACTATGCTTCTACACTATGAACAAACCTGCGCTGGCGCCATATTGTGATGTCATGCACGCTTTTTTAACACTTGCACGCTTTTAAATAAACAATAATCATATGAACAAGATAATAACGATATTAAATATTATTGAAAATTAATTTGCACAAAGTAGATTTTTGCTAAACGTAATTTTCAAATGACAGTTGACTAATGGAGGGCATTGACCTTTCTATTCTATCTCAGACGCATAGTAGAAGTAATTACGTACCTACCAATAAAATACAAAACACAAAACATGCAACATGCAAGCAAACATGCAGCATGCAGCATGCAAGCAAGCATGCAACTTGCAGCATGCAAGCAAAAATGCAGCATGCAGCATGCAAGCAAGCATGCAACATGCAGCATGCAAGCAAGCATGCAAGCAAACATGCAGCATGCAGCATGCAAGCAAGCATGCAACATGCAGCATGCAAGCAAGCATGCAAGCAAGCATGCAGCATGCAAGCAAACATGCAGCATGCAACATGCAGCATGCAAGCAAGCATGCAAGCAAGCATGCAACATGCAGCATGCAAGCAAGCATGCAAGCAAGCATGCAAGCAAGCATGCAACATGCAGCATGCAAGCAAGCATGCAAGCAAGCATGCAAGCAAGCATGCAACATGCAAGCAAACATGCAGCATGCAAGCAAGCATGCAACATGCAAGCAAACATGCAGCATGCAAGCAAGCATGCAACATGCAGCATGCAAGCAAGCATGCAAACAAGCATGCAACATGCAGCATGCAAGCAAGCATGCAAGCAAGCATGCAACATGCAAGCAAACATGCAGCATGCAAGCAAGCATGCAAGCAAGCATGCAACATGCAAGCAAACATTCAGCATGCAAGCAAGCATGCAAGCAAGCATGCAACATGCAAGCAAACATGCAGCATGCAAGCAAGCATGCAACATGCAGCATGCAAGCAAGCATGCAAGCAAGCATGGTTTCTGTCACGGCTCCGGCGCTGCGGGGCTCCGGCGGTCCCACGCGAGTTTATCGTCGCAGATGGGTTTAACGCTAACGGCGAAGCCGGCCAGCCTCAGCCGCGGCGGCGAGTGTTACAACGTGGTTACAACCACCTGCTCCTCAACTCGCGGGCCGCCTCGCCCCTCCGTGCCTACGCGATTTTAAATTACACTCTAGGGGTAGAGCAGACAAGACTGCGTGGAGTCGGATTTACAGCGATTCGTTTCTGCGAACCTAAGTTTTAGCTACCTAATGTTTTAGGACTAAAAAAAATATTAAAATGAACATTCGGAATAATACACATTATTTAACACAATACTTAGGACATATGACTTTAGGTCATGTAAAATTAGGGGATTCAATTATTATAGTACTCGATATTATGACAGAATACTTTAAGAACTAAAGATAATTATGTTAAACAAAATTTCGGGATTTTGAACATTATGGTTACTGAAGTTTATAGCAAACGTGTTATGGATAATGATTTTCGGACAAACAATTTTAGGAGAAGAAAGGGAGTACCGCCCACATCCACGAAAAACTATGTCGGATCGCGAAGAAGACCCGATGCTTCGCATCTCGGCCATCCATGATGCGACATATATATATATATATATTAATATTACCGTGCCCTCGATGTGTCTAGGTATCTAAGTTTCATTGATAAATACAAGTATAATAATAATAATATATTCATAGCTCGTATTTCCCGTTTAAAATTATTCCCGTAAGTCACATGTATGCAGAAATAACACAATAAAACCTTTTGGAACGAATAATAATTAAATAATAAACAATAAACACTATAAAACGAAAAATGAAACGAATATCAAAATATTTAGAAAAACTGACGGCTGTCAAATTCGGCCGGGACATGAATTACTTACTGATCAACTGATGCTATGAAAACAAAGTTATGTTGACGAGATCAGCAGCTCGCCGTGCACGCCTACCACCCCCGGACTCGTCGCTCAGCTCCGCCTCGCCGCCGCCGATAGCCAGCCACATCGAAAGTGCTGTGACACCGGCCGTGGCAGTTGCGTCGAGCTCGAGCGACGAATATTTTCCCCCGCCGACGTCGCCAACACCCGTACGTCGGCAGGGGAGAGGCCGGCCACCGAGGAGCTTGGGACTTAGGGACCATCCGGCCCCGAGCCGGGTCCCCGCTGCCGGTGGTTGTGTGCAGCGCATGAGATGGACTCAGTCTATGAACGAGAACGTCATGCGCGCATATTACAGGTCTACAGAGGGGGGAACTAACCTCACTGCGTACCGCGATAGGATGCTGTCTCTGTTCCAGGAACTGGAACCAACCGTCAACGCCTCGGCCCAACGACTGTCGGATCAGGTGCGGGTCATCCAGCGCAATCACAGGTTGGACGATACCGCACTTGATAGGCTGCGCTCAGAGGTACTGAGCAACTATATTGCCTCGACTTCGGCACAGACCGCGGCACAAGCGTCAATTATTGATGCAATCCCGCCGCGGCCCAATTATGTTGAAGAAGAGGATGATAGGGTTGCCACAGTAAGTAGCCAGTGCAACGTACGACTGAGGAGCGCACTGGAGGATGCGTTTCGCGAATATAGGTCCACTCCGATCGAACTTAGGCCCCGATTACCACGCTTACCTATGCACAAGAAAAATAGGGCGCTGGTGTGTGCCTTGGACTCGCAGCTTAAAATTTTTTTCGAACGCAGCGAGGATCTCATTGATACACACTCGATCCTGTATTGCGCGGCTGTTGCGGCATGTCGTTTAGCTAACGTCAAGTTTCCAAGCTGTGACGCAGCTACTCGACCAAAACCGGCCGTACCAGCCTGGCAATGCAGGATCGAGCGTCGTATCGATGGGGCCAGGGTACTCATCGGCAAACTGTACTGCTTTAGGGAGGGCAATACAAGACCACGAGTGATGCGCTTTGTACGGCGGGCATTCTCGGGGACTGGAATAAGTCCACCAGAATACATGTCTCGCGTCACAGAGCGCATCGACTTCCTGAAGCAGAAAGTTTGTGCATGGGCGAGCCGTATTCGGCGGTATAAGCGGCGGGTTGATCGATACACGCAGAATCGCATGTTCCAGAGCGATGAGAGGTGGGTATATAGAGCTTGGGAGCGGCCTGAACAAAATGTAGCGAACGTGCGCCGCCCGGATGATGCCACCACGAATACATTCTGGCGCAACATCTGGTCGGAGCCCGTCTGTCACGCTGAGGCTGGCTGGATGCAGGACGTCGAGCGAGTGTGTGGAACTATACCAGAGATGGATGCAGTACAGATAACGCCATTTGACGTAGCCAGAGCAGTCCGTTCGTTACCGAATTGGAAATCTCCAGGACCGGACGGACTGCACAACTTTTGGTTGAAATGGCTAACTAGTTCACACACTTGCCTGGCATCTCAGTTCCAGTCAGCCTTAGAGTCTGGGTCGCTACCGCAGTTTCTAACAACAGGCGTTACCCACCTGCTCCATAAGTCAGGTAGTCCCGCGGAACCCAAGAATTATAGACCGATCACGTGTTTGTCGACGGTCTATAAACTTCTTACATCCATTTTGAGAGCGAAAATTAATATACACATTGAGAGTAATCTGATTATGTCTGCCTCTCAAAATGGATGCAGGAACGGGTCCCGCGGTACTAAGGAGCTACTCCTCATTGACATGGCCATTAGCCAACAGGTTCGTCGATCCCGCAAGGATCTGTCGACATGCTGGATAGATTATAAGAAGGCCTACGACTCGGTGCCACATACATGGCTCATGAGGGTGCTGGAGTTGTACAAGATTGATGCAACTCTACGCACCTTCCTTGAGTCGTGTATGGGGCAATGGAGGACGGTCCTTCGCTACCCAGGGTGTGGACAGATCCAGAGGAATGATGAACCTGTATGGATTAAACGAGGAATATTTCAGGGCGACAGTTTGAGTCCACTTTGGTTCTGCTTAGCCCTGAATCCTCTAAGCACATTGCTGGAGGATTCAGGTCTAGGCTATCGGTTGAGGAGAGGTGGTCGGGTCATATCTCACCTCCTTTACATGGATGACTTGAAACTCTTTGCCCCCAACAAATAGCGATTGATGGAGCTACTGAAGGTAACTGAAACTTTCAGTAACGCCATCAGGATGGAATTTGGTGTGGACAAATGTGCAGTCATGCATGTAAAGCGAGGCGAGATTATGGAATCCGCGGGAATTCAACTCTCGGATTCCACACACCTTAGATCCCTCTCCTCATCCGAAAGCTATAAGTATTTGGGTATGTCGGAAGCGTTAGGCATCAATGTTGCTGACATGAAGCAATCGTTGAAGGAGCGCTTCTTTGGTCGCCTGAAGAAGGTATTAATTAGTCTTCTTTCGGGCGGAAACAAGGTGCGCGCCTTCAACGGTTGGGTCATGCCGGTTTTGATGTACTCTTTCGGCATACTCAAATGGACTCAGACCGAACTAGACGCCCTGGATAGGAGGGTCCGTACACTGCTGACCGCAAACCGGATGCATCACCCACGATCATCGGTGATGAGACTGTACATCCCGCGGAAGTGCGGGGGCCGAGGTTTTTTAAATGCGAAGACCCTCCACAACCGCGAGGTGTGCAACCTCAGGGAATATTTTTTAAACGCCGACGTGGGTATGCACCGTGATGTGGTCGCAGTGGACAACGGGCTCACCCCGCTCTCCATGGCTAAAGAGAACTGGCGCAAACCTGTAGTACTTACTACAGATGACCGCAAGCAGGTATGGCAAAGCAAGGAGCTTCACGGACGCTTCTATCGGGCTCTACACGAGCCCGGTGTAGATTTCTTAGCGTCCGTATCCTGGCTACGTTTCGGTGACCTCTTTGGGGAAACTGAAGGTTTTGTTTGTGCAATTATGGACGAAGTTATTTTGACGAATAACTACCGGAGACATATTATGAAGGACGGGACGGTTGACGTGTGTCGGGCATGCCACCGTCCGGGTGAGTCCATCAGACATATTATCTCTGGTTGTTCTCGTCTGGCTAACGGCGAGTACTTGCACAGGCATAACCAAGTGGCCAGGATTATTCACCAGCAACTTGCTTTGAAATACAAACTTGTAGACTCTGAGGTACCGTATTACAAGTATGTGCCCGACCCAGTTCTTGAAAATGACCATGTCACGTTGTACTGGGATCGGTCTATCATCACTGACAGGACTATTGTCGCCAATAAGCCTGATATAGTGGTGATAGATCGATTAGCGCGCCGCGCAATGATTATCGATGTTACCATTCCACATGACGAGAACCTCGTGAAAGCTGAGAAAGAGAAACAAATAAAATATCTCGACTTAGCACACGAGGTTGTTGACATGTGGAATGTGACCTCGGCTGTCATTGTGCCGATTGTTGTAACGGCCAATGGCCTGATAGCCGAAAGCCTCGACCAACATCTCTCGAGGCTGTCGTTAGGCGGTTGGATCAAGAGCCTGATCCAGAAGGCAGTACTCCTCGATACGGCTCGTATTGTGAGGAGGTTCCTGTCTCTGCAGCCCTAACCACCGGTAGCTTGGACCCTGCTCCCGATACCGGCGGACCTCTATTTTTTTACATTTTTAAATGTTTTTTTGTATATATTTTTATTAGAAATATTTAAAAATGTAAATAGATAAGAAAGAAAATAAATAAACGAAAAATAATATTATATATATATATATATATTGAAATGTATATATTATATATATATATATATAATATTACCGTGTCGAGGGTCTATTTTTTACGGTAAGCAAACAAAATTAGGTAGGTGAACTTTATAAGATATTTTAGTTTCATCAAATTTCAGCAGGACGCAACCAAGACTACGCTAGGATGATGGATAGGATAATTTGAAATAAGTTAAGTGAAAACAAACTGGCCTAAATGTTATCACTTCATTGTTTAATTAAGTTTTAGAAACTTATGAAACCTGGGACTTTTGGCAATTTGGTATAGCACTGGCTTTATTTTTGTTAACTTTCAAACTAAGCTGATAATTTTACCTGCCTACTAAATATGTCAAAATATGCCATCGTTAGATATTGAGTTGAAAATTGATTGCGGGGATTTGACAGATTTGGGTAAGTCAATGTGTTGTGTGTGTGTTTTATGGGTTTAGAGTGATAAATAAAACAAGTTTTGTTAAAGTAATCAATTTAATTTAAATGATTTTCAAAGTGTCCGCCATGGTAAACCAACATTACATTTACACCACAACATTTGTACATTTAGCCTGGTGCGAATCTGGCTATTTAAGTAAACATTGTTATGGCGCATTTCATTAGCTGCTTCTTCAATTCGCCTAAGTAGGTAAATGGTCCCTAGATAATTTTTTTTTTCATACACCTTACTTTTTAATGTACCCCACACGTAAGTCTAGTGGGGTTAGGTCTGGTGATCGCGCCGGCCACGCTATATGTATAGTCGGGCTTCCACGCCCGATCCAACGTTCTGGGTATTGTTCGTTTAGGTATTCCCGTATCTGTGTCCCATAATGGGCAGGCGCGCCATCGTGTTGGATCCACATTGTGCGAATTGTCTCCAGATCCATATCCTTAAATAAATCTAAGAATATTAGATTTCGTAAAAACGTTAAATAATTTTCTGAGTTAAGGCGGTGCGGGATTTCTATGGGACCTATTACTTAATTTATTATTTAAAATTCTTGTCCACATGTTGACAGAAAACTCATGTTGGTAAGAAGTTTCCCACACAGCTTGCGGATTCTCTGTTTTCCATTGATGCTGGTTTTTTGAATTAAAAGCCCCAGCGCGCGTAAATTGGGCTTCGTCCATCCATAAAATTTTACCTATCATATTTGGGTTCTGAATTAAAAGTTCATACATGCGCTGACAAAAGGCTATTCTCGAAAAATTATCGGCGGGTAATAGGCCTTGAGCTTTGCGATAATGGTAAGGGTGGAGCCCATATCCTTTCCATAATTTCCACACTAAGTTGTGAGACACTCCAACTATTACACCCACACGTCTCGTAGATAATGTCGGATCTTCAAGTAGGTTCATGATCCTAATTTCTTGAACCTGAGTCAAATTCAAGACTCTTTCGTGAGTAGATGATCTTAAACCATTTTCCTGAAATCGTCTATGTATCTGTAACAAATAAAGGTGCGCTTAAAATGTGACATAGGTAAGAGTGGGAACAAAGACAACCGGGGACTTTTATGCCTATTTGGGTTTGTTTACACCGGCTTCAAATTAAACACGCAGCATCTCTCCTAGAACAACAATTAAATATCATTCGCCACGTCATCACATACCTATTCAAATCGGCATTCGCCTGCACATCACATACCTATTTAACGCGACTGTTGAGCATGAGGTCCTGGGTTCGATTCCCAGGTCGAGCAAGGTGTTATTGGGTTTTGCCATTAAACATTTCTGAGTAGCAGCCACCGAGTCTGGATTTGTGTCCGGTTAATGGCAATAGGCTTGCAAACCCTCGTGTCCGATACTAAATTAGTAAGTCACCAGGAGCATAGCAGAATTATTTAGGTACAATTTTTTTCGAACTTTTCAATAATATTAACAAGCGAAACCTATTGACCTTGAGTACATTTTGCTACATGTAAGACGCTGTGTATTTTGCAACTGTAACACTTCTTAAGAAGCTTCTGTAATTATTTTTAATTCAATAAAAAAGATCATTTCTTCCTATGTATTTTACTGTGTGTACATAAATAATAAAATAAATAAATCATTACATTTAACTGTCATGTTAAAGACTTATTTTTAAACTGGGTTGCTTCATGTATGTTATTAATACTGAAAGAGACCATACTAAGGGCTAAAACGAATAAATAAACTATGTGAACTTACGTTTATGAAGGTTTGATTGTTCGGCACAGTGCGATTTGGAAATCGACGCTGGTATTCCCTCATAGCTTCCATAGAGTTTCCATAACAATATCCATACACAAAATGAATATCTGCTTGATGTTCTGGCGGATAGTTGTGCCTCGGCATTGTAACTGAGTTAACACCCAAAAAACAATTAACGTACAAAGTTCAACAAAAACAAATTAACAAGAAAACTTAATAAAAAACAACAATAAAACTTAACAGCAAAACCGTAACAATTACAATTTTACGCGGCACCGAAACTTGTAAGCGAGACGAAAGTCAGGAAAAAAGTGTTAAACAAAGGGCTTGCTAATTAAAGTTAAAATAATTTCACTTTTTGCTAACGCTACGAGTTCCATGTGTGCGTTCATTGTATTCGGTACCTAGCAGGTCGGTGTCGGATAAAAGAATTAGTAGGGTTGTCAATATTTATGTAGGTAATTGAGTCATAAACTAGTTGATAAATGATAAATGATTTTATTTCTCTAAGTAGGTTTATACAAACATTTTTACACGTCAAACATTTTTTTTTTCAAACTAGATGAGGCCGGCGTTTTCTATCTGACTACTCTGAGAAGAAAGGCCGAAACAAACTCAGAGGTCACAGTCTCTTTTAAAGTCCAGACATAATCTTGGTCAGATCTTGTGACGAGCCTGACGACCATGTAGGTTGGTGTCTGAAATGGTCTTTTGAGGAAAGAACCACACAGATTGAGTGGACCTATCTATTCAGTGCAAGCATCTATCAGTAATCGTACTCGTACAGCTCAACATAAAAGTTATTGAGCTCAACGATTTGACGAACAATACCAAAGAAAGAACATTTGGGTAGGCCGCATAATTTACTCAAACTGGCAAACTATGATTAAAGCTGAGAGAAAAAAAAAAACAAGGAACCACATAGCCTTCACATTCACAGTAATTAAAATAATATAACATTTTACAAAGTAAATATTCATGTCATTGTATGTATAAGATTCATCAATGACAATGTGTATATAAGAAAAAATAAAATTAGCAAAAAGAAAAGAACAAAAATAAATAGGTACCTATGTATATTAAAAAAATAATAATAATAATTAATTGGAGCAGCTCAATCCCACGCCTTTTTGTCATCAATGTAATCTTCAACGGTATAAAAGGCTTTCTGGCACAACTTACGTTTAATAAATGATTTGAATTTATTAAGGCTCAGATCTTGAACGGGGCTTGTAAGTTTATTATAAAAACGTATACATTGACATCTGAAGAGCCACCTATTTTCTTGAGCCTTGTTGTAGGTACAACAAATTTGTGTTTGTTCCTAGTGTTCATATTATGGATATCACTGTATTTTTTAAACAATTTTATATTTTTATGGGCATATAAAAGATTTTCAAAGTTGTGAAAGTGAGATCCGATCAGGACAGGTTTGATTTCGTGTTTGGTATAATGCGTATGGATAATAAAAAAGGACGAAAGGATCAAGGTACTTAATGTTACTCAACAATTTAACATCATTCGATAGTATCTAGTTTGCGTAGCTAAACTTTAGTTATGTTTAGCCACGCAAACTAAATACTATCCTTGTAAAATGACGTCATTTCAACTTTGCACATTGGAATGAAAATCTTTTTAGTGTTTCTGAAAAGTAAACAGCTAGGATACCTACACATGAAAACCAACATAAACATTTTTAAATTCGTTTATTGATTTGTACCTATATATTAAATTCCAAAAAAGTCTTCTCCAGTTACTTAATTGGAATATCTAATACATATTAGGTACATGTGATATGGCTATCCAGGCCGTTCGTTTCGCTTAGAAGAATTAACTTAGGAAAAATCAGAAAAAAGCCAATGATTCCTAATGAATGAGACTAAAAAATCTTACGTACCTAACTACCTACGCATTATAAACTCGTAGGTGACAACCCTGATATTCCTATCACTACACACACATAGAACTCATTGTTAAGCTTGATGCCCGTCCCGTCCGAGCTCGTGACGCTACGCAGGAACCTACTTATTAGCTCTATCTTACTTATACAAAGCGACAAGCGCCAATAAGAGAGTGAAAAATCCGAGTCGCAGCAGGTGCACTTCACCGAGTTATCATTGTAAGTATCTAGGCAACTCTTGCGCGCCGCGCGCTAGGATACGTTGTGCTGTCGTAACTTTTTAATGAAATCGATATCGATTAAACCCGTACTTAGACTTCAATGTCATTAAACAATTACTTTGATTTAACGCACATAATTATTCAATGAAGATTACGAATTTTCCAATTAATAATAAGCTTCACCCAGCACTTAATTTAAACTTTAGCCATAGGTTACAAACCTATGGCAAGCAAAATTGGCTAAGCATAATTATGCTTATTCGTAGTTAGTTTAGGTAGCATACTCGATCATTTTGGTGCAGTAGTAGTTCTACTAAAGCGTACAATGTGTTTCAACTAAGAATAGGATGACCTTGGCACCATAATTATTGTGACGACAATTACATTAAAAAAAGACTGCAAATTAATTTTCAATAGTATTTATTATCGTTATTATCTTGTTAATGTTATTTTCATATTTTTAAGAGCGTGTAAGTAGAAAAGCGTGCATGAAGTGACAATATGGCGTCAAGGTCATCCTATCCTTAGTTGAAACGGATATTAAATAAGATGTAATGTCATTTGAATTTTGCTTCGTAATTTAGATACTCAAACTACTTGAGATTTCATCGATGTCGACAAGGTGGCTTTCCCTTCACTAGCTGCCGCCGGGAAGGCCCGATACCAACATACCTACATATTTTATTTTACTACACTACTGCGAAGTTTGGCAACCTCGCAAAAGTAAAGATTCGTCATACTGGTCACAATTTTTGACCTAACTTAATTATGATTGATGATATCTCCGAAACTATGCATTTTCGGACCACCCACCTATTCTAGGAGTTTTAGTATTATTTTTACCTATAGAATATAACCCTAGAGTTATGGGATATCAAAAAAACAGGTTGTATATATGTACATATATGCGTACGTACGCGCCTCGCGGCTGTCGGTCGGCTACCCACTGAGAAATGGGCTGCGTGCGGCCCGGCTGCCGGTAGGTAGTTAGCCCGCGTAAGTACATGGAGTGATTTATCTGGTAATCTGTGGCGACGGGTCGGGGGACGAGGGCGTTTTATTAAAATGTGGCTCTTATTTTAGTACTAGCTGTGCCCCGCGACTTCGTTCGCGTGGATGTCGTATAATACGCAATATACTAAAATAACAGCCACATTTTAATAAAACGCCCTCGTCCCCCGACCCGTCGCCACAGATTACCAGATAAATCACTCCATGTACTTACGCGCGCTAACTACATACCGGCAGCCGGGCCGCACGCAGCCCATTTCTCAGTGGGTAGCCGACAGCCGCGAGGCGCACACGCATATATAGTTTCAAATTCTTATGATATGGCTGATTCTGGTGTATTACGTGTAGTTGATGGATGTAGATCCAGCAAGAGAAGAGATAAAAACTTATATTTCTTCAGTTTACCTGCTGATACAGTTTTACTATCGTTTTTTAAATAGGTAAATTGTTTAAACTTGCATGTTTCGTGTTTTGTATTTTATTGGTAGGTACGTAATTACTTCTACTATGCGTCTGAGATAATAATAGAAAGGTCAATGCCCTCCATTTGTCAACTGTCATTTGAAAAGTACGTTTAGCAAAAATCTACTTTGTGCAAATTAATTTTCAATAATATTTATTATCGTTATTATCTTGTTACACAATATATGGCGCCAGCGCAGGTTTGTTCATAGTGTAGAAGCATAGTAGTTACCTATTACGCTAATTGTGTAAATGAACGAACAAATCAATTAATCGTGTTTTCAGTTTCCTCCATTTCGCATTTCATTCGTATTCGTGGCCATGCGGAGTTACGTCACTGATTATTAAATTAGTATAGTTAGGTACTACACGTTGCGTTCGATGTGTGCCTTACTTGTTTTACAATTGCAGTTTCGGGGTGTGGTCACAGAATACTAAATAGTTACGTAGCATAAAAATATTCCTCGGTCTTTCATTAGTATTTTTAACCATTAGAATAAGAATAAGAATAATTTTTATTGGTAAGTTCACATAAATATAAATCACATAGAAGTTACATCATTACAAAGTTACATATTAATTTTATGAAGAAAATATTAAACTACTTATGCCTAAAATAAATCTAGTGTATAACTTATATATATATAGGAGTAACCACTGCTTTTTTTAAGCAACTTAGGGAATATTATTATTTATTTATTTATTTAATCTTTTCACACTTAAAAAAAGTACAAAGGCGGACTTAATGCCTTAGGCATTCTCTACCAGTCAACCAAGGGTAGTGAAGAGATTAGATGGCAGGTGCTCTGTTAGGAATGGGACAATTTGTACATAAATAAGTTATAAACTTATAATACACATACATACATATTTACTACAATATATACCTATAATATATACCTATATTATATATATACATTATATACAAACTCAAGAGAGAGAGGTTTTGAGATGACTCTACGCTATTTATTTTGAAAATAACTCCGCAATCTCCGCTTAAATGCATACCGACTGGTGGCCGTCCTGATGTCAAGAGGTAGCGCATTCCAAAGAAGAATGGACTGAATATGAAAGGAAGAATGAACAAAGTCAGAAGTATGAGAAGGACAGAGTAGGAGAAGATTGTTAGAAGAACGAAGATTCTTAGCGTGTGAAGAACATAGATATTGGAAGTGAGACACTAGATAAGAAGGAGGAGTGGGAGAGTTAAGAAGGGAGAAAAGCGTGGTCAAAGCACGCAAATTTCTTCTCTGGCGAATGGGCATCCATTTGAGCTCAGACCTGTAGCTCGACACATGGTCATATTTTCTGAGGTTGAATATGAACCGGTTACAATTGTTAAGCAGTCTGTTAAGCTTATCCAGCAACACCGCATTCAAGTCAAAGTAGCACATATGTATATAGTATTATAGTATTATTTAAGCATAACTGAAAAATATGAGTTAGTGGCGGAGCAAGTAGGTATTTGAAATGTTTAAGTATGTTGTTTGATATGTTGTCCCACCCAACCTCAAGTTGAACAGAAGCAGGTAAACCTCACCGAAATATCTGACAACTGGCTTCTGGCAGAACAGCAGAGAGATGAAGAGATCAAGGAAATTATTTCTGACCTAAAGCAAGGACAACTCAACGACGACGTAGCTAAGACGTATGAGATAAGATATACTTTACCGTAAAGTTCAACGAAACGGTCGAACGAAATGTTTACCTATCGTTCCTCGTGCTATGCGTTGGTCTGTCATCAATAATATTCACGAGTCCATTATTCATCTAGGATGGGAGAAGACGCTGGAGAAGCTGTACAACCATTATTGGTTCGAAGCTATGAGTCGCTACGTAAAAAGGTTTGTAGACAACTGTGTCACCTGCAAGATAGCAAAGTCGCATTCAGGTAAAGTACAGGCAGAACTTCACCCTATACCGAAGACAGCGATTCCATGGCATACCGTGCACATGACGCGACAGGAAAGCTGAGTGGCAACTTAACACACATTTAAATTTTTATAATTTGTTTATGTTAAATGTTAATTTTTAGTGCGTGATAAAAGCGTGTTTTTTAGTTTTTTTTTAAACTACATATTTTTACTTTTTAGTCTAATATATTTTTCATTTAGTTAATAAGTCCAAAGTCAACCAACTTGTGACTTGACCGGTTTAATAGCAGCCACTAAAGAGTTCCGCTACATACCTCCTGGCTCCATCATTCAGACCCTCAACACCAAGTGCAATTTATTGGATACAAAACGAATTATATGACCCGAAACTCGCAGGGGAAACTAGTAGCCACTGAAGGTTTCCACTTCCATCTCCTGGCTCCATCATCAGACCCTCGTTACCAAGCCCAATGTATTGGACTCGTCAAAACGAATCATATGAGCAAGGGGTTTACTAGTAGCTACTGAAGAGTTCCACTTCCACCTCCTGGCTCCATCATCAATCCCTCGTTACCAAGCCCAATCTATTGGACTCATCAAAACGAATTATATGAGCCCTAACTTGTGGGGTTTACTAGTAGCCACTGAATAATTCCACCATCCACCTCCTGGCTCCATCATCAGATCAGCTCCAAGATACCAAATTATAGTATTGTCTTCCGAACTACATATATACCTACATACTTACAAAGTTTCATTTCGATACGACAAAATTATAAGTGGGTTAAAATTGACGTCCCAAGATTTTCTTACATTGTTACATTAGAGTGAAGCTAATAAAAGCGTTATAAAAGGGCGGGTCGTTTTTTTTGATGTACGGTATTTTAGTTCTGTTATCGAACTGATAAACGGCACACGTTGGTCAGAACGGAGTTTATCTACATTGCGGTGTTCGGAAACGCACTTTCCCATCGAACCAATAGCGATATTGACTAGATAAACCAACGTACCTTTTGAGCGCCAAGCGGTACCGAACGCGATGTGTCCGTCCCCCAGCGCCAAGCTATAAATGTATAACGAATGTATAGTAAACAGTAGTGATGAGGGTAATTGTATTATCGATAAATGTTACTAACATGTTAATGTTACTTGCATTTCATATAAATGTACCAGATAAATAAAAATAATGACGTATTTTTATGTCTTGTTTTATTTACAATTATAGTTGTAATAAGAAAAAGCAGAATACACTTTAAATAATGACAAATCAAATACATAACTCAAACAAAACAACAACAAATCTACGAAACTGGCTACATCCCTATTGTCTTCTGACGTCATCCAGTTGTCTTCATACCAAGACCGTGGCGCTCGTAGCACGTAAAAGTTCAATTTTTATTAGGGATGTCTATGGTCTCTTTTCTTACATTTTTTTGTCTATTCCATGTTTATGCTAAACACACATTATTAGTATTACTACACACACATTTCCTTCTTAATGTTCGTAGGGAATTATAATAATTAAGAAACATAATTTTCATCATTTTAATTAATGAATGTACCTAACTAACAATTTAAAGTTTAATCAACATAATAAAATAAAATTAACAATTTTGTGTTTCAAAAACGTCATTTGAGTTCTGCGTTCTGAGATAACATACTAATTTCGCATGAGTACCTACCTAATTACGCTGATATAATTAGGTTATTGAACGAAAATATTTATATATTTTAATTTTAATTACCGTTCAATAATTTACACTTACCTCAAAATCTTCGTCTGATGTACTCTCGCATTCATCTTCATGTTTAGAAGTTCTTCAGAACTTAATTCACTAACTTCACTCATTTTTTATACAACAAAAACAATATAAACAACAACAATAGAGAGCTGCAGTCTGCACTATCTCACACTGACCTTGATGCGCTTACGTCTATGACGTCACAGGATGTCTTCTATTCATGTCTATGGCGCACGAGGCACCGATATCTACTAGTTTCGTAGTGACGAGATCTTTCAATATCGATATCAGTATTAACCAAAGTACGGCACTTAGTGTGTATTAAAAGATTCGTGTAAATACATTGTAAGGGCTAGCAAAATTAATTACATACCTTTTATGAGTCGCATTTTTTTCAAAACTCAACATTTCGATTCGAAATAAGTGTTTTTTTAAACTTTCGTGTCTATCGACACTTTAGAAACTTGATCAAGTAAATACAACACTAGACGTCTTCATATGAAGATTACGGCGCCTGGGACATTAAAAAAATTTTGGCTATTTTAATTTTTCTGTTTTTAATATAAACAAAGACCCCTATTGAAATATACATTTAAGTTTAGGGTTTTAGGTAATAGTAAGAATACGCACAAAGCATTTGTTCATGTATTTTAATGTAATAAACGTTATGATTAGATATTGTCTTCTAATAAAGACGTGGCGTGGGATGTACATCAGAACGTTCGGCCAATTGAGGTAGGGAGCTGACTGCTACTCCAGTTTTTAGTGACGATTTTGTGACGCATAAAGATGCCAGACACATAATTTGTGACAGAACAGTTCGAAAGTTACAAGCATTTATGTATGGCCGAACGGCCTGATATCAGAACGTTCGGCCATACATAAATGCTTGTAACTTTCGAACTGTTCTGTCACAAATTATGTGTCTGGCATCTTTATGCGTCACAAAATCGTCACTAAAAACTGGAGTAGCAGCCAGCTCCCTACCTCAATTGGCCGTACGTTCTGATGTACATGGCGTGGGGGGCACAGAAACGATTGTCTTCTATAGAAGACCGTGGCGCTCAAAAGGTTAAGTGTCTCAGAAACCGGCACCCTAATTGCGTAACACAGTATTAATCACAATTTGAATGATTTTGAAGCATATTGCTAATCCATTGCTTCATATATTCGAAAAATTTGTCTGCTCAACAACGTAAATAACGCAATGAATGTTGTTGAACTGTCAAACTGAAACCGATTCCTAGTGTAATGTGTTACGCAATTAGGGTGCGGGCATGAGTCACCAGAGCTATAGAAGAGCTAGTGAGCTAGAAGAGTCGCTATAACTCTTGAGTGAGAGAGCTAATCACTTTTCTCTGAGCTATTTCACCCATGTCTACTGCAGATTCACATTTTACAAGGCGCTACCAAAAAAAAAGAAAAAACAACAAGTTACACAAAGAAATGCTTTATTGAAAAGTATGTCGAAACCTAATTACGTAATTAGGTAATTTTGAAATGAATCATTTCAAAATTAAAAGTAGAATACTTAAAATTACGAAATTAAAATTAATTAAACAGTCAAGGTAACTTTTTACGTTTCTTCTGCGGAGGCGTCGCGCTCGCTTCTTTGGAGTTTCCATCTTCTTCATCGTGCTGCTTCCTTCTCACAGGTCCCGTGTGGATGATAGGAATAGCTCTCTCATCTTTACCCTCTGAAACCTTCGAAGCTACCACCGTCAGCACACCATCAGAAGACAGTCTAGACTCCACACTCTCAGGATTACAACCTTCAGGGAGAGCATACCGACGCTTGAACTGCCGCGAAACATATCCATGGGCATCCTTCCTCTCTTCATGTTTCCCTTGAATCACCACGTATCTATCAGAAATCTTGACGGAAATATCTTCAGGGTCAAAATGCTGGACGTCCAAGTTGACCTGGAACTGCTCTTTGTCAGTTTTGATAGTGGCTCCGAAGTCCCGGGCGACTACAGACAGGTTCTCCCACGGACGAAGGTACTTTCGCATGGAGAGCACTGGATCGTCAACTATGTCAGTTGGGAAGTCGTCTGAAGAAAGGTTCAGGTCTCGGCGACGACGATGTCGTAGGTCATACAATAAGTATGGTAGGAGCGCCATTGTTCATTAACTTGATGGGTACTTGAAACTCTAGTAACTCAAAATACTCAAATTACTTGTTTTAGTTTGTTTTGTGAACGCGACTAGCATTCTCACTCGCTTGCGTTTATTCAATACTACCGCCAGTAAAGGCGCGCATCGCTTTTAAGTTTCCTGCCAACAAATAAAATTATGAGAGTTCGAGTAGCGTCGATAACAGTATAGAATGTTTTCGAAGTTTTGATAAGTGACATCTGCCAGCGAATAGCCACCACCTTCATAAGGTTTCAACTTTGATTTGTATCTATTCGCCAATAGATGGTACTAACTTTGCATTTGTATCTATACGTCAAGTTCAAATTTGTGACTATCTCTTATACAACAGTTATAAAACTTTAACGTTATTCTGTATACAAACAATAGTTTAATTGTATCATTTACTATTTCATTCTATTTTTTTGTAATATCCGTAGCATTCCCAACTTACTTACTCAAATACTCAATGATAACAAAATGGGGCCGGACATTTCTTCCCCTACTTCACACTAGAGGGCACTACGGCTGAGTCTGCAATATGCAACAGGACTCCGTTTCCAGAACATTGTGGAAAGATACCACGAACAGGGAATAATCGAGAATTATATATAAATGAGAAACCACTCCAGCACTGAATCAATATTTGAGAGCTGTGACTTGAGTTGACTCACCAATATAAAATAGCACTCTGTGACTCACCGCATTGTCATCTTTTGACATCTTCAACAAAGGAAGATTGAAAATTAGAAAGAAACAAAATGCTACGCGATAATTGCTTACGATGCAGAATCATTAGATCATGCATTAGACATTTATCTTGTCGATTGCCGATTACCTCTATTAAAGTCATGTCATTGACCTCGCCGTCTAGCTAGCTCTTATTATTTGCATGACATATTTCAAGACTTCCTTCTTGCAATGTATGTAAAAAAACAGTAGGTATATTCAAAAAGCACATTGTTCTCATGAATTATAATTTATTAACGGTTTTCCGGGCTATTATTTTGTGTGCATTTCAATATCTATTTCATTCATTTTGATAAATAAATTAACCTAAAAATTAATACCTAACACGTGTAATGTAGCGCGCGAATTTTTTGTTCATGCGATGACAATGAGTTGATGTAATTTTTGAGAATATTGTAAAAGATAGATACAAATTAAATTAAATTGAAATAAACGTTTACTACACAGAGTACATTATAGTTTACTATAACGACGTATGGTAATTGATGATATTAGGTTTTTAACTCCATACCTTCTATGCGGACTACTGTTAAAACATGAATGAAACATTGTGTAATAATTTAATACGGCAGTATTCTGCATTGTAATTTGTATGTGAAATCGTGTACACCAGTACACTACGCAAGCAACAGACTATAGGGACTTGCTTTTATAAACATTTAAACATGTAAGTATAATTTGTAGAACTACACAAGAAGGTAGGTAAATAATATCGTTCATTTCAAGTTCCTTATCACATTCGGATGTTAGTCATCTAATTTAGCCTACAATTCAATGAAATCACACATTCACACCCTAACGGCCGCGGCGCTTAGTAACAGAACAATGTTCCAGAAAACGTTGGCTTTTTATTGATTTTATGGCATGGAACATTCGGTTGAAGACTGCAATGCAAGGGCAAGTTAGGTATAGCTAGGTACTTGGGTAGGTTATTATGTATAAAAAATTAATAGGTAAGTAGGTACCTACGTGTACTGAGTGATAACAATATACACCTACATAAGTTGCTGCTTTAAAAATTCGTTGGAAACTATGAATTTGTTTTATAAAACTTAAATATTAAAGTACCTACCTACTTAGGTATCTAATTACATATTAAATAAAGTAGATAATTTAATCGATTTAAGAATAATATGGGAATTTTATTCTGATGTCCCTAAAAATAACCAGCCAACATAAAAGCGACACGTGTAACAGAAATTAATCATTTAGGATATACCTAAGTACCTAGGTAAATAAATACTTACCTACATATAATAATTCTGTATTTTATAAAGCCGAATATCCGTTCCTACAAAGAATTGTCAAAAGCATTGTTTCCGGTGCCGGCAAATTGGTTATTCGAGAATGCCATGCAAATATATTATTAACTTACAATTGTAATGAATAACGCGCTTCAAATAAAAATGTGCAATATTTAGGTGCATTCGGATCATTGTATTCTTGTAAAGGGCATGGATCTAAAAGAAAACACCTGCAAAATACCTAAGTAATAATCAATACGGTGTCTAGTACTAAAGTTGCCAGCCTTTGTTGATAAAAACGTAGGTCTGACTTTTCTACAATAAAACGTACCAATGAGGATAAAAACTGCCACTTGCTCGCTTAAGATGTCGCCACCGTTGTTCGTCTTAAAATTTGACAGCTAGCTGTCAATATCCATACATTTTTTGTAAACAATCAACTTCTTTTACTCATAAATAATTAATATGCCCCGTTTCGCAGCTGTCGACTGCAAAAATCCGGGGACCCATGTATTCTCCAAAGATGTTAAAAGAAGAAAACTGTGAGAGAGAGCTCTCCGAAGAAAAAATTGGAATCTCAATAATACGTCGAGGTTATGTGCTATCCATTTTAAACTTGAAGACTTTTATCAGAGAAATTCGTAGACAGGTGATGCTTTTTGTCATAAAACAGAGAACTAAGTGTGTTTTCGTTACAGGCACTTGTGCGTATTTATTTATATAAATGCATTATTTAAGGGTGTGTGTAATAAGGTTATCTTTGAATCGACCAAAATATAGTAATATCTAAGTAGCATTTAAGCAGCATTTGCTATGTTGCATTGTATTTAATACCCTCATACCATACCTACTCATTTTATACCTAGTGCCTGACATTAACACATATCCAGCACTGAATCTCATAATTATTTAGAATGTTTCGCACATAGATAGATCCTTTTTGTCTGTTCTAGGTGATGAAAATATCTATAAAAGCTGAGGAAGACTGCCATACCCTCTATTTTTTCACTTACTAAAGTCAAACCAGTCAACCCATCAGCTGAAGACAGATTCGTAGACATTTTTGTCCCGTTTTCGTATATTTTGTAATTGGCACAATAGTGGTTTGAAGATGGACAAAAGTGCTGCCACCTACGACGAGCTTTTAGTTTTTAACTCCATTTATTGAACATGTATGAAATCTAAACTTTTGTAAGAAGGATAGTAATTTAGCTTTACCAATCCGGTAAAATAAAATTAACTGAAATTAAAAAAAAAGTAAATCGGTCGGAGTCGGAGGCCTCCGACTGCATGAGATTGTTTATAATATTAAGTTATACAAGGTGTAATTTTAATCAGTGTTAACCTCTTAAGGGGTCATTGTACTCATCATTATGATCCACTTTTACTATGTGACCAAACCCGAAATCGCGAAAAAAATTAGGTATTCCCTACATTTTGACGAGTTATGCAAATATAAATGTAGGTAAAAGCTGATTTTTTTCACGATTTCAGATTTGGTCCCATAGTAAAAGTTGTTCATAATGATGAGTACAATAACCCCTTTTTTTTTTTTTTTTTTTTGTGGATGGGAAATCATCAAATGACTTCTCCCGCTCTGGGCGGAGCGGGAGGGCGTGTCAGACTTTTACTGACTAAAACCCACCCGTGTTCCTTCTGTTGCCTGTGCCGGGGCCACGGTAACTCTTTCGAACATCCCGCAACCCTAGCTGGCATCGGCCCTAGCGGACCCCGTCAATAGTGCTGACATCTCTTTGAGGCGCACGTGGAACACGACGCGCCGTCGACTCGGGCCTGGTCCTTACCGGACGGCGAGCTACCCATTGCTCGCCGTCCGCAAGCCCGCGCCTACGGTGGCCGGGAATCGGCTGCCGATTCCCGACGCCCAGGGCGTCTCCTGCGGCGACTAGGGGCGTGAGGTTGCAAAGCTTGCCTCTCCCTCACGCGTCCCGCCTCCTCCTTCACGAGCATTACTGCTTCGCAGAAGGAGGTAATGGCTTCCCATGCACTCTCGCTCCGTACCATGGCCTGGACCAGGGCCGGACGCGAGAGATCGCCGCCGCCGATCGCTTCCGCGAGGACACGGCGGTGCCCCGCCCAAGCCGGGCAGACTTCCACCGTATGCTCCACCGTGTCCTCCGGGCGATCCACACAGTGGTGACACCCGGGCGTTTCCTCCCGCCTTATCCGGAACAGGTACCTCCCGAAGCACCCGTGTCCGGTGAGGACCTGCGTCTACAATAACCCCTTAAGAGGTTAACACTGGTTAAAATTACACCTTGTATAATATATCTTGTGTCCATCTTTTTAAGGTTCACTTTTTATACAATCGGGTTTTTTGATTTATTAAATTTACTATTTTCATTTCAAACTTTTTAACCCCCGACGCAAAAAGAGGGGTGTTATAAGTTTGACATGTCGGTCTGTCTGTGGGTCTGTCTGTGGCATCGTAGCTCCTAAATGAATGGACCGATTTTGATGCGGTTTTTTTTTTGTTTGAAAGCTGACGTGATCGAGATGGGTCTTGGCGCCCATTACACGGTAGGTTTTGCTGTCAGTTTACCACAATCAAGGACTGTGACTGAGCGTCTAATACAGTAACTGATGGTTGCATGATAGTGATTGACGAAAATCTGAATATTTTGATTTTTGCATCATGCATTCATCAATCATAACTTTTAGGTGAACGTGTAATGGCATTTCATCAATCACCCGTCAGTCAGCGGGCTGACAGAGATGGAGTCGGATACGGATTACGCCGAAGAGACGCTTGCGCACTCGCGCAGCCAAACACCATCACTCCCTCCCGCGTGCTACAGCCAGAGAAAAATTTTATTTTGACTACTAGTAGACACGCTACGATCGACCCGTGCCTCGCTTAAATCTGTGCAGCTGTAAGTATTTTTCCCATTAATCCGATCCAGCATGTCCCCTTGCTGTCCTCTCCCAGCGACGCCCTAAGCCAAGGTCCGTACCCCACAGGGGGTGCCCTTAGCGAGTAGTCGCTTAGTTTTAGTTTTTATGCTTGGCTAGAGGCCTTAATTTATTGAGGCATCCACAGGCAAGCCTGGTTAAGCAGTCGACAACCTCCAATAGGTTGAACTGCGAGATGCCATTCCCCAAAAACAAACAACAAGTATTTTTCCCACAGTAAAGTTAGTTACTAATTTACCCTCATTTCTTTTTGCTACTCCATCATCAGACCCTGATTACCATCTATCTGTGTAATGTTTGTGTTTGTGTAATGTTTACCTATTATTGTTACGGACTCAGATCTACATCATGTTGAAAAATAAGAAAATGAAAAATAATTTCATGTGGCTAAAGTCCCAAAAAAGTGTGTGTGTGTGTGTGTGTGTAAAGTGTGGCTCCAACTCCATCCTGAAGATCATAGCGGAAAGGTACGATTCCCCTTTGTTAGGTGATGTGGTTCAAAGGTGCCTCTTGAACAACAGCCTGGTGTCCAAATAAGTACATAAGTTTACTAACATAGATGTAAGTTATCCTTTTTTTTTGTTTACTAACCCATATGGATGTTGCTTATCCGAAATAAAGATTATTTTATTCTTTTTTTTTTAAAGTATTCATTGGATTTGATTGATTTTTTGTATCCCGTGTACAAAAAATCAAAAAGAACATGATTATCTTTACATGGTTTAAAGGAATGTTCATGTCCTGTTCCACCTTGTATATACTACTGCCGTAAATTTTTGCACATAATATCCAAAAACAACCATTTAGCTGGCAAAGGGGGGGAGGGACCCGACTCTTAACAAAAATTAGCACTTTAAAGCTTAATATTTCACAAACGGATCCCTGAATCGAAAAATGTTTTTCACACACTCACAATATTTTAGAACCACCTATCAAGCAATACCCCACACCATGGGATAGACGAGAAAAAAAATCATCCCCATTGTACGTGTAGGGGAGGCACCTTAAATTTTTTTTTCTACATTTTTTATTTTACCACTTGGTCGGCGTGATTAATATGTATACCCGTGCCAAATTACAGCTTTCTAGTACGTCTAAACTAAAAGGGTTCCTTGTTGACTACGGAACCCTATAAACATACAAATACATTCAAAGTGATCTGAATTTAGCCAGAGAGAAACAGTTATCCAAAAGCAGCGTACAACTTTTTTGTCATTAAAATTAGTTATTTGAAATTTATTTATTATCTAATCGATTAGAAGCTAACCACAACCACACCACAACACCACGTAACCACAGTAAAATAGTGTAACCACAGTAAAATAGTCTTCAATTATTGGATTGCATGAACTCTACGTATGTTAAGTTCTTAAAAAAATTCCCTATATCGAAGTTCTCCCTCTTACCTTACCGAAACTACCATACCAACTTATACTCCTCAGAAAAGTAAGGCGCTACGAAAAACTGACGTATCTATTCTAAAAAGAATAAATAACAATAAATTATTTTCTGGTATCCCCAGACACTTCACTGAACTTGACATAAATGTTACTCCGGACGCAACAAGCGCTGACGACGGGCAGAAGCCGAACTACAAACCGGATGTGGTTCGAAGATTCTAGTTGGAACCAATAAAGTAGCCTAAATTATATGTTTTTGAATGAAATTAACAAGTGCGTTACTTTTCAATGCAGTATTTTGGTCTAAGCTTTTGATTTAGCATATGTTTTGCCATACTTTCATACAAAATATTAAAGTTTGGACAAATTCTAGAGATGGATCTCGAAGGTTCTAGAATGTTTCACAGAAAATCTTTACTGCGATGCTCGCGCCACCGCTCGTCGAGTGGTGTAGTTACAAAAACCGTAGTAGGTGTTCTAAACATTTTCAGAAAACTCTCTTTTCTACCGACTTCTAAACAGAAGGAGGCTTATGTTAAAACATAGTTTTGAAGGTTAATTTAAGTATTGTTAATTTGGTATAAAGCGGTTGATACCAATGTTATGCTCGGAACGTTATAAAATTGAAAGTAACAATACCTACTATTCGATTATTCTGTTTTTGATAATATTTTAAGTACCTATCACAAATAAATAAAATTGTAAATTATGGTAAAATTTGATCATTCTTTCATAGATTAATAATAATTACTTTTAAAAAATATATATTTGTATAGATATTTTCATAACAAGCTTTGCTGTGTTTAATTGCGTATTTACAAAATTTCACGTGGGTGTACTATAAGATACACCTCTGCCCAACCCTTCGGGGAAACAAGGCGTGATATTATGTTATGTTACATGTGTTTGTAATTAATAAATAACACTGATTTACTTTTGTGCATAAGTAAAATAATTATATTTTGTTAATTTATACATATACATCATCACGCCTGTATTCCCCGAAACCAGAGGAGTACCTATAGTATACACCCACAATTTGTTATTTTATGTTTTAACGTAAACATAAAACGTGTAGAAAACATTGTGGTTGTTTAAGCAGTTTATTGTAGCAAATCGCCCACTGTTTCGAGCCCCTGACGGGCAGCGCGCCAAATCTAGAAATTTCTACTCGCTCACAGATGGCGCCCTGCATATCGAGTCTATATAAGCTTTCTGACATTTGCCCGGCGTCATTTAATTCAAGAAAAGCATAGTGAGAGATACGCTGCGATTCCACGCGATCTTACAACACGTGTATTAAAAACTGCGCTAGTAAAGTCGAGAAGTAATACTATTCCGTGCTTAGTTTAAAAGTTTAATTTGAGAACTATTTTAAATAAGTGAAACAGTCAAAATGCCCGAAGAAATGCAGACCGATGTCGCGGAGGTGGAAACCTTCGCCTTCCAGGCGGAGATCGCCCAGCTCATGTCCCTGATCATCAACACATTCTACTCCAACAAAGAGATTTTCCTTCGTGAGCTGATCTCAAACTCTTCAGACGCCTTGGACAAGATCCGGTATGAGTCACTCACAGACCCATCGAAGCTGGACAGCGGCAAGGAACTGTACATCAAGATCATTCCCAACAAAAGCGAAGGTACACTCACTCTTATTGATACCGGTATCGGTATGACCAAAGCTGACCTCGTCAATAACCTTGGTACCATCGCCAAGTCGGGAACAAAGGCGTTCATGGAGGCTCTTCAGGCAGGCGCTGACATCAGCATGATAGGTCAGTTCGGTGTGGGTTTCTACTCGTGCTACCTGGTCGCTGACCGCGTGACAGTCCACTCTAAGCACAATGATGACGAGCAGTACGTGTGGGAGTCGTCTGCGGGCGGCTCGTTCACGGTGCGCCCCGACCACGGCGAGCCCCTCGGTCGCGGTACACAGATCGTTCTCCACATCAAGGAAGACCTCACTGAGTATCTTGAAGAGCACAAGATCAAGGAGATCGTGAAGAAGCACTCACAGTTCATCGGCTACCCCATCAAACTGATGGTGGAGAAGGAACGCGAGAAGGAGCTCTCTGACGACGAGGCTGAGGAGGAGAAGAAAGAGGAAGAGAAGGAAGACGACAAGCCCAAGATCGAGGACGTGGGAGAAGATGACGAGGAGGACAAGAAAGACAAGAAGAAAAAGAAGACCATCAAGGAGAAGTACACCGAAGATGAGGAGCTCAATAAGACCAAGCCCATCTGGACACGCAACGCTGACGACATCACACAGGAGGAGTATGGTGACTTCTACAAGTCCCTCACCAACGACTGGGAGGACCA
Source organism: Fissipunctia ypsillon (assembly GCA_947568875.1). NCBI lineage: Eukaryota > Metazoa > Arthropoda > Insecta > Lepidoptera > Noctuidae > Fissipunctia > Fissipunctia ypsillon. Next base: position 1,909,367 of record OX387667.1, read on the forward strand.
CCTTGCAGTCAAGCACTTCTCTGTTGAAGGTCAGTTAGAGTTCAGAGCACTCTTGTTTGTGCCCCGCCGTGCCCCCTTCGACCTATTTGAAAACAAGAAGCGCAAGAACAACATCAAGCTGTACGTCCGCAGAGTGTTCATCATGGATAACTGTGAGGATCTCATCCCAGAGTACCTGAACTTCATCAAGGGAGTGGTTGACAGCGAGGACCTGCCCCTCAACATCTCCCGTGAGATGCTCCAGCAGAACAAGATCCTCAAAGTGATCAGGAAGAACTTAGTTAAGAAATGCTTAGAACTCTTCGAGGAGTTGGCTGAAGACAAGGAGAACTACAAAAAATATTACGAACAGTTCAGCAAGAACCTGAAGCTTGGCATCCACGAGGACTCTCAGAACAGGTCCAAACTGGCAGACTTGCTCCGCTACCACACATCTGCCTCTGGTGACGAGGCATGCTCCCTCAAGGAGTATGCTTCCCGCATGAAGGAAAACCAGAAGCACATCTACTATATTACTGGTGAGAACCGTGATCAGGTCGCCAACTCTTCATTTGTTGAGCGTGTCAAGAAGCGTGGTTATGAAGTTGTATACATGACTGAGCCCATTGATGAGTATGTAGTACAGCAGATGAGGGAGTATGATGGCAAGACTCTAGTCTCGGTCACAAAGGAGGGTCTGGAACTCCCTGAGGATGAGGAAGAGAAGAAGAAGCGCGAGGAAGACAAGGTCAAGTTCGAAAATCTGTGCAAGGTCATGAAGAACATCCTCGACAACAAAGTTGAGAAGGTTGTTGTATCCAACCGTCTGGTAGAGTCCCCATGCTGCATTGTCACTGCGCAGTATGGTTGGTCTGCCAACATGGAGCGTATCATGAAGGCCCAGGCTCTCCGTGATACGTCCACCATGGGTTACATGGCGGCTAAGAAGCATCTTGAGATCAACCCTGATCATTCCATTGTTGAGACTCTGAGGCAGAAGGCGGAAGCTGACAAGAACGACAAGGCTGTGAAGGACCTTGTCATCCTGTTGTACGAGACTGCTCTGCTGTCATCTGGCTTCGCTCTTGACGAGCCCCAGGTGCATGCTTCCCGCATCTACCGCATGATCAAGTTGGGTCTTGGCATTGATGAGGACGAGCCTGTCCAGGTCGAGGAGTCGAGCGCCGGAGACGTGCCTCCTCTAGAGGGCGACGCCGATGATGCATCCCGCATGGAGGAAGTAGATTAAAATCTCAAATCTCGGCAATTAGCCATGTTGTAATGGTGTTTATTATGTGATTGTATCGCAAAGTTATTTTGTGCACTGGTGTACAGCCAAAGACTGATTTAGTTCAAATTCCATTATTCAAAATAAATGGTAATATTAACAAATTATTTTTCTTGGTTTTATTCCCTGAACCCCTTACACACCACCTACAGTAAAACTGGGTGAATCGGGACGAAACTTTAAAATATTATATAATTAATAATATTATTAATTAATTATGTATGTATTAATATTATATAATTAATTAATATTATATTATTTATATAATGGATTATAACGTTGAAATAATATAGTTTGTTGCCAACAAACTATATTAATTCAATGTTAAAATCCCTTTTAGGCCTCTGCCTCGAATTTTGCGGGCAGCGGCGCGGGCAACGCAGACCCGTTCTCGAAACCAGCGGGCAGATCGCGCGGCAGTGTTGTGTCGTCGAGATATTTGTTTTTGTTCGCGAACGAAATGTCTGAACAACAAGAATATTTTGTAGATAATCCCATTAATTACTAGTTATTTTATTAACATAATAAAACATTTTTATATTTGCCTTCAATATTTAGTTCGTTTTTAATTTCTTCCCATAACTGATTAATTAGCCTCCTATTTTTGTGGTTCACATCTTTGCTGTTCCATATCGGTGTCCTATCAAAAATAGCTGAAATAATTTGTTCCTGCACGTCCGAGGACATTTCGATACGTCACAAAAATAAATTGTCATTGTCACCGCTTGACTGGAGTGCACCGCTCGTCGCCCGCTGCCGCGCCGCTGTTTTCGAGGTCCGGTCCATTTGATTTTACGCATAAAATCCTGCCGCTCCCGCGCCGCCGCCGCTGCCGCCCCGCTGCCCGCAAAATTCGAGGCAGAGGCCTTAAAGTTTCGTCCCGATTCACCCCTGCATCCCAATTCACCCCGTTTTACGGTATATACACTATTATCAAATTGTATTCAATTAATATTTAGTTTGCTGCTACTTAAGATTTTGCAAGTGCAATGGGCTAATGTTTGATATGGCTTCAAAGACAACGAAAGCTAGAAACTTCCAGTAGGATCATCGAACCATGTGCCAACATAAACCCATTGACAAACATTACACTGACACAACCTCCTGGGCCTCCTGAGCTATGTACAGTCGGGGAAATTAATTGTTTTAAGCAAATTGACATTTAAATTTGCCCCACTTTTAACAGACTTCAAAAAAAGGTTATCAATTCGTTTTTTTTTTAATGTTACCTACCTCAAGTTACTTTCAGAAAGTATCATTTGGTGAACTGGAACTGACTGAAGACCACACGGGAACTCCTCAATGATAAGTATTTCACGGGTTGCGATTCGATTACCTACTTTAAAATGATTGCTAAGCGATATAAGCTCGTCACAATGCATATGGTGAAGTACCTACCAGGAGAACTCTAAATAACGTCCCTGCATCGGGGTGATGAGCAGTTGTCATTAGGCTATTGTATTGCGGCGCCGCAACGCGGTTATGTGCTTAGGCCCTAACTTAGATAAATTACAAACTGACCCAATAAAAAGTAAAAAATAAGGCCGGCCACTAACAGTCGGAATTCATTCATAATCCAATAATACTACTTTATGTAGACTTTACTACTTAGACTATGAATGGATTTGCTGCTTTCGAAACGGAATAGCGAATGTATTTGGCCGGCCTTAAGAGCGAGAGCACACGATGCGTTGCGGCGCCGCACCGCAAAGATTTCGCCGTATCGGCGGGCACACGAGCTGTGCGGCGCCGCAACGTTGTTATGTCGCAGCGGCGCCGCCGGCACCCCAGCACTGTTGGACAGTCTAAAAAATGGATTGTAAACAACTGAGCGGTGCCACTCCGACGTCGCAACGCATTCACCCCTCCCCGCCTCGTCTCGGTGGTTGCAAGTCCGGTGCGGCGCCGGAGCGCATCGTGTGACATGCCACAGATATTTCTATGTAAGACGACGCAGCGACACCGTTCCGGCGCCGCACCGCCGCCGCAACGCATCGTGTGCCCCCGCTCTTATGTAGTTAGATACTTACCTATATGCCTACCTAGACTATCTTTTATACTAATGTGCAATTGACTGTAACTATAAAATGTAAGAATCTGAAGTTAGAGATAGCTAGGTATTTCTCTTGGATCTATGTAGTGACGCCTACCTAGCCTTTCTTTTGTTAAGAGTTATCTTCATACAGGGTCGCAGCATAGTATAAAGAGAGGAAGTAGGCTGTCTCCGGCACAATCCGCGATATAATTGCCTACTGTCTCAGGGTTGTCACTTTTAGTTAAATTTTAATTCAGTGCCAATAAATTGGCAAGGGTTGGGAAGTTGTATTTTTTACTTGTATTGTCTGGGTACCTAAACGATGATGAAACCTTTCACGATGAAAGAAAGAGCGACGGGCCAGCAGACAGGCGGCGCGGGGCGGTGATGAGCACGAGTAAACGGTAGGTGATTCGAACTTTGCTCTATTTATCTGATTCACAATTAGTCAATTACTTATTTTTTAAGTACGATTTTATAACTGTAAGTAGGTACTTAGTTACTATACCTACAATAGGTACTGAGAAATCGGCATGACTAAACATAAACAAAGCAATAGCGGCAAATCAATTGACAGATCAAAAGTACCTAGTACATTCTAGTGGGAATGTAGGCCTACTTACTTCCTCTGTCTGATAGAAAACTAATACAACAAAAAATAAGTAAGTAGGTATCTCATCATCAAGTAAAAATGATATGCTAGAAAAAGTGACTTCTTTCCTGTTCAATAGGTAATTTGAACAGAGACAATTCTGGAATCGATGAATTATTAAGACACCCAAACACACAGCAATACGTTCTCCTGCGAGTATCACACATTTTTCATTCATTTAGCGGTGCCGAAAAGCCGTGACGCGCGAACCTCGTGCGATGTTAGCCCCGACTGGCGCACTGCGAAACGGGCCGAGATTTGGTTAAGTGTGCGTGCGGCGACGCATAGATACTTTGGCGCACACAAACATACAAGCCGCGCGCGGTGCGTTTGTATGAAGATAACGTACTTCCTCTCTTTATACTATGGTCGCAGGGTCATCGACGCGAATCCGGTTACCATGGATTTAGTACATGATTCTGGACCTCCCTGCGTTGAAATTCATCGGTTATTTATAGTGTACTTCCTCCTACTATGTTCGAGTGGTATTTGTAACAATTCAGGGGGTCTACTCCCTAAGCACGAAGTCCGTAGTTTCGACCGAAGCTACGGGCGTTTCCTACTCCGTATCACTTACGGACTATAAGATTAGTTCGGTTTCCGAACTAAGAATGAATGACAACCCCATGAATGTCCCTACGCCCGATGTGTTTATATCCGTCCGAAAATTTTAATTTTACGCTTGTTTGGACAGATTAACTACTTACGGACGGGCCCGTATCTTCGTTGACGGACTTAGGGAGTAGACCTCCAGTTTCGAGAAGTTAATTTTTAGGGGGTTTCTTAAACAGTGTAATTGTAGAGTTTGCTCACTTAAGGTACGAGTTCGTAGCCGACTGCAGACAACAGCAGCAGACGACGTGACGTTGCGACATGTCGCTGCAGTCATGATTCCGAACCCAACTGCAGATGGTTGCAGCAGACGGTATGTTTTTTCAAATACTATCATTTACGACACCGTTTATATAGTTTTCGTGAGATACATCGTCCAGTGCAGGATATTGGGCCACCTGGTTTATCAGTATTTCTTCCTCGCAATCGGAACAACTCATTTGTAGAGAAAGATTCAACGTGTTGTCGCTCCAGCGTCGATGGCACTACTGATCGGTCGGGCGACACGTCGTCTGCGATCGTGCGACGTGTAGTCGGGCGGTTTACCAGAACGACAAAAGTGTCGGATGCATATTGGCATGTGCATTTCAATAGCGCTGTTCACATTAGAGCGACCCGATAAAATTGTCGGCGACGACACATTACCGGACGTTCAGCCACGATTTCGGTCGGTCGAATAGAAATTAGGTTCCTATACTTAATAAAATTGGCATACTGCTCTGTATTGCGCCGCTCACACTTGTCGGCTCGGAGCGGCGAAGTCACCCGCCCGCATCCCGCCCACCCGCTCATTCCCCGCTCTCGCCACCAGGTGGCGTGTACACACGGCTACATATGAAGCTATACATTTCCAGTTTAAGCTGACCTCTCATTGTACGGAAATCCTATATAATGTGAGATCACTGAAAATGTTCATCAAGCTTGATATGTAGCCGTGTGTACGCAGGGAGGACTCGTTTTAAACATGGAGGGCGAAATAAAACATGTCATGACAACCAGACAGTCGTCGACGTCCATTGTAAAACAGAAGCCAACTCACAATTGTTATGAGACGAGCCGTGCCGCGGTAAATCGATGGAAACGACGGTGGTGTTCACATTAGGTAGGACCGACAGCTTACAGTGTGGACAGCAAGACCCGACAGTCGGCCAACGGTAAAACTGTTGGTCCGACCTAATGTGAACCGACCCTTACTGTTGACTATGTGCAGGGCTTTGTAGAGTAGGTAGGTATGAACGTCTTTGTTGTTTATACAAAGAAATCAAGTACCTACTTATATATATTATTAGCCTATACATATTATGCTATTTATCTAAATCTAAACTGTAATATAAAGAGAAAGGATTTGTTTTTTTGTATGTGCAGACGCCAGCACATCAAGCTACCCGAAACTGTCAAATCCCAATCAACATGAAAATGTATTAAAGTTTGACAGATTGTAGTAACTTGATGTGCTGGCACACATACACAATGTCCGTACATAATGTTTGTTTTTAACGGATATACTCAAAAAATACTTAACCGATTGTAAACATTCTTTCTCCTTTAGATAGCTACATTATATCAGCGAGTAACATGAGCGCTATTTTATTTTTCAAAAAAATTAGAGATCCCTACAAAAATTGCAATAATGTAACAGGTATCATAAATATGCCTTTAAAAGACATTATTTGGCGTGTATTACTGATTCTAATTTAATAATTCTGTAAATACATATTTTTTACGGTCGCGTATCATACTTTAATCAACATACACCCAGATACTGAGCTGCAAATTGCAAAAATCGTAAGAAAATTCGAATTTCGCGGTTACCTTAGCGCTTCCTCTTAAGTCACAATAACCGTTTTTTGTTCAAATTAGTCAATCAAAACAAGGCTAGAATTGAAAGATGATCACATTCGTATCATGCTATTTTAATCCATAGCCAACCAATCCATAGTCTTCCTAGGGTACTTTTAATCCCGGTAGTACGTTCCCGTGGGATATTTTCCGACATCCACGCGGGCGAACCCGCGGGCAAAAGCTAGTAGTCTATAATAAGCTAAGTTGTCGAGAATAATATTATGTAAGTTCAGCGATAGCCGATAGGTAGTGTATATACCTACTTCCTTTTAAATGTTTGTAATTAGAGATAAACAGGGCATTCCCCGGTTAAAGTGTCAGCTTTAGAACCGACTTCTAGTTTTTACCTGACTACGGCAAAGCAAAAGGAGGATTATTGATGTACTTATTTTATCTTGTGGATAATCACATTGTTTGTACGTCTTCTGGTGGATATTTGATCAAGGTAATGGTCGTATCTGGTGGATATTCAAATTATAGGTACCTACATAAGTAAATAAAATCTGTTTTTTTAATCTCGGAGACTAAATTGACAAGTGCAAATGTCAAAACTGACTTAAATGCTATTGTAATCTGTTGTAATCTATGTCAGTTTCCCATTTGCACTAGTCTCCGAGATTAAAGAGAACTTATAGGTATACCTACCCACTAACGGTCGCTTTCTATAAATAATATATCTCAATCCCAATCTTCTTGTCTGTAACTAATCAACGACCGAGTTTGTCAATCTCAGTTTGAGAGGGCGAATCACAAGCAGCCGTCAAAGACTGCGGATCAAGATTGGGATTGAGATACATTATAGAAATCTGGCTTTATAGAAGGTACGAGGCCGAGGATGATGCGCTCGAATGATGTTGACAGGGGGGGACGCTGTTTGTAAACATTTTTGTTCTGTGAAATGTATTGAAAAGCAAAATGGCGGCGTTAGTTCGATATTGACCATGCGCCAAAAGATCCACAGATAAACAAATTTATTCACTACAGTCCAGCCGTCGAGAGAATGTGTCCCCGACACCTTTCAGTTGGACAATTTCTAGTAGTAATAAGGATCAAATTCGCAAAACACATTTTCGTTAGTGTGAAACGGAATTCCGTTTCTAAATATCGATTCAGAATTTCGAAGACAGCAATTCAATACAAAATAAATTCGAAGGCAGAAAATATCGAACGGAGAACTACTTGTACGTGTGTAGTCGGCCTTTATAGGGGAATGCCCTCGGCAGTTGGTGTCAAAACATGGCACTACTTGGCTCTCGGCCCTTTTAGTAATAAAAAAACGTTTCGGTGAATGCGTAAAAACACGCACGACGTGAACAACATTGTCGCTGTTGCCAAAAGAAAAAGATGCTATTTTTTTTCTTGAACCTAATTGTTAGTGTGCGCATTTTATCACATTGTTTCTTTTAAAGACTAGTGCACATTACAGTAGAGCAGCAACGCTAGCAACTGCCGCAGCGCATAGCATTGCATGACAAAAAGACCGGTGTGGCCCGCCTGTAGTGTGCTCATACAAAAACGAAAGTACAGTCGAAAGATTTTACCGATGCGTTGCGTTGCGGTGGTGACTGGTTCACCACCGCAACGCAACGCATCGGTAAAATCTTTCGACTGTACTTTCGTTTTTGTATGGGTCACCAGGACCCATTATTATGATATGAGATCCTAACAAACCTTTGGTACAATATGATGCTGGAAATATCTTGAGACCAGTATCAGTAGATTTAAAAAAAAAAGTAAATTCAAAAATCTAAACACCCGACTGCGTAGAGTGAACTTTAAAAATATGGAAACAAGATTATGACCATTTTGTCTCCCAAACAATCTCATGCAGTCGGTCTTCATTGTTTTTAAGAAGATCACTCGCGCAATAAAGACGAATCTAACGACATATTATTCATCAAAATCGATTCAACCGTTTAGTAGTTACGAGAGAACATAGGGACGGACATATACACGCATACAGGTCAAACACATAACCCTCCTTTTTTGGCTTCGCCGCAGTCGGGTAAAGAGCAGAGAAAAGTAAAAAAGATGTCAGCAGAAAAAATAAAACCACTTGTTATGTTATAAATCGACTTTATTAACAGTTACAATACCGACTTTGATACTAGAAATCATTAAACAAACACTAAATATTTTTGGGGACAAAGGTGCATAAATCTGATTAAGTGCACTTTCTAGTATTTTGAACGTTTTCGTTGAACCTATAAGTCTCTCCATGGGTATACTTTTAGCTAATTTTTGGTCTAGACTCATGCTCCCAGAAATAGGTGACTCATCTCTTATTTGAAGATCCCCTGTAGATGCTACTTGTGGTTCTAAACAATAAAAGATGAGTCCATCTGAAGTACACCCAGCTATGAATTTCATTGTATTCTTAAGTCTATAGTGGCTGAAAGAACTCTTCTCGACATTGCGGGAATTTTCCTTTTTTATAGGAATTTCAGCATCTATGACGAATCCATTAGAGGGACAATTCTTTCTTAAAATTTGAGGCATGTACGAATATACTATATTTTGATTTGGCCAGCTATCTAAAAGGCTCCAGTAATCAGTTACAAAGCTTAACCACGTGACAATAACATTAGACACGTCAGTTTTGTTAATATCAAACATTTTGCCTATTTCAAAGTCTGGTTTACTTCTTCGTAATTTTATGAGCAACATCAGAAACTGATCTTCAACAGACAAGTTCTTTACCTCTTTCGATAGGTATTTGATCTCATTAGCCATGGGCAGCAGGGTGGATAGGAGAAGTGAGAACTGAGCATAGTTGTCCAAACCTGTGTAGAATCGTACGGACTCATCATCAGATAACAATTGTTCTGTAGTCGCAAATAATCGCAAACAACTCAATGTTTGTGTCTCTTGAGTGACCTGTTTGATTTTCAAAGAATGAGTTTTTACAGGTCTAGACACCAGGGTCTTATCAAACTTTTTCTTTATTTCTTCTCCGGCTAAATTTAAACTTGAAATAAATTGTCTACCGCATTGAAAAACTGAAGGGACAGCTGACTTCTTTAAACACCTTCGTTGAAGAGGTAGTCCTGTAACATTAGAAATTAACTAACAATACTTAAAAACGGCTTTGTAGACATGAGACAGGTACCTACCTATAGACTGATATTTGCTTAAATTCATGTCTTTGTACGTACTTAGTCAGATCCTATTATACCATTTATATCGTACTAATATTATCTATGATCATATTGATTGGTTGCTATTTTTTTTTTGTACTATAAATGTAGGGCGGGCGGCGTGTAGGTCAGGTAAAGCTTTGCGCACAATATGGCAGGCCGCACGCATCGTATCGCAAAAATTCTCCAATATCACTTTTGTACATTTTGTGCCGTGAGTGAACTATCGCACACACTGCATGCTAGGCAGACAGCACGCATGGTCGCAGTAGTGCTGCCTGCCTAGCATGCAGTGCGATGCGAGAAGCTAGCTTCCCACGGTGCGTGACATTGCGGACGGACGCGGACAAGCCCGCACCGACGACGCATCATGGGAAGAGTATCGTTCGTAGTAGCGCAGACACGTCCGTCGCGGTGCGTCCGACCCAGGGCAAGTGGTGCGGTGCAAGCTTCTCTTTTACCAACATTTTGGAATGATACGTCGGTACCACGTCGGGCGCTACCACGGACGACACCCTTCACACGGTGTGTCGTGCGAGCTGGTCCACGTCCGTCCGCGATATCACGGACCGTGGGAAGCTAGCTTACCACGGACGATACTCTTCCCATGATGCGTCGGTGCGAGCTTGTCCGTGTCCGTCCGCAATATCACGCACCGTGGGAAGCCAGCTTAATGTGCACTTGCTTTAAAACAAACAATTTTACTAACCATTATCATGCCTGATTTGAACGTAGTCGCAACGGTGGAAATGTCTGCGACATATCCTCGCTCCCTTTTTTGGAAAAAAATCATCGCGTCCTATAGCTTTCAGCCAAGAATTTCTTAACTTGGGATCCTTAGGAAACCGGTGGTTAGCATCGTTACAACAAAATGGCACACTACAGCGAGTCATGGTTAAAATTTTTACCTAGGTACAAACTGATTGAACAATAAATATAAAAATTGTATTATAAATAAACGATCATAAATAAACACACATAATTATTATTTTAGAATTTCGAAAATAAAATAATTAACGACATTACAACGCTAATTTGACATTTATGATGCATAGACTAACTAATTCTATAGTGTATTCCTTAGAGTAAGAAAGCTACTTTTCAGTATATAATAGTAGTCTATGTACTTTTCTTTGTCTAAGATGCAATGCAATGAAAACTAATAGACTGTGAGAATGGTTTCTAGACTCTTTGACAATGGGCCAGGAAGGGCTATTTCGTCACCACCAGAGGGCATTAGTAAGAACTATTTGTAAAAGTGCCCTCTAGTATCGAGTGGCTGCACTTAAAATTAAAAATCAAGTAGATGCGAAGTAGATGGCGCCTTTTATTGCATTATTTTCATCAAGCATCATTTAAAGTCATTTATTATATGAACTTGTAGATAATTGAGCATTAATAATTATTAATTAATGCTATGATTATAATCAATTAAAATCGAGAAATGCAATTTTTTCACCCAACTTTGTAAAACTGTCTCTGAAACTAAATGCCGAGAACTGGACCCTTTTTGCTTGGACGCCCACATTTCCCACAGTTAGTAGATAGATGAATGAATGCTCTAGACTAGAACTTCCTTTTTTGCTTAGAAAACATGCGTTTAGGTGCAACGCGAGCGACTTAGATTGACGTTAACGTCATTGGTTGGCGCTGGATCAGTACATCTTGAATATCTGCACAATACCTTTATGTATCAAGATTTATTAAATACATGTTTGGAAAAGTCCAGAATTTAGATTGCGTGGGCTTTTTCATAGTAGGTATTTTAAAATGTATCTCTGCCCCTAAATCATCACTTCAACGATGAGCAGGTTCTAGAATCTTCATCGTTTCTTTTGTTGCCATAGCAGGTAGCAGATGTGCAAGTTGTACTTACGTACTCGTAATAATAATTTACGTAACCAACAAACAAGCAAAGAACTTCTTTCCTTCGTATGGAACAGGATTTCCAGAAGCGTCGTAGGTACCTACACTCGTAACGTACCTACCTACATATTTGCAAGAATAATTTCGCGAATAAATGAATTAGATAGGTATAACGTACGACTGATCATAGTGATCATACTGATCATTTGATCAATTGATCATACTGCGGCCAATAATCAACGTAGAACGTAGAACAACAGGCAGAACGTTGAGAAAAGATTAGTGCTGACTTATGGCCATGTTCTTTGAAGGCAAAGCATTTTCTGATTCTTACAGCTATCTTATTTACAGCACAGAGTACTTTTTTTATAATTATATGGGTTTACAGTAAGTATTGTAATGCCAGTAGGTAAGATACCTACCTACCTACTTAAGCGTTATGATTTTAAATCTCACAATTTTCGATGACGTTGTTGGTAAATTGGAAAATAAATAAAAACTTTTTGCAAAAAATAAAACGGTCGGTGGCAAAAAAAAAAAAGAAAATACAAAACCAGACACCAACTTCCGAAATCAAAGTTATTTTTGACTGAGCGACTGGTAGTGTTTTTTGGAAGTCGGTTTTATTTTTTTGTAATACTTAAAAGCTTTTATTTAACTTCACTTGTACATATGTCCTAGAATATTTTCACTTTTTAGTTGTACTCCTACCTACCCCACATAAATTCGGATACCACTACCTGCTATGTAAATTACAGTGACGGGAAGTTATTAGAACACCATCCACATAGGTAAGTATTATTGTAGCTAACTCAAAACCACTGCAAAGTTAATACATTTCACATGGGATGATGCGACCAACTTCGAGGTTTACCTACCCTTCCGAATAAAACAAGAATCGTTCAAATCGGACAACTCTGTGAAAAGTTATGCGTGGTACATAAAAACATAAAAAAATATACGCGTAGACTTGAAAACCTCCCCTTTTTTTTCGTCGGTTAAATAGAGTAAGTAGCAACCTATACTCTGGGCGGGGGTGAATGTAGCGCAACCGCGCGACCTCTGGCCTCCCCTCCCCGAGTCGAGGGGTGAAGTTTCTCGAACGCGCGAGAGACATCCGGATTCGGCTAGTCTGATGCAATTATTAATGTTCTAGATTGCGTATGACGGTATGACAAAATTCTAATGAAAAAGCTTGTTTTGTGGTGAAATTAGATTAAAATACCTATTAAAAAAACTTTTTTACAAAAAAAACAACCGACTTCCAAAAAAACACTACAAAATGAAAAATAACTTTACTTTCAGAAGTCGGTGTCTTGGGATCTGTATTTTTGGTTTTTGCCACCGACTTTCTAAGTTAAAGTTATTTTTCACTTTTTAGTGGGTCGGTTTGTAATTTATCTAAGTTACAATAGCCTAATGCAGCCTGCCGGACCGGTAATGTAACGTTAGCCTGCTCATCGCCTTATAGGTAAATAGGTAAAATAATATGTAATACACCGAAGATAAATTGTTTGGGTACCCGGTCAATTATGGCTTTCGTAATGGGGAACTCTTTGTTGACATCCTCAAACAGCACAGTGTGTGGTGTGTCTCTCTTCTCTCTTACCCCAGAGATTTAGTGTATTAAGACGTACCGGCGCCATCGTCGCTTCCTGCTGTATGAACAGGTGGAGCGGTGGTAATCCCAGCATGGCTTCGATTGCTGCATTCGGAGTAGTCCTCATGCAGCCCGTAGTCGCCATGCTGGCTAGTCTTTGCATGCGTTGCAGTTTGTTGGAGGCTGTAACTATCTTGGTGCGGGGCCACCAGACCACGGCCCCGTATGTGATCATGGGGCGGATCACAGTGGTGTACAGCCATAGTATAATTTTGGGGGATAGGCCCCACTTCTTACCTATCATTCTCCTGCACTGCCAGAAGGTGATGCAGGCCCTGTTTAGTTTGTTGTCTAAATGACCCCGTGGTACTTGACTTCGTTGACCAGCTGGAGCTCTGTATTGAACAGTTTTGGTAGGCAGAAAGGGCCTTTTTTTCATCTACCTCATGGAGTAGGGTGTTGTTGGTTGGATGTTCCAAAAATATTGCGGGTTTGTGAAAACAATTTTTTTAAGCTTTAAAGTGCTAATTTTTGTTAGTCAAGTGTCCGTCTAAACGCCCCCCCCCCCCCCCCCGTAGTTTAAACATATCGATGTTACAAGAAAACTCAGATAAGTAGGCTTTACAAGTTACGAGTGATAGTCGACCAACTTACAATTTGCAGTATGAGAGAACATGTTTCTCAACTAAGTACCTAGGTATGTAAGTTTGTTCTTCGGACAAATTCATCCCAACTACGGATACTACGGAACCCTTCATTGTGCGTGGTTGGTTTTTTTTAGTCTGAAATGTAGACTAGGTCTGAAAGCTTTCATTTTGACTGTTTACAATTATGAAGTTGAGTTTAGAAATCTACGAATCATCAAAAATGTGTCGATAGGTTAACCAACTTAGATTAATGCGATTCTGCATTCTGTGGCTAACTGTCTCTCTTTTCTAGAACGAACGACAAACTTCGATACCAATTCATGCAAAGGGCTTATGGAATATTACCACGTCGTAAACCAGGCAGCAGGGGTAGAACATTCTAGTAATCATGTTATTTTCTGGGCCGGGGCCCTGCGGCAAAATACACACAGCTGATTCATATTATTATGTACACAAAACAATAATATTGCTGTCTCTTTCACACTCACCAATGGAGTGCGTTCGCACGTTCGGAACGACGCGGTATGCTTTCTAGATATTTCCCTGGTATTGCCAGTAAGCTAAGTTTGATTTCCTTAAAAACCACAGCCAGGTCGAACATTTTTTAATGTGATACGTCTATAGGCGTGCCTTGGGAGTAAAACCGACTCATATGACATGACGGCACACGGCATGACGCTCTCTTATGCTGGGGGCACACCAACGGTCAATGTCAATGCCCATTATCGATTCATCGCCATAAACATCGCGGTAATTATTCCGATGATAATCGCGATTTTAGTGGCCACACTTGAACGGTCAACGTCAATGCTCATTAGATGGCGATCAAATTGGTGTTGAATCAAGATGGACGCTGACGCTGCTGCACTGTATTTAATGAATCTCAATTTTTATTATAAGTATGAACATATTTTATACGTCCCCAAGCATCTGTAGTTTCTGCATACCCCCATTGGAAGAAGGCGTAAGTTTATCTATGTAGGTATGTGTCCCCGAGCATCATTTTGCGATGCACGATTTTTATAGCTTTTGAGTCTCGGTTCCCAGAAACATAGCTCTGTTTGCAGAACTTCGAGAAACTCGATAACTTTTTCATTACTACACTCCATAGTCGGCTCCGCTAGACAAATACGTGCGATCCAGTCGCGCTCACGGTGCACAATGACTAACGAAAATAGGGCCGCTAGCCGCTAACATGCAATAATTCTCGCGATACATTTCTTTAATCTGCCAAAAACTACCGCCACCCGAGTTATCGCCAAACGTCAATCGGCAATGTGAATGCCGTTGTCAAATTATCGCGATAAGTTGTGGCTACATCTACAGCCTACGTCCATCATCGCGATAACGTCATTTTCCATTGGTGTGTCCCCAGCATTATACCGTCATATCCCCTCTCCACCGTCATTTATTTTTTGTCTTTCCATCAATTTCAAAGGTTCACGTTTCACATCTGCCGGGCGTCCCATGACGACCAATTTTTTTTTTTTAAAGATGTACCTATCCGTTTTATCTTGCTTGGATACATTCTCATTTACTAGAGGTATGTACAATTTTAAAAGAAACATAATCTTAATAAAAGATTTAGAGATAAATAATCAGTATTACAAACTAAATAATTAATGTGAAAATGATATTTTTAAATATTCGTTTGATTTTTAGCACGCAAATTAAATATGTTCTACTACTTTCCTCAAATTCAATCAAAGTGCAAAATGTATTGATTTATTTTCGTAGCCTCCCCAGTTTTGGGGTAAAATTCTACGGTGACAACCCCACTGAGACAGAAAATATTCTGTTATCTCTTTCCCGCATGCACTCTGATTGGTCGAACAGCGCTGACACTAGATATTTCGTTCCATTCTGTTCTCTGGTTGGCCGCATCCAGTGACGTCGAGTGAAGACTAGAAATATCTCGAATGTCATTTGTTCACAATATAAGCGGTGCCCGCTCAGCGCGAAGTCAGAATTATTTGAAACGCGATACAAAGCTGACGAAGTGTTCGGTGCAAACCGGAGAAGTTTACTAGACACCCAAGTTATATATTCAACGTTATACGTTATTACTACAAGTTTATTGTGAAAGTACTGCAAGAAGAAGACAAAATGCCAGCTGTAGGAATAGATCTTGGTACGACATACTCGTGCGTCGGCGTGTGGCAGCACGGGAACGTGGAGATCATCGCCAACGACCAGGGCAACCGCACAACACCATCCTATGTGGCCTTCACGGACACGGAGCGCCTCATCGGAGACGCAGCCAAAAACCAGGTCGCCCTCAACCCCAGCAACACAGTGTTCGACGCCAAGCGACTCATCGGAAGGAAGTTCGACGATCCCAAGATTCAGCAAGACATGAAACACTGGCCCTTCAAGGTGGTCAACGACTGCGGCAAACCGAAGATCCAAGTGGAATTCAAGGGCGAAGTGAAACGTTTTGCGCCGGAGGAGGTCAGCAGCATGGTGCTGACGAAGATGAAGGAGACGGCGGAAGCTTACCTCGGAACAACAGTACGCGACGCGGTCATCACAGTGCCGGCCTACTTCAACGACTCTCAGCGCCAGGCCACCAAGGACGCGGGAGCCATCGCCGGTCTCAACGTGCTCAGGATCATCAACGAGCCCACAGCCGCCGCGCTCGCGTACGGCCTCGACAAGAACCTCAAGGGCGAGAGGAACGTCCTCATCTTCGACCTCGGCGGCGGAACGTTCGACGTGTCCATCCTAACCATCGACGAGGGCTCGTTGTTCGAAGTGAGGGCGACGGCGGGCGACACGCATCTGGGAGGCGAGGACTTTGACAACCGATTAGTGACCCACCTCGCGGACGACTTCCAGCGCAAGTACAAGAAGGACATGCGCATGAATCCTCGCGCACTGCGCCGCCTCCGCACAGCCGCTGAGCGCGCTAAGCGCACGCTGTCCTCCAGCACTGAAGCCACCATCGAGATCGACGCGCTCTACGACGGAATCGACTTCTACACTCGTGTGTCCCGCGCACGCTTCGAAGAGCTGAACGCAGACCTGTTCAGAGGCACCCTCGAGCCCGTGGAGAAGGCGCTCAAAGATGCCAAGATGGACAAGAGCCAGATCCACGACGTCGTCCTCGTCGGAGGCTCCACCAGGATCCCGAAGGTGCAGAGTCTGCTGCAGAACTTCTTCTGCGGCAAGCAGCTTAACCTGTCCATCAACCCCGACGAAGCCGTGGCATACGGCGCGGCCGTCCAGGCAGCTATCCTGAGCGGCGAGCAACACGCGAAGATCCAGGATGTGTTGCTAGTGGACGTGGCCCCTCTGTCGCTCGGCATCGAGACCGCCGGCGGCGTGATGACGAAGATCATCGAGCGCAACTCTAAGATCCCGTGCAAGCAGTCGCAGACGTTCACCACGTACTCGGACAACCAGCCGGCGGTCACCATCCAAGTGTACGAGGGCGAGCGAGCGATGACGAAGGACAACAACTTGTTGGGCACGTTCGACTTGACCGGCATCCCGCCCGCGCCGCGCGGCGTCCCTAAGATCGACGTCACCTTCGACCTGGACGCGAACGGCATCCTCAACGTGTCGGCCAAAGAAAACAGCACCGGCCGAAGCAAGAACATCGTCATCAAGAACGACAAGGGACGTCTGTCGCAGGCTGAGATCGAGCGCATGCTCGCCGAGGCGGAGAGATACAAAGACGAGGATGAGAAGCAGAGGCAGCGCGTAGTGTCGAGGAACCAGCTCGAAGCGTATGTGTTCAGCGTGAAGCAGGCGCTGGACGACGCCGGAGACAAGCTCACGGAGCAGGACAAGAGCACCGCGAGGGCCGCGTGCGACGACGCGCTCAAGTGGCTCGATAACAACAGCTTGGCGGAGCAGGAGGAGTACGAGTACAAGCTAAAGGATGTGCAGCGCGTGTGCTCGCCTGTGATGAGCAAGATGCACGGCGCCGCCGGTGGCACCCCCGGAGGAATGCCTGGAGGAATGCCCGGGGGAATGCCAGGAGGAATGCCCGGGGGAATGCCTGGAGGAATGCCCGGGGGAATGCCTGGAGGAATGCCCGGGGGAATGCCTGGCGGCTACGGAGGTTACCAGCAGGATAGCGGGCCAACAGTTGAAGAAGTAGATTAAGTTCCAAGTTCGAATCGCCCGAATCCTGATAGTGATATCATTTTGTAAGACTGACTAGGTATTTACCAGCACCTGAATCCTCTGTTAATTATGTTTAGCATTTAACATTTAGCATTTAACATTTAACATTTAGCATTTTTAAGTTCTATAAAAAGTGATAATTACCAAATAAAAAAAAATGCAGTTTCGACTTGCTTATGTTTTATTTAATACCTATAGAATATTTGCCCTAGGTAGATGACTTACAAATAATGGATATAGGGCTTGTACAAACACACGACACAATATGACAGTAATGAACTCGTACCATTTCTGCAAGGGCTGTTTAGGCTGAAGCATAGATGAAGCACTATATAAAGTAATCGGCTGAAGTGCGTGTGTGACTGACACGGGCTTGGCCACCGTGTGACTGACACCGGCTTGGCCACCGTGTGACTGACACCGGCTTGGCCACCGTGTGACTGACACCGGCTTGGCCACCGTGTGACTGACACCGGCTTGGCCACCGTGTGACTGACACCGGCTTGGCCACCGTGTGACTGACACCGGCTTGGCCACCGTGTGACTGACACCGGCTTGGCCACCGTGTGACTGACACCGGCTTGGCCGCCGTGTGACTGACACCGGCTTGGCCGCCGTGTGACTGACACCGGCTTGG
This sequence comes from Fissipunctia ypsillon, assembly GCA_947568875.1. Lineage (NCBI taxonomy): Eukaryota > Metazoa > Arthropoda > Insecta > Lepidoptera > Noctuidae > Fissipunctia > Fissipunctia ypsillon. Next base: position 1,927,796 of record OX387667.1, read on the forward strand.
CCGCCGTGTGACTGACACCGGCTTGGCCGCCGTGTGACTGACACCGGCTTGGCCGTGTGCGTTACTCCAGCAGGAAAGTAGCTCCTAGTGATTTAAATGGAACGTAATGATTAGTGCGTGTTCTGCTGTAAATGTGCGCCAAATAAAAAATTTGCGCGCTTTGTCGTTTTGGAAAAAAACGGAAAAAACGACGGATTTGGTCGGATAGCCAGCCCCGTGTTTGACATATTTTGTTTTGTGTTTATATCTACTTAATGCGAAACATTCCAAGCTGAATATTTTCACTATATATTTTTGAATACACGCACTAATTTTTGGTTTACACCTACACATCTTGTATTTTGCCGTCAAAGTTATAACAACGTCGTTTTGACTTTTACCAATATTATTCGAAAACGCATGCATGTACTCTTTTGAAAATTTTTATGGTTATTACCTATAAGCGTTAAAAAGGACCAAATACAGTTTTCTGCGAGCTTATACGTTTTCTCATTTAGGCGCTGCGGCATTTTTTCGGGTTTTCAAAAAAGTGCGATTACTTATAAATTATAAATATTTTCTTAAATCTAATTCTGTCACAAATACACACAAATTAAGAGCTACTCGTGTATGTTTATTCTACAGGCGCACATACAATGGTTTTAGAGATACACGATTCTGCAAAACGTTACTCCAGCAGGAATTGCAATATCTCGAAAACCTGAAGACGCACAAATTATACTGTCGGTGCACAAATTTGCACAAATATAAGCTCTCTGCCCATGCACGATATTTCTCTCTCCGGTCATTCGTTTAGAATTTTCCTGCTGGAGCAATGAGAAAACGTATAAGCTCGCAGAAAACTGTATTTGGTCCTTTTTAACGCTTATAGGTAATAACCATAAAAATTTTCAAAAGAGTACATGCATGCGTTTTCGAATAATATTGGTAAAAGTCAAAACGACGTTGTTATAACTTTGACGGCAAAATACAAGATGTGTAGGTGTAAACCAAAAATTAGTGCGTGTATTCAAAAATATATAGTGAAAATATTCAGCTTGGAATGTTTCGCATTAAGTAGATATAAACACAAAACAAAATATGTCAAACACGGGGCTGGCTATCCGACCAAATCCGTCGTTTTTTCCGTTTTTTTCCAAAACGACAAAGCGCGCAAATTTTTTATTTGGCCCACATTTACAGCAGAACACGCACTAATCATTACGTTCCATTTAAATCACTCTAGGAGCTACTTTCCTGCTGGAGTAACGCACACAAATCTGTCGGTCACTGGTTCAAAAGATATAAGGGTTTATAGGTGGCCGATCTGGAGAGTCTCCCCAGCTTGGCCACGTTTATATCTCAAAAACTGGGGCACCTAGCGAAGATCTGTTTTCTTCCATATTTTGTCGCCAATTAGTCGCAATGCGTCGCCAAATCACAGATTTAATCGAGTCTTAGTTTAGAAGATATAATGAGTTCAATTAGTAAGGTATAGTCCAAGAGCTAGATCGAAGAGTTCACGAAAAATTGCCAATAAAAATATTTCTATTAATATGTGTAATATACTTCTAGTTTTATCGGTCTAAAGTCCTTAGAAATGTCCGAGAGAGATAAATTCTCAATTAAATACATGTTTTTATGTTTTAAATTACTAGGTTAGAGTGGCTTAAACTTCTTTTTCCGTAACATTATTCTTATTTATATATATATTTTCTCTCATATACTACTTTTATTTTAAACTAACATTGACATTCGTACACTCACCATTTAGGTTCATTTGAAAACCAGCGTCGGGCACCATTGTTGTCCGACATTATGCTGAAATGGGCCTATTTGGCGCAGCCGTGAGTCGCACAGTATTTACCTACATGCTTTTTTTTTTTGGCTTTGATGTAGGTAATTGTACTTTTCAAATATTGTTAGTTTTAAGTTTATTTATTTATTTATTTTATTTATTTATTTATTTAAACTTTTCACACTTAAAAAAGTACAAAGGCGGACTTAATGCCTTAGGCATTCTCTACCAGTCAACCAAGGGTGGTGAAGAGATTAGATGGCAGGTGCTCTGTTAGAAATGGAACAATTTGTACATAAATAAGTCATACACTTATAATACACATACATACATATTTACTATAATATATACCTATATTATATACAAATTCACGAGAGAGAGGTTTTGAGATGACTCTACGCTATTTATTTTGAAAATAACTCCGCAATCTCCGCTTAAATGCATACCGACTGGTGGCCATCCTGATGTCAAGAGGTAGCGCATTCCAAAGAAGAATGGACTGAAAATGAAAGGAAGAATGAACAAAGTCAGAAGTATGAGAAGGACAGAGTAGGAGAAGATTGTTAGAAGAACGAAGATTCTTAGCGTGTGAAGAACATAGATATTGGAAGTGAGACACTAGATAAGAAGGAGGAGTGGGAGAGTTAAGAAGGGAGAAAAGCGTGGTCAAAGCACGCAAATTTCTTCTCTGGCGAATGGGCATCCATTTGAGCTCAGACCTGTAGCTCGACACATGGTCATATTTTCTGAGGTTGAATATGAACCGGATACAATTGTTAAGCAGTCTGTCAAGCTTATCCAGCAACACCGCATTCAAGTCAAAGTAGCACACGTCACCATAGTCAATGATAGGGAAAATCAAAGTCTGCACAAGCATAGTTTTCGTCTTAGCGGGCAAAAAGTTTCTCAGACGATACAGAGATCGTAGAGTACCGTTGACCCTTTGACTAACATTAGAGACCTGGCGCTGCCAGCTAAGCGTCGAGTCAAGATGCAAACCGAGATCTTTCACAGTAGGGGTAATGGGTATGACGGTACCATTGAAAATGAGAGGAGGAAGAGAGCTAAGCGTCACCCTACCCATCATGCGCGAGCTTCCAATTACAATGGCCTGACACTTTGAGGGGTTCACTGATACCCCAAAACTATCAGACCACTTTTTGATTGCATCTAAGTCTCGGTTTACATCTGCTACAGCATCCAATAAACCTTCCACCCGCACAGCTGTATACAATTGAAGATCATCGGCATAAAGATGATACGAACACCGAAGACAGTGAGTTATAAAATTAATGAAGATGGAGAATAACAATGGAGAAAGAATACCACCTTGTGGAACACCAGCATCCAGGTCACGCCAACTCGAAGAGCTCTCATCAACGCGAACCGACTGCCGGCGTCCCCGAAGATAAGAAGAGAACCATTCCAGAACCTCGGACGAAACCATGAGATGAGAGAGCATAGCAAGGAGAATATCGTGGCTGACAGCGTTAAAGGCATTGGAGAAATCAATTAAAACCAAAACAGTAACCTTAGTATCCTCCATCGCTTCTCTAACGTCACCAGTCACTTTAAGGAGAGCGGAAGCTGTACTATGCCCAGGCCTGAATCCAGACTGAAACGAGCTAACAAGGTTGTTCCGGTGAACAAACCCCGCAAACTGTCTGTGAACGCAGGCCTCAAGCACTTTAGACAGGAATGGGAGAATGGAAATGGGTCGAAAGTGAGTGGGCAGGGAGGGGTTTGAAACGTTAAGTTCTTTTTCTGTTTCCATTCATGATACTGTGTGCACTTGTGGCATGTGCCAATAAACGTTTTTTCTTTCTTTCTTTCTTTCTTTGAAAACATTAAACCTTGCTCTTGGTCTATTTGGTGTCAAGATGTACAGTCGCATGCAACTGTTTTACCAATTTACAATGTTTTAAGCTCTAATTTACCCCTCGCCTGCCTGGCCTGCCTCGTTGGTCTAGTGGTCGCAAGCGCCACTGCTGAGCATGAGGTCCTGGGTTCGATTCCCAGGTCGGGCAGTGTTATTGGGTTTTTCTATCTGGAATTTCTCAGTAGCAGCCCGGAGTCTGGATTTGTGCCCGGTTGATGGCAATAGGCTCGCCCCCTATTACATGGGACTTAAACATAACTGGCGAAATGTGGGAGTACTATATAGGTACACCTCTGCCTAACCCTTCGGGGAAACAGGGCGTGATGTTATGCTAATTTATGTTAGAATAATAAATACGTTAAAATTATCATTTAATACATAATTACCTTCGGTTCTGGATGAAAATTCAATCTCCGACAAGAGTTCATGTTTTGTACCACTGTACGAAATCAATTGTTTTTCTCTTTCTTCCTCTTGTTCAATATTTGAACCAAAAAAAAGTGCATAATTTCTATTTATGCTCATAAATATTGCATCCTTAGACATTTGGTTCTTAATTTTTTTAAAAAGGAGACCATAAATTGCATCAATTCTTTTTGGCTGTATTGGGTAAAGTACATCTTTATGTTCGAGATATACGGTTTTCTGGCTGATTATGTTAACTTTTAATCCGTGACCGCGTCTTGACATTTTAGATGGTGTCTGAAAGTAAAAAAGGGACTAACTGAGTACCTACTTTAAATGTGGGTGAACTATTAGGTACACCTCTGCCTAACCCTTCGGGGATTACAGGCGTGATGTTATGTTATGTACCTATGTTAAGTTCACTACATAGGTACAAATCTATTGAATTTCAGATATAATCTTAAAATTCAATAGATACCTACTAATAAGGTACAGACGCCAGCAGGTCAAGCTACCCGAAACTGTCAAATTTTCCCAATCAATCGTGAACCTAATGCTATGGCAATAAAGTTGAAAATCTATTAAAGAAATTTGACAGATTGTAGTAGCTTGATGTACTGCCGTCCATACCTACTAAATGGTTCGTCCTGAATGAGCATATCCTCGCGATTACACTTCAATGTATTATTTTTGCACATCTTTGACCATAAATCAAAAAGTAACTGCCCCGGTGCTGATATGACTATACAGGGTGTTTGGTGCATCGTGTGCCAAATTGAAATGGTCGACTGGGGGGGTCATTTGCTATCCTTTTAGACCCCTAAACACTTCTTTTCTTTTTTTTATAGCCATGTAAATAGCTCTAACATGGACATCTTTAATTGAAGTCCGAAACTTTGCGAGTAAATTAAAAAAAAAAAACTAGATGGCTAATGTCACTAATTTTGATATCAAAAATACTGCCATACAATACACATCTAAACAAAATTAAAATTCAGAGTCTACGACTTATACTTTTTTTAAAATTTGTATTTGAATGTAAAATTTGGGTATTTTTTTAGTAAAATAATAAAAAGTCGATAAAAAAAAATCGACAGGCATGAATAGTGTTTAGGGGTCTGAAAGGATAGCAGATGACCCCCCCAGTCGACCATTTCAATTTGGCACACGATGCACCAAACAGCCTGTATATGACTGATATTCAAAAGTCGCCGGCAATGGTGCTTTAATACACAACATGTAATTGGAATAATGCACACCCATAGACACCCCAATAATTAGGAAATTAAGTTACAGTCATACATAATTTATGCACGGAAGCACTTAGGTAGTGTTTTTTTTTTTTTTTAATTAGCTCTCGCTAATTGTAGCCAAATAATATGGACATCGACAGACTACATTGGTAGGTAGCGCATCGGTATTGCTATCTAAGGACGCACACACAAACACGCTAGTGACGCGCTGACGTGAAAAATCAAGGTAACTTACAAATCTGCACTCTCGGCGTCCTTTTTTCAAAACACTCTCAAATTGTCCACCACCTTGTTCAATGCACTTATAATGCCCGCATTCGTAATTGTTCTTTTAATTTTTTACACAAACCTTCTCGCCCGGTGGATGACTAAAGAAAAAATCCTTTAGGGCAAGTTTGTTTATTTACCTATTTTTTGCGGCGCGAACGCCGACGCGCTGGTAACGTGCAGCAGGTGACACCCTCGTTCTGTCTCGCTCTTTTCCCGATCTTCGCTAGGTGCTCTAGTTTTTGAGATATAAATGTGGCCAAGCTGGGGAGACTCTCTGCCCCTGGCTGGAGGCTTTGAGTTAGCTTAAGGCAGCCACAAGATTGACCGGTTAAGTAGTCACGGCCACTCTTGGCCAACTACGAGATGCCATTGATAGGAAAAAAAAAAAAAAAAAAAAAAGGGAGACTCTCCAGTTCGGCCACCTATAAACCCTTATATCTTTTGAACCAGTGACCGACAAATTCTGATATTTGGCGACACATTTCGACTAATTAGCGAAAAATCCCTGATGGTGGCCAAACCAGTGTCAGTCACTCGATTAAAGCTCATAAAACAACATTGCTTTTTTATTTCCTTTGTTAATAATGTGACTGATTCTAATTTATATTAGTTGAACTCCTTTATTTACATTTTATTTATACTAATTAATTTTAATTAATTAATTTTAAGATGGTGCGCGTTACTCCAGCAGGAAAGTAGCTCCTAAGAGTGATTTGAATGGAACGTATAATTAGTGTATATTTTGCTGTAAATGACCAAGCTAGTGTCAGTCACACTCGTTTTTTTGTTTATAATATTTTTTTAAAAATCTAATTTTGATTAGGGCTTTTATCAAAGATATGTCAGCCCCATCATACCCTTTTACATTAATTGGCTTACTTAAAATAGTATTAGTTTATAATATTACATAATAGTTAATGAATTAGAGTTATTCGTGGAGGACCATAATTAAATGGCACAACTTTTTAATAATCTCCGAAGATGGTACAGATAAGATGGATTGGATTATGCCTACATCAAATTTATTTATTTTAAAGTCCTTCACAAATAACTCGCTTTCTACTCCGTTCCGAGCACACTCCATAAGCAAATGTTGTACGTCTTCGATTTGATTGCAAACTGTGCAATTAGGAGAGTCAGCCTTTTTAATGAGAAATGCGATTTTGCCGATGGATAGTGCCCAGAACGGAGCCTTAATATCAATTTAACGTAATCTTTATATTCACTTGGCTAAGACCTTGTCCAGAAGAAGCGAATTCGTCGCGAAACGTTTCGCGCGAATTCATTCGCGCGCTATTGAGATACTAGGCACGAATACATCGCGTCCACAGACAAGCATCGCGCGAATTCAAAATACGCGCGTAAATCGCGTGCATAACGCCAGACCCTCGACTCGCGCGTGATTCGCGCGTATTCGCCCTTTCTGGACAAGCCCTAATAAGCGTAATTTTTATTGCCGCAGCGAATGGGGTAAATTGCTGAGTTCCAGCGACATAATTGATACATCACCATTAATTTTGTATCCAAACCCGTTCCCTAAACTCGGGTCAAATAAACCTGTTTATAATATTATGTGCACGCGTTTTTGTGACAAATGGGTTAAACCTATTTTTCTTTCTTTTTTTCTATTAATTATGTCAGGTGTTATAGGGTATAAAACAAAGAATTAAAAAAAAAACTATTTTATTTGTTATTTTACATTATTTACAAACTTAATAATTACCGTACTTATGAGTATGATACATACATTTCCTCTGTTGAATTATGCTAATGTTGACAATATAAATAAATCAGTCATTAAAAATAATACCAAAGTATTCGTTCAGGTCACTGGGTAATTTAAAGTAGGTATTTTAACACTTCACTTAATCAACTTCTTCCACTGTCGGCCTTTTGTTTTGTTGGTATCCTCCGAAACCACCGGGCATTCCTCCGAAACCACCGGGCATTCCTCCGAAACCACCGGGCATTCCTCCGAAACCACCAGGCATTCCTCCTGGCATGCATCCTGGCATTCCTCCTGGCATGCATCCTGGTATTCCTCCTGGCATTCCACCAGGCATGCCTCCTGGCATTCCACCAGGCATGCCTCCTGGCATTCCACCAGGCATGCCTCCTGGCATTCCACCAGGCATGCCTCCTGGCATTCCACCAGGCATGCCTCCTGGCATTCCACCAGGCATGCCTCCTGGCATTCCACCAGGCATGCCTCCTGGCATTCCTCCGGGCATACCGCTGGGCATTCTGCCGGGGTTGCCGCCAGCCGCGCCGTGCATCTTGCTCATCACAGGCGAGCACACGCGCTGCACATCCTTTAGCTTGTACTCGTACTCCTCCTGCTCCGCCAAGCTGTTGTTATCGAGCCACTTGAGCGCGTCGTCGCACGCGGCCCTCGCGGTGCTCTTGTCCTGCTCCGTGAGCTTGTCTCCGGCGTCGTCCAGCGCCTGCTTCACGCTGAACACATACGCTTCGAGCTGGTTCCTCGACACTACGCGCTGCCTCTGCTTCTCATCCTCGTCTTTGTATCTCTCCGCCTCGGCGAGCATGCGCTCGATCTCAGCCTGCGACAGACGTCCCTTGTCGTTCTTGATGACGATGTTCTTGCTTCGGCCGGTGCTGTTTTCTTTGGCCGACACGTTGAGGATGCCGTTCGCGTCCAGGTCGAAGGTGACGTCGATCTTAGGGACGCCGCGCGGCGCGGGCGGGATGCCGGTCAAGTCGAACGTGCCCAACAAGTTGTTGTCCTTCGTCATCGCTCGCTCGCCCTCGTACACTTGGATGGTGACCGCCGGCTGGTTGTCCGAGTACGTGGTGAACGTCTGCGACTGCTTGCACGGGATCTTAGAGTTGCGCTCGATGATCTTCGTCATCACGCCGCCGGCGGTCTCGATGCCGAGCGACAGAGGGGCCACGTCCACTAGCAACACATCCTGGATCTTCGCGTGTTGCTCGCCGCTCAGGATAGCTGCCTGGACGGCCGCGCCGTATGCCACGGCTTCGTCGGGGTTGATGGACAGGTTAAGCTGCTTGCCGCAGAAGAAGTTCTGCAGCAGACTCTGCACCTTCGGGATCCTGGTGGAGCCTCCGACGAGGACGACGTCGTGGATCTGGCTCTTGTCCATCTTGGCATCTTTGAGCGCCTTCTCCACGGGCTCGAGGGTGCCTCTGAACAGGTCTGCGTTCAGCTCTTCGAAGCGTGCGCGGGACACACGAGTGTAGAAGTCGATTCCGTCGTAGAGCGCGTCGATCTCGATGGTGGCTTCAGTGCTGGAGGACAGCGTGCGCTTAGCGCGCTCAGCGGCTGTGCGGAGGCGGCGCAGTGCGCGAGGATTCATGCGCATGTCCTTCTTGTACTTGCGCTGGAAGTCGTCCGCGAGGTGGTTCACTAATCGGTTGTCAAAGTCCTCGCCTCCCAGATGCGTGTCGCCCGCCGTCGCCCTCACTTCGAACAACGAGCCCTCGTCGATGGTTAGGATGGACACGTCGAACGTTCCGCCGCCGAGGTCGAAGATGAGGACGTTCCTCTCGCCCTTGAGGTTCTTGTCGAGGCCGTACGCGAGTGCGGCGGCTGTTGGCTCGTTGATGATCCTGAGCACGTTGAGACCGGCGATGGCTCCCGCGTCCTTGGTGGCCTGGCGCTGAGAGTCGTTGAAGTAGGCCGGCACTGTGATGACCGCGTCGCGTACTGTTGTTCCGAGGTAAGCTTCCGCCGTCTCCTTCATCTTCGTCAGCACCATGCTGCTGACCTCCTCCGGCGCAAAACGTTTCACTTCGCCCTTGAATTCCACTTGGATCTTCGGTTTGCCGCAGTCATTGACCACCTTGAAGGGCCAGTGTTTCATGTCTTGCTGAATCTTGGGATCATCGAACTTCCTTCCGATGAGTCGCTTGGCGTCGAACACTGTGTTGCTGGGGTTGAGGGCGACCTGGTTTTTGGCTGCGTCTCCGATGAGGCGCTCCGTGTCCGTGAAGGCCACATAGGATGGTGTTGTGCGGTTGCCCTGGTCGTTGGCGATGATCTCCACGTTCCCGTGCTGCCACACACCGACGCACGAGTATGTCGTACCAAGATCTATTCCTACAGCTGGCATTTTGTCTTCTTCTTGCAGTACTTTTCACAATAAACTTGTAGAGTAGTAACGTATAACGTTGATTATAACTTGCGAGTCTAGTAAACTTCTCCGGTTTGCACCGAACACTTCGTCTGCTTTGTATCGCGCGTTTCAAATAATTCTGACTTCGCGCCGAGCGAGCGCGGCTTTTAAAGTGAACAAATGAGATTCGAGATATTTCTAGACCTCACTCGACATTACTGGATGCGGCCAACCAGAGAACAGAATGGAACGAAACATCTAGAGGGTCAGCGTTGTTTGACCAATCAGAGCTCATGCGGGAAAGAGATAACAAAACATTTGCTGTCTCAATAGGGTTATCACTGTAGAAATTCTCCCTGAAACTGGGGACATAACGAAAAAAAATAGGCTATGAGTAAAATTGATTATTAGTTTTTGCGTATATTAATTGCTGTGATTCCTGTTAATATCAAACAGATATTTTTGGTAAATATGTAATCAATATAATATTCAGACATTAATTATGTTTACAGTTAAATTAAGTTTTAATTTATATTAAGTTTTTCATTATTTAGTTTTTGGCAATAGGCTCGCCCCCTATTACATGGGACTTAAACATAACTGGCGAAATGTGGGTGTACCATAGGTACACCTCTGCCTAACCCTTCGGGGAAACAAGGCGTGATGTTATGTTATGTTATGTTTTTCATTATTATGGCAAGCTAACAGACTACCTATAATCTTTGACGTAATTTTTTTAAAGATGTACCTACTTTCCTTTTTGTTGTTGTAAATTCATATAGATTATACCAAAAAAAAAATAATCCAAATCGTCATCATTATACACGATCTAGTTGGTGCCAAAAAATTAATATTTGATGGTAAAATCAAATATTACAACAAAGAAATCAACACAATGTCGAAGTAAAATTACCTATTTGTTCTTCTTTTTAAATAATATGTAGTTTAAACTTAATGGTTTATAGGGAAATTAGTATTTATAAGCTGGCAACAACAACGGGGAAATATTCAGGGCATTCTTGAAAGATACATATTATACGGCTTTTCACTCAAGTGTGAAAGAGGTAGCATTAGTATTATGGCGGGCGTCCCTAAAGTCAAGGGTATCAGTATGATTATTGATAATTTATAAACTGATAACATTTCATGGACGTATTTTGTTTTATGTAATGTTAAAATCCATTTATGTATCCGACTGAAAGACTTGTGTCTATGGTCATGAATAAATTATTATTAAAAAAAAATGTATTTTGTTTTGTTTTCAAACATGAAACAGCTGAATGTAACTATGACTTATTTTTGTAAAATTTGCAGCAGACCTTTGTTGTTTATGGCGAAAGCGCCAGGGTAGCCCGCGAAATTCAAATTTTCTTACTATTTTGCAATTTCCAGGTCATTGGTGCCGTTTCTCTTGTCACAAATGCCTCTAAACTAGACTAAAAACCACCAAGTTTATTCCTGTCAAACAACGATTTCTCATTCTGAAATTGACTAAAGTGACACAACTTAACTATATGTATTTTAGTTTGATAGCACTATGATGGCACTGAGTTATTATTATTAGTTTATCCGATCCAAACAATAGCATAAAACACAAAGTGCCTTATATAATATGCAGAAAATGATCAATTTCTGGATATTGATTGAGCAGTTCTCGCTCGATAAATTAAAAATATTGCTGATGTAAAGCAAAAACAAAAATGGTTAGCTGCTTGGGAAACAAAAGCCAGATTCCTAGAAAACAATGCCAAGTGGCTTAATGGAGGCATATCACAACCGAAAGCAGCCGGGATAGACGGATTTATCGATTGAAAGTGATTTTGAACACATTGTGCTGCGATTTGAAAATAAACGTGGCCGTGTTTGATAGATGTTGCCAAGAAACGGCTAAGTTATACGTTTCCTTGTATAACTTTTACACAATGTCTCCGACATTACTTATAGTATTCCGTCATGGTGCTGAAGTGGTAAGAGAAGCAATTTTTCCCATAGGACTACTGTCCGAAGAAGCGGCAGAAGCCCGCAACAATCATATTAGAATGTTCCGGCTTATGACTCAACACGGCCGAAAGTTTTCCCAGGTAGCCTGCAACGCAGATGTTTTCAGCTCTGACCTGTCTTGATAGGCATGAGGAAGTGGAAGAATAACAAAAAATCTTCCACTTTCGGCTGATGTTCTAAACTATCATAGAAAGTGACATTTTAAATGTAAGTTTGGAAAATGATGACGAAAATGACGAATAAATGCTTGTATATGTTACGGCTAAAGGTGGGTGTGAACATACATACCTACATACATACATAAACTCACGCCTTCTTCCCATGGGAGTAGGCAGAAACTACAGTTCGCCACCTGCTACGATCCTTACATACTCCTTTTGCCTCGTTTACATTCATACATTGTCATCTAGTCATATACGCACGCGCCGGTTGCGAGTACTACGCACCTGACCTTTCTGACCACCGCCCTCGCCTCAAGCCCTCCGCCGGTCCGGCGCGTCCATCGAATACATTTTTAGCCGTTTCGTTTCGGTTAATGTGCACATTAGCCGGCTAAAGATAGAATATCACGACACAAACTAACATGATATCGAACTTTGGCTGCTTCTCGAAGATAAACCTAAGGTTAGGCGGCTAATCTTAAGTTTATGTTCACACCCACCTTTAGCCGAAACATATACAAGGTGTTACAGGAGGATTGACATTTCTTTCAACCACGTAAAGAGAATCGTGTTCTTTACCCGTGTACAAAAAATTAATCAAATTCAATGAATAATTTAGCCACAGGAAATTATTTTTCATTTTCTTATTTTTCAACATGATGTAGATCTGAGTCCGTAATAATAGGTAAACATTGCCGCCGCCGCGCCCCGCACCCCGCACCGCACCGTTGGTCAGTGACTTTGCGTAGATAAAGCGTGTTTATTTTTATGCAGTTCATTCTGCTATTTATTTTGTTTGAAAACTGCAATTTTTTAATTTTCCATTATCTACTAATCTTCGTGTTTTAAAATGTTTCGATGGATTAGTACTGTGCTCGTTTTCATTTAATGTCGTACATCCAGATACACGTTGTATGTATACAGTATGGGGACCACATATGTGCAATAAATTATAGGACATACTTGTTATCGCCTTTAGAGGAGCTCGTGGCTAAGTAATAACAGCCGCGCGGGTCGATCCATCAGGTTAAGCTACGCTTGCCGGGGTTGGTTCGTGGATGGGTGACCATCTTTACATACCGAGACTCCTCCGTGCCTCGGAAAGCACGTTAAGCCGTTGGTCCCGGCTGTCATTCGTGGGATCTTTGACAGTCGTTACGGGTCGTCAGAAGCCCGAAAGTCTGACAACCAGTCTTACCAAGGGGTATCGTATTACCCAGTTACTGGGTTGTGGAGGTCAGATAGGCAGTCGCTCCATGTAAAATACTGGTATTCAGCTGCGTCCGGTTAGACTGGAAGCCGACCCCAACATAGTTGGGAAAAGGCAAGGCAGATGATGACTTGTTATCGCCTTTTCTGACGATATTCAAAAAATTTACGAAATCGGTCCAGTAATTAGGTCAAAAAGTATAGTTTTAATTTTGTGCAAATTTGAACACTAGAATTGGATCACTAAGTCAATGATTCAATGAACTTGAATCCTTGGACATATGCGCAAACAAAAAAAAAAATCATGTTCGGCGAACAATGGATTGGACGCTGTGGTGCACCGCAGGTGGCCAGCTCGGTTGTCTAAACAGTGTTTACTTTTACTGAATTTATTTTAATATTTATTTTGTTTGAAAATGTAACTTTTTTAATTTACGGTTTTTAATTTAATATTTAATTTTGCTATACTTCTGTGGACCAGTATTACTTACGGTTTCATTTATTGCATATATGTGGGCTCCATACTGTATTACGTATGCCTTTGTTTATATTTTCCAAGTTAAAACTGAAATAAAACATCGTTAGGCAGCCATTAGGCATACCAAATATTTTTGGCCAACTTTTACGACCAAATACCAGTCTGTGCATCGGTCGCTCGCAAGTAGAACATTCTAGAATTTACTCAAACGGAATGTTTCTTTGTGTGTCACCCTCGTGTATTTTCTATGGCAACAAGGGTGAACAGATTTCCAAGTAGGTAATAATACAAGTAGATAACGGCCAAAACTTCCCATGCTACAAAACTGTTTTTTCCAGAAACGTCGTAAGTAGGTATTCATATTTAAGAGTTCTTAACCATTTTTCAACTTTTTGTTTTTAGGATTCCGTACCTCAAAAGGAAAAAATAGAACCCTTATAGGATTACTTCATTGTCCGTCTGTCTGTCTGTCTATCTGTCAGTCTGTCAAGAGCCTTTTCCTCAGGAACGCGTGGAGGTATCAAGTTGTAATTAATATCAATTACGTAGGTTTACGGTCCCTTGGAGCTCTAAAAAATCAAGCTTCTAAGTCAACGCAATAAGAAAATACTGCCATTTATGTGATATATTTTGATACTTGCAAATAAATCAAAACCTGTAGTGTTGACCTGGAATCAGCACCAGGCGGCAGCAGCGGCAAGGTTTCACAGCACAAGTAAAGGAAAGACTGAAAATTGTTCATTTGTAGTTTTATCACATAAAAAAAATTATATGGTTATAGACACATTTGGAGTTGGAGAATTGACCGTGACGTATATCGATGTATGGGAGAACATGTTTATCAACTACCTACAATGCTAAGTTTGTTTTTAGGATAAGTAAATTCATCCCAACTACGGAACCTTTCATTGTGCGTGGTCCGACACGCACTTGGCCGGTTTTATTTTAACATTGCGTCCTCATTTTTCGACAAAAGATTTTTTGTAGGTAAATATCCATGTTTGTCATAAAAATTGCCTGTAGCGCAATAATTTTGAAGAGAAATTGTTGACTTAAAATAATTTGATAAGTAATTCAAATACCTACCTACTACTTATATTTTATATGTATTTCCCGATCATTCTCTCGTTTTTTTATTTAGTTACCCCAATTATAAATCGAAGTACCCCATTTAATAATTGTTAATCAAATAATAAAACAGTTATTAAATTTGGCAAAATGTGCGTGTGTAAAAGTGTCTGATGAAAGTAAACAAACGTTCAGCGTACTTACAACGTAATGGAACACCACATAAGGGCTCCTTCAAACAGGCACGACACGCGATGCCTTTGTGGTGCGTTGTGTGTCGCGACTGTTTGCAGGAGCCTTAATAATATACGATACAGATCGATTTGCGAAAGTTATATTAATAGTTGAGATAGTTGGCGATTTTATCTTGAGATAAACAACAGTGTTCTAATATTCGCGTAAAAAATAAACAACGATTTTATAAGGTACTTACTTGTTAGTGAAATACAAAAAATTGCTAACTAACACTTCTTGTAGTGTTAGTGTGTTGGTAAAAAAAAACAGTGAAGACTTTTATGTAGTATTTAAAGCGATAATGTTAATAACCTACAATAATTTGCATGGCGCCTTAGCTGTGCTGACCTGCTGACAGACAAAAGACGAAAATCGATAACAATTAGGTACCATCGATCACTAATAAAAAACCTTTTTCCAACTTTTTAACAACCTTGCTACTTCTTTTGTATGGCGAGCGCATGGTACACAAGCGGCTAATTAGTATTTTAAATCTATTCTATCTATACTATACAGGGTGTAAGGGACAGCCCTCCGCAAACTAACAGGGTGCACTCAGCTCCTTATTCTGAATCTTATTCCACCGAAAATATTCTCAGGAAACTTTTCATTTTTTTTATCGAATTCTCAATTACTATTCCTTTATTTCAATGTAAAATGACATTCTCTGTATGCAGCACTCCATATATGTACCTAAATAAAACAGCTAAAATAAAAAAATCAGCAATGGATGTTGAACTACTCGGCGGCCGAAGGCTCGCTGCGCTGCCGTTTCGCTACGCGCGTTTTGCCACGGTAACGATACATTGCGTGTGAGGTAATAAAACAAATCAGGTTTATTGGATTCCCATAACGTTCCTGAAATAATTTCGTGTACCGGTCATCTTAGTATGATATACTGAATTCACCCCATCAGTCTGCGGAGGGCTGTCCCTTACACCCTGTATAATTTAATATAGCTGAAGTGTGTTTATTTGAACGCGCTAATTTCTGGAACTACTCGGCATCGGCAGTTGGATTTGAATAATTCTTGCATTTGGTAGCCCAATTCTTGAGGACGGTTATAGGCTAACATCACGCTACGACCCTTCGGAGCTGAGTAAAAAGAAAAAAAGTCAGGAAAAACGCAGGTGCAGGTTAAATTCTAACGCAATCAGTCTCTAAAGGGAGTTAGTGTTACATTCATCTGTTTACACCATCGATCACTAATAACACTACTTTTTCCAAATAAAATGATCGACAAAAATTGGTGTTATAAAATTAACTAAGTACAATAAAATTTGTCAAATTAATGTACAGCAATTTAATGAAGGTGATTTAAAATTCGAATGTCGGGTATTTTGTATGTATGCCATTTCCAATAATCAAATCACTCAATTTGTAACTTGTGGCACTACAAATGGGCATCCACAGACGTACGTTTTCAGATCCATTTTGTTTAAGTATAATTTTCATCAGATAGGTACTTTTAAAATAGACCATAAGTACTTATAATGTTATTTTTAAAGTGTCTAAACATGTAATATTGTGTAATCTTCGAAAATATCCAATACATCTCACGTAAGGAAACAAACAAAACCATTCACATTTAGCAGTTAAAAGTTTGTAAACAATTATACATCATTTAATTTTGTATTCACAAAACCCAGCATTATACTGTTGCTATCTCTTTTACACATTGGTGACCGGACTGACGGGTGTGGGAAGTCGAAGAAGTCGGTAATGCGCATGCGTGCCGTCTGGAATGCTCTAGATATTTCCGTGACTAAATTGCCAGTCTGTAAAGTAAAATCTCCAAAATCCAGACCCATTTTAAAAACAAAGAAAATTTAAAATTTAAATATTTACATATAATTATGGGCACTTTGTAATTAAAATGGATCGTTTTTAATGTTATGATTTTGATTGAGTTAGTGAACGAAGTTCGGAAGGCAGAATTTTGGGCTAAACATAATAATAAGTTTAGTCTTTCTTTAGGGCTAAACTTATTATTAAGTTTCTTTGCATTAGTACGTTTGTTTATTCTTGCCATCGATGTGCCAAAAAGAAGATTGAAATCTGTCAATATGGCTTTATTACCCTTTGCAGCTTAAATAATTTTGAATTGGTGCACTGCTTCAATGATTTTTAGGATCATAGTATATAAACATATAAAATAAATACTTACATAAATAAATAAATGTTACGAAATCAATAACATTTTATAGAAACATTATAGATTTGCTATATTTATATGTCGAATATGTTACAAACCAATGCAGAACATTTTAATTTATTTTCGTGATCTCCCCAGTTTTGGGGTAAATTTCTACAGTGATAACCCTATTGAGACAGCAAATGTTATGTTATCTCTTTCCCGCATGCGCTCTGATTGGTCAAAACACGCTGACCCTCTAGATATTTCTTTCGATACTGTTCTCTGGTTGGCCGCATCCAGTGACGTCGAGTGAGGACTAGAAATCTCTCGAATGTCATTTGTTCACAATATAAGCGTCGCTCGCTCGGCGCCAACTCAGAATTATTTGAAACGCGATACAAAGCAGACGAAGTGTTCGGTGCAAACCGGAGAAGTTTATTAGACTCGCAAGTTATATTCAACGTTATACGTTACAAGTTTATTGTGAAAAGTACTGCAAGAAGAAGACAAAATGCCAGCTGTAGGAATAGATCTTGGTACGACATACTCGTGCGTCGGCGTGTGGCAGCACGGGAACGTGGAGATCATCGCCAACGACCAGGGCAACCGCACAACACCATCCTATGTGGCCTTCACGGACACGGAGCGCCTCATCGGAGACGCAGCCAAAAACCAGGTCGCCCTCAACCCCAGCAACACAGTGTTCGACGCCAAGCGACTCATCGGAAGGAAGTTCGATGATCCCAAGATTCAGCAAGACATGAAACACTGGCCCTTCAAGGTGGTCAATGACTGCGGCAAACCGAAGATCCAAGTGGAATTCAAGGGCGAAGTGAAACGTTTTGCGCCGGAGGAGGTCAGCAGCATGGTGCTGACGAAGATGAAGGAGACGGCGGAAGCTTACCTCGGAACAACAGTACGCGACGCGGTCATCACAGTGCCGGCCTACTTCAACGACTCTCAGCGCCAGGCCACCAAGGACGCGGGAGCCATCGCCGGTCTCAACGTGCTCAGGATCATCAACGAGCCCACAGCCGCCGCGCTCGCGTACGGCCTCGACAAGAACCTCAAGGGCGAGAGGAACGTCCTCATCTTCGACCTCGGCGGCGGAACGTTCGACGTGTCCATCCTAACCATCGACGAGGGCTCGTTGTTCGAAGTGAGGGCGACGGCGGGCGACACGCATCTGGGAGGCGAGGACTTTGACAACCGATTAGTGAACCACCTCGCGGACGACTTCCAGCGCAAGTACAAGAAGGACATGCGCATGAATCCTCGCGCACTGCGCCGCCTCCGCACAGCCGCTGAGCGCGCTAAGCGCACGCTGTCATCCAGCACTGAAGCCACCATCGAGATCGACGCGCTCTACGAGGGAATCGACTTTTACACTCGTGTGTCCCGCGCACGCTTCGAAGAGCTGAACGCAGACCTGTTCAGAGGCACCCTCGAGCCCGTGGAGAAAGCGCTCAAAGATGCCAAGATGGACAAGAGCCAGATCCACGACGTCGTCCTCGTCGGAGGCTCCACCAGGATCCCGAAGGTGCAGAGTCTGCTGCAGAACTTCTTCTGCGGCAAGCAGCTTAACCTGTCCATCAACCCCGACGAAGCCGTGGCGTATGGCGCAGCCGTCCAGGCAGCTATCCTGAGCGGCGAGCAACACGCGAAGATCCAGGATGTGTTGCTAGTGGACGTGGCCCCTCTGTCGCTCGGCATCGAGACCGCCGGCGGCGTGATGACGAAGATCATCGAGCGCAACTCTAAGATCCCGTGCAAGCAGTCGCAGACGTTCACCACGTACTCGGACAACCAGCCGGCGGTCACCATCCAAGTGTACGAGGGCGAGCGAGCGATGACGAAGGACAACAACTTGTTGGGCACGTTCGACTTGACCGGCATCCCGCCCGCGCCGCGCGGCGTCCCTAAGATCGACGTCACCTTCGACCTGGACGCGAACGGCATCCTCAACGTGTCGGCCAAAGAAAACAGCACCGGCCGAAGCAAGAACATCGTCATCAAGAACGACAAGGGACGTCTGTCGCAGGCTGAGATCGAGCGCATGCTCGCCGAGGCAGAGAGATACAAAGACGAGGATGAGAAGCAGAGGCAGCGCGTAGCGTCGAGGAACCAGCTCGAAGCGTATGTGTTCAGCGTGAAGCAGGCGCTGGACGACGCCGGAGACAAGCTCACGGAGCAGGACAAGAGCACCGCGAGGGACGCGTGCGACGATGCGCTCAAGTGGCTCGATAACAATAGCTTGGCGGAGCAGGAGGAGTACGAGCACAAGCTGAAGGACGTGCAGCGCGTGTGCTCGCCTGTGATGAGCAAGATGCACGGCGCGGCCGGCGGCAACCCTGGGGGAGGAATGCCTGGTGGTATGCCTGGTGGTATGCCAGGAGGAATGCCTGGCGGCTATGGAGGTTATCAGCAAAACAGCGGCCCAACCGTAGAGGAAGTAGATTAAGCCAAAGAAGTTTCAATCACCTGAATCCTGATTGTGATATTATTTTATAAGACTGATTATTTATTTTGCCAGCACATGATCCTCTGTTGAATTATGTTTAGTAATTTGAGTATGAGATCTGTAAATAAAATCGTTTAATAAGATTGTCCATGTTTCATTTCGTATAGATAGAATATGTATCGTGTGCGTCACGCCAGCGGAATGTTGTCGCTTTTGTGTGACTGACACTGGCTTGGCCACCATCAGGGACTTTAACCCATTCGCTGCGGCGATAAAAATTACGCTTATTAGCCAAGTGCGGGACGATTTTCGTCGCGAACGCCGATGGGCGTCCTCCGTACCTCATAAGGATAATATAAAGATAAGATATAAGCAATTTTAAAAAAACGCCAATGGGCGTATTTCGCACCTGAATGTTAAATCAAAAAACACCGAAAGGCGTCAATAATTTTGATTGCGACGAAAATCGTCCCGCACTTGGCTAATAAGCGTAATTTTTATCGCCGCAGCGAATGGGTAGCTAAAGAAACGTAGATTTTATTTAGTATGTCTGCAGCATAACTGTCAGACTTTTTTTGAAATATTCTTAAAAGAAAAAAAAATGTTTAAACAAATTTATTTATTTTTTAAACTTTCAATCGTTGACTACTACCCAGTTGATTCAGTTACCTGCTTTTTTTTGTATTGAGAGTAATAAACAAACTAGTCTACTACACGAAAATAGCAAAAACATTATAAATTAGAGGCAAAGAATCCGAAAAAAGGACAATTATGCAAAAAAATCTTCATTTTATTTAAAAAATAATCAAAATCCAATATCTCAATATGGGTTAGGTTTGGGGTGGGGTGTTTCATAGTCAAATCAGCTAGGAATGATGAAAACTAAAACCTCTTAAAGGATCTAGGTCGACTTAACCAGTAACCCTGTATACAAATAAATAAAATAAATAAATTAAACAATTTAATTATAAAATAAAAGAGTGTACACTTTTATTTTATAATTAAATTGTAGCTACACAGCTGTATTGTAGAACACAAATAATTGTAGTTAATCAAATAAATTCTTGTCGATACCTTTTTTGTGGCCGACTGTACAAAACATGGATTCATACAAGGCTATGTACGTCCATTTGTTTTTTGAAGACAACCAGCTGCCACAGATTTTGCTATGATGAGCACGTTTGGCTGATTAGTGTTCGCATTGAAAATTGGCACCACATAGAGGATGCCGACAGCCTGTCATCCGCCCGAACTTTGATAATACAGCGTCTATTTTCACGTAGCTGACGAGCCAGCTCCATAATATTTTAATGAGGAGTGTCAGTGTTATTTATTGAAAGGAATTTGTATGTTTATGTAGGTGTGTCGTAAGTTATATTCGGAGTACCTTGACGATGACATTCGAGATTATTTTTGGTTCTAGCAGTGTTTATAGCTACGATTCTGGAATTGACATTCGTGTAGGTAGGTACCCATAATTTTCTGAGCTTCCTATTTTTGTCCGTATGTACCTATGTTTATTAAAAACAAACTAGTCTGTTAGTAGTTTAGTCTGTTTAGTGTATTCCTAACATGGCGAGGGTTCACGGGCTATTTGTAATAAGCGACATTTTTGGAACTTTACAGGAGGGCATTTTATAGTTTCATTTTTCGGCAAAAAATCGTTATATAAAAGTATCAATATTTTTACGAAAAAGTGGCCTATGTTGTTTTGCTTTACAAAATCCGCACAATTTAGTCTAGTTTTCATTTTTTAAAGCTGTTATTACCAGGAATAAATGTCGCTTGATACAAAATGTCCTCAAATCACTTTTATTTAGAAACGGGCATAATGATTCAAGCGTCACTCGGTGTTGTTTTATTTTATTTTATTTATTTGGGAAAATAAACAGTTACTTACACATTATTGTTATACACAAAAATTGAGTTAAAGAGTGAGTAAATGTATAACCCACTACATTTTCCACATATTACAAAAACAAATTATAAACTTAATGCGATGTGCGCTTACAATTTGATAAATGTAACAAAAGTACATGTGTTAATGATAAAATTAAAAAAGGCAAGCAATAAAAATATTTTTTTGTTAATTGTTTTAGTGTAAGCAGTGTAAGGCTAAATAGAATCAGCTGATTCTATTTCACGATCGCGATAAATAATGAATATCATATCGATATATTAAATAAAATATAATATCGCTTAAGCACCTGAAGTATCATAAAGTACCTAGTTGGAGATCAAAATGATTTATGTAGCACTTTACACTAAAAGGTCAAATCAAATCAAAATCAAATCAAACATATTTATTTGCAAGAAAGTACATACAAATTTCAAGGAAAGATCTTATATCCTAAAAGTCATTGTATTCTGCCTGCAAGCAAGTGCAAGCGTGCAAATTATTAACTTACGTCTTATACATATGTCATTATCATCAAGGTGGTGTACCTTGATGATAATGACAACATCACGCTTGTGTTCCCCGAAGGGTTAGGCAGAGGTGTACCTATAGTACACCCACATTTCGCCAGTTATGTTTAAGTCTCATGTAATAGGGGGCGAGCCAATTGCCAAAAAGAAATTGCAAAATAAATAATAATACAACTATTATAAATCCTAGTCCTGTTGGATCACTCGGTTCCCTACAAAATGGTTGAGCTGGATGGTGCTGATCCACGCGTCATGTTCGTGAACGGGCGCCGTCAGTGGAGACTGGTCATCTCCTTGTTTTTAATCTTATATTTTGAATTGTTTTTAATTATTTATTTTTTACATTGTTCTCACAGAAGCAACAAGAACAATGTACCCAGGATTTTGTAATAATTTTGATTTAAAAGAGCGTCCATGGAGTTTCTTGCCCATTCTTCTCCATAGAGATCTTCGTTTTGGAATGGGCGACTAGCTTCAATTTTCTGACTTACTGACTGACTAACAATTCAAAAGTGCCTGTAATTGGTTTAATTGAAATAAATGCTTTGAGTTTGAGTTAGTGACGAAGAATTACGTACTATTATAGAAACTTCTTATTTTCGTGATCTTCTTCGTATTTTCTTTCTTTCGTGGGCATCAATGTGCGTACGGTCGTGGACGAATGTTGTGTAATTTTTTTATAATAATTTAATTTAAAACAAAAATAATTGTTACAATAGAAGTCTGATCATGTACCTACTTCATTGTTTTAATTTGGAGACTATTTATTATACAGGGTTTATAAAATACAAACTATTCAATCAGATTTCCATCGCATTTTAACCTTAGAGCTTGAGCTGTATTGAATATCAAGCACGACTCAGGCACAAGTCCTTTTAAAAACAGCTCGAGTCGCTTAAGTCTTTTAGTGTCTGCTATTGTTGTCTGCAAGTTATGTGTATTCGGTATAGCAATATCTATTAAATATCCAGTTCTGTTTATCTTGTTTATAAGTGTAATGTCTGGTCTATTGAAATGAATTGTTCGATCGGTAAGAATGGCGCGGTCAAAATGTAGTTATGTTGAGGGGTTCTCTAACACAGTTTCTGGATTGTATTTGTAGTATGGTGTAATTGGATCTATAAGTTTGTACTGGTGTGCAAATTTTTGGTGTATGATGTTCGCTACTTGATCTTGTCTGTATTTGTAGTTTGTTTTGACTTGCACGCGCCTGTGATATGCTGAATCGTTTCTGGAGAACTATTGCATTTCCTACATGTGTCATTGTTCATGGATTTTTATGTATGGGGCCATATGAAAAGTTTAGTTTATAATGAACCTCATTCGATCTCATCTGTTGATGTTTTAAGACAGAAAATTATCGATGCGGCAAACGAAATTAGAAGAGGCTTAACGACTGGTGTGGTTAAAAGTGGACTAAGGCACAGAATGCGAATATGTGTGCGGAACAGAGGCGGACATGTGGAACATGTATTGTAAAAAAAAAAAAAATGTTGTTAAAGTTATTTAGTTTGTTTTATTTCATTTGCTGACCTAACTGATAACTTTGTCCTTAAGTACAGTTATTTTTTACTACTGCCTGAGAGCATTACATCACAGTTTTTTCCTGAATATAATGATGATACCCTAGCTTGTTATACCTTGTTGGGTAGCTAAAGAAACGTAGATTTTATTTAGTATGTCTGCAGCATAACTGTCAGACTTTTTTGAAATATTCTTAAAAGAAAAAAAAATGTTTAAACAAATTTATTTATTTTTTAAACTTTCAATCGTCGACTACTACCCAGTTGGTTCAGTTACCTGCTTTTTTTGTATTGAGAGTAATAAACAAACTAGTCTACTACACGAAAATAGCAAAAACATTATAAATTAGAGGCACAGAATCCGAAAAAAGGACAATTATACAAAAAAATCTTCACTTTATTTAAAAAATAATCAAAATCCAATATCTCAATATGGGTTAGGTTTGGGGTGGGGTGTTTCATAGTCAAATCAGCTAGGAATGATGAAAACTAAAACCTATTAAAGGATCTAGGTCGACTTAACCAGTAACCCTGTAGATATATAAATAAATATTTTGAATTTGAGTTTGGTATTAAGTACCAAATGTGAGATATGTTTTGTGGCTGCACATTGATCCAATATTATTTATGTTATTAATGTGTCGGCTCGATCATCAAAGATTGGCGATCTTTTAGATTGGAGGCTGATTGTACGTGAAGTCAAAATCAATCTGTCTAGCCTTTTCCCAACATGTTGAGGTCGGCTTCCAGTCTATCCAGATGCAGCCGAGTATCAGTATTTTACATGGAGCGACTGCCTATCTGGCCTCTACAACCCAGTTACTGGGTAATACGATACCCCTTGGTACGACTGGTTGTCAGACTTTCGGGATTCCGACGACTCGTAACGACTGTCAAAGATCCACGAACGACAGCCGGCTGATTGTAAGTAAGTACTTGAAGTATTTGAAAGAAATAAATAATAGCTAGGCTGTCTAGTTAGTCGTAAGCATAGAAAGAAGAAAGAAAGAAAAATTGTTTAGAGGACTACTAGTCTAGAACAGACGCTGGCAGGCTGGCTAGACAAAGATACTTTAGAGTTTGTCACAATCTAGTTGTTAACGAGTTCATTTTTGTAGTACTTACGGATTTAATTTAATTTATTTATTTAACAGTATGTACACACATATAATCAGACAAGAAGAAAGGAACAAAAAATACGTACAAATGTGATGCTTATTTCTAAAGAAATCTCTTCCAGCATCCCTGCGATAGGAAACTAGATGTATACTGTTACTTGTTATAAAAGGATCTAGGACATTCATAATACCTATCTCAAGGTCACAACAATAGTTTGTAGAACTAACTAGTAAGGTTTTAAATACGTGATATAAATCTAATTGCTAACAAAATTAAATGCTTGATTGATTTCGTAATTAATTCGACAATCTTTGGCATTCCTTTGTTGATAAAAATATACCTACTAACAACTTTAATGATGACAGAAATAATAGCTTCGTTCAATTACAATACTAACCACATTCTAATGAAATAAAAGTACAATTGTACAATACCTATCTCAATGAAAGATTGCATAATCAGCCTATAATGTTCCCACTACTGGGACACAGGCCTCCTCTCTACGAGAGGGATTGGGCTGTAATCTAACCCGTGGGCCCAGTGCGGGTTGGTAGATGTCACATGTTTTAGATTTTTTGGGTTTTCCATCACCGTTTTGATAGGAGTGGTGATGAAATTATTTACACAAAGTTTAGTTCCTGCTTGGGGTTCGAACCCATGACCTACAACTCGTAAGTCGGGGCCGTTACCATTGGGCCACCACTGTGCATTGCTCCTGACCATGATAGATTACATATCAATCATGAGCTCTTGCGCACGCGAGCGCCTGATAAAATCCTGAGAGCAATAAAACGTTATTAAACGTCAATTGCTCTCTAGTTTATATTTATTGTGTAATGGCCTGCCGCGTAATTATGAGCTTATGAGTTCATAAAAATTATAATTGAATCCATACTATGTTGCTTGTACTGTACCTACTGCTCATCCGTTGACGTATTGTATTATTTAGTAGCCATTTAGAAAACTATTTGCCCTCTTTAACAAGTTGTGCAAATAAAGTTACGTACCCGGCCTTTCATACCCTAACAAGCATGACCGTATTATGCGGGACAGAAGGTACTACCTACTTTAGTAAACAGCGGGGCAATTGCGTAACATACTTGCACTATGAATCGGTTTTATTTTGACAGTTCAACAACATTCATTGCGCTATTTACGTTGTTGAGCAGACAAATTTTTTGAACTTATGAAGCAATGGATTAGCAATTTGCTTTAAAATGATTCAGATTCTGATTGATAGTGTGTTACGCAATTAGGGTGCAGGATTGGGATCATTGTTACCTTAACTTGTTTTGCATATTAAATATGGTTTTGTATATAGTTATTTTATTACGCCTACTAAAGATTTCACACGTTTACATAGGGGTCGGTACCAGGAAATCGTGTAATGGATTTTGGATAAGTTTATATTATAGAAAACTTAAAGTAGTAGCCATGAAAGAAAAACGCCTTGTTTCCCCGAAGGGTTAAGCAGAGGTGTACCTATAGTACACCCAAAGCCCACCTGCTTCAGGTGGGCTTCACCAGCACCGAAGTCACCAAACCAAAAAGAAGAACCACCGAAGTCACCTAATTTCCTGTTTTTCCCACCACCTACTTTTCTAACCACCTATTTTTTCTGTTTTCCATAACATTACTATTTATTTAAAAAGTATATAAGCTATAACCAATACACCTATTACTGTGAAAGCAATATTTGTACGCCTTGCAAGGCAGCACAAATAGTGATACGATATTTTTCATTTATAACCCTATGCACGAACCATAACTTTAAACCTTTGAGTAACGATTAAAAAAAAAAAAAAAATTGAATTTGAAGCTCTTTTTCTAAAACTCGGCCGCACCACAGAATAGTTAGGTACCTAATATTTTGTCGTACAGCGCGCCGTAGCCCAGCATCTCTGCGTAGCCTATCGTCTACGAGCAACCTGTGCTACGAAATTAGGAAGCATTGAAAAGCTCGTCTGTCGCCATTAAAAGAGAAAAATGTTCTCAATACACTAGATGGCGCTGTTAATAACTCTAGTCCACGAAAGAAATAATGGTTAAAAATAGAAACGTGATTTTTATGGTTTATGAAGTTTCACAGTTTTTGTAAATAAAAATACACAATTATTGGTAAAATCTTACATCATATTTTCAGCATTAAACTCGGGGGTTGCCAGGGGGAAAGGTACAACGTTATAATATGTTTTACGATAAGACAGCTACTTTCGTAAACTTAGTTCTAGGAACTGAATCTTAGTACTAGCTGAATAACTGTAAGAATATGGAGAATTCTGTCGACTGGCCAAGAGGAAATATCTTTTTTTTTTTTGGGTGGAAATCCTCATGGATGTCTTTCGCCCTGGGGTGGGCAGAGGGGCCTGTCAGACTCTTACTGACTAACCACCCCGGTGTTCCCTCGCACACTTGAACCGGGGGCTACGAGGGCACTTAAGCACTCTTCAAAAGGCAACTTAACTTCAAGTCAATCTGCCTAGCCTTTTCCCAACTACCTTCATAATTGTCGGGGTCGGATTCCTGTCTAAGCGAATAGGTACCAGAATTTTACATGGAACGACTGCCTATAAGACCTCCACAACCCAGTCACTGGCATTGATTCCAATATTTTCCAAGGTATTTGAAAAGATTATATACGAAGCTCTGGATAAATATTTGAATAAATATAATATACTGTGCAATGAACAAATGGGATTTAGAAAAAATAAAAATATTAATATGGCAATATACAATCTCTTATCTAATATTATGACGAATGTTGACAAGAAAGTTCCTGTACCTATGTGCTATGTTGACAGATATGACTAAGGCGTTCGACTGCGTAAGTCATGACGTTCTTTTAAAAAAACTTTACTCCTATGGCATAAGGGGAAATGTCCTGGAGCTTATAACTTCTTATCTTAGTGGCCGAAAGCAATACACAGAAATATCTAGAATATGTTCTAAGACCAAACACGAGATAAAATATACATCAGACAGCAGAGAAGTTAAATGTGGTGTACCACAGGGTAGCGTTCTGGGGCCACCATTGTTTCTGCTGTATATTAATGATTTACCACGGCATATGCAACATCCTATGGTGTTATTTGCGGATGATAGTACGGTCATAATAAAATGTAAAGATATAATAGATTATGAAGGTGAGATTAATATAACATTAAAAAGTATTATTACCTGGCTTGACATTAATAACTTAGTTATTAATCTTAAAAAAACAAAAGTAATGCACTTTTATCAACGGACTTCGCCGCCTAACGTGTTGGTTAGTTATAATGGACAAATTGTGGACTCAACAAATGTTGCTAAATTCCTAGGTATCCTAATTGACAGCAATCTCACTTGGAAACCTCATTCCGAAGACGTTTGTAATAAACTGAGCAAGTCAGCTTATGTGCTGTATAACCTATCGCATAAAGTAAGCAATAATGCACTTCTGACAGCTTGCCGCGGACTTGTTGCCGCAATGTTAAGGTTCGGAGGAATATTTTGGGGCAATTGTTGTGACAGGGAAGAGATTTTTAAAGCCCAAAAACGCTGCATAAGATCTATGTCGAATCTGAAAACTACAGACAGCTGTGAGCCTATGTTTAAGTCACTGAAAATACTGACCTTCCCGTCGTTGTATATTTTGGAAGTCGCAGTTTTTGTTAAAATGAATTTAAATTTATTTCCGTCACTAGCCGATATTAGGACTCGTTCAGGTCCTATGAGAACGCAATATAAAAATTTATTACATACAGGCAATTACAAAACAGCATTACTTAGGAAAAATATTATGTCAATGGGGCCTATAATATACAATAAAATTCCGCACAATTTTAAAGAACACCCTATACGGATATTTAAATCAAAACTGACTACATTGTTATTAGAAAAATGTTATTATTGTATAAAAGACTTTTTAAATGATAAAAATATATAACAATAAAAATATATTGTAAATGACATACACAAACGAGAATTTATATTAATCAGAATGACATATTAATTAATTGTAAATTTATATTAAAACTGTACCTTTTAGTTTCATGACTTCGCATGCCGTAAGGTAGAATGTAGCGGAAACATTTAGTTATGTACCATCTTATACTTGTACCTACATTGTTGGCAAATAAATAATCTGAATCTGAATCTGGGTAACACGATACCCCTTGGTAAGTCTGGTTGTCAGACTTTCGGGCTTCTGACGACACGTAACGACTGTCAAAGATCTATGAATGACAGCCGGGACCAACGGCTTAACGTGCTTTCGCAGGCATGGAGGGGTCTCGATATGTAATGGAAGGTCGCCCATCCACGGATTGACCGCGGCAAGCGTAGCTTAACTATCGATCGATCTGTGCGGCTGTTATAATTAACCCACGAGCTCATAAAGGTAGAAAATTAGAAATCAAATCAGACCAATTGGTAAACTGGTAACGGCCCCGACTTAAAGGTCGTGGGTTCGAACCCAGGCACGCGCTTTACTTTGTGTAAATAACTTCATCACCACTGCTCTCATGACGGTGAAGCAAAACATCCTGAGGAAACCGGCATGTCCTCGAACCAAAAATTAAAAGACACGTGACATCTACCCAGCCGCACTGGGCCCGCGTGGTCGATTACGGCCCACTTTCTCTCACAGAGAGGAGGCCTGTGTCCCAGCGGTGGGAACATTGATTATGCTGATTGTGCATGTGCCCCTATAGTGTTGGCGCTATTTAATATCAAGTTAGACTATCGATAACTCCTAACTTCAATTGTGCTTTACACCTCCAGATAAAACCATAGTAACAGCCTGATGATAGACTTTAGCCTCTCCTACAGATAATGAAACCGATGACGTGCCACGATTACATTTGATTATCGCTTTATCAACGCCAGCCTTAAAACAAACCAATAACTAGTCGTGTAGTCATCCTATTTTCATATTTAGTGAGGAGCTCTTGGCTAAATAATAACAGCCGCACGGGTCGATCCATCAGGTTAAGCTACGCTTGCCGGGGTTGTCCGTGGATGGGTGACCATCTTTACATACCGAGACTCCTCCGTGCCTCGGAAAGCATGTTAAACCGTTGTTCCCGGCTGTCATTCGTAGATCTTTGACAGTCGTTATGGGTCGTCAGAAGCTTGAAAGTCTGACAACCAGTCTTACCAAGGGGTATCGTATTACCCAGTTACTGGGTTGTGGAGGTCGGATAGGCAGTCGCTCCATGTAAAATACTGGTATTCAGCTGCATCCGGTTAGACTGGAAGCTGACCCCAACATAGTTGGGACAAGGCTAGGCAGGTTGATTGATAGTTGCCAGTAGTTAGTAATCGATTTTGTTTCGTTATCACGATGTGATGTAACCAATATTTTGTAACCATTTTTTGATTTCAAATGGTCCCAATGGAGTTTCTTGCCCGTTCTTCTCCATAGTAACCTACTACGCTTTGGAATGGACAACTAGCTTCATTATTCTGGTTGACCGACTCCTTGACAAATCAAAAGTGACCGTAATTGTAAATGCTTTTGAGTGTAAGTTTGAGGATCCGTTACACCGATGAGCGTTATTCGTTAGTAGGTGTACCGTGTACGTATTCAGAGTGTAATCTTGTCTATTGATTGAGTTTCTGCCCGAGACTTCGTCCGCGTGGAAGTTAACTATACCATACAGCATATCTTGCAATCAAACAATTTTGCCTCTTTATAAAAGGGCCGGATTTAGAGCAAGGCAATATTTATTTATTTATTTATTTACCACAGCTTAAACTACCATTACAGGGTTTACCCTAATGCGACAGTTAAGAACTTACAACTAATAACCTAAGCTATATAGGTACTTACAGTAACCAAATTAGAAAAAATTAAAACTAACAACATTATTATATTATTACACCATTAAAAGCATAAAACATAGTATAACATAATACTTACATCACATAGCTATAGTACAAACATAACATAGTACAACATAAACACAAACATACTTTACTTACATTATGAAAAAATTATGTATTATTTTGCTTGTAGCATAATATAAATAGTAATACCCTTGCGAATTGCGAATTCACTCACACAACATGTAAATACATCAATCTGAGTTTGAAGGAGGTCATTGATGGTACGGATAGCTCTGGTGAGGGGTGCCTTGGCAAGCAGGTTAGTTCTCGCTGTCGGTACCAGTAGCAGTGGCGGGCTGCGCCGCCTCCACACGTAGCGGTCCGGCGCACACAGACTCAAGCGCTGCAATACTCCCGGGTTACTCTCCACTCCACGAAGCACCTTCACCAAGTAGGCGACCAGCGTAAACTCCCGTCGGACAGGCAATTGATTATAGCCAACCATGCCCAGGACAAACAGAGTGGGATACATCAGTGGGTAAAACGGATATACCCCATATAATTTCCTGTACAAATGGCGCGTAAACTTGTTTTGGACACGCTCCAACATTGCAGAGTACTTAGCTTCATGTGGAGCCCATATGACCGCACTATGTTCCAGATGACTCCTGACTAGTGCGTCATACAGGACCCTAACTGCTGTGATTTTTGTGAAGCTTTGTGTCTGTCTCAGAACAAATCCCAAGTTTCTGTAAGCCTTCTTACAGATCCTGGTTACATGCTCACGGAATGTCAGATCGGGAGTCATGAAAACACCCAAGTCTCGCATCTCCGTGACTCGTTGCATTGGCGCCGCGTCCACCCCGTACTCATAGAGCAGAGGTGCACGAGCACGGGTGAAACTCATCAACGAGCACTTGGATACGTAGAAGTACAGTTTGTTTTCATGGCTCCATTGTACTATTCGATCGATGTCTTCCTGTAGGCGCCTGCAATCAGACTCGGACCTAATCTCTAGCAGCAACTTGAGGTCATCAGCAAACAATAAACAAGAGCCATGTCTTACGACTTCCGGCAAATTGTTTATCATAATTATGAATTCGAGACGCCCCAAGTTGGTGCCCTGACTTACACCCGACCAAGTGTAATATAAATCGGATTCACATCCGTTGCAGTCCACATACTGCTGTCTGCCTTGCATGTAACTGGCGAAAAACCTCAATAGATGCCGGGTGCATCCGACCTCTGCTAGCTTCCGCAGTAAGATGTCATTGTCGACGGTGTCAAAAGCTTTTCTGAAGTCAAAATAAGCTGCGTCCACCTGCACCCCAGCATCCACCGCCGGCACCACGCGTCCCATGAAATCAAGGAGATTGGTAGCAGTGCTGCGCCCCGGCCGGAATCCGTGCTGCGCATCCGATAACTGTCCGCGCACTTGCTCTTGCATACAGCGCTGAATGGCAGACTCGAATACCTTTGCCGGCGTTGACAACACCGCCAACGGCCTGTACCCACTGATGTCAGCTCCCACCCTGTCTTTGGGCACTGGAATGACTCGCGTAATCTTCCACCGAGCTGGGAACTTCGCAGAATGAAGACATGCGTTAAATATATAAAGTAAAGGTTCCGCGAGTACCCTACCACAATCTTTAAAAAGAAACGCTGGTATACCATCCGGGCCCGCAGATCGCTTAGGCTTGAGACGGTCGAGTGCACTTTTAACGTCCCTAAGACTTAGATTATTAATTCGCACGCATGCGATTATTAATATGCTCTATCCGGGAAGAAGAAGGGCTCTAGCCGGGGGCCTCCACAATTTGGTTTTTTTAGATAAGAAAAAAAAAATACCTTTGTGTCCATCAAAGAGAAATAATGTTTAGTTGATGGTTTTTTAAATAATATGCTGAATTACTTTGATCCAAAAAACCGAATTAAATTAATTTTTCGAAGTCCATTTTATGTTTCAAACGCACGAGACGGCGACTCTGACAGCAACAAAATATCCCAAAAAGTTGGAATCGACTTCGGATGTTGTCAGTACTATTCGAGCGTGTACTTTAGTTCGACAAAACTGCGACGCGACGTCGCATCGCAATGATCTGCAAGCTGCGTATTGAATTGTAGCTACAATTCAGTGCGCAGCATCGCAGATTTTTGCGATGCGATGCGAATTCGCAGTTTTGTGTGGG
Source organism: Fissipunctia ypsillon (assembly GCA_947568875.1). Classification (NCBI taxonomy): domain Eukaryota; kingdom Metazoa; phylum Arthropoda; class Insecta; order Lepidoptera; family Noctuidae; genus Fissipunctia; species Fissipunctia ypsillon. The sequence continues at coordinate 1,960,289 of OX387667.1, forward strand.
AGCCCTTAGTAGGTACCTAAGTACTTGAAGGATTGGAATCCTTCGTGCGTTTTCGTGTGCATTCGCGTTGACGTTGACAGGTTACGTGGGACGTGTAGTGGCGCGCTGTAAATCCCCAAAACCTGACGTTCATGGTCCGTCAGACTCTAATAATTTAATTTATAAATCTAAAAAAAAGATTTCCGCCAGCAATTTTTATAAATAAATTACTAATATATTGTATATAGGTCTGACCAACGAAAGCTGTTCAAGAAAAAAGGCGAGAATTAAAAAAAATCAAGAGCTGTCAACCCTGGCTATACACTGCTTAAACGGAGTTGATACTATTTAATTTTATAATTCAATTCAAGACATATTATGCGATATTTAGATCAGTATTTCATATTTATATACTTAGACCATAATAAGCTTATTACCCTTGATATTTACTTGGAACTGTTAAACCACCATTATGTATTCGCGCAATGGTGGATAGGAGCAAGTTAGCGTTACAATATTTCGCCGTGAGGATGATCATTATCAGTACCAAATTAGCTCTAAACGAAACTAGCTTGGCATTTTTTAACTTCTGCACATTGAAGTTCACAGCTTAACTTTCCTGTCACAGCCTTGTACAGAAAAGGTTGAATTAAACAAAATGTTATTACTATACATTTATTTAATTAATGGAATAGAGACCACTGATGTGATGAGGATGACACAATGATATCAAAACAAAACATAGGGGTTATGAGTCATAGTCGAAATCGGATTCCAAAAACTCTACACCTGATAATATTGAATCCGCTTCATTGCTTTCTTCGCTGCTACTGCTACTGTCCCCAACATGTATTATGAATCGTTCTAGTTCGTTTTCAACAATACGGTCCTTTAATTTGTAGTGATGTTCAACATTTAGTAAATGATCAGTGTACTTCTTCCATTCATCAGCAGTTATGGATTAAAACATTCTTTTATTAAATTTTGCATTGCAGACCCTGGTATTTCTATATTTTTGCTTGCTACTTTTCTCTTCGCCTGACTTCATAGAAGCTCAATTGCATTTAGGTCGCAATGATACGGTGGCAGCAACAAAATTTCGTGATTGTGGGTATGACTGTGTTTTTTTAGAAGTACTTCTGCTTCGTAAACAACTGCAGGTTTATTATCTTTCACCAAACACATTAATTCAGCTTTGGTATGATATTCTTCAAAATGAATATTATTCTCTTGAAGCCATATTCGGAGATTAACTTTAGAATCAGACATAGTAGGGGGTTTGTTTACTAGTTTCACGTGGTAACTTGCATTGTCCATCACAAGTACACTAGGTTTAGTGAGATTTGGTATCAACATTTCCTCAAACCATTTCATAAAGTTGGTAGCATTCATATCATCATGGTAGTCAGCTGATTTTGATTTTGTGCTGAATACCAATAATGCACCTGACACAAACCCTTCCTCCGATCCTGCATGCACAATAATGTCTTTTTCCTGACGATAATTATATTCATTTAATTAATTTAATTATATTCACCACATGCTGAAGATTCTTGCCACAATTTTTTAACTTTATAGTTCTGATGTACATATGTCTGATCTGTCTTCTAGCCTCCTCTGATTTATTGTCCTCAAAAATCTGTGTCTCCATGCCACAATATCAAAATTTTCTGTAAGTTAAGCCCGTTCATTTTTATTGTTTTGAAACTCAAACCCGTTCTTGTGTAAAATTTTTCTAAGGGTTTCACGGCATCCCGTAAATTCAATTGCTTCCTTCAGCTCATTGTGCAGGCTTCTCAGTGTTGGGACTTGTTTCTTCACTCCATAAAACTCGTTTATTTTGTTTGTTATAGTCGAAATATCAAAATTATCCAAATTGGAAACTGACAATTTTAACAGTCCTAAAATATTGCCATACTAAAACTTTTGAAAATAATTCGTGGTCAGCTTTCGTTGGTCAAACTCTAAGCATTTTAATGTATATGAAATAATAGAGTTCTATTTACTTGACGTTGGACAATTTTTGAAACCAAACCAACATTAGCGCATAGGTCCTAAGTATAGTACTTACTAACTCCATGGTCTTGCATTATTTAGGACCAATGTTGACAAATAAAAAAGTAAATCGTAAAATGATAGGTATTGTAAACAAACGTTTGAGGTTATGTCATTGTGAAATGTTATGAAAATGATTGAAAGCTCGCCTCCAATAAACATACAGGTACCTAATATCACTTAATTTCTATATTTTATCATGCTTTGAGTAGGTTTTTAAAATTGTATAATTGTTTAGCACATGTGTGTAACCTAACCTAACCTAACTACTATAAAGCTACCATTTACTGGGTACGTCTTTCATTGATTTAATTTGTCTTGGCGGCTGAGAGTAGGTATTGTCATGCTCACTCTAATGTCTCGCTGATGGTGGCGTGTGTGTTGGATCATTAAGTCCCTTTCAAAATGGTTGAGCTGAATGGTGCTGATCCATGCGTCATGTTCGTGAACGGGTGCCGTTAGTAGGGACTGGTCATCTCTTAGCTGCCACGGCTTGCTTATTTTAAAATCGTTTTTGGTTTTTATCTTTTTATTACGGTTTTGAGTTTTGATTTATAAATCAATATAAGCTATTTATTTCATGTAAACGAACTCCGTAAAATTCTTGTTTACTAAATACAGCCCTCGCCAAACTTTGTAACCGCCTTGAATATAGTCGCGAGTCCGAACTTGCGCATGGTACAGTCGAGTGGACAATACGTAATCAACCAAACAATTTTCGTTTTCTAACATTTTTAATACTTATTTTATTATGTCAATTTATTTTTATTTGGTGATTATAAAGTTCGTGTTTATTTCTTATGTTATTTTATTTAATTTAATATATAATGTATGTGTTATTTGTAAAACATATAGGTTAGGTAATAATAGGATAAATGTAAATAAAAAACATTAATATAAATAAAAACTATATTCACAATGGGGCCACACCTTCCATAAAAACATCTCCCTTACTAGTGGATGGTTCTGCATCCGAATCACTCTCTTCACAAAAAATATCCGAATCATCTTCATCTGATTCATTATCGCTCACGTGAATTATTATTTTTTCAGTTAGGTCATCTATGATGACATCACTTTTCTTATATTCTTCTTCAATATTTATAACTTTGTCGCATAGTGCAGTCCACTCCTGTTCACCCATGCTATTTACTTTTTCTTCCACTAGTTTCATAATATCAGTTATATTATTTGTGACATTTTTTTTCGCCACGTAACCTTTTATGGATGCCCAAGCCATTCCTATGGGTTTCAAGTCGGGATGGTAAGGTGGAAGCCGTAATATTGTGTGATTGTGTTCTTCTAAAATTTTATCAATATTAAATTTTTAAAATTTTTCTTTGTGTATAGAAATTAATTTATACAGTTCTGGTTTCAGCATGTCAGAACTGCAAGGGATATTTTTTGCCGTAAGCCATGCCACCATTTCTGCCTTTTTGCTATTTGACGTCGGCGCTGCATCCTCTAATTTGTTATGATAGGGTGCATTATCTATCACCATAACCGATCTCGGTGGGAGATTCGGCAAAAGTTGTGTGCGTATCCATTTTTCATAATTATTATAATTCATATTATCATGGTAATCTCCGGTTTTCGTACCTGCCTTAAACATTAAAAGGCCGTTGGGTACAAATCCTGATTTGGATCCAGCATGTACAATGACGACACGTTGACCTTTTGATATCTTTTTTTTTAAACCTTTAGTGCTACTATCACTCCACGCCTTCGAAGTGGTATGCGATGAATCGACATACGATTCGTCAGTGTAAACTATCGGTCTTCCTTCTGCGCGATATTTCGTATTGCACGCAAATATTCAATTCGCTTACAGCGAATATTTGTATTTTCAATTAATAATTTGCGATTGTCTTCAGTTTTTTTCCATTTAAATCCTATTTCATTTATAATTCTCCTCAAACTCGTTGCGGATCCTTCAAAATTTATATCTTCTTTTAATTTTTTTAAAAGTTGAGCAATTGTCGGCAACTCTTTCTGTGTTACATGAAAATTGTGGATACATCTTTTGATGACATCTTGGTCAAAATTGTCGATTCCGGTTACCTTTTTTACCCCTTGCCTCTTCTTTCCGGGTGTACGAAAAACTGCTAATAAATCGGAACTTTGTTCATTAGCAACCGATATAATACGTCGTACAGTTCTTTCTGATACTCCTGTAGCGGCTGCAGTCCGTTTATGTACTGCCTTCAATCGTATTTAAGGCCTTCTTCAGCTTCTTTCTTCATAAATTTATAAACATCGTAGACCATTTTACGAGGCTGGCGTCGTAAAACATTACAACGTCCAGTAGGCATGTTTATAAACAAATAACAACGAGTAACAATAACAACAAGTAACAATAACTAAAAACTATAACAACAAATTAACAAAACGATCGAACGAATTCTGAACGTGACAGTACTCTCGGAGCTCAACAAGTGCGTGATTCGTGTACGGACGTAGCACTCACACTAAGGCGTGGGTGCCAGCGCGCGTCGCGGGTGAGCGGTGCGGGCGCGCGGGGTGTGGCCCTGCCCCAAGCTCTTTTGCGTCCCGCTAATACCCTGATTTTGTGTTCTGCGCAATGCAATGAGCCTAGTTTCGGGGCGGTCACAAAGTTTGGCGCGGGCTGTACTTAAATTATTATTATTCTTTTCCGATCAGAATGTTGGCAAAATACACTTGAGTAACAAAGAACAAACCACAAGATCACGTTCCTACAACAAAAGCCTTTCATAAAATCCATTTCAACAACAGAGGTTTCCAAATTGGCTAATAAATTGGCTTGATAAATCATCATAGATAAATATACTTACAGACTATATTGCTGTCAATGAGGAATCGTTTTCATTCTTTGTATATTATATACATCCCCAAGAGACAGTAAACAAAGATGGGTCCACGCCTGCGCAAGCAGTTCGGTGCGGTAGTGCGGTTGGGGTGCATCTTAAGAACATATTAAGGACACCTTTGGTCATGTTCACGAGCGGTTTGAGAGTAGTGCGCGAACAAGGAAAGCCGGCTCTACACTCGCGGCGTGAACGGTCGCGAAAGCCCGCGATAACTGCGAATCACGAGTGTAGATGTTGTTCACGCCTTCGCGTTCGCGCTTCGCGCCTTTCCCCGATCAGTGTCGGTTTTTTGGTCCGCGACAAAGGGTTTGCGGCGCGCGAACGTGAACGCATCTACACTCGCATTTTTCCGCAGTAGCGGACAGGACATCGTAAGGAGTGGTTGTGCGTGCGTTGGATTTTCTAAAAATGAATACTACATGGAATAATGAACTTGAACTGACACTCATCTCTTTTTATTTGCTTCTTCTCTTTAACACAAAGGTAATTGTAATGAGCAATAGCAAGCAGTGACACAGCAGCAGCAGAAATCACGTCGTCGTCGTCCATAGTCACGAACAAGACTGTGAAGATTTGCGAGTGTGGAGGGACACAGTTCACGCGTGGATCGCGGCATACATTCACGGCGTGAAATAACGGCGCGACTTCACGTGCGAGTGTAGAGCCGGCTTTATAATGTCGTCTCGCGGATACGAATAGTTCGGTTCGCGTGCATCTTAGGAACAGTATGGAGACCTTTGGACATGCTTGCGAGCCGTTAGCGAATGGTTCGCGTGCAAGAGACAGTCAACAACACACAACACGAACACATCGTGCGCATCATGTGTGTTCGTGCGCGTGAACTTCAATGGCGCAGGTGTGGATCCTTGTTCGCGAACCGTTCGCAATATGCGCTCGTGCGTAGAATGTGACGCGTTCATAGCCATTCGAGACGCCAAGCGTGCAAAATTCGCGCGCGTGCGCTGCTGTGGGTACCTTGTACCTGTGTAAGGTGCCTCGAATTTTGCGGGCAGCGGGGCGGGAGCGGGCGACGAGCGGTGCACCGTGCACTCCAGTCAAGCGGTGACCGCCGCGCGTCTGCATTGATAGTGCTGCGCAATTTATTTTTGTGACGTATCGAAATGTACTCGGACGTGCAGGAACAAATTATTTCAGCTATTTTTGATAGGACACCGATATGGAACAGCAAAGATGTGAACCACAAAAATAGGAGGCTAATTAATCAGTTATGGGAAGAAATTAAAAACGAACTAAATATTGAAGGCAAATATAAAAATGTTTTATTATGTTAATAAAATAACTAGTAATTAATGGGATTATCTACAAAATATTCTTGTTGTTCAGACATTTCGTTCGCGAACAAAAACAAATATCTCGACGACACAACACTATGCCGCTATAGTGCCGCGCGATCTGCCCGCTGGTTTCGAGAACGGGTCTGCGTTGCCCGCGCCGCTCCCGCGCCGCCCGTCTGCTGGCCCGTCGCTCTTTCTTTCATCGTGAAAGGTTTCATCATCGTTTAGGTACCCAGACAATACAAGTAAAAAATACAACTTCCGGACCCTTGCCAATTTATTGGCACTGAATTAAAATTTAACTAAAAGTGACAACCCTGAGACAGTAGGCAATTATATCGCGGATTGTGCCGGAGATAGCCTACTTCCTCTCTTTATACTATGTCCCTGTTGTGGTAACGTGTGCCTGGTTGGAATAATAACCTAAAATATTTTTTTTTTGTGTACAGGGTATTTTTTATATAATTTCTTTCACCCTGGGAATAAAGTTAAAGTTAATTAATTTAATAGTTAAAGAATACGTCGACATCCGTTTGATTGGTATACAAAAAAAAGTTGCCAGGTATCAAAGAATCAAATAATGAAAATAACGTCTGTTAATCGACTGAGTAATCGATATCAAAATAAAACAATAATTATATGATAAAAAAACAATTACTTTTAAATATAAATGATAAATGATTTTATTTCTGTAAGTAGGTTTATACAAACACTTTTACATGTCAAACATTTTTTTTTTAAAACTAGATGAGGCCGGCGTTTCCTATCTGACTACTCTGAGAAGAAAGGCCGAAACAAACTCAGAGGTCACAGTCTCTTGTAAAGTCCAGACATAATCTTGGTGGTATATATAGGTAACTTATTGGCAGTTCTCAACATTTAGATTTAGATTTGACAACTTCAACGCTACTGTGTTAGCGTTTTGTTTTCATGACTATGAGGTAGAATAATGTTATCCCTGTCCTTTTCATACGTATTATTGTATATCTGAAATGAACAATGATAGGTGTAGGCCAAATATTAGTTTATCTAAGTATTTTTGATGACGGAAAAACTATTGGACATACACTGCTCATAGTCGATGCGAGTAAAAGCGATGGAACCTTGACAAGAATAGGTCGCATAAATTCATGATAGGCCTACATTGATAAATAATAGATGTTCACAAAAGCAATAGACACAAACATAATAGCCATATGTATTTAGAAAACGCCTTATTAACAAAGTTGTTTTTATCGATTAATCGAAAAAAAACTGAAGTCGATTTATTAATAGATTATAAAAATTGATCTGGTAACATTTACTTGCGCATGTCACAGACTTGAGACTTTGCTTTATGGTTCGTTACGTGTAGCTTGCTACATATTAGTAATCTGTGGTTACGTGCCTGATTGCTTTGTTTAAATCATAGACATACATATTTAAATACTTTGAGTTTTGAATTCCGTATTTACTTGTTATTATTTACGTGCTTTTTCTGCTACTACCAAGTAAGCTAATAAGTTCCTAGAGTGCATTTTGATTTGTGAGATGTTTGACCCTTATTAGTGCTGTTCTTTGTGAGATATTTGAAATCTCAATGTTAATTTCGAAGTAGGTATAACCTAGATGTTTACAAAAGAAAAACAATGAGATCTCTTGAACCCGGGTGAATAAATGAAAAATGGTTTATGATTATGAAAATACAATGTTTTTACTATTATGTAAAATAAAAATCTTCAGGGCACAACAATTTTCCACTGGGACCGAGCTTCCCTTACAAAACGGGCAATCGCCTTTGCTAAGTAGGAGAATTTTTAATTACATAATAATTAATATGATTTACAGAACAGTGAGACAGCAGGAAATGAGAAAAAATGGTCTCCCTTTTGGAAACAGGTTAGTGTCATTATATTAATGAACTAGCTTCTGCCGTCGACTTCGTTCGCGTGGAAGTCGTAAGACACCACAAATTCTAAAATAACATCCACATTTTTATAAAACTGCTCTGTTACGGAATTCGACCTTGCCGTATAAAATAATACCCGATCGGACCATTTGGTATAAGAAGGTCTTATTTTTTTTTGCGAATTCTAAGTTGGTCCCATAGTAAAAGTTGTTCATATTGATAGGTAGTACTTCCCCTTAAAGTTTGTCGTATGTTTTCAAAATCACCCAGTATATACTACTGCCGTGAATTTTTTCACATATTCGTCCAATCAACGAGGCCTCTGAAATTTGGCATGTGACGAAGTTAGGTGATACAGAATACAGATGTACAATAATCCAATCCAATAAATTTTGTTACGAGAAGTTAGGTATTTTCACCTAAACATGAAAATCGCTTATAACTCTGTGAATATTTCCTCAGACTGAAATACTTTCTGTATACGTACGTATGGACTAGTTAGAATAAGTATGTAAAGGAATCCAACATTTTTTCGATTTCAGAGATACCCCAAATTTAACTTTTGACATTTTGCCCTATAACTTCTACTGAAAAATTGCTCTGCTAATTTCTATTTTTTAATGTGTTTTTATATCCTTAAATACATAGCTTTATTTAGTTATCCAAAAGATTTTCCTTATTAAACATATTTTTTTGATTTTTGCTTAGCTGCGTAATGTGAAAAATAACTCCGTCCATTTTTATACCTTTATTAGTCATAATATGATTTTATATTAAAACATATTTATCAATCATCCAACAAGTTTTCGAACGTCCATATATTTTTTAGGATATGTTCGCTGATTTATGCTAGAGCAGAAGGGTGCTTACATAAAGAAACAGATAACAAAATTTGTTGGATTAATGTACATCTATAATCCTGTATCACCTAACTTCAACACAATGCCAAATTTCATAGGCGGGGGAATTTTTCGGGTTATATAAGCCCCGTTGATCGGACTATTTCCAAAAATAACCATTTAGCCGGGGGGTTGGGGCTTGACTGCAAAGCTACGGCTACACTGTCGCGAAGACGCGTACACTTCGCGCGGTCTCTGTTGTACAGCGAAACGTCGAGCGCTCTGCAAGAGAGAGCACGCGGAGTGAAGTTCGTGTTGTCGCGACACGAACTTCGCCCGCTCTCTAAAAAAGTAAAGTATCATTCGCGACCGTTATACAACTCCATAAGTTTGTACATATTTTTTTTTATTTTTTTATTTGAGATAGGTTTGCTCTTGACTCTAGTCTAGGTCAGAGATGACAGAGATAAAGTCGACAATGGAGCGAGCTTACCCAGAAGAAGCCTGTTCACTCTCATTTTGAAGAGATCGTGGTTGTATACGTTCGGAAACACAGACGCAGGCAGAGAGTTCCACTCCTTCCTCCCCAAACCACTCACCGCTTCAAACAGTCAAACAGCAGTTCAGCTTTGTAAAGTCACCCATAACATAATCTAATCTGCCTATATTGTTCCCACTGTTGGGACACAGGCCTCCTCCAGGCCTTTTGTAAAGTCGGTTAAGGTTAATTAATCAGTTTTCCATTATTGATCGGAGAACGTGAATTTCTTTTTATAACTATAAAAAACTTTTTTGCAAAAAAAAAACAACCAACTTCCAAAAAAAAAAAAAACTACAAAGTGAAAAATAACTTTAATTTCGGAAGTCGGTGTCTTTGGATCTGTATTTTAGGTTTTTGCCACCGACTTCCGAAATTAAAGTTATTTTTCTCTTTGTTGTTTTTTTGGAAGTCGTTTTTTTTGTAAAAAAGTTTTTTATTTTTCACTTTTTAGTGTTTCGGTTTGTTATTTATCTAAGTTACAATAGCCTAATGACAACTGCTCATCACATTTTACAAAACATTGCTTTTCCCGATGCAGGGACGTTAATTGTTGAGGAATTCACCTGGTACTTCACCATCATCTCCACTTCACCATATGCATTGTGACGAGATTATATTGGTTAGCAATCATTTCAAAAGCAATATATATAATATAATATAATAATAATATAACCATTTATTATCAGGTAACAAAGACCCATAGATACATACCTTAACCTAAGTATATCTACATAATAAATATAGTAACAATTTTGTTAATAAATAAAACTTAATAACTATGTTAGTATCACTTAGTTGCACTAAGTCTGTGCGTTCTGGTGGCACTTGTCCGCGAACGCGGCGGAATACCACATCCTGCGGCCAAAAGCTTTCTTCCATCACCAGGTGCAGGTAGCATGTTGGTATGCGCACCACGAACGCCTTGAAGTTGACGTTGCGGTGCGACTCCAGTAACTGCACCTTCGGCGCGTACCTCGTCTTCTGACGCACGTACTCCACGATGTCCTCCGCCTTAGTGGTGTAGTGTAGGCGGGAGATGTACACCGGTGTGTTCGGCTTTGCGGCACGCAAGCTGACTTCGGGCTCCGTAGGAGCTTTGCCGCAGCGGTTCTTGTTTGTTCCCGACCGGCGCTTCCTCCTTTGCACCGTCACGAAACCCTCCTCATCAGCCCTATTCGGTGCCTTTTCTGGCATAGATTTCCTACTTGGAGCTCCTTGGGCACTCGCAACCCGTGAAATACTTATTATTGAGTTGTTCCGGTGGCCATCTCACTATCTGTGGTCTTCGTCATCAGTTCCACTTCACCAAGTGGTGCTCTCAGAGAGCAAATGCACAAGTTACTATAAAACATACCCAAATCGCTATAGGCGTGCCTACAGTATTTGAAGAGTTCCCTGGATTTCTCCAGGATTTTATCATCAGATCCTGATCTGATGACAATAGGACCACCTGGAAGGTGCACCCTTTTAAACACAAACAAGATTTTTCCAAATCGGTCTAGCTGTCTTCGAGTAATCGGGGCACACAAATAAAAAATGATTCCAACGAACTGAGAACCTCCTCCTTTTTTGAAATCGGTTAAAAATCATTTATAACCATAGTGCATATTATGACAATTCCAATAAGCCCAAACACGGCTAGGATACATTGTTTTGTTAAGGATTTCCGGTGCCTACCTTCCGGCTTCATCATCAGATCACTTCGATGGTACCATTTTCATCAAGACCATTTATTTCAATTTGCTTCGTCATAGTCACTTAACTATCTTAATCGAGATATCTTATCGCCACCCTTAAAATACTTATCATTGAGGAGTTCACATTGCCATCTGCGGTCTTCTCCATCAGTTCCACTTCACCAAATGATACTTTCTGAATGCAAATGCTTGATTCCTTGATGAAAATACCCTAATTCGCTATGCGTTTGCCTATAATATTTGAGGAGTTCCCTCAATTCCTCATAGATGCTATCATCAGAACTAGATTTTAATAAAAATGGGACTAATCTGGAAGTATGTCCTTTTAAATAAAAGAAGAATTTTTCAAATCGGTTTATAAATGACGGAGTACTGAGGTAAAAACATAAAAAAAACATACAACCGAATTGATAACCTCCTTTTTTTTGAACTCGTAGGAAAATCATCGTGAGGAAGCCTGGACTTATAGTTGAAATCGCCAACCCGTCTTGATCAAGCGTAGTGATTAATGCCTCTGCCTTCTCTGTATGAGAAGAGGCCTTCCCGGTAGTTGGATAATAATAGGCGGGTATTATAATTAAAAGTAGGTCCGGTATCGTATAACAAATAGCGTGTGCGAACTAAGGATGTAGTTATCTTGAAAATTGCTTGTAAAACGCGCCAGTAAAAGCCAATCACTTGTAGTTCATTTACATCAGGAGTTCCCAAACTTATTTTGTCTACTGCCCACTTTGAGAATAAATTATTATTTAGCGCCCCCATTTTTTCACCTACTTAAAAACCACTACCTAGATGAAATTACAAATCACCCCCTAAGACTCTACACAATGCCCCCATTTTTTTTCTGGGTCTCTTACTGCCCCCCTTTGCCTGCAGCGCCCACAAGGGGGCGTTATCGCCCACTTTGGGAAAGGCTGATTTACATTGTTAATCTTTGCATATAATAACTTATAGTAACAATGCAAACATTAGTGCAGCCTAGAAGTTTCACAAGGTCGACTTTCAGCCTGACTGAAGGCTGACTATCACTGTTTTTCACGAAGCAATGGCCATGTGCCAGCTTAGTAGTCGGCCATCAGTAGCAGCCTGAAGCCAGGATTGGTGCCTCGCCCCCATCACATGGAACTAAAAATATAACTGGTGAAATGTGGATGTACTCGTAGTAATACAGGTATACTGTTCTGTAATATTGTTTCACAGACTGGCCGTTACTGTCCTAATTAACTCTAAATGACAACCGTGCAATGTAAAAAAACGGTGTAAAAATGGTTAACTACCTATCAAAGTCAAAATGAGCAACGTCTGAAACTCTTTCAACATCAGTGTAGTCTTCAGTTCAATAAATAACACAGTGCCTTAATATTCCAGGCGTTCGTGACAGTGAGTGTTTCGACGAACATCATCGCTCAAGGTTGCGTCATCGGATTCCCAGCGATCCTGATCCCCAGTCTACGTCTGCCAGAGTCTCAAATACACGCTACACTCAGCGAAGAATCATGGATAGGTATGCACCTTGATTTGTTTATAAAGGATTTTTGACAGTAAAAATAATGATGTACTTCGAGTAGTACGCTACATTCAAAACTAATACAGAGAAGTATCGCGGTTCTTAAAGCCAAGTAAGCCAAGTGCCATGCATGCCTCATAGTTATTAAAATCCCCACCCTTCAACTGACCGCCTTAAAGGATATGGCAATATATTTTTGCAATTTCAATTTCTCTCGGCATAATGGCTAGTTTATAAATCACTACATATCCTTATCTTCAAATAACTTAGGGAGTACCGATTTATTCTTATTCTTAAAAACTGTCATTATTGATAGTTTTCAGCAAAAATAGAAAAACAGTTTTATTTTGTATTCCGACTATTCCACCCGTGTCACTAAAATTATTTGTTGAATTTTCACATAGAGTTGTTTTCTAATTCCAGCCTCAATCATCGGCTTCGGGCTAATCACGGGCAACATCATCATCATACCTCTCATGGACCACCTCGGAAGGAAGCGTTCACACCTGCTGACCATCATACCTGTCCTGCCGGGCTGGTACCTCCTCCTCTTGGTGAAGAACGTCCACGGTCTCATCGCAGACAGGTTCTTTCAGGGCATAGGTTTGGGCATGCTGGGGCCTTTAGCATCCATCATCATAGGTGAAATGACGGATCCAGTCAATAGAGGACCATTTCTTACATGCGTGTCTTTATCATTGACAATAGGAGTGCTGTTCTGCCACTCCTTAGGCAGTTTCTTCAGTTGGGAGCAAAGCGCTTTAATTTGCTCCTTCATCACATTTACAAGTCTTGTCTTAATAATCTACAACCCTGAGTCACCGTCGTGGCTGATCTCAAAAGGAAGGATAGACGAAGCGAGGAAAGTCTTCCTGTGGCTCCGAGGAGACGGTGATCAACAACTGGATGAATTAGAAAAAATGATAGCTGCACAAAGAATGGCGAGAAAATCCAGTGTTATAGACCAGAATTTGTCAGCCTGTGCAAAGATTAAACGGTACTTAAGATACTTGAGAAAGACTATGAAGAAACCGGAGTTTTACAAACCCATTACTATAATGGTGTTCCTATATGTGATGTTCCAGTTCGCTGGTATCAATGTCATCAGTTCCTATGCTACAGATATTATTAGTCAGGTGGTAGGGCCTGAAGCGAATGCTAAAGTCATAATGGTGGCTTTGGACATCGAGAGGCTTATCTGTAACATTCTTGCAGTCTACCTGATGAAGACTATGAAGAGAAGGACCTTGCTGTTCAGCACTGGGACGATATGTATCCTCTCCTACATTGCGAAAGGACTCTACGTTTATGCCAAACAAAATGACAAGTTGCCGTTTGAAGGCCAGTGGCTCCCAATCGGTTTGATAGGAATTTACATGTTTTCATTAACTGTTGGTATCTCTTCAATACCGTTTGCGGTTTCTGGGGAGATATTCCCGTTAGAATACCGTGGTTTGGGCAGCGGTATCAGTATTCTTGGTTTGTCATTGAATTTCTTTGTGGCTTTGAAATGTTTCCCGATGTTGACGTATTCTATCGGATTACCATGTACGTATTACTTGTATGCTAGTGTGGTTGGATTATGTATGTCGGTAGTCTGGCTGATGTTGCCAGAGACAAAGGACAGGACTCTTCAGGAGATAGAAGACAGCTTCCGAGGCAGTACTCCCGCAGACGCACAGAGTAGTGAGGCTCTGAATAAGGCAAATCGAGAATTAATGATGCGCAGAGTTAGTTCTGTTGTTATGTATTAAAAGTGTACAAAAGTTTTACAAATACTTGAAAGAAGTTTTGAACGATTTTAGAAACAATATGCAGGACACTGTAGGTATGTTACTCATTAAGATGATGTATTGGAATCGGCTCTAATCTTAATTATTTATTAAGTTAATTTTACGTAATTTATGAATTGTGAAATTCATCTTAGGTAAGTGAATAAAACTATTTTAACTTCAGATCCGTTTATTTCTCTCATAACTATGTTTTAACACTTTCAATGCCCTAGAAGTGTAGAGGTATGAGGAACAGGGTGTAAAGTTACCTCATCCTCCATAGAAAATGGAGCATCCTCCGACCAGACTGTGTCTGGTAGGCTACTGCACGATGGCTGATGTCGGGACGTTGTATACAAGATGTAACATAAATAACGCACAGCCTCTTAAGGGGTCATTGTACTCATCATTATGAACAACTTTTACTATGGGACCAAACCTGAAATCGCAAAAAAAATCAGCTGCTCCCTACATTTATGTTCGCATAACTCGTCAAAATGATGAAGCTGATTTTTTTTTCGCGATTTCAGGTTTGGTCCCATAGTAAAAGTTGTTCATAGTGATGAGTACAATGATCTCTTAAGAGGTTGTGCGTTATTTATGTTACATCTTGTATATGCTAGTCACGAGGTAAACTCTGATTGCGCGATGCAGGATTTTGCGTGACGTCAGTGCGACGCGTTCCAATGTGGCGATGTAGATATGCCGCCACAAAAGGCTCAATGTTGTTGGTGACATATTGGACCATTATCGGTTTTCATTTTGTTGTACCTACAATCCAGTTATAGTTCTCATACGTCGGCATTGCCACAGATTTACAGTGAATAAAAGCTACCATACATGATCAGATCTATCTTCAGATCTGCCTCATCTCTTCAGCACCACTACTTAAGCAAATCGTTTTAATTGGCTTCAGGTCAATATGACTCAAGTTCGTTTGTTCATATTGACGTTTTTATGTATGATAGGCGTTAAAATCGCGCTCATCTGTGGTGAACTGATCCAGATAATACCATCCACTTTAAAATACAGCGCCGTAGCACTGGACGTGTTAAATAAAGCCACTCCCTCCAAACTGCGCTGAAGCAGTAAAGCACGTCCTGTGGTCTCCCGTCCCTCTTCATCCACATTCCACTTTCTTCAGCTCCAACATCTTCTGCCCTTCATGCAGCTCAACCTATCAGATATCACCTTTAATTCCTTTAAAATGACACTATTTGATATAGTGTCGTCTCCTTAATTTCTGGTAACAAGTAGTATACGAAAACCCCACAGACAGCGATGGAAACTCCGTAGACATGAAGGTTCCACTGGCACCGATCTGCGCGATGGAGAATGGCGCTGGCCATAACGAAAAACATGATCGATAGGAACATGCCAGAAATTCCACATCCTATGCTCCTGTATTCTAGAGGAAAGACTCGATAGCCCAGGGTATTGGTAGGATGCCTAAAGTCTTTCCAAAGATGTAGACTAGGGTGGGTATAACCGGGGTCCATTTGTATTCATCAGGCATGTAGCCAAAATCTCTTAGGTAAAGAAGAAGTGCGGCAAGGAATAGTGATACAACACTGATGTTAATTCCAAGGAAGAGAACGGTTCGTCTGTTGAGTTTGTTGACCACGAGGCAGGACAGGACGGCTGTTACGAATCTGACCACATCCATCATCATCATGCTGACGTTGGAGTCAATGGTTCCAGCACTGACTTCCTCCATCATTGGGACAGTATAGGATGGCACTACCGTCATCCCAGATATTTGGAACAGCACAAACATGAACATATAATGATAGTCGGCTTATAGAACTCTGGTTTCCTGACTATCTGTCTGTATCCTTGCCATCTGGATCCTCGTCTTGTTCCTGTGGTTTCCTTTTGATGTTAAGGAGTATCTCCAACTCTATCTCAGAGCTAGAGTCGCAGCCTCTGAACCAATTAAAAGACTTCCTGCATTGTTCTGTTAGGCCTCTTGGAGCAAGATATGGTGAAGTTTCTGGTGACAGAGTAACCAGGACGAGAGATAGGAAGTATACGCATCGGCAGGCGAGACCAGCTGATCTCCAGTACAGCAAGGTTCTGAAGACGTGGGTGATCAGCATTCCGGTGGCGAATGAGAAGGCGATGGTAGCAAGGAATGCCCCTCGATGCTTGGTAGCTGAGTACTCGGCTATGGAGACAGGTGCAGCCACTGCTTGGATGCCCATGCCAAAACCCTGGAATTATAAAATACTGCTTTAGTAATAGAAATAATAACCAATAAATACATAGTTACTTAGTATACAACAACGTCAGCGTTCATGTCTGTCTCTGTGACCGCGTAGCTCTTCTAAACTACAAAATAGATTTTGAAGCGGTTTTCACCATCACTTCCCCCCCCCCCTTCCCCTTTCAAACCTCATTATCACTCTCCCACATACCCATTCACCCTACAATCATCACATTAACTCAACGTCAAAAATACATCCCAAATCATTATGTCCTGTACTGTTTATTATTATTTTTATTTATTTTTTTACCTTATTTATCTTTTTTTTTTGTTTTTATTATCAATTACCTAAATATAAATTAACTAATGCTAAACTAACTTGTCCGCATGGAACATCGGTTCATTCTGTGTCTGGAGAAGGGCGTGGCTAGCTGCGCTGCACTTTTATACTTTTGCAGCTATCATCGTTTTGCTTGTTGTACTTAGTCCTGTGTTATTGATCCAAAATAAACTTTATTATTATTATTTTATTATTACTTATTTCGGAAGGCTTATGATGTGTATAATACCTATATTAATATCACAGAAATTTTCGATGTTTTGACATGTCGTCATTGGAACCGTGCGGCTAAGGCGGATCGCTAGTCTATTCATAAAAATGAAATGATATTCGCTGGTAAGTGCATTATTTGAGAACGGCAGGAACAGCTGGACTGATTTGGGTATTTTTACCCGACTACGGTGAAGCCAAAAGGAAGGGTAATGATTTTGACAGCCTATATAAATGTATAATCAATACGTATGTTTGTATGTTCCACCGTAGCGTCTAAAGTTCTAAACCGATTTTAATGAATGAGGTGTCAATAGATTCGTAATAATGGCCCGGGTAACATAGGCCATATAGATTTTATCAATATTTTATATGACGGAATTTAAACCAAAGATCCTAACCTCGAAAAAATTAAACTGAGAAAATCATCACGTGTTTGTTATCAAAAGAAAAAAAAATTACAAATATTTGTAATTTGCTCGCCAATACCTTTTTTTACCATTTTACCTTCTTTCTTTGACCTTTCTTTATGTACATATGTGTATATATCATATAGTTTAAGTCAAAATATATTTTTTTATTTCTTCTTATATATTATCTACCATTACAGGATAACCCAATGCGATAACTGCGCCTATCCTAATTTTATAACCCTTATTTATTTTTTATCCTAATTTTGGCTAAGAAATAACAGCCGTACGGGGTTAATCGATCAGGTTAAGCTACGCTTGCCGCGGTTGGTTCGTGGATGGGTGACCATGTTTACATATCAAGACCCCTCCGTGCCTCGGAATGGTCCCGGCTGTCATCCGTGTATCTTTGACAGTCGTTACGAGTCGTCAGAAGCCCGAAAGTCTGACAACCAGTCTTACCAAGGGGTATCGTATTACCCAGCTAAGAAATAACAGCCGCACGGGTCAATCGATCAGGTTAAGCTACGCTTGCCGCGGTTGGTTTGTGGATGGGTGACCATCTTTCCATATCAAGACCCCTCCGTGCCTCGGAAAGCACGTTAAGCCGTTGGTCTCAGCTGTCATTCGTGTATCTTTGACAGTCGTTACGGGTCGTCAGAAGCCCGAAAGTCTGACAACCAGTCTTACCAAGGGGTATCGTATTACCCAGTAACTGGGTTGTGGAGGTCAGATAGGCAGTCGCTCCATGTAAAATACTGGTATTCAGCTGCATCCGGTTTGACTGGAAGCCGACCCCAATATAGTTGGGAAAAGGCTAGGCAGATGATGATCCTAATTTAAAAAAATATTTTTATATGTTTAAAATGCGGTTGTACAGTTCGCGCGGTCTGTCGTTTCAGTTATGTACTCGTATAAGTAAATAACAAACCAACATTACGTTTGAATTCTAGATTATAACGGTATTATACTTATTTGTTTTAAAATGTTCGTAATAGTCCGAATCAGGTTCTTACGGAAAGAAAAATCGGAAAAGTTTTCCGAAAAATCTTCAAATTCGGGCAAAATTGTACGTCCTTTTTTATAAGTCGTGTGCCCATAACGTCGTGTGTGTTATAAGAAAGGTGTGCCCAGGGGATTCCCCATCGGCAAAAATGACGAACTTCCATACAAACTTCCATTTATTTAATCCTTTTTGGGGGTTAATTTTACACTGTACACTTCTAGGTATATAAAATAATGAAAAGAAAGAATGAAAAAACTTTTTTACAAAAAAGAAAAAAACAACCGACTTCAAAAAAAAAAAAACACTACAAATTGAAAAATAACTTTAATTTCGGACGTCGGTGTCTTTGGATCTGTATTTTAGGTTTTTCCCACCGAGTTCCGAAATTAAAGTTATTTTTCACTTTGTAGTGGAGCGGTTTGAAATTTATCTAATGCTCATAGTCGTCATCACCTTTTACAAAATATTGCTTTTCCCGATGCAGGGACGTTAATTGTTGAGGAGTTCTCCTGGTACTACACCATTAGCTCCACTTTACCATATGCATTGTGATGAGCATAATTTGCTTAGAAACCATTTTAAAGTAATCGAATCGCTACCTGTGAAATACTTATTATTGAGTAGTTCCGTTGGCCATCTGTGGTCTTCATCATCAGTTCCACTTCACCGAATGGCGCTTTCCGAGAACAATTGAACAAGTTACTATAAAAAATACCCAAATCGCTATAGGTGTGCCTATATTTATTGAAGAGTTCCCTCGATGTCTCCAGGATCCCAACATCTGACCACCTGATGACAACGGGACCACCTGGAAAGTATACCCTTTCAAACAAAAAAAGAATTTTTCAAATCGGTCCAGCCGTCTTCGAGTAATCGGGGAACATACATAAAAATAAGAAAGATTCCGACGAACTGAGAACCTCCTCCTTTTTTGAAGTCGGTTAAAAATAGATTTATTTGTCACAGAAACACGAATGAAGAAGGAACTCTTCTTATGAGGAAATCTTGTACAACATTTCATACTTGTAGACCCAGCGGTTTAGGCTGCGTTTTCAATCAGGGAATGAATTTAAGATTTCTATTCAGTAGATTTCATTGCAATGGGAAAAGTCTAGGCAGATGAGATTTCATTGCAATCTTTCCCATTAACTTCATAAGTAGATACGACGGTGTTAGGTTTGCACACGCGGTAGGAGTCCTAACTACGCGAACGGATGGCAAGAAACACACGACTGTTTACTTACTGAATGTTATGAAAATTATAGAAAATCCGCCTCCAATAAACATACAGTTTTATTTCATGTAAGTACTAGAAGTGGTGATAGGCTTGTGGCTAAGTAATAACAGCCGCACGGGTCGATCGATCGGGTTGAGCCACGCTTGCCGCGGTTGATCCGTGGATGGGTGACCATCTTACGTACCAAGAACTCTCCGTGCCTCGGAAAGCACGTTAAGCTGTTGGTCCCGGCTGTCATTCGTGGATCTTTGACAATCGTTACGGGTCTTCAGAAGCCCGAAAGTCTGACGACCAGTCTTACCAAGGGGGATATCGTATTACCCAGTTACTGGGTTGTGGAGGTCAGATAGGCAGTTGCTCCATGTAAAATACTGGTATTCAGCTGCATCCGGTTTGACTGGAAGCCGACCCCAATATAGTTGGGAAAAGGGTAAGCAGATGATGACTAGAAGTGGTGATTGCCTCGTTGGTCTAGTGGTCGCAAGCGCTACTACTGAGCATGAGGTCGTGGGTTCAATTCTCAAGTCGAGCAAAGTGTTATTGAGTTTTTCCATCTGGAATTTCTTAGTAGCAGGCCGGAGTCAGGATTTGTGCCGGTTGATGGCAATAGACTCGCCCCCTGTTACACGGGACTTAAACATAACTGGCGAAATGTGGGTGTACTATAGATACACCTCTGCCTAACCCTTCGGGGATTACAGGCGTGATGAATGTTATGTTACTAGTAACTCTGCAAGAATATTGTAAAACATTAATTACATAAATAAAAAAATATGGCATTACTACGCCTGAATCACACCTGAATTAACAAAAATCTAAATCAGCTACCAAGGGGCCAACCACCACCTCTTAAAGCAGTGTTATTTTAATGTTACTTCAGTGTGAGAAAGAGATGGAGCTATACAGGACGTCTAGCTCCATCTCTTTCCCACACTC
Source organism: Fissipunctia ypsillon (assembly GCA_947568875.1). Classification (NCBI taxonomy): domain Eukaryota; kingdom Metazoa; phylum Arthropoda; class Insecta; order Lepidoptera; family Noctuidae; genus Fissipunctia; species Fissipunctia ypsillon. Next base: position 1,981,056 of record OX387667.1, read on the forward strand.
AAGTAAGATTACAATAATACTGCTTTAAGAGGTGGTGATCTAGCTCCTGGCTTTGATAGACGCCGCTATCACTATAAACTGTCGGTTATCCAAAGGCCAATTAGCTGACATACGTAGCCAGCTTTTCGATCAACCACAAATAGCCGGCTAGTTACCCAATCTCTCATCACAGCTGCTTTGCTTTACCTACTAATTCTACGGTTTCCAATCCAAGGACTTTTGAGGGGACGTCCGCAGTCCCCACTACCAAAAATAACGCTTCCGAGTTATCCACATTAGGGATAATCGCAAGGGTCAACCTATCCGCAGTGCAATGGGAAGACCTCGCCCTGGGGAATCACCTTCTCGATCACGGTATCCCTGCACCAGGTAAGTATGGTTTTTTTTTCAAAAAACTCGCGAGGGTCATTCAACGGCGGGGAATCTTAACACCGCGATCCAGACACGTGAATGTACAACGCCATCTAGTTATGAGATGAGAAACTTGGGACTCTGCCAAATTGTAGAATGAATTCGTGAGGAAAGGTAAGAATGGCAGAGTGTTGTATATAAAATTCAATGTATTGTAGCCTGGATACATAGCAACCGATAGGCAATAACGAATTAGTTGGTCTTATTATCTCTGGTTGAAGTGGCGCGTGTTAAACGTATTGATTTTTTACTGCATTACATCATATTAATTAAGTATAATATCTAGATTCTACTAGATAATTATGTAAGTAGTTCCTATATTATGATAATATCTTAATTGATCAAAATGGGCTGGAAATGAGCACTATTTTAGCACGAGCACAGCAATCCCACCTTTTTTAAATTTTACTAAAATAAGTACTTAAGTAGGTATGTGCATAGATACTAACGTAGGTATTATTAATGTAAAACTAATTTGCATGCCCTAAACAGGCAAAATATGAACTGTCCATAAACCACAAATTTTTACATGAACTGGTAAAACCTGTATTTTCTGCAAATAAATTATTCTTATTCTTTTCCAATCAGAATACAGGCAAATTACTCCCGAGTCTTATGACAATAAACCACAAGATCACGTTCCTACAACAAAGGCCTTTCATACAAATCCATATTCAACAACAGAGAATTACAAAATGGCTGATAAATCGTTATAAACATATCGCTGGCTATGATGGATCGTTGTCATTCGTTGTACGTCCCCAGGAGACTGTAAACAAAGCATTTAGTAAGAACTTACTAACAGTGGAATGACAACTCACTTCACTTATGTATTCATGGAGATGTTTTTACAGAATACACCTGGCAGTGCTTGTCTAGAACTCGACAGAAACGTTATAAAATTAACCATCACTATAGCACCAAGAGATTTATCTAATCTCCAGTAATATCACTTCGATTAGTTGATAACGATCACCTTCGTCCATCGGCTATGTAGTGGAGTGAACGTGTGCACCATGAAACTCAGAATATTTTAATCCATTTGCGAAGCAGGGGAATTTTTAATTAGAAAATAACAATATGGGTGAATTACAGAAAAGTGCGACAGCGGGGAATGAGAAGAAAGCGTCTCCGTTTTGGAAGCAGGTTAGTTTGATTTAATTAATGAAAAAAAAAATGATTTAATCCTTAATTATTTAAATGAAAGGTTACGAATTAAATCATAGATCCTTTAGGGAACTATTACTTGTGAACGATGAAAACTTTCAGACTACTGTTCATCAGCATTTATTTTAATGACATGCTCAGCTCACGGTAAATTAAGAAATTTAATTATTATTTAATTTTAAGCATAGTGCCACACTAATTGAATAGGTAACTTGAATAATATTATCAAATATGGCGGTTGATTGCCTAACATTTTGCTATGTAATGCCATAAAGAACCATTGTACCTACTGCAGCAGGCACACCTCTGCCCAACCCTTCTTCGAACACAGGTGTGATGTCATGTTTAGAGAACCATAAATCTAAATATGGACAGCGACAGCCCCATCCTTGTAACAACCCTGCATGCTCAAATCTGTTTGCCACGCGAACTAATCAGAGGATCCAGACATCTGTCACAATATTCTCTCTTGCCTAGTAGTAATCCATAATCATCATCGGGGTCGGCTTCCAATCTGACCGGATGCAGCTGAATATCAGTAATATGCATGGAGGGACTGCCTCTGACCTTCACAACCCAGTTACTGGGTAACATGATACCCCTTGGCTACTAGTTGTTATATTGCCAGGCGTCTGACTACCTGTAACGACTGTCAAAGAACTTCGATTGACAGCCGGGACCCACGGCTTTACGTGCTTTCCGAGGTAATCACAATTAATAAGTCTTGTACTAGTAGTCTCATAGATTGATGGAGATGTGGAGAGTAAATGCGGGAAATAAAGTGAATGGTGCTATACATGCGGTTGTGACCAACCAGTTAATGTCCAAAAAGGCCCGACTGGCTGTTCGCAATGGTGTGCTGCCTACGCGTATGTATGGAAGTGAATGTTGGGTGTGGCAAAAGAAGCACGAAAGTAGAATAAATGCTGTGGAAATGCGTTCCTTGCGAAGCATGTGTGGTGTGACTATGAATGATAGGATAAGGTAACGGTGCGGTTTAAAAGAAGATGTAGTGACAAAAATTGAAAAGAGTATGCTTAGATGGTTTGGTCATGTTGAGAGGATGAATGAAATTCGACTAACAAAAGGTGTGAAACAGGGCAGATGTGAGTGGAAACGCCGGGAGGGGACGCCCTAGGAAGACATATAGTGATCTTATTGGTGATGTTCTTCAGAAAGGTCAGGTGCGTAGTAGGTACTCGCAACCGGCGTGCGTGTATGACCAGATGTATGAACGTAAACAAGGCAAAAGGAGTATGTAAGGATCGTAGCAGGTGGCGTTCTGTAGTTTCTGCCTACCCCCATGGGAAGAAGGCGTGAGTTTATGTATGATGTAAATCTCATAGTTCCGTATAATAAAAGCACCTTGCTATATCCCTTTAGAGCTACATATTAAACTGTTATTATGTCACATTTCCGACTCATTAGCTGTTGTCTTTGCTAATCTCACTCATTAGTCTTATCACAGATTCACAGTGCTGTTTCTTGATCGTCATTATGACTTTGATAGCTATGCCTATTACCTGTCTTGTCTCCAGTTTTGATGTATCTACCGCAACACCAACTTATTTCTTTTTATGGAACACGGAAGTTTAGCCAGAGATAGCACTGAATTGAATAAAAATTAGCAAAGTACTAAGCAAATAACTATAGTTGCAATTAACAGATTAAAGTATCATTCGCGATCGTAACAAATGCATTTACAGAATTTTAATCATCTAAATCAGAAATACAACTCCATAAGTTTGTATAATTAATGATTTTATTTCGGTAAGTAGGATTGTAATTGTACAAACACTTTTACACGTCAGTCATATTTTTTTTTAAACTAGATGAGGCCGTTGTTTCTTATCTGACTACTCTGAGAAGAAAGGCCGAAACAAACTCAGAGGTCACAGTCTCTTTTAGAGTCTAGACATAATCTTGGTCAGATCATGTGAAGACCATTGCAATTGGTGTCTGAAATTGTCTTTTAAGGAAAGAACCACACAGATTGAGTGGACCTGACCAGTCAGTGCACGCATCTGTCAGTAATCGAACAGCTCAACTCAGAACTTAAGGAGCTCAACTATTCGACGAACAAATACCAAAGAAAGGAAACTACCCAAGATTTAAAATGTTGAAGGAAGATGAAAATTAATAACTACAAAGACAATTGTAGTAGTGATTGATAACTAATATTTTAACTAATATTTATTACTAAGTATTCAAGGAGTTATTCAGAAAAAGAAATAGGTCCCATAGAAGTCAAAAATATGTGGTTGTTTGTTTAATCTTTAAAGTCGTAGTTGTATTTCCCATATTCACCGTTTCCTACCCGCGGGATAATTATGTAACATACCTACTAACAAATGCAACGCCTTCCATTTTGATAGTTCAACAACATTCATTGCGTTATTTACGTTGTCGAGCAGACGAATTTTTCAAATATATGAAGCAATGGTTTAGGAATTTCCTGCAAAATCTTTCGGCTTGTAAAAGTACACAATTGGGGTGCTGGCATTCCGATTTTCGATGAATTGTCATTATAATTTCAAGCTTCGCTGATGTGGATGATTTTGTCTAAGTATAAAAAAAGAGTAGGTACGTCTAGACAAGAGATTTAACGGGGTCCGCTAGGGCCGATGCCAGTTAGGGTCGCGGGATGTTCGAAAGAGTTACCGTGGCCCCGGCACAGGCAACTGAAGGAACACGGGTGGGTTTTAGTCAGTAAAAGTCTGACACGCCCTCCCGCTCCGCCCAGAGCGGGAGAGAAGTCATTTGATGATTTCGCACTCAAAAAAAAAGAAGGTCTCTAGACACAAAGAGAAAAAAAACCTTTATCAAGTTATACATAAACCATAAGTACTGACGATTTCCAAGTACCCTATTGTTTTGCGTTAATTGTTCAAGAAGATAATGTTACAACAGCTAAACTAATGAAGATTGATCGCTCAATAGTTCTTATACTAGTGTCAATATTTGTGAAGTATCCATTGTAATCTGTACACATGCTTGTAAACGGGAAAATTCTGTCGTCAATAACAATGTATGAGGCGTCGCCGTCTTCGACAACGCGACTACGCGATCATCGCAAGTTCGCGTGAATTTTAGTCGTACGAATCCGCGATCAAACTTACTTATGTCGAATAGGTGTCCTAATTGAATTCGCGCGAAAATCACGTCGCTTCATCGGGGAGCGGGGTGAGGGGTAGAGCAGGACTCCTCGCGGCCACTCGCATCTATTAGGATACCCAGTTTTTGTTATCATGCGAGCACGCGATGGTCGCATCGGTTACTCGCGCGATGATCGCGTAGTCGCGTTATATTAGAACGACGTCTGATGATGGAACATACAGAAACGACGTTAACTTGCGGACCTTTTAAGGTAGTGTTTATTTGCGAGACGTTAGCACAATTTTGTGAATTTTTGAGAATTGTGTGGGTGTAGTGGTCGATTGATGCTGATTTCCTATTTGGTGTGAGTCATATTGCTGTGTGCCTGTAATATTATTTAGCAACATGATTATTTCATTTCAAATAAACCCATGTACGTAGGGTGTTCTGAAAGTCTTGAGATTTAACTTTATTTTTCACAGTTTTTCAAAATTATTGCCATCACAATTAACACACTTCTGCATCCTTATAACCAATCACTAAAAATGTCTTTCCATTTCTGTTTAGGAATTTCCGCACATACATATATTGTCCCAGGCCGAAAGTAAAGCTTCTCCGTCCCGAAATTTTTGCCCTTTCAATTTAGTTTTCACGAAAGGAAACAGTCCAACGTCACATGGCGCCAAGTCTGGGCTGTAAGGCGGATGTTCAAGAAGTTTCAAGCCGGCATCTCGTAAAAATTGGCATGTAACGTCAGCACGATGTGCCGGAGCATTATCATGATGAAGATACCAGGTGCAGAGTTGTGACTTTGGACGAAGCTTCTTTAATTCCTGAATAAGTTGAGGAAGGCAGACAGTGGTGTACCAAGCAGCGTTTACAGTCTTCTGCTCACGGAGAACTACTTGTCCAATAATCCCTCGAATACCGAAAAACACCACGATCATTTTCTTTTTTATCGACTTAGATTTTTTTTACTTCCGTCGGAGTTTCTTCGCCTTCTATCACCCATATTTTATTTTGCTGCTTTATGAGCACGTCGTAATAATAAAGCCACGTTTCGTCGCCCGTGACGATTGAAATGATGTCTTTAGATTTTCCGTTTTCAAACTTTGCAATCATTTTTTTACACCATTTAACTCGCTGTTCCTTTTGTTCATCGGTAAGTTTATGTAGAATCCAAAGAGTACAAACTTTTCTATAACCTAAATGATGGTGAATAATTGAATGTAACGCTGCTGAGCCAATCTGCAGTAAGGACTCTACTTGCCGGTAGGTTCTTCACCGGTCAAAACTGACCGGCGAAAAAAAAAAAAATTTCTGGATTAACTGCTTCCGCTGGTCGTCCTGACCTCGGGTCGTCTTCTAGGTTAAACAGCCACGCTCAAACTGTTTGTACCATCTGTAGACGGTTGCACGAGAGGGACAGTCATCACCAATCATTCATTTCTTCTAAACACTGGATATGGTCGTAAAAAGTTATAACGCAAAATTGCGCGATATTCGATAGTCGTCCACGAAGCCATTTCAGTGAACTTGTTCGAACACGATCTGCGTCAATACTGAATGCACTCAAATGACAACTGACACTAACGTATATCATAACATAAACAATCAAACGACGTGCTCGCGTCGGCCATTCGCTTTAGTACTCGTATTATTAAGTATCTCAAGACTTTCAGAACACCCTACGTATTTGTACTGAAATATTTTAGCCAGTCAGTCCAATAAATTTTACAGCTATGCTGATTTCAACTGTAATAGAATATTACATAATGGAAAATATTCATAAATGAAATTTTTATTTTTGTGTAACTGGCGAAATGTGGGTGTACTACAAGGGAACCAGCGGGCAATTGCGTAACATACAGTAGGAATCGGTTACATTTTGACAGTTCAACAACATTCATTGCGTTAATTACGTTGTTGAGCAGACAAATTTTTCGTACATATGAAGCAATGGTTTAGCAATATGCTTCAAAATCAATCAGATTGTGATTAATAGTGTGTTACGCAATTAGGGTGCTGCCTTACCCTTTGGAGAATACAGGCATGATGTTACGTTATATTATTTAAGTGCTATTGGGTTTTTCCATCAGGAATTTCTCAGCAGCAGCACGGAGTCTGGATTTGTGCCCGGTAGATGGCAATAGGCTGGGCGAGTCTATTGCCATCGCCCCTATTACTATAGCTACACCTCTGTTTAACCCTTTAGGATTACAGTCGTGATGTTATGTGAGTTAAAGCTTCTGCAAACAGGCACAACACGCGACGAGAATCGCGCGCGACACAAAGGCACCGCTTGTCGCACGACACGCGGTGTCTTTGTGTCGCGTCGTGTGATGCGCCTGTTTGCAAGAGCCTTTAGATAGAATATTAATTAGCTGCTCAAAACCATAGGCTTTTAAATTATTTGTAAAAACTCAGATCCTATTACTAGAGGGATTGGTTTGAAGGCTCCTGCAAACAGGCTCGACACGCGACGCGGCACAAAGGCACAGCGTGTCGCGCGACGAGCGGTGCCTTTGTGTCGCGCGCGATTCGCGTCGCGTGTCGCGTCTATTTGCAGGAGCCTTGAAACATGACTGAACAGTAGTAACATTAACCTACACAAAAACCGTATGTTCCATTGAACAGTATCGTGAATCAAAATTAGCAGATGTGAAGATAAGAGATGATATCGACCGTTATCTGAATTATCTCAAGGTAACATATCGTAAATGCGTAATTTTCTGGACTTATCGCTAAACGATCGAATGATTGATATTTTGCACGTAGATACATGGTTGATACGACCGATTCGGTTGTCAAGCGAAATTTAATCCGTTGGTAGGAATGAATATTCCTTTCCTGAAAAAACACATGTACATACATATGTAGGTAAGTATTATAATTACATTAGATAAAGGAGTTGGCTTCACACCATGTCATAGCAGTAAAGGTTTTTTTTTTAAAAAAAAAGGTCAGTATTAGGTTGTATGTCGATTAAAATATGATTCGCGACCGTAACAAACATATATTTACAGAATTATAATCATTAAAGTCATAAATACAACTCTCTAAGACCAAGTAATCCTATTTCATGAAATGTTAACATTTGAGGAATATTGTATTACTGATTATAATATAACTCTGTAAATACATATTGGTTACGGTCTCGAATCATACTTTAATCAACATACACCCAGACACTGAGCTGCAAATTGCAAAAATCGTAAAAAAAAAAAATTTGCTGAGGCATTTTCTACCAGTCAACCTTAGGGTGATGCAGAAAGAAAACACTGCAGGTGGAACATAAACAGTTTATTTCTACAAATTTAGCTCGGGTCAGAACATAAAATGAAAACCGTTAACTTTCGTACTATATAGGCTGTAAGGGACAGCCTTCCACAAACTAACAGGGTGCATTCAGCTCCTTATTTTTAATCATATTCCACCGGAAAATTTCTCAGCAAAATTTTAATTTTTTAACCGTTTTTTCAGTTACTATTCGTTTATTTCAATGTAAAATTACATTCTCTGTACGTAGCACTCCATTCCTCCTATGTAAATAAAACAGCTAAAATAAAAAGTCAGCAATGGATGTTGAAATACTCGGCGGCCGAAGGCTCGCTGCGCTGCCGTTCGCTACGCGCGTTTTGCCACGGTAACGATACATTGCGTGTGAGGTAATAAAACAAATCAGATTTATTGGACTCCCATAACATTCCTGAAATAACTTCATGTACCAGTTTTCTTTGTATGATATACTGAATTCACCCCATCAGTCTGCGGAGGGCTGTCCTTTACACCCTATATTATGACATGATTTGCGTTTTAGCTTTGAATAATTTATCTACTAGTAAGTAATTATAACTACCTACTTTGTCAACATTTGTCATATCAAATCAACAGATTTTTGATAATTTTAAATTAGTGCGGACATGAGTTGCTTTTATATTATCATGTATCGCATAAAAATTGGCAGGAGAATGGAAGAAAAAACGTGATGCGCCAGGATCAGGTCATCACGGCAGGAAGGTGAAGGTGCCTGTAGCATATCATAAGGTGCCTGTAGCATATGATAAGGTGCCTGTAGCATATGATAAGGTGCCTGTAGCATATCATAAGGTGCCTGTAGCATATCACAAGGTGCCTGTAGCATATGATAAGGTGCCTGTAGCATATGATAAGGTGCCTGTAGCATATCATAAGGTGCCTGTAGCATAAGATAAGGTGCCTCTAGCATATCATAAGGTGCCTGTAGCATATGATAAGGTGCCTGTAGCATATCATAAGGTGCCTGTAGCATATCACAAGGTGTCTGTAGCATATCACAAGGTGCCTGTAGCATATGGCGAGCAAAGTATGGAGATACAGCGCTCCTGAAAATAATTAGTTATTTTCACGAAAAATTCTTCTTGATAAGAAAATTAGTGTTGATAAGTATAGTGATCCGTTTTCCACTACCCTGACCACGTGTCGACCTAGCTCTTGAATAATAAGCTTTTAATTAAAGACTGCGAATAATTAGATTACAAATATCTAATCAAAAGATCGTATTAAAAATTAAAACAGCGCTTTTGTAATAAATATTTCACTAAGCATAATTTATCATCGTATTTAAAAGGTAATAACTAATCTTTTAAATCCGCCATATCTTATCGAATGCACTTGTAATGAAACAGCACTTCACCTTTGTAAAGTCGGTTAAGGTTAATTCAAATTAAATGATTTTATTTCGGACAGCTAAAATATTCATAATTTGTAAGTAACGGGTTTGCACTTAAAACACTATTGTTGGTAACTTAAAGACGAATTTATGAGAAGACCACCCATCAACTAGACACAACGAGAAATGGAAACTAGGGTATATCTTCTCACAAATTGCCTTATTATTGCGGAGGAAGTGTCTGCCGCTGAGCCTTCAGGATACTATTGTGACTGCCTCATATTTCATGAAAATTTAAATTAATTGAGGCTTGCTTGGCAGCTCATTTCACGCTCACGTCACCTAAATTTTAACGGTGAGAATGTTACAGAATAGATTGGCAGTTTTCTATTAATGATCAAAGAATGTAGAAAAAAAGAAATGTAACTAAAAGTAGGTCCGGTATCGTATAACAAAGGGCATGTGTGTGAATAAGTATGTAGTTATCTTGAAAACTGCTTGTAAAACACTCCAGTTAATGCCAATCACTTGTAGTTCATTTACATTGGTAATCTACGCTTATAATAGGTAACAATGCAAACATGTGTTAGTCCTTATCCTAGAAATTTCCCAAGGTCGGCTTTCATCACCGTTCAGACATATAGCATGTAACAGAAGCGACTCAGGCAGGGTCAACCATCTTACTATCGCAACTACAATGCTTACTAGCAGAGCCTTTCAGGGGGCCCACAGGTTCTCAGAAGCAGCCTGAAGCTTGGATTTGTGTCTTGCCCCCCTATGAAATGAGTCTTTAAACATTACCTTCAGGCAAAAAATGGGAGTTGTTTTACTAATAGTATCTGCAGATCTGCCAAAACCTTTGGATAAATTACAGATGTGATTTTTTGTAATGTGACTTGTGGCTAAGTAATAACAGCGGCACGGGTCGAGCAATTAGGTTAAGCTACGCTTGCCGCAGATGGTCCGTGGATGGGTGACCATGTTTACATACCAATACTGGTCCCAGCTGTCATTCGTGGATCTTTGACAGTCGTTACGGGTCGTCAGAAGCCCGAAAGTCTGACAACCAGTCTTACAAGGCGTATCGTATTACCCAGTAACTGCGTTGTGAAGGTTAGATAAGCAGTCGCTCCATGTAAAATACTGGTAGGTATACAGCTGCATCCGGTTAGACTGGAAGCCGACCCCAAGTTAGTTGAGAAAAGGCTAGGGATGATAATGATGTTCTGTAATATTGTTTCCAAGACTGGCCGTTACCGTCCTAATTAACTCTAAATGACAACCGAGCAATGTAAATAATGATGTAAAAACGGTTACAAATCCAAGTCAAAACATACAACGTATTAATTATTACTCCTTCAATGAAAACTTCAGTAAGGACATTCCAAGTTTTGAATACAAGCCCATTTATATTGCCACAATTATAAATAAATAAAATAAATAATAAATAAATTTTTATTTAACTTCAATTGTACAAGAAACACTTATCTAAACACTATGCAGCGTTACAACTAGGGAAAAAGTGTTTACGATAAATTAACAGAGCGTTCAAAAATCTTAACATAAAAAACACTGAAGACGGGGATTTTTGTTAAGGTTATTGGAGATATCATTGACACAATTGCCCCTGTCCTAACAGGCATATTTAATCAATGTTTAGACAGCGGTACGTTTCCTGATTTAATGAAACATAGTAAAGTAGTACCAATTTTCAAATGGGGTAGTAAGAGTGATCCCTCTAACTATATAGCTATATCTGTGCTGCCAGCATTGAGTAAAATATATGAAAAAATCATGCTAGACCAGATGTTATCACATTTTAATTCAAATAGGATTTTAGTAGGTTTTTCAGTAGGTCGACGACTGACGCAGGAGTAAAATTTATCAGTCACATTTTAGAATCCTGGGAGAAGTCCCTGGATGTAATTGGCATTTTCTGTGACCTCTCTAAAGCGTTTGACTGCGTTGACCACAATACACTGATCTGTAAATTACACCACTACGGAATTCATGGATAAGCTGCTGATATTGTTCTTTCCTATCTATCAAACAGGCAGTAAAAGTAAACGTTAACGGGGCGACTTCCTCGGGATCTCTAGTTAAGACGGGCGTGCCTCAAGGTTCAATTCTTGGCCCTTTCCTGTTTCCAGTTTATATTAATGGGCTTCCTTACATGATGGCTAACTTATCGGATTCGCTGATGACACCTCGTTTATTTTTAAAATAGAAAACATACGGATATCTTACATGTCAACGACAGTCTGGCTATTCTTTCGAAATGGTTTGCAGCTAATAATCTTTTACTTAATGTGAACAAAACTAAATGTCTTAAGTTCTCATTACCAAATGTACCCCAAGTGGATCTTAATTTAAAATTTGATGGCAAGAAACTAGATGATATTACGGAAACGGTATTTCGAGGATTTACTCTAGATTATAAATTGCAATGGGGCGCTCACATTAAAGTTATATCAGGTAGCTTAAATTCAGCTGCATATGCAGTACGAAAAATAAGTCAGTTGACTAATATAGCCACAGCTAGGTTAGTATATTTTGCTTATTTACACAGTATTATGTCTTATGGCGTTCTGCTGTGGGGATCGGCAGCTGACGTAGATTCATTTTCATTGTACAAAAGAGGGCAATCCGCGCGATTTATAAAATGGGTCCTCGTGAGTCCCTTAGAAACAAATTCAAAGAAATTGATACAATAACTCTGCCTTCTCTTTATATCTTAGAAAGTATTTTGTATGTTCGCAAAAACTTAGGATTTTTCAAAATAAGGAGCATTTTCCACAATATAGGTAGTAAACATGAAATTGTGATACCAAAATTTTGATTAACTAAAACAAGCAAGTCATTTCTTATAAACAGTATCCGCTTTTATAACAAGTTGCCAAAGTCGGTTACAAAACTTAGCGATGGAAAGTTCAAAACCCACATCAAACGCATCCTTATTAAAAAGCATATTATAAGATTAAAGACTAGGTTGAAGACAGGGAAGTTTGGCGCTAATTCCTTCTGCACATGTGGCTTCCCTGGTACCTCATTAACAGCATAACTATTTATGTAAACGTCTATTAACTCTCCCAAATTACTTAAATTTTTTTTACATGCTTCCAAGATATTATCTTTTTATTATTTTACATTAAAAATAATTGGCTTTTACAATGTTTTCAAATTACAGTGTTTTAAGTATGGGAGGAGAGTGTAGGCCTGTCAACAAGTACCAGGTACTTAACAAAATAGAAAATGGTCTACAAATCTACAGTCTATTAAGCCTACAATGTTCTCACATTCACAAAATATAAAAGAATCTATTTAAAAGACAAGACTATACAGGGTTTACGTAGTAACTATTCAGTAATCTTTGACAGGGTGTAAGGGACAGCCCTCCGCAAACTAACAGAGTGCATTCAGCTCCTTATGGTGAATCATATTCCACTGGAAATATTCTCAGGAAAATTTTCATTTTTTTATCGTATTTTCAGTTACTATTCCTTTATTTCAATGTAAAATTACATTCTCTGTACGCAGTACTCCATTTATGTAAATAAAACAGCTAAAATAAAATAATCAGCAATGGATGTTGAAACACTCGGCGGCCGAAGGCTCGCTGCGCTACCGTTCGCTACGCGCGTTTTGCCACGGTAACGATACATTGCGTGTGAGGTAATAAAACAAAACAGGTTTATTGGATTCCTATAATGTTCCTGAAATAATTTCATGTACTGGTCATCTTATTATGATATATTGAATTCACCCCATCAGTCTGCGGAGGGCTGTCCCTTACACCCTGTATAAAAGAGTAACCGTGGAGTTTCTTGCCGGTTCTTCTCCATAAGAAACGACCAATTGGAATGGAACCGTGCACCTAGCTTCTGACGTTTCATAAGTGCCCACGTAGGCTTATGTGAAATAAAATATTTTGATTTTGAATGTCGATTTTCAATTCAATAAATAACACATTACCTTAATATTCCAGGCGTTCGTGACAGCGAGTGTCTCGACGAACATCATCGCTCACGGCTGCGTCATCGGCTTCTCAGCGATCTTGATCCCCAGTCTGCGTCTGCCAGAGTCTCAAATACACGCCACACCCAGCGAAGAGTCATGGATAGGTAAGACCAGACAGACAGATACTTATTACCTTGCTAAGAAGATCATTGTTATTGTGCTTAAATCGGTATTTTCAAAACTTTCAAAACTTTCAAAACTTTCTATTTTGCAATCTGTACAGTGAATAACCCAGCCGTTACGTGGACGAATATTACTACGTTACTGAACATTCATTTTCAAATATGTATCTTTATTTAACCTCTGGCTGTTGCCCGCGGCTTCGCCCGCGTGGATGTCAATACTCCCCTATTGGAATCGGATTTTGTTCACAATTTCACGGGTTTTGATTTTTTTTGCGCGGAACCCTAATTATTTTTCTAAAATAAAAGTACCATAAGTTACTCTGTATAACATCAGCTATCTGCCAGTAAAGGCCCGTCAAAATCGGTCCCGCCGTTTCGGAGATTAGCTGGAACAGACAGATAAACTGACAGACAGACAAAAATGTTAAAAATTGCTTTTTCGTTATAAGTATGTGCAAGGTGTGTGAGCTGTGCAAGGTTATGGAAAGGGTACTGAACAGTAAGTTGCTGACCTACCTTGAAAACAATGATCTCCTCAGTGACCGTCAGTATGGCTTTCGCCGGGGACGGTCAACTGGCGATCTTCTTGTGTATGTCACGCACTGCTGGGGCGAGGCCATCGAGAAACATGGCGAAGCACTTGCTGTATCGCTTGATATCTCGAAGGCCTTTGACAGGGTCTGGCACGCTGGTCTACTCAGCAAGCTTCCTGCTTATGGCATCCCTGCTGATTTTTGTAGCTGGATATCAGACTTCCTTAGTGAACGGTCGATCAGAGTTGTCGTTGACGGCTGCTCTTCCGACCTTATGGCTATTGATGCCGGAGTTCCTCAGGGGTCTGTTCTCTCTGCAACTCTTTTCCTGCTACACATCAATGACCTACTACAGTCTGGTATTGTTGGGTACGCAGATGACAGTACAGTTTCAGAGAGATACTTGTCCAGCGCAAAAACCAGCGGGGCCGAAGTTCGTTCCTTGAGAGAGGCCATGGTAGAGCGGACAGATCTGACCTTAAGCCTTGTCTCCCAGTGGGGTGATGATAATCTGGTCTCTTTTAATGCCACCAAAACACAGGCGTGTCTTTTTACCGCTAAAAGGAGTAGTTTCGATCAAACTCCTACTTTTCGGGGTATATCTGTTCCTGTAACTGATCGGCTCGAGCTCCTAGGCATGGAGTTGACATCATGTCTCAACTTCGGTGCCACCATCGAGTACAAAGCTCAAACTGCGGCCAAGAAGCTGGGCATCCTGAATAGGGTGAAGCGATACTTTACGCCTGGATAGCTTTTAATTCTCTACAAAGCGCAAGTCCGATCCTGCATGGAGTATTGCAGCCACCTTTGGGATGGCTCGGCCAAATACCAACTTGCCGCGCTTGACTCGGTGGAACGCAGAGCTAAGAGGCTCATTGGCGACGTAAGACTGGTGGATGCCAAGCTTCACAGCTTGGCTCATCGCCGCAAGGTTGCCTGCTTGACGGTCTTCTACAGATTATACTTCGGGGAGTGTGCTCAAGAACTCCACGACCTCATTCCGCCGGCCCCCTTCTATCAGCGGACATCTAGACGCACTGCAGGTTACCATCCTTACCTAGTTGCTATCCCACCAATTCGCACTAAGCGTTTCCAAATGTCTTTTGTGATGCGCACAGCAAAGGAGTGGAACTCTCTGCCTGCGTCTGTGTTTCCGAATGCATACAACCCCGATATCTTCAAAGTGAGAGTGAACAGGCTTCTTCTGGGTAAGCTCGCTCCATCGTAGACTTTGTCTCTGTCATCTCTGACCTAGACTAGAGTCAAGAGCAAACCTATCTCAAATAAAAAAATAAAAAAAGTATCGTATAAATATACTGTCATATGCATTTAGTAAAAAGCTGTTATTTGACATTACAAACAGACACTTCAATTTTATCTATTTGTATAGTTATGTACACATAACAAAATGCACTTAACCTAAGCTACATTAACACCATATAATTGAAGCACTTTATGAGGCTAGCGATTCGCCTTTCAAAACTTTTGAGACATGGTTTTAACTGTTTACAACATGAACTCAACACACATGGTATATGATGACAATAACGCAAACTATTTAGTAATATACATATAATTTTACTAATTGTACCTTTATCAAACTGTTTTAAGTAATATGCTGATCGCATGGTGTACGTATATTAGAAACTGAGCGACCAGTCAATTACCAATGAACGTTACTGAACAAGTGCCCATCATCTTGACAGAGGTAATGGTGGAGTTATTTAAATAAATATTTATCTTCAAATACGCCATCCTTTCTGTAAAGTATGTAACAATTAACTATCTATATCCCGAATTGTCGATAGAAGCCACTACTAAAAATTCTCAGCTAATTGTCACAAAATATAAATGAAAACGCTCACACATACAAATTTTCTGATTCCAGCCTCAATCGTCGGCTTCGCGCTAATCACGGGAAACATCATAATTACACCTCTCATGGACCTCCTCGGAAGGAAGCGCTCACACCTGCTGACCATCATTCCTGTCTTGCTGGGCTGGTTCCTCCTCCTCTTGGTAAAGAACGTCGGCGGTCTCATTGCGGCCAGGTTCATACAAGGCATTGCCATGGGCATGCTGGGGCCATTGGGGTCCATCATCATAGGTGAAATGACGGATCCAGTCAATAGAGGACCATTTCTTACATGCGTGTCTTTATCATTGACAACAGGAGTGCTGTTCTGCCACTCCTTAGGCAGTTTCTTCAGTTGGGAGCAAAGCGCTTTAATTTGCTCCTTCATCACATTTACAAGTCTTGTCTTAATAATCTACAACCCTGAGTCACCGTCGTGGCTGATCTCAAAAGGAAGGATAGACGAAGCGAGGAAAGTCTTCCTGTGGCTCCGAGGAGACGGTGATCAACAACTGGATGAATTAGAAAAAATGATAGCTGCACAAAGAATGGCGAGAAAATCCAGTGTTATAGACCAAAATTTGTCAGCCTGTGCAAAGATTAAACGCTACTTAAGATACTTGAGAAAGACTATGAAGAAACCGGAGTTTTACAAACCCATTACTATAATGGTGTTCCTCTATGTGATGTTCCAGTTCGCTGGTATCAATGTCATCAGTTCCTATGCTACAGATATTATTAGTCAGGTGGTAGGGCCTGAAGCGAATGCTAAAGTCATAATGGTGGCTTTGGACATCGAGAGGCTTATCTGCAACATTCTTGCAGTCTACCTGATGAAGACTATGAAGAGAAGGACCTTGCTGTTCAGCACTGGGACGATATGTATCCTCTCCTACATTGCGAAAGGACTCTACGTTTATGCCAAACAAAATGACAAGTTGCCGTTTGAAGGCCAGTGGCTCCCAATCGGTTTGATAGGAATTTACATGTTTTCATTAACTGTTGGTATCTCTTCAATACCGTTTGCGGTTTCTGGGGAGATATTCCCGTTAGAATACCGTGGTTTGGGCAGCGGTATCAGTATTCTTGGTTTGTCATTGAATTTCTTTGTGGCTTTGAAATGTTTCCCGATGTTGACGTATTCTATCGGATTACCATGTACGTATTACTTGTATGCTAGTGTGGTTGCATTGTGTATGTCGGTAGTCTGGCTGATGTTGCCAGAGACAAAGGACAGGACTCTTCAGGAGATAGAAGACAGTTTCCGAGGCGTTACTCCCGCAGACGCAAAGAGTAGTGAGCCTCTGAATAAGGTACAAGGAGAATTAATGATGCGCAGAGTGAGTTCAGTTATTATGTATTGAAAGTATACACAAGTTTTACAATTACTTGAAAGAAGTCCTTGAACGATTATGGGAACAATATGCAGTACATTGTGTAGATACTGTTACTTATTAAGATGATGTATTGGAATCGGCTCTAACCTTAATTATTAAGTTAATTTTACGTAATTTATGAATTGTGAAATTCAATCTCAATCTAAGTGAATAAAACTATTTTTACTTCAGATCCGTTTATTCTCTCATAACTATGTTTTAACACTTTCAGTGCCCTAGGAAGGCTCAATGTTATTGGTTTACAAATTGGTTAAATTTCAACCCATTATTATTTTTTAATTTTGTTGTACCTATAGTCTAGGTATGGTTATCATACGACGCCATCGCCGCAAATAAAGGCTACCATACATGATCAGATCTATCTTCAGACCCGCCTCATCTCTTCTACTTGAAGAAATAATTCTTAACTAGCTTCAGGCCGATATGACACAAGTTCGTCTGTTCAGATTGGCCTTTTCATGTATGGTAGGCTTTATATCCGCACCCATCTGTGGTGGACTGATCCAGATAATTCCACCCTCTTCAAAAATCAGCGCCGGAGCACTGAACGTGTTAAATAAAGACACTCCTCCAAACTGCGTTGAAGCAGTAAAGCACGTCCTGTAGTCTCCCGTCCCTCTTCATCCACATTCCACTTTCTTCAGCTCCAACATCTTCTCCCCTTCATGCAGCTCAACCTTTCCGATATCACCTTTAATCCCTTTGAAATGACACTCTATCTCATATAGTGTCTTCCCCTTAGTTTCTGGTAGCAAGTAGTATAAGAAAATTCCACAGACAGAGATAGAGACTCCGTAGATACAGAAGGTACCACTAACACCAATGTGCTCAAAGGAGAATGGCGCCGTCTTGACAACAACGAAAAACATGATCGAAAGGAACATGCCAGAAATTCCACTTCCCAAGCTCCTATATTCTAGAGGAAAGACCTCTCCAGCGATAGCCCAGGGTATTGGTAGGATACCTAAAGTCTTTCCAAAGATGTAAACTAGGGTGGGTATAACCGGGGTCCATTTGTATTCATCAGGCAGGTAGCCAAAATCTCTTAGGTAAAGAAGAAGTGCGGCAAGGAATAGTGATACAACACTGATGTTAATTCCAAGGAAGAGAACGGTTCGTCTGTTGAGTTTGTTGACCACGAGGCAGGACAGGACGGCTGTTACGAATCTGACCACATCCACCATCATCATGCTGACGTTGGAGTCAATGGTTCCAGCACTGACTTCCTCCATCATTGGGACAGTATAGGATGGCACTACCGTCATCCCAGATATTTGGAACAGCACAAACATGAACATCATAATGATAGTCGGTTTATAGAACTCTGGTTTCCTGACTATCTGTCTGTATCCTTGCCATCGGGATCCTCGTCTTGTTCCTGTAGTTTTCTTTTGACTGTTGAGTAGAATCTCCAATTCTTTCTCAGAGCTAGGGTCGTAGCCTCTGAACCAATGGAAAGACTTTCTACATTGTTCTGTTAAGCCTCTTGAGGCAAGGTATGGTGGAGTTTCTGGGGATAATGTAACCAAGATCAGAGATAGGACATATACGCTGCCACAGGCAAGGCCAGCTGATCTCCAGTACAGCAAGGTTCCAAAGACGTGGGCGATCAGCATGCCGGTGGCGAAGGAGAAGGCGATGGTGGCGAGGAAAGCTCCTCGGTGCTTTGGAGCCGAGTACTCAGCTATGGAGACTGGTGCAGCCGCTGCTTGAATGCCCATGCCGAAACCCTGAAAATTTTAAATACTGTTTTAGTAATAGAATTAATAAGGTTATTTATAGTTTCAAACAAAATCGCTTTTCGTGCCTGTCAGTCTTTGTGACCACTTAGATCTTCATAGCTAGTAACCACACAATGGATTTTGATGCGGTTTTATTCTGAAAGGTGTATGTATATTCATTACATTTAACTTAGATAAACCACAGAAATGTCGATGTGTTGACATGTCGCCATTGCACCCGTGTGAAGCAATAATTAGTCATTCATAATTTCATTTCACTTCAATCTTTCTCACAAGAAGATACGAAAGCTTAATAAATATTGACATGCGCCGTTCATCGCTACCGAGAACCGAACACATGACATATATCATGCAAAACATGTGTTTGCAATGAACCCTTTAGTTAGATGGTCTTCATAAATCTGGGTCAACTTGTTGCTCAGTTGTTCATCAAAATTAACTTAAAATATATTTATTACGAGTAGCTTCAACTTTCTGACTAACTGACCGACTCTTTGAAAATTCAAAAGTGCCTGTAATTGGTTTATTTGAAATAAATGCTTTGAGTTGAGTTGAGTTGATTTGTAGCAATTGGTTTTATTGGTACGCTAAACAATGACAATATATCGTTAATATTGTACTCGGGAACATTTGATTAGGACGGAAGATGGAGATGGTAAAACGGATTCGATGGCCGACGTCAAGACTTGATAATATTGAGATGTGACTTAAATATAATATTGAGGTTTAGGAAGTGCAGTAAGGTTACCAAAATGGTGATGATTGAAAAATAATGTTTCGTAGTGAACTAATACAAGTTCACTTTAGAAAGACGCCTACTTATTCTCTGGTATTCTAATTTGAAAGTAATAAAACATTCCTGGTTATAATTTCTAACTAAATTATATTACATAGTGTCTTATGGGGCTCGTGGCTAAATGATAACAGCCGCACGGGTCGATCGAAGGTTAATCTACGCTGGCCGCGGTCAGTTAGTGGAAGAGTGTCCATCCACTACATATTGAGACCACTCCGTACCTCGGAAACCAGAGCGAGGTCTATGTCCAGCAACAGACGTCTTTCAGTAGAAATAATGATGATGATGATGATCGATGGTAATATCAAATTCTTTATTACCTGTAAGGATCTGCTGATCAGCAAGGCAGCAGGTCCTCTCGCCGTAGCCAGCAGAGCCCATCCTCCTAGAGTTGGCAGCGTGCTGAGCTGGTTGGTCAGCTTCCTGCCGAGCTTCTGAAGACTGAAGGGCGCCACAATGATGCCGGAGATCAGCGCCAGGCCCAGGATTGAGGCTGAAAACATGAGGAAACGCGTTGTTAGTAAATTTATTATGTAGTTGTTACTTGAACATAACATAACATAACATCACGCCTCGTTTCCTCGAAGGGTTGGGCAGATGGGCAAAGGTGTACCTACAGTACTCCCACATTTCGCCAGTTATGTTTAAGTCCCATGTAACAGGGGGCGAGACTATTGCCATCAACCGGGCACCAATCCAGACTCCGGGCTGCTACTGAGAAATTACAGATAGAAAAATCCAAAAACACTGCCCGACCTGGGAATCGGACACAAAACCTCATGCTCAGCAGTAACGCTTGCGACTATTAGACCAACGAGGCAGTAAAACGTAAGTATGTTTAAATAAATAAGTATTTAACAAATCAACTTTTTTACAAAAAAAAAGGAACCGACTTCCAAAAAAAAACACTACAAAGTGACTAATAACTTTAACTCCGGAAGTCGGTGTCTTTGGATTTGTATTTTAGTTTTTTGTTTGTAATTTATCTAAGTTACCTACAATAGCCTAATGTCAACTGCTCGTGTTCCTTTTTTAACAAAATATTGCTTTTCTCGATGCAGGGACGTTAATTGTTGAGGACTTCTCCTGGTACTTCACCATCTTCAACGAGCATAATTTGCTTAGCAACCATATTAAAGTAATCGAATCCCAACCTGTGAAATACTGATTATCGAGTAGTTCCGGTGGGTATCTGTGGTCTTCATCATCAGTTCCACTTCACTAAATGGTGCTTTCCGAGAGCAAATGCACTACTTAGTTACTATAAAAAGTACCCAAATCGCTATATGTGTGCCTATAATGTTTGAAGAGTTCCCTCGATTTTTCCGGGATCCCATCATTAGATCCTGACCTGATGACAATGGGACCTTCTGGGAAGTATACCCTTTCAAACAGAAAAAGAATTTTCCAAATCGGTCCAGCCGTCTTCGAGTAATCGGGGAAAATGATTACGACAAACTGAGAACTTTCTCCGTTTTTTTGAAGTCGGTTCGAAAAGTTCATGATTTTAATAAATAATCAGTGGACATAGACGTCACAAAATGTGATAACAAATAATATGATTTTAAATAGGAGTATATTGACACCGGTTGGATCTCATATTAATAATTGATTTGACCAGCGCAGCGGAGTAATTGCTTAACACACTGACAGTGGGAATCGGTTTCATTTTGACAGTACAATAACATTCATTGCGTTATTTACGTTTTTGAGCAAACAAATTTTTCGGACATACAGGCAATGGATTAGCAATATGCTTCAAATATTCTGATTAATAATGTGTTACGCAATTAGGGTGCTGATATTTCTTCGAAATTGAAGATAGTCAATACTGATTATGAATATTAGTAGAAGCGTGTTGTCGGTAGGTTTCCTCGAAGAGCGGCGGCCGCCATATAGCGTCTGCAATGTGGCGGCGAATGCATTGCTATGTAAACAACAGTGACAGCAAGTATTATAACATCATCAAGATACACAAAGTGGATTAAATACATAATATCGAAGCTAACTCAAAAACTATGGGTCTACCGCGCAAGCTTCCTTTAACATTATTGAAAAACGAATTTTTAAAATCAGTCTTCAATTGACGAAAATATCGATGAACATTATATAAAAAAATAAGACATACAGGACATACAAGGTGTAATTTTAATCAGCGTTAATTTCTAAAGGGGTCATTGTACTCATCACTATGAACAACTTTTACTATGGGACTAAACCTGAAATCGCGAAAAAAAAAATTAGATTTTCCCTACATTTATGTTCGCATAACTCGTCAAAATGTAGGGAACACCTGACTTTTTTTTCGCGATATCGGGTTTGATCCCATAGTAAAAGTTGTTCATAGTGATGAGTACAATGATGACTAAAAGTACACCTTGTATAAGTAACCTGCTCCGTTTAATGAAAGAGAACGCTTCGCATACAGATATTTATTTGCACACGATCCTGATATATTTGCAATCCACTTCAATTTGCTATGCCAACAGAGTCACATTCTTATGAGATTATAGCTTCGACCCTGGATTCCAACTCCAACGACAGCTGCCCTACTTGTGTATTAACTTAAAACCCAGGAGATTGTTAACTTGCACCCTAATTACGTAACACACTATCAATCACAATCTGAATGATTTTGAAGCAAATTGTTAATCCATTGCTTCATAAGTTCGAAAAATGTGTCTGCTCAACAACGTAAATAACGCAATGAATGTTGTTGAACTGTCAAAATGTAACCGATTCCTACTGTGTGTGTTACGCAATAGCCCTGCTGAAAATGTTTCTAAAGATTCTATACTTATTCTTAGCAAAGCACCATCCAAACGATTGGATTAAACTTAGACTCGTGATCACAAATGCCTACACCCGCGTGACTGCCCCTTAAGTGCCATAAGATCAAGATAGATTGGATTGTGATCCTTGAACAGTCGTGACTCCGTGGTACTTACACGCCTAGATACAAAATATGTCTCAATCTTTTGGTTGAATTGCTCTGCACGCGAAGCATGACCACCATAGAAACGGGTTTTGTCGACGGAAGAATAGACAAGATGACACATCGCCATGCTTAGACGAGACGGTAGAAATTTTTCTACAATCTGTCATTTTGTTTTGTGTGTTTTTGTTTGTCTTGTTTTGTATTTTGTTTTTTGTGTTCTTTTGTCTGTTTTGTATTTTGTTTTGTTTGTATGTTGTATTTTGTCTGTTTTGTATTTTGTTTTGTTTGTATGTTGTATTTTGTCTGTTTTGTATTTTGTTTTGTTTGTATGTTGTATTTTGTCTGTGTGTTGTTTTGTTTGTTGTGTTTGTTTTGTTTGTTGTTGTTTTGTGTTTTTATTTTGTTACCTTTAACTTTTCAAGTCACTAAACATATTTTAATGTTCTTTGTGTTCATCAACTACAGGCATTTTTTATGATTAAATGGAGACTCCTCGATATGCAGTGTAAGCCAAATGGAGACTCCTCGATATGCAGTGTAAGCCAAATGGAGACTCCTCGATATGCAGTGTAAGCCAAATGGAGACTCCTCGATATGCAGTGTAAGCCAAATGGAGACTCCTCGATATGCAGTGTAAGCCAAATGGAGACTCCTCGATATGCAGTGTAAGCCAAATGGAGACTCCTCGATATGCAGTGTAAGCCAAATGGAGACTCCTCGATATGCAGTGTAAGCCAAATGGAGACTCCTCGATATGCAGTGTAAGCCAAATGGAGACTCCTCGATATGCAGTGTAAGCCAAATGGAGACTCCTCGATATGCAGTGTAAGCCAAATGGAGACTCCTCGATATGCAGTGTAAGCCAAATGGAGACTCCTCGATATGCAGTGTAAGCCAAATGGAGACTCCTCGATATGCAGTGTAAGCCAAATGGAGACTCCTCGATATGCAGTGTAAGCCAAATGGAGACTCCTCGATATGCAGTGTAAGCCAAATGGAGACTCCTCGATATGCAGTGTAAGCCAAATGGAGACTCCTCGATATGCAGTGTAAGCCAAATGGAGACTCCTCGATATGCAGTGTAAGCCAAATGGAGACTCCTCGATATGCAGTGTAAGCCAAATGGAGACTCCTCGATATGCAGTGTAAGCCAAATGGAGACTCCTCGATATGCAGTGTAAGCCAAATGGAGACTCCTCGATATGCAGTGTAAGCCAAATGGAGACTCCTCGATATGCAGTGTAAGCCAAATGGAGACTCCTCGATATGCAGTGTAAGCCAAATGGAGACTCCTCGATATGCAGTGTAAGCCAAATGGAGACTCCTCGATATGCAGTGTAAGCCAAATGGAGACTCCTCGATATGCAGTGTAAGCCAAATGAGATTATGAAATAAACTTATTTTTATTTTATTTTTTTTATTTTATCACCAATCACCGTGTTTTATTTGATCAGAATTTATTTTTGCATTCTTAAATATTTAAACGATTAATAGTAGATTGTTTGCCTAAGGAGCAAACAAGTATTTTAAAGGTGAGAGAGTTTATTTGGATAAGTTGTGAGCGCAGCGAGGGGCTCTGGGGGCAGTGGAACACAACAGGCTCATAATAATAAGTTTAAATACACTCTTAATTTCCCATACTGTAAAGTCTATCACGTCTGCTCTACTTTGCAAAATGTAGACTATGCTTTAATATGGCTTAAAACGAGTTCAGTAAATAAATCATAAGAATATTAAATACCAGGAAACGCGTGGTGACAATGTATATTACTGTCTTCCTACGTCTATATAATAATTAAATTAATAAGTGTCCAGATGGTAAGCATTTCCAGATGTCGCACTCATAAATTATTAGAGAACTGGCTGTGAGAAAAAACTCAATAGTTGAATTTGAATAAAATTAGACAAATATAAATAAACTATGCTTCACTACGTCACTACATATTATAAAACAAAGTCGGGCGCCGCGTCTGTCTGTCTGAACGCGATAAACTCAAAAACTACCGAACGGATTTTCATACGTGCAAAGCCGGAGTGGGTCCCTAGTATTTAAATACAAATAAGTCTATTATTATTATACCTTGACATTTAAAGAGTAAGGTCATTGTTGAGAAACAATTTAACTAATAAATATTATAGCCATCGAAATACAACAACACCATGAGAAATAATTGAAACTTCGAAAAAACACTGAAAAAACTTTCTACTTACCTTTTTAGGGTTCCGTACCTCAAAAGGAAAAATCGGAACCCTTATAGAATCACTCGTGTGTCTGTCTATCTGTCACATCCAATTTACTCCGAATCTAATGGACCGATTAAGTTGTTTGTTAAACATATGAATTTTTGTGACCCAAACGCGGACGTGTAACGTAAATATTTTTTTTCCCTTGTCCTAGGGTTCATCAATAGTATGGACCCCAGTGGCGCAGCTGCAATTATCATTAGAGGGAAGCCGAAGAAAAAATTGTTCAGTTTCCTTAAACTCAGACAAAAAATTGCAGGCATTTTTGTAATGTTTACCAGTTTAATACAGTCAACAGATTAAATAATCTGTTGACTGTATTAAACTGGTATTAAATAATATATGTAATTTGATGTAATATGTTACACAGTTACACACACAGGTTTACCATATTATTTGGCAATAGTAGACACTAAGAAGAGTGGTGGTTCCGAAGGGAAGCCGACAGGAATCGAGTTGTATGAAGGCTGCGCCCCTGATGGACCCTAATCTTATTACAATCTAGCCTTATAAATAGACTAATAAATTTATTTTATAAAAGAAAAATAAAATAAAACCAAAAAAAAAACAAAAACTCAAAAAATAAACCAAAAACAAAACCAACCAAAAAAAACCTAAACCGTACCGTACCGTAAGTTATAAACCTAAACTATTAGATCCAATAGCACTTTTCTCATTGTCTTATAAAGGCATGGTGAACAGGGTGTAAAGTTCACTCATCCTCCATAGAAAAGAGAGGATCCTCCGACCAGACGGGTGTTGCGTCTGGTGGGCTAGTGCCCGACGGTTGATGAGGGATGTTGTACTTATAGATGCATGAGGATCAGGGTGTAAAGTTCACTCATCCTCCATAGAAAAGGGAGTGTCCTCCGACCAGACGGGTGTTGCGTCTGGTGGGCTACTGCCCGACGGTTGATGACGGGATGTTGTACTTATAGATGCATGAGGAATAGGGTGTAAAGTTCACTCATCCTCCATAGAAAAGGGAGTATCCTCCGACCAGACGGGTGTTGCGTCTGGTGGGCTACTGCCCGACGGTTGATGACGGGATGTTGTACTTATAGATGCATGAGGAACAGGGTGTAAAGTTCACTCATCCTCCATAGAAAAGGGAGTATCCTCCGACCAGACGGGTGTTGCGTCTGGTGCGCTACTGCCCGACGGTTGATGACGGGATGTTGTACTTATAGATGCATGAGGAATAGGGTGTAAAGTTCACTCATCCTCCATAGAAAAGGGAGTATCCTCCGACCAGACGGGTGTTGCGTCTGGTGGGCTACTGCCCGACGGTTGATGACGGGATGTTGTACTTATAGATGCATGAGGAATAGGGTGTAAAGTTCACTCATCCTCCATAGAAAAGGGAGTATCCTCCAACCAGACGGGTGTTGCGTCTGGTGGGCTACTGCCCGACGGTTGATGTCGGGATGTTGTATATATGCTAGTCGCGCGGTAAACTCTGATTGCGCGATGCAGGATTTTGCGCGACGTCAGTGTGATGCATTCCAATGAGGCGATGTAGATGTGCCGCCACACTCTCTATTAAGGCGAATATACTTCGTTCTTGTGTTTGTTTGGCACTTTTGTACTTTACACTATTCACTAACACTAAACACTAACTCGAACGGTTATGTTCTTTTTAGTCTTCTGACTATGTTTGTGTGGTCGAGAAGCTGGCCTCCACGTTCACATGCTGATGAGGTCTCTTTTCGTAAGCTTCTGCAAATTTCTGGATCACTTTTTCGACGAACTCAACTTTTAGATCCCGGAAGAATCAAAAAGAGTGACCGTCGGCACATTTCATTTCATTTTTAGACCATTCGGAGTGCAGTAAAAGACGCCAAATTCCGAAATCCAACATTGCTACTTTTTCACTAATTAATTAATTTTTCACTTTAGATTAATTTTGTGTTCAGACGAGTGAAAGATGAAAGACATAAATGAACAAATTTTAAAGCGTCTGATATCAGCTTGAGGCCAAGGTGAAATGTGTTGTAATTCTGATAACCAAGAATTCAAGGCTTGCACACACTATGAAAGAAATTCATCAGTCATTAAAAAACTCAACAAGGAAATTGTATGACGCATTCCGCGTAACAAGAGGATAATCTGCCTCAGATAATAGCAGTAATATACCAGTAACCACAGACTAGCTGTCCACAGACACGCGGGGGTCATATTTATGGTACAGTAGGTATTTTATAAGCACGCTAGCGATCTCGCCCCCTCGCCCCCTCCCCCCGCCCCTGCTTCCCACGCGTGTAATGACGTCATGTCAAAACATCGAGATTTGTTTGCTATTTCTAAGCTCTTCTTGCTTTTATAACTTGAAAAACTTTCTGGAATAAATGCTCTAAGTCTAAATGATAGTGAAAACCGTGTCAAAATCAATTCTGTCGTTTTGATGATTTTAGCGCACACACAGACGGACACGGGATGCTACTTTGTTTACACTGTGTAGTTGGTAGGTACCTATACAGGGTGTAAGGGACAGCCCTCCGCAAACTAACAGGGTGCATTCAGCTCCGTGTTTTGAATCATATTCCACCGAAAATATTCTCAGGAAAATTTTCATTTTTTTATCGTTTTTCTCGGTTACTATTCATTTAATCCAATGTAAAATTACATTCTCTGTACGCAGCACTCCATTTATGTAAATAGAACAGCTAAAATCAAAAATCAGCAATGGGTGCTGAAATATTCGGCGGCCGAAGGCTCGCTGCGCTGTCGTTCGCTACGCGCGTTTTGCCGCGGTAACAATACATTGCGTGTGAGGTAATAAAACAAATCAGGTTTATTGGATTCCCATAACGTTCCTGAAATAATTTCATGTACCGGTCATCTTAGTATGATATATTGAATTCACATCATCAGTCTGCGGAGGGCTGTCCCTTACACCCTGTATACCTAGATTAAACACATGAAGTGAATTAATGTAAATTATATATAATTAAATTTTATACCAGACGCACCCCAGTGATGCCTTACAGCATGTATTAAATCACGTTTTGTTTAAGTTAATAATTTTGTAATTTATTATAGTTTTCTTCGCATATTTATTTTAAGAGTTCCTTTCCTTGTGGATCATAGAAGTAGGTAAACATGCTCAAGAGACTAGCAAATCGTATCAAGAAGAATCATATATCAAACTACTACCTTTTTTTTTTTTGTGGATGGGAAATCATCAAATGACTTCTCCCGCTCTGGGCGGAGCGGGAGGGCGTGTCAGACTTTTACTGACTAAAACCCACCCGTGTTCCTTCTGTTGCCGCGCCACGGTAACTCTTTCGAACATCCCGCAAATCAAACTACTACCTATCACCATAATTTAAAGCAAATTTCTATTCCATTCTATTCTATTCTCAATCTATCAGTGCCGCAGCAGTGGTTCTTAAAAGATATAAAAAATAATATTCTTCCACGCGACCAATTAAAGTTTAGTTCTAAGAGTCCCTAAAACCCGTTTCATAAGGTATGCTATGTTCAACCGTCGCACTCCCAAAGAAGATGATGATGAACATTTTGTTAAGTTAAAGAAAGCGCAAAAATCCACTCAGGTATGTAGTGCTTGACAGTAATGACTCGGGTAGCCCGCGAATTCAAATTTTCTTACGTTTTTTGCAATTAGCAGGTCAGTATTAGGTTGTATATTGATTAAAATATGATTCGCGACCGTAACAAATATGTATTTACAGAATTATAATCATTAAAGTCACCAATACAACTGTCTAAGACCAAGTAATTCTGTTGAATGACTATTTCATGAAATCTTAACATTTCAGGATTATACTAATTTAAGAAATTGTATTACTGATTCTAATATTATAATTCTGTAAATAATATTTGTTACGGTCGCGTATCATACTTTAATCAGCATACACCCAGACACGACTGCAAATTGCAAAACTCGCAAGAAAATTTGAATTTCGCGGGCTACCTTAGCGGTTCCCCCTTAAACTTTGTTGTGTAATCGTGGCAAATACTAATGGCTAATTGACTATTCCAAAACACTGCTAAAACCTGAATCTTGATGTAACCAGCACGCGTAGCGTGACCACTTCTATCTATAGTCTACGTAGAATAGACATTTTATCTCTTTCTATTCAAAGTGACATTTCTTCATTATTGACATCGCGCCGTGAAATCTTTCTACAATCTGTCATTTTGTCTTTCGTTTCTTCCGTTTCTACGGTAGAAATGCTTCCACTTCTAATCTTGTGATTCATGTTTTAGCATCGTTCGGACCAAATACTATTAGATCCAATACTTCAACATACCTATCCAAGACTCATGGTCGGGAGTCAGCCGGAGCGCAGACCCTGGCTCTCTCAGCTGCTGCAGCAGAACTCCTGGGAAGGCGATGTTAGCGCCAGTCCCTATCATGTACATCACCACTCCGCTCACTGCCAGCAGCTGGAAGGTAAACGCAGGTTTAGTTAGGGTCGGGGTTGGTCTCCTAGTTTGCTGTGCCCGACAGGGTCCGCGATGATCATGTTTTGTAAACCAACCAGCTAAGTTCGCATTGTGGAATGTAATAAATATATTGAGTACTTATTGAGTGTTGGAGAGGAAAGAATGAAAATTAATTTATGGTATTGCTGCTGTTGCTGTTTGTAGTTTCGTGACAGACTGTTCTAGCGAAAGGATGGGACGATAGTGGAAGAGACATTAATGGGGGAAATTACATCATTAATTTGGAGTCAGGAGTTCAAAATGTGGTTGCTAAAGGCAAGTAAAAGATAAAAGATTACGTCAAGATGATCCTAGCAGCCGTCCTCCTATCCATATCCATACTATCCATACTCCATACTATACTTACTATACTATACTATAAAATTATAAATTCGAAAGTAACTCTGTCTGTCTGTCTGTATGTTACCTTTTCGCGCCTAAACCACTGAACGGATTTCGATAAAATTTGGCAAGGAGATAGATGTCATCCTGGGAAAGGACACAGGCTACTTTTTGTTTCAAAAATAATCCTACAGGGAGTGATACAGGGGATGAAAGTTTGTATGGAAAACTCAGCATTTCTTAAGTTAGGAATATGAAAATTCAAATGTATGCTTTTGATAGGAAATAAAGAATTATATGGTTTAGCGTTTTTGAAAAACCATCCCCTAATGGGGTAAAATATAAATGACAGAGTATTGAGGTAATAAACATTAAAAACAAAACAAAACTTTCAGCCGAATTGATAACCTCCTCCTTTTTTGAAGTCGGTTAAAAATAAGGGAGTAACTACGTCAAGAAGTTGGGCAGCAAGCGTCCTCAATTCCTCATGTCTGCTAATAGCAACGTCTGCAATAATATTCCAGCTTTAAACCCGTTCATTGCAGCGGTCATTTGAATTTGGAAGCTTTTTAAATAAACCTCATTGCCACCTATCTATCTATAAGTATATATGTACGTTCAACTCATTGTAGGTATTGAGTTCGTCCCATTTCCAAGAATGAGCTATCGCGACTTGAGTGGTCATTGGCCATTGACCTACCACATACCCAAAGTCATTTGATGCTGTTTAAATTTTGCAAGAACGGTTATGCAATCGTTTTCGTTAAACTTGTTTTCTTTGCATATTTGTAAAAAGTTTCGATGATGACACGATAACGGTGACTACACTTTTTTATAAAAGGAGAAACTGACTGACTGACTGACTGACATATCAACGCACAGCCGAAACTACTGGGACTAGGAACGTGAAATTTTGCACACGGCTTCCTTTTATAATGTAGGGGAGCACTAAGAAGGGGTTTTTGGAAATTCGACCTGTAAGGGGGTAAAAATGGGGTATTTCGTTAGTATGAAAAACCTTATTCCTTGAGTTAATAAACTTGAAACTTGGCCCAAATACTTATCTTTATAAATTATGAACTTTGTAATTTTTGGTTTTTATAAAGTACCCCCCCACGAGGGGGATTGGGGGGTGTCAAAAAATGTATGGAAGAATTTTAACACGCAATCTGATTATTTCGAAACTCAGTATTTATACTTAAGTCCAAAAATAAAGAATAACCTGTATCAAGGTTTTTCGAAAATCTACCCCGGACGGGGTGAAAAGGGGCTGTCAATATTACAGGGGAGAATTTTACTGCGTAGCTTGATTAAATCGAAAATTGGTATGAATAATCTTTGAGTCAAGGTTTGGAAATATCCTAAACGATTTTTGTAAATTCCACCCCTGTGGGGGTGAAAACCGGGGATATAGTTTAGATGAAAAATCTTATTCATTTGGTTAATAAACTTGAAACTTGGCACGAATATTTGCCTAAATAAGCAATAAAGTTTCTTACTATTGGTTTTTCAAAACTACTCCTGACGGGGTGAGAAGGGGTAATTAGATTTTTAAGAGGAGGATTTTACTGTGTGGCTTGATTAACTCAAAAATGGGTATAAGAAATCTTTGATTTCAGTTATGGAAAAATCCGAAACGATTTTTCGAAATTCCACTCCTGTGGGGGTGAAAAGAGGGGATACAGATTATATGAAAAATCTTATTCACTTGAAACATGGCAATATTTGCCTCAGGAAATAATATAAATTGTCACTCTTAGTTTTTTAAAAGAAGTAAGGAACACTAAGACCGTAAGAACAGTAAGGAAAAATTTTAACGCGCTGTCATATTAATTCGAAACGCGGTACTAATACTTTTTCGAAAGTCAGTGTCTTTGGATCTGTATTTTAGGTTTTTGCCGAAATTAAAGTTATTTTTCACTTTGTAGTGTTTGTTTTGGAAGTCGGTTGTTTTTATTGTTCACTTTTTAGTGGGTCTGTTTGTAATTTATCTGAGTTACAATAGCCTAATGACAACTGCTCATCACCTTTTACAAAACATTGCTTTTCCCGAAGCAGGGACGTTAATTGTTGAGGAGTTCTCCTAGTACTTTACCAACAGCTCCACTTCGCCATATGCATTGTGACGAGCTTCTATTGCTTAGCAATAATTTTAAAGTAATGGAATCGCAACCCGTGAAATACTTATTATTGAGTTGTTCCAGTGGCCATCTTACCATCTGCGGTCTTCGTCATCAGTTCCACTTCACCAAATGTTGCTTTCCGAGAAGAAATGCACAATTTACTATAAAAAAATACAAAAATCGCTATAGGTGCGCCTATATTGAAGAGTTCCCTCAATTTCTCTAGGATCCCATCATCAGATCCTGACCTGATGACAATGGGATCACCTGGAAAGCCTTTCAAACAAAAAAAAAATACCCTTTCAAACAAAAAAAGAATTTTCTAAATCGGTCCAGCCGTCTTCGAGTAATCGGGGAACCATAAAAAAAAAGATTCCGAAGAACTGAGAACCTCCTCCTGTTTTGAAGTCGGTTAAAAATAATTTATAGCCAGAGTGCGTCTCATGACATTTCCAATAAGCCCCAACACGGCTAGGATACATTGTTTTATTACTGTTCTGAGTTCAATGGTACCATTTTCATCAGAAGCATTTATTTAAATTTGCTTCGTCATAGTCGTTTAACTATCTTAATCGAGATATCTTATCGCCACCCGTGAAATACTTATCATTGATGAGTTCCTGTAGCCATCTGTGGTCTTCTTCGTCAGTTCCACTTCATCAAATCACACTTTCTGAATGCAAATGCTTGATTTGTTGACGAAAATACCAAAATCACTATGTGTTTGCCAATAATATTTGAGGATTTCCCTCAATTCCTCATGGATCCTATCATCAGAACTGGATTTGGATAAAAATGGGACCAATCTGGAAGTCCAATCCTTTCAAATAAAAAATATTTTTTTAAATCGGTTTATAAATGACGGAGTAACAGTAACAAACATTAAAAAAAAACCATACAATCGAATTGATAACCTCCTCCTTTTTTTGAAGTCGGTTAAAAATAGTAACGAAGTCAGAACTGTGCATTGCATATATGTATTTAAAAAGAACGAATTGAACGAGTCTGTTGGGCACACTATAGTTTTTAGAATTTTTGTCCGTTTGTTGTTTGTCGGGATGTATGTTCCGGATTGGCGCAAAAACGGTTGATTGAATTTAGAGGAACTTTGGGATACAGATGTTTTAGAACCTGGATTAACACGCAGGGTAGGTACTAATTTGATATATTCCAACATACACGCGGGCGAAGCCGCGGGCAAAAGCTAGTTTGTTTATATGCAGACAATCGAATGGAGAATTCTCTAAGAGGCGATGACTTTAGGTTAGTACCTAAAGTTCGTATTCACTGCACTGGAATCCAACGGGGTGGTGACCGGAGAGCCAAACCTGTTATTTTGCAGAGGTGACCCTGCTCAGAGAATAGCAGATGTTTGAATGAAAAGAATAATGTATTGATTGAGTAAAATCAGAGTTCAAAAGTTACTGAAAATAACAATAATGAAGAGATTGAATTCTAACAATGTATGAAGAGCCTTCACTTTGATTTGAGGCAGTGTCACCAACCAACCAATTAACAGTATTTGATGTAATCAGCACCCAAAAAGATAAACCACGAATTGATGCAGTACTCCTTCGGATTTTTGGAAGTCGGTTAAAAAAGATGCAGCCAACTGCAGCTAGAAATATTTAGATCTTTACGAACCTGTCTCAAGAACGGAGACACCCTCGCGTACGTTCCTTCCGTCATGATGTCGGAGTTGGGACACTTTTTTGGAAAGTCCAAGGTTTACATCTGTCTTCTGTGTGTTATGGACATCTGTGGAAGACAAGAAAGGTGTTAAATTATTCGTAGGGCTCAATACACAATACTTTATTTGCATTCCACAACTATATGTGAACATTATGGACCCTGTAGGACACAGCAAAATAGTAGGAGAGGGGAAGCTGATAGGCGTTACGGCTATGAATGTACGGACAGGCTGAGGAAGAAACGTTGGATGGAGTGTGTCTAAGGTGATACGGCTAGAAATGGAGTGAATATGGAGATGACGGCAGATAGAGACCCAAAATAAATTGGGATAAGTCCCAATTTATTTGGGGTCGGCGTAGTTGTTACTAACTCAACCAGCGCTGTGGCTCTGTCTCGCATAGGGTCACAGCATTATGCTGAGCGATGGCCGTTTTGCGTGGATGTGACCCATATTTTCCCTTTAACTTGTTCTTTTTTGTGTTTTGTGTTGTGTCAAGTTTTACCGCAAATAATTTTCAATTTTTTTTTCTTTAACAATTTAGCAAACATCATAATTAACTAGCAAAGTCTTGAAGTGATGCTTCAAAGACCGTTAGAGCTCGTCTAAGCTGACATGTGGCGCCCCACTACCACATTTACCAGTGTACCTGTACGTATACTAATTTAAGGAGTGGGTCACGTCATTTCAGCTTACCCGAGGCGTACACCTAATCCGTCATTGGTCGAAGTATACTCGTACGTCGTCGGTCGAATTCGGTCGATCGAATCAAATAATATGTAAAAGAATGTGAAAGTGTAGTACAAACTAGTAACCTACACTTAGTTATCGGACGTCATCGGGCGATGTCGTTTGAAGAAGTGTACGCAGTTATTCTTTTATACATGTTTGGTTCGATCAGCCGAGTTTGGCCGACAATGTACGAGCATAGTTTCGGTCGATGACGGATTGGGTTTACGAGAGCCGTTAGACGAGCTCTACACTTGTCATCGGAGCGGAGTTTAACAGAAAAGTTGATAAACAATTCGCACTTATTTAATAATTATATTATCCGTATTGAATGTTGACATCTCTCTGATCATGGCATAACAATTTTAGCTGCAGTTAACAGCGTACGACGATGACGTGCAGTTGGGAATACCTTTATATGTCCAACAGGGGACTGCTATACAGGGTCAAATTAAATTAGCTAGCGAAACTCCGCATACGTGTATCGATATCTAAACACGAAAAAATAAAACATTGATGTTTTTTTTGGGATTAACGACCGCTGGTGTTATTGTTACGTCTTGAAGTATGAGTTGGGAAAATCGTTTTTTGTTTTTTTTTTGTTTTATGGTGTTTAGATCCACACCACGTCCACCCATCACGTCTGTGAAGTTTACACAAAGAAAACTGATTTTTTAAACTGATATTTCAAGTGACTACACTATCTGTGGTTGTTGACCCAAAAAAAACTCATCAAGTTAATTTATTTTTTGATTGATCATGGTTTGATATCGATACCCATCACGTTTGCGGAGTTTCGCTAGATAATTTAATTTGACCCTGTATATGTACTTACCTACACGGTGCTAGATTAAAATGTGCAAGTAAGTAGGGATTCATGAAAATAACCAAAAAGATAACATGAAAATTAACTTTTATGATGTGACCAACTCTGAAATATGAATAAAATCCTGTCTCATACATTTTGTCGAGATACGCGATTTCTGGGTTGGTCCCATAGTACCTAAGATGTTAATTTTCATGGGTACTTATTATTCACTCTCTTAATGTATGTTCCTGCACTCTCAGATGATCCTGAGACGGAAACAGAACAAGACAGGTGCTACAGGAAAATTGTAAACTAAGTAAGAATTAAAATCATACTTTGTATTGCATAAATCTAGTAGGTTTTTATTACTTATGCGCAACAACACAAATAACTAGTTGTCTATTCCTCAATCACCAGCGCGGTTATAGCGTAATACACACAAACTGACAACGGACCGCGGTACCTTTCATTTTGACAGCTCAGCCACGTTCATTGCGTTATTTACGTTGTTGAGCAGACGAATTTTTCGAACTCATGAATCCATGGATTAGGAATTTACTTCAAAAGCCACGGATTGTAATTAAAACTGTGTTACGCAATTAGGGTGCTGACTAGGCAATCATTGATATACGTTATATTAAACTTGGCAAGTGAAAGTAGCAAATAAACAATTTAGCAGCTAGCTCATAATGCTATGAACGTATTCAACTTACATGGCTTGTATGACTGAACGTTTTCTTTTAAACCTCTAAGATCTTAAGAGCCAAATGTCAAAAAAAAACAACAGTTAAAATACAAGGAAAACTAATCTAAAATTCGCATAGTATTTCACAATCCTACTAATGTTATTATTATAGACGCGAAAGTTGATAGATGGATGGATGGATGTTTGTTACTCTTTCACGCAAAAACTATACTATAGTTTATAACCTGGATTAACATATAGGATACTTTTTATCCCGATATCCTTACGGGATCGAGACTTATGCGGGTGAAACCGCGGGGCGCTGCTTGTATACCATATTTAATTATGATTTTTCTTCAAATGAGAAATATTTAAAATAAAAAAAAATAAAATAAAATCCATTTATTTCAGGTTCTCCCATATTAAAAAAAAAATATACACCTTTACGACAACAACAAGATACGTACAAATCTCAATTTAACATGAAAATGTAAAAATAATAATAAAAATCAGAACTACAATGTCAAGGAAATCAAATGAAAGTCAATGTCACATAAAAATTAACCTGAAATTAAATTAATAATATATAATACAAATACAAATAAGGGCACATTTCGGATAAAATAGAATAACATCAATTAATAAAAACTCAGCAATAATCCAAATTAGTCGCTAACATGCCCTGGCTATATGCCTACTGCAGCACTTCTTAATATAAGGGCAGTCCAAACGAGACTCCCGAGATATTAAAAAAGTCGATCTCAAATGACAGCACTTTTCAGTTTCAGTCAAGTACAGTTTCAGTTTACTGATTTAAGCTTGTATTTAAGCATGTTTATAGCAGTTACCTAGAAATTACTTGGATTTTAAGACGCAGATATATGCTAACAGCCTTGAGTGCATAGATTGCGTGTTCTGTGCTGAGTTCACGAAACGCGTCGTACGTCCACCCAGTAATAGGACTCGCCCATCAAGGAGCGCTGTCCCTAATTCGACGCATTATTAATTTATTTTAAACACGTATACTAAAAGATAAATAATTAAACTATATTTGAAATGGTTTCATAAAAATATGCTTGATAGTTTTTGAGTGATTCTCAGTTTTTTATCCGCGTTAGATATAACTTTACACTATGAAATATAAACATAATCTGAAATATTCACATTTTAATTTGCTCTAATTTAATATACATTTTTTTCCAAATCATTATCACAACTCGTTTAGACGTGATCTTCAGTTTAAAATCATTAAAAGTCGGTTACCGTCGCCTTAAGTGTATTTATTATTTTATTATTAGTATTAGTAATTAGTGTTCATATTACGATAGTCTTTCCTAACATTCTAGTCTAGCCCTAAGTGATACAGAGAAAGTTAAGTGCTTGCCAAGTGACAGAAAGGGACAAAATACGACACTCGGTCGAAATGACAGAGACAGAAATAAACAGGGTTATTTATTTAGTAGCACACCACGTACTTATAGGTACAGGGAAAACTGTTAGCGGACTTTCCGAGTTATTTGAGTTAGTAACAACTAGTCAACTAAATTTGTACTGGTACTGATTAGGATACATCTATACAAATAAATAATATTGAAGTGTCTGTTTGTAATGTCAAAATAGCAGCTTTTAACTAATTGCATAAGAAAGCATATATGTACGGTACTGCACACAGTCCATCCTACATTTCTTTGGTCCTTTTCTTAAAGCCGTTGCTGACAGTAGGTACCTTCTACTAAAATAGATTGGTTGATAGCAAGTAATAGAACTTTAAAAAGATCGCGTGTCTCGAGTCCATTTTCCACCATAAACCAATCTTGCCCCTCACTCGACTTCAACAATTGACCTTCATGTACTAGAGTGATCTGCAGTTTTTATTTAAATGCTTGTTGTTTCCGCGTGCAAAAGATTACTAGGTAATTATTAAAATTGCTCAAAGTGTAACGTTTGTAGTTGCGTTTGCGCATTTGTGTAGTCGACCTCGAAATTGCTGACGTTGAATGTTACTTGGACGTCATAAAACCAGTAGGTCTAATTTTCTACGTGAAAGTTAGATAGTTTCAACCTTAGTGATGTTTCAATTTACTGGGAATTGTTGACAAAAGTGATGAAGTGGTATTAACAAGGTTCACGATACGTTTTACACGCATTGGAGTAGAGGCACTAGCTAGATTACTAATCTCTGCTAATATTATACAGAGGTTAAAGGGGGGCACAAAATGTTAGGAAAGAGCCGTTCAGCGAAGTTGGCTGAAATTTTGGTTGGTTTTCTTTTTTTATATACTCTGTAAATATTATTTATTGTTGTAAATAATCATTACCGAAATAAAAATATCATATAAAAAAGACTTTCATTACATAATCCCAAAGTTTCAGCAAAATCGGCCGGATGACTTGTCTACCAGTGGCGCAGCTACAATTATCATAGAGGGAAGCCGAAGACCAAATTGTTCAGTTCTCATAGACTCTGACAAAAATCTGTAGGTTTTTAATCTTATGATGTATTAAACTAGCAAATTATGTAATGTGATGTGATACATAGTTACACACAGGTTTACCACATTATTTGGCAATAGTAGACATTAAGATGAGTGGTGGTTCCGAACGGAAGGCGATAGGAATCGGGTTGTATGAAGGCTACGCTCCTGTTGTTTACTATGCGAAATATATGTAAAACATCTCTGCCTACATTGTACTAAAATTTCAGCCAAATTGGCCGAACGGCTTTTTTCTAACATTTTGTGCGGGGTGTTTTGTGTGTTTGTATGTAAGTACGGAGTAATCTTCGGAACTACTAATCTAATTTCGAAAATTATTTCACTAATGGGTCTTGCCGGGTGTCATAGGATATAGTTTTTGTTAAAACAAGAAAGTTCATACGGATGAAGTACCAGCACCAGTCTGTAATCATTAAAGTCATCACGACAACCCTCTAAGACCAAGTAATCCTATTGAATGACTATTTCATGAAATCTTAACATTTGAGGACTATACTAACTTAAGGAATTGTATTACTGATTCAAATGATTACAATTCTGTAAATACATATTCGTTACGGTTGCGAATCATACTTTAATCAACATACACCCAGACACTGAGCTGCAAATTGCAAAAATCGTAAGAAAATTTGAATTTCGCGGGCTACCTTAGCACTTCCCCCATAATGCATAAAAGGCTTATGCAACTTTTACTTAAAGCTAGAAAAAAAGAAGTCAATGCATTTCTCTCGCAAATTTTCACACCCACATAACACTTAGAAGCACTTCGTATGCTTTGACTTACTTATTTTACCATCTAAGTACATACCTATGTGTGTTGCAATATTTTCGCAGATGTAAAGATTTCTCTCACTTTCTCTGTCACACGGTCTTAACATAATGCCATGTATTATGAAAGGTTATTGACCTTGCTCTTGTAGCTATGTATATGTGTAGCTATTTACTTATTTATTTAAAAAGAATGGCCGAAACCAAAAAATATGTTATAAAAAAAAATAGTAAATATGCTATGCTATGTATATTTTGTAGCTATGTATACGAACGTTACGGCTTCTTTTATTTTGATTTTAATGAGATCATTTCATGATACAGAAGTGCGCTCATCAACATGAACCCATTGTTAGAATTCTACACACATTCGAACATCCGTCAACGATGTGCGTAGTCGAAGGGCATACATAATTTGACGACCGAATTTACTTAAAACTTAGTAGAGGTAGGTGTACTTACATGACAAAGCTGAAAGCTTGCAAATTGAAAAACCATGCAAACCAGCATTTAAAAAAAAATATTTTAACTGTTATAAAAAAAAAAAACTATTTTTATTTTGATATGAATAACAGAATTATTGGCTTTATTTAAGGAGTTATTTTTGGAGTTACCACCGCATACTCAAACAACACTTAACGGCAAGACGTTCTTTAAAGATAATTTACATGAGGATGAGACTCAACGTTGGTTTGTGTAACCCGCCATTAATCCAATTGTGCTTACATGCAGACAGCTGTCACCCTGTATTGTCAAATTGTATTCTTTTTATATTACCTTCCTCTTGCCAACTTTCATTGTTGTGTAACTAATTTCAACTCCCATAGACGCACTTCGCCTAGAATAAAATAGTTATTAAGTACCACAAGCTTACAACATTCAAATTATACATCTCATTACTAGAAATAACATTTGATTGAACAGACAAGGTTACATACAAACTAATTCAGTATTGAGTATACTACTATCATAACACTACGTCAATCAGAAATTCAATCACATGGTATTTGCAAAGTGAAAGGCTATGCACGTAGGTATGGCTTGCAGTGGCGAAAGCACCATATAACACGATTCCTACCGGCTTACCTTCGGAGGTTTGCATCAGCAACTGTTGCAACCCCTATTGAAAAACCACAGTCAATAGTATCTACTATTGCCAAAAATATAGTTACACTACGAGTATTTAATGCACCATAACATTCAAACAACAAAAACGCCTATTTTTAGCTTTGAATTACAACACAAAAAAATGTTCTAAAATAACCCGGGCCAAAACGTCATAATCATGACTTGATCATGACAAAACGTCACGTGGCACCACTTGATATGGACGAGGGCAAGCCGCTGTACAACTGGTTATGATAGAGACAGATATAGAAAAAATGCGTGTGCGAGAAAGAAATGGAAGAATATTGCAAATTTTATTTAGTTTTCACCTGTTCAACTGTATTGTATTCGATCCTATAAATTCGTATAATAATTGTAGAATGATAGTACCGCCAGGTCGGGTTACTTTGACTCTAGGGTATAACTTTGTCCCAAATCTAGACGTTGATGTTTGAACTGCCCGCCGTGTCGCGACCACACAACTGAACGTCGTATTCCTTCGGTAACTAATAGATGGCGATATAGACGCGTACTTGCGGAACTGTTGTGTGGATTTAATGACACTAAACATTAGTCTCGGTTTGTGCCAAAGTTATGCCCTAAAGTCAAAGTAACTCGACCTGACGGTACCTAATTTAGTTGAGTTTATTTCTTGTTTTATTGGTGTAGTGATAACGTCTTTTTGGTTCTGCTACATGACGATAGATGGTATTAAATTCCGTAAATGAAAGACTTTTATTTTTATGTTTTTAAATTATTTTTTACTTTACTGTTAACAAAGTAAGTTAAAACCGGCTTCACTTCGGCTTCTCTCTTACAGAAATTGAAACCTCGCCGCTGATAGGTTGGCAACACTTGCCTGAAAAATTTCCAGTAACTAGTAAATACAGGGTGTCTCACGGCAGAGTTAGGATTTTGAAATGAAATAAAAGTCAATTAACATATTTTTGTGAAAACATTTTGATTGAAAATTATTGAACTATAATGCGGATCTTATTTTTTAAAGATTACATCTTCCAGATGTCTTCCATTTCGTAGTACGCACTCACGGAATCGATTCATCGCATTTTGCATAACGCGCTTAAGCATAGCCGGCTCGGTGTCGCGTATTTCTCGTTGGATATTTTGTTTTAGCTCAGCGATATTCCTCGGAGTATTGACGTAAACTTTGCTCTTAAGGTACCCCCATAGGAAAAAGTCTATGGGGGTCAAATCTGGTGATCGCGGAGGCCGCGCGATATCACCAAAGCGGGATATCAATTTTTGAGGAAACAATTCACGAAGTTGGTCCATAGTGGCTCTTGCAGTGTGGCAAGTGGCTCCATCCTGCTGAAACCACGTTCTTGAGCTGTAGGCTGGATGCTCTTGAAGTAGGGGTATAAAATAATTGGATATCATTTGCCGATACACCTCACCAGAAACAGTTATCGTAGCACCAGGCGCATTTTCAAAAAAATACGGCCCGATTATTCCATTAACCGAAAGAGCACACCACACTGTCACTTTTGGGCTATGCAGCGGTCTTTGATGTTTTTGTCTGGGATTGACAACTGACCAAAAGCGACAATTTTGTTTGTTAACATATCCATTTAAATGGAAATGTGCTTCGTCACTCCAAAACAGTATTCAAAGTGCGAAATCTCTCAATGGTTGTCTGGCAAAAAGTTTTACGTAAATTGTAGTCATTTCCATTTATTTCCTGCACTATCTGTATTTTATAGGGATGGAATTTCAAATCACGTTTCAAAACTCGCTCTACGGTTGATTTGGTGACGTTTAAAGCCGCCGCTCTTTTGCGTATTGATAAGCGTGGATTGCGACGAACGCTAGCTGCCACTTCGTTTATTGTTTCTTCCGTCCTTGAAGTTCTGCTTGGGCCCGGACGCGGTTGATTTATAGCGGAACCGGTAGCTCGAAACTTGATAATCCATTTACGAATCAAATTTTCGCTTGGTCCATCGCGTAAACGTCTGATATTGTAGTGAGAACAAAACTGTCTCCGAGCCACAACGTACGATTCTCCACCTTTCAAAAACGCTTCGATAGCGAACGCGCGGTGCTCACCCGACCACTGCGACATTGTGACTAACGAATCCGCACGAACGACGAAGCTACTGCGCTCCTCCCCCCGCGCTTACTTGCAACGGTTTTTTAAATATTCAAATTTAAAATCCTAACTCTGCCGTGAGACACCCTGTACCAATGTTGCTTTGTTGTCCTACTATTCAGATTATAACTTCAGATTTTTAAAGATATACTCTACCTATAAATTCTGTTAACGGTGAAAAGGTTTAATTTCCATTGTTATAACTCTCACACTAACACATTTTGTTCTCCATTCTGTCGTACCAATATCGGTGCCCACGGTCCGCTAATAAGAACTATTAACCATTACAACATGCTCAACAAAAACCTAAATTCAAACCTGCCGATCTATTCTGTAAACATCACACCGTGATCACTTAGGTGAAGTGAGTTTGAAGTGAGCTCAATTCCTAGTGGAGTAAGGTGATGACAGTTCACATCACGCTCACTTCACCTAAATTTTCACGGTGGGATCTTTACAGAATAGCACCACAGGACATATTTCATGACACCTTGACCGGCATTCAAAAAAAAAAAACTTAACTATTATCATTTAGTCACATAATTTCTGTTATACTGTAGAATAATGTATTTGAATTACGTGTTATGTTCACGTCCTTCATTAATTTGTATTCTCTTGTATTTTATTTTATTGTCGTTAAATAATTTTGTTTAATTTTTACTTTTAGTTTATAAGCAGCTTCTGTCCAATGTCTTATTTCTTTAAATGTTGTGTACACCTATAACTTGTGTATACATTAGCAGTAATACTTTCCTAAATACTTTTATAAAACAATGTTGAATGTATATGCTGTTGGTGTTCTTTAATAAATAAATAAATAAACTCTCGCAGTTTGCTGAATAACACCGATACTGCTGTTCTTCCTTGACTAATCCAGTCTATTTCCCAAATTGGATATTAGATTCTAGGTGTCGGATCGGAATAACTATGTCGACAGATTAGTGAACCCAGATAGAAGGACTCTGCTACTCCTCTGACGTGAAACCCTTCTATTAGACGCCTTTTCTTTAGCAGTAGGTACTCAGTTGGAGAGAAGTAGCATATTCTTCGCCAGGTTACAGTAGGTTTACAATAATCTCTTAATCAAACTACGAAAAGGCGACATGTTTACCTGTCATTTCCTGTTCAATACTCTTCAAATAAGAGTGCCGTTTCCTCAAGCTTATCAGCTACCCACCTACGCGTACAATGCACTAATGCGACTGAATCAATCAATGAACTCAGCCTAATACTATCACAGAACACTCATCTCGGTCGAGTTCGTCCCAACTGTCACAAATGTTTAAGAAAAAATGAAATATGCTCAAATAAATTCTTAATCCTGATTCAAATTAATTAAAACCTCCACATGGTCTATCATTTACCATAAAAATTTAACCATAAAAATGTATGGCTCGTTTACTTGAAGCACGCGGCTTCATATCGGTTTGTATTGTTTTGTACTTTTTAGAGAATGTTCGTGTGTTTTCGACATGGATTTTTCTTGTGATTTGGAATGAAGTATTACTTTAAAACGATCAGAAATACTGTTTGTAAAGATTAGGCCATTAAAAAGATGCCAGATATTAAAACAACACCATGTATTTACACTCAGGGAAATTAATTGTTAAACAAATTGACATCCGACATCAATTTGCCGTGTCATGCAACTGTCAAAAATGACAGTTCTGATTTGAATATACTGACAATTTAAGGTGGTAATCAATTTGCTTACAGTTAATTTCTCTTACTTTAATACGAATCTCTTTATATTATTTGACTATTAAAATTCACCAAACTTCGAGAGCTACAACTAAATGAACAGTTTGATAAGGGACACCTACTGATAACCAATATGTTACCAACTATGACCAATGTTTGCTTTTAATTCAAGGTTGTCGATATGCATTAATATTAAAATATAGCCCATTTGTGATAATGATATTACGGAGTAAACTGTCAATA
Source organism: Fissipunctia ypsillon (assembly GCA_947568875.1). Lineage (NCBI taxonomy): Eukaryota > Metazoa > Arthropoda > Insecta > Lepidoptera > Noctuidae > Fissipunctia > Fissipunctia ypsillon. Next base: position 2,025,278 of record OX387667.1, read on the forward strand.
ATGAGCATGACTTTCAAAGCAAATAAAAAAGCTTAGGTACGTATTCTACCTACCTATAAAAAGGTTACCTAAAAGCTCTCATAGGTTTCAACTGTACGTAGGCCTACCTATGGTGGTCTTTGCCGGTAAGTATCAAAACATATTTATTAAGATTTAGTTCCTATTCATGTGTTATCACATGTTAATAATTCATAAATTTAACTAATGTCTGTGAGTACGGCTGTTACTTAGAAAAGCAATCGTTCTTTCAGATTTTCAGAATAATAAGAGAGCCTCCACTATCAAATTTCAGCGCCAATTCCTTATTTTGCAAAGTGATGATAAGTTACGTTTCTCTTCATTCAAACAAATATTAACAAAACGCACAAGTAGGTACAGCGGGGCAATTGCGTAACACACAGTAGGAATCGGTTTCATTTTAACAGTTCAACAACATTCATTGCGTTATGTACGTTGTTGAGCAGATAAATTTTTCGAACATTAGAAGCAATGGATTAGCAATGTGCTTCAAAATCATTCAGATTGTGATTGATTGTGTGTTTCGCAATTAGGGTGCAGGTCTGGCTTCGAATCCTATATCGAACTTTAACTGGAACTGTTTTCCTGGATCTCTTCTCAATAATGTCTATATTTAGTTGAGTCCGATTACCTACCAGGAACTATAGTAGCGTATCATTTATTTTAAATACACTTCCTATAAATGAGCAAAGGACACAAGTAACTTTTGATCTACCGACTTTGTAGCCATTTCGAACTAGTTATTTCCTATCTAGACAATAAACGAGGTCTTCCGCTGTGTAATTCAGTCTAACTACAATCCAGATAGACTGAGCTGCATCTCTGCCCGACCTCTAAATGCAAGGCTTGCTAGTAATACATCAGGTTAATTGGTAATAAATGAATAATTCACTACTTTACTAATTACAATAGTTGTATTCCTTACAAGTGTGGTAGGAAATAGCATAATTTCCTGGTTTTTGTAGGCATTTCCATCTCAGCACCTTAATTACGTAACACACTATCGATCACAATCTGAATGATTTTGAAGCATATTGCTAATCCATTGCTTCTTAGGTTCGAAAAATTTGTCTGCTCAACAACGTAAATAATGCAATGAATGTTGTTGAACTGTCAAAATGACACCGAATTCTAATGTAAGCGTGTTACGAAATTAGGGTGCTGGTCAAACAAGGCGTAAGTACACCGGTATGGCACACGAAAGCTGTCGCTAAAAAAACCATGAATTGTATAACGGCAAAATAGATTAGATTACACAAAAAAAAACGACGAAACACTTCGAGAAAAGGTAGGTAGTGCCCTTGCGCTTCGCTTGGCTCGTCTTGGCGGGAGCACTACCGTGCCCCCAGATATTGCATAAGTAATTTAAGTAGGTACTAGGTATTAAGTTATAATATTTCTCTTCCGTTTAGCTAAATATGCTCGAACCTGAAGTGGTTTTACGTAAATGCTATAACGGGTTATGAATGATTAGAGCTTCTGCCTACGACTGTCCGCGTGCGGCGCCGAGTCCCGAACTTCCGACCCACCGCGTCGCATCCCATCGCCCGCCCGCGCTATTAATTCGTTTTCGCTTAGCGTTCTTTCTAACTTCTTTTTGCTCGGCTCCTAAGGGTCGTTGCGTGATGTTAAATTGCTTATAAACTTCCTAAAGAATTGTACTATTATATGCAAAAAAGGATTTTTCAAATCCGACTGGCAGTTCCAGATATTAGCGCGTTCAAACATACAAATTCTTCAACTTTATCATTAGTAAGTAAACAGATAATGTTCAAAAGTTTATTTGCCGGAAATGTGTCATTTAAAGTTCGATTTACAAAGTTACAATTAGTTACTTACAAGATTCTAATTGTAACTCTTAATACGTAGAGATCGAGATCTGAATCTTCTTTCTAAATGATTTTCGAGTTTGACTGTGATGGACGCAAGTAACCATTTTTTAAACAGACTTCCAAACGTAGAGATCCGAAGACGAACGAAAGTTTTATCGGAAAACGAGTTATGGAACTCAAATGGAGCTGGGCAGGACACCCGGCAAGGCGCAGTGATGACAGGTGGAGTAAGGCAGTGACTGAGTGGCGTCCAAGGACTGGAAGACGAAGCGTCGGTCGTCCGGCGGCGAGATGGGCAGACGACATTGTTACCATCGCGGGTAGAACCTGGATGAGGTTGGCACAGGAACGTGGGGATTGGCACATGCAAAGAGAGGCCTATGCTCAGCAGTGGGTGAAAACGGGCTGTAGATGATGGACGATGAACCATTTTTAACCGACTTCAAGAAAAGGCGGGGTTTCTCAGTTTGTCGGATTTTTTTTTTCTTTATGTATATTGCCCGATTACTCAAAGACGGCTGGACTGATTTGGAAAATTCTTGTTTGGTTGAAAGGGTCCCAGGTGGTCCCATTGTCATCCGGTCAGGATCTGATGATGAGCTCCTGGTGAAATCGAGGGAACTCTTCAAATATTATAGGCACACCTATAGCGATTTGGGTATTTTTTATACTCGTGCATTTGCTCTCGGAAAGCACCATTTGATGAAGTGGAACTGATGGTGAAGGCCACAGATGGTCACCGGAACTACTCAATAATAAGTATTTCACGGGTTACGATTCTAAGCAATCTATGCTCGTCACAATGCATAGGTATGGTGAAGTACCAGGAGAACTGCTCAACAATTAACGTCCCTGCATCGGGAAAAGCAATATTTTGTAAAAGATGATGAGCAGTTGACATTAGGCCATTGTAACTTAGATAAATTACAAACCGATCCACTAAAAAGTGAAAAATAAAAACCATTTTACAAAAAAAAAACAACCGCTTCCAAAAAAAAAAACATTACAAAGGGATAAATAACTTTAATTTCGGAAGTCGGTAGCAAACAAATAAAATACGGATCCAAAGACACCGACTTCCGAAATCAAAGTTATTTTTCACTTTGTAGTTTTTTTTGGAAGTCGGTTGTTACTATACAACCATTTCCCATTTAATAATCCGGATGATTCCGAAATAGTACCGCGGTCAAGTCGTTACATAAGCGAATCACGATAAAGAGACATGTGCTCAACTGATCAGTGATCGTGATCTCGTGAATTTGCCAAAAAGTTGACTGACCTAGCTTTGATCTAGGTTAGTGCGCCATGAACCTTACTAAACGATAAAAATTTGATGACTTTATTGGGGCAGCGGCTAAAGGCTCCTACAAATAGGCGCGACACGCGACGCGACAAAAACGCTCCGCGTGTCACGCGACGAGCGGTGCCTTTGTGACGCGTGCGATTTGCGTCGCATGCGTATGCGCTTCTTCGTCTTTTCGTATCGACAATACATAATCTTACTAAATTAATTAGTACCCACGTTGATTGCGGCGTCCGTGGTAATTTTTTGGCTGTCAAATTGTGTGAGCTCTGGTTGTTTATGGATAAGAGATTCCTAGAGTACCTACGTGGCTACATTTCAGCTCTGATTTCAGCCTCCACACTGAGCACAGTGTCTGATTAAACTGGCAGCTGAAAACCCACCCAACACTGGCAGCTGCAAGCCCACCCAACACTGGCAACTGGAAGCCCCGCCCCTAACACTGGCAGCTGGAAGCCCCCCCAACACTGGCAGCTGGAAGCTCCCCCCAACATTGGCAGCTGGAAGCCCACCCAACATTGGCAGCTGGAAGCCCACCCAACACTGGCAGTGGGAAGCCCACTAAACACTGGCAGCTGGAAGCTCCCACAGCACTGGCAGCTGGAACTCCCCCCCCCAACACTGGCAGCTGAAATCCCACCCAACACTGGCAGCTGGAAGCCCACCCAACACTGCAGCTAGAAGCCCCCCTCAACACTGGCAGCTGGAAGCCCCCCTCAACACTGGCAGCTGGAAGCCCCCCCCCCAACATAACTAGGTAAAACGGCTTAAAGATTTGGGTCTAGTTCATCATCATCCTATCGTTTTAATGTTCTTAGCTCAATTTATTTGAGTACCGACGGCGCTGTTCATCTCTTTCTTACATAGGTACTTATATAATGAATGTATTTGTATTCTTTGTGTTTATTTCATTACTTGTGTTTGTGGATAGGTTTTTTGTCTTTAAAAATCATTACAATAATATTATAATAATGAACCATAATAATTACATTAGAAGGAGCACGTCCATAATTATGTGTGGTTACAAAAGCAATTATGTTTTAACAACAAACAGTCAAATACACTAATTTACTTAATAATCATGATAGATGTCTGTGATTTTGTTCACACATAATAATCGTGATATACTTAAACATGATGTCGTCATCAGTAACACAAGGTTTTTGTAGAAGTCAACCTTATGCCTAGAAGTTAAGATTCATTTTCCAAGGGAAGCATTCATGTTTAAGATGATACGGCAAAATTGTTTTGACAAAAAATATATGTAATTGTAACAAAAAATATTTTCTGTTGAGCAAAGTACTAAGGTATTTGCAAGGCAATCATATTGTATGTAAGTATCCAATTTGTATTTTTTTGCCGTTTGCAAGTCTTGGCCTTGAGTTATAAATTAGGTGCCATACCTTTGTATTTCTTTTTGCTAGTCTTTTGTTCTAGTGTGCCCAGAAATGACACGAACTAATTAACTATTTATCCACAATTTTTTTTTATTTGAACATTCAAATGTGGGTCTGGCTTGGTTTATACTTAGTCTGGCCATAAATACTGTTACAATCATTGGTTACAATTAAAAATAAACAAAATATTACATTTGAATTTGGAATCTGTCATTTTTATATGATTGTTCATTGAGTTTTCTCATTTTGGCGCCAATACATTGTACAATATTTTGCGATATTAAAATGGAGTGGGGTGATAAAGAGAACCGAATCGCTGTGATTGCATTACACAAAGTAGGTATGGAGCCAAATGCAATTTTTAAAACTCTCCATACGCTTGGTAGGTATTAGTAAAATGTTTGTGTACCGGGCTATTAATAGGTACAATGAGACCTTCTCTGTTTGTGACAGAAAAAGATCTGGCCGTCCACGTAGTGTTCGTACGAAAAAGGTGGTCAAAGCAGTAAGGGAAAGAATTCGAAGAAATCCTGTCCGAAAGCAAAAGATTTTATCTCGGAAGATGAAGATAGCACCTAGAACCATGTCGCATATTTTAAAAGATGACTTAGGACTTGCAGCCTATAAGAGACGTACTGGTCATTTCTTAACTGATAATTTAAAAAAGAATAGGGTGGTAAAATCGAAACAACTACTGAAGTGGTACACAAAGGGAGGTCACGGAAAAATTTTGTTTACGGATGAGAAATTTTTTACAATTGAGCAACATTTTGACAAACAAAATGACCGTATTTATGCTCAAAGCTCTAAGGAAGCTTCCCAATTAGTCGACAGAGTGCAACGTGGGCACTATCCGACTTCAGTGATGGTTTGGTGGGGTATTAGCTATGAAGGAGTGACTGAGCCATACTTTTGTAAAAAAGGTATCAAAACATCGGCACAAGTGTATCAAGATACCATTCTTGAGAAGGTAGTGAAGCCCCTTAACAACACCATGTTCAATAACCAAGAATGGTCTTTCCAACAAGACTCGGCGCCGGGTCATAAAGCTCGGTCTACGCAGTCTTGGTTGGAAACGAACGTTTCGGACTTCATCAGAGCTGGAGACTGGCCGTCGTCTAGTCCCGATCTTAATCCGCAGGATTATGATTTATGGTCAGTTTTAGAGAGTTCGGCTTGCTCTAAACGCCATGATAATTTGGAGTCCCTAAAACAATCCGTACGATTGGCAGTGAAGAATTTTCCCATGGAAAGAGTGCGTGCTTCTATTGATAACTGGCCTCAACGTTTAAAGGACTGTATTGCAGCCAATGGAGACCTCTTCGAAAAAGCTTATTATATTTTAAATTGTTTTATATTTATGTATTAAACTAACACACTGTAAAAGTAATAAAATGTTATTTGCAATTTTTTTTCTTTGTTTCAGTATTTATGGCAAGACTAGGTAGGTACAAGGTGTAACAGGACGATTGACATCCCTTTAAACCACGTAAAGAGAATCATGTTCTTTACCCGTATACAAAATCAATCAAATCCAATGAATACTTTAGCCACAGGAAATTATTTTTCATTTTCTTATTTTTCAACATGATGTAGATCTGAGTCCGTAATATAATAATAGGTACAAAACATGGCCACCGCCGTTGTAGGTAGGTAAACATGGCCACCGGTTGTATACCATAGGTTGTAAACATGGCCACCGTCGCGCCCCGCGCCCCGCACCGCACCGTTGGTCAGTGAATTTTCGTAGATAAAGCGTGTGTATTTTTTATGCAGTTGATTCTGCTATTTATTTTGTTTGAAAACTGCATTTTTTTAATATTCCATTAACTATTAATATGGACTAGTTCTGTGCTCGTTTTAATTTAATGTCGTATGTCCAGATCCACGTTGTATAAAAAATAGAGGCATAGCCTGTTGCGTATGCCTCTATTCTTATATTTTTCTCTATGCCTTAATTTGTTAATTGTATGTTAGGTATATCGCTTTTAAATGGCTTTCCTTTTTCTGCTAATTTTACGTAATATATTCTGTGTGAAAGGAAAGAAAAAGTATTTAGTGGGACTCGCACAGGAAGATCATACACTAAACTAAACACAACAGAGAGGTAGTAACGATGATTCTTTCCCCTCCCATTTTTATATGTAGGTGCATATACTTGTAAATATTATTGTTATTGTTTTACGACTTATTTAAAATTATGTAAATGTTATCTTGGTAATTAGAATTATTGACATAGAGTGAGTAGAACGGAGTGGAGTTATGCCATAGTTTGAAATATGACCAAAATAATATATATTATTATGCAGAAATACTTGCAGCTGGAGGTAAGTACGTAGTAAGAACCTATACAGGGTGTAAGGGACAGCCCTCCGCAGACTGATGGATACTAAGATGACCGGTACTTGAAATTATTTCAGGAACGTTATGGGAATCCAATAAGCCTGATTTGCTTTATTACCTCACACGCAATGTATCGTTACCGTGGCAAAACGCGCGTAGCAAACGGCAGCGCAGCGAGCCTTCGGCCGTCGAGTATTTCAACATCCATTGCTGATTTTTGTATTTTACCTGTATTATTTACATAAATGGAGTGCTGCGTACAGATAATGTAATTTTACATTGGAATAAAGAAATAATAACTGAAAATAGGGTAAAAAAAAATGAAAATTTTCCTGAAAATATTTCCGATGGATTATTATTCAAAATAAGGAGCTAAATGCACCCCCCCTGTTAGTATGCGGAGGGCTGTCCCTTACACCTAGCACCCTGTATAGCCAAACTCTAACACAGACCAATCAATCACATTCGCTCATATCGACGGCGAAGTGCCAATACTTAATTATGTACAACTCGCTAGTTAGAAGCCATCTCAAGTGGTCTGGTCACCTGAGTGTAAGGTCCACATCAAGCGTATCGAACGGCTGCAAAAACGGTTCTTATGGCATCTAACGTGTAATAGCAAGAAAGGCTGAAGTATTTTAAGATGGCGTCGCTGGAGAAACGCAGGAATATGTTGGATTTGGTTTTCTTTAAGAAATTAGTAACAGGCTCTCTGAACTGTCCCGATTTGCTTAGTAGGGTATTATTCCATGTGCCACGTAATCTGCCAAGAAGTTCGAATAGGAGGCTTTTCTGCATGCCAAGATGTCTTACTAACTTAAGGCAATACTGTCCACTGTCTAGAACGTATGCTGCATACAAAGAGCATGAAGTGGACGTTGACCTCTTTCACTCACCAGTACCTGCTTTAAAAAAAGCCGCGCTTACTATTTAATGGGTGTGTTTAGTCTAAAATCAAATATTAACCTAATCTTATATAAAAAAAATACCGAAAATAAAATCTAATGTAATTCAATTTATATGCTTAATTTATTGTAATCAATTTAGCTTAGCTTTTAATTAATTAATTGTTTTACTATCTGCGCATAATGTAGTGCATGATGTGCTTTTCTATAAGTAATGAGGCGCTTAGACTTAAGTTTGCAATGTACAAATTGTATAGTAATAGTGTACTCATTGTTGAAGAGCCTAATAATAAATAAATAAATAAAATACCTCCTAACTGACATTTTTCGAGAAATTGAGAAAGATTTTGAAACATGCGAATAACGTCTTTAAATTCAAAACGATAAAAAAGTGAATTTCTCGAAAAATGTCAGTTATGAGCAGTGATAGGAATAGGTAGTGCTAATTTGCCTAAACTTCAAGGAAGGAAGTAACATGGAGTAGATAATACCTCCTCTAAAATCCCGGAATAATTTTAATAATAAATTTTAATAATAATTTTACTTTATTTATAGATAGATAGAATACTCTTAACTATGTACACCATAAAATGACAGATATAAATGTATGTGTGTGTGTGTAACCCTAAAAAATGTTATGATTTTTCAAATCAATAATTTGTAACTACAAATAAAGTCCGATAAAAAATTCGTCGTTTTTAAATCCCGGGATTTAAACGTCATTAAAATTATTCCGGGATTTTAGAGGAGGTATTATCCACTCTATGTTACTTCCTTCCTCGAAGTTTAGGCAAATTAGCACTACCTATTCCTATCACTGGTTATGAGCCTGAGGTATTGGAGTTTGTGGACCAACACCCAAATTGCGTAACACACTAGACAAAGTCAAATCGTTTATTTCAAATATGCACATAAAAGGCACTTTTCAATCACAATCTGAATGATTTTGAAGCAAATTGCTAATCCATTGCTTGATATGCCCGAAAAAACAACGTAAATAACGCAATGAATGTTGTTGAACTGTCAAAATGAAACCGATTCCAACTGACCACTAGTTCCATTAGACCACTAGTCGGTAGTTAATCATTAATCTGAGAATGCGAGTGTAAATTACCTATCATTCTAAATATTTTCTACGTGTGATTTACTCGACATACCGGCCGAAACCTTTAGTATCATTTAACCTACTTTAAAAGAGAAGGAGGTTCTCAATTCGTCTGTAAGTAATTTTTTTTTTAATTAGTTTTACGCAGTACGTGTCAGTATTATTGGTCGTGATGTTTTTAATGATATATTTAAAATATTAAATGATAAATTATGTTCTTCGAGTTTCGAGTTGTTTCAAGGTTACATTAATAAAATTAGATGGAGCCTTAGATTGCCTAATGCCGAACTTGAATAACTTGTAACGTGAGATTGTGTTACGTTTGCCACACATGATATGGCAATGAAAGTTAACAACTAAGTTAGTAAGAAATGAAGAAATCAGCCTGTGTTGTCCCACTGCACGACAAAGAAGATTCTAATTTTTTTTTTAAAGTTTAACTTTCGATCTGGTAACTTTATCGTATAGACAGGCAGTAAATTAACTAACCAACTATTTAAAAAAAATATAACAAGCTAACCTAACTAAAACTATTCACAAACTAAAATATGGCGTCGAAAAATCCCTCCGCATCGCTGTCGACTGGTAATGTACCCAAGAGACTGGCGGCATTGCCTCGTTGTATGGCAATGCTTAGCCTCTGGCCAAGGTAAACGCCAGCCCTTGGGTCACGGGAAGTGTCAACCAGCCGTTTCAAGATTTCCTTAAAGAGACCATGAGCATTCCCATTCGCCAGAGAAGAAATTTGCGTGCTTTGACCACGCTTTTCTCCCTTCTTAACTCTCCCACTCCTCCTTCTTATCTAGTGTCTCACTTCCAATATCTATGTTCTTCACACGCTAAGACTCTTCGTTCTTCTAACAATCTTCTCCTACTCTGTCCTTCTCACACTTCTGACTTTGTTCATTCTTCCTTTCATATTCAGTCCATTCTTCTTTGGAATGCGCTACCTCTTGACATCATCAGGACGGCCACCAGTCGGTATGCATTTAAGCGGAGATTGCGGAGTTATTTTCAAAATAAATAGCGTAGAGTCATCTCAAAACCTCTCTCTCTTGAATTTGAATATAATATATATATAATATAGGTATATATTATAGTAAATATGTATGTATGTGTATTATAAGTTTATAACTTATTTATGTACAAATTGTCCCATTCCTAACAAAGCACCTGCCATCTAATCTCTTCACCACCCTTGGTTGACTGGTAGAGAACGCCTAAGGCATTAAGTCCGCCTTTGTACTTTTTAAGTGTGAAAAGATTAAATAAATAAATGAGCACCCGGACCCCACGGCCCGAGGATTTCAACCCCAAACGGCTCGAAAATATAATTACCGTTAAGGTTATTTATTATACTTTCGCTGCTTGAAAACGAATTGGGTTTAGTTTTTTGCTTTATTTGACGTATATAATGTTTAATTCATGTAAAGCAATCTTTCTTTACATGAATTAAACATTAGACTCGAAATAATGTATATCCATACAGTTATCATCGATATCACGAACACCACCCGTGTCCCATTCAATTATAAACCGTCATACCTATATAGAATTTTATCCGCAAAATATACCCACAATAATTGTAATATTGGTATAGTATCAATCTGCCAGCCTTTTCCCAACTATGTTGAGGTCGGCTTCCAGTCTAACCGGAAGCAGCTGAATACCAATATTTCACATGGAGCGACTGCTTATCTGACCTCCACAACCCATTAACTGGGTAATACGATACCCCTTGGTAAGACTGGTTGTTAGACTTTCGGGCTTCTGACGACCCGTAACGACTGTCAAAGATCTACGAATGACAGCTGGGACCTACGGCTTAACGTGCTTTCCGAGGCACGGAGGGTCTTGGTATGTAAAGATGATCACCCATCCACGGACAACCCCGGCAAGCGTAGCTTAACCTGATGGATCGACCCGTGCGGCTATTATTACTTAGCCACGAGCTCTTTTTTTTTGCTATGGTAATAGTTCCATTTGCAATGTTAATTCCCGTTAAAAATCCATCCAGCCAACAATAATGACACAAAATAGAAGAAGAAATAAATAAATTATAAAATGTTTTCTAATATCGTGAGTATTGAGAGTGTAATGTTTAGTGTAATGTTTTTAAATCAAACTCACTCTAACAATAAGATTATTCTTTTTTAAAATAACACTAAACTCTTCCTACTTGATGCTGGTTTCATAAACAAAATATCTATTAAAATAGGAAAGAAAGAATATCATCAATGTATAAAATCAACTTGAACCATTGTGCAAACTACAAACCGGTAAGCTACGCAAATCAGCTGATGCGTTATAATTTCTTTCACATAACACACACAATAAAAAAAAAACAACATTTGTAACTGAATACGCTCAAAAAATAACATAATAACACTTACATTTTCCAAATTAAACACTTAAAAGAAACTTTTGTGTAATAATTTTCACTTGTACATTTATTTTGTCGTGTAAAACGTCACAAGTCGGTTACACGCGAGGTGCGTTCGCGATGGCGTGGCGTATACTGGCATGCTGGTGCAAGTTGGTATGTGTGGCCGTCGTGCGCCACGCAGAGCCATGTCCATATGCCATGTTTGGTAGGTAAATATATGTTCTGTATGTTGCTTGTAGCGTGCCCAGCCTGAGTGCGCCCGGTCCTAGGGGCAAACACGTGTTTTAGTTTTGTCTTGGAGTTTGGTCTTTTTTTGCTCAAATTCTCAATACTCAATACATTTATTTGCATTCCACAATGTAAACTTAGGTGGTAGGTACATTATAAAAATATACATAATTGTAGATCATTGTGGAGCCTGTCGGGCACAGCGAGGTAGGAGAGAGGTGGAGCCTGTCGGGCACAGCGAGGTAGGATAGAGGTGGAGCCTGTCGGGCACAGCGAGGTAGGATAGAGGTGGAGCCTGTCGGGCACAGCGAGGTAGGAGAGAGGTGGAGCCTGTCGGGCACAGCGAGGTAGGATAGAGGTGGAGCCTGTCGGGCACAGCGAGGTAGGATAGAGGTGGAGCCTGTCGGGCACAGCGAGGTAGGAGAGAGGTGGAGCCTGTCGGGCACAGCGAGGTAGGATAGAGGTGGAGCCTGTCGGGCACAGCGAGGTAGGATAGAGGTGGAGCCTGTCGGGCACAGCGAGGTAGGATAGAGGTGGAGCCTGTCGGGCACAGCGAGGTAGGAGAGAGGTGGAGCCTGTCGGGCACAGCGAGGTAGGATAGAGGTGGAGCCTGTCGGGCACAGCGAGGTAGGATAGAGGTGGAGCCTGTCGGGCACAGCGAGGTAGGATAGAGGTGGAGCCTGTCGGGCACAGCGAGGTAGGATAGAGGTGGAGCCTGTCGGGCACAGCGAGGTAGGATAGAGGTGGAGCCTGTCGGGCACAGCGAGGTAGGATAGAGGTGGAGCCTGTCGGGCACAGCGAGGTAGGATAGAGGTGGAGCCTGTCGGGCACAGCGAGGTAGGATAGAGGTGGAGCCTGTCGGGCACAGCGAGGTAGGAGAGAGGTGGAGCCTGTCGGGCACAGCGAGGTAGGATAGAGGTGGAGCCTGTCGGGCACAGCGAGGTAGGATAGAGGTGGAGCCTGTCGGGCACAGCGAGGTAGGATAGAGGTGGAGCCTGTCGGGCACAGCGAGGTAGGAGAGAGGTGGAGCCTGTCGGGCACAGCGAGGTAGGATAGAGGTGGAGCCTGTCGGGCACAGCGAGGTAGGATAGAGGTGGAGCCTGTCGGGCACAGCGAGGTAGGAGAGAGGTGGAGCCTGTCGGGCACAGCGAGGTAGGATAGAGGTGGAGCCTGTCGGGCACAGCGAGGTAGGATAGAGGTGGAGCCTGTCGGGCACAGCGAGGTAGGATAGAGGTGGAGCCTGTCGGGCACAGCGAGGTAGGAGAGAGGTGGAGCCTGTCGGGCACAGCGAGGTAGGATAGAGGTGGAGCCTGTCGGGCACAGCGAGGTAGGATAGAGGTGGAGCCTGTCGGGCACAGCGAGGTAGGAGAGAGGTGGAGCCTGTCGGGCACAGCGAGGTAGGATAGAGGTGGAGCCTGTCGGGCACAGCGAGGTAGGATAGAGGTGGAGCCTGTCGGGCACAGCGAGGTAGGATAGAGGTGGAGCCTGTCGGGCACAGCGAGGTAGGATAGAGGTGGAGCCTGTCGGGCACAGCGAGGTAGGATAGAGGTGGAGCCTGTCGGGCACAGCGAGGTAGGATAGAGGTGGAGCCTGTCGGGCACAGCGAGGTAGGAGAGAGGAAGAGGGCTATTATTATATTATTATTTGAAAATAGTAAAATATACATGCTTTTCTACTACTCACTTCGACTTTGATTTTATTTATTATTCATTTTTCATTCACTATTCATTTTTAATTATTCATTTAATTTATCATTAAAATATTCATTAATATTATAATAGCATTTATGGATTAGGTATTGTTTTAGTTTAAATGTAAATATATTAAATTTTTGTTCATTTTTAATTACTTCCGGTAATTTGTTACATATTTTAACTGACATTACTAAAGTGCTTGTTGAGTGCATTTTCAGCTTAGAGCCACCAGGTAGGTTTAGCCTATTTCTCAATTCTCAATTCTCAATTCTTTATTACGTACCATAATGTTTACATAGATGTTAGGGTTATTTTATTTTAGTCACAATTATTTCTCTTAGGTTAGGTATTGTTTTAGGTTTAAGGACTCTGGAGATTTCTGCAATATCTGGAATTGATTTCAGCTGTAATTATCTAACCCCTTATTAATAAAAGTTGCTTAAAGTTAAGTAATTATTAACATCTGGTTAACCATACATTTTTTGACACAACAACTCTTAACAACAACTTTTGAAACACCTCTTAATTATAAGCAACATTCATGAAGGGGGTAAGTATTGTGGAATTCATACCGTTTAAGAAGTTTACAGCCGTTTATGCATACATTTGACTAACGATGAGCTCTATAACTACTCTTTTTTTTCCAAACTACGTTTTTTTCCATTTCAAATTAAGAAAGATTAAAAAAAAATAGACTCAACACAGACGTTTTTATCAGCAACTTAAATTGTAACATGTCGAATTGCTACTTAATTGTAAAACAAAAATTAACGTTATCGTTCTTAATTAACAATGTAAATTGAGTATATATTAATTTAAATATTTAACTTATTTATTTAAAATAATGTCTACAATTTATTTTTATTTTATTACTAGCTGTGCCCCGAGACTTCGTTCGCGTGGAAGTCGTAAGATGCACAATATACTATAAAAACTTATTTATAAAAAAAAACAACTGACTTCCAAAAAAAAAACACTAGGTACAAAGTTAAAAATAACTTTAATTTCGGAAGTCGGTGTCTTTGGTTAAGTATTTTGGTTTTTTGCCACCAACTTCCGAAATAAAAGTTATTTTTCACTTTTTGTAGTGCTTTTTTGGAAGTCAGTTGTTTTTTTTTTCATAAATAAGTTTTTATTTTCCACTTTTTAATTGTGGTACCTACCCCACCCAAATTCGTATACCACTACTTGCTAAGTAAATAACAGTGACAGGAAGTTAGACAGATTCAGTTTCAGATTCATTTATTTACTGTAAAACATAGGTACAGTCCCGTAACTGTAAAAATGCCACTGTTCGTATTTTAGCCGTGTAATGCAAATCGGGTTTAGTCGGATAGACTCGTGCATTCAGAAACGGAAAGTCATACGTTGCAGGTCTAGCAGCCGTAACCTAGCAACAATTGTTTTAGCGTAGCGATAGTAACGTTAGCTTACGGAGAAATTATGATTGGTCATTTCGACTTTGGAAAAACTCGGACCCACGATTTTATCCGAACGCGTAGCGTCCAAGATGACGTTATGATAACTGTATTAATATGTAATTATGATAACTGTTGCACTTAAACATAAATGGCATATAACTGCCGCCATCTTGGAAGAATTGATTATGAATTTTATTTCTACTAGCTGTTGCCCGCGGCTTCGCCCGCGTGGATGTCAATACTTCCCTATTCGAATCGGATTTTGTTCACAATTTCATGGATTTTTTTTTTTTTGCACGGAACCCTAATTATTTTCTAAAATAAAAGTAACATACGTTATTGCTTATAACATCAGCTATCTGCCAGTGAAAGTCCCGTCAAAATCGGTCTAGCCGTTTTGGAGATTAGCCGGAACAAACAGACAGACAGACGGAGAAGACAGACCGACAGACAGGCAAAAAATTTAAAAATTGTGTTTTTGTTATAAGTACCGTTTATACTTTCATATTCTTATACATTTAGTAAAAAGCTATTATTTTGACATTACAAATAGACACTTCAATTTTATTTTATATGTATAGATTTCCGTGTCGTAGTTTATATAATATATAACTTTAGGGAGGAATCGGTACTGGCTGAACTGAAATCCCTTGATCCATCTAAGGGACCAGGTCCTGATGGGCTTTCCGCGTTTTTTCTTAAAAATACTGCTACTTCCATGTGTAGGCCCCTAACTATAATCTACAATAAATGTATCACAGAAGGTGTTATGCCAACGGTGTGGAAGCAGGCTAATATCACACCTGTACACAAAAGTGGATCGAAGCGTTGTGTCGAGCAATACCGACCTATTTCTATTTTGTCTGTCTTGTCGAAGATTTTTGAGAGGCTGATACATAACGAAGTGTACCCTGTCCTTCATAATACTATTATACAGCAACAACATGGTTTTGTGAAAAAGCGATCCACGACAACTAATTTATTGGAATTTACTAGTGACCTATTTAACAACATCGACAATCGTATACAGGTTGACGCAGTGTACACGGACTTTCAGAAGGCCTTTGACAAGGTGGACCATAAATTGTTGCTGAGCCGAATAGCTTTCAATGGTAGTCGTGGTAACTTGTTGCGATGGTTCATTTCGTACATCACTAACCGATGTCAACGGGTTGTTATTAATGGATACCACTCTCATACTACTCGTGTTACATCTGGTGTTCCACAAGGGTCTATTCTCGGTCCTCTCTTGTTCATTATCTTTATAAATAATATTGGTAACTGTTTTCATCATTCCAAATTTTTGTTATACGCCGATGATCTCAAAGTATACAGACCTATTCATAGCATTCAGGATTGCTATCTTCTCCAAGAGGACTTGGACCGACTGACGGACTATTGTTACTCTAGTAAGCTCCACCTGAGCATTCCCAAGTGCAACTACCTAAATTTTACCAAAAATAAAAACATCATAAGGTTTTCATACTCATTGTGTGGTGCTTTATTGAATAAAGTGAGTTCGATTCGTGATCTTGGCGTATTGCTCGACTCCAAACTCTGCTTGGATTTGCATATCGACCAAATCGTAAATAAAGCATATAAAATGTATGGGTTTATTATGAGATCCACTCATGACTTTAAGCGGACCTCTTCGTACCTCTGCCTGTATAAAACACTAGTCCGTCCCCAGCTCGAATATGCTGTTTCCATCTGGAACCCGTACTATGGCAAGTACACTGACATGATAGAAAACGTCCAACGTAGATATCTTCGTGCAATGCACTACAGGTATCACAAAACTTATTTAGAGTATAATCAGTTACTCAGTAAATACAGACTTTTGATACTGAGCTCTAGACGTAGGAAATTAGAGGCAATAACATTGTATAAAATTGTTAATGGCAATTTTGACTGTATAGCTTTAAATAATGTATTGTGCTATGCAGTTCCCAGAATTGTCCATAGACGGCGGGTGCGTGCGGGCAAACTCTTTGCAGTAGGTACTTGCCGATCAAACACTGGTCTCCGTTCACCAATTCGGCGAATGGCAGCAACCTATAACGAAGCATTCGAACACGTAGACATATTTGCGTGCACTTTGAAAAGGTTTCGTAGTCTTTTCTATGAGGCACTTGAACTCAAAGACTAAATTTTAAAATTTTTGTTATTGTTTTTAAATACAATTTTTTTTATCGCTTTCGTAACATTAGTGTAACTGTCACGCATGAACAGTTCACCTCCTAGTGACTGTAAGGTTTTATTTATTCATGGTAATCTGTGGACAGCGCTGTGGGCTACATTATTACTTAAATTATTTATGTTTTTCTGCTTGTAAAATTACATTTTGTAGCTGTTTGTTGTTCCTATCTAATAAAATAAAATAAAATATTATCATCTCTGACATCGACATTTCAACTGGTACTGTCTTCGGATAGGTTTTTTAGAAATAACGAGTCTTTAATGAGCTGTAATTCAAAAGAGGCCAGTAATAAATAGATTGGATAAACGTATGCAACATTGTAATAATTTATTATTGACAACTTGTTAGTCAACCTTCAACCTCTATGGATATAACTATTTCCGATTATTAGTAATTTGTCATCTTGTTTACGAGCATGCGGTTTGAGTTCGTGTTTAATCGTGTAATCTCGTGAATGTATAACACTGCAAAATTGGAAAGTGTGAATAGTGGCTCATCAATTAAAGTCCATGACTGTACATTATAAGTTCATAATTGGTAATACTTTGAGGGCGCTATGTTTTGCCTCTAGGGCGCACAAAAGTTGTAATACACGCATTATAATTAAACAAGAAATTAATATAGGTAAATGAACCACAAATATTCAATCGCACTAAACAATGCCGATTAAATAATTAGATAAATTATGTGTGATGATGGTGAGAAAAATAAAAATAAAAATGTATTAAAATGAAAATTGTCAGCGCTTACTTATCTAAAGAATGTTAAAGAAATTGAATGATGTCATAAAAAAAAATTTAATGTCACTAAGGAAGATCAATAATTGTTACATAAGAAATGTCAGAAATTTTATAACAGCGTGTCATTCAAATATTCGGTGATAGAATAATAGCATTTTTCTATTAATTTTTTTTTAAATTTTCTTTTAAAGTTGTGCAAATTTTCACTTTTGATGCTATCAGGAATTTTATTGTATATAACCGGACCCATGCTTAAAATACTTCTCCTTGCCAGTGCTGTTTTGTGTTTACTTGTACACAACATGGTTTTGTATTGCGATCCGAGTTGAGTGGTTCGTTTTCTAGTAGCTACTATCACAGGAAACAAGTTCAACTTACATTTAACAAACACTGCTATTTCAAATATATACAGACATGGGAAAGTCAAGATTTTTAATGATTTGAAGACAGGCTCACAGCTATCAGTAGTTTTTAGGCCCACCATACATCGTATACATCTTTTTTGAGTTCTAAATATAGTTTCTCTTTCAGCACAGTTGCCCCGAAATATTATGCCAAATCTCAATAATGAGGAAACAATGCCATGGTATGCCATAAGTACTGTTTGTAAATTAACTTTCTTTGTCAAGATGAAAAGAGCATATTATAAGCAGATTTGCTTAGCCGCTTACATATGTCATCACTCCATCAGCCTGCATTTCCCACGTTAGTTGGCTGTCAACTAGAATGCCAAGAAATCTTGCTGCTTTTACTTCTTCTACACTTTGTCCGTTATATGAAACATTTAAATGGTTGGGTTTTAGACTTTGGTAAAAATGCAATAACTTGGTTTTATGTATATTAATAACCAAGTTATTTCTGTCAAGGCAATCATTTATTTTTTTAAGGGTATTATTTACATCTTCTTCATAAGTCCGATTACTGGAACTTTTAATTATTGCTGTACTGTCATCAGCAAAGAGGATCATTGGGTGCTTTATTTGTCGTGGCAGGTCATTAATATATATAAGAAATAATGGTGGCCCAAGCACACTGCCCTGTGGTACCCTATAGTACAGTTTCCCACTGTTTGATAGGTATTTTATTTCCCGTTTCGTATTTAAATTGACTCTAGTTATTTCTGTATATTGATTGCGGTCAAATAAGATTTTAATAGTTCCAAAGCATAACATCACCAACATACACTAAATGGAAAAAAATACGTATTTTTAAAGTGAACTCAAAAAGCAGAATCAGAATTTGACCAGATTTATATGCAGTTGCATATAAATTTGGTCAAATTCTGATTCTGATTTCGGACCTGAGGAATATACCCTTTTAAATAAAAACTTTGCAAAAAGGTAAATATATGTCGCGCTAAGTCGTGGCAGAAGTTTGGAAGGCGTAGTTTTATCGGGTTTGGACGCCGTCGCCAACAATTTATTAAATCAACCACACGACGGCAGATCATTGACGAAATCTGTCGTCTGACAATCAAGGCCACATATAAGCGCAATTTGAAGCATATTACCATTAAAATCATTTACCTATAGCCAGAGTGCATCTCATGACAATTCCAATAAGCCCAAACACGGCTAGATTACATTGTTGTATTACGGAGTTCCGGTGCCTACCTTCCGGCTTCATCATCAGATCAGTTCGATGATACCATTTTCATCAGAACCATTTATTTAAGTTTGATTTGTCATGGTCGCTTAACTATCTTAATCGAGATATCTTATCACCACCCGTGAAATACTACTTATCATTGAGGAGTTCCCGTGGCCATCTGTGGTCTTCTCCATCAGTTCTACTTCACCAAATGATACTTTCTGAATGCAAATGCTTGACTTGTTGATGAAAATACAAAAATCACTACTTATGTGTTTGCCTATAATTTTGCCCTCAATTCCTTATGGATCCTATCATCAGAACTGGATATTGATGAAAATGGGACCAATCTGGAAGTATTTCCTTTCAAATAAAAAAAGAATTTTCCAAATCGGTTTATAAATGACGGAGTACTGACGTAACAAACATTAAAAAAACAACCGAATTGATAACCTCCTCCGTTTTTGAAGTCGGTTAAAAATAACAGCCACCTTTTAATAAAACTCCCTCGTCCCCTGCCTGACCCGTCGCGTTGCATCGCTCGCCCGCAATATTATCTTCGTTTTCGCTTAGTGTTCTTTCTGAGTTTTTTGTTTTTGCTCGGCTCCTAAGGGTCATAGCGTAATGTTAATAGCCAATAACTATTCTCTAGAATTGGGTTACCAAATGCAAAAAGAATTTTTCAAATCCGACTTTTCATTCTCAATTTTTGGGTTTTAATTGTTTGCGCGGACCCATAATTATTTTTCTGTAATAAAAAAAACCTTTGCACCTTAAGTTACTCCCCGTAACTTCAGCTATCTGCCTGTGAAAGTCCCGTCAAAATCGGTCCAGCCGTTTCGGAGATTAGCCGGAACAAACCGACAGACAAAAATTAAAAAAAATGCTTTTTTGTTATAAGTACTTACTGTATATATTTTCTGCTTTTAGTAAAAAGTTGTTATGTTGACATTACAAACAGACACTTCAATTTTATTTATTTGTACACTCTTGCGCCATCCCATCTTCCCGGTTTGGCGTGCGGTGCTGGTGCTGCTGCTGCGGCTGCGGAAAACCTCAAGCGGCGAAAGTATAATAACCTTATCGGTAATTATATTTTCGAGTCGTTTGGGGTTGATACCTTCGGGCAGCGGGGTCCGAGCGCTCATGGTTTGTTTAACGAAATCTCCAAACGGCTAGTTGACACATCCCGTGACCCAAGGGCCGGCTTTTACCTTGAGCTTGGCCAGAGGCTAAGCATTGCCATACAACGTGGCAATGCCGCCAGTCTCCTGGGTACATTACCAGTCGACAGCGACGCGGAGGAATTTTTCGACGCCATATTTTAGTTTGTGAATAGTTTTAATTAAGTTAGGATATAATTTTGTTATTTTATTTATTAATTAGGTATAAGTTGTTGCATGTGTGTTTTTAATAATTTTTTAAAATGTTTGTCATCTAATTAATACTATATATAAATAAAAAAGCCTTATCTAAGATTTAAAAAAAATGTATAGATGTAGGTATAGATATTAAACCATATAAATAAATTATACAAAGAGTACTGAAACTGTATAGTTACTTACCTACTTGCTTGAGTAAGTAGTTTACAATATTGACATAGCTGTAGGGCTGTAGGCCTCGCTTTACGGAGAAGCAAAGCGACGCGCGTCGCGTGCGGCGCGGCGTATCGCGGCGCGACGTTTTTTCAGTTCACATACAGGCGGCGCGTGCAGCTGCGCACGTCATCACATGCGCAAACACAAACATATAGCAATGTACGCGTGCGACGTTGCGGGTGCCGCTACGCTTTACCGTTAACGGAGAATTGCAGGAATAGCTCGCCGCAGCGCTCCATGCGCCGCCGCGAGAAACGTCGCGTGCGACGCGACGCTGCCATCCGCGGGCTCCGCCTGCATTTCAAGCAAACGCGTGTAAAATCTCTTTTCCGTAAACGCTCTCATACAATGCTATATGTTTGAATTTAGTGCGGGCCGCACCGCCTAATGCGACGCGCGACGCCCCGCGTCTCTGTAAACGAGGCCTTTTTTTTTTTGTGGATGGGAAATCATCAGATGACTTCTCCCGCTCTGGGCGGAGCGGGAGGGCGTGTCAAACTTTTACGGACTAAAACCCACCCGTATTCCTTCTGTTGCCTGTGCCGGGGCCACGGTAACTCTTTCGAACATCCCGCAACCCCGGCTGGCATCGGTCCTAGCGGACCCCTTCAATGCTGCTGACATCTCTTTGAGGCGCGCGTGGAACACAACGCGCCGTCGACTCGGGCCTGGTTCTTACCGGACGGCGAGCTACCCATTGCTTGCCGTCCGCAAGCCCGCGCCTACGGTGGCCGGGAATCGGCTGATAATTCCCGACGCCCAGGGCGTCTCCTGCGGCGATTAGGGGCGTGAGGGCGCAAAGCTTGCCTCTCCCTCACGCGTCCCGCCTCCTCCTTCGCGAGCATTACTGCTTCGCAGAAGCAAGTAATGGCTTCCCATGTACTCTCGCTCCGTACCATGGCCTGGACCAGGACCGGACGCGAGAGATCGCCGCCGCCGATCGCTTCCGCGAGGACACGGCGGTGCTCCGCCCAAGCCGGGCAGACCTCCACCGTATGCTCCACCGTGTCCTCCGGGCGATACACACAGTGGTGACACTCGGGCGTTTCCTCCCGCCTTATTCGGAACAGGTACCTCCCGAAGCACCCGTGTCCGGTGAGGACCTGCGTCAGGCGGAAGGTGAGGACGCCGTGGTGCCTCTCCAGCCACTCCTCAAAGAGGGGACTTATCGCCGCAATTGTGGCGTACCCAGTAAACGAGGCCTAAGGACACACTCCTTAGGCCTCGTTTAAAAAACACGTAACATAAGAGGGTAGACCACATATTATTACATTACCCGTCGGCTAGATAGAGGTAAATATAGAGAACGATGAGCCATCGCCGAAAATTTCAAAACTTTCATATATTTCAGCTGTTAGGTACTGGCTTGAGACTGCTCTACGGATCAAGGAATTTTTCCTAAAGATGTTCGGTCCAAAAGTGTAAAATTTCGATTTTCAAGAGGCCATATTTTTGAAAAAGAGTGGACGTAATGGCGCGAAATTTTCAGGAGGTCGTCTGGTCATGGAAATGATGAGCAATGTCTGGGTTTATTGGGTAAGAAGATATGGGTGGGGGAAATCTCGCATGAGACGGTTCCTATATACCTGCGGTGCGACAGTATTTGTTGTTAGGGTTCCGTACGGCCGAATGAGTCAACTGAACCCTTATAGGATCACTCGTGTGTGTGTCTGTACGTCTGTCACAGCCAATTTGCCCCGAATGTACTGTAGTTTTAAAGTTATTAAAGAAAATTGATGAAAATTAACCATTCCACGCCATTATTTATTAAAAATAGATAGATAAAGTATTCTTTATTATGTACACCATAAATATTACAGATATAAAAGTAGAAATTTTACGCACAATGAAGGGTTCTGTAGGCGGTCTTACAGAACCCTTCATTGTGCGTGGTTCGACGCGCACTTGGCCGGTTTTTTTAAATCGGCCCTTTCTTTCAATTTTTGACAAGTTATTCCAGCTGATTTTGCAAAGTCGTCAGTTTTCAGAAGATTTCAATTACCACATATAACATAACATCACGGATTGTTTCCCCGAAGGGTAAGGCAGAGGAGTTCCAATAGTACACACAATTTTCGCCAGGTATATTTATAAAAATCCAGACTCCGGGCTGCTACTGAGCAATTCCAGATATAAAAACCCAGTAACACTTTGCCCCACCTGGGAATCGAACCCAAGACGCTTGCAACCGCTCAGCAGTGGCGCTTGCGACCACTAGACCAACGAGGCAGTCAAGTCGAGTTTCAATTACCAATGACTGGTAAAGGGAAACCAGCTCAATATCGGGCATCCTAAGCTCTTTCATAGAACTTTCAATATAGATACTGGTTGGTATCCTATATATCTACATCAGCCTGAGCTGAGCCATGCCCTTTTTAACCGACATCAAAAAAGGAGGAGGTTATAAATAGAACCTCCTCCTTAAAAAAGAAAACATACAGTCCACTGTATGTTTTCTTTTTTAAGTATGTTCACCGATTTCTCCGTCAATAATGTGGACCGATTTCAGCTCCAGTTCTCCTGGTTCTTACCAAGAGATTCTATGCTTTGTCCTATGCTTTGTTCTGTGTTTGTTGTTTGTTCTTGTTTGTCTTAATTATTTAGCAATAATTAACTTAAGGTCGGTCGGTAAGGTATGTCTTTATGTAATCCGATCCTTAGTGCCAGTTACACATGCTTGTAATTATCGCCAATTGATTGATTGACGCTCTAATCGTTGATGAGTTATCAAACTCATTGCTCAAATGCTCATGGCTACAAACGATTAATTAATCTTCCTCGTGTTTTCTGTATCCATCAGTCAGCCATCAGGAATTAGAAGAAATAGCCGTGAAGGGCTCGTGGCAACTGCTCAAATCGATTTGCGTGGTTAAAGTTACAACGGCTTACAATAAGATGGGAACGTGTTGGATCTCCCCACCATCACACAACGCGACCGTTTCTTATTATATCATTACTAGTAGTGGACCGCGGTTTCGCCCGCGTGGGTGTCAATACTTCCCTATTTGTATCGAATTTAGTTTTAATTTTTTTGCGCGGAACCCTAATTATTTTTCTAAAATGAAAGTACCCTTTTTTTTTTTTTTTTTGTGGATGGGAAATCATCAAATGACTTCTCCCGCTCTGGGCGGAGCGGGAGGGCGTGTCAGACTTTTACTGACTAAAACCCACCCGTGTTCCTTCTGTTGCCTGTGCCGGGGCCACGGTAACTCTTTCGAACATCCCGCAACCCTAGCTGGCATCGGCCCTAGCAGACCCCGTCAATAGTGCTGACATCTCTTTGAGGCGCGCGTGGAACACAACGCGCCGTCGACTCGGGCTTGGTCCTTACCGGACGGCGAGCTACCCATTGCTCGCCGTCCGCAAGCCCGCGCCTACGGTGGCCGGGAATCGGCTGTCAATTCCCGACGCCCAGGGCGTCTCCTGCGGCGACTAGGGGCGTGAGGGCGCAAAGCTTGCCTCTCCCTCACGCGTCCCGCCTCCTCCTTCGCGAGCATTACTGCTTCGCAGAAGGAGGAAATGGCTTCCCATGTACTCTCACTCCGTACCATGGCCTGGACCAGGGCCGGACGCGAGAGATCGCCGCCGCCGATCACTTCCGCGAGGACACGGCGGTGCTCCGCCCAAGCCGGGCAGACCTCCACCGTATGCTCCACCGTGTCCTCCGGGCGATCCACACAGTGGTGACACCCGGGCGTTTCCTCCCGCCTTATCCGGAACAGGTACCTCCCGAAGCACCCGTGTCCGGTGAGGACCTGCGTCAGGCGGAAGGTGAGGACGCCGTGGCGCCTCTCCAGCCACTCCTCAAAGAGGGGACTTATCGCCGCAATTGTGGCGTGCCCAGCGCTGGGTTGCGACAATCGCACTCTCCATGCCGCCATGAGATCCTGTCGGAGCTCTGTCCGCCGTGCCACGATTTCTCGCGGCAAATGAAAGTACCCTAAGTTACTCTTTATAACATCAGCTATCTTCCAATGAAAGTCCCGTCAAAATCGGTCCGGCCGTTTCAAACATGGGTTTTACTTTTTTTGCGCAGATCCCTAACTATTTTTCTAAAATAAAAGTACCATTAATTACTCCTTATAACATCAGCTATCTTCCAATGAAAGTCCCGTCAAAATTGGTCCAGCCGTTTCGGAGATTAGCCGGAACAGACAGACAGAATTTTTTTTTAAATATTTTTTAATATACGAGAACATACTGTCATATGCATTTAGTAAAAAGCTGTTATTTTTACAACATTACAAACAGACACTTCAATTTTATTTATTTGTATAGATGTATGTATATCTGCTTATCCTATCCTTTTCCCAACTATGTTGGGGTCGGCTTCCAGTCTAACCGGATGCAGCTGAATACCAATATTTTACATGGAGCGACTGCCTATCTGACCTCTACAACCCAGTCACTGGGTAATACGATACCCTTTGGTAAGACTGGTAGTCAGAGTTTCGGGCTTCTGAGTTACATTTAATTATTAAGGGGGAAGCGCCAAGGTAGCCCGCGAAATTCAAATTTTCTTACGATTTTTGTAATTTGTAGCTCGTTGACTGGGCGTATGTTGATTGAAGTATGATTCGCGAGCGTAATAAATATGTATTTACAGAATTATAATCATTAGAATCAGTAATACAATTCCTTAAGTTAGTATAATCCTGAAATGTTAATATTTCATGAAATAGTCATTCAACAGAATTAGTTGGTCTTAGAGAGTTGTATTGATGACTTTAATGATTATAATTCTGTAAATAGATATTTGTTACGGTCGCGAATCATATTTTAGCCAACATAAAACCTAATACTAACCTGCAAATTGCAAAAAACGGGAGAAAATTTGAATTTCGCGGGCTACCCTGGCGCTTTCACCTTAAGCATAATATCGTCTGTCTGTCATACGTTACATAGTTATTGTTGTAAACACAAACTCGTACATCTAACAGAGTTCGTGAGGTGCTATTGCTAAACATTCTGACTGCGATAGTTGATAAGTTTCACAACGTTGTATTGCGTTGCATAGTTGCAGCAACCACCGCGGTGTCGTGACTTGATTAGTGTACTTATACATACTTAGGAAGATGGTATATAAGACATATAAGAGCTATGGTCGTGTCCAAAAGTATTTAATGAAAGTGTAAACAAAAATATAAGGAAACTTACCTGTGGATGTCAATTTCTAGTGGCAACAAATTGAATGCTTTTAGTCATTCGGATAATTAAACCCAAAATTCTCATTTTAATGTTTTTTATTACACATAATAGATATCTGAGGTCATCGGAAAACTTGAGACTGGAGATGCCGATGCATTTTTCCACCAGTTTTTATGACAAGTCTTTTACAGTTCAAGCAGTGCGGTTATGGAATGCCTTGTCCGTGTCGATAAGGCGTGCTTAATCTTTGTCCACTTTTAAAATTCTGGTAAAAAACATTTCCTCTCTCCTTAAACATCATCATTACATAAAGTTCCTTGCTCCTGTTTCATGCTTATGCGTACTAGCTCTCCGCGACTTCGTCCACGTGAAATTTCTTGTTCCCCCGACCCACCCCATCGCATCGCATCGCCTGCCCGCGCTGTTATTTCGTTTTCGCTTAACGCTCTTTCTTACATTTTTTTCTTTTTTGTTAGGCTTCTGAGGATCCTAGCGTAATGTTAAATACCCTATAGTCTTCCTTAAGAATTGGGCTATAAAATTAAAAA
The DNA here is from genome assembly GCA_947568875.1 of Fissipunctia ypsillon. Classification (NCBI taxonomy): domain Eukaryota; kingdom Metazoa; phylum Arthropoda; class Insecta; order Lepidoptera; family Noctuidae; genus Fissipunctia; species Fissipunctia ypsillon. The sequence goes on from OX387667.1 coordinate 2,051,734, forward strand.
TAATTTTTCAAATCCGACTGGCAGTCAATAAAAAATTAAATAACTACCTAATAGACCAAGCGCGTATGTCTTACTTAAGGCGAGGTAGACCCTGCGAAGTAGGTATTTAACGCTACCAACCTACCCACGGAGCGAGCCGTGCGCTTACCTCGCCAGCGTGAACTTGCATGAACCCAAAATGTGTCACAGTATAGGGTAAGCGTGTCGTGTAGGCAGTAGGTCAACTCATTGGAACGAAGTTCTTTGACGCGGCTTGGCAGAAATCGTCACTAACGAAAAAGCGCGTTCATACTTTCTTCTTTGAAATTCACACTTTCACTCTGTCTCTCTCTCTCTCTATCAAGAGAGAAAAATTTCAAATTTTCCTTCATGGGTGTCGTTTTCAAGGTTTTCGAGGGTGCTGAAACCGATAGTAAAGTCAAAATGAAAATCCAAGATGGCGGCCGTGAAAATTTTCAAATTTTCTTTCATGGGTGTCGTTTTCAAGGTTTTCGAGGGTGCTAAAGCTGATAGTAAAGTCAAAATGAAAATCCAAGATGGCGGCCGTGAACATTTTCATATTTTTCATCATGGGTGTCGTTTTCGTGGATATCGAGGGTGCTGAAACCGATAGTAAAGTCAAAATGAAAATCCAAGATGGCGGCCGAATTAGCGGCACGCGGGGTTGCGACAATCGTAGAGAGGATCCGGCAATTGGGACTCGAGGTGGCCTTGCACAAGTCCGAGGCCATGTGTTTTCATGGTCCTCGGAACGCGCCACCATCGGGTTCCCAAATAACGGTAGGAGGGGTTCTCATCGGTGTCGAGTCGACGATGAAGTACCTGGGACTCGTCCTCGACAGCCGGTGGAATTTCGTGGAGCATTTACGACGTTTGGCTCCCAGACTGGAGCGGGCCGGGGCTGCCTTGGGGCGGCTCCTGCCCAATCTGGGGGGTCCAAACGCCTCCTGCCGGAGGCTCTACGCGGGGGTCGTGCGGTCCATGGCCCTTTACGGAGCTCCGGTGTGGGCGCGTTCCGTGAGGCGACGACCGGTACGTCGATTGAACGCGTCCCAGAGGGTCATGGCCATCCGGTTAGCCCGGGGATACCGCACGGTCTCCGGGGAGGCGGCGAACCTCCTTGCCGGATTACCGCCATGGGATCTGGAGGCAAAAGTCCTCGCGCACATGTGGGAGTGGCGCGAGGAGGCAGGACGCCGGGGTGTAACTCTGTTGCCGCGAGAAATCGTGGCACGGCGGACAGAGCTCCGGCAGGATCTCATGGCGGCATGGAGAGTGCGATTGTCGCAACCCAGCGCTGGGCACGCCACAATTGCGGCGATAAGTCCCCTCTTTGAGGAGTGGCTGGAGAGGCGCCACGGCGTCCTCACCTTCCGTCTGACGCAGGTCCTCACCGGACACGGGTGCTTCGGGAGGTACCTGTTCCGGATAAGGCGGGAGGAAACGCCCGGGTGTCACCACTGTGTGGATCGCCCGCAGGACACGGTGGAGCATACGGTGGAGGTCTGCCCGGCTTGGGCGGAGCACCGCCGTGTCCTCGCGGAAGCGATCGGCGGCGGCGATCTCTCGCGTCCGGCCCTGGTCCAGGCCATGGTACGGAGCGAGAGTGCATGGGAAGCCATTACCTCCTTCTGCGAAGCAGTAATGCTCGTGAAGGAGGAGGCGGGACGCGTGAGGGAGAGGCAAGCTTTGCACCCTCACGCCCCTAGTCGCCGCAGGAGACGCCCTGGGCGTCGGGAATTGGCAGCCGATTCCCGGCCACCGTAGGCGCGGGCTTGCGGACGGCGAGCAATGGGTAGCTCGCCGTCCGGTAAGGACCAGGCCCGAGTCGACGGCGCGTCGTGTTCCACGCGCGCCTCAAAGAGATGTCAGCACTATTGACGGGGTCCGCTAGGGCCGATGCCAGCTAGGGTTGCGGGATGTTCGAAAGAGTTACCGTGGCCCCGGCACAGGCAACAGAAGGAACACGGGTGGGTTTTAGTCAGTAAAAGTCTGACACGCCCTCCCGCTCCACCCAGAGCGGGCGAAGTCATTTGATGATTTCGCATCCACAAAAAAAAAAAAAAAAAAAAAAAAAAAAGATGGCGGCCGTGAACATTTTAAAATTTTTCATCATGGGTGCCGTTTTCGTGGTTATCGAGGGTGCTGAAACCGATAGTAAAGTCAAAGTGAAAATCCAAGATGGCGGCCGTGAACATTTTCAAATTTTTCATTATCGGTGTCGTTTTCAAGGTTTTCGAGGGTGCTAAAGCCGATAGTAGTCATAATGAAAATTTAAGATGGCGGCTGTAAAAATTTTCAAGTTTTTCATCATGGGTGTCGTTTCCATGATTTTCGAGGGTGCTATAGCCGATAGTAAAGTCAAAATGAAAATCCAAGATGGCGGCTGTGAAAATTTTCAAATTTTTCATCATGGGTGTCGTTTTCGTGGTTATCGAGGGTGCTGAAACCGATAGTAAAGTCAAAATAAAAATCCAAGATGGCGGCCGTGAACATTTTCAAATTTTTCATCTTGGGTGCCGTTTTCGTGGTTATCGAGGGTGCTGAAACCGATAGTAAAGTCAAAGTGAAAATCCAAGATGGCGGCCGTGAACACTTTCAAATTTTTCATTATCGGTGTCGTTTTCAAGGTTTTCGAGGGTGCTAAAGCCGATAGTAGTCATAATGAAAATTTAAGATGGCGGCTGTAAAAATTTTCAAGTTTTTCATCATGGGTGTCGTTTCCATGATTTTCGAGGGTGCTATAGCCGATAGTAAAGTCAAAATGAAAATCCAAGATGGCGGCTGTGAAAATTTTCAAATTTTTCATCATGGGTGTCGTTTTCGTGGTTATCGAGGGTGCTGAAACCGATAGTAAAATCAAAATGAAAATCCAAGATGGCGGCTGCGAAAATTTTCAAGTTTTTCATCATGGGTATCGTTTTCAAGGTTTTCGAGGGTGCTGAAACCGATAGTAGTCAAAATGAAAATTCAAGATGGCGGCTGTGAAAATTTTCAAGTTTTTCATCATGGGTGTCGGTTTCAATGTTTTCGAGGGTGCTAAAACCGATAGTAAAGTCAAAATGAAAATTCAAGATGGCGGCTGCGAAAATTTTCAAGTTTTTCATCATGGGTATCGTTTTCAAGGTTTTCGAGGGTGCTGAAACCGATAGTAGTCAAAATGAAAATTCAAGATGGCGGCTGTGAAAATTTTCAAGTTTTTCATCATGGGTGTCGGTTTCAATGTTTTCGAGGGTGCTAAAACCGATAGTAAAGTCAAAATGAAAATTCAAGATGGCGGCTGAAAATTTTCAAGTTTTTCATTATGGGTGTCGTTTTCAAGGTTTTCGAGGGTGCTGAAACCGATAGTAAAGTCAAAATGAAAATCCAAGATGGTGGCCGTGAAAATTTTCAAATTTCTTTCATGGGTGTCGGTTTCAAGGTTTTCGAGGGTGCTAAAGCTGATAGTAAAGTCAAAATGAAAATCCAAGATGGCGGCCGTGAACATTTTCAAATTTTTCATCATGGGTGCCGTTTTCGTGGTTATCGAGGGTGCTGAAACCGATAGTAAAGTCAAAGTGAAAATCCAAGATGGCGGCCGTAAACATTTTCAAATTTTTCATTATCGGTGTCGTTTTCAAGGTTTTCGAGGGTGCTAAAGCCGATAGTAGTCAATGTAGTCATAATGAAAATTTAAGATGGCGGCTGTAAAAATTTTCAAGTTTTTCATCATGGGTGTCGTTTCCATGATTTTCGAGGGTGCTATAGCCGATAGTAAAGTCAAAATGAAAATCCAAGATGGCGGCCGTGAACATTTTCAAATTTTTCATCTTGGGTGCCGTTTTCGTGGTTATCGAGGGTGCTGAAACCGATAGTAAAGTCAAAGTGAAAATCCAAGATGGCGGCCGTGAACACTTTCAAATTTTTCATTATCGGTGTCGTTTTCAAGGTTTTCGAGGGTGCTAAAGCCGATAGTAGTCATAATGAAAATTTAAGATGGCGGCTGTAAAAATTTTCAAGTTTTTCATCATGGGTGTCGTTTCCATGATTTTCGAGGGTGCTATAGCCGATAGTAAAGTCAAAATGAAAATCCAAGATGGCGGCTGTGAAAATTTTCAAATTTTTCATCATGGGTGTCGTTTTCGTGGTTATCGAGGGTGCTGAAACCGATAGTAAAATCAAAATGAAAATCCAAGATGGCGGCTGCGAAAATTTTCAAGTTTTTCATCATGGGTATCGTTTTCAAGGTTTTCGAGGGTGCTGAAACCGATAGTAGTCAAAATGAAAATTCAAGATGGCGGCTGTGAAAATTTTCAAGTTTTTCATCATGGGTGTCGGTTTCAATGTTTTCGAGGGTGCTAAAACCGATAGTAAAGTCAAAATGAAAATTCAAGATGGCGGCTGCGAAAATTTTCAAGTTTTTCATCATGGGTATCGTTTTCAAGGTTTTCGAGGGTGCTGAAACCGATAGTAGTCAAAATGAAAATTCAAGATGGCGGCTGTGAAAATTTTCAAGTTTTTCATCATGGGTGTCGGTTTCAATGTTTTCGAGGGTGCTAAAACCGATAGTAAAGTCAAAATGAAAATTCAAGATGGCGGCTGAAAATTTTCAAGTTTTTCATTATGGGTGTCGTTTTCAAGGTTTTCGAGGGTGCTGAAACCGATAGTAAAGTCAAAATGAAAATCCAAGATGGTGGCCGTGAAAATTTTCAAATTTCTTTCATGGGTGTCGGTTTCAAGGTTTTCGAGGGTGCTAAAGCTGATAGTAAAGTCAAAATGAAAATCCAAGATGGCGGCCGTGAACATTTTCAAATTTTTCATCATGGGTGCCGTTTTCGTGGTTATCGAGGGTGCTGAAACCGATAGTAAAGTCAAAGTGAAAATCCAAGATGGCGGCCGTAAACATTTTCAAATTTTTCATTATCGGTGTCGTTTTCAAGGTTTTCGAGGGTGCTAAAGCCGATAGTAGTCAATGTAGTCATAATGAAAATTTAAGATGGCGGCTGTAAAAATTTTCAAGTTTTTCATCATGGGTGTCGTTTCCATGATTTTCGAGGGTGCTATAGCCGATAGTAAAGTCAAAATGAAAATCCAAGATGGCGGCCGTGAACATTTTCAAATTTTTCATCATGGGTGCCGTTTTCGTGGTTATCGAGGGTGCTGAAACCGATAGTAAAGTCAAAGTGAAAATCCAAGATGGCGGCCGTGAACATTTTCAAATTTTTCATTATCGGTGTCGTTTTCAAGGTTTTCGAGGGTGCTAAAGCCGATAGTAAAGTCAAAATGAAAATCCAAGATGGCGGCCGTGAAAATTTTCAAATTTCCTTTCATGGGTGTCGTTTCAAGGTTTTCGAGGGTGCTAAAGCTGATAGTAAAGTCAAAATGAAAATCCAAGATGGCGGCCGTGAACATTTTCATATTTTTCATCATGGGTGTCGTTTTCGTGGTTATCGAGGGTGCTGAAACCGATAGTAAAGTCAAAATGAAAATCCAAGATGGTGGCTGCGAAAATTTTCAAATTTTCTTTCATGGGTGTCGTTTTCAAGGTTTCAAGGTTTTCGAGGGTGCTCAAGCCGATAGTAAAGTCAAAATAAAAATCCAAGATGGCGGCCGTGAACATTTTCAAATTTTTCATCTTGGGTGCCGTTTTCGTGGTTATCGAGGGTGCTGAAACCGATAGTAAAGTCAAAGTGAAAATCCAAGATGGCGGCCGTGAACATTTTCAAATTTTTCATTATCGGTGTCGTTTTCAAGGTTTTTGAGGGTGCTAAAGCCGATAGTAGTCATAATGAATATTTAAGATGGCGGCTGTAAAAATTTTCAAGTTTTTCATCATGGGTGTCGTTTCCATGATTTTCGAGGGTGCTATAGCCGATAGTAAGATCGCCATCTTGGATTTTTATTTTGACTACTATCAGCTTCAGCACCTCCGAAAACCATGAAAACGTCACCCATGAAGAAAAATTTGAAAATTTTCACGGCCGCCATCTTGGATTTTCAGTTTGACTACTATCGGCTTTAGCACCCGCGAAAACCATGAAAACGACACCCATGATGAAAAATTTGAAAATGTTCACAGCCGCCATCTTGGATTTTCATTTTGACTACTATCGGTTTCAGCACCCTCGAAAACCTTGAAAACGACACCCATGAAGGAAAATTTGAAAATTTTCACGGCCGCCATCTTGGATTTTCATTTTGACTACTATCGGCTTTAGCACCCTCGAAAACCTTGAAAACGATACCCATGAAGGAAAATTTGAAAATTTTCACGGCCACCATCTTGGATTTTCTTTTTGACCAAATTTACACTTTGAAAGTCGAGTCGTGACGATTTCTACCAGTTAACTCCTACCGCAAGCCGCGTTACAGAACTTCGTTCCTAAATAAGGGTTCCGTTATTCATTCGAACATACGAAACCCAAAAAAACATACTGACTTATTTACACTATGTCCCACGAATGAATTGTTTGATAAATTAGCGGAACAGCCGTGCGCTAGCAAAACGGACATAGGTCCGACCTAGTCAAGGCCCGGCGGGCGACTGAATCGCCGTGCGCAAGCCGCTGTATTATATAATATTTTATTATTAAATGAATTTAATTATTTTGCAAAATGTAACCACAAATTGTTCTTCTATTTGTTATGAACTTTTTACAGATATATTTTTTGGAAGTATTGCTTTCATAGGTTTCAAGCAAAATTAGAAAAACATCAAAAAAATCACCGATTAGACTCCTCTTCCGATTTTTTTTTTGATCGAGCGAAGTTTTCGATATCATGTTTTGAACCACAAAAAGTCAAAGTACATATAGTAAACTACAATATATATATTTTTTGGCTTTAAACAATCACTATTTCTTTGTTTATTTTTGAATCAAAGTGATGCAATATTTGGTATAGGTCGCCTTAATAATTACAACTATTCGGTCTCTTCTCCGCTCGGCCCATTGTTATTACAGGTAAAAAAGTTGCGCCCACGTTTACAACCCATGATCGAGAACGGATCGCGCAAAATTCATTAAACTTAAACTAAAAACTAAAAAAAACCTCCAATTGTTTAAATCCTAGCTTTCCTGCAGTCATTTTTGGTTAGTTAACAAACTAATTAACCTTAGGAACGAGAAAATGGCTAAAACATTTTTTTAAATCTCTAATTTTAAGAATTTTCCACCTCGCTGTCTTTGAAGGCCGATTTTAGCCAAAATAGCCCATTAAGTACTACTTTTTTTTAATGATTATGAAAGCTGAGAGTCTGTCGCATTCTTGTGACCTACTTAGGAACCATAAAGTCATCTGTTTAGAGTTTTAATTTAAATTTGAAAATTTATGTCAGAATTCACCGAACGTAAATTTTTCACTTTAGACCAACATTTTCATAACATTCATCACAGTTACGAAGCTGATTATTTTATGCATAAAAGTACTACTCATGAAGATTTAGTTGCAAAAAAAAATCTCGACATTCTTCTACTTTTTTTAGATTTTTTTTTTAAGTTGGTCAAGTCGAAAATTCTCAAAAATTCTGAAAGTAATTCGTAACTCGAAAACTATGAAAAGTCGCGGAACATACATTGGGGTGATTCCGATACCGATACGAGGGACCAAAACTTTTTTTTGGACGTCAATATTCCGGCCACCCTATTTAAAACTTTGCCCGTGAAGTTTCCTAAACCTTTGCTTGCCCATGTGACGGTAAAATATGGAGAACCTTATTATAAAAAAAACACCTATGTACTATACCCATGTATGCAAAGAAATAAATGATTTGATTTGATTTCTTGCCCTTTCTTCTCTATAGGAACCTACTACGCTTTGGAATGGGCATCTAGCTTCAACTTTCTGACTAACTGACCGACTCTTTGACAATTCAAAAGTGCCTGTAATTGGTTTATTTGAAATAAATGCTTTGAGTTTGAGTTTGAGGTGTATGGCCTAACTTTCAGTTGTGTGCAGGCTAATTTTAAGTGTGCCGTTCCTCCTGTGTTGCTCAATCGAAAGCGATTTTTTTTAAACTGACTTATGGTTTGATCGATTTCTTAGATTATAACAGAGACACTGCAGTTTAATCTTCAGTAAATTAGTAACCATTCAAGAAAATATAATAATTATTTATGTTAATTGTGGCCTCGTCTAGTAGGTTAGGTACAAATTCGCCAAATCATGTAATCTAAATGCGCATGACAGACAATGTATGGAAGTGGAACCCGTAATCAATCAATCAATCTGCCTAGCCTTATCCCAACTATAGCTCGTACAGCGTACAGCGTAGCTCGTACAACGTACAGCGTAGCTCGTACAGCGTACAGCGTAGCTCGTACAACGTACAGCGTAGCTCGTACAACGTACAGTGTAGCTCGTACAACGTAGCTCATACAACGTACAGCGTACAGTGTAGCTCGTACAACGTACAGCGTAGCTCGTACAACGTACAGCGTAGCTCGTACAACGTACAGCGTAGCTCGTACAACGTAGCTCGTACAACGTACAGCGTACAGTGTAGCTCGTACAACGTACAGCGTAGCTCGTACAACGTACAGCGTAGCTCGTACAACGAACACATGAAGACAGAAGTGCATGGAGAGTTCCAAACCAAAATCGTTTGTACAGGGTTTCATCGCCTTAATAATATGTCTTGGATGACATAGATGGCGCTAGTATAGTAGTTGGATTGGAAAATATACAAGAACATTATCTTGTTTTTTGCTAGTTACAATATGACTCAATTTTAACACAAATTCTCCTACGACATTACAAACCTTATAAAGCAAAGCACGTAATAACTAGGATTCGAACTCGGTGGCATAAAATTTACCGATACCATTAGCCACTGGACCATTGCGTCATTACGCATTGAGTTGAAATTATCCTTCTCTTTATTATATTGAAGTTGTTAAGTGACTTTAACCCGTATCATAAATCTCAAAAGAATTGAGGGTAGTTTAATATTGACTGTGTAAAAATTAAATCTTTTTGTTCAATCATAATGTTCTTTACTATCTATGAGTGAGTTCAGTTACGATTGCGTTTACAAGTTTTTAATATTTATTTTTATCATGAGTTCGCGTTCAAATATTGATATGGCTACGAGGGCCCAAATAATAGCATTGCATAATCAAGGCTTAAATTATTCTGAAATTTCGAGAGAAACTGGCTTAAACGTAAGTAATGTTTTAAAATCACTGTTCGTTATTTATTTTATTATCCATGGTTATCGATACACGAAAATAATAAATAATATATTTCCCTTATAGGTAAAGACTGTCACTTTATGGATAAAGCGGTTTCAAGAAGAGGGTTCGTTGGAACACCGTAGTAGATCTGGCAGAAGACGCCATATTGACTCAGACCAGCGTCAACTTATGGTGCAAGGTTATGAGGAAAATGCTTTACACCAACAAGATATTACGCAGAGTTGTTTGATACATCTTTGCGGACGGTGTATCGTGCTCTTCATAGTGAAGGTCTGCATTATCGTCGACATGCTATTAAGCCATTGCTAACCGAAGCTAATAAAAGAGCACGATTGGAGTTCGCTTTGAAATACAGAAATTTCGACTGGAGCAACGGAGTCATCTTCAGTGATGAAAAGACTTTCAAGTCTAGCCAGCATGGGCGAGTTAGGTTGTGGCGTAGGAATAATACGCGTTATGATAGTGATCACGTTGTGCCTAACTCTGAATCCGGTCGTATAACAGTGAACATTTGGGGATGGATGAGTGCTGCAGGACCAGGAGAACTTACTGTAATACCCAGTCGTGCAAACAGTGTAAACTACATAGATGTGCTGAATGACGTCATGTTGCCCACCGTACGGAATGTTTTTCCTGTAGAAGACATGCCAGTGATAACGTTCGTGCAGGACAATTGTCCTATACACCGTTCCATAATTGTGCAAGAGTGGTTTAGCCAGCAATCGGATATACAGATTATTCCTTGGCCTGCGAGATCGCCAGATTTAAACCCCATTGAAAATTTATGGGGCGTTATGGTTCAAAGGTGGGACAATAGGAACGAAAGGACTAAGGAAGTACTGAGTACTCACTGCATGCAGGTATGGGATTCTATACGGGGTCTAAATTTATGTGAAAAATTAATAAACTCCATGGGTTCGCGGTTGCAAGCTGTAATCGATCAAAATGGCGGACACACGAAATATTAAAAAAATAATATAAAGTGTTGACTATTGGATTGAGTAATAACAAAGACCGGGGTAGCTATAATTTATTTGATAAATTACAGTGATCAAACTTAGTGTAAGTGGGATAAATTTATTCACTACTTTATAACAACAAAATGTTTTTACACTAATGATTTTGATTTCTTATATAATATAAGAAATTAAAATAAAAACAATATAAATATAGATTCCTTTCTAATATAATTAATTATTTATTTATTATTATAAACAAATTGGTCCCAAAATGACAGCTATAACCCGGTCTTACAATTGTTATTGATTTGAGGTTTAGCTTCAATTTCTTCCTCGTTCTGGAACGAATACTTAAGCTGTGAACCTTAGTCATAACATAATGCACAAATCAATCATTATAGTCAATACCACTAACCATAATTATGCAAAACGTAATTTTTTTATAATTTGTGAGTAGGTAAAATATTTACAGAACTAAGGTTGCATATATAGTGTAAGGTATTATAACATTATGTAAATAAAACTAAATACTATAAGAATAGCACAACACAGTTTTGATTTAGAATACTTATAACATCTATTATACAGTTTTACTTTGTTAATGTCTTCCATTTTGTAATAGAGTTATTCAGTTATAAATTTTACTTGTATTTCTCATAACAAGTGAATTAAATAATTGTCAATTGGGTGTAAAACTGTTAGGTTAGGTTATACACTGTATAAGAAAGAAAGAAATAAATTGTATTCTTCTTTGAGAATTAAATGTCTTAATGTATAATATCACTAAAATAGTTTAATTTCTTATCCTTTACGAGAACTAAACTTAGTAAATCTTAATCTGTAAGAAAAATATGTCTAAATCTTCTTACATAAATGTTTCTTACTAATAATACTAATACTTACCACCAATTACGAAAGTAATTTATATATATTTATATATACAATGTTATATATAGTAGAGTAGTATATGTATACTTGTATATTATGCCTTTATTCATTTATACATCTTATATTATTTATAACAAAAAATAAAATAAAAAACGTTTAAAAATATAAAAAATAGAATATAAATTACATTATATAATAATAAAATTTAAAAAAACCGACTGTGAACTGGGTTTCGAACCAGTGCCCTGTGAAACGAGCTTTGTTATTCTGTCATGCTTATCCACCTGAGCTACGATCTACTTATTGTAGAATGCGAAAATGAGAGCTAGTTTGTGAATGTAGGGATTTTTATTATTTATGATCTACGCCATCTGTAGTCGAATTAACTAATATACCAATTGGTTTATTTGGTTTGGTTTAGATGGCGCTGTATTAAGTACTCGGAAATAAGAAAAAAAATAATTTATGTTTATTTGAATATAAATATATTATTATTTCTTAGTAATTATTTTAGGTATTAAAAACCTTATTATGTGCCTCTGCATAATAAGGTTTTTAAGCTTTGCGGTGTTATTTTCATGTTTGAACAGCGCCATCTAGTCGTCTCATGAAAGTCATGAAACGTAATGCAAAACCTCAGTCAAAAGTCGACCTTAGGCTCTCCATGCACTTTTGTCTTCAATAGTACAGTGTAGCTCGTACAACGTACAGCGTACAGTGTAGCTCGTACAACGTACAGCGTACAGTGTAGCTCGTACAACGTACAGTGTAGCTCGTACAACGTACAGCGTAGCTCGTACAGCGTACAGCGTAGCTCATACTACGTACAGCGTAGCTCGTACAACGTACAGCGTAGCTCGTACAACGTACAGCGTAGCTCGTACAACGTACAGCGTAGCTCATACTACGTACAGCGTAGCTCGTACAGCGTACAGCGTAGCTCGTACAACGTACAGCGTAGCTCGTACAACGTACAGCGTACAGCGTAGCTCGTACAACGTACAGCGTACAGCGTAGCTCGTACAACGTACAGCGTAGCTGTACGTTGTACGAGCTACGCTGTACGTAGTATGAGCTACGCTGTACGCTGTACGAGCTACGCTGTACGTTGTACGAGCTACACTGTACGTTGTACGAGCTACACTGTACGCTTATTGTAGAATGCGAAAATGAGAGCTAGTTTGTGAATGTAGGGATTTTTATTATTTATGATCTACGCCATCTGTAGTCGAATTAACTAATATACCAATTGGTTTATTTGGTTTGGTTTAGATGGCGCTGTATTAAGTACTCGGAAATAAGAAAAAAAATAATTTATGTTTATTTGAATATAAATATATTATTATTTCTTAGTAATTATTTTAGGTATTAAAAACCTTATTATGTGCCTCTGCATAATAAGGTTTTTAAGCTTTGCGGTGTTATTTTCATGTTTGAACAGCGCCATCTAGTCGTCTCATGAAAGTCATGAAACGTAATGCAAAACCTCAGTCAAAAGTCGACCTTAGGCTCTCCATGCACTTTTGTCTTCAATAGTACAGTGTAGCTCGTACAACGTACAGCGTACAGTGTAGCTCGTACAACGTACAGCGTACAGTGTAGCTCGTACAACGTACAGTGTAGCTCGTACAACGTACAGCGTAGCTCGTACAGCGTACAGCGTAGCTCGTACAGCGTAGCTCGTACAGCGTACAGCGTAGCTCGTACAGCGTACAGCGTAGCTCGTAAAGCGTACAGCGTAGCTCGTACAGCGTACAGCGTAGCTCGTACAGCGTACAGCGTAGCTCGTACAGCGTACAGCGTAGCTCGTACAGCGTACAGCGTAGCTCGTACAGCGTACAGCGTAGCTCGTACAGCGTACAGCGTAGCTCGTACAGCGTACAGCGTAGCTCGTACAGCGTACAGCGTAGCTCGTACAGCGTACAGCGTAGCTCGTACAGCGTACAGCGTAGCTCGTACAGCGTACAGCGTAGCTCGTACAGCGTACAGCGTAGCTCGTACAGCGTACAGCGTAGCTCGTACAGCGTACAGCGTAGCTCGTACAGCGTACAGCGTAGCTCGTACAGCGTACAGCGTAGCTCGTACAGCGTACAGCGTAGCTCGTACAGCGTACAGCGTAGCTCGTACAGCGTACAGCGTAGCTCGTACAGCGTACAGCGTAGCTCGTACAGCGTACAGCGTAGCTCGTACAGCGTACAGCGTAGCTCGTACAGCGTACAGCGTAGCTCGTACAGCGTACAGCGTAGCTCGTACAGCGTACAGCGTAGCTCGTACAGCGTACAGCGTAGCTCGTACAGCGTACAGCGTAGCTCGTACAGCGTACAGCGTAGCTCGTACAGCGTACAGCGTAGCTCGTACAGCGTACAGCGTAGCTCGTACAGCGTACAGCGTAGCTCGTACAGCGTACAGCGTAGCTCGTACAGCGTACAGCGTAGCTCGTACAGCGTACAGCGTAGCTCGTACAGCGTACAGCGTAGCTCGTACAGCGTACAGCGTAGCTCGTACAGCGTACAGCGTAGCTCGTACAGCGTACAGCGTAGCTCGTACAGCGTACAGCGTAGCTCGTACAGCGTACAGCGTAGCTCGTACAGCGTACAGCGTAGCTCGTACAGCGTACAGCGTAGCTCGTACAGCGTACAGCGTAGCTCGTACAGCGTACAGCGTAGCTCGTACAGCGTACAGCGTAGCTCGTACAGCGTACAGCGTAGCTCGTACAGCGTACAGCGTAGCTCGTACAGCGTACAGCGTAGCTCGTACAGCGTACAGCGTAGCTCGTACAGCGTACAGCGTAGCTCGTACAGCGTACAGCGTAGCTCGTACAGCGTACAGCGTAGCTCGTACAGCGTACAGCGTAGCTCGTACAGCGTACAGCGTAGCTCGTACAGCGTAGCTCGTACAACGTACAGCGTACAGCGTAGCTCGTACAACGTACAGCGTAGCTCGTACAACGTACAGCGTACAGCGTAGCTCGTACAACGTACAGCGTACAGCGTAGCTCGTACAACGTACAGCGTAGCTCGTACAACGTACAGCGTACAGCGTAGCTCGTACAGCGTACAGCGTAGCTCGTACAACGTACAGCGTAGCTCGTACAACGTACAGCGTAGCTCATACTACGTACAGCGTAGCTCGTACAACGTACAGCGTAGCTCGTACAACATACAGCGTAGCTCATACTACGTACAGCGTAGCTCGTACAGCGTACAGCGTAGCTCGTACAACGTACAGCGTAGCTCGTACAACGTACAGCGTAGCTCGTACAACGTACAGCGTACAGCGTAGCTCGTACAACGTACAGCGTAGCTCGTACAACGTACAGCGTACAGCGTAGCTCGTACAACGTACAGCGTAGCTCGTACAACGTACAGCGTACAGCGTAGCTCGTACTACGTACAGCGTAGCTCGTACAGCATACAGCGTAGCTCGTACAACGTACAGCGTAGCTCGTACAACGTACAGCGTACAGCGTAGCTCGTACTACGTACAGCGTAGCTCGTACAGCATACAGCGTAGCTCGTACAACGTACAGCGTAGCTCGTACAACGTACAGCGTAGCTCGTACAGACTGGTTGTCACCCTTTCGGGCTGAACTAAAAGTGGAACCCCTAATAACCAATAAAAAAGTAATTCAAATTCATTTATTGGTGTGATTTTTGGTACATTTTACATGAGATCTTAATAATAAATAATTAGTTCCTCAAAAATATACCTTAAAGGATTACACTCTTTCACATAATTAGTAATATTATAAAAAAATAATAATTAACATAGTAAACTATAATAATCGTACTTTTATTCCTTTTTTACGCGTCCATGATCGTATTCTATTCATATCGTATTCAATCGCATTAATTATGAATGAACGGCCACAGACCGTTATGTAAATGAGCTGAATATTTATCGTCATTGCCAATGACAAACTTTTGAGCAAGTTCGCCAAGTTCGGTAGTGATACAATGAATAATTCATTGTATCTCCAAAACGTGGTGTAACATGACTGTGTGCATACGCAGCTGCATGGAGTCATCTTCAAAACTGAACGTTTCACTTTCCTACATCTCCACAAATGTTGGTAAGAGCCAGACGAAACAGATACAAAATACCTGAACAAACTTATACAGGTACCTTCCTACTCACGAATATGAACAACTTTCACTATGGGACAAACCCTGAAATATGAAAAAAACAGCTATTCCATAGAAACTTGACACGATCAAAATGTATGGAACAGCAAACAGATTATTTTTTTCGTAGCTCATACTTTCTAGTAGACCGACTAGGTGCCATATTAAGACGTTCTAATGCCATCATAATTCCAGTGCGCGAGAGAGACCTAGCTATACATGACCGATAACACCATCCCTTTCCGGATTGGAATCATGATGACATTGTATTAATGCCAGTCTTCAAGTGGGGCTAACTGCCCCAAGGATTTCTGGACGCTGGTTTCTTCACTCCAGGAAGTCGGTAAAGATTATTATTTCTCTCCCTGTCAGGATATCCCCATATGGTGACGCTGCAGGCAAGCTTACCGTGCTACTTCTTCTCAGCTTGAACATTGGATGCTGCCTTTGACCTTCAAAAACGAAGTATTCCCGTTTGAGCACCTATTTTTTGGGCACCAATGCAATACCTTCGGTGCTCAATGCATTGGTGCCCAAAAAATAGGTACTCAGGTGCTCAAACGGGAATATTTCTCAAAAGCGGCTGATTCTCATAAATACACGTGTTATTGAATCCCATTTTATTACATTCACTTTAAGTACGGAATAACAATTATCTGATTCCGATGAGTGTTTGTCGAGATAACCTCCTTCTTCAGACAAACTTATCTCAGGGACTTTACTCAGGTATATCCTTCACATTTTTAATTATCTGTCAGTGGCGCAGCTACAATTACTCGTACATATAGAAGCCATTATTAGAGGGAAGCCGAAAAAAAACTGTTCAGTTCTCATAAGTTTTTAATCTTATGATGTATTAAACTGGCTTTAAATATAATTATGTAATGTGATGTGATACACAGTTACACACACAGGTGTATCATATTATTTGGCAATAGTACACATTAAGAAGAGTGGTTGTTCCGAAGCGAAGCTGATATTAATCGGGTTGTATGAAGGCTACGCCCCTGATCTATATCATACAATCAACTGGAGAGTTTTTAATGACAATCATTAATTAATATGCCCCTGAAAGATAACGCTTATAAATGAATAATTATACATCCTACTAATATTATAAATGCGAAAGTTTGTGAGGATGGATGGATGGATGTTTGTTACTCTTTCACGCAAAAACTGCTGAACGAATTTGGGCGAAATTTGGCACACAGATAGATTATAACCTGGATTAATATATAAGATACTTTTTTATCCCGATATCCCTACGAGATCAGGTAAAACCGCGGGCCGCTGCTAGTAATGAATAAATAAAGATTTATTGAACAAAAATGGTTGAACAATCAAACACAAACAGCACCGTACGTGCACAATAATAGCATATTTTATTACAATTATATAACGCGAATTCGCGCGCTCCCTTCCGCACACCGCTCGACGTCTCACTGTACAACAGAGAGCGCGCGACAGTGTAGTCGTAGCATTCACGCTAAAACTCTATCAATAATTTGGCTATAATAATTGTTGGTATGTTATTCTTTAACTGATATGCCACCATAGCATGGCGGAATGTGCCATGTCTTTGCACTGAATTTTATATTAATATCCTTTGTACCCACGACATTGTATGCAAATAAACGATTTTAATTTGACTTGATTCGAAGCCATACGTAGCTTAGCCGTGGGCCACTGTGGAGGAACTGCCGAAAGCTGATTCTGAAACAACTTCTAATTGAAACTGAACAACAAACATGCAACAAGTAACGGTCCTTGAAACATCGCCCACGTTGACTATTGTCCACTACGCTTTACATTGTTTTTGTGACATAAGTCGAGTCGACAATAGCTCATCATTGTAATCAATTCACCGGGTGCAGTGTATTGAAACGATTTCATGGTGGAACTGGCAACAACAAAAACAGTTACTTTCCTTTTCCTCATTTAAGGAAGTTTTTAGACTGTTAAACATAACATAACATCACGCCTTGTTTCCCCGAAGGGTTAGGCAGAGGTGTACCTATAGTACACCCACATTTCGCCAGTTAAGGTTAAGTCCCATAGTCTATAGACTGTTAAAGTAAGGAAGAAAAGTATTTGCTACAAGAGCCACCAGGCAAATGAGGAGGTATCTATTTATTGTATTAGTATTTTCAAGTATTATTGGGTTTTTCTATCTGGAATTTCTCAGTAGCAGCCCGGAGTCTGGATTTGTGCCCGGTTGATGGCAATAGGCTCGCCCCCTATTACATGGGACTTAAACATAACTGGCGAAATGTGGGTGTACTATATGTACACCTCTGCCTAACCCTTCGGGGAAACAAGGCGTGATGTTGTTATGTTTTGTTATTTTCAGTCCTTAACTCCTGAGTTAAGCTACACGATTACTGATAAACGCTTGCTAACTCGTGTGGTTCTTTCCTCAAAAGAAATTTCAGACACGAATCTACACGGTGCTCACATGATTTGACCAAGATTATGTCTGGACTTTAGAAGAGACTGACCCCTGAGTTTGTTTCGCCATTTCTTCTCAGGGCTAGTCAGATCGATCGTAGTCAGATCGACTCCATCTAGCTTATTGTTTTTAATATGACGTGTAAAAAGGATTCCGATATCCCATTTACAGAATAAACAATTTCATTCATTTCATTTGGCCTCTGGACCACGGGAGCGATTCCCTGTCGTAATATAGAGGCATGAGGAACAGGGTGTAAAGTTCACACCCTGGTTATGTCTGGTGGGCTACTGCCCGACGGTTGGTATCGGGATGTTGTATATATGCTAGTCGCGCGGTAAACTCTGATTGCGCGATGTAGGATTTTGCGTGACGTCAGTGTGACGCGTTCCATTGTGGCGATGTAGATATGCCGCCGCCACAGTAATAATACTAATACCAGCCTATTATTGCTCCACTGCAGGGCAAAGGCCTCTTCTCATACAGAGAAGGCACGAGCATTGGTCACCGAGCTAGGTCCAGATGGGTTGACGATTTCAGATTTATCTATTATGTAGGTACATAATACACTCCTGGACATCTGCACCATTGCTGAGAAAGTTCTCCCTGCCTTCGGTAGACTTCCTAATTCCTACGTCCATCATTGCCATAGAGCATGGCATAATCTTGGTTTCATCAGTGAAAAGAACCTGGCTTCATTGACGTTGAGTACCTACAATGCAAATGTTCGCGTGCAAAATGTATGTGCGCCGTTCTGTGAGCTCGTGTCAGTTTGGGACCATCGGCTTCGAGTCTCCTTCTAACAATTCGAGCTTAAACAGAGTCCATGAAAGTCTTGAAGATGTTCTTGGACATGTACTGAGATGTAGTGACGATTATGCAGGCTGGTCGTAAAGAGAAACCGATCTTGTCGTGCTGTAGTGACCCGGCTTCGTGGTCCTGCTGGACGGCGCACAAATCTGTCAGTCTCCAGGTATCGATGGTTAATTCTTTGAACGGCAGAACGACTTACATGAGGTTATGCGCTTACGTTTCGACTGAAGAAGTGCCACAGCTTGCGCGGCTACATTAGGTGTAGTATCCATAATTTGAACGTCAAAATGGTTTAAAAACCGGTCAAGTGCGTATTGGAATACGCACTACGGAACCCTCTATGGGTTCAATTCTCAAACTGCAAATGTAAGTGTGTAATCATTTCACAACTTTTTTTTATGCGAGTTTTACGAGATGGTGCGAGAGTGTTTAATAAGTGGTGAAAACTTACGAGCAGCTCGAAGAATGTACGCGAAGGAGAGCGTACCTCGTATGTGAACCCATGGGATCCGTAACCCCGCGGTACCTAATGAAAGGACCATAATAGCAGCCACTCAAAAGCTGCTTGAGCACAGACAGTTCTGGACCCCTAAGGTGTAAACAATAAACGTAAACAGGACTACATGTAGGACTATGTTTTAAACCTTGGTGTAAACGCAGGGATAGACGAACAGTTGTGTCGGTGAATCGTTCGCCAGTGATATGTTCTATCGATGAAGTCCTCAAAGTGAATCGTTCTGTCGATGAATCGTTCGTCGTTGAAACGAATGTCAGATAACTGTTTTAGAATCATTATGAATGGATTTGTTGCTTTGCTTTCGGAATTCCGACTGTGTGTGGGCGGCCTAATGTAGGGTTTTTTCAACCTCTCCAATAAACTCAACGTAAATTTCAAATTTCTTTTATTTTTACAAATCATTGCGCCACAAAACACGAACGATCTTGAATTCGTGTAGCGCCGGAAACATGTCGCCACAAGCTGCACCCGCTACAAATGTGTTCTTGTTATGCGTGCTTGTGCGCAGATATACGGGGGCGTTAGATGTGTGCGCTTCAAATGTGGCGCCACAACTGTCGTAATACAAGTGTACGTCTGGTGTGCGGCCTGCCTTACATGTATTTGTCGTAATACAAGTGTACGTCTGGTGTGCGGCCTGCCTTACATGTATTTGTCGGAAAAAAATATTAAACTTACCACCAGTACATACATCGAGTGAAAAGACGTTTTGACGTCAAAATGCATGAGTTTTTGAGTGAACTTGCTGTATCAGTATCTGAAGTGGATTTTGAATGGCACTAGCAGTTGGTGTTGTGATTGGAGCAGCCCGTTGCTGATTAACTCTTGTCAGCGCGTTATCAGCGTGATTAGCGTACGGTGCGGCCCCGCGCCTCTCACTCGGCGGACGGCCGCGGCGGCGACATGGAGCGCCTCTACAACACATACACCGAGAAGCAATGGAAGGCTGTGCTCAGACAAATGTCAGCGCAGCTTGGGCTCGGCGAGCGCGGCGGCCCGGGCGGCGAGCGCGGCGGCCCGGGCGGCGAGCGCGGTGGCCCGGGCGGCGACCGGGACGATGCCTCCTCCACGGGTTCCGAGCCCCTGTACGAGCAGGACATCGCCATCCTCAACCGCTGCTTCGACGACATCGAGAAGTTCATCGCGCGGCTGCAGCACGCGGCGGCGGCGCAGCGCGAGCTGGAGCGGCGCCGGCGGTCGCGCGGCGGCCGGAGGGGCCCGGGTAGCGGCGCCGCGAACGCGGGCGAGAGCATGCTGGCACTGCGCACGCGGCCGCCGCCCGAACGCGACTTTGTGGATGTCCTACAGAAGTTCAAGCTGTCGTTCAACCTGCTGGCGCGCCTGAGGGCACACATCCACGACCCCAACGCGCCCGAGCTCGTGCACTTTCTGTTCACGCCGCTGGCGCTGATCGTGGACGCGGCGCAGGACGCAGCGGAGGGCCACCTGCCCGCGCGCGTCGTGCAGCCACTGCTCACTCGCGACGCGCTCAACCTGCTGGCTAACTGCGTCACCAGCAAGGAGACCGAGCTGTGGTACTCGCTGGGCGACGCCTGGGTTATACCAAGGGAACAATGGAAGACGACCATCCCGCCGTACCAGCCCGTATTCATGGACGGCTGGAGCCCCGATTACCAGCTCGACGGCCAGCCTCTGCGCAGGTCGTCCCCGCAGCGCAGCTCAGTGGGGCGCACCGAGCTGGCGGTCGCTGAGCCCGCCACTTACGACCGCTACGAGCACGAGCATTACGCGCCCTACTCCAGGAACATGCGCGGGATGGGGCGCAAGGACTCGGGCAGCACTGCGTCCTCGCCTGACCGTGAGCAGGCGTACTGCGCTGACAGAGATGACGACGACCTGGGCGAGGCGTGGGCGCGCGGTGTGATGGCGCGCGGCGGGCGAGTCGTGCGCGTCACGTGCCGGCGCACCGCCAACAACGACAAGGAGCTGACCGTCGTGCGCGGAGAGTACCTCGAGGTGCTGGACGACTCGCACAGCTGGTGGAAGGCGCGCAATCGGCACGGCGTGAGCGCGCACGTGCCGCACACCGTCGTGGCGCAGCCGCCCACCTCGCCGCACCTCTACCCCAACCCCAACTATACGCACTATCTGGAGGGAGCAGGCAGACGCGGCTTCGGTGGCAGCAGCGACATGAGCCCGGCGGGTAGAGGCGCTGGGGGCTACGGGGTTCACGAGGGCCATGGAAGCCAGGGGTCCCCGGCGGGCGGGGGGCATGGAGTCGGCAAAAAGGGCGAGTTCCGATACTTCTAGCGCGTAGAACATTCACGCACACCGCCTGACACCTGCCGCCCGGCGGACGCGCTCCGGCGCAACGTCAGCCAACACCACACAGCCTCATCACATTGTCTGATGCGATAAGTCCCGTGTGAGCAGACGGTGCGTTTGTGTGCGTGCGCCGGGTGGCGGAACCAGTGCGTTATGCGTGTTGTGTGCTGTGTAGTGTGCGTTTGTGTGCGTGCGCCGGGCGGCGGAACCAGTGCGTTATGCGTGTTGTGTGTGTGTGTAGTGTGTGTTGTGGCGCTAGGTGGTAGGTGCCCCTCTGCTGTCTATGCAGCGTGTGGGATGACGTAGTGTTGATCTCACACTGATGAGTGACATGGTCCGGAGGCTGTACCATCGCGCCAGTGCAGTGTAGCGGTCTGCGTCGGTCAGCGTCAGTTCGTGACGTGAGTGTGGCGTGGCGTGCGTGTGGCGTGACGTCAGCCGCCACGCATATCATAGGTATAAATAAGTCTGACTTAAATTATTTAAGTACTTTGTAAATGTAAAGTGTACCAACAACAAGTTCGCAGCTTATCACTCTGTATCGAGCGTGTGACGCGCTACTATCAATTAAATATACATATACAAATGTAATATCTAAAGCTAGATATGATGTAAATGAAACAAATAATATGGCTAATTATTTTCATACTATTAGTAGGTATATTGTGAGCGGAGCGGGGCCGCGGGCGCCTGCGTGCGCGGTGCGCGGGAGGGGCACCCCCCTTCCGTCGTCTAAATAATGCTCCGTATTTGTATCTACTTTACTATTAAAATTCTTTTTTTTTAACGTACTTTATTGATCTTCATGTACAGCACCCATACCCATCAAATAAATACAACTTTCCATAAAAATAACTATTTTAAATTTTATTAACATAATTATTTTTCTCGACTAGCAACATTAAGTAGGTACCTAGTCCATTTTGTTTTATTTTTTAACTACATTTAATTCTTGCAAGATCTTATTTTTAAATTACAAAAGTATAATTAAATAGCTTTTAAGTTTGTATACAATTGACTATCAAAAATCTATACAAGGTCAAACTAACAGGAGCTAGACCATCACCTCTTATAGCAGTATTACCTATTGTAATCTTACTTCAGTGTGGGAAAGAGATGGAGCTAGACGTCCTGTATAGCTCCATCTCTTTCTCGCACTGAAGTAACATTAAAATAATACTGATTTAAGAGGTCGTGGTTGGCCCCCAGGTATCCATTCTGCAAGTTCAAATAAATACTTGCTTCATCTGCGTCGATATGCCAGCGTTTGTCAGCGCTGACAGTCACTAGTTGTCAGCACTGCAGGCAGTTTTCCAAAACCGGCGCCGATTAATTCAGAAAAGAACTTGTCGGTGCTTACCGGCGACGCGACGGATCGAATTGATTTGGCAAAAATATGAAAATTGCTTGCGTTTGTCGGCGCTAACAAGCGCTGGTTGGCGCTGGTTACAGTGAGTTTCTTCGCTGCGCAGTACCCCCGCGGTTACGTGAATTTGTTACTGCACATCGACTCGCCTCGTGTTCAGAGCCGCCGTGAGGTTTGCATCAGGCTGTACCAGCTTTCTACGTGAATGCACCCATAGACCTATTTTTCTTTCATAGACAAACACCTACACAACAGATCTTTGGTTAGATATTTTACTTAACAAAGCACTATTTGAGTAAGTACACTTCTATTTACTTAAAAACTATTAATTAATATCTTAAATATGACTAGGACTCGACTACATATTTTTTCCATTAGGTATTTAAATTAAAAGCTATGTTTAACGTAAAACTAAAAACTAGTCATTAATAGTCATTATTCAAGATGGATAATATTAAAATGCTTATTTTAAAATATATTTAAATTAGGTATTCATAAATACTTTTCGATGTTCTTGAGTTGAATAAATTAATAAGCACATAGAATGGAAATTGTGCTTAAAATTTCATAATAGAAACTTAAATACATATTTTAAATAATAAATTCTTTACTTTATCTAACAAATCCCACAAAGACGACATTTAAAAACGAATAACTTAACAATCGTAGAGAAAACTGAAATAAAAAATGTCACGTAACCGTAAAATATCTTAGTCTTAAAATAAAATTATTTAACAAAAACAGAATTAAATAATTTTAAAAATCTGTGTATTGCGTCGATGCGCCAACGCCATCTAGTACTACTGGCCGGTAGTAATCCTTCATCTCGCCCCAACCGCGCGGCGCTACGTTGAAGTTCGGTCCAGAAACTAAAGGCAATCGTGGGCTTTTTGGTGAAGCATAGACATCATTCAGCTTTGTAGGTGCCATAGGGACTGGTACATCGATGTTTTGTACAGTAATCGTCGGAGGCGAGACGGGAAACGGCTCCATTGTGGGCCAGTTGCTGGAGTGTTTGAGCACTGACTTCGGATATGTTTTCTGGTTGCGCAAACTAGATGGCGGGCGGTATGGCGTGTCGTGGTTCGCTACGGGCGTTGGCGTGGAGCACGCGTTCGATGTGTTTCGACCTGGAAATACAAAGAAAGAAATTAAGAATTATTATTTATTTTAGACTGCATTCCTCTGGAAAATTGCTGTTTAACCGTGACTAATAAAGTAATAAAAAGACACTAAACTGGTTTGTGGTAAGTTACAAAAATACAATTCATAAGTTGCAGTCACATCACATGTCATGTTCACATTTTCCCAAGTGCCTGGTTTAATTGAATTAATGCACCAGTGTAATGGCGGCCATACACGCTACGGTCTACCGGAGAGGTGTCAGGCACACCTGCACAGGTAGACCGTACGGCAGACTGTAGCGTGTATGGCCTACATAAGTCAGTTGAGGTTTAGTACGTTAGTCGGTGCCGACTCGATAATGGACAATTGACAAGCAGGCATTTCTGTTGAGTGAAGTAGGTATCATAAGCTACTATCCGTGCAGGCGTCTAAGCCAAGGTCTTGGAAGAACTAATTAAATAAGTCTTTTTCAACATTTATAAGAGACTACAGCTGGACAAGGCCCTCTTAAACTGTGCCCTCATGACAGCTTTTATTAACACGCTCCCGGAACCATATCAAAACCATATGTAAACCCGATAAATCTTTCTTCGCCAGACTTTCAAAACATCACAACAACTCTAGGCACTGTATAATAATTAACATTCTGTGTCCTATAAATAATGCTGAAATACCCGAGGCCGCCGGTCTGGCCGCCGACCAATCTGTCAATATCAGCTGCCGCCATTTATATCTGACGAGCGACAGATTATAATAATTACATGGTTTATTATAACATGGAAGATAACATGATAGACTAATGGTTACATTGAGATTTTAAAGGAGCACAATACAAGGAACGTAAATGCGGATTCGATCCCTAGGTAAGGCAAAATGGTAGTTATTGTTTTTCAATTAAGAAGTTTTCCCGGACACCTCTGCCCAACCTTTCGGGGAAACAAGGCGTGATGTTATGTAAGTTTTCCCGGAATTCCGGATTAGTACCCTGTTAATGGCAATAGGCTTACTCCATTCCCTTTAGATGACATGAGACAACTGAAGTGTAAAACATAACTGGAGATATGTAAGGACGCACTACACAGACACACCTCGGCAAACCCCATAGGACATACGTATCGGTAAGAAAATGACATGCTGCGCCGACCCCAATTCGGACATGGACAGGAGAATGAGGGAGCTCCTTAAACGTGTAAGTAGTTAATTATATTCAGTAGTCTTTAAAACGTATCAGCAAGCTAATCTGTCTTGGCCGTCGTCACTTCGTCGCTTGCTACACTATAAGAGGAGGACACTATATGTATTCAAAATAGATACTCCACAAGTCACAGGATACAGACCTCGTCCTTCATGCACCCACTTGACGGACCTCTTCTTCCTGTTGACGTACATGCTTTGGCCTCTGCTCATGTGGTTACTGGAGTCGCTCAAAGACTTGGAGATGGCTCTCGCCAGGTCCATTTGCTCCTTGACCGTCGGGTGTACCCCTGGCACGTAGAATGCTGATGAGGCGAATGTTTTCTCTGGAAATGTAAAGCTGGGATTAGCGCCATCTGTTGGGCGACACTAAGGGAGTAACCAATAAAGAGAAAACAGAGAGACTGTCGATTAATCATACATCACACTAGATCAGCTGTTATACATTTTTATTTTATTGTGTAACTTTGACTCTCCAAGCAGGGAAAAGCCATCCGTGAATATGATAAAGAGAAAAAGAGATGGACAGTAGTTACCTAGTATACATAATTCTATCTGATAATACCAAGAGACTACAATCACCAATGTACTTGTCAGTGAATAAATCAAAAGAGCTGTTCGCACCGGCTTTATAACGGTCGGGTCTTTATTTAACGTCGAACGTCAATACAGATTTTCTGTTTGTCTTTAATGACAACAGATGGCGTAATCAACATCGTCTACGCAGTGTAGTCTACTATCTAATGTGTGCTGTAGTAGTTACCTAAGAATAGGCACTAGAATAGGTCACTCTACTATCTGTCTAAGAATAAAATCTGTCAGGTGAGTGGGTAGCATTCAACAAACTAGTGTACGGTGATAGCAGACGTGAAACTCTCTCTAGTATCTCCAACTGTTACTTGCGAAAGAGAGATTCGGAATACCTAGCCTAGCCCTCTTTGGTATTCAATATTAAACTGCGGAGCATACTTACCACTAATAATAGAAATCTATATGTGTCAGACAGCATATAATAAAGTGACCACTATATCAAAGTATAACTGCTCCAGCACCATCAATCACAATCTGAATGATTTTGAAGCATATCGCTAATCCATTGCTTCATAACTATGTTCGAAAAATTTGTCTGCTCAACAACGTAAATAACGCAATGAATGTTGTTGAACTGTCAAAATGAAACCGATTCCAACTGTCAGTGTGTTACGCAATTGCTCAGTAGGCATAGACGAGTTGCAATCTCTTTCAATGCGTTTCGTATGCGACTTGCAATAGAATTAACATCATCGTTACCGCGATAGAATGCCACTTTGTCTAGACCCTCTGATCCTTACTCTGTGATTGTAAACCATTGGTGTAAGAATGATGACAAAGTATGTAAGTATTTTAAACTAATCAGCTCAAGGAAAGAATTACCTTAAAAAATCCTAAATGTAATTTTACCAGGTTCTTACTAATCCAATCTAGGTCATATCATTAGCCAAAATCTAACCTTATTAATGACTAAAACCACTTAGATATCAGAAAAGGTCTGACTCAGCGTCCACCGACGCAAATCGAGCATTAATTACCTAAAGCAGTTGGCATACAGGCGGCATGGAGTCATGGCGAACAATAGCTCATAACTACATCTTGGAGTTACTGCGTCTAAAAATCCCGGAATAGCTTACTGAGTAGGGATGGCTCTCACGGGAAAATCTACTACAGCCGGTCGATTTTGTGACAATCTCACTGTGGCAACTTTGGTGAAGTGAGCCGTCACGTCAATAGTGTCAATGCCTAGTATCACGTTGAATGACAGCTCACTTTAAACTCACTTCACATAAGTTGTGACGGAAAGGATTTTACAGAGTAGACTGTCTGAAGGCCAAAATTATGTGGATAGTGGGAAAAGGGAAACACGCTTATAAAAGTTATTATTTACACCTAAAGAAGATTTTATAAAACTTTATAATCAAGAGAGAGAAAATTAGAGCCAGATTTTTTAATCCATATAGGTATCAGGGGCGTAGCCTTCATACAACCCGATTCCTAGCGGCTTCCCTTTGGAACAACCACTCTTCTTAATGTCTACTATTGCAAGATAATATGGTACACCTGTGTGTGTATCACATCACATTACATAATTATATTTTATACCAGTTTAACATAAGATAAAGAACCTACAGTTTTTTGTCTGAATTTATGACGACTGAACAATTTTTTCTTCGGCTTTCCTCTAATGATAATTGTAGCTGCGCCACTGATAGTTATCACTCTGTGCTTTAAAGATTTTTAGCTAATCTTTAGTTTTTCAAAGACGTCGGCAATAACAGAGGCTTGAAAGTTCATTTTAATGATAATTCCCGGACAACGTTGTCGGGTAGTTTTTACCATGAAAACAAAATTATTACGGGTGAAGTCGCAGAAACATCTCACAAATCATTATTTTGATAACGCAGCAACCCTACTTCCAGCTCTAATAACATTATGAAACAAATATGGCGTTGACACTGAACAGCTGCCGAGTTTCTGTTCGGGAAAGAACCTCAGTGTTTATAATGTCTGGGTTATTTCTTTCCGAAGCTTGGAAAGTCCCAAACTCTTTCCGGTTTATAATAAGGTTATTAGAGTATTTGATTCATGGTCTTATTAGCCATGATATATTATTTTGGTTTTTGTCTGAGGGGCTTAACAATCCTGCAACAGTAGTTAGAAGGCCATTTTAGTCACAAGGCTAAAATGGCTAAACATAACCCTTGTAAAGTTGTGATGAAGTGAAAGACGTAGTAGGTTATTTAGGCCCAACTTGAAATAGGCCTCTATAGACCCCAGCACAGCAATATAGATATAGGAGAGTTAATTAATTAATAATGTTAATTAATTCAATGATGTCAACTGCGTTTAAGATGACAGAAGTAAACTGCTGCGGTTAGCCGACATGACAGTAATAACAATAAATAAGTATTGATTTGATGACCTTTTATTTAGTTAATTAGAACTGCAATGTGTCATCCTAACCTAACCTTTAGATATGTTGATCGGTTGGTTAAAAGCTGCGGTCGAATCCTTATTACTAACTCATTGGAGATGTTTCTCTTCTTTCATGATCTGCATGACTTGGTCTAGATTGCTGAGCATGCTGAGGTTTTGGGTTCGATTCCCAGGTCGGACAGTGTTATTGGATTTTTCTGTCAGGAATTTCTCAGTAGCAGCCCGGAGTCTGGATTTGCACCTTGGCTTACCCCTTAATACGTGGGATTTAAATATAACTGACGAAATGTGGGTGTACTATGGGTAGGTACACCTCTGCCTAACCCTTCGGGGATTACAGGCGTGATGTTTATGTTATGTTATGACTTCTTAGTAAAGGCCGTCAGCTTGTCTTGTGATCTTTGTTGCAGTACAAAACGGACATACATTATTAGTTTTCTTTTTAAGTACGTATATGACACCCTTATTACATTTTTTTTTTCTTTGTGGAAAACTGATTTTTGGAGGTATCGATTTTGAGTCCGTCCACAATGAGTGTTCGTGTGTAAGAGTTCAGTATAATACCCATAATACCTTAAGTTTTATATGTTCAACCTCCAATCTTAATGCCACGATTCGAGCAGTTAGCCACGAAAAGGAGATTGAGCATTTTTGCCTGAATCTCAACGGGACAGTCGAGACATCTGCCTTAAAATTACCTGAGCTACAAAGGGGGAATTAAAAAAGAATGATTCTTACCAAACTTGCGATCCTTCTTGATGATATGCTCTTCAGCATCAGGTGCTGGCGTGAAGATCTTGTTTAGGTCGACCTCCTTCTCTCCGACTAGGATTGGTTTGTTTTCCATGTCCTCCTGAAATACCAGGTTTGATGATGTTAGTCCTGTGGTGATATCGTCATGTTTTTGGTGATATTATCATGTATTTGGCGATATTATCATGATTCTAGTAATATTATCATGTTTTTGGTGATATTATCATGTATTTGGCGATATTATCATGTTTCTAGTAATATTATCATGTATTTGGTGATATTATCATGTTTTTGATGATATTATCACAATTATTTACTGTGGTAATAAAAACCAACAAATGCTATGTGGTTTACATGAGACATTGGTATCGTGAAATTATTATTATCTCCTAAGCATGTGTTTCTTTTTTATTTACAAAACAAAAACTCGTGGAATTTAGTGTAATAAAAATCTAAAAAGCTTCAAGTGGATGTGGACATTTTACAATATGAAAGTGTCATATATGGATATAGTAGGTGCACTATTTACATAGAATTCAAGAGGAAATTTTTCTAAGAGAAGATTTATATCAAGCACATAGAGCCACGGCACTGATTGTAATCTCTGAAAATTCTCTAGGTCTAGTATAGCTGATTGTCAAGATATCTCTGGGAAATTAAAAATATAACAAGAGCAAGAATTCGATGACGTACAGAGTTGGACCAAGCAGCTAGTGAGAAGCAAAAAAAAAATTGTTCACTATAAGTGTCTTATGCTTTCAGCGTTCTAGAGACTAGCACTTTTATACATAGCTTATAACAAATAGGATTAGCATCAGAAAATGTCAGGCGAAATAGTCAACTATCATATAAAGAATTTAGAAGAAAATTGTAAAAGAATTATTTTGGAAGGGACTCTTTTTTTCAGCAGTTTTTTCAAGAATGAAATACAATTGAAGCTAAAGATGTTACAGCAGGATATTATCGGTCATGTAGAATCTACATCAGCCAGCTTAATTCAAACCACAAATTCTCCTCGCAAAAACAAAAATCTGCTAGTTATTTCCGGACTAAGGTCACTCTTGTTTGCTAGTTGTCCCGACATGAGATAAGAACATAAAAATAAGCTTATAACACATCATCGTCCTTGAGCGCTGCGCAGTAGACTGAATGTTAGTCATTCATTACTCAACAACATTCAGTTTTAAATGTGTTGGCTCTGGCCTCCATGTTGGTCTTACGACTCGGCGCGATGCTGAAACTTTCAGACTGAAAGTATCGTGCCTTTATTGCGTTGATGATAGGACAATTTCTCAATAACTTTTAGAGGCCTATTTATTAAAAAACGACAGGCGACGTAATATGTGACAAGCGACAATCTGACAATTTAACAAACATTTTTCATTGTTTTAGTTTATATACAGCATTTGTCGTGAAAATGTGTCAATTTTGTAATTTTTTGACAAATATGTCCCATTGTCAGTGATATAAAAACAGGGGGCCAACCACCACCTCTTACAGCAGTATTATTTTAATGTTACTTCAGTGTGAGAAAGAGATAGAGCTATACAGGACTTCTAGCTCCATCTCTTTCCCACACTCAAGTAAGATTACAATAATACTGCTGTAACAGGTGGTGGTCTAGCTCCAGGCCCCTGGTGTTTTGACCATTGATGTTTTATTTAATAGGTACATCTAAAAAGAAAATATTAAAAAGAAACGGTAATTTATTGGGGCATTTTGCTTTGCATTCGAGCTACCGGACATGCAATAGCATCTACGATAAATGTTTGAGAAACTACAACTGCAAATGTAATAAAAATATTTTATAGGTTCTAGACTGTAGACAGTCTTTTTTTTCTCTTTATTTATTTTGGGGTTTTTATCTAAACAGATATTCCAAGGATGTTCGAAACAGTTACCGTGGCCCCGGCACAGGCAACAGAAGGAACACGGGTGGGTTTTAGTCAGTAAAAGTCTGACACGCCCTCCCGCTCCGCCCAGAGCGGGAGAAGTCATTTGATGATTTCCCATCCACAAAAAAAAAAAAAAAAACCCCATCTTGCCTTTTAACTTAACATTACATTAATATTTATAATCAACACTTAAACCATACTAAACAGTTAAATAAACAGTATTACATACATATCGATAAAGGAAGACAGTCAATATAATAAAAGAATATTTAAATAAGTAAGTAAATAAAATAAGATTAGTATCGAAAACAGAAAAGTTAATTAATTATAAAAACAGACAGACAAAGCGAAAGCAGAATATACATTATTAATAAATAAACAAAAATCATGAGTTAGTTAATTAAATTGTGAGTAAATAAATTAATAAAATTGTGAAACCAAAATGTTTCCTAATCATGAAAAAATGGCCTCAAAACCAGCCTAGTTTTTTTTTGTTTTTGAGTGAGAATGGTATTTATTTACACTGGTAACATTTATGAAACTAATGTGTCTGTATTCTGGATATATCTTGGGATTGTCTTACAGTGAGACAGTCCAGTGGCTCCAATATCTCGGGGTCTCGGGAATAGTCGCCATCGTTCTGTGTGATTAGCATATTTTATTCTATTAATTTACTGTAATTTCTACTCTTTGTACACATGACGTTATTATTATGAAGTATTATCTACAGTTTGTGCAGGCCTCTCTAGCTACCCTCCTTATCGACTTATCCCTCTGATGTTATTAGTTTATTTCGCTATTGATTTTTTCTTAAATCACATTCGTCGTCGCGAACGGGGGAACTTAAAATTATAATTACGTTTTTTTTTTATAGAAAAATCCATACATATTTCATGTTGTTTTTTCAGTTATAAGTAACAAAATATTTCTAGAAATAAATGCTATGTAGGTAATGGTAGGTATGTACATACGTACGCAGTACCTAAAGAACACGACAGTCATGCCAAATGTCTATTGAATGTGCTCAATAATTTCAACAATGACAGACAGACAGACGGAACGAACGTACAGCTACTGAAATGCTTGTCTAGGTGTTTTAATTTTTTACGAATTAAAAACAGATTTTAAATAAAAACGGTAATACTTATTATATTTTCACACTTCTGTAGAAAATGAAATGTTAACGAATTGATTTATTGACCCCTAAATTAATTAAGATTATGAATATGAGAGCTTTCAAATTCAATGTCTCCGCGAAAGATGGTTTAAATTAGTGTTCTTCCATACTAAGACACAAAATAAAAATTACATTCTTCCCAACTTTTAATGTAATAATCAAGCATTACAAAATTAATTTAGTTTTTTTTTTTAACAAAATATCAGCAGTGTTGTCTCTGAAAATTATAAATAATTGAAAAAATTATTTCCGTACCTATCACAAAAATCGAGTTTTTGTTATTTTCTTCGTCCAATTTAAGACTTATTAGCAATAACAGTAAAGCGTAAAATCGATTGGTTACCACACATTTTGACGTTTTGTAGTTTACGTGGCAGTAATCAGGGTTGGCACTTCTCCAAATTGCGCTGGCAACTGAAACTGCTTTGAAAATTTATAATAGACCGATTTTTACAAAGAATCGAGGCCAATGTGTTTATAAAGAGTTAGAATATTAGTTTATTGATTGGTTTAAAGTTTTAAAAGTTCCTGTAAGAAGGTTCTTGGACTATAAATATTTTGAGATGTTTTTTTAATCCAACACGGTTCTTTTATAAAACTGCAAACTACTTATTATATCTACGGAAGTCATCCATTATTAATCAGCTTTATTTTTGACCAATGTTTATTTTATAATACCTAATGGTTGAAACGCCATACGATGATCTTACTTTTTAATGTATTTACTAACGGAAGTACCGAATCTGGAAATTAAAAACTTTTTTATTGTAAGTACTTATAATTCACATGTAGGTAATTCGGCCACCCACTCCCTACAACTATGACAAAATTTACAGCTTTCTACGTCAAAGATGACCTTACAAACAAACGACAGGATTTATAAAGTAAAATAATAAAAAAAATGTCTTCCCGTAATAAATTGTCACTTCAAAACATTAAAGAAAGAAATTTATCATAACCGTATTACACATTATTCAAACTCACATAATATAAAATTGTTCCGATGTAAAATTCACTTCGCACATCCCCTTTCCATATAGATTATTATATATCTAATTATATTTATCACACAAACTAAGACTAGATACTTGGACAGTCTTCATGAAAATACGTCTGCGTTCTAATCGCAGTCGAACAGGCGTCAGTGATAAATAATACCATCACAATGTCATGTCAGACGTATTATATTTCTGTATGACAATCATTATAATATTTTTGGCAACCCTTACTGTTAAGGCACGGTCATACAGCTGGGTGATTTGATCTGTTGGAAGTGTAAACACATTTGAGGGGCTCGTGGCTAAATAATAGCAGCAGCACGGTTCGATCGAAGGTTAAGCTACGCTTGCCGCTGTCGATTCCATCTTTACATACCAAGACCCCTCCGTGCCTCGTAAAGTACGTAAAGCCGTTGGTCTCGGCTGTCATTCGTAGATCTTTGACAGTCGTTACGGGTCGTCAGAAGTCCGAAAGTCTGACAACCAGTGTTATCAAGGGGTATCGTATTACCCAGTACCTGCGTTGTGTAGGTCAGATGGGCAGTCGTTCCATGTAAAATACGGGAGAAGGCTATGCAAATGATGACTGTTAAGGCGCGGTCATACTGCGCGGTGATTTTTCTGTTTGAAGTGTAAACATTTACACTTTGCACTTTGTATCTTATTTTGACTTGTTTTGTAGGAGTTATGCAACTCCGTACCTGACGGTGTAGGCAGAAGTATGGTTACTACTCGTCAAGCGTTGTCAGAGTTTTTTAATCTGTTCCAACTTAAGTTGTAAAACTAAACATTAGTTGAAAAATTGTAAAATTAATTGTTGTTGTTTGTAAAATGTTGTAAAATTAGTTGTTTACTTGTAGCTGATAACAAACTACGTAATTAAACAACTGGTGACTATCGGTTATCCGACTGCAAGCTAAGATGATTAGTTATGTTTTTGAGCCCTTTACCTTCCTAAGTCAAGGCGATATCAAAATAAATTGGGGGCTTTTTCGTAACCATTTATTTAACTATTACAGCATGTATGGATTTAATTTTTGAATATATGTTTATTGACTATTTGATTAATACTTTGACTGAAGGAAAACGCAATTGGGTTAAATTTCCTTGATTTTTTTCTGTAATTTTTTTTTAACATTTATTTTTATTATTAATTACTTTCTCAAACCTTAAATACAATATTAAAATCACTAACTACATATACTAATAAATATACAAAAACAAAATTGCATTCAAAATGTGCGTACTATGTAATTGAAAAACTCTGGCTGAAAATATTTTTGATAGATACCTTAATTTATTTTTATACAATTTTTATTTGTTCAGGCGCTTACATTATTTTTATTTTGGTTCCAGCGCATTGTTGCGCTCTCTTTTTCGCATGTGGAATGTAATTGACTGTCACGTTTTTATTGCCGTCCAGTTTGGTTTTCCCAGTTTTTAGATATCATCTTAATAATACGAAACACCTTAATAATTAGGTAAAACCTCTTGCACGCGGATCGGGTACCTACACTACCTACCCAGTTACACAAGCTGGAAGTAATCATTTCAGAATAATGGTACCTACGCTAAAAGAAATCTCTCATAAAAGTTACTTTACATTAAAATAAAATCTACGAGTATATATTTTTTTTTAACAACCGATTACCGTAAAGTGGGGGTCTATTTATTCTATCAAATTACCTAAGAAAAAATACTAATTCCATTAGAAAACAGACTTTTATCCATTTCAAGCCATCGAAAATGGTACATAAACTAACGGTTATTATCGAAAAATGCTGTTATCTATCTCTCGGTAGACAACGTTGTTAACCGACTTCACATCTGTCTGACTCTTCCATTTGAAAATAGGTACTTGAAAAGGAAATGTATTTACAAACTTTCGGGCACAATATGTAGATCAATCATCATCAATCTCTCAACTTCTCAAGCTCATTTAGTTTTAGAGAAAACCCTAGTAGGTAAATAAATGTTCCGTTTTCGTTTTGCTTGTCATCGAGTTTCAAGAAATACTCAACCTTTCTTTCTGCGGACTGAAGGCAATAGTAACTATACTTACTAATAAAGGCGCCTTGTTTTAACATAATATCACGCCTTGTTTCTCTGAAGGGTTGGGCAGGGGTGCACCTTAGCATATATGTGCCTTACGCCAGATAAGGGTGGAATAAAAGTCATTAACCCCACTTGTGCTAAACAGTCTCGAAACTTATATGCAAACAAAAAAAAAAAATGCCACGTGCATGCGTCAAGTTTGTTTCATCGTGTTAGCGACACTGCCTTAACATTTTTTCGTATCATTTCGAAATTTTAGCATACATTGGTAGAAGGCGTCAACGACTTTTATTCCACGGTTATCTGGCGGAAGGTATACTTACCCAGATTTCTCCAGTTATGTCTAAGTCCCATGTAATAGGGAGCGAGCCTATTGCCATCAACCGGGCACAAATCCAGACTCTGACCTTTTTTTTTCTTTTTTTTTTTTCAAAAAAAAAGACTGACCTGCTACCGAGAAAGTCCAGACAGAAGGCTTGTGTTAAGGACTTAAGGATAACAATTTCCAATATTATTTACCCAACTGCAGCGAAGTCATAAAAGGAGACTTGTGTGTTTGTTTATTATGTTGATGCTTAGCAAATATCTTCTGTAGTTGGGTAAAAGGTAACTCCAACACGCATGTTTACCGTCAAAACCCTTTGAAGTCTCGACGATAAAGATTTATACGTCTTTAACAAAACCCAGACACCTATATACTGTCTTTAAACGTTCAGTTTTAACTGAAGTCACAGTAACACAGTCATTTTACTGCGGCGGTGTGTAAATGGGCCCTAAATAAAGCGGAGGCCAAGACCAGAGGTGCGGAGTGACATGGGTTCGATGCCCGACTGAAACAAATTCGGATCACAGCTCTATTTGTAGATGTTCCTATCGTCTGTTGGCTTTTCAATCGTGCGTTTTTAGTTTTAATTTTGGTTATTGTTTCTATGAATATGACTATTTGATGCAGTACCTAATCGTGTGTTCTGGATTTCGATTCCTGAGTAGGTAATGGGGGCTTCTTCTGCAAAGTTCTCAAGAGCAGGCTCGATTTTAATTTGGCTATGAAGTCGTATACATAATTTTCCGGTCCATCTAAGAAACCACTGTTAAACGGTAAAGGAAAATATTGTGAGAAACTTGGATTTAATAATCTGGAATCGCTTACTATCACGCTACGAACAATCTTAATATTTTTTATTAAATCAATGTTCATTCTTTCTATTTTTGACCTTCGATGTGACAGTTTTGACCTTCGATGTGACAGTTTTGACCTTCGATGTGACAGTTTTGACCTTCGATGTGACAGTTTTGACCTTCGATGTGACAGTTACCGACTGGTATTACTTGTATATTGATGGGGTCTTACGGCCGAACCCAATAACCTATCTATCACCAGTTTTGGCATACTGGAGATAGAAAAACCTATCTATCTGTGGTTTTAACGTTCCAATAATCTATATGAGATTATGAAATCTTATCAGCCTGACATTAGGTCAGATAGAATTATACTGTCTCCCATCAATAGCGATCTGTCTTTTACTGAAAATAGGTTATTGGGTTCAGCCGTTTATTAACTCTCTGAATACCATAAAAGGTGGTACATCCAACAGTAGACAGCTAGCTATGCCTATGCGATGGCTGCGCTCGTGTGTTTAGTGTTTCCACTCTCAGTTTCAGTGATTGAATCTAAAAATATGAATGTAAGGTCGTTGTGCAAGTGAGTTAGGGTCAAGTATAGTTTTAGTTTCAATACAATTTGGCCTTTTAGAAGGCAAGTGTATCGTATGTAGCCTGAGGAATGTTGGCATTCATTGATGTAGTATTTTTATGAGCATTATTTTTAGATGGTAAGTACGCTAGAGATCAAAGGAACGATAGTGCTTCAGACATTTTATTTCAGTATTAACGTCTAAGAGTCTGGTGATCTGGTCAAAAAATTATTGGAGTTTAAAATACTGTCAGTATGGATTTATTGGTAAAATAGTTACGGGTAAGGAAAATTATAGTGCTTTGAGATAGTTCCTGTAATGGGTATCTACTCCTGCTGTACTGCTGCTGCGCAAGACAGTGTTTTGTTTTTTTTTTTAATTTTAATAGAGCCATATTTATGGTAGTCTGTTTGAGAAGAAATGGCATAAACAAGTAAGTATATAAATTCATGTTTTGTATATCTGCAGTGTTATTCTGGAAAATTACCCAAATATATGAAAATTATATTGGAAATTAAATTAGCTGATATCATCATGCGTTTTACCCATTTAAGGCGACGATAACAGACTTTTAATTATTTTAAATTGAAGATCACGTCTAAACGAGTAGTGTTAATGATTTGGAATAAATATATGTTAAATTAGAGCATTTTCTTAATAATTTAATATGTGAATATTTTAGTTTATGTTTATATTACATAGTGTAATTAATTTGTAAAGTTATGTAAAACGCGGATAAAAACTGAGAATCAAGCAAAAACTATCAAGCGTATTTTTCTGAAACCTTCACCATTTTAAAGATAATTATTTATCTTTTAGTATACGTGTTTTAATATAATACGTTTTGTTTTGTGTCTAATGAATTAATAATGCGCTCCTTGATGGGCGAGTCCTAATACTGGGTGGACGTACGACGCAATGCGTGCGCTCAGCACAGAACACGCAAGCTGTGCACTCAAAGCTGTTGCCATGCAGTGGGTAAGAGTGAAGGGACTTGAATGAGTTTTATGTTTACCGACAAAAGCAGATATACAATAGTAGAGGACCTAACCTACTCAATATGTTTAAAAAAATAGTTTTGAAGACATAATCGTTTTTTAACGTGTTTTCCAGCACGAAAGAGGTTTCTAAATTCAGTAAGTAGGTATTACAGATAATAATACATACAGTGGTGCTATTCTGTAAAGATCTCACCGTGAAAATTTAGGTGAAGTGAGCGTGATGTGAACTGTCATCCCACCTTACTCTACTAGGGATCGAGCTCACTTCAAACTCACTTCACCTAAGTGCTCACAATGTGATGTTTACAGAATAGATCGTCTCACATACATTTTCTTATATTTCAGTTAATTAAAAGCTTAGAAAGTCGAGCCTGTCTACGGCCCCTGTTGCCAGCCGTCATTATATTTAGCAGCAACATGTGGAAACTAATATAGGTTAATCTGTTCGTCTGTCCGTCTTCAAATAGTCTCCTCTGGCGCTTTCAACATTTTCCTAACGTTATTGGGACGAGTTGTTTTTTTGTTCAGAGTTCATCAGTGTCTAGATTCAATGACTTGCACTCTGTTTTCATTATAATATTCAGCTTTGTCAATGTGATCCCAACCAGCCTAAATGGTGAAGAAGAGAAACAGGGTGTAAAGTTCACTCATCCTCCATAGACAAGGGACCCGACCAGACGGGTGTTGTGTCTTGTGGGCTACTGCCCGACAGTTAATGTCGGGATGTTGTATACAGGGCTACAGGGAAAGTCGTACTGAATATTAAAGGATGTTATTATTCAGGTCATTTCCGATGAATTTCATTCTGAAATAAAATGTCCGAAACTTAACCGTTATGGAGATATTAAATTTTAAACATTATTTTTAAAAATTCTTTATTTTTTGGCTTTTAGTCGTTTTCTTTGGAATTAGAGCTCCTAGAGTCGGTTTTTTTGATTTATCTAGTTAGAGGACATGTCCATTAATAAAAATGATCAACAGAAACTGAACCTACTACTAACAGCTTAAAAAACTGCTCGACAACGGTTAGCATTATGAATTTTCTAATAGAGTGTTCTTAACTTTAACAGGCTTTTAATAAAAAATATTGTATGGAACTTATTCTGCAAATAATTTTATAAAGTTCTACGTCTCTTTAGCTATTCAAAAAGGTATAACACTTGCTATTAAATAGGCAAAACATTGCCCAAATAACAGTTAAGTTAGGAGAGGGTACATTTTTAGTTTGAGGTAAAAGTAGCTAAAATACGTAAAAAAAAGACAAAAATTTTAGCAATATTTTTATAATTCATGTTCTACATGGCCGCCGCTATTTCTTACACAAAGTCTCATTCTTTTTCTTAAATTACTTTTCACGACAGAAGTTCGTAGGTTCCGCCTCATTTCCTCAGCCGCATCAATATTTTTTTGTCTTAGAATATCGACATTTGCGATCGGTGTCATTTGGTCGTATACTAGGCTTTTCATATGACCCCACACATAAAAATCCATCGGCGTTAAATCGGGGCTCCTCGCCGGCCATGCTATGGGTCCGCCTCTTCCAATCCATTGGTTTGGGTAATTCTCGTCCAACCATGCTCGAACACTTCTTCTGTAGTGCGCTGGGCAGCCATCATGTTGAAAGAACATGTCTCGTCTCAATGCAATAGGCAAGTCTTGCATTAAAGAGGGTAACTCCTCCCTCAAAAAGTTTTCATATGTCTCGCCATTCAAGTTATCGGGCAGGAAGTATGGCCCTATCAAGTTATTTGATATTATACCCATCCACACATTAAGACTGAATCTCCTTTGTGACCCTTTTGGTCTTTTTTTCTTGGGGTTACCTTGCGCTTTGGGAGCCCAATAATGGGTGTTATGATAGTTTGTGATGCCGTCTTTGTCAAATTTCGACTCATCTGTCCACATGATTTTCTTTAAAAAATCCGGATCTTCATTATCGGCATTGAGCATAAATCTGCAGAAGTCTAGTCGTCTCAATGGATCCCCTTCTTCAATTACTTGCACTGGCGTGTAATGGTAAGGGTATTGCCCAGAACTGTGCATTACGAACCAGACTTTCCACTGGGAAATACCAAGCCGTCGAGCGACGTTTTAACGTTTGTTGACGTGGTTGGGTCGGCTTCAAAGAGACGTCGTATTTCATTATCTTCGTCGTCGTCATCAAGAACACGAGGTCGTCCCATGTCAGTCCGACGTACTAGCACAGAACCAGTTTCTCGTAGTCTTCGATAAACTCTGTCAAATACGCCAATATCAGGTACTCGGCGAGTAGGATACCTTAGCATGTATTCATTGCGTGCACGCAACGACACTCCTTCGCAAAATCCATAACACATTAGGATGTCACAATATTCCTCGTTGGTAAATGTTGCCATGTTCACAACACAAATCAAAGTCCAGTTACAAGCCACGTCACACAGTTAGAAGATGAAACAGTCCAAAAATCCAAGCCAAGTCGCGTTTTTACAAAAAAAAATCGGAGGGCACGGATAACACATCTACCATGGAATAATCGCATGAGCAGACTAAACAAACACCACGATCCACGATTTGACAATTCAGACATTTAAAATGACATAAATACCTGTCACCGCACGTCTCCCGGGCACAAACAATGTCTACCCAAACCTTTTTTCATTGTTTAAAAGTGCCAGATAGTAAGCCGGATTCTTTTGTATCGAAATTCTGTTATGTTGTACTACCAGATGGGCCTATTCTAATAACATTATTTTAAGATTTTATGAACAAACCTAGTAGATGATATACCTTTTTGAACAGCTAAAGAGACGTAGAACTTTGTAAAGTTATTCACAGAATAAGTTCCATACATTTTTTTTTAAAGCCCATCAAAGTTAAGAACAATCTATTAGAAAATTCATAATGCTAACCGTTGTCGAGCAGTTTTTTAAGCTGTTAGTAGTAGGTTCAGTTTCTATTGATCATTTTTATTAATGGACATGTCTTCTAACTAGATACATCAAAAAAACCGACCCTAGGAGCTCTAATCCCAAAGAAAACGACTAAAAGCCAAAAAATAAAGGATTTTTAAAAATAATCTTTAAAATTTAATATCTCCATAACGGTTAAGTTTCGGACATTTTATTTCAGAATCAAAATCATCAGAAATGACCTGAATAATAACCTACTTTA
Organism: Fissipunctia ypsillon; assembly: GCA_947568875.1. Taxonomy (NCBI): domain Eukaryota; kingdom Metazoa; phylum Arthropoda; class Insecta; order Lepidoptera; family Noctuidae; genus Fissipunctia; species Fissipunctia ypsillon. The sequence continues at coordinate 2,092,321 of OX387667.1, forward strand.
ATATTCAGTACGACTTTCCCTGTAACCCTGTATATACTAGTCGCGCGGTAAACTCTGCTTGCGCGATGCAGGATTTGTTTGACGACATGCGTAGTTCGCATGTGGCGTTGTAGATGCACAAACGCATCGTCCAATAATTATATTTTTAACTTGTAATGAAAATTGTTCAGTTTGCAATCACGGATACCTAGCAGCATTTCTTATCAGCCTGTAGCTATTGTACCTACCCCAATAGAGTTAGAATATAATAGAATACTCTTTATTATGTACACCATAAAAATTACAGATATAAATGTAGAAATTCCAACCTCGAGAAAAAAACAGTAAAAATACCTAGATGCATACACAAATGAATAAATAAGAAAACAATTGACTTCCCCGTTCATGAAATTCAGAGAGTTTGTCTTTCTTGTCGAAACTTCTTAGTGAAAATATCGATTCAGTTTTACTAATTTTGTTTTTATGTTCATTAGATATCTTTAAAACATCAGCCAGATTCACAATAATTTTCTTAAAATACGATTTTAGCTTCATAGTTGCATAAATTCTTATAAAGAAACATGTTTTTCCGATGCAAAATAAAATTTTATCTTTACTGAAACATTTTCAGCAAGGGTAAAGTACAGTCAGTTATCTACTTTAATATTTCACTCCTAGGTAACCGAAACTCATTAGTAGCAGTAACCCCGCCTCGGGTCATTGGCTCTTTCTTTTGGCAAAAGACAAACTTGTCATGACGCCTTCTAAAAGTTGTACTTTTTTTAAAACAAGTTTCTTTAATGATTGTATTGCAACGATAAACTTTTGCTAAATTATATTTATTTGGTTTTTCTGGAGTCTAGCCAGGCAAAACGTAATATTTTGCAACTTGTGTTGTAGTTGAAGTTTTTAATGATGGTGAAGATTTATATTTTTTCTATTAAATTAGGGGTTTTCTTTTAACGTTGTTGCAAAGTTAGTGACGTCAGTAAACTATCTACTGAAAAATTAATATCAATAATAACATAAATAAATAACAGTCTACGAAACAAAATTGTGTAAAAAACTTGTGTCTAAAAATGCAGTCAAGATTGAAAAATCATAGTAATATACTTTGTAAACTCTTCTACAGAATTTAGAAAGCTGATAAAAAACGTCGTACCTACCTTCAATCATGGCTTGCTTTCAGAAGCTTGATTTTCTGAGGGCAAATTCATGAAAACAAACTGATAATATCCCAAAAGCAGAAAGTGACTCACAACCAACCAGTAAACAAGGACATCTGAGAAAGAATATTCTGAAATATCTCCTGACATTAAAGTTACGAATGTATGGGAAGCTATCAAATATTTGCATCTGTGATTGATCATAAATATTGAATAGATTCAATAAATATGTTAACAGAAGCTTTTGAGCAAAAATTTCAGCAGCAGCCTTGAAGTGGTAAGAGCTTTTTTATTAATTCTATTTATACTAATATTATAAAGAGGTATATTCTGTGAGTTTATATGTAGGGAGTAATCTTCGAAACTGCTGATCTGATTCCGAAAATTCTTTTACTAATGGGAAGCTGCTACAGTACTACCGAGGGTCACTGTGTCATAGGATATATTATGTTAGAAATATAACTTCACACGGACAAAGTCTCCGGCAGAAGCTCTAATAAAACTTAATATTATAAAGGTAAAAGAATTTGTTTGTTAGACGGAAAAACCGTAACTAAAAGCATCAAGAACCACAGGATGTGCTATCTCGCACATGTTCACAGGCGCCGCGAACCGCACTTGTTACATGCAGCAATGCAGTACAAGGCCAAATCCAAAAAAGTCTGCCGACTTATTTACACATGGAATGACAACCTAAAACAGGACATGACTTACTTCGATAAGGACATCAATTTTTGGATGAACACGGCTGATGAACGAGATAAGATTAAGAAGGATGCTAGCGAGATCTACCAGAAACCTGAAACGGATAGCAGCGAGACCTCAGACGAAGACTTTGGAAACAGCAACACGTAATACAGCATAGCATAAGATTTACCGATGAAGCTGGACTTGAAATAACCTGGCGGCGACGTCGTTAAAAGATGCTCATCCATGGATAAATATTACCCGTCTCTCCAATATTCCAATGTTTACTCTAGGGTGCATACTCGGTAGACCTAATAATCCTTCCATATCCTAAGGGCACGTCTTCCCTACCATTACCGCGCCCCCCGGTCTACTCCCTGATATGCAATGCCCCATAATACATGAGGCTACAGGGGCTAGTGTGAATCTTTGGGTTCATTCGAGTAATCGAGTCTGGTTAAACCACGCTGGGGTCGGTGCATTTCATTCATTCATTGTAAGAGGGAATCTCTGGAAATACTGACCCAATTTCAAAAATGTTTTCACATAAAGAAAGCTGCCGAGTAGCCAGAGTATGTTTTCCGCCATATTTGAATTCTACGTAGACGAAGTCGCGGTCAGAAGTACTGTTCTATGCATCTATTGTGTTTTTGTATAATATATCTATTATGTTCTTGCACATTTCTATGAAATGGTTGACTCAATCCTGACTCAGAAAATTTATCATCACTAATCACAATGACAGACATGGCTCTGGCGACTTTTGTATGGGGATCATTAACATTTAAATGGCTTAGAAAAGAAAGTGTAGTAAGATATTTTACAATACTCTTATTGTTTTTCAATTTTCAAAGTCTGAGTAAGAAGGTAAAGGTAGGGAAACCATCTTCAAACCGAAAGGTAAGACAAACAAGACAAGACATTACAAAACATTACCTAGTGAAGACATTTACACAATTTTGTTTCCATCAATATGTACAGTTAGCGTCATAAATGTTTACCTACTTACGCTTAATTTTAAATAAATATTTTTCTCAACAAAAAAATACAATTGGAAAAGTATCGAAGAGACCTTGCCCAGCAGTGGGACAACAAAGGATAATAGTAATAGAATAATAATAAAAAATACTTGGAATATATATAATTTGGTCCAGTATCAAACATTGACAACGCTTACCCACATAAAAATAAATACCTAAATAATTCAAAATAAATTACTCAATATACGTGTCCACCCCACTACGCGTGTGTTATAAGCACCAACAACTAATCGGATTAGAAACAACTTACCCAACTTACAGGGAACAACTTATAACTGAGGTTCGTGAGAAACTCCTTCTTCTGAGGGTCGTACATGTCCGAAGGTTTGAAGCCTCGTTTCGTGATGAGGGTGCTGTTCACGCTCGAAGAACTCTTGGTGTCATCGAAGCTGTCCTTATGGATGATCCTGTCGTTAATCTTGTGGATACTCGACATTTTGTTAGAAGAGAACTGACTTTCGCTAATCGTCATCATTTTGTCAAAAGTTTATCGTTTCACTTCACACTGTCACTTATTTTTTTTTAGTTTTTGTAGATCAGATCAGCACGTGTTTCTAAAAAGATTTAAATTATATTTATGACGTTGATTGTACTTCTTTTTTTGAATATTTAGACGCGGTAGTCGGAGCCGGGAGGTAAAAGCGTGTTTTTATTTCGCGACGTGTGTATCAACGGTCTGCGAGTGACTGAATGACGGGTGACCTGCGCGAGAGTTGAAAACTTGAAATAGGTAAAACTCGTAGCTATTGGCTACGTGAGCTACGTCGTGCTAAGAGACTTTTGGGGTATTTTTTTACTATTATTTATAATTGTTGAAAACAATATTGGCGTTTTGTGTTGTGTATGTGTGTAATGTTTTATGTGTAGGTAGGTATGTATAATAAACCATAGATTATGGAACTGGTTTTGGTTATACTAACGCGGTTATTTGAAGTAGGTAAAAGTAATACTACAGCCAAAATGTGGAACTATATAAAAAGTATTTATTTGTTCCCATAAAGTTGCATTGGTTTGGGTCGCATGAACTTCTTTTTCTTTCTTTCTGGGTTGTTTCCTTTCTTTCTTTAAAGGAACTGTCAGATTATAGGAGAGGAGGCAATTATTAATTTTCCGAATTTGTTGGAGTGGTAGTTAAGTTGAGAACCAAATGTCATATAGGCACTTGGAGCACTCCTTGTTCTTCACAGCCTATATCTGTGTTCACAGCATATACTCCTCAAATAGGCCCATTTTAGGAAAGTCTAAATAATCTAATATTGTCACGTATTCTAATAATCTGAACGTGCCTAAGAATTTAATCAGTGTTCAACATTTTATAGATCCATCAAACTATTTATAAAGAGTACCAGATGTTTAATAGTACTTGTAGATGAAGCAGTCGATTGAGAGAAGTGTTCCATTTGATGTACTTCTGCTATGACCTGGAAAATCTCTCTATTTTAAAATGAATGCGATTTTTCAACTCTACACGTCACTTGTATGAGTTAGAGATATAGTGCACTCCGATTAATATGAAATTGGGTTATGTGTGAAGCTTGATTTATCTTTAAGTTATATTTTATGATTTTAAGTGCATGAACCTCTTACAACCAGTTTCAAGAACGAAAATGAATGACGTGTTAATTAAACTCATAACTAGTGATCCGTTTGGATGTTGACAATTCAGTCAACCAAACGAAATTTTGTGTTGATTTTTGTTTCAGAAACCAGCCGATCTATTCGGTAAAAATCTCATCGGAAAAACTTAGGTAAAGTGAGCTGTCAGTGGTGTCAATCCCTAGCATCACGTGGAATGACAGCTCACTTCAAGCTCACTTCACATAAGTTTCACGGTGACATTTGGGTCCCGAATTGTTAGATCCTAGCTAGACCATCCCTCGATTACTGGAGGTTATCTTGATCGCGTTGTGTAAAATATTAAACATTTTTTCTAGTATTTTCTCCGTAGCAATGTTCTAGATTCTAGCCAAAAGAAAACAAGTATCAAGGTTTTAAACATGAAAATACATACGATTCATCATTCCATCAATACAACGCACTACCTCGGAACGAAGCGAGATCTAAACACACAACCCACATTTATCCATGCCAAACTCGACTACAACACTTTCAAGTTCTTAATGTAATGGAATAAGGCTCATTTTCGTCTGCATTATAGCTTTGACGTAGATAAACTGTAAAGACTGTAATGTACCGAAATAATTTTGTGAAAAATTCTGTTGCCGTTGCCGTTGCTGGCCGCTTGACGATGTTTTTCAGTAATGTTAGTCGTAAACAGACTACAGCTGTATATTTGCAATTGTTTTTCAATTTCTTGTTTCTGGGAATTGTATTTAGAGGAATCTTTTGAGTTTTTAAAAATGCAGGTAGGTAATGGTTCTTAACTTCTCATCGTTAAGTTGTACCCTGAAAATCCTTTAAGAGCTAATAGTCTCAAAGACCAATTTAATTTCAGCACGTATCGTTCTCTGAAACGTTGGTTAAATTAAAATAAACACAAACACGAAACTATCAATAAATAAGTAGCCATTGGCCATATAAATATTTCTGTTTTGCGTAAATATAGGCATTTTTCTCTTTCATAATTGAGTCCGTCAGGATGTTATCGATTTTCCTCAAACATTATGAAAATTGAGAGAAAATTCAAACTTGTTGGATTTTTTTTTTAATTAAAACCTCTTTTTAACTTTCTTATTTCATTCATTTATAAGTAAAATGATCAATATTTATATTGTATCCTAGATTTTAAGAGATGGCAAGTAAATTGGATGCTTAAGCTATAATATCGCACACTGAGTGCATGCGCCAGAGACTGTAAATTATATATGAGCAATAAACAACACAAATGTACTAGAAAATTAACTCAAAATATAAAATTTAATTTACAAATCATAAAACGAACCAAGATCTCTTCGAATCCGGTCAAATCTAGGTCAGTTTCAGTTAACAAAATACGTTATAAGTAATATTTATTAGAACAATTTTTTGCCTTTAAACAAATGAGTCAGTTTGAATCATCGCGAGCGGGTTTTAAAACATGTATGAATAAACAGTATAACAGTTGTTTATAAACTGATGAAATAGTATAAACATGGATATAAGTCATATTACTATGGAGATCGGAAACTGTGGCTTTAATTAGTCACGATTTTTCAGAAGATAATGCATCTGTTATATCTTTCTTAGATCATAAGAATGGCTAATATACGGTACGTTATGTGCTGGATATGGATCGATTATTGAAGTCTATACAATTTTACTTGGAAGAAAGAAACTCTCACTTGAGAGTTGGGACCACTAAAACGTCGATGGAGCTATCAACATGCAAGATTGACAGTAGATAAGCAGCTAAATGCCCCAACAGACTAGAAAAGAAAACAGTGAAAAGGACAAGGAGATAATTATTGTCAGAGATCACGAGGTACCCTAATAGCATAGGGTCAACAACGTAATTATTGCCTGTGGGATATCTTTTCAGTATAGGCCACAATACACGCAGACTCTTTTGTTAGCCTGAAAATAATAACATTTCAGGTAAGTAGGTGTTGAGTACCCACTCAACACCGGTGACAACAAGACGGTGATCCGCTCCACCCGGAGCGGATCACCGTCTAGATAAACAAATGACATTGCTTCAATACCCAGACGCGCATACCGTGGTAGGTCCATTCTATCACTAGAATGCAAGTGCCATGCGGTACAATAAATCTCAACTTCGTCGGAAATCATTTGGCAAGGAAACAAATGATTCATTTGCTTCTAGAATTTGTTCTGTTTCTCCTAAGTCATTACACTGTCAAGAATTTTGCGTGTGGTAATGAAAGAAGATGTCAGTTTGAAATCAGTCAGTCGGGAGATACCTATAAGTTGTGAGTATGAATGTGGATGTTTATAAAAGTAGGGGAGAAACGATGGATGGACTGTGTGAAAGATGATATGGCTAGAAAGGAGGTGACTACCGAGATGACGACTGATAGAGAAGTATGGAAGAAAATACATGTTGCGCCGACCACAAAGAAATTTGGATAAGGACAGGAGAGTGATGAAAGAAAGATGATTTATACTCAGCCAGAAATGGTGTACCTATAGTACGAAGAGATGAGTCAAGCATTTTGTCTATTAATGAGTAATTTAATGTAACTTTTCAGAGCTTATTGTACCTCATTGTACACGTGCAGCCTGTGGGTGAATCGCACCCAAAAACCTACGAAGCCCTCCGCGTCCTATATAACAACGCCTTCAGAGCGTTGATGGGGCTGCCGCGACACTGTAGTAGTGGCTCGGGCATGTTTGCCGAAGCTAACGTCGACTGCTTCTATGCAACGATGCGTAAGCGCAGCGCTTCTCTGCTGCGCAGGTGCGCGGCAGCCCCAACAGCGTGCTGATGATGATAGCTGACAGGATCGACTGTCCATACATTAGACGCTGCAGTGACTTGCACGTCACATACAGTCGTCGCGACGCCTTTAATGTATAAGTGTTGAAAGTACGGTGGTTTTTGTTTTTGTATTGTATTGTTTTGTTTTGTAGGTTAATGTATTGAATATTGTCTATGATGCATTGGAACGTTAAACAATCCTACAATTTGACTTTAAATACGAGTAGCTGCATATAAAATGCATCTACTCAAATTGAAGCATGGTAGGTACCATGGGAGAAACGAACATCGATACACCGTAAAGACTATTCTTGCTTGCAGCGCTCGGCCGCTATAGTAACGCTTGCTAACAGATGTGGTCATCGTGTGCACGCGATTTTGGTTTCGAATTGGTCAGATGTAAGTTTCCTCGATAGTACCTATTGGTGCATCTAGAAGTCAATGCTACCTTAATACAGTCAAATGCCAAACGCCTAACTAACAATTCCAGCACCATAACATAACATCACGCCTGTAATCCCCGAAGGGTAAACAGAGGTGTACACTCGCATTTCGCCAGTTATGTTTAAGTAATAGGGAGCGAGCCCATTGCCATCAATCGGGCACAAATCCAGATTCCGGGCTGCCACTGAGAAATTCTTAATGCAAAACCCAATAACACTTTTCCCAACCTGGGAATCCAACCCAGGACCTCATCATGCTCAGCAGTAGCGCTTGCGACCACTAGACCAATGAGGTAGCCATTGTATCTATTTATCTGAACTAAAAAGTTACCTACTTGTGCCAATTTAAGGCTTTCAGTGATTCCATAAAACAATTGGAAAATTTTATTTACTGAAATCTACATTGTCTACGAAAAAATACGTTTTACGGATTCTATTATTTAGAGATATCGAACCAAACCAAACCGCAAATTAATAAATGTCTAGAACTTTGCTGATGAATTTAATTTTCAGTTTTAATACGTCAGTCAATTATTTTCGAAGTATAGGTACCTAAGTTAGGTATTTCCTGTAAAAATATTTAGGTATTTGTGGTTAATTAAAAGGAAATGATTAGTGGATAGTCTGAGCGTTTGCAAGTATACGTCATGTTTGTTTTTTGTTATTGTGGTCTCGAGGGAAAAGCCATGTCGATTCAAATTCACGTACGCAGTAGTAGTAGAAATTGTATTAAAGACGTGGGAATGTACCTACAAATTAGGTATAATTTCAGGTCCTGGAATTTTGTTTTTTCATCATAGTAACTTTTGTTATTAATTAACCCACAATAAATTATAAGAAAAAGTAATCAAGTCAATAGTAATTCCCAGTAAAATTTTCAAAAAAAATATTTAGGACCATCTTCCGTGTTACTTTTTAAATTCTTTAGCGATACGCCACTAATAAAATGGCTGTCACTAAAATGTGGCACCCCGGAAAAATACTACCCACTCCCAACAAAACAATTAAAAAACAACATGGCCGCCTGTCACCACACCTGCGCGGGAAAATTGAAAAAATAATGCACTTCTAATACCAAAATGCACTTGAATTACACCGCTTACTTAATGCACGCTATTTTAAATCTTATTTTTAGTTAAATAAAGACCGTATTTGTATATATTTGGGGCGCGGTGTGTGCCTCGCGCGAAGATTTCTCACAAACTAAAATAAGTACTGAAACATCATTGCATAATACGCAGAAAAGCTCCAGAGTGCAGTGACCATGGCGCGGAGATTTTCACGGATATACTCAAAACAAAGCGCGTCGAACTTTTCATTAAAAAAAAAAAATGTAAGTAAGCAAGATCTACATTAATTTCATTTTATTGAAATGTTTTTAGCGCGCATTACCAGGTGATAAAATAGCAGGTGCTAGTAGATTTGTATCTGTAGGTATATTATAATACGGAGTATCCCTGTATCAACTAGGCAGATAATTTGTGGTAGATATCGTCTCCAAATAAAACTGAATGAAACTGTGAAAGATTTGACTACATAGTGTTAAGTACCTAAGTTACGTAGGTAGGTACATAAATGTACTTATGACTACAGTTGTAGGTTTATTATGATGAAACATGAAAGGCGCAATTTTTGAACTTTAAAACGATGAGTCTACATAACGTAGTAGATACCATGGGAGAAACGAACATCTATACACCGCCGCAAGGACTATTCTTGCTTGCAGCGCTCGGCCGCTATAGTAACGCTTGCTAACAGATGTGGTCATCGTGTGCTCGGGATTTTATTTTCAAATTGGTCAGATGTAAATATCCTCGATAGTACCTACTTAATGATCCTACGCTGGGTTTTTAGATTTATGTAGACGTGACTTAAGACTTGTAAGGAAAGGAACGTTCGTTATTTTATAATATGATACCTATTGTATGAATATCACTCGTGAGCCTGAGTTAGTTAACAATCCATGAATATCATGCAATTCTGCAGCTGCAATAGTACCTATGAAGATTAAAGATGTATAGAAATTATGTAAGCATAACAAATACGAGATGAGTATAGGTATATATGTTACTTGTTTATTCTGCTTTCATGACTCAACCGCGAATAATCGCGTATTCGCATCGTAACTACCTACCTTTAGGCGGGTATCACATTTCCGCCGAGAAACCATAGCAGCGAAACCTATAGTTCAACTAACTCGCATTGTTCCACTACTCGAATCGCGATTCGAGTAGCACATCATGCGGTTTCGTGATTTCGCGGCGGAGGTGTGATACCGGCCTTAGTGTGTCCGGAAAATAATAGATATTATTCAAATTGATATTAAAAAGAAAAAGTAATAATTGTATGATACAACGGTGCAGCAGCTAAGCAATTGGCATAAGGCATTTTATAGTCATAGACGTGTGTTCTTGCATGTGAGATATTTGTGTGTAAAAGTCTAATGGACCAACATCAAGCATACTATACGGTAGAAGATCCTTGTGTGGGGCAGAATTTCAACACAACAACATTGTAGCGCGCAGACTCATATGTATGTATATTCTACAGGAAACTATCTTCTATCCACCTATCTTTATTTTTCCTTTGTTCTGAGAAAACCTCTCAAGACAGTCTTCAAAAACTACAAAATGTTTGTCACCCCAGTTGGACCAGTCGCCTGCCAGCATCTAATTTGGTCCGTCGAACGGCGCGCCGCGGTTTCAACATCCAAAACATACGCGCTTAGCATTATTTACAATTCAAACGTGAATTTAATTATGCATCAACAGTTTTAATGTAAATCTGTGGTGTTTATTAAAGGGTATGGTATTTTCATGCTTGTGGAAATGTTCCGGTGCGAGAGATGGGAAATATTAGCGTGGGTTTTGTCCAGGTATTTTCGACACGTAATCTATGGAATAGATCCCTCAATGCCCGCGAAAGACCCTTCATATTTTTGTTAGACAGTGCTGTGGATGACTCTTACAGATTGCGATACAGCTAGGTACTCCCATTTAGGTTTTTCGACACATAAAATGTAAATGAGACATTTTCAAATTGTCAAGGAATCTAATGATAATCTACGAATTACTATATTCATTCTGTTTGCATCCTAATGCTTATGATAATAAATTTTCCGGGTGAAACATTATGAAAAATAAAACATGGTTTATTATTTTATAAGTAACAATCTTATAGCGTTTTAGGTGTTTTTTTCTTCCAATTCTCAGTTTTCCGTAAACCGTTTATGTCTATTTATCTTTAAGATTTAATACCTACTCAAACACTGTTTTTTTTTGGGGGGGGGGTAATCTGTGTGACAGGTTTTTCTAGTGCAGATACCAGTCTCCCTCAAAGGATTTATTAGATGTTGTAATCTTCATATTTTTAAGGCACCTATGTGGAAGAGACATAAAGTGTTGATTTATTATTTTTAATAGCGTTTAATCAGATACCTACATATTTTTAATTTCATAAGACCCTAGTCCTGAATAGAGATAAGAGCAGTGGTGGCCCAGTGGTAACGGCCGCGACTAACGAGTTGCAGGTCGTAGGTTCGAACCCTGACAGGCGCTTTACTTTGTGTAAATTATTTCATCACCACTGCTCTCAAAACGGCGAAGGAAAACATCGTGAGAAAACATGCCCAGGCATGTCCTAGAACCGAAAATTCGAAGACATGTGACATCTACCAACACGCACTGGGCCCGTGTGATGGATTAAAGCCCACTCCCTCTCACAGAGTGCAGGCCTGAGTCCCACCAGTGGGAACATTATAAGCTGATTATGTTATGCTGGTCCTGAATTGTACGAGATGCATTTGCCTGATATTTTTTTATGATCTCCAACAAAAGATATTTTAAGATATACTTAGGCACTTACTCAATATAAGGTGTATCTATTCATACACGAAATCTGTTAAGGGGTCATTGTACTCATCAATATGTATAATATATCTTTATGTGTAATATATCTTTTACTATGGGAGCAAACCTGAAATCGCGAAAAAAAATCATCTGTTCCGTACATTTATGTTCGCATAACGCGTCAAAATGTAGGGACCAGCAGATTTATATTTCGCGATTTCAGGGTTGGTCCCATAGTAAAAGTAGTTCATATTGATGAGTACAATGACCCCTTAAGAGATTTCGTGTATGAAAAGATACACCTTATATATGACACATAGGTACCTACATACATAATGGGCAACATCTGAAGCCCAATTCCCGTAACTAAAAACGTTCAAAATCTAGTCGCAACCTCATCTCAGCGACAATCAAATGTCAAAAATGTAGGGAAATTATAGATATTTTTGACATATTGTGACTGAGATCAGACTATGAACGTTCTTAAAATTACGGGAACTGCCCCTCAGGTATTAAGTAGGTCATACGTGTACTCCTTCACGTGCTATCGGCCAAACTTTCGCATGCTCACCTTTAAGGCGATTATCGCATAGCATGGCTCACGACTCGATCGCCCGATGCATGCGTTTTGACCAATAGGATGCACGTTAGTTTTGGATTTGATTTATTTTGTTGTTATTTTTGTTTTTGTTAGACACCCTGTACTCACACAAATGCATATTGTTTATGGGCGAAACCAGGAAGGGCTGTGGTCTGTAACTAACTGCGCTTCCGCAGAAATAATTTCTAAACTGAGCATGCTTAAGTTTTGCCGATAGTATGTACATCACGGCATGGGCGCCGGCAGGGGGGTGCCAGGGGGTACACTTGCACCCCTTGGGAATCTCGGGATCAACAGGAATTATTGAAATAAAAAGCCGTCTGTTGGAAATCATTTTTTTATTCACAATAATTAGTAGGCAGTAATTACACAATTCTCATTTAAAAAGCGATTAATTTCGATCGTTCGTGAACAAATAGGTGTGAGCCGTGACGACTGGGTACCTATATAATAAATTCATAATGAATAGTCAGAAATTTGTAAATGTCTCGAACATTCAGACTAAAATTTCATCTTTTTATTAACAATCATATACGGCAAAGATTGTAAGAAAACTAAAATCTGCACCACCTGGAAATTATTTCTGCCGGCGGCGCCCATGCATCACGGCCACTTGTAAGTATTCAGTGGACTACTAAAAACATGACCTTCAGTGTACTTACACCTTAATTTGCGATGAATTTCCATCATACTCCCTGAAATGTTGTTTACATTGTAGACCGATGATACGTCAAACATGTGGTTTTCCTGCAAGGTTAAGTACGTACTATCGAGGAAACTTACATCTGACCAATTTGAAAAAAAAAATGATCACATCTGTTAGCAAGCGTTACTATAGCGGCCGAGCGCTGCAAGCAAGAATAGTCCTTACGGTGTATATGTAGGTGTGTTTCTCCCGTGGTACATAAATATAATATAGTACGTACCTAATTATTACTACCTAGGTATAACCTACCTAAACAGAAGAAAACCTAAAAAGAGGGGCTCGTGGTTAAGTAATAACAGCCACACGGGTCGATCGATCAGGAAAAAGCTACGCTTGCCGCGGTCGGTCCGTGGATGGGTGACCATCTTTAAATACCAAGACTCCTCCGTGCTTCGGAAAGCACGTTAAGCCGTTGGTCCCGGCTGTCATTCGTGGATCTTTGACAGTCGTTATTGGTCGTCAGAAGCCCGAAAGTCTAACAACCTGTCTTGCCAAGGGGTATCGTATTACCCAGTAACTGGGTCGTGGAAGTAAGATAGGCAGTCGCTCCGTGTGAAATACTGCCATGGTATTCAGCTGCATCCGGTTAGACTGGAAGCCGACCTCAACATAGTTGGGAAAAGGCAGATGATGAACCTACTTATGCTTACCTACAAGTATTAGATACCTACCTACAATATGTAGGTAGGTATCCACGCCCACAGAGTTAAGTTGTCCGTTCCAACTTCACCCACTGCCAGGCCCGCCTTCCCCAGTTGTAGGCAAAGGCAATCCATGAGGATTTTTACACTAAATAAATTGTACCTATCTACCAATGCCTAGACAACTGTCATTGCAAAATTATTAAGGTACGAATTCGTAGCCGACTGCAGACAGCAGCAGCAAACGACATGTCGCAGCGTCATGTCGCTGCAGTCATGATTCTGAACCCAACTGCAGATGGCTGCAGCAGACATGTCAAAAATTTAGCAGATGTCAAAAATGTAGGGAAAGTATAGGTATTTTTGACACATTGAGACTGATATCAGACTGTGAACGTTCTTAAAATTACGAGAATTGCTCCTCTTGTCTCACGGAACATTCCGAACTAACTGGAATACGACGCTGCCGTCTGCTGCATCCATCTGCAGTTGAGTTCGGAATCATGACTGTCGCAACGTCACGTCGCCTGCTGCTGCTGTCTGCAGTTGGCTATTAACTCATACCTTTACCCTCCGGCCTTCGCCCTCAGTCGGGCAAAGACACAATCAAAGAAACAATGTCCAAGACTAAGCAGATGCAGCCAGCCACCTGCAGTGTTACTTACCTATTTCTTTTGTCTACACACCCTTTAATATTATGACTAATCTAACTGAACACTTTATCATCATAAGTCCATATTCGCTTGGACCTGTGATGCTCTGATCGGTAGTAAGTAGACATAGTCATAGTCACAAACAGTTGCAATACATTCATACAATAACCTATACATTAACGGTACGTCTAATGATAAAATAAACGTGCATCTGCGCACGTATTCGTTAAAACATATATATCTAGCTAGGTACGTAACTAGTTTCCTAAAGAAAGGGCTAGAGAGTGATGCAACTGCCCCGAATCTGCTCGGCATTGTCTAAACAAAACAGACTTGTTGAATTGTGCCATCCTTAGCTTATCCATAAAACCAGAACGAGATGGAAGAAAATTGGTTGCTGCGGAATCAGCAGCGATGTTCCCTGCTGACTCTGTTGAGCATGGTTCTGCAGACCAATATGAGCGAGACAAAAAATAAATACATTACCTACTATCATATTGCTAGACTTTATTTATTTATTAAATCTTTACGCACGAGTAAATAATATAATAGGCATTTTGTACCAATCTACCTTAGGGTGATGCAGAGACTAAACATGGTAGGTCTCATGACACTTGCCTGCCCCAGACAGAGTGGTGACGACAGTTTCAACTTACATAAAACGCTAAACGAGACATGAACTGGAGAACCCATGTCGAAAATGTCTCAAAACGAATAAATAAGTTTGTATATGCGCTTAAATAAAAACCTTTTTTACAAAAAAAAAAAAACAACCGACTTCCAAAAAAAAAAAACTACAAAGTGAAAAATAATTTTAATTTCGGAAGTCGGTGTCTTTGGATTTGTATTTCAGGTCTTTGCCACCGACTTCCAAAATTAACATTATTTTTCACTTTGTACTGTTTTTTTTTTGGAAGTCGATTGTTTTTTTTTTTGTTGTAAAGTTTTTTTATTTTTCATGTTTTAGTGGGTCGGTTTGTAATTTATCTAAGTTACAATAGCCTAATGACAACTGCTCATCACCTTTTACATAATATTGCTTTTCCCGATGCAGGGACGTTAATTGTTGAGGAGTTCTGGTACTTCACCATCAGCTCCACTTCACCATAAGTATTGTGCCGAACTTATATTGCTTAGCAATAATTTTAAAGTAATCGAATCGCAACCCGTGAATTACTTATTATTGAGTTGTTCCGGTGGCCATCTTACCATCTGTGGTCTTCGTCATCAGATCCACATCACCAAATGGTGCTTTCCGAGAGCAAATGCACGAGTTATAAATAAATAAAATAAGTTTATTTCATACATCTCATTTGGCTTACACTGCATATCGAGGAGTCTCCATTTAAGCAGTTACTATAAAAAATACCCAAATCGCTACAGGTGTGCTATAATATTTGAAGATTTCCCTCGATTTCTCCAGGATGCCATCATCAGATCCTGATCTGATGACAATATGATTACCTGGAAAGTATACCCTTTCAAACAAAAAAAGAATTTTCCAAATCGGTCTAGCTGCCGTCGAGTAATTAGGGAACATACATTAAAAAAAAGATTCTGACGAACTGAGAACCTCCTCCTTTTTTAAAGTCGGTTAAAAATATTTATAGCCAGAGTGCATCTCATGACAATTCCAATAAGCCCAAACACGGCTAGGATACATTGTTTTATTACGGAGTTCCGGAGCCTACCTTCCGGCTTCATCATCAGATCAGTTCAATGGTACCAGCACTTTCATCAGTATCATTTATTTAAATTTGTTTTGTCATAGTTGCTGAACTATCTTAAGCGAGATATCTTACCGCCACCCGTGAAATACTTATCATTGAGGAATTCCCGTAGCCATATGTGGTCTTCTTCGTCAGTTCCACTTCAACAAATGATACTTTATGACTGCAAATGCTTGACTTGTTGTTGAAAATATCAAAATCGCTATGTGTCTGCCTATAATATTTGAGGAGTTCCCTCAATTCCTCATGGATCTTGATATCTTGTTCTAGAAAAGTTGTATCTTGAACTGGATTTTGATAAAAATGGGACCAGTCTGGAAGTATGTCCTTTCAAATATTTTTTTTTCCCCAGATCGGTTTATAAATGACGGAGTACTGAGGTAACAAACATTAAAAAAAAAAACATACAACCGAATTGATGACCTCCTCCTTTTTTGAAGTCGGTTAAAAAATTAGGCCTGCCTCGTTGGTCTAGTGGTCGCAAGCGCTACTGCTGTGCATGAGGTCCTGGGTTCGATTCCCAGGTCGGGCAGTGTTATTGGGTTTTTCTACCTGGAATTTCTCAGTAGCAGCCCGGAGTCTGGATTTGTGCCCGATAGATGGCAATAGGCTCGCCCCCTATTACATGGGACTTAAACATAACTGGCGAAATGTGGGTGTACTATAGGTACAGCTCTGCCTAACCCTTCGGGGAAACAAGGCATGATGTTATGTTATGTGTTGTGACGCAGGTCGCGTCGCGGTCTAATGTAGCCTCAGCCAAATGGTTAGGCTGAGCAAACATAACTGGCGAAATGTGTGTGTACTATGAACCTATAGTACACACACATTTCGCCAGTTATTTTTTTGTAGGTATTTTAATAGAAACATATGGTATCTGTAACATTTCTAGTGGTTTTGAAATACCTTACTATCAGAATTAGGTTAAATAAGCACTTTAGACTTTGTTACCATTCCATAGGAAAATAAAAGATTTAAATAGATAAGTAGGTACGCAAAGCTTGTCGAAACCATTGCTCCGATTCAGTCCCTGTTAATAATAGTCGCTTCAGCAGTCCTTGGTGTTTCTGGTGTGTTTTTGCTGCGTCTCTTGCAAGACAACAGCGAGCGACGAGCTTCAAGTTTTATACCAGAGATGTGCCAGCCAAGTTGAGCAGCGATGAAAGTATATGATGGGAATGGGATCGTTTGATTTTCATAGTTTAAGGCAGTGGCCAGTGGGACAACACAAGCTTATATATAACTAACTGTTGCCCGCGACTTCGCCCGCGTGGATGTCAATACTCCCTATTTGAATCGGATTTTGTTCACAATTTCAAGGGTTTTAATTTTTTTGCGCGGGACCCTAATTATTTTTATAAAATAACAGTAGTCTAAGTTACTCCCCGTAACATCAGCTATCTGCTAGTGAAAGTCCTGTCAAAATCGGTCCAGCCGTTACCGAGATTAGCCGGAACAAACAGACAGACAGACGGACAGGCAAAAATTTTAAAATTTGCTTTTTTGTATACTTTCTTAAGCATTTAGTAAAAATTTGTTATTTTGACATTACAAACAGACACTTCAATTTTATTTATTTGTAATTTATAATTTATTTGTATACTTAAATAATAATAAATTAGTTCAGCTTAGCTCTGGTGGAGAAGGGTTCAACGAAGCTTACTTTTCCATACGTCACTTAGCTATGGAAGAAATACACATTTACATAATGCTTTTCAGCTAGGGTGTATTCACCAAAGCTGTGTGGAGATGCGTACTGACTAGACTGGAGCGGAGATGTGTGACCATGTGAGCTGGCAGTCGCGGCACTCGCGGCTGGCGAGCTGTGTGACGCGGGGGGAACTAGCTAGCGGCGCCGCTCATTGCACGCCACTCACATCTCTTCTCGTCTCCGCTGCGCGCCGTCGCCAGCTTGCGAGCCACAGCTCACATCTCCGCTTTGTACCGCCGACCAGCTGAATCTCGGCGAGGCACAGCTCACATCACGATCACCGCTTCGATCGCGCTATATAAATATGATACATCTCCGCTCAGTGGTATCCACTGAAGCTGAGTGGAGACGAGATGTGTGAATAACGAAATTCTATTGGTTGTTTAAAAAAGACATCTCTCCGCTTTGGTGGAGTCCGGGCCAAATGTGTGGTAATAAATTACAGACAACTATTTCCTACAATTTCGTTTGAGTAAACAACAGCAAGACGACAAAATGTCACGTCCATTAAGGTACTTAGACAGTAACACACCTGTAACATATTACGTGGATATGTTTGGCAATTCTGTGCTATGCTGGGCTAAGAATAGAGCTCCTTGTCTCTACGTGGGCGGTGGTAAGTCAGGTATTACATCAGGTATTTGGACGGCGTTCACCTGTAATTATGACGTGTTTGAATGCCAACAGCGAATATCCCGGTTTTTGATGAACCGTGGTACTACAGCGTGGTAAGTATGGTGGTATCTTCGGCAGGGTGTAGTAGCCAATATTTGCGGCAAAGCAGTGGGGGGGGGGGGGCTTGCTCCGATCTGGTCCAGAGAAAGCTATACAGGGCAATTTTTTAATCACTAGCCAAATTTTCACAGGGTGATCTACCCATGAATATGAACAACTTACACTATAGGACCAACTCTGAAATCGCGAGAAAAAAATCAGCTGTTTCATACATTTTGGCCGAGTAGGTATTGAACTTTTGTATGAAACAGCTGATTTTTTTTCGCGATTTTAGAGTTGGCCCCACAGTGAAAGTTGTTAATATTCATGGGTAGAACACCCTGTGAAAATTTGGCCGGTTATTGAAAACTAACCCTGTAGGTATTGTTCGGGTCAATCACCGATCAATAATAAACATGTCAGCGTAACTGCGACACCGCGCTCTAGGCCTTGAATATTTGATGTATTACCTGAGTAAAACAGCCAGTACGTTTCGGATAGCATATCGGGCGCGACTCAATCTCATCTCATTCACCTCATTAGTTTTAATCTAGTTTATCTTAATCTCACCCCAACCCCGAACGGGTATACTTACTAACAAACTTCCTGCTTCCCTATACTTGCTGGATTCTTCTGTTTTAAGGCTCCTGCAAACAGGCGCGACACAAAGGCACCGCATGTCGCGCGATGAGCGATGCCTTTGTGTCACGCCTGTTTGCAGTCTACCTCAGCCTTTGCCGGGTATCTGCTCGAACCTTTAGGCCTCACTCCAGCACCGGAATTGCGTAATACACTATCAATAACAACCTGAATGACTTTGAAGCATATTGCTAATCCATTGCTTCAATGTTCGAAAAATTTGTCTGCTCAACAGCGTAAATAACGCAATGAATGTTGTTGAACTGTCAAAATTAAACCTATTCCTTGTGTTACGCGATTAGGGTGTTCGGTACGGTCAGGTTATTGGGTTTTCCATGACGAAATTATCTGTTACAGCCCGGAATTCGAGTTCTACTCGGCTACGAAGTTTCAGTTCAGTCACTATAAAAAGAGCATGATAGACGGGAATTTAGGTAGGTTATAAACCCGCGAACGTTCCCGGTCGCCCACTTTTCGCCATTATTACCTTAGTAAAGGTTGAAAAGCGATCGACCGGGAACGTTCGCCTACGTACTTTACCTTACATTATTGGCATGATTGGCATAGGATGCATTTCTGTCTGCAGTTCTGCACAAGCAGTCGGAATTATTACAAGCATTTCAGTTGCATAAGACGAATGCAATAAAACGCTTCAGTTTTAACGTTAGTCGTTAATTACCGAAACTAAACTGCATTTAAAATAACTTACCAGACTCCAGCGTTGCGCACGTAAACACGCACGAAATGCGCAGTTGATGCCAATGTGCGCGCACGCACAATGTCACTAAGGTAATGAGATGTAGAAGGCATACAACCAAGGAGTAAAAAAATCATCGATTATATGTATACAAATAAATAAAATTGAAGTGTCTGTTTGTAATGTCAAAATAACAACTTTTTACTAATTGCTTAAGAAAGTATAAACGGTAAGTACCTACTTATAGCAAAAAAGCCATTTTTAAAATTTTTGTCTGTCTGTCTGTTTGTTCCGGCTAATCTCCAAAACAGCTGGACCGATTTTGACGGCACTTTCACTGGCAGATGTTACGGCCAAAAAATTAAAACCCATGAAATTGTGAACAAAAAGTCGCGATTTGAAAAATTATTTTTGCACTTGGTAGCCCACAATTTTCGAGGATAGCTATAGAATTTAACATAGGAGCCGAGCAAAAAGCAAAAAATCAGAAAGAACACTAAGCGAAAACGAAGTAAAGGCGCGGGCGGGCGAGACAACGCGGTGGGTCGGGGGACGAGGGAATTTTATTAAAATGTGGCTGTTATTTTATTATATTGTATAACTTACGACTTCCACGCGAACGAAGTCGCGGGGCGCAGCGAGTTATAAATATAACATCACTACCTTATTTCCAGAAATGTAAGCAGATAAACACTTGTGCCAGTTATGTTAGGTCCCATGTCATAGGGGGCAAACCTATTGCCATCATAATTATAATCAGACAGCCAATCAGCAATGTTCTATGTTCCCACTTCCGGGACACAGGCTTTCTCTCTATGAGAGGGAGTAGGCCCGTAGTAATCCACCACGCAGTGTATATCTATGCACCACGCGCGCTCAGTGCGGGTTGGTGGATGTCACATCATGTCTTCGATTTTTTGGTTCTAGGACATGTCAGTTTTTTCAGTTTTCCTAAGGAGATTAAAAATGTTTCGTGACCAAGTATAGTATTTTTATGTCCCGAAGCGACGCGCGCTTTAGTAGCGGTTACCTAGTGTACAAGCAAACACGCTGTGTATGTGTAAGCGCAGGAGCTCTCGGTACCGTCCGAGACAATGGCGAAGTCGGAAGTGTGTGCGTGTGTTATGTGCTGACGCTACTCGTCTTCACGCACACATTCACAGCGTGTTTTTACACTTGGTTACCACAAGTAAGCGCGCGTCGCTTCGGGACATAAAATCCTACACTACCAAACGTTTGTTTTCTGAATGTTTCTCTGTAGTGGCACTACGGTGTTATTTTAATAGGTCATTACATTACAAAGCGCAAGGCTGAGCGCCCAAATGTTTTATATCCTTTACGCATAGTGCCAAGTTTACCCGCCGGCGCCGTTGATAATAGTGTTCATGGTTGTGCAATCAGTTCAGGGTTTTCAATACATTTTTGTTTTATTAAAATATGTTTTAGTGTTTTTAATTGTGTTTGCTGTTCCTAAAGTCTAATAAACGCGGAGAAAAGTTATGCCAAACTTAAACCCCGTAAAGTTTAGGGTAATCTGAGGTTTAAACTGATTGTAACTTCACTCCGCGTTTATTAATGGGAGGTAGACATTAAAGAAAATTAATTTAATTTTTCAGGACTGCCCAAAAAAGGAGTAATGTTTCGTGTTAGTAAAACTGTCCAACAAGAGGAATAAAAGAGGCAATTAAAATAAACAAATTTTAATTTATTGATATAATAACTAAAAAAAATATTTTACACAATACATTATAATTAGTATTATACCACTATATTATTTTAAAAAATATATTAAAGACCGCGGACTAGCAAATAAAAGTTAACTAAGGTATACGAATCCTTCAAGTTTCAAAGGAATTGATATACAATTCCAGGGATAATTTAGTTCTTACAGAAATTCGAGGATCTTGTGTCAGTAGTAGGTTCTCTTTCAAGATTAGGCATTTAAATCCCTGATAACTATACCATCTGTTATCCCTCGTTTTTTTTTTAAGTATAATATAGTAGTTTACAGGTTAAAATATGGCAGTCCATTCAATAATATGATGTAAAAGTGAGAAAAATTGGTCTGAATAGACAAGAACCGAATATGAGCCATCAAAACTATCCATTAAATATAATACATATCATATAATGCTATAATATTATTATAGTTATCGTACATTGATCTGAAAAGAAGCCATTACAGTAGAAAACAATTTTTTATTATAATATTTAAAAAAGAGTCTTATTCTAGGCGTAAAACTAGCAGACCGGAGCTAACTTCAGATTACATCCTATTTATTTGTCCAACGTCGGCTGTGTGGCTGTACGCTCGGTGCCTGTGCCTCGTCTGTGCTCCCGCCAAAACGTGTGCGGCCATTTAGTGTCCGTTGGACAAATAATTCCCATAATGCAAAATTACCTTACGTATAGACAAATAGATGCATGCGTGAACATAGATTATTTATCCTCAAAACGTGTTTAATCAGCATAATAATTCACACAATATGATTATACCTCGATGATTATTTTGCGATACAAAATGGCGGAGCAATTGTTTGATATGCCATTTTTTATTAAATACATTCACCTGTTTGTCTTTAGAGCTTTTCTTGTTACAATATTTAATCTGATTATAGTTTTTCGCCGCCTTTGTGCAATATAAATATTATGATAATTGAGCACGACAAACTATAGAAATGAAATTGATTATATTTTGTTGTCGACAGCAAATCATACTATTAGCTCTCACAGTCGCCACCGTCTGACTTCGTCTGCCTAATACAAACATCTATATTATAACCTATCTAAGACAAAAAGGCTTAATTTAAACAAACAAAAAAAAAAAAAAATTGCGCGACAACCATCCATCGATCGTATAATTAAAAAAGCCGACAAACAATAATTATAAAATATTTTGTGCTTAAAATCCCAACAAATACTGCAACGAATATAAACTAAATGATACAAAGAAAATATTGGCATCGAATTTTTTGCAGTTAGCAACACAGAACGTTCGAGTTACAAATGCCTATTTTTTATTCATGTATATTAATTCTTACGTACCTAACGCTAGCTTAGTCTAGTAAAATGAACTTATAGGACGACGGTTGATCTTGTTTCGTCCACATGTAATGGTTGTTAAGGGATAACATATCATGCCTGCGTGTGAATACGAGCGAATCTTGTACGAAACATTTAACATGGTAACCCTTACACTGTTTGTCAATCGCACCGGTAGCGGGACGTCAGCGAGAAAGCGATGACGGCGCCAAAGTAGCGACAGTACATGTACTATGGCCGAATAATCTCGTTTGTCGTTGATGTCCCGTTCCCGGTGCGGTCGACAAACAGTCTTACATGACATTAAAAACGCTACCGTTTACGCTTATTTTAAAATTAACCACCTATGATTGAAAATGTTTCAAGTTTAAACGTTTCAAAATGTAAGACGGACTAAGTACTATTATGAATTGTTGAAAACATATTTAGTTTACATTAGATAGACAATACCATTACAGACTTTATTCGTAAAACTATTACGTCACGTTATCATGAGACATAGGCGCAATATGTGTTATTTCATAAATTCTGTGGGTAGTTTGTAAAACAATGTAAAGTAAATATGATTTAACGTAATAATCATAGTGAAAGCGGTATAAACATATAAAATAGTGCGTAATGATAATGGTGAATTTCTGCTTGTTCACGCGAGAACTAACAATACTACAATATACCATACCCTTACATTTTAAAAGATCAAAAATCTCATAATCTACACGTCGCTCTCCCAAAGTTATACTTTTGCCATCCATAGTATATTTAAGACTAGAATACACTGTCTTGTAGCTTGAATATTCCTTTAAAGTCTGTAATAATAATAAGCACGATTACTTTATTCTTTGATTAATTATGTTTCCGAATTTGTATGTCAAAGATGTTAGCCTCGCGTAAATAAACTGATGATTTTATCATAGGTTCGCGAATATCCATTTTAAATAGGAATAATGGTTATCATACAGCCCGTACAATGTGACTTTAAATTCATTGCCACAATAACGGCTGAATTTTAGACGTACTTTTATAAACAATTTTTACACAAGAAATAAATAGTTACTACGCCAAATAAGGAATGGAGAGAAAAGAAATGCATCTATTTCACGATATTGCATACAAGTGTAATATGCGCTTTATATTGGAATTTCAGCAATGTTGACTTTGTCCAGTTGCTGGAAAAAGTAAGTTTGAACGTCATTCGGTGAACAGGGGACCGATTGGAATGATACAAATTGTACGATCTATTTACGACATTGCGTAAAGTTGTACCGGCCACAATTTTACGCGAATACAACGCGTCACAAACTTACGCAAATAGTGATAGTTTAACGAAAAATGAAATCTGTAACATTCCAATAATCTGCCTGTTCCTGTGCCAACAAGGGATAATGATACGAAATATTATTGGATATAGATAAATTATATTGCATGTCAAAGTATAAATCATTGTAATTGTACGCTTTAAGCCTAGATTAAGATATCATTTTACAATTCGTGATCGTCAATGTAAAGACGTTTACACACGAACAGTGCGGCAGTGGCTAGCGTAATGTTGTGGCGTGTTGTGCGTAGTAATGTGGCGCGGTATACGCGTAAAGTTCGTGTGTAAGAGTCTTTATGTAGGTACAAAAAATGATTTTTTTTTCGTCAATGGAGATCAGTAGAATCTCATTTTACTTATAACAAACCGGTGTGTTGACTAATCTAAAACATATATTAAATATATAATAGTTCAACCACGTTAGGATTACATTAAAGTGACGAGAAACGAAAATAATGTTCTCATTCAATAAGTTATGCATAGATACATTTATAATTAATATTTGGTTCTTTAGTTATAGTTTTTATAGACAGTATAATATTCTGTTGTGCGATGTTGTCACCTGAAACGTAAAGAATTACGTGTCATACATTAATGTGCCAGACTAACACTTACTAATTTACAATTAAAATATTTTTAAAATAACCTATGGCTCTTTTTCCTTATCTCAGCTAAATCAGCGACACACAATTCAGTGTGGATTAAATATTGTAGAATAAAGTCTGCCACTGACAAAATGCTTACAACAAACCTGATTCCGTTGTTAAAATGCGTAACAACGAAAGGTGTGTTTCGTTGACTTAACTGAAATAAGTTTAAAAGAATAGAAGAAGCTACTCCACATCCGACAACTCACTTATAAGTGCAATATGTTCGCAACAAAATAAAAGAGGGTATTTTATGTTTTCCAAGTTATTCAAAGATAAATATACAAGGTTATTTAGGTACTACATGTTATACCACCTTTGGGAGCATCTCTAGAACATTGTAGTGGTGATACTATCGTAATTCTGGCTAAGTTCATCCTTTATATTTAGATATCCATAATCAATATTATTGTATGCAGTTTCA
The DNA here is from genome assembly GCA_947568875.1 of Fissipunctia ypsillon. Lineage (NCBI taxonomy): Eukaryota > Metazoa > Arthropoda > Insecta > Lepidoptera > Noctuidae > Fissipunctia > Fissipunctia ypsillon. The sequence continues at coordinate 2,117,382 of OX387667.1, forward strand.
GATCGATTTGAGCATGTTTTAAAACTTGGTTAGCCTATGGAGACCACTAATTACCCCAAACCTTTTCATAAGTGATACTTTAATTGTTGCAAAAATATTCCAACAAGTTTAATCTACTTACCAATAAACAGAAAATGAATCCGGCAGCCATAACCCCTCCGCGGAAAGGCCAGCAGCGTGTATCGTTAATATATCATTACATCATTATAATTATACATAATTATATACGTTATGAAGTGAACAATGGATCAGTAATGACGCTCACATACCACGCGCGCTCATTCTGCACAGACACACAAATGTAAACTACATACCTCCCTTACAGTTGTTTAAATGCTTTTAATATTGTTAGAAATTATAATTATAAATAAATAAAGCGAGTTTTGTACGGGAGCTTGTCCCGTTTGGACGCGGCAGAGTCGTATTGATATATCAATTGATGCGCTTTTTTCTCAAAATGTGCGTAGTTTTACGTTTTTTGTGCGTAAACTTGCGCTTTTGACTGCGATACAAATATTAGTGCGTTTATACACTGCGCACTTACAAATGTTGTGCTAATAGTGCGCATAGATCTGATATACAGTACAATTTCTATCCGATTTCGATATTAAAAGTTTACAACACAATACGACATTATATACACGAAGTCATTTGTGCATCAGATCAGAAATTATTAACGTAATGACAACTATGAGATGACTGGACTTTATACAGGTTTCGGTTTTATTTTTATAACTGCAACAGCCGCCCCTTTAGAATATAAAGACCTGTGATTTTCAGGTCAATCGAATTTACTCATTGAGTTATCTCAATGCCTGCGATGGTCGAACCGAATAGGGAAATACATGGACCATCGGCAGTGAGTAAGATATCAAAATTAGAAGCTAACACATTCACACACCGCATTTGATTACGAATATAAAACTAGAAACTGTCGTGACCGGCTAAACTGGGGCTAACCATCAACTTGTACCATCCATTCAAATACCATCCGCACATTGTAACCGAGTCTTGACTAATGCTGGGTAGAGGCAGACATTTCAATGAGAACATAATATAGTACTCGGTCGTAAGAGTTACACACCGAGCTTTAGAAGGAGACTGTCACATAGACAAACACGCTCTACACAGGCGATCTTTTTCTTAAACTCAATGTATCATATTTACGGCCAAATACTATAGTCCTTCCGCCTTCCATGCCTCTACCCATCTTACAAACACGACTTAGCAAGAGCATGATGTTCACAGTTGATGGTACATCCTCGTATGTCGGGCGGGAGGTGCGGGAGGGGGTGTGTGTGCGGTAGTACGGGGGGGGGGGGGGGGTGTATTTAGTTCCAGATGCGCAGGAACGAGTCCCAGGAGCCGGTGGCGACGGCCATGCCGTTCTCGGTGACGCCCAGGCATGATACGCGGTTGTCGTGGCCGGCTAGGATACCTGTGGACGGAGAAAATATAGTTAAAGATAGAAAAAGTAGAGCAGTAATAGCAGTAAAGTAGTAGTTAGGCGTTTGTTTCATCATATGATCAGATACGAGGATTATAAATAAGCCCTATTATGTACAAAACAATCTCAGGCCTTTCACATTCGGTGAATTTATCGTTGCCACAAATTGTGGGACAATTAATTGTTCAATTCACCATTTTGCGAATTAGACATTGAAAGAGTGTCGGTAGCAAATGATGGACGCTACTGACAGTGCCAAACACGTCCTCAAATTCAGGACCGACTATATTTAGACTGCCATCGACACACTAAATAGCTATTCATAGAAATAAGTTTTTACTCAACCAATATAAATGGTGCCGCAACTTTTCATGTATCTAGTCGACTTTAACTTGCCATGGGTTCTAAATGTGACCTGGTTTAGTCATCTCCTTTTCCTGCACGTTCCTCAATGGTCTAAGAAGACAGAACGCTACTAACCGGCGCGTTCGCTCTTCATGGAGTCCCACACGTTGCAGTTGAAGTCGTCGTAGCCGGCCAGCAGCAGGCGGCCCGACTTGCTGAAGGCCACGGACGTGATGCCGCAGATGATGTTGTCGTGCGAGTACATCGCCAGCTCCTGGTCGGCGCGGATGTCGAACATGCGGCACGTCGCGTCGTCGGAGCCGGTCGCGAACGCGAACCCGGATGGGAAGAACTGGAAATTATTTAAAAGTTAAATTATTGTCAAGTATTTCTTGTCTTTTCCTAGATTATGAAGAGTTCCAGTCGGGGTGCGGCGAATGTACAAGTATCTCCCGGACCCCCGACTTATGGTAGTTGAAGGAACAGTGGGGTTTTAGTCGGTAGAGTTCGACATAACACTCTGTTGTCCCCAGACGGAGGGTATCGATGAGGGATTTCCCCACATAAAAAAGGAACAAGTCGTAAGGGTTAAATCCTTAAGAATGCCATAAGCTTTTGACAGCCGAGAAATCCCTAATATTTCTATCAATACTAAAATATTCGTATTATTTCAGGTTTTATTGCATGAAGTCGTTTCCACGTAATCTCAGCTTTTCAAACGATTACGATAACACGTCCTTCGGCATTTAACATGTCTCCAAGTTAGTTGATGTAGGTAGGTAGCGTAAAGAGCTTCGATACTAACGTGACCCAAGCAGTGATAAAAAAAAAAAAGAAAATAATAACGTTAACCAACTGAGATGAAGAACAATACACGAAAAGATAGAAACTTGTGTCCCGAAGACAGGTACCATTAAAGCTCCTGCAAACAGGTGCGACACGCGACGTTATTCGCGCTCGACACAAAGGCACCGCTTGTCGCGTCGCGTCTGTTTGCAGGAGCTTTTATGTCGATCGACGAACCGTTCTCGTCAGTCAAGTAACATAATAATTATAGCGCTAGTTACCGTGACGGCATTGATATCGCTCTCGTGGCCCGGGAAGGTCTGCTTGCACTGGCACTCGCGGATGTCCCACAGCTTGGCGGACGCGTCACAGGCGCCCGACACGAAGGTGCGCTGGTCGGGCGCCAGCGACAGCGACATGACGTCGCCCGTGTGGCCCGTGAACTGGCCGCACTGCTGCCCGGTCTCGATGTCCCACAGGGCGCTGAGGGGCACACATTTTTAAATCAATCATCGTTCTTCTAAATTAGGCGGAGTATCGGCAGCTTTTGCATGTCAAAAGTTATAATATAAACTAGCCGCCCAAACTCCCATCCTTCACCACTTCCTAGTGTTAATAAATGTTGAGCTGGGAAAGTGTTGCAACAAACAGAGAATTCAAAAATCCTCTCTATACATTACATTATTCCTGTAGTTTTGAAAAAAGTGTAACTAATCTGGAATTTAATTCACATTAACCATTATAAACCGGGTATTTTTTAAACAATTATATTTGTGTTAGTACAGTCATTGATACCTATATAACATTTTACCTAGTGGCAAAGCCAAGTTCTTCCAAATAAACCTACGATTTGTAGTATGATTGAGAAAATAACGGCAATGGGTTCAAGGATTTTAGATTTGTTTTTGTCAGTGATTTTTCGTTTCAGTTACGATCGTTGTCTATCGTCGATTTCTTTGATTCCTCATCATTTTCTATGACTGAAGTCATGTTGGATAACGAGACTGTAATAAGATAGCTAGCTTGTGGTGTGTGGTGCTTACCATGACATATCGCCAGAGCTGGTGAGGATCTGGTTGTCGTCGAGGAACCGGCAGCAGGAGAGGTAGCCCGAGTGGCCGGGCAGTTCGCGGGACACACGCACGTTGCCCTCGCGTGTCTTCAAACTGAAATGTTACGGTAACGGGGTAAATAGGTGTGAAGAAACTTTGTTAATTTTAAATTCACCAACATAATTACTTACGAGTTGTGGTGTGGCTTTTCAAGTGCGCACACGATGATATCTTTACATAGACACACACATACAAGTCAAATTGTAGCTGAAGTATGCACTCCCTTCATGTAAATTAACTGTCACCAGATAAGTAGATCTAATAGCGAGATCAGCAGAAGTGTAGGTCTATTGTTGTTGTAACTGGGCCAAGTAACTTAGCTTTACACCAGTTTGGGGTCAAATACCTTACCTTACTGGACACATGTCGTCAGACAGGCTTATTTTTTTTTTTATGGCCGGCTTATTAAATTTTCGTATAATTCATAGGACGCAGACGTTTAGCTATCCTATTGGAAAACGGTACACATCTTTCTTCATCTGATAAGTACTTGCTTATTTTTTAAGGTCGAACCTTCCTTTATCCTATTGTCTATTATCGCCAAACTTACCTGTAAATAGAACATATGTTGTCTAATCCGCCGCAGGCGACGTACGAGCCGGAGGGTGCGTACGCGCAGGTCATGACCCAGCTCGAGCGCAGCGGTATCGCGTGCACCTTGTTGGTCGTGTGGCTGTCCCACACGATCAGTTTGCCGTCCTGACTCGCGGATACTAGATTCCTGGTGAGAAGAAATGGTTTTAAAGTTAGCATATAACATGGTAACACAATAACAGGTGATGTGATAAGATCCACTAATTAGTTAATTACTTAATAGTAGAAGGGTATCCACGTGAAGGACGCCCATGGAAGTATTATGATGATACCTATTTCAGGAGTAGTTCATTAGGCTAGCCCCCGTTAAATGGGACATGATAACTGACGAAATGAGTCACTGTGCACGTCCTTTCGACGAATCCAGGCATATCGGTTTGAAGGCAATATCCACATCTGCCTAGCCTTTTCTTAACTATATTGGGGTCGGCTTCCGGTCAGACCGGATGCAGCTGAATTCCAGTATTTTACATAGAGCGACTGCCTATCTGACCTAAACAACCCAGTTACTGGGTAATGCGATACCCCTTGGTAAGACTGGTTGTCAGACTTTCGGGCTTCTGACGACCCGTAACGTCTGTCAAAGATACACGAATGACAGCCGGGACCAACGGCCAAGATTCTTATTCTTAGACAGTAAACAATGTGTAGCAAAAATATTAAAAGCTTTTAATCATAATTCAGATGTCATTACCCTTTTGTTATTATTATGATTAACTTAATATACAATCAAATCATTCAAAATAAAATACTTGTGATTGTATTTCCCTACTTAATTACTTATCAAATTAATAAAAATCAATTTGGGATTGCTCCAATTAATACCAATTGACGTCACAGACTATTAAATACTAAAACCGAAGTTACAATTACTTAAATTGCCTTAGCTAAAGTAAACCTGTCTGGTATTTTAGAGCTTACGGCTTTAGAAATAAGGTGTCTTAATGCATCATTCGTAAGGAAAATCATGACGTTAGTTATTGCCCTCGGCTATCGGGAGCAAAAGTAAGTAATTATATTAATTGTTTCTGTATTGTTTGACTGTCGAGTCTTTGTGTCGCCAATTTAACTTGTAAACTTGAAGGAATATCACATGGAATTAAATAAAAGTCAATTGTTGGCAAAGTCTTCTAAGCAAAGCATTCCGTTGGCCAAATGTTTCCCACTAGGAGCTGTATAACTTAAAAATGTTTACATAAATATTTTGATACAGGAAGCAGTCATAATAATCATCATACCATGAAAATCTTAAACACCCTAACTAACCACATGAAGGGAAATGCCATTTCTCCATGTTTAGAAAACAGATTGGTAATTTCCGTTTGTTGTTATAACACGGAAAATGGTGCTCATCCTGTCAGGCGCCATTTACGTCACTTAAGTTACGTCATGTTTTTCTGTTATTTAATTAATTAACTAAAACTACGTCAAAAACTAACTATTATCCTTACCAGTAACTCGGACTATATTAATTACCGAAGTCAAGCTTTGGTATATACCTACTCGCAAGCTTTTTGAACATGTAAAGCAAATGGAATCTACCATGCAAGGACATGAATCAATAACATAACATCACGCCTGTAATCCCCGAAGGGTTTGGCAGAGGTGTGCCTATAGTACATCCACATTTCGCTAGTTATGTTTAAGTCCCATATAATAGGGGGCCAGCCTATTGCAATCAACCGGGCACAAATCCAGACTCCGGGCTGCTACTGAGAAATTCCAGATGGAAAAGCCCAATAATACTTAATCAATACTCCATTTAATATTTTGTCGAACAAACCCATTTTAAATGATTAATTTTCTCATTCTACAAATGCAAAAGACATCACAGTATCAAAGTCATAGAACATTCCCGGTCACTTATTTATAAGAAATAGATTAGTTTCGAGACAAAACAAACAATATGATTATAAATTTAGCTTTTATTATTGTTGGCTTGCGCGGGCGAACGTCACAGATGTCCAAATAAGAGATTTATTATAAGACTGCTAACGTCGCTCAGTACGACTGAGTTTGTATTGTACAAGCCCACGTTTGCACGAACGTACAAATATCGCGGGGGGATTTTATCGCGCACTGGATTTTCAACTCCCGGTGTTGAGCCAAGCATTGAGAACCCAAGAGTGCATCCCAGCGCGTCGAAAAAACACTGTGTGTGAGCGTTGAAAAACCAGTGCACGAAAAAAAAATTGCTCATGGGCATAGTAAGAAATGAAAGGAATTTAAGGTAAGAATGATTATGTATTAGTAGGTCGAAGGAAGGCCAAGAAGGTTGTTCAGAATTTAGAATGTATGCTCCTTTTAACTGAAACATTGCGATTAAATCAAAAGTCATTTATTCAAACTAGGCTGAGAATCAGCACTTTTCGAACGTTAAAATTACATAAGACAGTCACCCAAAATGCCCGCTCTGCACCACTTCCTAGTGCTTTAGCTGGAAGAAGAAGTGGCGCAACAAACTCCCCAGCAGCACAGCTGTCTCAGACAACTTGCTTGAAATCCCGAACTTTGTGTAAAAGCAAGGCTACAGACCTAAAACATTGCCACTATTTACAAAGAGGAACTTTAACCTATGTCCACTATTAAGAGCGTTGTCACATTTTGCACCTCTCTCGCTCACACTGGACCTATTTTTTAAGAATGTTAAATGAAAAAATGTAATCAATGGGCGGTCTACAAAATAATATTAATTTAATAGGTAGTTATCAAAAACACATTTCTATTGTGTTATCTAATAAACTTAGATAATTAAGTATTATGATCTGTTTTTGAGATGATGTAAATAAATGCCACAATAAAAATGTGTTTTTAATAATTACCTATTAGATTAATATTATTTTGTGGACCACCACCCATTGATTACATTTTTCAAAAATGCATCTTTTCATTTAACATTATTAAAAATTTGGTCCCATGTAAGCGAGAGGTGCAAAATGTGACAACCCTCTTAACTAACTTGACTTGAACTTTGTAATTAACTATGGTAATCAAGTTCATTCGACTTAGATATTTAGACTTTGAATCCAGCGGGGCAATTGCGTAACACACTTACAGTAGGAATCGGTTTCGTTTTGACAGTTCAACAACATTCATTGCGTTATTTACGTTGTTGAGCAGGCAAATTTTTCGAACATATGAAGCAATGGATTAGCAATTTGCTACAAAATTTCTGTATAGGATAGAAGATTCATGTTTGACCACTATCTAACCTAGTGCTACCACACGTGCTTGCTTGACAAAAAAAAGAAATCGCTGAAAAAAGAACGTGAAAAAAGTGCAAAACCTACGCGGTAAAATGTATGGGACAGCAATTTTTTTTGACGTAAATTTTGCGTTCTGCTCAGGAGAGCATAACCATAGCATAGCCTTAACATAGGTTTTTGTAACCTAGCTAGGAAGCTAGGTTACAAAAACCTAGGTTAAGGAGAAACAGTCCGATCCCCTAAAGTATAATGAACGTAAAGTTACATAGTGCTCGAGTTTAATTTACGCCACAGACCTAACCTTACATATACTCGCAGATGTTCTGTCTCCACAATGTTATTACAAAAGATCGTAAAAAGAAACCGTCTCATGACGTACCTATCAACTGCCATGTCACGACGATGACAAGTTTTTCCTCAATAAATAGGTCAGTACACGATACAATCAGACCATAAAACTCAATGACATCTTAATTCTGAACAGTTTCGGTCACGAAGCTACGTCAGTCGGTTGAGCCGTAACGTTTACCGTTTCGTTGTGAATGTAGGAACCAGCGGGGCAATTGCGTAATATACAGTAGGAATCGGTTTCATTTTGACAGTTCAACAACATTCATTGCGTTATTTACGTTGTTGAGCAGACAAATTTTTCGAACATATGAAGCAATATGCTTCAAAATCATTCAGAATGCGATTGTTACGCAATTAGGGTGCAGGTGTTGGATTCCTTTGTGTGTGGGAATGTGGATTGATTGCAATGTCGTTTATGTGGAGTTTTCTTAAAGCGCGGGCCACACTGGGAACGAAGCTAAGTTCGTTTAGCTTCGCTCATGTAGCTGCCGCGTTTCTTCATACTTCGGTTCATAGTTCGCGGGGAATTGAATTTCAATAGCGACAGAGAGGGACAGAGCCAATCGATATATCATTATCAGCCTACTCTTTCCCTTTTAAGGACTTTTTTGAGTTCTTCCGATTTGATTACGTCAGTCAGAAGACATGATTTCAGTAAGTCCGACCTGTTTTCATACTTTCCGATTGTCAGGCATGACATGCTAATATGATAAGTTAAACCGAAGATTCATCGTAACCTTCAACAATAGTCACGGAGGCATCTAAATCCACAGAATCACCGAAGCAACCGCTGCCCAGTGACATGTTAAAAAGTTTTTCGTGTTCATCATGTTTGTGGAATCCATTACACTGTTTCATCAACAAGGTTTACTTGTTAAAATGTGTCTTATTAAAATTTACCTGGAGTCACTGCCCCAGTGCATCGCGTAGATCTTGGCGAGATGTCCGCGCAATGTACGCCGCGTGCGCATCTGTATGCGCCCGATGGGCTCGAGGTTCGCCGTCGCTTGCGCCAGCGACGTATCGCAGGCCGCCTTCCTCGCATCCTGTACACGAAGAAATAATTTAAGACGCTGTTTCAAGATTTTGTACAGTTGTAAGAAAGAGCTAACTGATAGGACACAGTCTTATTGTTCAAGATTGCCAAAAGAATGCGTCATTAAAGTGAGAAATCTAACATTTCACACTTTGCAACGAAGCAGATGACTGATGAACAGCTCATCAAAAAACAAAAATAATAAGGTCGAGAGATAACAATTTGAAATGGGAAACAGCACAGCTCAGTTGTTTCTGCGATCATCAGCAACCTTATCCTCTGCCTCCTTCATTAAGTCAGCTGAAGCTCGTCCACAACTGGACATAGGCCTCCCCAAAGCATCGTCACAACGACCAGTTTTTTCGCTTCCCATATCCAGCGGATTCCCGCGACCTTCAATTCCTCAGACCCGGTTGTAAGGGACCTATTCACGCTGCGTTTTCCTGTACCTCCTAACCTAATCTAAGCATGAAAATTGGTTGTAAAATACTCACTCTAATAGCATTTTTGAGCGTCTCCGCCTCCTGGCGCAGGCTGTCTAGTTCATTCATGTTCGGTGCTTTGTCTCTGGCCTCTCAAGTAACCGCTCGACAACCGCGCGCCGCGTACGATATCACGCAACGCAACGACCTCTGTAACAAAGAACATTTCAAATTAGCAAAGGAATAAGTACTTAAAAGTCTCCTTTTCGTGTCGATGAATTTGTATTAAATGAGTTGAACCCAGTCGGTGACCACGGTAATCGCGGCATCAGTGGCGTCTTTCGGTCCACAAAGGTGCAGGTGTATGGATGTCGCAGTAAGATGTTTAAGCCGTGATATAGTTGTATCCCTAGGGATATCTAGGGGAGGTGAGGAGTTTGTTGCGCCACCTTCTTCTTCCCAGCTAAAGCACTAGGAAGTGGTGAAGGGCGGGCTTTTTGGAGGCCCGCGTTTCTTACAAGAAAAACATCGAAAGAAAAACTATAGACCTCCGGAGTCTGTGTTTCCTAATAGTTTATGACCTAGGAGTCTTCAAGTCTCGAGTGAACTATTCGAAGGCAAGAGTGCACCATCGTCGATGGCATCATCGCTTGCCATCGGGTGAGAAAGTGACCTTACGGAAGCTTATTGAAAAAAAGACAAAAAGTCCAATGTTGAGTATGAAACTTATGTACGATTCCTGGCGAAAAAAGACACCCTGCCTCCTCACGCCTCTTATGATAGCCGTTTTTAATAGGAAACAAAAAAGATAATGCATAGAAATACTCCAATACGCTAATTAATAACCAGAAAAACCTACAACCAATAACCAATCGAAGACAGAAACAAACAACACATCAAAAACACGAGTTATCACGTGTCATCGATCGATAGAGATACATAAATTAAGCAGACGAACACGACCTGACATGTTTGTAGCAAGTAAAAAAACAACAACCAGTCTACATACATCATCTAGCATTAAAACTACTACAATACCAATGATGATAACCTTCTATGTTCCTTAGGTCGTAAACGAGAGAGATCTAAACCCTGTCCCCTGTCTGACGGGTCAAGGATCTCCAAGCTTGTAATATATGCAGTTCCGTGCTTCCGTCAAACAATGCACACAGCAACCGGGCCGGCCGCGGCGGGTCCAACCACGCATGCGCGGGAATGACAGAAGCCGGACGGCAATACGCATGCGTAGGGATGCACAGCGAAAGGAGGCTAACCTGCCTGGGCGAGTCCTAATTATCAGTCGATTGCGAGGTTACTGGGAAAATATTATATTTCCAGTAGCCCCGCAATCGATCTGTATTCTAGGAAATATGAGTCCCTGGTAGTTACAGCGTTAATCTGTTTCTCGGGAAGCACTTCGCAAGCTGAATATTCGCAATATAATTTAATGAAGGTGCGGCTAGGTAAAAGTGGGGCGTCGTGTGTAATTAATTAATAACCAGAGGTCGGAATTAAGTAGAGTTATTTATGTACTTGCATCGAAATGTTGATATTAATATGGATCTTCCCAGGATTTCTAATGGACAATCCCGTGTGGCCAACAATATTACAAATAAATAATAATAAAAACCTCAGAGATAGACAGACAAATAAAACAAAAATAATTAACATACAATTTTTGTTAGTATTCACATTAATTCACAATACAAATTATTAATAGTCTTCAGCAAATTCTCATACTTATACTTCGCCTTTTTTATAAATAAGAAAATACTTTTGCTTCTAGCCTAGACTCGTGAGGGTTTGCTTATTCAAACGGCCCATCAGAATCATTTTCCTTGTCCGATTCATTCAAAGTACCACTAAGATTTGAAGTATCCACTTTATTCTTTCGCTGTATGAAATCAGTGTAAGTACATAAATAACTGTACCTAATTCCGACCTCTGTTAATTTAACGCATCGATTCTGCTTGTTTTTACCGTGACTGATGACCGTTTTATTGTATTTTTGATACATTTTAGTTCCCTTCAGCTTTGGTTTCCTAAGAAAGCGGGGAACGGCCACACAATAACGGTAGTCCAAATACAGGGGTCGACTCCGAAGCGTAAAACCGAAGTATCGGCTGAATTTTAGGCCGTTACTTACACTTCATTCTATTTCGTTCGGTCGGTTCGGATCCGACCGGACTTCATTTGATTTTTGACGTTTGGTCGGATCCGAACCTAGTGATACCGAAAATACTGGTATTCAGCTGCATCCGGTTAGACTGGAAGCCGACCCCAACATAGTTGGTAAAAGGCTAGGCAGATTGATTGGTCGGATCCGAACCAACCAAACGAAATAGAAAAAAAATGTAATAGGAAACTTCCGACTTATATGGGACTTCTTAATTTACACTTTGGAGTAGAACCCCACAGCGTTTTTAGACTCCTTAGTGTCAAATACGACTCGTATTTAATGAAAATGACATATTTTCATGACGGCCGTAAAAATATGACGGAACCGCTTTTCTAGGAAACCAAGCAACTTATCGTAACGCTTAGCGGAGTCGGAAAATTCAGACAGCACAAACATGCCAGAATGAGAAAGGTGCAACATGAAAAAAAACTACGATTTATTATTATAGATAAATCCGAATATGAACTAAAAACTTGCAGAAGATAACATAAAGATAGTAAAGTTTTCCAAACAAAATATTTGCAAATATGCCACTGTATGTTTTTATTTGTTGGGCGCCAACATGGCCCTGCAAGGACCAATAATTGGAACAATCAATAAAACTCATTAACCTCCTCAGTCCCAGGCCATGTTTTGTAAATATTTCTTAAATTGTAAGTATGGATATAGACATATTATATATTTTTATGAAGGATAGACTGGTGAAAACATGAAAATATTCTGGAAAATGGTTTTCCACGGTGTATCCTATAGGGGACATTGGGTTTCAGTGTGAACAAAAGTACAAAAAATTGCATACATCTCGTAGTTGCATTTATTTCGTAATTAATAAAAAATTAGGAACTTTAGCGTGCAAAAATTAAATCAATAAATCAAATAAGATTGCTTTTACTTCTCATGGTATTCTTTGTAGCAATTTCTTCCAGTCATCATACATAATATCACCTTGCAAGTTGGGCATTGATGTCTGGCCTTAGTAGACTTGCATCCTGGTAATCTGCATCGATTTTGTGTTTCAAGCACAAGGGGGAGGTGATCTACCTTTCTTGTCCTGATAAAATTGCTCGGATGATCTGTTCTAGCTCGCTTACTTTGTCTGGCAATCGTAACAGAATCATCAGAAGGAAGATCTTCATTTTCAGCTTCAAATTCCATCAAGAATTCTGCTATCGTCTCACGGAAACCCAGGCAATCCAGAATATCGAAATGAAAAAATTGCGACTGCGTACCCAGTTTTTCCTGATCTGACTTGTACTCGATTCATGCAGCACTGATAGCAAAGTCAAACAAATGGAATATTAGCCTTGTAGTCCATTTTCGTGTTCTTGCCGATATTCTGTAGTAGCTGATCATTCGATCTAGGAAGTCAACACCTCCCATATTTTCATTGTATGCTTTGACCACATTAGGACGTTTGACCTCGATATATCTCTTTAGCTTCTTATCCCAACGGCGACACTCATCGGTTGGCTCCGCACCATGAACAGATGAAGCCAGATGAACCGGCTTGTTGTCTAACCACTTGATGACTGCTATTTGTCCAGATGAGAGGACTTTGCCGGCAGAAACTACCTCGTCCTTGATGACGCAGCTGAGCATCAGTTTGGAATTTACAGTTCGATGGTATTCTATTTTTTTGTAAGGTTCCAGTACCGGTAGCTTCAGATGTGCTATGCAAAGTCTCCAACAAATCAATCGATGTAAAGTACCTGTCCATGAATATTGAGCAACCTGGGGGTAATCGATCGCTAAGACGAAAAACCACTTTGCCACCAAGATCAAGGCCCAGGGCCCTTTCGTCGTTCGTGATTGTATCTCCTTTGCCTTCATAAATAAAAAAATCCAGAGGTAAACCGTTAGGACATGCCAGCACAAAGTTCTTTAGCCCGACTGGATTGGGTTTGTTCCGAATCATTTGTCTCGCTTGATGTTTCCCTCAAAATGGTATCATCTGCTCATCGATACAGACATTCGATGTGGGAGGATTCAACAAACATCCGTTGCGGACGCAAGATATCAGTGGTTGGACCTTCCAGAATTTAGTCTGTTGCTTTTCTGAATCTGGAATATCTGTATCAGTAACCACCTTCAAAGATGCTCTCAATTTGAAATAGCGATCTCTAGCCATCCTATCTGCGATCGTTGTAATCCGAGTTTTCTTCTCCCAGTACATTCTTATTCTAGGGAAACGTAGATACGACATCATTACAGTTATCCCAAAGAAAACTATAATTTCCTTTTCAGACGTATTCAATCTAGAACCAGTATTAGTAAGGTAAGTCTGATTGCTATGGAAGGCAATGCGCTCGAAAATATCACTGGGTATGTATTTCGTAAAATAGTCATATGGTGGCAAGTTTATGACCACCCTTTCCAGCTCTTCGAAGGTAGGAGCGGGGGGCAATGGTTCGAAAACATTTGTACTCTTCCAAAATAAACGTCGCTGTGAAGAGGTGGTATTAACCAGTGGAGACTGAGCCTGTGAGGACTGGCAGGTTGTGGATCTGGAAACCTTACCGTCATCTTCCGCTTCTGAGGCATTTTCTGAACTTTCATCCTCATCATTGTCACCCGTAGCTCCTGAATATAAGGCGGATCTTCCACTAAGTCATCTTCTTCAAAGTCGATATCCAAGTCCGAATCATCGCCGTTGATGATATCGCCTATGGCATCTACCAACGCAGATTCTGAAAAAACGCAAAAAAAATATACCTACCTCGCTAAAAAATTCAAAACAAGCAATCAAACACTATTCCAAAAATGTATGACACTTGGTATTTTTGTAACACTGAAACCTATAGTCCCCAAAAGGGGACAAACAAATTTGAGTAGGTATGTTAGACACGATACAATTTAAATGAAAACTTTTTTAGTCTAGAAACACACTAAAACTATTGAAAAATACGATACATTTGTCAGTTTTCATGTAAAAAAACAATTAACGTAGAAATCTTGTACTTACCATCACCGGGTGCACTCAAATTGAATTTTTTTCGCGAGCTCATTTTCAAACACCTACAAATAAATAATGGCGTCACCGAAGAAATTGCTTTCTTTTTGAGTGGAAGTGCCATCTATCGTAAAAGCATAAAATCACTTCAAAACCAAAATGAAGTTGCTAGATTAGCCAATCACACCATTTTACTAGATGTAGTTGTATGTACCCATATGGACACGTTTGGTCTGAGGAGGTTAAATAGAGACCAGTACTAAACTAGTGTTATAAAAAGCGTAAAATTCCCTTCTCAATATGTTTCCAGTTCGTTTTCCTTGGTCAATATAGTTTATTACTCAGAATCAGAGTTCCTTGGCACGCTGGCGCCCGAACAAACGTAGTTAAGTACTAGATACATTGCACTTGGGTTAAATAGTTTTTGTTTTTATGGAGCTGGAGTATATTTTCATGGGTTACGAAGTTATGGCTTCAAATTATTTGTTGGTACATTTACTACAATTGATGAGGGCTTCGCTTCAGGGTAATAAATCGTATGTGTTTTAAATAAGAACTGATGTACACAGTTATGCAATATATATATATATATATATGTTACGGCTAAAACCCGAAGTGCGGCTACAACTAGGTGTGTTGTGTAGTCACAGTACTAACCTAACCTAACCTACCTTTCAGCCCACACCTAGTTGTAGCCGGCTAAAACTAGTTGTAGCCGCACTTCGGGTTTTAGCCGTAACATATATACTAGCTTCCGCCCGCGACTTCGTCCGCGTAAAATTCCTTGTTCCCCCGACCCACCCCGTCGCATCGCATCGCCTGCCCGCGCTGTTACTTCGTTTTCGCTTAGCGCTCGTTCTTCCTTATTTTTGTTTTTGCTCGGCTTCTAAGGGTCCTAGCGTAATGTTACATACCCTATAGACTTCCTCAAGAATTGAGCTTTATAATGCAAAATTTTTTTTTTTAATCCGACTGGTAGTGACAGAGATTAGCGCGTTCAAACAGTCAATAAAAATAAAATGTGTAAGTAACTAATAGACTAAGCGCATTTTTCTTACTTTAAGCATTTTTATACCCGTCATAATTTCTAAACGAAAGGTCCGAATTGAATAATTCAAAAAGTAATTTACATGTACTTAAACAACCTTGATTAGGAAACTATTTATTTGGATATGGATGAATACCATGTTTATGAAAACACCTTCGCAAGTAATGCATTATTTTATAACAAATTTGATTACCATTAAAAACGTTATAGTGAGCCAAGCTTAAAAGATAGGCCATATGCTATCACGGCCTTTTTTAGAACATTTTAAGAGGAACAATCCCGTCATACATGATTTTTGCGTAACTTTAACCGTTTACGCAGCGCACGCAACGGAAGCTCACAAAAGGAATAAATTTTCCCCGTTTTTGCAACATTTTTAATTCGAACCAGTAGTTCCTGCGCGTTCAACCAAACAAACAAACTCTTCAGCTTTATAATATTAGTATAGATATATATTTAAATTTAAAAATAGCTCACATATAAGCAGAATTCTCAAAAAATTAGGTTATCTATCTAGTGGCAAGCAAATTCGCCCAAAGAATGACAACGGATATCCCTCCCTTTCTTCTCTTGTTACAGATCTAAAACATGTCGGTTCAAAGTTCGTTCAACATCAACGCATTTTTCTTTGAAGGAGAAATTCTTTAGAATGTATCCGGCTTTCTGAGGCGGGGTAGACCGGAGAACGCAATATTTACTCAGTCCTTTCATAATAAATTTACGTCTAACAGCAACCTTATTTCAACGAAAATAAAGATCACTATGATTTTGGCAGTGATGCAAAATCAGAGGAAAAATGAAAGGACTGTACAACTGGCTTGAAACATTATTGATGTATGAACCCTTGGGATCTTGACCTCTGTCGACAGTTATTCGTTGATATAAACCATAGATCGGGAAGATAGCATTTCTTTTTAACAAAAAGCTCCATACCACTCCACACAGACCACATTCCAATGAAAACTAAACAGATTTATATACTAATAGAACAAAATGCACCATTAAAATGTGAAGGACCAAGCTTTTGTATTTCAGTGGAGTTATTATCTCCGTCCATTGTTCGCCGGCGATTGTCCTGCGTTGCCTCAGAGTTGCACAACGTGCAAACGAGACGTCGCGGGTCGGTGTCATTATGTGTGTACTTGAGGAGTTTCCATGGAAAATTATATGTTGTGGATCATATTTGTGTCTTGTTACGTTAGATTTCATGTATGGCTTCTGTGGTTCTAGAAACAATTTAGTAAATATTGTTGCAGTTTGTCAGAAAATTGAGGCAATTTTGTGCTTCTTTTAGGGAATCTATCAACAAGTAAGTCCCTCGTAGTCCTTTATCTACGACTGTTATTGTTTAAACAAATATGCTTGTAATAGGTGCTTGTGATAACCTATCCTATTCTATATATCGACGGTGAAGTGTCAATATCTTCTGACATTTTTCGAGAAATTCACTTTTTATCGTTTTGAATTTATAGGCGTTATTCGCATGTTTTTAAATCAAATTTCTCAATTCCTCGAAAATTGTCAGAGGTATTGGCACTTCGCCGTCGTTATATGACAAGAACTATATTGGATGAACACAACCGTTGTACTAGCTAAAAGTAATGTAGGTTTAAACTCTAGAACTGTCTAAGACTCCAAGGCCTTAAGACGCAGATACATGCCAACGGCCTTGAGTGCATAGCTTGCGTGTTCTGTGCTGAGCTCACGCAACGCGTCGTACGTCCACCCAGTAATAGGACTTGCTCATCAAGGTGCGCTGTCCCAAATTTGACGCCTTATTAATTTATTAGACACATAAAACAAAAAGGTATATTTTAATAAAACACGTATACTAAAAGATAAATAACCCCCACCTCTGCCTAACCCTTCAGGGAAACAAGGCGTGATGTTATGTGTGTGTAAAAGATAAATAGTTAAATTATTTTTAAAATGGTGAAGGTTTCATAAAAATACGCTCGATAGTTTTTGCATTATTCTCAGTTTTTTATCCGCGTTAGACATAACTTTACAAATTAATTACACTGTAATATAAACATTATCTAAAATAGTCACATATTAAGTTATTAAGAAAATGCTCTAATTTAACATTATATTTTTTTCCAAATCATTAACATTACTCGTTTAGACGTGATATTCACTTTAAAATCATTGTAAGTCAGTTATCGTCGCCTTAAGGCTTAGCCGAAAAGCTATTGCAGCTGCTGCAAAGGAAACTTCACGTGAGCTCATCTAAACGATGAATGAAAAATACATGAAAGCGGTTTGCCTCTTATCATTCAGAATAAATACATCTCATCATCATCATTCACTTACCCTTATTCCAATTTATTTGGGGTCGGTGCAACACGTCTTTTTCTTCCATACTTCAGAATAAATACAACCTAACAATTAAAAAACTAGCCTACACCTCAATCAACCACATAACCTACAATCAGACGAACCCGGTTGGCCAGTTTGTTTGATAACAAACTCGAATGAACTAAAACAATTCGGTAACGTCCTCAGGCGTAATATGGCCAGTGGTGTGTTGTCGACCTTTACATGGGTTTAGATGACTTAGGTAGGCATATGGGGTTACATAATCCTCATGAGCAGACAGATCAATAAGAAAGAGTTATTTAGTTTTAAAATACAGGATTTTATGGAGTCAATTAGTACTGATATGTTTTATTTTATAATACGTTCACCGAAGGATAAGAGATATATTTTCTTTCCTGCAGACAATTTTTAAAGGATCTAGGCTTAAAGGGGTGCCTCTTTCTGTCGCGTCGCGTATTGCGCCTGTTTGCTTTATTCAAGGTAAACATTCATTGACTGTTCATTAAAACAATACCAAATGAGAAACGACACATATTTTAATGAAATTAGATATCAACAGGAATCGTGATTTCTGAAAGTTTTCTTACAAGATGTTTTCGTAGTGTCACATACTTCAGAGGCTCCAGGGCGTAAAAATCAACATCAAATTAAAATCGGTAAGTAAACTGAAACTTTCTTTGTATTTCTACGTTACATAGATCAAGTAAGAGTTTTGTAACTATTCAAGTGTCTAAAATTAGTTGCGCGTGTTATTGTTAAGTGTTCTCGTTCGTTATGTTTACGTTACGGATTTAGGGTTACCAATGTACGTTAGATAATATTTCTTCATACAAGTTTTTCTTGTGCCGTCTTGAAGAATCTGGCATCGTTGCTAAGAACTTAATACTTAGTTCCGAGCGATAGAAGTACAATTATATTAAGTGCTTACAATGTGCAGGACATAATATTGAACACCTTTTGACCTGTACTCAAAAATTAACAGACATGAATCTGTCGTCACAAACCGACCGAAGCCGGACCGAAATACCATGTTCCATACTTACCTACTGAACAACAGCCAGGTACTTTCTTAACTTAATTAATTTTCTATCTACCCGCGATCTAATAATAATTACATCAAGACCGCACAACCAACTTCATAATAGGATGCCGTTCGCACTATTACCGCAAGATAAAATATAACGGAATAAACCCGAACTCACAAGGTTGCAATGAAAACAATTGGGACAAGCGTTTATATTGTAATTTTGTGACGGAACGGGGAAAAGGATTCAAAAGATGGCTTATCAGCACCAAACAATAGGTACATAGTGTAATTGTTAATGTTTTTGGCCTGCAAATGACTGCAATGGAGTGACCTCGGATAAAATACCAAAAACAAGACTGACAAGTATGGGATTATCTGAATTTAGCTTGTGCTGCTAAAATGAGCAATGAAGATCTGATCTGTGATCTTATCATTTTTGTGGAACTCTTGTGTTATTTTAGACATAGTATTAGAACCTAGAAAGTAATAACAGCCATGCTCCTTTTAAACAAAAGTAGATACTGTAACCCCTAGCTTTACATATTTTAACCACTTTATCGCATGATATTTCCTCAATTGTAACTAACGGGGTGGCAACCCACCCCAGACATTTCCGGGAAATATTCTGGGCTAGACTGCATGCATAATTAAATGCCACTAATACATTACCCACAGTACCCACGTTCGAAGCTGGTGAGAATTAATACTAACTGAAAAGCATGCTAGACGGATACTTTCAATTGCCTCTCATTCTGAATGCAGTTCCTCGACCTTTCAATCAATATTTTTCCTTCATATCAATCTGCCTAGCTGATCAACTATGTCGGGGTGAATGTGGGAACCTTGTAGGCTTAATAGACTGTAGATTTGTAAACCATTTTCTATTTTGTTAAGTATCTAGTGCTTGTTGACAGGCCTACACTGTCCTCCCATACTTAAAAACACTGTAATTTGAAAACATTGTACAAGCTAATTATTTTTAAAAGAGTAAGCGTGGAGTTTCTTGCCGGTTCTTATCCATAGGAAACGACCAATTGGCACCGTGCACCTATCTTTTGACCTTTCATAAGTGCCCATGTAGGCTTAGGTAAAATAAAATATTTTCATTTTCCAGTCTAACCGGATGCAGCTGAATATCATTATTTATTTTACATGGAGCGACGCCTTCTGACTTCCACAACCAGTTACTGTGTAACACGATACCCCTTGGTAAGACTGGTTGTCCACTTTTGGGTTTTTTACTACCCGTAACGAGTGTCGAGTATAGAATATGCCTTGATCAAGAATAGCTAGCCAGCACAGTAGGTGGTAGGGAGACTGACTGCCTGCCCAGGGTGCTCTTAGAAGCTGTAATTAATGTATTCCTATAACGCTGTGGACGTATATAGAGGGTCTAATCTACCTTAGACGCTATCATCATAATACAGAAGACGTAACACTCAATGACGATGATGCGATAACCCCTAATTATTGAACGCATCAAGTCTTCTAACTAATCACAATAAAAACAGTCTGATAAGAGAACAGACGTCGGATATGATACCGTACAAGTGACTGGTTGAAATAAAACCCACCTTGGTCGCAATGGTCGCGTATTTCCGCTTCGTTTAGAGCCACTAATGCGTTGCGGTTACGTGCAAACAGACGCGGTGAACAAGTCTGACGTCATCAAAATTAACATATCTATAAACGCGACGGTAGTGAAGTTGGTGTGAGAGAGAAGGGGTGGTCTGGGTAAAAAGAAAACATTTGCAAGTTTACTGGCTCTTTGGACAAGACCGATGAGATGAGAGAACAGATTTGATGAGGACGAAGATGACGATATTCTGGATATTAAAATAACGTCAATAAAAAACCAACACACAAACTCCCATTTTAGAACTAAGTAATCTAGTAATTTTACATGTAACAACAGTTGCAAAACCAACAATATTTCAAAGCACATCTAATAAAAGATATGACACCACTTGCAATCCAGTAAACCCCATAAAATATTACGAACGCAAGCATAGTAAACACGAAAGTCAATTTAGCACCTCTGAAATAACTTCTGAACATCAATTCATCACTAGAGACGTATTTATTATTTATCCTCAGTCGGAAAATGGAAAAACAAGAAAAAGACATTAGCAGAAGTTGTAAAGAGAAGCGAGAGAATTAGAAGACACGCTAGCTTTGTTTGTGCGAACAAGGCAGTAACGTGTAAAGACGAATTTCAAATATTGGACGGATTTGATGCACCATTTTATCAGCTTTTTGAGAACCTTTTCATCAAAAGTCATATAGTTGAGGTATATTCAGATTCTACAAAATTTGTAATTCCTGTTTTGATTCATTACGACTTAGTGGCATGATTTTATCATTACTGTATCTACCCTTTGGCCGCCTTTTCTGGCCATGGACATCGAACAATTCTATTCAGAAAACGGGAGCGTGTGTAAATACTTCCTGCCTCGCGTTTGTTAGAAACCAGACCAGCTATTCCCATCAATTCATTACAGTAGAACATTGGACAGGAGCATAATTCACGCGTGTAGAAACATTGTCTCAGATAGCATCATTTGTGTGCCTGCTAGGGTTTCCCAGGATCGATACGTCTGCCTATAGGGTAGGCCTATGTGTTAACCAGACGTTTACTGCCGACTGTTGTTTATGAGACAGGCAGACGATCGATAGACTGGGTGAACGACCTAAGCGCTGGCTATTAGCGCGGCTTTTGATGTCGGCCATATTTAGATCACAGTTGTAAAAGAAAATTCAAATTGTGTCATTTCCGGTTTCGGAAAGTCTATTAAATTGATTATCTGATCTATTGATGGCATGTTGTTAATTCTGTCAATCAATCATTTTAATTCGATCGGTTAGCTGATTTACTGATCAGCTTTGCAGAAACCTGGGAGTCACTCTGTAGACTTTACAGGCCAAGCACGAACTACTGTGGTAAGACATTATGTGTCATGATTTTTGTCGAATTTTGTGTTGTAGATAGTAGAAAAATCGTGACACATGCCACACCTGCGTTTAACTGCTGCCTTTAATTGACTTTTGGAGCGATTTGGCGAGTTTTTCCGAGTACTTAAACGCAGGAGTAGTGGACCTATGTATACCCGCCTTAGTGTTCTAAAGTTTATTGCTATCGTTCCACTTATATGAGAGCAAATAGATGTACATCCGACGTTCCCACAACAGTATAGAGATTTGGTAACAACTGTGAAAATATTTTTTATGTAATAATGGAAGGTGGGTTGAGAGTAATTGTGAAACTGTTTTATGTGTAGGAGATTCCATGACGAAAGTTTCATAAAACGTGAGACTGGTTTTCCCATCCATTTCTCTTTGCCTAGATTAAATATGGATTATGTGATCATGTTAATCGGCTGTCCACCTTTTTTTCGGTGGAAAATCATCAAATGACTTCTCCCGCTCTGGGCACAGGGCGTGTCACTTTTACTGACTAAAACCCACCCGTGTTCCGTCAGTTGCCTGTGCCAGGAGATGGCTCGTACTACTACGTAGATCTCCTACGTTAGGAATGTCCGAGTCAATAACACTGGTCGTAAACAATTTTGTTTGTTGACATAAAGAAACTGATTAATGACTGAACGATTAGGAAGTTTAATCATAACTACAATGATCGAGATATTTAAATATCCAAATAATTAATGGACACTGCAATCAAGTTTGTTTACTCTTTTTGCAGAAAATGCTATTCAAGAACGTAAGGAAGAAATCGCATATTCATTGATGATTTCCAAGCTCGGTTGAGGACAGGATAAAAGCATGAAGATAAGTAAACGACGTAAATTTTCCGGAAGAGATAAACAAACAATTTATAATCCAGCTTGTAAGAAGGAAAAAGACGAGGAAACCCGGCGTTTGTCGGAATTACTAAAAATATATTTTGATAGTTCTCTTTGTACGTGGAAACTTGGAACGATGCATGCCAATAATGTACGGTAAATAACTAAATAAGATTTCCGGAAGATAGTTTATTGTGATACTTGCAATGATTGGCGAATTCGCGTAGACGATTGTTTAATCAAACTATTGGTCTAACGAATGTACTTAATACAAACGTTTACGCCTAAACTTACTAGCAAACGAGGAAAGATGAAAGTCTTCAAAGCCATTTAAAGGCTTTGTTCAGATCATTTTAAGTAGAAAATCTTATAAAATTGTCCAAGTATAAACGTCTGCTAAATTTCATGTTCTTCAGAAAGGTCAGGTGCGTAGTACTCGCAATCGGCGTGCGTGTATGACCAGATGTATGAACGTAAACGAGGCAAAAGGAGTATGTAAGGATCGTAGGTGGCGCTCTGTAGTTTCTGCCTACCCCCAGAAGAAGGCGTGAGTTTATGTATGTATGTATAAAAAAAACCTTAGGACAAAAGAGATCACTTAACTTATTAGAAGATCTTGCAAATGAGATGTAGTTTAAATATGGGGTTAAGAAACAGAAAAACGCCAAGTCATTGACGAAAACATGTTGCAAGAAAAAAGCTAAATATTTTACAACTTCCAACCATAACGTGCTGCAGATATCAAAACATGACGTGATTATCCATATCTTGTGGCAATTATGTTTATATCGTCCTATGACGAAGTAGTCGGGGGAAAGACGGGCTGAATGACGTCACCGGTAGGAATAGAACTACCGCCATTTAAACTTTTAGGCTACGTTCAGATGGTTAAATTTTGACGCGCGTTTTCGAATCGCGCGCTAAGCATCATGGTATTTACGTACAACCGACAACATGAGCGCGCGTTAACGCGCGTCAAAATTTAGTGTAAATTGGTTTTGACGTGCGTCGACGTGCGTTACATCTGAACTGGGCCTTATTGTTGAAGTATGAGTTGCAAGTAGCAGCAGGTGGTTGGTTATGTGGCTACCTCTTGTGTTTTGGATAGTCAATTGACCGCTGTGGTATTACAAGGCGAAATGAAATTGATATTTTAAATATTTCCGCCAGTCAAACCTATAGGTAAGTACTAATTCCTAAGAATCTTTATAAGAACTGAATATCAACTTTGACGAACATTTAAAAAAAACTTCTTTATCTCTTTTATCACAATATCGATTAAGTATCTCATAATCACTAACTGATTATAAAGGTCTATAAACAAATTAACTAAATTGATAAAAACAATTTAACAAAACATGTTAAGATTTAAGCGTCTAAATTTTTTTTTTTTTTTTAAGCGTCCTGTCAGATTGACAAAGATCAAGAAGACTTGTTAATCATATCTAACTTGTGATTAACTCACACACTGACTTATTGTTAAAATTTTAGGCAGATCGTACACTTTTACAATGTTTGTGAATGTATGAGCACCATGTATCTGACACATATTTAATTTATCTGTCATCGCTTCATTTTTTTTATTGTGTTTACCTATTGTGGTAAAGTAATTTTATTCTAGGCGCATCGTTTTCACATATAATTATATAATAAATGTATACAAAATATTGTAAAACATTTTAACTTTTAACGGTGGAGTTTCTTGCCCATTCTTCTCCATACGAAACTACCTTTTAGAAGGGGCGACTAGAATCAATTTTGTAAATTTTGATGTTCAAAAGTGCTTATTTGAAATAAATGATTTGACTTGACTTATCTAACTGTATACAGTTACTTATTAACTTCAGTAATAATTAAATATATTTTTATAAATACTGTTTAATCACGTGGTTCACGGTCTGAGGTACAACGAGAAGAAGAGTGTGTGTACTGTCATTAGAGGTAGGAATAAACAACCGGAGCATGTACCACCTGTCCATCTGAACGGTGTGCCGTTAGAACGTGTCGCTCAGTTAAGTACCTAGGGCACATTGTGACACAGACCCTGGATGACGATGCGGAGGATATCAAGCGGGAACGAAGGGCTTTGTCGGTTCGTGCTAATATGTTGGTTCACAAGATTCACAAGGTGTAGGTACAGTAGACGTAAAAGTGCCAAAACTTTTATGCCAGCGCTTTATGGTTCAATTACACCCAGCGGGCCAACAACACTCTTCGCATACAGTACAATAACGCCTTTAGGATTCAGGTGAGGCTTCCTCGATTCTGCAGCGCGTTTTGCTGAGGCAAGAGTTGAAAATCCTACCTTAGAGCTCACTTTCGTTACTGCAAGAAAACCTTGTGCAAAATTCCATGAGACCCAGTAACTGTGCGTCGTATATCAGTCAATTTGCCAAGCCTTTTCCCAACTATGTAGGGGTCGACTTCCAGTCTAACCGGATGCAGCTGAATATCAGTATTTTACATGGAGCGTCTGCCTATCTGACCTCCACAACTCAGTAACTGGATAATACGAGACCCCTGCCAGACTGGTTGTCAGACTTTCGGGCTTCCGACTACCCGTAACGCCTGTCAAAGATCCACGAATGACAGCCGGGACCAACGGCTTAACGTGCTTTGCGAGGCACGGAGGAGTCTCGGTACGTAAAGATGGTCACCCATCTACAGACCAACCCCGGCAAGCGTAGCTTAACCTGATGGATCGACCCGTGAGGCTGTGATTACTTAGCCACGAGCTCCTTTCTCCGTTGTCTGTCAGTGGATTAATAAATAAATTTATGATTTTTATTAAGTAGATATCAACTCGTATTCATAAGAGAGGGGTAGGTACATTAATAATACGTGTCACAAGACACTATCATAACGAAACAGTTCAAAGGCGACCACACAGCCTTTCCGTCACAATTAGCCAAAGCATCAATCAGCACCATCGACGCCTAATTAACTCCACCACAACATCCGTTATTGCACACATCTTAAAAATTAACTAGCCCAGTGGACCGTGCAAATAGTAACGTTGCACGAAAACAACAGTTTTAAGCGAATCGAGGAGTTATTTAAGCAATCAACACTCATGTAAGCCGGAAACGCAACTGAAATGGAAGGCGCATGATCATACTGAGCATGCTACTATCCGATATGAGCTTGAGGTTATTGACAGAGTTGTAGTTACGTGAACATGCAGGCGAATTAATGCACGGTGATTAAAAGCAACAACGATCTGACTCAGATGGAAAACAGGTAACGAATTCGGAAACCGGAATTTAAATGCACGAAAATGAGACTTCTTGTTCTACAAGCTAATTCATTGTTGGACTTTCGACAATGTTACTTATCGACCTCTGCATAATGCAAGATTCTATGGAAATAAATCTCCATTATCACCAGACTTGGCTAAGGGAGTATTCGCACCAGCTTTCTGCGTGAATCCGGCATAAGGTATTGATGATCACAATGTGCTGTTGTCAGTGCTCACGAAGCTGCCCTCTTGAGAATTCCACTTGTCAATTCTAACATGTTTTCTTGACGTTGGAGCAAGGTGTTCACGCCTCTTTGATGTTATGCTGATATCAACTGTATATGCCTGACATTGTCTGTATTTGTTAGTGCGTGAAACCACTTTCTAGACATTTCCATAGTAATACGGTCGTACGAAGGAAAAGAACATGTTTCTTGTTTTGCGTACTGGAATAATATTGTCGACGGTATGCTAATTATTTGGACAAACAGTGTAAGACCTTCTTCAACTTTGGTATTTGTAACTAAATTTAATAATAGTCGCTGTATCCTAAACAGTATTTCACTTATTATCACTATGTGACGAGAATGTATACCAGTTTTGGACAGAACATTACAGAATCAAAACTATCTTAGGCAATTTTTTTTATTGATAGTTCTTTTTTTTTATTAACTTCTCTACATTGTGACGTCTCTCTCAAATGATGCAACATGGGACTATACATTCCCAAGAGATATAAGAGAGCAAAATGTAACCAGTATTCACAACAATTGGATACGCTTCCGTATCGAATCGAAAATCAATCAATGTTATCGAAGGAATCCTCTAATAGCAGTTCACAAATTCAAAACCCGAAAATTGTGTTAGTTTAAAGTTTAAACCAAAGAGACGACTACTATTCTCCCGGCGGTTATTTGCTGCCCCGACAAATCAGGTAAAGTACGCGTCAAACTTTATAGCGGCTCTGAAGTGCGCTACTCGCTGCGCACACGCACTACTGCGCAGTACCACACCCGTCACCCCCGCATACACATGAATTTGTTACTGCGCAGGGACTCGCCTCATGTTCCGAGCCGACATAAAGTTTGCATCGGGCTGTAACCGAAAATGTGTAATTTTTTATTTGGAAGCCTTTCGAATGGTTGTGAATAGCTATGCAGACATCTCATGACACTTCCAAATTAACTGGCACTACAACAATACGAGCGAGAAACATCAACACCAAATAAAATCCCAACTACCCTATATTTTTTCTCATACAACCGTGTTAAATCCGGAACTGAGCCAAAATCTCCTTCAATTAGAAAGACAACAGATAGCAGGATTAAGCCAGCTGACCCAGATAAGAAGAGGGGGAGACCGGATTATAGTTCTCCAGCTTCCAAACGTTTTAGATAGTTTGGTAAGTGCGTGGGACACGGAGATTGATAGCAGACTTGTATTGGGCGTTTCAATGTCTCCATAAGGGTGCGTTTCCACTGAAGCGGAGACGAGCGGAGCTGAGCGGAGATGTGCGTGAATCAACCAATCACAATATTTGAAATCCTCATCGCGTCTCTCGTCTCGTTTGTGATTGGACGATTCCTGCACGTCTCCGCTCAGCTCCGCCCAGCTCCGCGTCAGTGGAAACGCACCCTTAATCGGAGGGTTGAAAGGAACTAAGCTTTCGCGGGCGGGCGATGCAACGCGGTGGGTCGGGGGACGAGGGAGTGTTATTGAAATCTGGCTGTTATTTTAGTATATTGTGTATCTTACGATTTCACGTGGACGAAATCGTGGGGCACAGCTAGTTGGTACATATAATGAAAGTATAAACTGGGCCTGAATCTGTAGCTAGCTGAAATCGCAAGGGTAGCGGCATGGGCACGCCACAATTGCGGCGATAAGTCCCCTCTTTGAGGAGTGGCTGGAGAGGCGCCACGGCGTCCTCACCTTCCGCCTGACGCAGGTCCTCACCGGACACGGGTGCTTCGGGAGGTACCTGTTCCGGATAAGGCGGGAGGAAACGCCCGGGTGTCACCACTGTGTGGATCGCCCGGAGGACACGGTGGAGCATACGGTGGAGGTCTGCCCGGCTTGGGCGGAGCACCGCCGTGTCCTCGCGGAAGCGATCGGCGGCGGCGATCTCTCGCGTCCGGCCCTGGTCCAGGCCATGGTACGGAGCGAGAGTGCATGGGAAGCCATTACCTCCTTCTGCGAAGCAGTAATGCTCGTGAAGGAGGAGGCGGGACGCGTGAGGGAGAGGCAAGCTTTGCACCCTCACGCCCCTAGTCGCCGCTGGAGACGCCCTGGGCGTCGGGAATTGGCAGCCGATTCCCGGCCACCGTAGGCGCGGGCTTGCGGACGGCGAGCAATGGGTAGCTCGCCGTCTGGTAAGGACCAGGCCCGAGTCGACGGCGCGTCGTGTTCCACGCGCGCCTCAAAGAGATGTCAGCACTATTGACGGGGTCCGCTAGGGCCGATGCCAGCTAGGGTTGCGGGATGTTCGAAAGAGTTACCGTGGCCCCGGCACAGGCAACAGAAGGAACACGGGTGGGTTTTAGTCAGTAAAAGTCTGACACGCCCTCCCGCTCCGCCCAGAGCGGGAGAAGTCATTTGATGATTTCCCATCCACAAAAAAAAAAAAAAAAAAAAGGGTAGCGGCATCCCGCAGCCAGGGTTGCGGGATGTTCGAAAGAGTTACCGTGGCCCCGGCACAGGCAACAGAAGGAACACGGGTGGGTAGTCAGTAAAAGTCTGACACGCCCTCTCGCTACGCCCAGAGCGGGAGAAGTCATTTGATGATTTCCCATCCACAAAAAAAAAAAATAAAGGGAGAGGATGAGGATGACCTAGATATTTTTAAGCATCAATTTTTCTTCATTACTTTCAATCGTGGTATCAGATGGGTCACATTTACTATTGAATAATATTAGCCGTTACTCTATAAATTTTATAAGACACTATAGCTGATATAATTATCTGACTACACAATATCTAGTGCGTTGGCGATCTCAAGCGTTTCAATTCAAAATTTCCGATTGAATTAACTAATGTCGTCGACATAAGTCTTGTCCAGTCTCACAGGAGTTATGAAGTGATAACTTTTATAAGTTAATTTATCGATTAGAGTAGTTTATAAAGCAATTACTAACTGTAAACTGGACCTTCACTAAATGAATGAGCCTGACGATTAAACTGAAGATTGATTGAAATATTGTTGTCGCCTTTGAGTTCGTCACGTAAATCAGTCCGGAAACTATGTCCCATTAGTTCCTTTCAAGTTCAGAAATGAGAGCACCGGTTACTTCTAGTAATAATGGTGGATCACATTCCTGGTGACAGGTACCCAAGGCTTCGTGCACCACAATAGCATGTTAACCTTCACTGACACTTAAAAGATCGTGAGCAGTCAGAGTGCCATCGCGTGAGAGTTGGCATCACCTATTTTCGACTACTTCCACTCCTGACATTGGAGGTGGCTAATAACCATCACTTCATTGAGTATTTGGTGTTTTCAAAAACGATAAGTATGATAGAAAGTTGACGCAGTTTTTCAACGTTTATCAAGACAGCATTGTTCCTCCTGGTATTATTTTGTGAATTTATTTTGGCTTGTATCCAGCCAGATTCTTTCCACCAATAGAGTAAACCAATCTAGGACCTCGATCAGGCATAGTGGTCTGAATCTTGTACACGAGTAAGGCGTTTTTGAATGAGTAATAATGTTGCAAATAAAAAGTGTGGCGGTGTTAAAGTTAGTTTGTTTAATCGAGTCATGCAATTTCAATTGTTATCGGAATCAGTTTCATTTGGAATTTCCTGTCTCGAATGACGGTTGCGATCGAAACGATTGCTACTAGGAGATACGTAGCGTAAAATTACTATCGATCAAGTACGATGTGTCTGATGTGTGTACGTAGTAAAATGGGTTTTTATTTCAGCTCTTACAGCAGTTGTTTTATGTAAAAGCAGAAGTTTGTTTATGGATGAAAGACTTATTTATCCTAAGGATGTCTTTTGACTGGAACTGATCAAGCGTTAGTGAGGAAATGTAGCCAAGCTCAGTTTGTAGGTTCGAAAATGGAGGAATTAGGTAGTACCAGGAGTCGTTCTAACCAAGAAAGTGGACAAAGAAAATTTGTTACGCCATGGCAACGAAGAACAGTTAAGTAATGAAATGTATGCTACAATCACGGATAAGATAAGATAAGATTGAATTCAATTGGTATTTCAAACAATCGACAATTGAGTTTTTTCTATAAATACTATTTAACATTGTACTAGCAACTCGATAAGTGTTTATTTTGACTATTTGAAGAACAAGGAATTTGAGAGCATTTACATGTCCTAATAACTCTAATTTGTTTATGGATGAAAACGTCAGACGAGATGGAGCGACGATCTTCGCAGGCTGTAAACGGCTGGATAAGACTTACCGAGAATCTAGATGAATGGTGTGCGATTGCAGAGGCTAATGTCCAGCAGAGGACTGCTGTAGGCTGATGATGATGAAGACGTCTGAATAATGCAGGCTCGGTAAAGTTGTGTCGAAAATGTTATAAACTTCGGGTCAACAAATTTATCAGTGGCGAAAGAAAGCACCATATAACACGATTCCTACCGGCTTTCCTTCGGAGGTTCGCATTAGCAACACTACCGCTATTGAAAAATGGCACAGTCAATAGTGTCTACTATTGCCAAATAATATAGTTACACTACGGATATTTAATTCACCATAACATTCAAACAACAAAAACGCCTCTTTTTAAGTTAATAAATTAATTTTTACTTTATTGATATGTAAGTAAGTTAAAAATAATACCTCGCTGCTGAAACCTATCTATCTACCTTTCATACTTCCCATGCATAACATCGTGTAGTCCGTTACCACCAAAACTAGTATTGTTAATGGACAATGGACTTGTTTATAAAACCGCGGCTATAAGCCTGTTGGGCCTGTCATGCTTTCAATAGGGCACCGGCATATCGACCGGATCTCGCCAATTAGGTTAATGGAGGATTTGCATACTACTTCGGTTCGGTTTTTGTTTGAATCAAAACATCATCCAATTTCGTTGCTGCGTAAACCCATATTATGTGATGCTGATGAAACATGAAATTTAACATACGCAGAAACGAATATGTTATCCTCCTTACTAATAAACGTATTATATCAGGTGAATAGTTACACATCGATTTCTCTCTTTCAGTCGTCAGTAATTTGACTTTCGATAGAAGAAGACAAAGCGTAACTTAACAGACGCTATACAACGTTTATTAGTAAGGAGGTATATATATGCAATGCAACATGAAATGTAACACACGTTGAACAATTCGCCTTGTACGTTACATTTCATGTGCATTGCGTATATTTGGACGGCATGTTCGTTTTAATTGTTATTGTTTGGATAAGTTTCGACAGATTTGGGATTAAAATTAAGCCAGGTTACATCATGAGAAAGAATGCATTGTTTTTTTCTTTTTCGTGTTCGTCTTGAGTTATACAATAATAACTGCACATATCGTTGCAGAAAGATTAGACTCACAATTCTTGAACAGGGCGGCAATTCTCGTATTTTAAAGAACAGTCGCATTCTAATCTCAGTCTCAATCTGTCAAAAAAAAAAAAAAAAACTAATTTCCCTAGATTTTTGTCAAGTTTTTGACATTGATTGTCGCTGAGATGAGATTGCGACTTGAATTTGAACGTTTTTTAAGTACGATAAGTGGCCTTCTGATTGCAAGCGCCGTGCGTGGATTAATAACGTCAGTCGTGGAGGCTTAATAGACCTGTAACTATTCATAGATCGTTAATGTTAGCTGTTTCATATAACCGTTATGAAACAATTACTAAGAGAATGGACTGTTGGCTTAGCAAACAGAATGTTTCCTTCAGACATACTTACCCTGGTTTTCTGAAATACTGGTTTTCTGTAAATGTCCATTTGATTGATTGTAGTAAGTTATTCGTAAAACAAGCACAACAGCTTCTGATCAGCGACAAGTCTCTCAAGCAACAATCGAGAAACTTGGTACAAAGTGTCGCCACTTGTCCCTAAAGGTTCGTTAGAAACCCAGCGTCAGACAGCAGCTTCTGGCATTAAACCTTTTTGGCGCTGTCACGAGGCAAACACTGTTTTTTTTAAACATTTAACTTTTTATTTTGCGTTCATGTAGGTACTGTTATTCTTTCTTTCTTTTTTTTCAGTAAAACCTATCTAGACACAAGACTAAGTCACGCAGGAAGAAAGGCAGTTATAATGGACAACCTTATTGGTTAGATCCGGTCGGTGCCACTGGCCTGTTGAACGTTACGCGGCAGGTGCCAGTTAACGACCCACTAGTTGATCCAATCGCGTAATATCGTATCTGCGAGTTACGCCTTCGAGCATCCGAGATACATCAGTCTGTATATGATGTTTTGTAGGGCAACGTTAATCGACCGTATCTGAACAATTAGGTTAACGAAGGATTTGCTCAGGAACAGACGTTGCTGAGGTTTTCGTGCGAATAATTGAGTCGCTCAGCTGAAGAGTGGCCTAATCCACAAATTTATAGAAACAGAGTTTAACTGTAGATATTTACATACTACTATTATAACGGAATAAGATATTATGGACTAATCAACGCCATCTACTTAAAATAACGTAAACAAAATTTTAGACCACTATGGTTACAAAGATCGATACATCTAGTATGTAAATATCTACTTAACTCTGTTTCTATAAATTTGTGGATTAGGCCACTCTTCCGCTGAGCGACTCAATTCGCTTCAACTTTTTTGGAGTAGGTAATGATGTACTATGAGAACATTTACCAATACTCGCTTTGAAAATCGCAAAGTCCGCAATCAAATGTGAAAATGAACGTCAGTACAGCGTAGTAAGCAAAGATGCTAAACATCCGTGACGTATTCTTTAAATGATTGGGTAAGTTCCACTGTTAACTAAATTGTTGTAAAGGTCAGTACTTAATCGTATTGCATGGTGACAGATGATTTTTTATCTATTTACGCAAATCGATAAAAAGGTGTAGTTTTTTTACGTGTTTGAAAAAGTTTCGACGCAAACAACGCTAACATTGGCGTTAGGGCTTTTGTATTGTCTTCCTGGAGTCGGAGTCTACATTATGCTATGTGAAGGCGATTATAATTATAATTATCAATAAGAAATCGCATGTCAAGTAATATTCATTTTCGAAGGCACATGATAACAGGTTCACCTTCTCATCAAAATAGCGACATTGCCACCGACGAAGAATTAGCGACACTGCAGGAAGAACCAGTCTTCCCACAGCACAAACTAAAGAATTATTAACATCTAATACCACCTGTCCCGTAGTAGGAACAATGGGACCATTCATGAGCGCCATACGAACCCATACAATGCGATAAATGCACCTGTTTTGAATCATTGTTACGCGGTCTAAGTTGAAGTTGAATGTTGGGGAAAATATTTGTGGAGCCTTTAGGTCTTTCTAGAGGGATTAAGTAGGATTTGCTTCCTTATTAGTAAGGTGAGAGGTTATAGGGAAGAAATGCATCATTATTAAGGGAAGTTGATCTAGCAAATTGATGATATTAATGACACCATAGCTGAGATCGTTCACTGTGTGCCCTTACCTAAGAATTACACAACCCGTTTAACGTGGTGATTTGCAACATCAGCTCACGATCTTTCATGATAGACGTGAGGAACCTCACGATCATTAGAAGAATATTTTCAAAATTCAACAGACTTTCAATAGAAAGAATACGCGTGTACGTATTTCTCTGTTATTTTCTTCTTGTCTATTTATTATACAAGGTGTAATTTTAATCAGTGTTAACCTCTTAAGGGGTCATTGTACTCATCATTAATAACAACTTTTACCATGGGACCAAACCCGAAAACGTGAAAAAAATCAGGTGTTCCCTACACTTCGACGAGATAAGCGAACATAAATGTAGGGAAAAGCTGATTTTTTTTCGCGATTTCAGGTTTGGTCCCATAGTAAAAGTTGTTCATAATGATGAGTACAATGACCCCTTAAGAGATTAACACTGATTAAAATTACACCTTGTTTATGTGTGTACTTAAATGGTGAAATAGATAAATAAAGTAGATAAAATACAAGGTAAGCGACAAATTGGTCACCGATTCATTTCAATGAGACTTATCCATGTCCTTGTCAGAAAATGGAACAATACATGCAAAGTACAGAACCGAGGAACCCAGCAAGAAAATTTCCGCAGTATACAAAATGTTACAACAGTACAAAAGTGCAATAAATTTCACGTGTTTTCACTGCAACAACAACGTAGTGTTTTATTCAACTGAAATAAGCTTTGTAACGTTACGTAATATTTAAAATACGATCAACAAATAAACAAGATTTTGTTCTGCATAATATGTTGTAGCGTAGTATACTTTCAGAATTACTGATTACTTAAGCAATTCTTATTTCTTTCATGCTTGAGGAAAATATGGAGATGTATTAGGTATCTGCAGAAATTAGTCTGGCATTGCCAAATCCCTGTTTATGCAAAAATGTAAGATTAAAAGAAACGTGAGGCGAATTTGTAAGGAAAATTAAGAATACGTCCATATTTTTCATTGAATTCTAGAAATACTTTGGTTCTCTGGAACGTTTTATCGTAGCTGCTTATAAAGAATTTCAAGACAGGCCTGGACTTAAGACCGAATCATAATTTTGCGTTTGCTGCCAAGAAGAAACTCACGTGCTTAATTTGTAACTGAATTCCTTTGAAATTAAGCATTATTATTTTCCAAATTCTCAGTATCTGAAACAATCTAGGCACCTTCGTAATCTCTCTATCCATTTAAGAGATCCGAACTACAAACTTCTTGAAACACCTGTTTATACTCAAATGACATATAAATAAGCAAATGGGGTTCCAGTATTCTTAATAAATAACAAACGGCTACTTCCATTTTATTTATACACCGACTACCGCCATATTGGAATTTGAATTTCAACAGAATCGGTACAGAATGCCCGTCAGTCGGTCAATTTTCTACACCTTTTCACA
This sequence comes from Fissipunctia ypsillon, assembly GCA_947568875.1. Lineage (NCBI taxonomy): Eukaryota > Metazoa > Arthropoda > Insecta > Lepidoptera > Noctuidae > Fissipunctia > Fissipunctia ypsillon. Next base: position 2,152,255 of record OX387667.1, read on the forward strand.
CGTTGACGTGAAATCAAGGTCGACTAACTTGGTTGATTGAAAACTAGCCTTATAACATCAGCTTGTATTTATTGCAACCTCGTTGGTGACAAGAGACTGCCGAGACGATCGATATGTAGGTACCTCCTCAAGTTGAAAAGTGCGACAGAGTTTTCTGTGAGGAAATTGTAACTTCTCACCGGTAGACGAAGCTGGAAATATTCCCGGGAAATTGCGAGTGCAACGTGGCGAGCAGTTGCGGGGGCTTCCTGCCTAATGCCTTCGAGTGTGAAAGGTACTTAGTGCAAAATGTAACGAGATGGGGAAAACTTGTAACGGTGAAATAATAACTTAATAGTGAAAATGCCGCAATAAAGCCATTACTTCTTAGGCAAGTAGATTTCTTTAACGATAAAGGCCCAAGGGACCACATAGATTTTTAGAGGATTTTTCATAATTCTTCCCTTCTGAGCTTTAATGTACGAGTTCGTAGCCGACTGCAGACAGTAGCAGCAGACGACATGTCGCTGCGACACTACTACTTTCTATGTATTTCTATGAAATACCTTCCGCAGCTAGCGACACGTCGCCCGACTACACGTCGCACGATCGCAGACGACGTGTCGCCCGACCGCAGATCAGTAGTGCCACCGACGCTGGAGCGACAACACGTTGAATCTTTCTCAACAAATGAGTTGTTTCGATTGCGAGGAAGAAATACTGATAAACCAGGTGGCCCAATATCCTGCACTGGACGATGTATCTCACGAAAACTATATAAACGGTGGCGTAAATGATAGTATTTGGAAAAAATATAGCCTGCTGCAGCCATCTGCAGTTGCGTTCGGAATCATGACTGCAGCGACATGACGCTACGACATGTCGCAACGTCACGTCGTCTGCTGCTGCTGTCTGCAGTCGGTTACGGACTCGTACCTTTAGCTTTCGAACCAAATCACGGAAAACAGTCAGTTACCGATATATCTACAAACGTAAACAAAAGGAAAACTGAACAAACGAGTCATTGAATACGTAATAGGTATTTACAATAACCGAAATTATATTATTACTTGACTCATCATCATTGTATGCTATTTTCCCATGATAAGATGATGTTGCACTTTGTATCACGCACATACCTACGATCTAATACATGGAGTTTGTCCTTTAGTAATTCACTTGATCGAGGCTAACTACATTATGTTATAGAAGATGCACTATTATGAGGCTCCTAAGAAGGATGTCGGTTTAAAATTGAATTACTGAGTAAAATTATTTGCTTGTATTCAATGATTACTGTTTGCAATTTAGCTATGTAATTCTGGGATTGGCCTTCATCTATCCCCTTAACCAATATTGCACTTATAAATAAAGCTAGCACTCTTCTCAAAATGGAGAAATCATCATCATAATTCCCTGGCCCTTATTCCAATTTATTCGGGGGCGGCGCAACATGTTTTGAGTAAAAAAGGCGTACATATTTAAAAAGCAAACTATTGTGCCAGAATCGTAGATCTCACATAATTATTATAATAATTTTATCTTGTAAGTCTAGTTTATTAAGGTCACACAACAAGCTACTAGGATATACATAATTATGTACATATAGCACATAATCATAAAATATTTATGTATGTATTAGTAGCACTTTATATTCTGGTAAATGATAGCAAGGCTACTTCAGCAATGACTTATTATTCAGATCATGTTTGAGAGGATCACTAATTAATAAATATTTTATTTATTAATTAGTGATCCTCAACTTGTGATCGTGACTTGTCTGACAGTTTTACTATAACATTAATTTATTCTAAAAGCCTCTTTTCCTAGCATAGTATATAGCCAGTATATAATGTTCTCACTACTGGAATGCAGGCCTCTTCTCTGTGGGAGGGAGTGGGCTCCAATATGCGGGTCCAGTGTAGGTTGGTGGTTGTTTGTCGAATTTTCGGTTCTAGGACTTGACAGTTACGAGACTTTCCTTTCTTTTCCTAGATCTCATTGTTATTAATCTGGAGGGGGGGAGTGGCATTTAATTTATGTGTAAGTGTTTGTAATTGAACCTAATTTTTCATCACAATAGTGAAAATGTGACATCAGGAAAGAGATGGCTTATTTAACATAATATAACATAACATCACGCCTGTATTTCCCGAAGGGTTGGGCAGAGGTGTACCTTTAGTATAACCACATTTTGCTAGTTATGTTTGAGTCCCATATAATAGGGGGTGAGCCTATGGCTATCAACTGGGCACAAATGCAGACTATTTAAATGTATAATGAATACTCGACAAGATAAAATTACTCAAAGCAAATAAATAGGTGGTTTTAATTTATTTCCTATCTAGCTGTGTTGTTATTTCTAAATGTATGAATTGAGTTAGATGGCAAGGTTAGCCACTTGACGAATTTGCTTCACTAATTAAAATCATAAAAGTACTCAGAATATTTCAACGTTGGTAAAACTTCATTCAGGTAGACCATCAGTCTATCAGAGAGAACTTTTGAACTAGAAAATATGATAATATGTTATCATTTGACTTTTATTTGACCCTCTCTCAGATTTTGAATAATTGAGATTATTGAAGTATTTTGCTAAAGAGTAGAAATGCTCATTCAGAGTTCACAATTTGGTACCCATTTTGAATCTGTCAAAAAAAAAAAAACAAGTAGTTATCTATTACCTCTACACTTGGGAGATAAAAAAAAATAACCTAGAGAAAGAGTAAAATTTTCTTCAAAAACAGAATTCATAAACATTAGATATGACTATGTTTCAATCTACAGGCAACAACAATACATTTAAAACACAAAACTACATAAAATATATGTATAAGTAATTGCTACACAAACATAAATACTGAATGACACAGTGACACTTACCTGGAAACAAGTACAGTGACTTCCAGCCAATAGGGAAATTACAATTAAAAACTTTAAGCAAAAAGTATACTTATATAACATAACACAGCCTAATTGGACGTAGTTACACGAAAAGGATCCAATCCACACAAAGTCATGTGTGGATTGGATCCTTTTCGTGTAACTACGTCCAATTTAGCACATGTGCAAAATTACAAAGCATGTTAACCCATTGGTCCCGGCTGCCATTTGTAGATCTTTGACAGTTGTTATGGGTAGTCAGAAGCTTGAAAGTCTAACAACCAGTCTTACCAAGTGTTATCATATTACCCAGTAACCATCTGCAAAATACGCGTAATGACGTGGAGTGGCAGACATCAGCCCATATTACCTATTACCTAGTAACAGGGTTGTGGAGGTCAGATAGGCAGTGGCTCCATGTAAAATACTGGTATTCAGCTGCATCTGCTTAGACTGGAAGCCGACCCCAACATAGTTGGGAAAAGGCTAGGCAGACGATGATGCAGAATTACAAAGTATTGTGAAAAAAATACACTTATCAAATTGTACTGTCAGTCTGTCACCATATTTGTTGACTAAATTGGTTGGTAACTTTCACTATGTGGTAACCGATATGACTGAAATACTTTCTATTTAACTTGGACACTCATCATGTGGTACTTACATGTTTTAAAAAGATAAGATTTCCGTTGTTTACTTATTAAGTAAATACATTCTTGTTTATGAAAAAGAAAAGCTAAGCCTGTAGATTTGATCTCAGGTGCAAAATGTAAACTCAACCATTTAATATTGATTAAACCATTTACAGGCACTTTTGAATTGTGGAAAAGGAGTTGGTCAGTCAGAAATATGAAGCTACTTGCCTATTCCAAAACATAGTAGGTACCCATGGAGAAGAACGGGCAAGAAACACAATGGACACTCTTGCAATTAGTTCAATGGCCCTATATCAATAAAGTGTCAATTTAAATTAAGTACATAGTACCATTGTAGTAACATATCAATAGACCCCACATAACCCAAGCCTACAGTAACCCATACATTTCAATTAAGTAAATGAAATGAGATGGCAAGCAGGTTACATAGTTATTCTTGAAAATTCAGACTTACACTCACTGATAACTTGATAAGGAATTTAAGATTGTGACACATGATTGGCTGCATGCTAGTTTACATGTGCATAAACTCATATTTCTGTTTAATAATGCTGGCTGTGTTTATAAGCATACTGGTGCTGTAGCAAGAAAGATTTCAAGAGAAACTGAGATTCAGTATGGTTTGAAATTGACAATATGTTTCATGGGAGCACAATATGCTTATCACTGACTGAAAATGTTTATTTTTCTTCTAAAAAAGAAAAGAAGTAGGTAAGTATTTTTAATATGCTGTTAATAGTGATACAGATACCTGTTCTCCTAATACAAGGAAACCCCACCTTGCCATGCAAAAAAGAACTCTAGATGACTAAGCCTATGGGAATATGTTAATGAAGTGTGTAAGGAAAATGTGACATTAATAAAACACTAAGGAAGAATGGTTCAATGATTCAGTCCAGGTTGACATGATAAATGTTCATCATGTTAAAATAATTTACATTTTAACAAGCATGATTCAAGTAACATGAAACTTTAAAAATTTACATGAAATCATAATATTTAAAGTCAATGACAGATAAATCGCAAGTTTAATGCCCACTGTCCGTCTTGCTGATTCTCATACAGCTTTTGGACATGCTATTCTACAGAATTCTTTAATCTGTTGTCGCCGAAAGTGCTTTGAAAGGGATACATAAGCCATCTTTTTAGGTGGTATGGTATGTGGAAGGCAAATATCCCATGAAATGCAACTCAAAAACTACTAAGTAAACGCTGACATGAAGGCATTATAGTTATGTTTGAAATAGAAGTAAAATACACACCATGCCAACCCTAAAAGTATGAAGCGAGATACTGATGGTAGTGATAGTTATCCATGGGAGTACTAAGACACACATAACATAACATCACGTCTTGTTTCCCCGAAGGGGTTAGGCAGAGGTGTACCTATAGTACATCCACTTTTCGCCAGTTATGAGTTGGAGTACTACGAGAACTGCAATAAGGCCGAGTTAAATATTTCAGTCATGAGAAACCAATGGTTTTATAAAACAGAGAGAACAGTCAAATCTAAAGGGGTGGGTAGGAAGGTAAACATGTTTATGCTCTTTTGAGCACCTACAACAGCAAAGAAATTGCCGTGGCTGTACAGATTATGAGTGTATGTGGGTGTGATAAGGAAGTCACCATTCTGACAGACATTGTTACAACTAGGAGGCTAATTAAACAGGTGCTTTGGTTGTGGAAGCCTCTACAGCAGTGGACTTTGATTAGCAGTTAGATTGATTGAGGTGGGTCACATTATATGTGCCTATTGTTTATAATTTTCCTTGTTGTTATGCCTATTGACAGGATTTCATGATAATTTATTGGATTTTACAGTTCATTAGTCATGCATTGTAGTAATTTTGTTTCATCATCAATTAATTGACAGATTTTATATTAACATCATATCAGCTGGAAGAAGACCAAATCTGGTCATGACCTCTCTTAGTTTCCCATAGGCATAGAGTAACAGTATTTTTTTCCAATTACATGACAGTAGAACACAGGTCACTAGACACATGGGGTGTGGTACCATTGATTATTCACACCAATGTTCACTTAGTTTATTAATTCAATATATTCGCGTCGTAATCAAGAGAGCTGTACCCATATTTAATATGTACCTAGGAACATGTGGAGCATGGTGGAAAACTGGTAATCAGTCACAGGCCATAAATTATGACTAAAATATTCGAATTGATAAAAACTATGTGCTAAATTCGTATCACACACGGAACACGACTGACTAATAATAATTGTCATTCAAAAAAGTAAGTATCGGTAAGAAAACCGTCGTAACTATCGACCTAAACTATAGTAAAAACTCAATTAACGACAAAAATACACATAGATTACGCACGAGATGCTTAAATAATGGCCTGTTGGCGGTAATTTATGGTAAAAGACGGATAATAGTAGCGAATCGATGTCGTTTCGTCTAGCAACAGGGCTGTGGCTACATGGCCTCTCATACATACCTATATCTATGAACACACCCCCACTTTTCCCAATAAATGTTCAATATCCTTTCATCCGGTAGCCTTAATCGAAGTCCTAGCGCTTCACAGGCGGCGTACGTGACACTATCAACCCAATAACACTCACATATCACCGCTAATGCGCGATTCACGAGACTTTTTACACCGGCGAAGCTACGCGCATACACCCAAAACGAATAACGACTTGGGTCAATGATTTATAACTATTAAACACACGACATATCGACATTACTATTGCGCATCGAGAATACAGAACATAAGCAAAGAAAATATGTACGATCAGGCAAAAATGATAGCAGGATTTTACCCTTCTGTCAGCAATGTCCCTTCGATCGTCGCTCCAGCGGTTTTCGGGCGCGTCCTATACCAACATTAAGACTGGATTCTCACTTTTTGGCACATTTTGTATCTTGCACAGCACCACACTGAATATAGAATTATACACAAGTTTTTATCACGGTACAATCCACCATTAGCCTTTCATACACCCTCGATTCTCGAGTTCAGTCCTTTTCACGGCCATTTGCAAATTGCGTCAAACTTCCTGGAACCTGATTGGTGTTCACTGCGCTAGTGTAGTTTGATCCAACAACGCCATCTGTTGACAGAAAAGATTTACTAAAAAAACACTCATTCAAAAAAGAACCGTCTGCCGACCACTAAAGATCGACTAACATTCGAAATTACTGGACTTGCGATCTTTGGATTGGCACGAAATAGGGTGCGGTACGGTTCATACGAGAACCCCGTAGCGTGACGTCAAACTGGGCGTGAGTACCAGAGTGCGGGAACTTTAAAAATTATGAGATAAATACACTAATATTTATTATTTTCGAATAGTTCAATAGTAAACCTGATATTCAATTATGGAAATATTATAATTGCATTAAATATTGTCACAAATATGCACTCGATAGTCTAGCAAAACTCACAAAACTTTCAGTACGAAAATTAATCGAGAATTCTTCGATCGCCTGCTCACGTTCCAAAACAGGCAGAATAATGTAAATGTTTTTCAATTTCGTTGGAAATTTTAATTAATACTAATACTATGTTTTTTAGACAGTAAATCATTCAAAATTCATTAAGACAGAGAAGTTTATTCTCAATTCTTCCCATTGATGAGGAAAGGCTAAACAAATAGATTGATAAGTAAAGTATTGTAACTTTAATAGTAAAGGATTGGTCGGTGATGTCTTATAATATTCTTATAATATTTCTTATAATTTTTGAATTCTTGAATTGTACTGTATTTTAATTTAACTGCTTGTCATATGAAATTCAATGTAAACTTTGTAAATTTTAATTTTGTTATGATCATATATTTCCATTTTAATTTTTATTATTGATTATACAAGTGCTGTGCACACCTATAAGTGACAAATTCACCACAAAGCTGGTTGATATAGAATATACTTAATGTAATGATTTAGTGAATAAGTCGTTGGTGTGTCAATAAATAAATAAATAAATGTTTTTCAAGTAGGTAGTGTCATCATCCGCCTAGCCTATTCCTAACTATATTGGGAACGGCTTCCAGTCTAACCGGATGCAGCTGAATACCAGTATTTTACATGGAGCGACTGCCTATCTGACCTCCACAATCCAGTTACTGGGTAATACGACACCCCTTGGTAAGACTGGTTGTCAGACTTTCGGGCTTCTGGCGACCCGTAACGACTGTCAAAGGTATTGTACATGAATGACAGCCGGGACCAACGGCTTAACGTGCTTTTCGAGGCACGGAGGGGTCTTGGTATGTAAAGATGGTCACCCATCCACGGACCAAGCGCGGCAAGCGTAGCTTAATCTGATCGATGCACCCGTGCGGCTGTTATTCCTTAGCCACATGCCCCTTTCAAGTAGTGTGAAAACTGCTTAATATTTTTTGCCGCTGCCAACTCTATACTACTAAACGTCAATAGCAATTAAAGCTGTGATTGGCGGAACATTTTAATTCTATTTCCTGATTCGTCAACATTCCCGCTTGCGCAGTTTGCCAATCGCTGCCTTTGTGTTTTCTTGTCAATTTGTCATTTTATCAGTGAACAGTGTGAACACCATTGTACAGTCAGCTGCATTGTTTATTATTGTAAAATAATAAATAATAGATGCATTTAAATTGTGCGCGAGTGTCGTGTAACGTGTTAGCATAATAATATTTGTGTTAAAATATTCGCTGAATCCTTGAGACAGGATTTTGTTGATGTGTAATCATTTAAATTTGGTGCGTTAGTGCGTATTGCAGTAACTTACGATCATTCTATTGGTAAGTAATAAATTACTGACGTGCTCTGGTACATTTAAAGAATAAATAAATTCCGTGGTGATTTTCCTAAAGATTTAAATGATGTTCTTGTCTTGTAAGAATCTGATTAGGTAAAAGTATTACGCATTGGTGCCTTTCCCTTTCTACAAAAGTTTTAAACATCTGATCTGATCAACTTTATTGTTGTTTTATGTAACGCTAAGTTTAAAGTTTATAGTAATTTAGCTTGCATATTACGAGACCAATGAAGCACGCTTTCATTGAGATGATTTGTAAATTGCAATTTAGTTACGAAAAGTGATTTTTATTTCAATTTTAATTCAGATATCTAGTAGTTACCACAGTTTGCGCAGTATTTAATTAGTACCTAAATTTTTGTTTTGACAGCTGATTGAATTGTTAACTAAGGTAATATGAATATATATTTTCTAGTCCAGTGACATTCTGGCTCTCGTCAGAGAGTAGTATATTCTTTGCATTCTGGCATTGGTGATTTGAGTTTGTAACACATTATCTTGGAGGAGGGCGACCATAACTTTTAATGATTTTAAACTGAAGATCACGTCTAAAACAGTAATGTTAATGATTTGGATAAAAATATAGGTACGACTTTACTTTACCAGCCATCGATTTAAGGGGTGCGAAGGGGTGGGGAGGGAGAGGGGGGGGGGGGCGTAGAACCCCCCCTATGAAGGAAAAATTGCGAAGCCTCCCCCTTTTTAAGATATGATTTTTTTAATATTCAAACCTAACTTACAAACTGCACTATAACTAAAAAAAAAAACGCGTAACGGATCTAAATTCGTTTCCAAACAATAATAAGATCAATGACCCTTTCAAGGTCAAGGTCAACACCCCAAAAGTCAAAGTTAAACCAAAATATAGTCAAATCTTGGAATATTACCTTTTGACAAGCTCTGAGGTCAAGGGCATCAAGGTTAATAACATATGTCTCGAAGTAAGGCGTGGTCGACGGAGCCCCGCTTCGCGGGGCTCCTACTTCTGAGTGGTTTAAAAAAAATAACCACGAAGGAGATGGCGGGGTCTTTCAGACCCTGCCATCCTCTTCTAACCTAACCTGTCCGAGTCGGGGTGCCCCAAGTCCCAAACTCGCTTCACTCGTTCTTGCATCCTAAGTTCTCATTTTATACGTAAACGCTCTCAACTGCTAGGGACATACGTTGACTATCAGGACGACGACCATGTACAGGAGTATTAGTGTTCTGTGACCATGTGAAGTGACACTTGACAGTGACAACACAAAATGGCGTTGTTTTACGTTTGGTTTCACATACCGGCAATAATCGGTAAATTATTTATAAGTGTTAATTTAATAGCACTAACTTAAATCAGCGAAATATATGTTTTATAATGAAATATGCGTAAAATGTTCGTCAAAATGTAGGGAACAGCAGATTATCACTACAATGCGTGTTTATTTCATCATTAATAAGAAGTAAAACATTTTAGTACGTTGACCTTACGTAAAACGAAACGTTTAATGGCGAGACAAAATGTCAAAAGTGACAAGATATTGCTAAATTTTTACGATTTTGATTATTTTTTTCTCGTAAACCATTTATCTGCGCAACTTAAAACTTCACGAGGGGGCTTCTATTAATATGATCTTTCTGTAAAAAAAAAATGGACTCCCAACTCGATGGCTGGTAAAGTAAAACTTAGCCAAAATATATGTTAAATTAGAGCATTTTCTTAATAACATAAATGATAATGATAAATGATTTTATTTCTGTAAGTAGGTTTATACAAACACTTTTACACATCAAACTTTTTTTTTTTATACTAGATGAGGCCAGCAGCATCTGTGAATATTTTAGATTATGTTTATAAAATTATGTCATAGTGCAATTAATTTGTAAAATTATGTCTAATGTGGATAAAAAACTGAGATTCACGCTAAAACTTTTGGGACATTTCAGTGGATATGGACTTTTATGTTTTAAGAATGATTTCCCTGCATAGTCTTTGGCCTTAAGGATCTAATATACAGCATCGTCAGCATCTATTAAGTACTAAATTTAAAAACCATAATGTCTGGCTATAAAAAAAAAACTAACCACCCACATAACAAAAAAGGCCTTTTGCAGCTGTTTGTTAATATAAAAAAATAATTAACAAACATTTAATATAATAATCAATTTATAACATTATTTTGATTCAGTTAGGTAGGTGTTATCATGAATGAATGAATAAACTTGTTTCCTTGTCTTGGGGAGCAGTTTTCTAAATTTCAAGAAGTCATCTTGATCACAGCAACCTTGAGTACCTAAAGTCATCAATCTCCTGCCAATACACCATTTTAATTTGGGGTAGGCACTGCAATTATAAATTTTCTTCTAATACAGCTTTTAGCAATCATTTCAGCGTTTCTTTTCTTCCTAACTATAATAATTAATCTTTCATACAATCTTTATTTGGTCTGCCTCTTTTTTTTTAACTGACTTCACAAAAGAAATAGGTTATACGTTCGTCTGTACGTATTTTTTTGAAAATTCTGTTTTCATTTGGTTGAGGAAGCTTGCATGGTGGTACTATATAAATTTTATTAACTTTGCTTGTTTTTGAGTTAGCTATGATAATTGTGTATCTTGATAATGTTATAATACTTCCTGTCACTGTTGTTCACATAGAAAGTATCTACGAATTGGTTTGGGGTAGGTACCTACTACTAAAAAGTGAAAAATAAAAAACTTTTTTACAAAAAAAAAAAAAAAACTTCCAAAAAAAAAACACTTTAAAGTTAAAAATAAGTTAAATTTTACTGCATTGTCGGTCATAAGTATGTTGGTGGAAAAAAAGTTTGTAGTGTTTGTAGTTGTTGACTGCCTCGTTGGTCTAGTGGTCGCAAGCACTACTGCTGAGCATGAGGTCCTGGAAATCCCCAGGTCGGGCTAAGTGTTATTGGGTTTTCTATCTGGAATTTCTCAGTAGCAGCCCATAGTCTGGATTTGTGCCCGGTAGATGGCAATAGGCTCGCCCCCTATTACATGGGACTTAAACATAACTGGCGAAATGTGGGTATACTATAGGTACACCTCTGCCTAACCCTTCGGGGAAACAAGGCGTGAGGTTATGTTATGATGTTATGTGTTTTCATAATCATAATCATATTTGCAATAAGTATTGGTGGTTCTTTTTTAAGTTTTTTTTAACCATCCACATTCACTTTTCTTTTTTTGTGAATGTGAATAATTAAAAAAAAATTTATGTTTAAAACATTCCCCTGGATTGTATCTAATAATTTCGTCCGAAGGTGGTCAGCGATAAATCAGTGGTCAGTAATTAAAACTGGTTATATACTCGTAGGTATGTAATATATATGTTTTATATCTCTTTGCGAAAGTGATTCACAGCTACTCTGTTCTGTTCGTGGTAATATAAATAGTTATGCAAAAATTATGAAAGAAACAGTGTTGATTAGCCACGGTTTTAGAGGTGGGCGTTCACGAGGCTAAATGGTCCGACTTGTCATAGTGAATCGAAATTGGCGTATTTAATTCACTCCTAACTCCTATAATGCCTGAGGAATACAATTTTTAAGTAGGTATCTATATAGGTACAAATAGTTGGGTTATGTGTTCGATCATTCGATCAGTTGAGGAATTGCTACCTACACCAAGGCATCTGTCCCACAAGCGATTATTAACGAGAAGCGAGTAGAGCTAGCAACTAAAAACGAGTTAACGAGCAGCGAGTGTGCGACGGCAACGAGCGATTACTCGCTGTTATGCGTATGTACTAAGCGTGAGTCTCTCAGCGACTAGCGAGCGTTCTGCCCAGTTCTGCCCGCCAAGCAAGCGTCGCTCTTGTCGCTGCGACAAACGAGTAGGTACTCGCCGGCCGACGATGTGGACAGTCAGCGATCAACTATTAATATATGTATCTCTTTTACTTACACGGGACCTACAATCTATTGTACCGTCGCGGACATACGTGGTGAACCACTTTTCAACCTTATTACCGTCGAACAGTGGTTCACCGCAAATGTCCGCGATGGTACCTACGTTTCTTGAGCGATACAATCGTAGATAGCCAGTCGCTTCCTCGTCGGCGGTGGGACAGGTGCTTAATTAGGAAGTCATCGACCCATAATTATGTACCTATTACGTAAGCTTCCACGAGCTGCTGCGATATCCCACGGTGGATAATCGGCCCCACCGCCATCTTGCTGTCTAATATTTGTACCATGGTTTGAGCTATTCTTGAACCCACTCTCGCGCCGAAAAGACAAGATAGACCTTCGACGTACGTAAGCGAACGTTCCCGATCGACCACTTTTCAACCTTATTACTAAGAAAATAAGGGCGAAAAGTGGGTGACCGGGAACGTTCGCGGGTGTACATGCAGTTTGTTTGCGAAGCCCCCACGCAAAATAATCCCGCATACTTTAATGTCTGGCCTCTTAACGGAATGGTTGCCGAGAAACGGTAGAAGGAGCGTTGGCAGACCAATGACTAGGTGGGTAGACGACCTACAGAAGATCGCGGGGAAGACCTGGATGAGACTCGCACATACCAGGGAAGCATGGCACAAAAGGGAGGAGGCCTATACTTAGCAGTGGAACAAGACTGCCACGATTATGTATATCTGGTATTTTATCCAGCCTCACTACAGGTTAAAGACCATAAATAAACTCTTTAAGTCATAGAATTCCATGACACAATATCGACGAAAGATTTGATGATGCTTTCCATACAGGGGAATGTGACCATGCCTTTACGTTTTCACGTCCTAAATAAATAGATCCCATCATCGTCATCATTTCAGTTGAAAGACGTGCACTGCTGGACGTAGGCCTCCCCTAAACACCGCCACTTCGACGGGTTCCGTGCTTCTCGCATCCAGCGGATTCCTGCGGCCTTCACCAAGTCATCGGTCCACCTTGTGGGAGGCCTTCCAACGCTACGTCATCCGGTACGCGGTCACTACTCCAGAACCTTTTGGCCCCATCGGCCATCTGTTCTGCGAGCAATGTGCCGTGCCCAGTACGACTTAAGTTTGGCGATTCATCGTGCTATGTCGGTTACCTTGGTTCTCCTGTGGATCTCTTCATTTTTGATTCGATCACGTAGCGAAACTCCAAACATAGCCCGCTCCATTGGCCTTTGGGTGACTTTAAGCCTTCTAAGGCGGCTCATTGTGAGCGACCACATTTCAGTGGCATAGGTCATCACGGGCAGCACGCACTGGTCAAAGGCTGTCGTCTTGAGACACTGGTATATGAGACACAGCCGTCAGCCGAGTCGTATTCGACGATTGACGGCATTTGACATAACCTTGGTTTTGTCCATGTTCATTTTAAATTGTTAAGATGTTTCCTGTGCAATTTTGGAGTCGCTGCCTCAATTTTTATTATGACAGTAGCACGAAGTCTCGAGAAAAATGGTGACGAATCTCGTAACAATGAAACCTAAACATAATATGTGGGCGTCCAAGCAAAACGGGTCCAGTAGTGTGGGGTATTGAGTTAAGACCAGTTTCGGTATCTAGAATAGTCAATTGATAATAAGGATTAAAAAAATATTAACTGAAATTGAAACTGAAAAAACTTGATTTCAGAAAAAGCATTTTCAAAGTTTGATTTTTGGTAGTTGGGACTTATTTTTATAGTACATTTTTTGGTACTTAGAAACATCATATAAAGTCATTTACTATATGAACTGATAGATAATTGAGAATTAATTAATAATTAATTAAAATCGAGAAATGAAAAGAGAAAAAAAGAGACTGCTTCGTTGGTGAAGTGGTCGCAAGCGCTACTGCTGAGCATGAGGTCCTGGGTTCGATTCCCGGGTCGGGCAAAGTGTTATTGGGTTTTTCTATCTGGAATTTCTCAGTAGCAGCCCGGAGTCAGGATTTGTGCCCAGTTGATGGCAATAGGCTCGCCCCCTATTACATGGGACTTAAACATAACTGGCGAAATATGGGTGTACTATAAGTACACCTCTGCCTAACCCTTCGGGGAAACAAGGCGTGATGTTATGTTATAAAATCGAGAAATGCAATTTTTCACCCAACTTTACAAAACTGCGTAAGTAGGATATCTCGGAAACTAAATGCCGAGAACTGGACCCTTTTTGCTTGGACGCTCACATAATATGTTTAGCTTTGGGAATCCTTTAAAATAATATTTTAAAGGATTCCCAAATATATATAATGTCATGAAGCCGCAACAATTACTTAATTAAACAAACACTTTGTAAACGTATCGTACGTACTTTTGTTTTGAAATGATAAGATAATGTATTCTTTGTTTCTTTGTACGAGCACAGTTCGATTCGGTTACCGTTTACAAACTAAATTGGACCCTGTTTAGTTGGTAGTGCGAATAATTTTCAATTGCCTGTGTTTATTCGGTGTTAGTCACTCTATTATGTATATTTTAGGTATGGTTTAAGAGTACGTGTGTACTAAGCGTATTGTAGTCTTCTACGGTATTCATGGCTGACTGATTAATCCACGACACATTTGAACACAAAGAAAAAAAAACAATAGTAATGATGACTGGGTAAAAAAAAAAAGAAATTCTATTTAGTCCGTCAGTCAGATAATAAAAAAATACTTAGTTAAACGCATTAAAGTTGTGGGGGGTCGCTATGTCATCACAACTACATATATGTATAAAATCTAGTAAGGCGTGACGTCGTGCCACATATTTTATCTCAATGTATCGCCGTAATTTTTTGATTAAGTACGTAAAAAAAAAGAAAAAATACGTGTCCAGTATTTTTTAATAATCTACGAGCTTTAAGCCGAATACTGCTGGATATAAGCCTCGCCAATAGCGGAGTACGGAGCTTGACATCACAAACTGTACCGGTCATCAAAAATCCAAAGATTTAAAATCGTCAATCTCAGCGTTGTTGGGTATGGCAAAGGTGTCAAAACGAAACAAAAACGCGGCGCGTCTTTTGATGTGGCAGGGGGGCGAATCTACGATTGAAATCTTTGCAAAAATCACACTACTAGAAATTTATAATAAATGATTTGATTTTATTTTTGATTGCCGTTTCCGGGTCTCGACTCAAGAAAGCGGCTGTTCATCAAGTTAAAATCAATTAAGTAAGTACCCTAGGTCTTATTTAAATTCAGACGTCTACGTTGTTATCAAATGGCTAAGTAATCTAGTAGGTACTCGTATATTATGTTATAGTATTTGTTGTTTTAAAAAATACTGGAAAACAAAGGAATGAGAAGTCACCAAAGTCAGCTTTTTTTTATAAAATTTTGTTCCGAAGAATTTTTGTACTTCCCATTGACCTGTGAACTTGTGGTGATAATGTTTATTATTACGTATATTTTACTAACAAATACAATATGTTGATAAATCACTGCTTATGAATAATTCTGCCATTCGGACGCGGACGGCCAAATAATATATTCTATAGCTGGTACGGAACCCTAAATGTGCGAAGTCCGACACGCAATAACTTGGCCGGTTTTTTTCTAAATGAAATAAAAGAAAACAAAACTAATACCTATTAGCAATTAGCGTGCATGGATCCACGCGACGGAACGTGCATGGATCCACGCGACGGAACGTGCATGGATCCACGCGACGGAACGTGCATGGATCCACGCGACGGAACGTGCATGGATCCACGCGACGGAACGTGCATGGATCCACGCGACGGAACGTGCATGGATCCACGCGACGGAACGTGCATGGATCCACGCGACGGAACGTGCATGGATCCACGCGACGGAACGTGCATGGATCCACGCGACGGAACGTGCATGGATCCACGCGACGGAACGTGCATGGATCCACGCGACGGAACGTGCATGGATCCACGCGACGGAACGTGCATGGATTCACGCGACGGAACGTGCATGGATCCACGCGACGGAACCTGCATGGATCCACGCGACGGAACGTGCATGGATCCACGCGAGACACAATGGCTTTTTAATTGTTTCAGTAATTAGCATACGAAAAGTTTATTTTACCGGTGGAAAGTAGTAAATACAATCAGATAACATTTTATAAAACGTGCTCATTGTTTACAAATGGAAGAATATTATATTATTTGCTACGCTTGCCGCGGTTGGTTCGCGAGTGGGTGACCATTCATAACATACCGAAGCCTCTCCGTGCCTCGGAAGCCGTTGGTCCCGGCTGTTATTCGTAGATCTTTGACAGTCGTTACGGGTACTCAGACGCCCGAAAGTCTGACAACCAGTCTTGCCAAGGGGTGTCGTGTTTCCCAGTTACTGTGTTGTAGATTGTGGAGGTCACCTGCATCCGGTTAGACTAGAAGCCGACCTTAACATAGTTGGGAAAAGGCTAGACAGATTGATTGTCTGGCTTTAAGGGTCAGGGAGATATCTTGGGGCACTTGATTCATGGCTCGTTACTGTAAAAAGTTACTTCAACTTTTGCGCCAGTACCTAGAAAAAATGGCGACATAGGTAGGTTTTACTGCAAGTTGATGATCAATGTCCGTTGGAGCTGGACGAGAGCCCAGCTGCCAGCTGCTGCTGCTGTGTGTGTTGCTGCAGCTGGCTGTGCTGGTCTGGTAGAGGCTCTTTTAATATAAAAGCTTACAAGCATCCTATCCTTCCTACTAATATTACATATAAACTCGAAAGTTTGTGTGGATGGATGGAAGTTTGTTACTCTTTCACGCAAAAAGTACTGAACGGATTTGGATGAAGTTTGGCACACAGATATTTTATAACCTGGATTAACACATAACATACTTTTTATCCCGGTATCCCCACGGAATCGAGACTTATGCGGGTGAAACCGCGGGGCGCTGCTCGTAACTAATAATTTGATTAACCTTGTGTGCCCTACACAATGCATGTCATACAAATCTATTTATTTCGTGACCATGACAGAACACCTGCCCTTTCACCGTAGCTCATCGTACTGCGGTTAGATATCCATTTTGGTATGAAGAACAACAATTTGTACGATTGCAATGCGGTTTGCATTGCAATCGTATGAATTGTGTTGTGGTTCTGGGGGCCAACCACCACCTCTTAAAGCAGTATTATTTTAAGGTTACTGCAGTGTGAAAAAGAGATGGAGCTATACAGGACGTGTAGCTCCATCTCCTTTCCACACTCAAGTAAGATTAAAATAATACTGCGTTAAGAGGTGATGGTCTAGCTCCAGGTCTGTCTGTTTGTTCCGGCTAATCTCCGAAACTGCTGGACCGATTTTGACGGGGACTTTTGCAGATAGTTGATATTATAAGGACAATAAGGAGTAACTTAGGCTACTTTTATTTTAGAAAAAAAAAAATTAGGGATCCACGCAAAAAAATTAAAACGCATGAAATTGTGAACAAAATCATTGGTAATTAGTTACCATATATTTATAAAATAAAAAGACCGCACTGCCGCATTAGGTAGGTACTTACGCACATCTGTAATGATAGTTGTAAGGGAGATTTCAATAAATAAAATTTATCTTTGGTGCATTAATAACTAAAACAAAAGCCTCCAAGACGAGCTTGTACGTCCGGCTCACCCTTCACCCTCGGGAGTCAGTTCTCTTGTTTAAACTCAAGTATCCGATATCCGTGGTAACTTCACCTGCGTTTGTCCATCAATCAAACCAGTGTTATTCATACATAGCTTGAATAGAATTTATTTCAACCAAGATATTAGATTTTATTTGCTGCGATAACACGAAGCTATAATTTTGCATATCATTGATTGGTAGATACAATTACCATACACATTGATCGTGTGCCGGCAGAATGCATAAATAATGTAATATTCATTGTAACATTAATACTGACTAATAATGTACCTATGTTTCATGCAATTTGTACTGTTGGACTACTATTTGTGAACGTGGGGTGGCCATGATATAGGTACAACGGATTTATGGTGATTTAAATTGTAAATTCCAAGGCTATGTGCTTTGTATAAAAAATCTGTGTAGTTTGATGTCTCAAGCTATGAGATTTATGATAGACTAGCTGTGCCCCGCGACCTCGTTCGCGTGGGTGTCGTAAGATCCACAATATAATAAAATATAAAACTCCCTCGTCCGACCCGTCGCGTTGAGTCGCCTGCCCGCGCTATTACTTCGTTTTCGCTTAGTCTTCTTTCAGCCTTTTTCTTTTTGCTCAGCTCCTAAGGGTCGTAGCTTGATGTTAAATAGCCTATAAATATCCTCGAGAATTGGGCTACCAAATGCAAAAAGAATTTTTCAAATCCGACTTTTTGTTCATAATTTCATGGGTTTTAATTTTTCGCGCGGAACCCTAATTATTTTTCTAAAAAGTAGCCAAGTTACCCGCCGTAACATCAGCTATCTGCCAGTGAAAGTCCCGTCAAAATCGGTCCAGCAGTTTCGGATTAGATTAACCGGAACAAACAGACAGACAGACAGACAAAAATGTTAAAAATTGCTTTTTTTGTTATAAATACCGTATATACTTTCATATGCATTTAGTAAAAAGTTGTTATTTTGACATTACAAACAGACACTTCAATTTTATTTAAGTATAGATAGACTAACAGCGCCTCGCGGTTTCACCCGCATAAGTCTCGATCCCGTAGGATATCGGGATAAAAGTATTTTATGTGTTAAACCAGGTTATAAACTACTCGCATCTTTGTGCCAAATTTCATCAAAATCCGTTCAGTAGTTTTTACGTGAAAGAGTAACAAACATTCATCCGTCCTCGCAAACTTTCGCGTTTATAATATTATTTTATAGTTTATGATAGATCTAAATATTGTTTTTTGATTTTACAAGACAGTACGAATTTGTACACAATCGCCATCCCTTTAGTCTTCAGGCTAGTGAGAAGAAACTGCTCCACAAGCCACAAACTCGTCTTGTTGTTGTCTTACCACATGTTACTAACTAACAATGTGATTATTATGATTGAATATAAATGCCCCTTGTAACCAACTCAAAAAAAAAACACTCCATTATTTTCTGTTAATTATCAAATAAAACAATGGTCTGCCGCTATTATGTTATGTTCTCATATTCGTAATAATAGACATTGTGTTGCTACAAACAGGGAACAGTACCTAATAATATGTCAGTATGCAAGGCCTTCACATTTTTTGCATAAAATATGTAAAGGTCGGTGCTGATAACGTTTTTCTTTATCAAATGCGTGATTTCCGGTATGCATAATATAAGGTCATAAATTCTAATGAAAATGTAATTTCTTTTTTCTAAAAATATTCAAATTAATTTAACTGCATGCAACCTTCACTCCTATACTGTCTTCCAGAGCCAGAACAAAATGCTTCTCGCAAGTTTTCACTTTACAGAACTTGACAGTTTTTTTTAAGGAAATAAAAGGGAATTTCTGCTTTCATAATTATGCTACTGTTGTAGAAATCTTGTTCCTTTGCATGAATGAAATAAACTATACAGTATGAATGGCGCAACCCAGAATGTCAAAAAGAACACAATCTTCTGCAAAACTACAGTTTACATAAAACAAACACTTCATTACAAAACTAATGTTTATTTATTTCTAAACGTACACCAATAGCTTCTGTATTATTATTATAACTAGCTTCGTCCACGACTTCGTCCGCGTGAAATGTCACATCGCATCGCCCGCCCGCGCCATTACTTCGTTTTCGCTTAGCGTTATTTCCAACTTTTTTCATTTTGCTCGGCTCCTAAGGGGCTTAGCGTGATGTTAAATAGCCTATAGCCTTTCTCAAGAATCGGGCTATCAAATGCAAAAAGAATTTTTCAAATCCGACTGGTAGTTCAAGAGATTATCCCCTACATACAAACTTACAAACAAATACCTCTTTATAATATTAGTATAAAAGTATAGGTAACATAAAAATAGCCTCGGACTTACTCACTACACAGTCGCCGATTACAGGTTAACTAGCATTCTTAGAAATACATGATAACCAGTGATCGGAATAGGTAGTGCTAATTTGCCTAAACTTCGAAGAAGGAAGTAACATAGAGTGGATAATACCTCCTCTAAAATCCCGGAATAATTTTAATGACGTTTAAATCCCGGGATTTAAAAACCACGAATTATTTATTGGACTTTATTAAAAAGATAGATAGATAGATAGAATACTCTTTACTATGTGCACCATAAAAATTACAGATATACTTGTGTGTGTGTGTGTGTGTGTGTGTGTGTGTGTGTGTAACCCTAAAAATGTTATGATTTTTCAAATCAATAATTTGTAACTACAAATAAAGTCCAATATTCGTGGTATAATTCGTGGTTTTTAAATCCCGGGATTTAAACGTCATTAAAATTATTCCGGGATTTTAGAGGAGGTACTAACCACTCTGTGTTACTTCCTTCCTCGAAGTTTAGGCAAATTAGCACTACCTATTCCGATCACTGATGATAACACACGAAAATAATAAAAACTAGTGGCTCCAGAATTCAGTTATGGCAAAATACTTCTTAAACTTAAAAATAAGAACATATAGCAGCCTGTCCCAAAGTGGGCGATGACGCCCCCTTGTGGGCGCTGCAGGCCTAAAGGGGGGCAGTAAAAGACCCAGAAAAAAAAATGGGGGCGTTGCGTAGAGGCTTAGGGAGCGATTTGTAATTTCATCTAGGTAGTGGTTTTTAAATAGGTGAAAAAATGGGAGCGCTAAAAAATAATTTATTCTCAAAGTGGGCAGTAGACAAAATAAGTTTGGGAATCCCTGACATATAGGAATATAAAGTTACAAAATTAATATTAAATCAGCAGTCTGCCTCGTTGGTCTAGTGGCCGCAAGCGCTACTGCTGAGCATGAGGTCTTGGGTTCGATTCCTAGGTCGGGCAAAGTGTTATTGGGTTTTTCTATCTGGAATTTCTCAGTAGCAGCCCGGAGTCTGGATTTGTGCCCGGTAGATGGCAATAGGCTCGCCCCCTATTACATGGGACTTAAACATAACTGGCGAAATGTGGGTGCACTATAGGTACACCTCTGCCTAACCCTTCGGGGAAACAAGGCGTGATGTTAAGTTGTATGTTATTAAATCAGCTATATTATTATCCTTGAGAGAGACATTAACTAGGTATAGCAGCTAAGTATTGCCAGTAATCGTGCGTGTCCTGAATACTCCTCGACGCGTGGTGCCTGTATCGATGGCATGCAACTCTACGTTCCGGAGCGGTCGTTAGCGGATGGACTGGCATCTACTTTTGACTGTTCATCCTGCAGCTTAGGGTGCAGGATTCAATTCAATTCATTTATTGCATCAAATATGGTATGGGATGAACAGTCAAAAGTAGATGCAATCAGACGCAATAGAGACAGACGCAATTAGTGGCTTAGTGGCCACTATTTTCCATTTTAAGGATTAGGTACAATAAAACATAACAATGTAAAATTACTGTTTGTAATAATACTAACGTATTGTCTTGTGGAGCAACAACGTAACATGCTTATTTTCTGCATTTTCATTGTAAAATAAAATGAATAACCTAACAAACGATGAGGGCGCCACTGCGCGCGCGGATATTTTTACCAAATCATTAGCACTACTCGTTTAGACGTGATCTTCAGTTTAAAATCATTAAAAGTCGATTATCGTCGCCGTGATTTTTAGAGGCTCGTTTAATTTACCTTTGTAGAATTGCAATTCAATGTGCGGCACTTATTTATTTATAAATCTATATATTAGGTCCTTACGTATGAAATTGGCGTTTTGTACGGGAGGAATAAGATAAGATAAGATATTTTATTTTGCAAATACGGGTACAAGTCATGGTGGTACATAATATAAATACAGAAACAGCCATATTTTGCCAATTACAAGGCATGCAAAAGTACAAGAGATTACAATTAAATTTAGATACTATTCCATTACATAATATAATTCTAGTTCATCATTCACTAATAAATTATCAATGTTCAACTATTCAATTAATTCAATACCTAAAATAATTTTGATTCATCAGTCAATAATATAATTAATGTCACAATTTCTAATAGTTATTTAAATACCATATATAAAATAGTCAAACAATTTCTTTTTCCAATAACAAATCTTCAACCCTATAATAAACTTTGTCTACTAAAAAGTTCCGAAGTCTTTTTTTGAATAATGTAAAATTATAGTCTTTCCAACAACTTGGTATTTTGTTATATATCACCGGTGCCATGCAGCAGACACCCTTGCGCATCAGAGTTGTTCTAGCACTAGGGATACATAGGCTATAAAAATAGTAATAGTACTTTATAGGAATATAAAGTAATTTTTTTTTTTTTGTAAAATATATTTAATTAATCAAAGTATGCACCGTTGTTATCTATGCACTTTTGCCATCTCATAGGTAGTTCATTGATCCCTTTACTAAAAAAACCATGGGGGCGAGAATCAATAAACTCTTTGACCGGCGGTTTGGACTGCCGCATAGGAGTTGAATTTTTTTCCTTGTAAGAAGTTGTCCAAATTCCGGAAAAAATGGTAATCTGTTGGAGCAAGGTCCGGGGAGTACGGTGGATGGCGCAGACATTCCAATTGTAGCTCATCTAACTTAGTGGTTGTTTGTTGTGCAGTGTGTGGTCTTGCGTTGTCGTGAAGCAGCAGTGGCCTAGAGCGATTGACCAATCTCGGTTGTTTAGCAGCTAGTTCTTCCTTTATGGTTTGCAGTTGCTGACAATAGATAGCTGCCGTAATCGTTTGGCCAGATTTTAGAAAGCTGTAGTGAACGACACCGGCGCTAGTCCACCAAACACTCACATGTAACTTTTTCTGAGTCAATTTTCGTTTAGGGCAGGATTTGGCTGGGTTTCCAGGGTTCAGCCATTGCGACGAACGCTTCCGATTATCGTACAGTATCCACTTTTCATCACAAGTAATGATTCGATTTAAAATCCCTTCATTATTGTGTCGGTTGAGCAAAGTAACACAGCAGTCGACGCGTGTTTGCAAGTTCGATTCACTCAACTCATGAGGTACCCATCGTTCAAGTTTTTTTACTTTCCCGGTTTGCTTCAAGTGGATTAATACAGTTTTATCAGTTACCCCGAAGCCTGCAGCTATCTCTGAAGTGCTTTGTGATGGATCCGCTTCCACAATAGCCTTTAATTCTTCATTTTCCACTTTGGTCTCCGGCCGTCCACGGGGTTGGTTCTGAAGGTCGAAATTTCCAGAACAAAAACGTTGAAACCAAAAACGCACCGTGCTTTCTTTTGCGACACCAGCGCCATACACATCATTAATCCTTCGAGCTGTTTCTGCAGCACTGGTGCCACGGTAGAACTCGTACTCGTAAATATACCGATATTTCATGTTTTCCATTGTGCGGTAATAAGCGACGCCAAAGAAAAAAATAATGAGGAAAAAACAAATGAATGACTGTTTTCAAAACTCAAATGTACCAGCTAAATGAATTTATAAATTTGAATTTGGAATTCTTAACCAAAGAGGAGATATTTCAGATCAAAGTGGCCAGTACGACAAACCGCTAATTTCATATGTAAGGACCTAATATTATAAATGAATGTCACTTTTTGTTCGGAAAAACGGAAAGTGCCCTATGTCTGCGTGACCGCGCGTTCAGGTTCACCGTACAAAAAGTAACATGCACGCGACGATCGCGCGGCCTTAGTGTGTCTGTGTGAACGCGTTGTGTTTCTCTACGCAACGCTTTTGATTGGGTTTTCACCATCATTTAGAAAATTTATTCCGGAAGGTTTTTGCGTATGTATTAAACTTACATAACTTTAATAAAGAGGGTGTGGTGGGTTTCT
The DNA here is from genome assembly GCA_947568875.1 of Fissipunctia ypsillon. Lineage (NCBI taxonomy): Eukaryota > Metazoa > Arthropoda > Insecta > Lepidoptera > Noctuidae > Fissipunctia > Fissipunctia ypsillon. The sequence goes on from OX387667.1 coordinate 2,176,219, forward strand.
TGGTACTTGCAGCTCTGCCCAACCCTTCGAGGAAACAAGGCGTGATGTTGTAATAATAAAGAAATCTCGATGTTTTGGCAAATCGTAAAAACAATGCGAACCACCCGCGCCCTAATTGCGTAACACACAGTAGGAATCGGTTTCATTTTGACAGTTCAACAACATTCATTGCGTTATTTACATTGTTGAGCAGACAAAGGACCATGCCCATATTAACATGGAGGTGAAAGTCAGCAATGCCATGCAATGCCCAAATTGCAGCTCTATGTCATACGATAACTTATTAACAGTATTTTTATGATATCTAGATTTAATGTCATACAACGTGTAACAGGACGATTGACATTCCTTTAAACCACGTAAAGAGAATCGTGTTCTGTACCCGTAAACAAAAAATCAATCAAATCCAATGAATACTTTAGCCACAGGAAATTATTTTTCATTTTCTTATTTTTCAACATGATGTGGATCTGAGTCCGTAATAATAGGTAAACTTTGCCGCAGCCGCGCCCCGCACCCCGCACCGCACCGTTGGTCAGTGACTTTTCGAAGATAAAGCGTGTTTACTTTGTATGCAGTTGATTCTGCTATTTATTTTGTTTGAAAACTTCAATTTTTTAATTTTCCATTATCTACTAATTTTCGTGTTTTAAAATGTTTCGATGGACTAATACTGTGCTCGTTTTCATTCAATGTCGTACGTCCAGATACACGTTGTATAAAGCACTGATTGAAAAGTTATTGGACGATAAACATTAACTGCCTACTGGTATTGTTTATACATTTTATCGTTTACAGACAGCATTGCTATTAGTTTTCCACTAGGAACTTCAACTTTTCGAAAAATATTAAAAAATATTCATTAAGACAGTCTCAAATAAATACGTAATCTATATTCAAAGCACTATAGAAGGCACACAATATGAATACCTACTATAGTCTACATGCGGCTACTTTTTGTGAAGTTTTATCTTGCCGATCGTGTCAATAATACGCAAATAAAACCGCAACACTAATAGTAGGTATTCGTTATCATCGGTAACAAGTAACAACACTATCACAACGAATGAATAAATCGGCCAAAGGACGTGATTCCAGACCGTTCCAGACCGTAATAAACTGCACTTTTAGTGCATGAATGAATGAATGAAACATTATTTATCATAGGTACTGCAATGTAAACAACTCTTTTTTTTCGTTTTTTTTATCCAGTGCTTGTTAGGTTTCAAAATTAACAACTTAATTCTAGTTTTCATTTATTAGTACAATGTTGTAATTTACTTTATCTGGGCATTTCTGGGGCACAGATGGGCATGGTCTTGTTTCGAACATATGAAGCAATTTGCTTCAAAATCATTCAGATTGCGATTGACAGTGTGTTACGCAATTAGGGTGCAGGTCGCTAGTTTATTACAAACGGCTAAGGTGCTTGACTTAGGTAATACCATCTTGTCTACCAGATCTTGCAAGCGATAAGTTAACAACGTCCTATTTAAATAAACTTAATTGGCTTGCACTCCTGCTGTTGCAAGTGTTGTAACTACAGAAGGATCATAAAGTTAAATGTAACTAATTATGTTCAAACAGCTACAAGTTTGCTCTTAGTCAATTGTGTGCGTAGTCTACTCGACTCATAGTATACACATACAGGATGTAGATGTAAGACGGAAGGCATTCATACTGCAAAGTACAAACACGGATGCAGATAACTGTTTCTGTGTATATCCGGAACAAGGCATCCTTCAGGTGTTGTAGATACTCTTCTAATATTGGTGTTGGCTGGCAGAGGGGAATTCAGATTCAGTGAACGTCTATATACATCTATATTTATAAAAAAAAAAACATATTGTAGTGTCTGTTTGTAATGTCAAAATAACAGCTTTTTACTAAATACATTTCTTTAAATTTTTGTCTGTCTGTCTGTTTGTTTGTTCCGCCTAATCTCCGAAACGGTTGGATCGATTTTGACGGGACTTTCACTAGCAGGTAGCTGATGTTATAAAGAGTAACTTAGGTTACTTTTATTTTAGAAAAACGATTAGGGTTCCGCGCAAAAAAAAATGAAAACCCAGGAAATTGTGAACAAAATCCGATTCAAATAGGGAAGTATTGACATCCACGCGGGCGAAGCCGTGGCAGCAGCTTGTCATTAATAAATCCACCATCTTCAGCCTATCTTTAGCACTGCCACTGCTGCACCCTAATTGCGTAACACACTATCAATCGGAATCTGAATCATTTTGAAGCAAATTGTTAATCCATTGCTTCATAAGTTCGAAAAATTTGTCTGCACGACACGTAAATAAGGCAATGAATGTTGTTGAACTGTCAAAATGAAACCGATTCCGATTGATAATGTGTTACGCAATTGCCCCGCTGGTCATATGCCTCTCCAATCGCATGCAGTTCAACTCGATTCTCGGCAACTCCCATCCAGCAAATTTCTGATTAATAATCTCTGGCTCTGTTGAAAAATCATCATTAGAAGTAAATAAACTCTCGCGTTCTTCCCATGGTGGTAGGCAGAAACTGTAGAACACCACCTGCTACGATCCTTACATACTCCTTTTGCTTCGATTACGTGCGTGTGACCGCTCTCTAGAACATCACCAATAAGATCACTATATGTCTTCCTAGGGCGTCCCCTCCCGGAGTTTCCACTCATATCTGCCCATCATCATTAGAACAAGTTGCAATGAATGGTTCTCAGTTCGTCGGAATTTTTTTTTTTATGTATGTTCCTCGATTACTCGAAGACGGCTGGCCCGATTTGGAAAATTCTTTTTTGTTAGAAAGGGTATACTTTCCAGGTGGTCTCATTGTTCAGGATCTGATGATGGGATCCTGGAGAAATCGAGGGAACTCTTCAAATATTGTAGGCAAACCTATAGCGATTTGGGTACTTTTTTTTTACAGTAACTTGTACATTTGCTCTCGGAAAGCACAATTTGATGGAGTGGAACTGATGATGAAGACCACAGATGGCTACCGGTACAACTCAGAAACAAGTATTTCACGGGGTGGTATTCGATTACTTTAGAAAGGTTGCTAAGCAATTTATGCTCGTCACAATGCATATGGTGAAGTGGAGCTGATGGTGAAGTACCAGAACTCCCCAACAATTAACGTCCCTGCATCGGGAAAGCAATATTTTGTAAACGGTGATGAGCAGTTGTCATTCGGCTATTGTATCTTAGATAAATAATACAAACCGACCGAAAGTGAAAAATAAAAAACTTTTTGACTTCCAAAAAACAGTAGGTACAAAGTGAAAAATAACTTTAATTTCGGAAGTCGGTGGCAAAAACCTAAAATACAGATCTAAAGACACCGAATTCCAAATTTAAAGTTATTTTTCACTTTGCAGTGTTTTTTTTTTTTGCAAAAAAGTTTTTTTGACTTAAGAAGGTATACTTTGCTCGCGTAAATAAATTGCGTTTAGCTTAGTTCTCGTCTGCGTAACATCAATAACAGTAACTAAACTTATCAAATTTCATAATTATGTTTCTGACTGACGAGGAAAAGCAAATACAGAGAAAGAAACTTCACAAAAAACAGTCTTCCCGGAGTTAAAATACATTGCGCGTAATGACCCAAAAAACAGTTAAAAGCCATTAACCGGTTGGTCACAGTAGTTGCTTTCCTTTAAATGTTTGTCGACCAGAACGTGGTGACGGTTTCCGCTGTATTTGATACTGCATTTAAAAAGGTTCGGGCGCGGTAGCATTATGCCGAAAGATTTTCTTTAGTTTGGCTTTGTGAAAACAAAGACTGGTTCGTCATGCATTCTTAAGGAACGTTTTGTTTTTCTAACTGGCTTATTGAAACTTTCAGTCGACAGATTAAGATAAATGTAGGTAAGTACTTTACTTATAGTCTGTTCTAAAAGTAGATAGGTATGTGATAAGAATGTAAACAAATGGAACAGAAAACGTAATAAATAGATTAATTATATGCATACTAAATCCAAATTAGCAATCACCTTAATGATGTTTGTCATTTGAGAATTGAGATTAATTTGATAACCTCAATTTTTGTCGATGATTTTTCAATTACAATTTAATGTTATTCAACCAATAATTGTTGGTAAAAGTGGTGAGATGTAAAGCAAAAAGTATCTAAGGGAAACTACTAGAATTTCTCAGTAGCAGACCGTTGCGGGATGTTCGAAAGAGTTACCGTGGCCCGGCGCAGGTAACAGAAGGAACACGGGTGGGTTTTAGTCAGTAAAAGTCTGACACGCCCTCCCGCTACGCCCAGAGCGGGAGAAGTCATTTGATGATTTCCCATCTACAAAAAAAAGCCCAGAAACCGGATTTGTGCCCGGTTGATGGCAATAGGCTCTCCCCCTATTACATGGGACTTAAACATAACTGCCGAAACGTGGGTGTACTATAGGTACACGTGACACGTCCGTCTGAAACCCTTCGGGGATTACAGGCATGATGTTATGTTATTTGAGTATCTAAGGATCGTAGCAGGTGGCGTTCTGTAGTTTCTGCCTAACCCCATCGGAAGAAGGCGCGAGTTTATGTATCCAAAGTTAAAACCTTAATACATAAATGAATGTGTTACTAATTCCATATAGTGAGTGATTGCGCAAGAATTTAACTTAAACCGGGTTTGTTTACTCTTTCATCAAGTACTTTTAGAACATACCATACCTACTCTCTAATAGGCTTTGTCCAGGTTTTAGACAAACGCTTGTCGTAAGCCGTGTCTTGAGATCTTGACACTTGACAAAAAACAAACGTTATGTAAGCATTTTCTATTAAAGCATTGAATAGAAAGTGAAAACCTAAGGGCAGTGCCAATGGACTTAAAGCAGATTAAAAAAACTTGCTTGTTCGTAGTACAAACATTCATAATATTTGACTTGGTAACAAGAACTGGTTGATTTCCGTTTTTCTACTAACGTGGGCTAGGTTGAACCTTGAGACTTTAGACCCGGGCTTATAAAATAGTTTCTAAGGCAACTTTTTGTTGTCTTCAGTTTTTTGGTAGACAGGTTTTTTGTAGGTACTTACTAGTTTTTGCGTTAGGCGGAAGATTGGACAACGTAAGTCTTCCTGTACATGACGCCGGAGCCGCACCGGCGCCGCGCCGGACCGCATGCTTTACTACAGTGCGGTGTACACGCGGCTCCTTAGCCTTAGCCTTACCTTCTAAGGCTTTGATTTCCCAGGAAAGCGGATCCGTCATGATTATTACGACCATCATGAAAATCTATCATTTTCACCAGTGTTTGACATTAAAGTTCAATAAATTAGTTTAGCGTATAGAGTGGTGAACGCAGTCACACGACCGCGTTCACCACTTTCTTAGGAAACGAAAGCTTTAAAGCTCTTTCAAACAGGCGCGACACGTGACGCGAATCGCGCGTGGTCCAAAGGCACCGCTCATTGCGTGACACGCGGTGCTTTTGTGTCGTCTGCGATTCGCGTCGCGTGTCGCGCCTGTTTGTAGGAGCCTTTAGATTATAAACACAGGTAGCGTTGCTGCAAATATGTCTTACTTTTCTAAACACACTCAGTTCTTTCTCAACTCCGCTGAGACCATATTTTGAGAAAGGATACTTACCACACCTTTGTTTACAGGAAATCCATCGGCCTCTCATGTGCACAGTTGATGCTGTGCTAATTAAGCACTCCGAATCGGTTTGCACGACACAGATTGAGTGCCCAAAACTTCCTGGCCACCTAAACTACGATGGACACTTCCTGAGTATCGCGGGATGTAAACTCATTAAAATATAGACACTCGCTAGACTCTGAACAAAAATGTGGGGTCCTACTTAACCCTGATTACCGCATGTTACTCACTAGGCACGTGTGGCCCTAATCCATTAGGCACCTGTGACCCTAACCCCTTAGGTACGTATGGCCCTAATCCATTAGGCACCTGTGACCCTAACCCCTTAGGTACGTATGGCCCTAATCCATTAGGCTATTAGCCTATTACGATTAGATGATGAGTTCGTGTGTTAAAGCGCTAATAGTATAACAGATTTGTATTATTATCGTTTTGTCCTTGACAGATAGAAAATGATTTGGATTTTTGATATTTCTCGGGACCCTAGGGTCCCGGACCTTTGGAAGGCATATGAGGGGCCGAAGCCAACTCGCAGAGGCCCGTTAGACGCTTTCAATGGAAATGAGGCACCAACCGACGATTATCCCTGTGCGTACTATGCAAGTGCACCCAAGGACAACCCCCGGTTGGTGTAGGACTATTGCAGGATATGGAGACAAAAAAAATTATTGGGCTATGGGTTTGGATGGCTAAAGTGGACTGGTTATATAAAACTATGGAAGGACTGTGGCCCCTGCCTGACCAATGTTTGACAAATACAATACACGGATAAAATGGCAGGGGTTGACTTGCACACTCAACAATGGGCCCCCGGAAACGGTCGCTAGCACATAGTGTCGTAGCGATAAGGGGGCAACATGTCTTGAGGTGCTTAAGAGGAGTGGAGAGGTATTCCACGGCTATCAGAACAATCCCGGAAGTACGGTCAAGATCCCTACCAGCATCTTACTGGATTATTTCCTTCCTCCGAGCACGTTTGCTCATGCGAATCTCTACTCAAGCCAGCCAATAAAGGCAAGAATGAGGTGGAGGTCAGTTCTCGTCAGTGTTCACTCCAGCCGGCCAATAAAGGCAAGCCAGAGATGAGGAACATGACTTCTCCCGGGAGATAGGGTCCGTGGGGTCGCTACTGCCCAACAGCTCGCCACATGCTGCCCTGCGGGTTTCTGTATCTCTCTTGGTCTGGCTCCTCACCCAGTCAACCTAGACCTGTTCCAGCAAACTCTACCGGCACAGACCTAGAGTTCGAAGCGCGCAAGCCCCACCACGACGTCAACGTAGAGATACGGCGATGGGGTGATTTGGATTATTGTTATTAGTTTTGTTTGTCTGGGTGTCCCATGATTTTGTACGTGACTTTTTAAATAGTACCTAACATAACCTAACTACACTGTAGTAACCGAAGACGTGGTCGGAAGCTAGTACTTAATGGAATATTGTGTCCAAAAGGACATGGAGATGGACTAGCACCAATAAAGATTGCTTTACGATCACCAACTAACATAAAGCTGAATCCAGTGGTCATGCATGGGCATCTTTGACTCGATGTTCGTAAGTTCGATGCCGATGTTGCAGATGGATTGCCGAATCCGCTGTTTTACAAAACCGTTAGCTGTTTTACAAAACAGTTCCGTTATGTAAAACAGCTGAACGACAGCTGGATTGTCATTGCGTTACGTATAGCAAAACTGCTACTCACGTTTAGACGTAATGCAGAATGGCTTATCTGTAGTCACCTGTTTTTTATATTTATATAGCTGTCACAATAAGTCTCCTGCAAACAGGCGCGACATGCGACGCGACACAAAGGCACCGCGTGTCGCGCGACGAGCGGCGCCTTTGTGTTGCGCCCGATTTGCGTCACGGGTCGCGCCTGTTTGTAGGAGCCTTAAGCGTTTGGTGTGGCTTCTAATGCTGAATCGGTCGCAATAACTTACCTGGTATTTGTTGACAGGCCTACACTGTCCTCCCATACTTAATAACACTGTAATTTGAAAATATTGTAAAAGCCAATTATTTTTAAAAGAGCAACCGTGGAGTTTCTTGCCGGTTCTTCTCCATAGGAAATGACCAATTGGAACCGTGCACCTAACTTCTGACGTTTCATAAGTGCCCATGTAGGTTTATGTGAAATAAAATATTTTGGATTTTGATTTTAAGGAGGAGGCTAATATACTGCAGAATATATTATCAGGTTAGCACAAAAGTAATGAGACACTTTGTTTAAGTTTTATTATTATTATTACAATACAAAAAACTTAGTCAATGATGTAATCACCATTAGCATCTAAGACTTCATGCCAACGATCCGGCAAAGTTTGGATACCTTTCGCCCAGAATTCTGATGGCTGCTGTGCCTCGAAAATGTGGTTCAATTCCGCCTCTACATCCGAGAAATCATTAAATTGTTTACCCCGCAAATGTTGTTTCAGGGTCCTAAACAAATGATAGTCTGATGGGGCGGGGTCTGGGGAATAAGGTGGGTGGGGTATCGTCTCCTAGCCCAAGTTCTCCAACTGTTGGTGAACGGCAGATGTGACGTGAGGTCGAGCGTTATCGTGTAGTAAAACTACATTGACTCGTCTTCGTCGTTTTTTCTTGATAGCAGCAGATACTTTAGTGAGCTGGGGCGAATTTTCAAAGTTTTAAAGGTCGAGTTTAAATCCCAAAAATTGGACACAGTGGTGAAACTAATGATAGGCCTGGAACTAACAGTTAACTGCAATCAGCTAATCAGATTGATTAATGATACTTCGATCTCGAAAGTTGACTAGGGGCCAAATTGTAACCTGACATTTAACCAACCAATTTCCGAATATACAAGGTGAAGTTTTAAACAGTGTTAATCACGTAAGATTGTACTCATCATTATGAACAACTTTAACTGTGGGACCAAATCCGAAATCGTGAAAAAAAAAGACAGGTGTTCCCTACATTTTGACGATTTATGCGAACATAAATGTAGGGAAAAGCTGATTTATTTTTCGCGATTCCAGGTTTAGTCCCATAGAGTAAAAGTTGTTCATAATAATGAGTACAATGACCCCTTAAGAGATTAACACTGTTTAAAATTATACCTTGTATACAACCTGCTTTTATATGCACTAACTACATAAGCCATTTGCAACACCATCCGCAAATTATATTATCGTTAGGCATGCATAGATGTCAAATGTCACATAGAATTACATACTACCCATATTGAGTAATTTTAATAATTTAAAACCCCAAGGTAAGCAGACACCAGTTCAACCGGCTCGGTAGAAATCACTTTCTAGTAGAAAAGACGATACGTTAAACACTTATTAGCGCCTCTCTCGTTAAGTTTCACTTCAGTAGGTACTTAGGATCGATATGAACGAGTGCGCTGTTTGTGTCAATTGGGTAGGTACTTAGTTTTGCGGTTTTGAAAGTAAAAGGAAAATCTTTTTGGGAGTTTTGGAGATGATGATCGTACAATCCATGCTTCATCCGTAGATGACACATCGATAGTTTCGTACAATTCAACCAATAGGATTATGATGATCACTGTTACCTACCTCTGGATTACCAATCCGATCCCAAAGGTGGTTGTAATGGCAATAAAGGCCCAATGCTCGCATCAATATTCGTAGCTGTTTAAGCAATCCGCGAAAGTAAGTTTAATTGGAAGCTTCATGTCCAGAATCCCAAATTAGTTTGATCTAAGCTAGCCAATAATTGCATATCACTTAATTCTAATATTAGAAATAACTGTGCGTGCGTGATTTCAAAATTAGAATTTTATGCTGCTATGTTTCAACCGATAATTTTGCGCAATCTTGCATACGCTCAAATTGGAGACCTTGCATTATTTTACCTTAACTTTTTTTAGTATTTAATTTTGCAATTGCTTTTACAAAGTCTAGGTTTTTTATGCAGGCCAGATAGACATCTTCACAACAACCGGTGAAGGTTATAAATATTATATCTGAATATATTTTACAGAATGTGTTTTACTCCATTTTTTACGTTCCACCTGCATCTTATTTTTCTCGTATCTGCACGAACTAGTGAGTGTGTAGTTTAATTTGTGATCTTCCTGTGAGAGTCCCAATAAATACTTTTTCTTTATTTCTATTTAAGAATATCTCATGCCGTGGCAAAAGTATTACCCAACCAGCAAGATGGTGGCGAGGCTAAGTTCCCAGGTTGTGTTGCTAACAATTTTAGTATCCGTGTTAGTATCACCACTAGTGGATGCTATTTCGTTCCACCTGCTATGCAAGCCTCTATTTTTAATATAGATTTGTTTCCGATTACAAGAGAAAGGAATTTTACAAAATCGCTGTCTGTTTTTAGAATCATGTTTTATTCAACTCCATTTACATCCATTATAATTTCATAATCTTTGTCCACTAATTTAATTCAACATTATAAAATGTGTCATTGAAAATTATTTTAATATTTCCAATATTATCAGAGTCGATAGTTACAGTCATGTCATCAAATACAATATTATTATGAGTGCTTGAGTTCATAATATTATCACTGCTCATTATGACACATTCGGCATAACTTTTGCACTACTTCCATGATAACTGTTGATAATATTGACCCAGAAAAAATAGTATCACAGCAGCCGTCTATTTTATAAATATAATACTTATTTGTAATTCAATTAGCATTGAACTTGGTAAATCTAGCTCCGTATAAACAAACGAGATGTGCTAAACAAATTAGACATATTTATGTTTCTTTGATCTTGATTGATTTTCGTGAATTTGGAAGACGAGGAAAAACTTTCAAGTATTAGCAGACTTTTTACTCAATTTGTTTGCAGCTTTTCGTCTAGGTTTAGGTTAGGTTACAGGTTAGGGGTAGGTTTATAATACAAAAATGTTTCGAAAGGATGCTTGAAAGATTGATTACATGATTTTTCTCCTGTTTCGCTCACGTACTTTAATATAGTTTATATTTTACCTAAATTCTCGTTCAAAATAGTACCAATATATCCATTTTACAACCTCAAATAACACACATATTGCTTATTTCTTACATTATTGTAAAACTCGCTACATTGCACCATCTACTACGTCGATATGAAAGGAAGTACGCAGACCACTCGCTCGGAAACTGGACGTAACTCCTGAATTATTAATCAGCAAGTGAAATATACTGCCCAGCTTCTAAAGTTTAAGTTGCTGTAAACTTAAAACGTTTATATATCCTGTAGATTATATGGTTGGGTAATGGAGAAATAATGACTGAGTTTGTAGATATTGGACAGGAAGCAGGTGTTCGATTAGTGCCAAAGGCTATATGGTAAATATCTATTTATACTACTCAAAGGAGATGTTTCAAAATGTATGGAGCCCCGGCCAGGTATTGGTACACCCTACTAAAAAATGGGGAAACACAATTAAAACAGTTTCCAATCATCCAATTACTTTTAATTGGCTTTGTTTGGTAGTAACGTACAAGAATGTACAATTGAAATTGCAACACACAACAAAAACCCATCATGGCGGTAAGTTATCATGTTGATTGATTATTGACGTTTGAATGTTTACTTCTGTCATATTACATTGTCAAAGAGAATCATAACATTGTCGTACTTTTACTCTTTTGCAATATTATTTTAGATCTAATTGTAAAGTCGAAAATCTATTAAAGAAATCTGACAGATTGTAGTAGCTTGATGTACTGGCGTCTGTACATAAAGTATAGTCCAGTTAAGCAGCCGACAACCTCATAGATTGACCTGCGATATGCGATATAGCATAAACGTACAGAATACAAACATTCAATAGTCGAAATATTAACTCAGACAAAAACAATGTAGCGATTAACGAAAGCCAGGTTGTTAAAAATAACTCTAGAGAACAGAACATCAGTACACGATCGACAACGAAAGCGACTGAAGTGACAGTAGACAGTTCACGATCTATGATCAATGGTCGATCTATGGTTTACTGTCATTGGTTTTTAACCACAGAGAACCTAAATTGGCGAGACGCCATATTGAAAGTCGATAAAATAATTGATAAATATCAAATTATTACCAGAGAAATATGCATTTATGCAATTTACCAGTATTTTTCCCGAATTCCACGGATTTTTATCGATTTTTCGAGGTATTGTACATATTCTGGGCCCATTTTGAAACATCTCCTTTGTTGAAATCTTTGTCTCTGTAATGCCAGAAAATATTAAAAGACAGAAGCATTGGACTGGAAACCAATGAACGAACTATAACGATAGAGAAGGATAATGAAAGACAAGGCAGAGCTGATAGAAAACATACATGTAGCAACACAGACATGGTAGGAAATAAAAGGAAGCAAGAAAGGAAATGACCTAGATGAGTTCGGAAATAAAAACTGTAATATTTTTGCTCCTTATAAATAAAAGACAAGTCTTTTAACAATATACGAAACAAACGTATAGAAACACAATATCGAGCCTTTTCAGAAAGAACACCGTAAGCGATAATTTGCACTTTTTACAGGAAAGGGTTTAATTAACGATGTTTTCATTTACGATGATAATTTCTTACAACAATAAAGTCGTGTAAATTTAAAATAAAATTTAAGATTAATCGCGACAAGATGTAAAACTGCCTAATTAAGACGGAAGGACGGAGGTTACGAAGAAAAATAGTTTTGTGATTTTTGGCGCTTACGATGTTTTTCCTGAAGAGGCTCGAATTATAGTACAGTGAAGGGCTATTTCGTAGTTACGATTATTTACTCACATGTCGCGATGGATAGGCAAACAGTTGCGTTTGTTGGATTCTATTATTGACTATGAATTATAATATTTAGTCACATTTGACAGTTTACAAAGTTACAAAATGTTTGTCTTTACTTGAAGATATGTTGTGGCATGACACACGATGTCTTTGGCAATCTTAAAGTTCATTCTTAGTTTCTACTCACATTCAGCGATATCTCCTTTTTTATCGCCTCTCTATAAAGTTGCCGCCTCAGCATTTGCTTCCTTTAGAAGGTTGTTGATGTCTCCTAAAATTGTTAAAGCCTTGAATATTACCAGGATTGGAAAAGCCACCGTAAAGTGTATTTAGTGACACAGTCTGTTGACCTGTTTTTGTAGCTACCCCACTTTTGTTGTCTGATTGCCAATTACGTTTAACTGAGCAGTCTGATTGTTTAAAGCATTACCTGCTTTGCTCGTTGTCTTATTACTCTGGGACCTCTGAGTTTGTTTCGGCCTTTCTTCTCAGAGTAGTCAGATAGGAAACGCCGGCCTCATCTAGTTTAAAAAAAAATGTTTGACGTGTAAAAGTGTTTGTATAAACCTACTTACAGAAATAAAATCATTTATCATTTATTACTGGCTGGCTTAACTACTATAACTGTTTAGTATTTTATCTACCTTACATATTGCTTCACTCTCTAGGCAAACTATTACGTTGCTTACAATTTTATTATCCCTTATTTTATGGCTATTATCAAGTAGCTTGAATAAGTAATTACTGTTTAAATTATTAAACAACGTACGTTATGTATTAATTATATTAAAGATATGGTCAATAAACCAGTTAGAATAACCGTAAAGCTAGTAAACCTAATTTAGTTTCATTACATGGAAATAAATTGGATATTTTACGTGGTGAAATCGCAACAGATCGCCCGGTGGCGAGACTTTGGGAAAATAAAATGTGTTCCTCCCACAGAGATATTTTAAGGTTCAAAGAGATGTCAGCACTATTGACGGGGTCCGCTAGGGCCGATGCCAGCTAGGGTTGCGGGATGTTCGAAAGAGTTACCGTGGCCCCGGCACAGGCAACAGAAGGAACATGGGTGGGTTTTAGTCAGTAAAAGTCTGACACGCCCTCCCGCTCCGCCCAGAGCGGGAGAAGTCATTTGATGATTTCCCATCCACAAAAAAAAAGAGCTATTTTAAGGTCATATGTTTTATGGTTTTTGTGAAGCCGAAACTAGGTCAAGACATAATTGGCGGAGCTAGGACGACGAAATAGGAAAGAAGTGGGGTTGTGTGTGATTCAAAATTAATTTATTAATAAGTTGGCAAACAGGCTTTCTGTAGACACCTGCATCACAGTTTTGCTTATGTTGACAATCAAATTCAAATTCTATACGTCCCAAAATGCTATAGCGAGAAGGTTTACACTAAATTACCTCTAAACATTGTTCTAACATTGTCTTAGTTATTAATCTATAGAGATTAAAAACATGCTTAACATCTCTTTTGTCTTCATACACTGAAGAAGACATGAAGACACTTCCAAGATGTACCTGCCTATCAGGCATTGAAATCAATACTGTGTAACTAGCTATTACCATATTGCAATCTTCAGCTATTTGAGGAGGGACTCATAGACCAACCTTGCCAACCTCCGTTCCCATACCCTCGTTCGCCTTCCTAGTTACATCTCGAAATATGTGCCCAATGTGCCAATATACCAACTTGGCCAGTTAGTGTGGCAAGTATGGCGTAATGTTAGCACTCTAGTCTGGCCTTCTGGTTAAATTAACTAAACAACTGATGTATCAACGCTAGATTAATTTATTAATAAATTTGAGAATGTTGTGTAAGTTTTTTTTTTTTGGATTTGATTTAATTTTTGTTTTTTATAACTTGAAACCACTGCATTATACATGTTGAATTAATGTAGCGAATGTCACGGCTCAGTTCTTATGATATCTGTCTACCGGTCGTTGCATTTAAAAATAAAATAATAGGACCTAATCGTTGCAAGCGAAGGTTGTTTTGTTGAATTACACGCCTACCCAGATGTTCCTAATCCTATGCATCGTTGTGCTAACCAGTCCATTCTAGGGGCAATTTGATTGTTACTTTTAAGGCTAAGGCATAAATCAACCATATCTTGTATATCCTTATTTCCTCCATAAGGCTCAACATACACTAACTAACCTCTTTGTAAGTATCAGTAGTGGACAGAAGCCGCTGGTGCACAACGGGGTCAGACATGCGCAAGCGCAGGTTGCAAAAGCTTGCCGGATAAGCGGTTGCATTCACCGCACATAAATGTTGTGTATTAATATACAATTTACTATCATTGTGATGTTATTAGGTAGGGTTTTTGGAATGAATTCAGAAACAACAAGTACAATAAAATTATTGTTTTGCAGAACGAAATGGTATAAAATTATTATGAATTTCGACACAATTTGTGTGCAATTTGTGTCCTAAAGTAGGAGCATACCATGCTCATACGCAATCATTACTTTGTTTAGCTGCTACAATCAATCCTACTGCTCGGCATCTAGCCCGTATCTTGTCCATGCCATCTCCCCTGACTCTGTGGCAGACTTTTGACATTCAGATCGACTGTGCTGTCAACTCATCTTGCCACGGTTCTATACACCTCCTTGGTTTTGGAATAATTTTGTTTTAGAGAAGATTAGTTTTACTTACGTTATTACTGTAGTAGTTAGCTACATCCGCATTAGCTAGCTGATCTCTAATTTAGATTATTTTATTTTGGGATCTGTCTTAATGTAATCAGGAAACAGGGCTAGACTGGGCTTGAAGAATGATAAATAAACTCCTCGGCTGTTTATCATCCAGTCAGTACTGAGAGAAACCAGTTGTTAATCGCGACTCGCAGACGACGTGAACTGTCAATACATACATATTGCAATTTACTTAACCCAGTTTACAACTGTATAAGTTTAACGTTCACACGTGCAGAACTTAAAGGTGCTTCATGTTTTTCTTCACCTTTGATAACTATGTATTTGCTGATAGAATCGGGTTCCTTACCAATATCATCAGTCTAGAAGTGGTCTTCACCGTCGTCTTCTTTCTTGTTGGCATGACCACACGAATCATCACCATCATTACATCAGTCTAAACAGGTTCACTGCTGGATATAGGCTTGTCTAATCGCACGCCATTTTCTAGACTTTCGTGTACTCACTCTCATCCAGATGAATACTATCACGCATAATATAGATCAGTAGTCAGCCAGTCAGTTATGACAGTAGCAGGGCTGGAGAGCAGTGGTGGCACAGTGGTAATGGCCACGACTTACGAGTCGTAGGTCATGGGTTCGAACCCAAGCAGGCACTTTGTGTTATTTATTTCATCACCGCTGCTCTTAAAACGGTGAAGGATATACTAACATCGTGAGGAAACTGGCATATCCTAGAACCAAAAATTCAAAGACATGTGACATCTACCAACCCGCACTGGGCCCGCATGGTGGATTATGGTACGCTCCCCTCTCACAGAGAGGAGGCCTGTGTCCCAGCAGTGGGAACGTTATAGGCTGATCATGTAAGGCAGGCAGTAGCTTCGTCACTGGCAGAGGCTGCTTTAAATGGAACTTATTGAGTAACCTATATCCTTAAGTTTATTAAAACAAACGTTTGTCGCCTTCAAATATTTGTTCAAAATGCATTTGATTTGTATGGCCTACACCGCGGGGATTCCTAGCTCCAATACGAAGGTTATGAAATGCTTTTTTTAGAATCCTCATTTCCGATGTAAACAGTCGAATACGAATCGGTCTTAAAAATTAAAGATGATCATTATCTTTGTTTGATAATTCTTTGACTTTTCGTGCGTTTATTTGTTTTAATTTTGAAGTATTGGGTTTTGGTACATCCCCGTACCGAGGTTTCTGTGAGTGCTATAATTTGTTTTCGATCATTCCCGTGATCTCAAGTTACTAACCAACTTGGCTCATCATCAGTTTATGGAATTTTATCATCTTCGTCGCTTTTAACTTTGACCAGAACTCAGCCTCATCGATAGCGTTAGAAGTGGCCTCACACAGGCCTCCTATAATGAAGTTAGGCATCGGCAGGTTTGCACAAAAACAGTAATATTTTGGCTATCATAATTAATATATTTCTATTAATGTGGATGCGCCAAGGTAGCCCGCGAAATAGTCATTAAAAAGGGCAACTTGAAGGGGAACTTTTACGGTCGCGAATCATATTTTGATCAACATACAACCTGATACTGACCTGTCTTACATCGCATCTATGTCCGGGCCGGACAGCGGACATGGCTCGCTCCGTACAAAACTTGTGCTCTCTAGACGAGCAGCTTTTGTACGTTACAAACGGAACATATCCGATATCCGGCCCGGACCAACTTCAATGGTCTGACAGTCTCTTTACATAAACCATTTCAGAACAAAGCACAATAACCTTTTACCCTGACTTTCTTTGGACAATAAGGTCGTGTCAAACTTGAAATATTCACTTCCAATTTCTTTGTGTAGTTAAACAATAACTTGAAAGTTCATCGTGTCCAGCTGTAAGCTTAAAGGTCATTTGGCACGTGCGTTGTGTATTTTCAAAGGATACACGTGTAGGCAGGTGAACTGGTCAGCTTTTTGTCAGGTAGTAAACAACAGTGGACGTTGACCTGTGGGCAGGCTGTGTGGACTTTGTTTTTGCTCAGCGACCATAACATTTTGTGGAACTGCAAAAGGCTTTTTCTTTATCCAGGTACAATACCTAAATAGATTATACGAAAAGGCTTCGTGAACATGTTTTTTTATTGGGTTAATAGAGTTCGACTCAAAGCCCCGTCAATTGTTGTTGTGATGTTCTCCCGATTATGGGCTTAAAAGTAGTCGGGCTATCCCGAAATAAATTAAACCTAATATAAAGGGTCTTTCAACAAGGACGGGTCGATGTTAAAATTGAATAAAACAAGATGTGTGTGAGATATTAACGAAATTTATTTTTTATTTAAAAGGCCCATTTATGCCATTATGGATGGAATATGACATCGTTCAAATGTCCGCCGCGGCTTCGTATGGTGGCACGAATCCGAGAGGTCCAATTTTTAATGACTCTGCTGCATAGATCCGGCTGAACCCGAGCGATGGCCTGCGTTATGTTGGCTTTCAGGGCAACGGTCGAATGTGGTTTATTGGCATAGACCTGCGACTTCAGAAAACCCCACAAGAAAAAGTCTAGCGGAGTCAAATCACACGATCTTGGTGGCCAATTCACGTCACCTCTGCGAGAGATAACTCTACCCTCAAGCCGTTCATGCAGAATGTCGATTGTGTCGTTCGCTACCCAGACCCAAGTCCCGACGCAAAATTCTCCAAGTTGAGGTCTGCGAAAGGCCGAGTTCTTGAGCACGGCGAGAAATCGACTGCCTCGGAGTCTCCTGAACACTCTCACGTACACAGCGGCGATGTTCTCGGCCGATCTGGCGTTCCTTTGACGTAAAGGTGTTGGTTGGTTGTTTACCGAACCGGTCGTCTCAAATTTAGTCACCAATCGTTGGAGAGTGGACTTTGAAGGGCCACCGCGTCTGCCGTAAAATGGGCGCAATGCGCGCAACGTTTGCACTAACGAACACTCATTTTGATAATAAAGTTTTATCATTTGCACATGCTGCTCAACCGTGTAACTTGCCATGGTGATTTGGCATCACTGACTGCATAATATACAACAGATTTTACAGATCCCACCAAAATAGTATGGCTGCCACAGACTGTCAACATCGACCCGTCCCTATTGGAAAACCCTTTATTTAAGACCGTTGTCAAAAAAGAGTCTGTTAAATACAAAAAGAAATGTTCTGATAACTTTTTTATTGTTACAGGCACGACAGAATCAACAGTAAATCAAAATCAATGTAAGTATGTACACATATGATGTTATTCCACAGTTCAGTTCGGGATACAGTTGTGCTGACGTAACTTCCGGTACACTCGCAACATAAGCGTACAAAACGTTTGCACACTTGACCGATAGTTCGGAACTATTGAATATTTATGCTGGGCATGTATTATTTTTTCAAAGAATACCGACAATATGTGAATTCCATACATGACTAATGGTCAGATAACATAACATCACGCCTGTATTCCCCGAAAGGTTAAGCAGAGGTGTACCTATGGTAGGTACACCCACATTTTGTGAGTTATGTTTAAGTCCCATGTAATAGGGGGCGAGCCTATTGCAATCAACCGGGCACAAATCCTGACTCCGAGCTGCTACTGAGAAATTCCAGATGGAAAAACCTAATAATACTGCCCGACTCGGGAATCGAACCCAGGACCTCATGCTCAGCAGTAGTGCTTGCGACCACTAGACCAACGAGGCAGTAATAATGCGTAGCAATGGTCATGGTTTGATATTGAGATAGACTCATGATAGCACAAGTTTAAACCTTTGTGGTTTTTGGTTGCTATTAAATATGTAATCCTGTGTTCTTTTGTATAAATGATAAATAAAAATAAAAAAAACCTGGATGTTTTTAAATCATCTGATGACAATGATTAATAACTTTTTATAGCATCATGCTTACGTATTCCCGTGGCAAAGCTGTAGTCAATATACCCACATTTCGCCCAGGTCCAAGGTAATAGGGGCGAGCCTATCGCCATACTGATGGTACTCTACTCAACGGGGATCGAATAGACCAGGCATGGGGAAATGGCAGCCTGCGGGCCAAGGCCGGCTCCCGGCTTGATTCAATCCGGCCCGTGATCAACAGACCGACCATAATTGAACAGGCTCAGAAAATTATTTCTATATTCGGGTTTTCATGTATCTGCAGTGAGCAAATACTTTCAACAATGAATCTTCGTAAATACAAATGAAGGAATACTTAGGATGACTGACGAACATCTTTAGTGCGTTTTGTGAGTTTTTTATATAACTTGGAGCAGATGTGAGTGGAAACGCCGGAAGGGGACGCCCTAGGAAGACATATAATGATCTTATTGGTGATGTTCTTCAGAAAGGTCAGGTGCGTAGTACTCGCAACCGGCGTGCGTGTATGACCAGATGTATGAATGTAAACGAGGCAAAAGGAGTATGTAAGGATCGTAGCAGGTGGCGTTCTGTAGTTTCTGCCTACCCCCATGGGAAGAAGGCGTGAGTTTATGTATGTATGTATGTTGGAGCCAAATTTCGATGCTATAATTAATGAACAGTCAAAATTTCATCTGTCACACCGACCTAGCACGTCGAAACAATACATTTAGTAAACTTGATAATTTTTTTTTTACATATCATAAATGCTCTTTAGCCCGCGTAAATGTTGCTATTATTTCATACGGTCCTCCTCTAAATCTATTTCTTCTCTCCAACTCAGCAATCGCGACTCCGACCACTAGGACAACGAGACATCAACTTTCTTTTTATTCAGCCTATACTGTCCCACTGCTGTGCAAAGGTCTCCCTCAAGTCCTTCCAAGAACTCTTTTTTTGTGCCACCTCGAACCAGCCCTCATGGTATCGTCGCGGCACCTCTTTCAGACTAACTTTAATCAAATAAAATATTAAATTTTCAAAACCAGTTGTTATAGTTTGTTACTCATAAAATTTTTGGTTTGCAAAAGCCTATGTCCCACGGTCATAGTAAAATATTTACGACAGCTGGCATTTAACTTAATTAATAATAATGAACTAAGTTTTGCAACTGACATATTTCTCATACTTTAACAGCATCCCATAAAATGATTTAATCTAGTTATCTACCCAATTAATTTTCTGCACGGCTCTTTGAAAATATTTCGCGCCATATTTGGGCAATATCTGATGAAATATGACATTTGCGTCCTACCAATCACATCATTAATCTTTATGATCCCATAAAAAATCTGCAAAATAGTCCATATCTATGTAGAATCTTCCATGTGCTACATAGGGTTATGTAATAGTGGACTGTGTCAAGAAAGTGACCTGTAAGTTGCGTCTGCGCACCGCAATCGACGCGCTTTCGTTCCGCTTCTTTAGGGATGGGACGTTCTATTAATAATATCGACAAAATCGAACTGATTTCTGTAAGTTATATCGATACAATGTAATTGTAGAAAATAATCTGTATAATAATTAATAATTAATTCTCTTATTTCTACTTACTACACTAATTGCAATTATGCAAACTCTGTAATTACTAAGTTCTTCGTCGAGATAATGACGCGGCGAGTTCGCGAGCTATCTCGTAATTGTTAGTTCCGTTCGAGTCCGAAACGAATCGGACAATCCCAAAACAAAGTCACTGTAATATTATCTATACAGTATTCCAACTTCATACAAACGGACGAAGCGCGAGCTATGCCTACGCGCCTTGATCTCGGCATGCGCTCGGCATGCAGACAGTCGCGACTGTGCCGCTGTGACGAACGGACGGTGTGTTGTTTTTTTAACAATAACCGCGCGATTTTTTCATTGAAAATAAGTTCAAGTACATATTTACATATTTAATATGACGAGTAGGATATATTGTGCTGTTTTTGGTTGCATGAATTCGTCAACAACGCATCCAGAGATATCTTTTTTTAGATTACCTGAAAACTCTGAAAGGTAAGACTAAAATAATTTTTCTTACTAGTAGGTAGGTACATAATGTGTATCTTTTTAATGGATAAGTATTTCCTTTTATCTCCCGAAAAAAAAGATGTCTGGATTAATAAATAAAGTGAATAGAGTAAAGGAAAGTGATTGACACGAGTGAAATAGGTAGTTATAGGCGGTTAATGAATCATGACACGGTAGGTACGCTTGTGTTAAAAACTCGGCGCTTTATAAGATCGATTTGTTATTCAAACATGAACATGGTTTTTTAATTAAATCTACCAATCAAAAAACAACACGTATTTTATTGAACACTTCCTATTCAATTCACAAAGTATTTTATTTGTTCATATAAAAAAGTATATTTACAATCACAAAACTAAATGGAAACACAAAGTAGGCAAATGTAATTAAAATGCTGGAGGTGGGCAGCCCTATCGCATGTTTACGTACCGCGCGCCTGTAGGCATTTATTTCAAAAATACGGCCGAGTTACAATACTGTATAGATAATATTACCGTGACAAAGTCGTGACTAAAACCGTAAACTAATAAACGAACGCGTCTTACAAAAGTTAATAGGTATGAGACAATACTATGCAGAGCGTGTATTAGAAAAGTATGGTCAGTTTTGAGAATGTGGTACAGACCATCAGACTGAACAACTTTTTCCATGGGATCAAAATCGTAATCGCGAAAAAGTAATCAGCTGTCCCATACAAAACTTCAATACTTACCCGACCCATATGTTAAAATATGACCACACATTTCTGATAAACGCTGTAGAAAGAGAATCTCCCATGCCACAAAAGGTTATGTAATGTAGGACTGGGTCATTATGCGCAAGATGTTGACCGGCGTCCGTGCACCACACAAAAGCTCACAGCTTTTCTTCCGCACCCATAGGGGTGGGACATTTTATGGAAAATATCGATGAACTCAAGAAAATATCTAAGTTAAGTTTGTTCTTGAGAATGTGGAAAATTCTTTCTTCATCCCAACTACGGAACCTATCATTGTCGTGGTCCGATACTCACTTGGCTGGTTTTTATTACGTTATCATTACCAATCACGTGAAATAGATACGAAAATAAAATTCAAATTATTCTGATTTATCCGTATCTGTATAGATAAGATAGTTATGCGTAATTAAATAGGTTTTCAGTCACGTGTTAGAAGATAACCACTAAGGGGAATTAAAACGAAATATACATAAAAATTAATGGAAAAAAGGAATTAAAGGTTGACCGGTAGAAAATGCCTATGGCATTAAGCCCGTCTCTGTACATTTGTGTGCTTAAAGTTTTAAATAAATAAATACATAAGCGAAGACTTGCTTTTGGGTGTATGTTGTTTGATTAGGTGAACTTGACATAGAATTACGAAAAACTGTATTTAACGTTATGCCTTATATTTTTGGAATAAAGTTTTGATTTTTTTTTAATTCTTTTACACGTTATTTTTAATAATTATAAACGCATTTGAGAATAAGATCACGATGCGGATACATTTCTTAAGCATGCAGAGATTAAGATAACGTTATCAGTGGGGTATTATTTGATACTGTTTTTAAGATAACGATATTATTTGCAAAAGGGCAACTAGATTGAATAACAGCAAACCAACTGTAACAACTGGTATTTCTTCGCATTTATGTTTATTTTTCCCTAGACACTACGCACAATACAGTAGAACATTTTTATTTGCAGTAAACGTGGTACACACGGGTACATATCAAGCTGTGCCTTTCCAGTATAAGCTAACCTCTCATTGTACGGGAATCCTATACAATGCGAGATCAGCTTGTACTGGAAATGTATAGCTTGATATGTAGCCGTGTGTACAATAGTGGTTTTAATAATAGGGTTATGATGTAGATGATAACCCTATTTTATCTCTCGCAATGGACTGGCATACAAATATTTTAAAGATAACAAGTTATAACTTAAAAACATATTAGTTAGTCGGCGTATAGTTAGTATATAGAAAACTTCTTGTAATGAGTTTAGTTTATTTTCCTCTTAACTAGCGATTAGCATAATTAAAGTAATTAGTATTTAATTACAAAATAATAAAATGCCACACTAATATTTTACTATGATTGGTTATTAGTAGTAAATGGTGATATGTGTAATTGATATGTGAACGGCGGTTGATAATGTATTTGTTGGGTTATATTAATGCGCAGAAGCAAATAATATCTTTTCGAAAAATATTAATTAGTAAATTATTAATTAGTTTTTTGCAATTGATTTGTACGATTTATACGTGAACGTCTAATAAGGTTGTTTTAGAATATTAAATTAACACATTTGGCAAACAATTGGTTTGGTTTTCTGTTGGTAAACAGAAAAAAAACCTTACTAATCAGTTGGCGCTTGGCAAAGGAATATCCTGATATTTATGAAAATTGGGGAAAACTTACTTGATAAGTATTTCTGCGTTAAACTTTTCGAGAGCAGTGGTGGCCCCGTGGTAACGGCCCTGACTTATGAGTTGTAGGTCGTGGGTCCGAACCCAGGCAGGCGCTTTACTGTGTAAATAATTTCCTCACCACTGCTCTCAAAACGGTGAAGGAAAAGATCGTGAGGAACCCGACATGTCCTAGAACCAAAAATTCGAAGACATGTGCCATCTGCTACTCGGCCCGCGTGGTAGATTACAGCCCACTCCCTCTCGTAGAGAGGAGACCTGTGTCCCAGCAGTGTGAAAATTATAGGCTGATTATGTTATGCAAACTTTCCAGACTTCTAAAAAACACTAAAAATAATAATTTATCATAGCTTGCATTTAAATAAAAGTTATCGATATTGTGCATTGCCATCACTAGCGGTCTCGGAATTATGAAATGGCGTTTGAATGGCTTTTGCTTTCTTCAGCCACAGGACTGTATTCTAATATTGTTATTCAATACATAACACGTGTTTTAGCTGTGTACACACACATAACACATAGCTGACATAGCACAGGCACACGTGCTTGTAAATAATGTGTTTTGTGTAAAGAATTTTAGAGAAATAATTTCTGAGAAATTGATATAATTTCCTGAAACGTTAGAAGTACTTAGCCTTTTAAAATTTAATTTTGTATGTAGTGAAAATAGAATACTCTTTATTATGTACACCATATAAATTACAGATATTAAATGTAGGGTCAAAAACCAGCCAAGTGCGTGTCGGATCACGCACAATGAAGGGTTCCGTAGTTGGGCTGAATTTATCCCAAGAACAAACTTAACATTGTAGTTGAAAATCATGTTCTCCCATACATTCCAACTGCAAATGTAAGTTTGTACGCATAATATTGGGCGATTTACCATGTTATTTTAAGATCATACACTTATTTCAGGTTATTCTGTAGGTAATCAATAAGTATAGAACTATTTTCTGTATTTTCTTTTTCAAAATTTTACTCCGGCATCAATAGCCATAAGTTACTAAGGCAGTCTGATATCCAGCTGCAAAAATCAGCTGGGATGCCATAAGCAGGAAGCTTGCTGAGTAGACCAGCTATCTTTAGGATTCATAAGCTCGCCTGCCATGTAACAAAGCAAGCTGGTAGTAGAACCATCATAACTACATCATCAACATCGGCAGCCTTGTCCCACTGCTGAGAATAGGCCTCCTCCCTTTTGTGCCATGCTTCCCTGGTCCGTGCGAGTCTCATCCAGGTCTTCCCCGCGAGCTTCTGATGGTCGTCCACCCGCCTATCTATTGGTCTGCCAATTATTATTGGTAGTACGATATTTCGACGGAATTAAATCCCAAACAATCACGCATGTGACGTTTATCTTATTGCGTATTTCATACAGATAACAGCTGGACATTGTCCTCAGATATTGAACCAATCAGCTCCGATAAACAGGACGAGCTAAAGAGTACAATCATATTGTAACAACTCACACATTACACAAATGTACTTATGATAATTTTATTGCAAACGAATTTCATAGCGACATCTACACCCTAATTGCGTAACACACGTACAGTAGGAATCGGTTTAATTATGACAGTTCAACAACATTCATTGCGTTATTTACGTTGCTGAGTAGACAAATTTTTCGAACATATGAAGCAATGAATTATCAATATGCTTCAAAATCATTCAGATTGTTAGTGTGTTACGCAATTAGGGTGCAGGAGAGCTTATTTTATTTAGCAGATGATAAAATCTATACAAAAAAATAAAATTGAAGTGTCTGTTTGTAATATCTAATAACAGTTTTTCTTACTAAATGCATATACCAAAAAGTAAGAAAGTATATACCAAAAATACAATTTTTAAAATTTTTGTCTGTCTGTCTGTTTGTTCCGGCTAATCTCCAAAACGGCTCGACCGATTTTAACGGGACTTACACTGGCTGATAGCTGATGTTACGGGGAGTAACATAGGCTACTTTTATTTTAGAAAAATAATTAGGGTTCCGCGCAAAAAATTAAAACCCATGAAATTGTGAACATAAAACCCGATTAGAAAAATTCTTTTTGCATTTGGTAGCTCAATTCTCGAGGGTGTTTTATAGGTTAGTTAACATGACACTACGATCCTTAGGAGCCGAGCAAAAAGAAAAAAGTCAGTAAAAATGCTAAGCTAAAACCAAGTAATAGCGCGGACGGGCGATGCAACGCAGCGGGGCGGGGGGTGAGGGAGTTTTATTATAATGTGGCTGGTATTTTAGTATATTGTGTATCTTACGACGTCCACGCGAACGAAGTCGCGGGGCACAGCTAGTATGAAAATATATTGCTTACATTGTAATTAGATCAATAGGTTAGTGCTTTTGGTTTGTGAACTAATTTTCATAGCAGATAGGCCCTACACCAATTTCAACTCAGCCTGTCGCAGTCCACTGCTGGACATAGGCCTCTCCCAGGCTACGCCACAACACCCTGTCCTTCGCCTTCCGCATCCAGTCTGTCCCAGCCACCTTTTTAAGGTCGTCGGTGCATCTAGCTGGGGGTCGTCCCACACTACGCTTGCCGATACGCGGTCTCCACTCCAGGACTCGTCTGCTCCACCGGCCATCGGTCCTTCGACAAACATGGCCAGCCCACTGCCACTTCAGCTTGCTTACTCTGCTGGCTATGTCGGTAACTCCGGTTCTTTTCCGGATAACTTCATTCCTGATCGTATGCTTCAAAAAACTCCGAGCATTGCCTGCTCCATAGCGCGCTGAGCGACCTTAAATTTGTGGATCAGCCCGACTGTCACACCTTACTGGTGACTGTGGCACCTTATGTCATAACGGGCAGGACGCGCTGGTTAAACCTTAGTCTTCAAACACTGCGGGTTTGGTGACGAGAAGACTTGACGAAGTTTTCCAAACGCTGTCCAACCCAACTGGATCCTTCTGTCGGCTTCTTTCTCAAAGTTGTGCCTACCGAGCTGAATGACTTGCCCTAGGTGTCTATCTACCTACCTACCTACCTGATATTCCTTCACAACTTCGAGAAGCGACCCTTCAATATGGATTGCACTCGGCAAGACGTGCGAATTGTACATGACTTTCGTCTTGTCCAAATTCATGCCGAGGTCAACCCAACGAGAGGCTCCATTTAAGCTGCGCAGTATCTGGTCTAACTGTTCCAGCGTCTCTGCCATTATGACGATGTCATCGGCAAAACGAAGGTGTGAGACGTACTCGCCGTTTACGTTGCTGTCCAGTCCAGCGTCTTAAAGGCGTCCTTCAAAGCATTGGTGAACAGTTTCGGGGATATTACATCCCCCTATCTCTCCCCCCTGTGCAGTTGGATGGAGCTGGTTTTCTTATTCTGACCCTGGACAGTCATCGTGGCAGCGTCATACAAACACCTCAACACTTCGATGTAGCGCCAGTCAATTAGACATCGTTGCAGAGAGGCCAGAACTGCCCGTATTTCGATGGAGTCGAAGGCTTTCTCGTAGTCCACAAATGCCATACACAGCGGCTGGTTGTACTCTTCGGTCTTCTGCACAATCTGCCGAACAGTATGGATATGGTCTACGGTACTGAAGCCTTTTCGAAAACCGGCTTGTTCTGGTGGCTGGAACTCGTCAAGTCTCCTGGCGAGACGATTCGTGACGACCCTCGAGAACAGCTTGTATACGTGGGTCAGAAGTGAGATGGGTCTATACTTCTTCAGCAAGATTTTGTCACCTTTTCTGAAGAACAGAACCACCGCACCTCTGCTCCACGCATCGGGCATTGTACCCTCTTGAATGACGGAATTGAAAAGACTCGCTAGCTCTCTCAGGACTGGAGCCCCGCCCGCTTTAAGGAGCTCTGTCGCTATTCCGTCATCACCAGGTGCCTTGTTGTTCTTTAGCTGCTCGAGAGCCGTCCTAATCTCGCACTGGTTGACATCCGGGATGTCCTCCGTATAGTGGCGCGTTAATTCGGTTCGATTGTCATCTTCACAATATTAAGTTCGTGTACCACAAAACTAGCCACACATTGTAACACGCGGAAATACCTAATGCTTTGTGTTACGCTTTTAAACAAATGAAGTTAAATAAAAGCTTTTAAAATGCGAAAGAATTGTAGATTATAAATTCTGGGGTATTCCACTCAGAGCAGTGATTTCAACAGCACTTGACCGAACCGCGCCTCAGCACTTCCACTAGCCGTAACTCATACATATTTGGTCATTTCTGTGTTACGCAATTTTATTACAATATAACATTTTTGTAGGATTGTATACTTGTATGTTTTGTGGTATAGGGCCCTGGTCTATTACACAAGGTGACTGGAGATTTTGCAACGTCTGCAACCCAAGCTTTATAAAAAAATATCCGAAAATCACTTATCACACAAGGGCAATGCGTTGTGTTGAAAAAAAAAATAACATGACGTAATAGTCATCAAACGTCATAATGTGATAAGACTGGCGCAGACCCGCAAAAAGAAAATCTGGGCTAAAACCACAAGGGACAGCTCACACGATCGTCAAGATGTCACGACTCGGGCAACGAGCGAAAAAAATACAGAGTGTTAGGTTAAACGAGGGACATAACTTAAGGGAGTGTAGTTCTCATGAAAATGAACAACTTTTGCTAAGGGACCAACCCTGAAGTCGCGAAATAAAATCAGCTGCTCCATACATTTATGGTCGCTTCAATCGACTCAGCTTATCGCAGTCCACTGCTGGACATAGGCCTTTCCAAACCGCGCCACAACACCCTGTACTCCACCTTCTGCATCCAGTCTGTCCCAGCCAAGATTTTAGGATCTTCAGTCCATCTAGCTGGGGGATACCCACACAACGCTTTCCAATGTTCGCTTATCTCGACAAAATGTAGAAACAGATTAGAGAACAGGAGATTTTTTTCACAAATCAGATTTCATCCCAGTGAAAGTTGTTCATTTTCGTTCCCTTTAAGTTGGCCCTCGTTTAACCTAACAATATAGCGTTGGATCTTAACAAATTATAACCCATGTCCCAGATCTGACAGCCCAAAATAATAACCAAAACGAACAAAAATATTACATTAAAAAAGGTTACTAATGTTATCGACCTCGGAGGCTCAGCTACCAACCAAAGCTCCGTAAGCTAATGGAATCAGACAATGGACATCAGGTGCGGTCCGTGACTACGGTAATGACGTGTGGTAATGATAAATGATGGTATACCATAGGTAGCGGTCGCGGCTGTTTTGAGGGTTGCCGTTACTAATTTGTTCATATATGGTGTATTCTCAAGTTAGTTTGGGACTTTGTGCCAAGAGTAGGGACGGGAAGCAGGGGATACAATACTGTACTGAATAACTGTAATGAAACTGTAATGAAAAACTGAAGGCTTATATCTATAATAGTAAAGTAGACATTTTCTAATTAGGCTATACTGTTTCCAGTGCTGTAGCTGCAGCAGGTTAGACTGGAAGGCAGGCAGATGATGATGTTCCCACTGTTGGGGCTTAAGCCCTCTCTTTGGGAGATATACTATTTCGATGATTTGTGAAATTGTGACAAGATTAACCACCATTTTAATTAAGAGTCAACGAATGTGTGTCATAAGATTAATTCAATTAAAGCCAAGATTGGGGGAAAATCAAAGAAAGACATCCATATTGAGTAAAGATTCAATTCCGGAAGCCCGGAATGTTGATGATGCGTGTGAGTCGATTCTGCTGAATATTGTTTATACTTTATTGACCATTTAAAAATAAGAAGATTACAGCTTTACCAACAAGCAGGTACTTTGGTAACGACAAACATAATTTACAGTAACGAGAATTAAAGCTGATAATGATATGTTTTTATTTGTGAAACCATATACAGATTACTTAATCTGAACAGTGATAAAACGTGTCATAATTATAAGGAAGCCAATACGAGTTCGCTTAATGTTATAGGTCAGTGTGAATTAAACAAAAAATATTTTTTGGAGTGCCCCTTAATCCATAGATTACTAGAAGCCAAAGCCAAAATCACATGAAAACGGTAGATCAAATATATTTACTCGACTTACATATTTAGCTACTTTTAGTGATTTGTTGACCGTTATTTAACACGATAGTGTGAATTTTTAGCAGCTTTCTTATTTATGATTAACGGTGCATCAATTTACTTAGTGCTATTCTGTCGCTGTGTCTATTTCTTTTCTCATTTTATTTTACACTAGCTCCTGCCCGCGACTTCGTCCGCGTGAAATTTCTTGTTTGACTCTCTTTATAATATTACTCCCTTATTCATAAACGTTGATTAAAGTTAAATGATGTTTAAACGTCAAAAAATCTATGGAAAACCAGTTGTTAAACATTACTTAACTTTAAGCAGCGTTTATGAATAAGGGGGTTAGTATAGATGAAATACGAAATTTATATCATGAAAAATAAAATGCATATTCCCAAGATCGACACCCAAATCAGTAGTGCTTGTCACTTGTGGAGGGCCGTTCACTGCTTCTGCGAGTTATCTTGTGAGATCCTATCTATGCTTGTTACTCTTCAGCTTTATCGTGTCCACACGAGATTGGTTTATGTCGTGCTGAAAAGATTAGTTAGTCAGCAAAGTTGTGGTAGTGGAGCTGACAGTCCAGTCTCAGCTGTAGTCACTGATTAAGGCGCTTTATGTTTTATTCACTTAATTAAAGTAGATATTACAACTAAGTTGTCAAATTAAAGTCCTCTCCCTTTCTCCTACTCTGCTGTGCCCGACAGGGTCCACAATGATCATGTCTTTGTAAACCTACCACCTAAGTTCACATTTTAATAAATAAATAAAGAATTTCATGTCATCATCATCATCTGCCTAGCCTTTTCCCAACTACATATATTGGGGTCGGCTTCCAGTCTAACCGGATGCAGCTGAATACCTCTGTCTAACCCTTCGGGGAAACAAGGCGTGATGTTATGTTATGTACTATTTGGGAAACTCAAATTATAGCTTCAATAAAATAAAAATATATTTGAAGGTGCTAATTGCATCTTCTATTTTTAGCTATTATTGATAAACTTGTTAATTACCTCTAAAGTTTTGTGTAAATATTTACGTGCATAGACTAAAAAGCCTTGACACAGTCATTTTAAAATAACATGTATCCGTTACTTCATTAAGAAAATACTGAGAACTTAACATAACGACAATACATATTCAACTCAGAGTATGGTAGTGGCACGATAAAAGAGGCGTCAACCATGTTTTGCTTCTCCTTTTTCATTTTACTTCTTTTTCCATTTTCATTTTTCTCTTCCTGTGGTTGGATGTCCATGTCACTAACTTTGGCTGACCTCATTCAAGCTGCATAAGCCGTTTCCTATTGCACATCGTCGACATCAAATCAGCAGGTTGTATTATATCTACAATATCTTTCCACTTCGTCATAGCTATTAGTATTTGTTATGTTATGCTTCATTATTATCGTATATTTTTTAGTGATATTTATTTTGGTAGTATAATGTATGTATTTGTATGTACTTACTCATGTTTTATGTTTATATGTATATATTTGTATATATTCATATTAGTGTATCGTTTGTGATTTTATGTATTTTGTTTTCTCTTTTACTCTTACACACGTTGTCTACATCTCTTTATCTACTTTCCTATCGCAGGTATGCTGGAAGAGATTTCTTTAGAAATAAGCATCACCTTTGTACGTATTTTTCTGTTCCTTTCTTCTTGTCTGTTTATATGTGTGTACATAAACTGTTAAATAAATAAATATCTAACGGCTCTTCCACCAGGAGTAACAGCGCATGACGTCTATTTACGTTCAGTTCAATCTCAAGATCTTTACAAATTGCAGATGTAATCATAACAATCTTTACGTTAAGGCAAATCTCCAAACCGTAGTGCGTTTGTGGTTCTGCCAAAAATAGGTTGAAAACGTGACTGTTAAAAGCTTGGTTGTATCCATTCGACGCAAACGCGAATAAATTGTGACCGTGACCAGAAAGTCTTGAATAATTTTATAGCTGTAGCAATTCTTTATATTTCTGCGGGTTTGCGTTTCGAGATTCAGTAAGTGCTGCTGAAATCTTCAGATTTCTTATTGATAATAATTATATTTGTTGTATTAATTGGGTTTAGTAACGCAACAGAAGTATTTGGGCTGCGTGTTGTTATTTTAATATGTTATTTGTCAGTTTTTTTTTGTATTGAATCATTCATTTCCATTCATTTTCTTTCTTTTCTGAATAGCCTTGAAACAGCTGTTAGTTCTATGATATTTTCTTCAGTAGCAAGAAAAGGAGCAAGTATTGATTACCACGCTTCCTGCGTATTTTGCTGAAGACCGTTATTTCTAGGTTTCATTAATTTTTCCTTCAACTACAAAAGTATCCGTAAAATTCTGGTCGTTCACATTTGCGTACGTTTTATAATTATCAATCTCTTTAACAAGGTTTCGTGTTCAACCAGATTCCATTCTCGTGAATACTCACAAGTGAACTCGGTCAGTACAACGTTACTGATGCATCACATGCCTCTTATGTTATTAAGAAAATCAATACTTCGATATTAATATAGAGGGCGTACAGAAGGACCATTTCTTACGGTGAAGTCTGTGGGTAAGTCTCACAATTGTATAATGTAAAATGAAATATCGCAAACAAGGACTTTATCCTGCAGTCAAAGTGTGTTCATAAAAGCGATTAATTATGTTGATGTAGAGGTCAATACAGATTAGGCCTTTGTCATGAGGTGGTTGTAAGAAATTTTGACTAAGGGGCCCGAATAAATGGTTTTGTCAAGTAAGTTTTTTTTGGGGGCGAAAGAAAAACGCACCAAACATCATAATCCTGGGAATAAATAAGGTTTGTTACCGCTGTATATTTTGAATTCTGATGCATCAGTCGCAGTGCTCCTTACGATACTCCTAAAGAAAAGAAATAAATAAATAGAAGAAAACAATCGAGAGGTGTCGTGGCTTCGTGGGACACCCGGTTGGAGTGTTACCCATTATAATAATAAAACCTTTATTATCAGACCACAGAGATCCATATAGTGTTAGTAAAGAAAACCTAAGTCTAATGTTAGTATCCTAATCATATTCTTAAGCCTAAGTCTGGAGTCGAACTTCACACTATCCATGTAATATGTAGTACATACTTGTAGACGAATGAAGTCCGATCCAGTGACGCATCATCGGACAGTCCCACCTACCGCACGACGTGCTCAGGATGCTGTGGCAGCTGGTACGCATTCTGCGAAGGACCGAGGCACACCGGTTTCGGGTGATGGCATGAAAGCTGTCAATCCTTGCCCCAGCAAACATCCCCAAAGCGCTTCAAAAACGCGGGAGCGCCGCCGGCATCCTGAACGCATTGTTGTACTGCACACTTTATTATACTAGTCATCTGTAGCGTGAAGTGCGTCTGAATCAACCAGTAGAAACTTACAAACATAGTTATCTGTATTCAGCGCGCGTAAGGCGTTATCGTCAATTCGACACCCGCTGATATATCATTATTCATTACGCTATGACGTCAATGAGTTCGCTCATAAACGGCTTAGAATTAACTGCACTGAACACAGATGAGCTGCTTATGTGGTTTTGTTTTTTGAGATTCTCAAGAATAGTGATGGTAATGAATTAATTAAATGACTTAGTTTGGTCCTTTGTAAATATTTTTGGTCTTTTATCTTTTCCTCCTTTCTCTAATGTGTTATCAATGTCTTCAGTGATATAACTTTCAATACTCTAAAAGCCCTGTCTAATTAGGATTACGAGTGGCCGCGCAGCCATGGCCGCACTGCCAAAAAATGTATGATTGGTTGACCAACCGGACGCCTGGTGAGATATCCACAATAAAGCTGTGTATATTTTGCTGGCAGCGCGACCATGGTTGCGCCACCATGGTGTCCTAGTGAAATATAAGCCTATTAGCAGACTCATTTGAATTTGTAATGTTACTTAGCTGGTCTTTACATCTTCATTTCGCATAAATTCATTGCATCCACCGCTATTTCTTCAAGTATGTATTACAATTTACTGCTATCTAAAAGTCTTTGTTTACATTTCCTTATGTTTTCCAGTAAGAAACTTTTACGCTTCATTAGTCAAAATCTAGTCAACCGTGAGAGTTTTTGTGTTTCAAGTTTATTGTCCGATTATTTGGCCTTTGACGTCGTCACTCGGTACCTTAATTTCTCAGAGTATCTAACAAGCTTTAATGTTTTAATAAGGTGATTTACTCACGCTCTATAAACCTTTATATTTATAGTGAATAGCGACCTGCTAACGGCTTTATGCATGTCTAAGAGTAGGTTATGCATCAAACCAAAAGCTTTCTCCGAGAAAACTCAAGATATTTAATAGTTTGCATTTTTGGAGTTCAAAACTGAGATAATATCGATTGAGAAGATAGTTTTATTTTACTAAGTAAGTAACGAAGACAAGCTACATTAAAACTAATAAAGCTAAAATCTAAATGTTCTGGAAATACTAGTATTCAGCTGCATCCGGTTAGACTGGAAGCCGACCCCAACATAGTTGGGAAAAGGCTAGGCAGATTGAATCTAAATGTCCTGATCGAAGTTATGCAACTGTTAGAGGAACTAGTTATAAATGCTTGTACTTCAAATCAAAGGCTACCATCTAACTTTGCTTTCGTCAACAACAACAGTAACATTCCAAGAAACATTTTCGCATCACCAAGATTTAAGGCCATAAAACTAGAATTCTTACGAATAAACGCAGAGCCTTTAACACTAATCAAATCGTGTTGATTTACAAAGTTCACTGTCAAACCAATAAAAAACAGGTTACATTAGTGTTTAATACCTCCAAAATTGCCAGCTGGATTAGTAATTATCAATTCAACTGTTATTCGGACTTCGAATTTAGATCAAACGCTGTTAATTACATAATATTATAATTAATATTCTGGCTTTATCAGCTTATCGACTTACGTGAAAACCGAAATATATATTTTAATCTGTGACATCACAAATAGAAGAATTTGTTGCTCAAATTCCACTTTATCAGTAATTACAGAATGCTTGCAATCAGAGGCTCGTGTTACATAAGGCTATTCTGTGCTTAAGGATACAATTTTGTTTGCTAATTGCAATTAATTTTAATGATTCCACTTCTAAGGATCCCAAATTCGTTAAGACTTGCGCACAACATACAGCAACAACTAAAATAAGCACATTAGCATCACGACCTTGCAAGCTACACGTGGTTCATTTGGCCTGTTGGTCCACCATCATCGTGACCTTGAATACAATCATCATCATTAACCATTTTCCTGCCCACATCCTAATTTATTTGGGGTCGGCGCAGCATACCTTCTTCCTTGCATCTCTACTAGCCGTCACTTCCGTAAACACCCCCCTTTCTAGCAATATCATCTTACACACCAAAGTCTAAACCATCCTCACCCTGAATACCATCTGATAGAATAATCATTTAACTCAAATATCCTATGCTATGATAGTGACAAAACATCAATGTTAGTACTAGTTTTGATACCACTTAAAAGCTTAACAGCACCCTAATTGCGTAACACACTATCAAATGCTTTTGAAGCAAATTGCTAATCCATTGCTTCATACGTTCGAAAAATTTGTCCGCTCAATAACGTAAATAATGCAATGAATGTTGTTGAACTGTCAAAATGAAACCGATTCCGATTGATAATGTGTTACGCAATTGCCTCGAGAGCGGGGTTATTACGTAACACATTTACAGTAGGAATCTTTCATTTTGACAGTTCAACAACATTCATTGCGTTATTTACGTGTTGAGCAGACAAATTTTTCGAACTTATGAAGCAATGAATTAGCAATGTGATTGTGTTGAATTAGTGATTGTGATCCCAGTACTTAAGTGGTGTTGAGATAGGCTATGCAAAATTGCTACAAGCTTTGTTTTAGTCAAAACTCCTTTGTTCTAATCATGTTTTAATAGCAGATTCATACATACAAAACAACCTACGTTGCCTTCTGTACTTAATCAAGTGTTCGGAGATTTTCAAATCTCACTCAAGTCGATTCCCAGCTCGCCAGTCGTTTTGCAGCCGCGAACAGCGACGCACGCGTTGATAGCGGTTCACGATTCAAACAGTTTTGAAAATCGAATCCGTCGGAAGTGTTGTGGTAGTGGATGTTCTGTGATTTATATTTCTAACTGGACAAGGTTTTTGGTACGTTTTTAATTTATTAATATTTATTAGCTATTAGAAAAGCCAATTTTAATCGTAGTTGTGTTTAACAGGATGATTTTGTCTTTTGTTGGTGAGGAAAATACTGCTGTGATTGATAAATTTGATAGACATGATTGTTTCAAGGCTCATCTAAACGAATCTGTATATTGAAGTTCATAGTTCAGCTTGTTATTTCTCTATCGAAAACACAAACACTATACAAGGTGTTTTTTTTATACTTGATTATAATGTTCGTCCATATTATATCGGTCAAGAATAAATAAAAAATGTATGAATCAGCTTTGCCTTCTCACAGTCAGTTATAAATTAAATAATCAACGGAGTGGAACAGAAAATGAAGTTTTAATAATTGATGACTTACTGACCTTCTTTCCTCGCTTTGCAATTGTTTTTATTATTACTTGAAGCTCTAGTTCTGAGTCTGTGATTATTTTTATTATGCATGACTGGTCCTTGAAATTATTATGTAGTTTCTATCCGTCATGTTACGGCTATGTTATTAGAGTGGTTCTTGAAGAGTGAAATGATCGTGTAGAAAGTCTTTTTAACCGACTTCAAAAACAAAGGAGGAGGTTCTCAGTTCGACGGAATCTCTTTTTTTATGTGTGTTCCCCGATTACTCGAAGATGACTGGACTGATTTGGAAAATTCTTTGTTTTACTTTTGAACCATTTATGAATTAAACGCAGAAGATGGTCCCTGATTGCATTTTTCGTCTTCTCGTGTTGAATAAAATTCCAGTCTTCATTCGAAAAAATATAGATGAGTTACATTAAAATGATCTGCAGTAAAATAATTATCAATAACTGAATTTAAATTCAATGCACCATTGGCAAGTCTTAATCATAAAGAGTTTACGAGCGGATAGATTTAATTCACAAATTATGTTAATGGTTGATACAACCAAACAATAATTTGTAGATTAAGTACAATACTAGCGTGCTTAACTATACAAGGTGTTTTTTTATACGTCATAACTTTAGGGTATCAATGAGACCATATCAAAGAATCAACTGGCATATGAATTATTTTTCCATTATAATTTTTTTTTTGTTTTCATTTTTCATACAAAATAATTCGACAAAGTAACGTTTATTAATGTAAAACACCCGTGCGTGAAATGCAGGCAAGAATATGTGCTATAATAATGCGTGCATTTTTGGACCAGATATTCTAGGACTTTTTGAATTATTATTAATTATAGAATATAGCCCTAGAGTTATGACATATATAAAAAAAACACGTTGTATAATGTTCTCGTGACCAGTAATAGCCATTTTCTTTCATACATCTTTATAGTTTCTATTCACTGTTGCATTAAATTAGCCTCTGCCTGCGTATAATAAGCAATACACACTCCCTAAGCAATTGCCTCGCTTCCAACTTACTGATTGGCAAACATTTCAACTACGGCATGAGCTATACCAGCGGCTCCAGACTTTGTATAAAATTATTAATAATAGTCCTCCAGACCGAATTTCGGCCATGGCGACCTATCAGCGGAAACCAGCCTTCGGCGCGGGAGATATTATAGTGCACAAGTGTGTGCGCATACACAAGTGCACTCTCTCTCCCCTCGCTCTCATAGTCCGATGGGACGGCAGTCCGACACGACCGGAGAGAGATGAGGAGCTGGGCCAACGGCTTAACGTGCTTTTCGAGGCTACTCCCGTGCCTCGAAAAGTACGTTAAGCTGTTACTGACGGGGTCCGCTAGGGCCGCTGCCAGCCAGGGTCGCGGGATGTTCGAAAGAGTTACCGTGGCTCCGGCACAGACAACTGAAGGAACGTGGGTGGGTTTTAGTCAGTAAAAGTCTGACACGCCCTCCCGCTCCGGCCAGAGCGGGAGAAGTCATTTGATGACTTCCCACACACAAAAAAAGCTGTCACACCGCCAATTTCCAAACTCCGAGCTGTTTGTTACTAAGAAATTTCTAATGGAAAAAATCCAATAACACTGCCACGCCCAGGGATCGAACCCAGGACCCCATGCTCGGCAGTCACGCTTGCGACCACGAGACCAACGGGGCAGTCGGAAGAATATTATTAGGATACCAACGTTAGTTTTAAATCTAAAACTACTGTCAGTATGGATTCTCTGTGGTCAGACATAAAGGATGACTATTATTATACATATTTAGGTGCCTATATAGTTTCCGCCGATACGTGATAGATATATTTCCTGTGTATTCAAAGTAAGTAAGACCTTCAATTTTAGTGATCATCATTCTACGTTAGCAGACATTTACGACTAGTCTGTTAATAACCAGCTGTTTTGCTTTGTATATATTCTTGTATATCCGCATCGAAAGCTTGTTTAATTTTACGTTCCTCTACATCATTTTATACTCCTAAGTATTCAGTGATATTTCTTTAACCTTTCTCCTAGTAACAGCTAATTTAGCTTTAATTACATAATTATCAGTATGTGGTTACGTAATGTTAAGAGTGTTGCATTAGATGACGATTTGATTGATGCATCGTCATGAGATGATATTAGCTAACCGGTTGTCTAGACTTTAACTTCTTGTGAGATATAAATAACAGGATTATCTAACTATTATTGAACTAAGCATCTCTACGGGTTGGATAGCTAATCGAAATATGTCTTCAAATTGGACTCAGGTTGTCAAGGGTCCGTTGAAGTCGAAAATATTCATTCGCTAATAGTGATGAAGCCTGGGTAAAAAAAAAAGAAATTCTATTTAGCCCGTCAGTCAGATAATACAAAAATATTAGACACGTATTTTTTGCTTTTCATATTAATAAAAAAAAATATTTAGATAAAACTCATTAAAGTTCCAGTGGGGGCTCGCTACGTCACAACTCAATATAAAATCTGACAAGGCGTGACGTCATGCCACATTTTAACTCAATGTATCGCCGTAATCTTTTGATTACGTAGAAAAATAAAAAAAACCTGCCCAATATTTTTTAATAATCTACCTGACAGACAAAATAAATATTGGATATGTAGGTAATTGGGAAGTATCTGCTGGTCTTTTGATCCAAAAGATCTTAAGGGGAGACAAAAAAACCAAAATTTTCTAAATAGGGTGAAGCGATACTTTACGCCTGGACAGCTTTTAATTCTCTACAAAGCGCAAGTCCGATCCTGTATGGAGTATTGCGGCCACCTTTGGGATGGCACGGCCAAATACCAACTTGCCGCACTTGACTCGGTGGAACGCAGAGCTAAGAGGCTCATTGGCGACGTAAGACTGGTGGATGCCAAGCTTCACAGCTTGGCTCATCGCCGCAAGGTTGCTTGCTTGTCGGTCTTCTACAGATTATACTTCGGGGAGTGTGCTCAAGAACTCCACGACCTCATTCCGCCGGCCCCCTTCTATCAGCGGACATCTAGACGCACTGCAAGTTACCATCCTTACCTAGTTGCTATCCCACCAATTCGCACTAAGCGTTTCCAAATGTCTTTTGTGATGCGCACAGCAAAGGAGTGGAACTCTCTGCCTGCGTCTGTGTTTCCGAACGCATACAACCCCGATCTCTTCAAAGTGAGAGTGAACAGGCTGCTTCTTGGTAAGCTCGCTCCATCGTCGACTTTGTCATCTCTGACCTAGACTAGAGTCAAGAGCAAACCTATCTCAAATAAAAAAAAAAAACAGGTTTCTTATGAAATTATTTATCTAACCTATGTAGCTATGACTATGATGTAGGTAAGATGTACAAGGCACTTAATGATAAAAACTCCAGTAAAAACATGTGTAAGTTGACAAGGATGTTAGAAGGATGGAACGGTAGAAAAAATCTGTTTTTTTCTTTATGGTCTATTGTTGTAAGATTACCATAAATGACTGATATCCACGGTTATAACACGTTACAGGTATTTAATTTTTGTATTTAGTGCTAGCATTAATACCTTGTTAAGTGCATGAACTCAATTTTGGCTTAAGGTGAAAGCTCCAGGGTAGCCCACGAAATTCAAATTTTCTTACGTTTTTTGCAATTTGCAGGTCAGTATTACGTTGTATGTTGATTAAAATATGATCCGCGGTCGTAACAAATATGTATTTACAGAATTATAATCATTAAAGCCATCAATACAACTCTCTAAGACCATATAATTATATTGAATAACTATTTCATGAAATCTTAACATTTCAGGATTATACTAACTCAAGGAATTGTATTACTGATTCTAATTTAATAATTCTGTAAATACATATTTTTTACGGTCGCGTATCATACTTTGATCAACATACACCCAGACACTGAGCTGCAAATTGCAAAAATCGTAAGAAAATTTGAATTTCGCGGGCTACCTTAGCGCTTCCCCCTTAATGAAATAAAGTAACTGTTTAAAAACACAGATTACTTGAAAATTATCCTTCAAAAACTTCAATACATTTTTTTAGCTGTGTTGCTTTATTACTGCAGGCTCCAAGTAAAAGTCGAGATGAAGATAAAATAAATCTACAGTAACTGTTTCACTGTTAGGAAACTTTACGAAACGCACGACAGACACTTGAGTAACGTTTCACTTTACAATCTAGAATCTATTTATAACTCAAGGCTTTTCATTTTGAAATGAAATACTTAAAATGTCCAAAAATTCTAACCGAAAAACGACTTTATTTTTAAGCAGGCTACCTCCTTATAATTCTCTTGCCCTTAACCTAATTTAATTGTGATCGGCGCACAATATCTTCTTATTCCCCCACATCTCAGGTCGTCATCTCAGTAGTCACCCTTCTAGCCATATCATCGTTCACACCGTCCATCCATCGTTTCTTTGGTCTTCCAAATCTACCTACTCAAAACTCTTCTCACGACATTTCCCTGATGCCTCCGCATCACATGCCCAGAAGCAAGACTACCAATTAGTCATTATCCTATATCAATCTGCCTAGCCTTTTCCCAACTATGTTGGGGTCGGCTTCCAGTCTAACCTATTTTACATGGAGCGACTGCCTATCTGACCTCCACAACCCAGTAACTGGGTAATACGATACCCCTTGGTAAGACTGGTTGTCAGACATTCGGGCTTCTGACGACCCGTAACGACTGTCAAAGATCTACGAATGACAGCCGGGACCAACGGCTTAACGTGTCGATATGTAAAGATGGTCACCCATCCACGGACTACCCCGGCAAGCGTAGCTTAACCTGATGGATCGACCCGTTCGGCTGTTATTACTTAGCCACGAGCTCCTCTCGACCCGTTCGGCTGTTATTACTTAGCCACGTTATTAATTAGTCATTATCCTATGTAGAACAAAAACAAATCGATATAGTATAGATATGCTTACCATTATCGAATGGTTTAGATAAGTCAACGATTAGTTTGGAATATTTGACATTGATTTAGCAAACCATAGGTAATTTGATACTTACTTCATCATTATTATTTTTTGTGTTTTGAAGGATTTTCTGTATCTACCCGTGATTGTAGGTACATACCTAATTGTTTTTTTAAACAATGCATTTTTGTATCAGGTTTTCTCTTGAAATTTTGTATAATTTGAGTGAAGTATTATGTAAATCATTTAAGTTAGTAAGTAATGGACATATTATTATTATAATTTTTACCTTCATTTTGGAAACTTATTCCGGGTCCTTGGGTCATGGGTTATGTATGTAGGTACTCGATGCTACTTAGTATTCTTTAAAATATTGGCAACAACAGCAAACAAAACTAAGGGTCCTACCAGGGGTGCAGCCTTCATACAACCCGATTCCTATCGGCTTCCCTTCGGAACAACCACTCTTCTTACATAACATCACGCCTTGTTTCCCCGAAGGGTTAGGCAGAGGTGTACCTATTATAGTACACCCATATTTCGCCAGTTATGTTTTCGCCAGTTGTGTTTTTACCACTCTTCTTAATGCTTACTATTGCCAAATAATATGGTACACCTGTGTTTGTAACTGTGTAGCACATCACATCACGTCAAATATATTTAGTATCAGTTTAATACAGTCATCATAAGATTAAAAACATTACAAAAATGCCTACATCTTTTTGTCTGAGTTTATGAGAACTGAACAATTTTTTCTTCGGCTTCCTTCTAATGATAATTGTAGCTGCGCCACTGGGTCCTATCACAAAACCATAGACACTTCAACGCGTGTTTGGTGTCAAAGTTACGTCAAACTCCATATACATAATGTATACTTAAATGTCATGTTACACGGTGTACTATGTGCCTATCCCTTCTTGGAATACAGGCGTGATGTTATGTGATCACGTTAAACAATTGTTTAGTCTAAACAACTGAAACACGTTTTTGTGGTAGCAAAGTGGACTTTTCTCAGAGAAAGCAATAGCAAGCTGTACAGGAATTTTAACCAGCAATTGAAATTGTTCTTCTGCCTGCCCTTGTTCTCCTGTTGCTTGGGGTTGACGCAAAATGTTCGTCTTATCCATTCTCCTCTGTCGGCCATCAAAAATCTCAAAAAAGAAATCTTTTATTTATAACAATACTCCCAATTGTAGAAAATGTGCCATTTTAGTAATTAGCCATTCAGAGAATTAAGCTTTTACAGAATTTGCCATTTTGAGAACTAGTCCTTTTGCGACTCTGTTGCCATTTTGAGAATTAGGCCTTCTGCGCCTAAACCTCACGTTGTCATTCTCTCTATGTTCATATGACTTTTTATTAAACTGTGGTCTTCCTCATAGCCTTCCACTATTCCCTCTGTTCATATCTCTTAGTGGTGTTTCTTGGTGAGTGTGT
Organism: Fissipunctia ypsillon; assembly: GCA_947568875.1. Taxonomy (NCBI): domain Eukaryota; kingdom Metazoa; phylum Arthropoda; class Insecta; order Lepidoptera; family Noctuidae; genus Fissipunctia; species Fissipunctia ypsillon. The sequence continues at coordinate 2,218,353 of OX387667.1, forward strand.
GGTCATCTCTTAGTAAAAAGACCATGTTTGTCTAATCTCTTACCTACAGATCTGCCGATCTACATAACATAACATCACGCCTTGTTTCCTCGAAGGGTTAGGCAGAGATGTACCAAAAGATGATGATGATGGTGAGATGTAAAAATCTCACCATGAACATTTAGGTGAAGTGAGTTGTCAATAGTGTCAATACCTAGCATCAACTGGACTGACAGCTAACTTCAAGCTCACTTCACCTAAGTTTTCACGATTTTTACAGAGTAGACCGGCTGATGTTATAATTATCGTTTCTGAAGACGGATCTCTTATGGGCGCACCGAACGTTCGCCTTTATCTCTGTCTGTAAAGAATAAAGAAAATAACCACTCTTTTGCACTTTTTCAATATTTTTCGTTATCATTTTCATCATATTGCTCTTAAATAAGAAACTATAAATGAATCATAATATCAAATTACTTATTTATATAAATAAAAAAGTAGGGAAATAGATGAAAAAATCACTCGAAAAGATGTAACTTTGCGAATTTATTGTATCGAGCCAACTTTATCAAATCGTGTTTCCATCGTGTATACTGCCTAACATATATCCCCTATAATACCAATATATTTCCCTAGATTTTAATTTAATTGTTTACTACCTACTTCAAAAAAGAGTTAAAAAACGTGTTTGTGTGCATAAAAAGCTCTAAAATCTTCACACACCCGGAGATGAAAAAAGTCATCAGACTTAAACTCATTATAAATGCAGGTTCTCCTCGACCCAGACCGTGAGAACATAATCATTATTCATTGGTATCCTTTACATTGTTACAAGGATATTTTTCTTCAAAAAAAAAACGAATAATGTAAGTAGGTACTGACATTTCTCTTCTTTGTTTCCTTAGGACCTTGTACAGAACCCGGTAGTAATGATGATCAGAACCTGACGAAGTAGCTATAAACGTCTCTATAAGGTCAAATGTCACAAGGAAGAATGTTTTCACTGTGGTCTCTTGTTTTCTTTTAAAAATAGTTAATGGTAGTTTTTTGAGAAATTGGCGGAATGCTTCATTGTCTGAACTTTAATTTCCTGTAATTTTTTTATTTATTTACTGACATTCAGTTTGATTAATTATTTGTTTGACTTTTAATGAATGAATCCTGATACCTTTGAAGAGATTGGGTTAGTGTCCCTAGTACTTATGTATTTATTTATAATCAGGAAAAAAATATGTGAAATATTATTTTGATAGCTTATTTTTTTTTATTTTTTATTTGAGGTAGGTTTGCTCTTGACTCTAGTCTAGGTCAGAGATGACAGACGAAGTCGACGATGGAGCGAGCTTACCTAGAAGAAGCCTGTTTTAATTTATTTTAATTATAGGCGTTTATCTCTGGTATCTGTAATATTACATTTATTGATAGGTCCCGGTGTCCATCATCGAAGTTTTCATTAGCCAATTTTTTTCCCCGACAGCCTACAGTTATTTTCAACAATCTTCACATTCGTCTTTCAGAATAAACACAATAACATATATATAATAATGTTTTAGCACATTTCAACTTCTGTCACACTAAAATGATACACCAACATACCTCGCACACAGCTCCAAGCATATGAGGAAGCATGCACATGCACACAGTATCATGCATATAAGATACATTATCGAACCTGCGCAGTGGCAACACAAAAACTTTCTATAGCATCACTTAGTGATCTCGAAGTTTCGATCACACACCAGTGAAAGTTGATTTGGTCGACATTTTTTGCTTCTGTATTTGATGCATTATAAAATTATATTAACGATGTGTAAGGTCTACTAATGTTTCTTTCGGGTTAAGATAATAAGCGTATTTCTCTAATACATTTTTATTGTGCTATCTGTAATGTTGCCCAAATGCCTTTCAACGCTGGCATATATCGTGCCCATAACATTTTTAACTCCTACTGCGGCCCGTCATCTCCAGATGAAAGATTAATTCAGATTTCTATGACATTCCTAGACTTACCATTTTGCCCATAAATTATTAACTAATTAAAACTTTGATTATCAAATAATACTACAGTTATACATAACTCAAAATTACTGGTTATTGAAACGATTATCTGTGAGTTTAGGCAGCAAATAACCAACACTTTCGAATTTTATGTAACTTCCAAATCTGGGTTATATACATACGTTGGTCAACCTAGATATTCACGCTAGTATATATTTATAAATACAAAAGTGAATTTTGTATGTCCGTTAAGTTCTCACGGTTAAACTAACATTTTTTTTAAATTAAAAATCGCCATGTTTGATGAAATCATGATGATGACGACCTAATTGTTGTACGGTCGACGTACCTTGGCGAGTCTGAACATAGGCTCTGCGAACGTTCGCGCATGTTCTCTCACTCGCACTCGCCTCATGTCACCGTTTGGTTCCTAAAAAATGTTACTGCGCAAGCCTTCTGCGCGAAGTTCGGTCTCGCCAAGATACGTCGGCCATATAAATGCAGGCAGAGTCATCAGATAGAGAATTAATTTTTAAATCATAATGGAAATAAACTCGCCTGATTTTAAATGATTTTCTTTTTTATGTTTTATGCATACCTTCGTAATTTTTTTAGATTATTATGAATATTATGGTCGGTCAATGATATAATTATATAATTGACATAATTTCGAATAGAAATTATGTCAATTGGTGGCCTGTGAATAAATAAACGTAGAGTAAGATAGTAATACCAGTTAATACCGTGTATAATTTTCTAAAATGATTATACTTAAGTACCCATTATTATTTTGGTTCTACATGGATAGTTTTGATAAAAATAAGTAGAATGTCAACGGATATCCCCTGATATTTGAGCAAACTTATTCTTGTATGTATCACACCCGTATTTCCCGAAGGGTTAGGCAGGGGTAGGTATACCTATACATATAATAGTACACCCACATTTCGCCAGTTATGTTTAAGTCCCATGTAATATGGGGCGAGCCTATTGCCATCTACCGGGCACAACTCCAGACTCCGGGCTGCTACTGAGAAACTCCAGATAGAAAAATCCAATACAGGGCATTTTTTTAATCACTATCCAAATTTTCGCAGGGTGTTCTACCCATGAATACGAACAACTTTCACTATGGGACCAACTCTGAAATCACGAAAAAAAAAATCTGCTGTTTCATACATTTTGGTCGAGTAGGTATTGAACTTTTGTATGAATCAGCTGATTTTTTCTGTTTTTTCTGTAAGCTGATTTTTTTTTCTACATAATTATTATAAAACAAAGTCCCACGTCGCGTCTGTCCGTACGGGTTTTCATACGGTGTTCACCAATGGACGGTGTGATTCATGAGGAAGGTTTAGGTGTATAATTCATTAAAGTTTTGTGTAAATTGGCTGAAATATGACGACGAACATCACTTACCTTTTAATCTAACCCACATGCTCGACGCAACAGGCTGATACGACAATACGACAGCAAAAAATATGTTGGCATTAATATGCTCTGCTACCTGTGCGAAGCCGGGGTGCGTTGCTAGTAACTCCAATAAATATCTTTTTGTATTATGTCATACACAATAAATAGTATCTCCTGTTGACCTCAGACTATTGCACAATTTTAATAAAGACTACATAAAAGGACTGTTATTTAAAAACTAGATACTAAAATATATTCTTTTTGTAGACCAAGGTTATATATTACGTACCCGGTTTTTGAATTCATTAAAATAATAATAAAGTTCATAAGAATTCACTATACGACTAAACGCCGACAAACTGAACACCGACAAGACTTTTTTTCGACGGGTCTCTTCTCTGACAGGTCACTTCGCCGACAGGACATCCTTACTTCTGATTATTCCGAACCTGACCCGAAAATCATAACCCTAGACGGTCCACGTCAGGGGCACCTCGAGGTTCGGTTTGGTTAGGTTCCTTTTAACCCTGCAGACAGAAATAGGAGCCCCGCGTAGCGGGACTCCGTCGACCTGCTGTCAGTCTGTCGGTGAAGTGTCCTATAGGCGAAGAGTCCCGTCGAAGTAAAGTCTTGTCGGTGTTCAGTCTGTCGACGTAGCTCGTAGTGTCTGTCGGCGTTTAATCGTACACTCATAAGAATTAGTTTTGTTTGTTTTCAAAGCTCTCAATCTGTCTATTGGTGGTTTTAAAAGGTTATTTTAGATTATGTTCATTTTTCTGCGATTTATACTTACTTTTTTATACTTACATCATGTTTCAATCTTTGTCAGTATTGAACTCGTTTTGTACACAAATGAACAAATAAATAACTTTTAGGTATGCTGCATCGTTTTGAGCCTCCCCACACTGTGGTACTGGGTTCTCATCTACTCGGGCTCCTGACTACTCGTAACGGCTGTCAAAGATCTATAAAATTAAATGGCAGCCGAGACCACCGAGGCTCGGAGGGGTCTAGTTATGGTGATGGTCACTCTTCAACGGACCGACCTCGGATAGCGTTGTTTAAGCTTGAAGATCGACCTGTGTTGCTGTTATTATTTAGCCACGAACCCCCCTATTATATGGTAATATGTACGTAGTGACAAATACATCGACTGTGTTTCCAACACGTACAATCCGGTCAAAATATCTGTGCACCTGGTGCCGATGACGTCATATCGGCGCTCGGGTACCGTATGTAAGGCGACGGGGCGAGCATGGCGAGGTGAAGGTGGAAGCGCGAGGTGCACAGATATTTTGACCGTGTTATAAGCTGGCGCTAGCTCCCATAAACAAGAGACCATTACATAAGTACTTATTTGAAGTTTATGGTTTCTCGAAGTTTCCATTCCTTATTTGTGGGTCACGTAAGTAATACCTTCAGTCGTTTATCCAATTATGTTTACTTATTCACTTGCAATCTTTAAACTCGTTATGTTATTGCCGTCACGCATTTCTTTACTGTTAGAGATCCGAGTCTGACCCCGTTACAAATCTGAGAAATTATTACTTGATTGATGGGAGTGTGGAGAAAATAATAGTTACATCTCTGCCTAAACCTTTGAGGAAAATCATGATTGAATCTATCTATGGCAGGGACCGAAAACCTTTATAAATTACAGTACCGGTATCGAGGAATTTTGGTTACATTTACGACTAATGTTACCGCTATCTGGGTAACCAAGAAGAAAAAACAAGTTACCTGTATATAGGTTACCGTTTTAATACCGGTTAACCAAAAAATGTCGTTGATTATTAAAGAAGCAGAATATCGCCAGCCAGCCAGGGCCGTGATTGGTCGGCGTTCGCCGGCGCGCGGGTCGACTCGATTCTTTGACACATACACAGCGATGCTCGCCCTTTGACTAATGCCAACGGGCACGTGTAAGTTAAAGGTAATATTTACAAGGTGTAACAGGACGATTGACATTCCATTAAACCACGTAAAGAGAATTATGTTCTTTACCCGTATACAAAAAAACAATAAAATCCAATGAATACTTTAGCCGCAGGAAATTATTTTTCATTTTCTTATTTTTCAACATGATGTATATCTGAGTCCGTAATAATAGGTAAACATTGCCGCCGCCGCGCCCCGCACCCCGCACCGCACCGTTGGTCAGTGACTTTTCATAGATAAAGCGTGTTTACTTTTTATGCAGTTGATTCTGGTATTTACTTTGTTTGAAAACTGCAATTTTTTAATTTTCCATTATCTACTAATCTTCGTGTTTTAAAATGTTTCGATGGACTAGTACTGTGCTCGTTTTCATTAAATGTCGTACGTCCAGATACACGTTGTATATCGGTTACCGGTATTAATACAGGTTGTATTGATTTTAAGTATTGGGGTAACCTTTAAAATACCTGTAAATAAAATAAAGGTTGTAACCGAAAAATACCCGTATTGATCATACCGGTTTCGGTCCCTGATCTTTGGGGTTGAGCTATACGAGAACAGCTCATGCCCTTATGAAGAGAAGAATCGGTCAGCTGGGTTTGTGGTAGGGCTGACTGTCCAAGGTGCACCATACGTAGGTACCATTGCGGACATTTGCGGTGAATGAAGGCCGAAAAGTGGTTCACCGCAAATGTCTGCGATGGTACATCTGTGTCCAAATAAACGTATTTTTTTTTTCTTTCTTTACATATTTAGCAGCTGAGGCTCCTTTTCATTGAAGCTTCCTAGGCAATGCTTTATACATATTCTAAATATTGATAGGAAAATATTAGCTGCTGAGTTGGGGTTTGGGTGCAAGTTATATTCTGCACCTATTGCACAAGAAATATAAAAATAACACTTATCAAATGGCATTATGTATGTACAAATTGAGCTTGTAGTAACAATTGTTTTGTCAAATTATCATAGTTTAATATTGTCGTAACACAGCTCAAACATTATAGACTACGGAACACTGGGGAATAACAACAGAATGTTTATAGATGTATATAAATAACGGAAAACAAAACATACAATAATAAAAAACGACATTGTCACGCTATTGCAATAAAAATGATATTTATTCTGTTCCGAGCGGTATTAACATCTCTATCATAAATATAATTTTTTTTGTCTAAACATTATATAATTGACACTACGCTTTTCTTATTTTAGTTTATTATGTAGAACTTTATTTTCATACATTTGTAAAAAAAAACGGAATGACCTTTTATTCTAGAAAATTATTAAACCTACATTTTATTGGTCATTTATAAACATACATAACATAACATCACGCCTTGTTTCCCCGAAGGGTTAGGCAGAGGTGTACCTACCTATATAGTACACCCACATTTCGCCACTTATGTTTAAGTCCCATGTAATAGGGGGCGAGCCTATTGCCATCTACCGGGCACAAATCCAGACTCCGGGCTGCTACTGAGAAATTCCAGATAGAAAAACCCAATAACACTGCCCGACCTGGGAATCGAACCCAGGACCTCATGCTCAGCAGTAGCGCTTGCGACCACTAGATCAACGAGGCAGTCTGTCAGTTTGGTCATCTATATACATATTTTGGGATTCAGTTTTTTATACTTACTAATTATGTTGATTATTGTATCGTTAGTAAATCATCTTCCTTCATTGTTTAACCTTATATTCCTTGCTCCTTGCAGGAGTCGTAAATTAACTAGATTTGAAAAAAAAAGAGGCTCCAGTACCACATGAGTACCTACAGAGCACCATCGGGCAACTGCGGGCCTAAACAAGTGAAATGAAATGAAATGAAATTGTTTATTCTGTAAATAGGAATCACTTTTATACGTCATATTAAAAAAAAATATTAAGCTAGATGGAGTAGACATTTATTTATTTATTTATTTATTTATTTATTTAAACTTTTCACACTTAAAAAAGTACAAAGGCGGACTTAATGCCTTAGGCATTCTCTACCAGTCAACCAAGGGTGGTGAAGAGATTAGATGGCACATTTCCTATCTGAGTACGCCTGAGAAGAAATCGCGAATCAAACTAAGGGATCAATCTCTTTTTTAAAGTCCAGACATAAAGTTGCAAGCGCTTTTAAAGCATTTCATATTCCTACAATGACTTTCAACAGAATTGACATTAAGCTTTTTGGTAGCTTTAGTCAATCGAATACATTTTTGAGTTTTCCATCGTCGTTATCGCTGGTAGAAAGCAAGTCTGTACAAAGCACAGGTCCGTTCCTATATGGAGTTTTGCAGAGACTTATGGGATGGCTCAGCAAAATACCAGCTTGATGCACTTGACTCGGTGGAACGCAGAGCAAAAAGGCTTATAGACGACGAGACGTTGGTGGCTAGGCTTCACAGTCTGACTCATCGGCGTAATGCCTGTCGGTCTTCTACAGACTGTACTTCGGAGAGTGTGCCACTACCTGACCACCACTCCACGACCTGATCCCACCATCGCCCTTTTACTACCGGACTACCAAACGTACTTCAGGGTACCATCCGCACTTGGTTGATATCCCGACTAGTCGTACTAAGCGCTTGTCCTCCACATTTATTATGCGCAAAGCCAAAGTGTGGAACTCTCTGCCAGCGTCTGTGTTCCCTTCCACATATAACCCCTCTGCCTTCAAAGCAAGAGTGAACAGGCATCTTCTGCGCACGCTCGTGCCATCATAGACCTCATCCATCGCTTTCCATCAGGCGTGATCGAGGTTAAGAGAAGGCCCATTCAGCAATAAATTAAATAGAATGTCACTTTGTCTAGGCCCTCTGGGTCCTTCTGTCTACAATGTTTAGGATTGGCTCAATGAGCACTACAATTACAAGGCCTATGTTCAGCACTAGACGGGATGGTACCGATAAAGTCTTAAGGTTTTTGTTTTTTCCCTTTATCTACACATAAGTAATATTGAAGTGACTGTAATGTCAAAATAACAGCTTATTACTAATTGCTTTTAAAGTATATACGGTACTTCTATCAAACAATAAATTTTAAAATGTTTAGTCTATCTGTCCGTCTGTTTGTTCAGGCTAATCTCCGAAATGGCTGGACCGATTTTGACGGGACTTTCACTGGCAGATAGCCGATGTTATAAGGAGTATCTTAGGCTACTTTTATTTTAGAAACAATAATTAGGGACCTGCGCATAAAAATTAAAACCCATGAAATTGTGAACAAAATCTGATTCAAATATACTTCTGTCCTCCGCGTGGATGTCATACTTCCCGTATGACATCAACTCGGGAAAAGCCGCGGGCAACCTAGCTCATGAATAAATTCAAACATGACAAATTCATGAACATTTCCACTTGGGAGTTAGGACAGGCCTCGATCGGTGCCAACAGTGATGGGAGACTAAGAAAAGTTTAACAACGCCCTTGTGTATAAAATATTTAAAAAAAAGTAAGTCGAAGGTTGCCGTAGTTCCGCATGTTTTTATTATTATGAGGAACCTTTGAGTTGACGGAAATGTTATATTATTATTTACAAATGACGATTACTAGTGGCGTAGTGGCTTATGTTGGCATAATCTACCCAAAACGATTTAAACAAAAGCTACACAAGGTGCATTTTAAAGCTCATTCGATCTAGATTTTCAATTAATTCCTCGTTTTTAAAACTAAAGCAGCAGCTTTTTTTTTTTTTTTTGTACGGGTAAGAACAAAAAGACTACTTTTTCTAGCACAAAGCTCATTACAAAAATTGATACAGATAATATTTACCGCAACTTTGACCGTGTATAATGTGGGACTTTTCAATGGAGCTTTTCTTGTTTTAATGGTTTTTCAGATCGTTTCGACGCTTAACCTTCCATAAAGACAAACGGAAACTTAGAGAAACTGTTATAAATACTTTAATATATTAGGATTAATATTACATTAATTCTTCGACATAAATATATACAGTATACAAAATACAATCCATACAAATATTATAAATGCGAAAGTAACTCTGTCTATCTGTCTGTCTCTTACTTGTTCACGCTTCAACGGATTTTGATGTTTGGCACACAGGTAGACCTGGGTAGACATAGAATACTTTTTATTCCGGTAATACGTTCCGTGAGATAATTTCCGACTTCAACGCGGGCGAAGTCGCGGGGAAAAGCTAGTTATACTATAACTGACGTGGACCAGCACCCTAATTGCGTAACACACTTACAGTAGCAATCGGTTTCATTTTGACAGTTCAACAACATTCATTGCGCTATTTACGTTGTTTAGCAGACAAATTTTTCGAACATATAAAGCAATGGATTAGCAATATGGTTAAAAATCATTCATATTGTGATTGATAGTGTATTGCGCAATTAAGGGTTCAAGTCACATAGGTGCAAACAACTGTTAAGGTGAGGTCCTAAACTAACTTGGGGCTTAATATTATTATATTGGGCTTCAAAAGCAAACAACCTTTTTTCAGACACATTATTGAAATAATGTGAATTGATTATTTTATTTTGAAGTGGGTACTTATTTATTGATTTTGTAGGCTTTGAGTGGACACTGATGCAGGTACTTTCCTGTGGTTTAGTGAGTAGGTAGTTAAATACTACGTTAGTAAATTATACATTGTGCTCAATGGTTTTCAAATGTTACTAAAGGAGACAGTTCAATCATTGGTAGATTATTCTTTATGTGTGGTTAAGATCATCACTGTAATTCTTAACACTGAAGTGACTCATCACACCATGTTAGCGGTTTTCTTTTATAAATCTAATGAACATTTATTGTATAATACTTTTTTAATAATTTCCATTTTTTTTTAAAGAATGTTTGAAGAAATTGATAGATTTTGTAGAATATGGCTTGCATAATATTATGTGACTTAAAGAACAATGGCAAAATCTTATTTGAAATGAATTTGAACGTCTAAAAGTGACACTTATACGAAAGAAATTCAATTAATAAATCTAAGTTTTTTTAAAACTATCATATTATATAGTAAAAAAATAATGTTTAATGAAAAGTTATTTGACTCCTTCGTTTTAAAAGATTAGGAAATTGTTGGTTGGATTGGTTTAGTATTGCCATTTTATATTTATTTTCCTAAATAGTACAGCATAATTGTCGTGGTGTTGTTATAATTTTTACTTTGTTATTATATTTATTAAGTACATGGAGTAAATTAATAAATAACACATTTCTTTTGTTGTATATCTAAAGGACATTGTTAAAAATGGCCTATGAATCAACACGTATGAAACCTTTACAGTAATAATAACTTACATTACAATTATTACAATAGAACGGACACTTCAGAATTTCGAAAACATTTTAAAAAGTAATCCTCTTCCGTCTTATTCCCCGGCGCCATTATTTTTTGTTTCAATTTGACGTTTTGAATAGGCAAAGGGCATTGTAGCTCATACAGCCAAGTCTTTGTACGCAGTGGTTTAGTGTGCACCCTAATTGCAAAACTCGGCATTCTCAGCGCTGTGTGTGAAACGAGCAACATCGACATGTCATTGTCATCATTGACAGATGACAATTTGACTTTTGGATAAACAAGCGAGATTTTATATTCGTAGTAAAATGCAATACTTACTCCTAAGTCACACAAAAACGAAACAGTCCATAGCCCTAATCTAGTCATAACTACAAATAAATTAGTATAAAGAAATAATGGTTCTGACTACCTAATGTCCAATTTATTTTCACTAATAAACGCTAAGTTAGTATGTATCTATTGTATGTGTCTATTGGCCTAATAATACTTCAAAATCCGAAAGTGTTTTGAATTTTTTACAATGCTCAGAAGTGTCCGCGATTTTAATTTAGTTTCAATTGATTATAAGCATTATTTAGATCACAGAAAGTAAATTCACTTCTCTGTTGCTCTTAGGCGGACGATGTATGGACGCCGAACAATGTCCTTTAATCTGTGTTCTTCCTTGATAACAATATTGCAGTAAAGTAAGAAAAATAAAAAAAAATGTTATGGCAATTCTGAACTAAAAACTGAAGACTAGTATTCAATTCTTAAAAAATATGGCTAGGTTGTTGACATTGACAACCTTTGCCAGTTTACAACTCTTGACCCAAAGAGTATACGTAATAATAGTCTTGACCAGAAGCTTGCGCTCTATCCTGTGTTGTTCAAAAGTTCACACTGAATATCAGTTAATCTCCGCCTTCTCTAACAAAAATCTTGCAAAAAAACTAACACGGAAAATGACGCTGAGATAAATAAGATATTTTTCATTTAAAGTCGTAGTAATTTTTCAAATAAAACAATGTATGGGAAGCTGCCATTGTTCTTTTGAGTTTGAATGTTGTGGCTATAAGAGCAGGGCAAGATAACAATTACAAAAATATCTATTGTATAAACTATTGACGATTTTCGCTGGATAAGCTCCCATAATATTTAAGTATAATAAATGCGGCTGATCTTTGAAATAACTCGAGTTTACTTGAAAGGACTAAGCGCGGATTTCACCAATGAAACTGAACGCGATCAGCACATCCAAACTACGTTCAAGAGATATCAGTGTCAATATTCCACAACAATGATGACACTGACAACTCTTGCACGCGGATTAGATGTGCTGATCGCGTTCTGTTTCATTGGTGAAATTAAAGCATGAAAACAATTTTACTCTAATTTTTTATCCTACATAGTCATTACCTATCATTATTTATTATTAAAGTATAATCAACTTGTAATAAGGCTCTGCCACGGTTTGGAACAGGTCTTACGATACGTCCAGTCGAGCTAATGTAGCTGTTACGAAATGATATCGTTCAAGGCAACTGCAAGGTTGGCGGAGCGGTCATTTGTGTCATTTTAGATTTGCTTATTTCTTATGATGTATTGCATATAGGCTTTCCGGATATTGCTGGAGGGAAGTTGTCGAGGTTTGAAAAATTAATAATAGGTTTTGTAGAATATGGGTTAGGCAGAGGTGCATATACAACATTAGTTTTAGTTTATGCGAAACCCGAAACAGTACAGTACACCCACATTTCGCCAGTTATGTTTAAGTCCCATGTAATAGGGGCGTGCCTATTGCCATCAACCGGGCACAAATCCAGACTACGAACTGCTACTGAGAAATTCCTGATGGACAAACCCAATAACACTGACTTTATTTGTAGTTACAATAAATTCTGTTTCTTTAACGAACTCCAGTGTTTTTATTTTACAAATTAAGCTAAAAAAATCACAACTTCTAAACTACTACCTACAAAATGGTTGAGCTGGATGGTGCTGATCCACGCGTCATGTTCGTGAACGGGCGCCGTCAGTGGAGACTGGTCATCTCTTAGCTGCCAGGGCTTATTTTTAATCTTATATTTTAAATTGTTTTAGTTATCTATTTTTTACATTGTTCTCACATATAGAAGCAACAAGAACAATAACAATGTACCTACCCAGGATTTTGTAACAATTTTGATTTAAAAGAGTGTCCATGGAGTTTCTTGCCCATTCTTCTCCATAGAGATCTACGTTTTGGAATGGGCGACTAGCTTCAATTTTCTGACTAACTGACCGACTCTTTGACAATTCAAAAGTGCCTGTAATTGGTTTAATTGAAATAAATGCTTCGAGTTTGAGTTGAGTTTGAGTTTACTGATTTTCGCGGAACATATTATGTTACGTTTAAATAAATCATTAGGATGTCATAGACCAAAAACAATTTGGACCACTATAAATGGGCCACTCTGTAGATAATAGTCTAATAAACACATTTCATAATATCGTGAGTAACGGCTATAAAGTTTACTGAACTCGCCGTGGAACGACAGGTATCGAAGAAAACAATACTCGTAGGTTTAATATTCTTTAAAGTTTCCATTTATAGATATCATGGTCACAATGACAATTGTTAAGTAGTGACCGATTGATTTCTTTTGATGCTCATTGTATGTATGTACAAGGTTTTAAATGTGGTTTTATGAATGAAGACTCGGGTACAAATTATGATAGAGATAAGTATTTAATTTATAAATCGTGTTTTTGTAGGTGTAAACCGATGATTAGTACACATCTGCAAATTAAATCTGAAATTCCAAAATATATATTAACTTTTGAGTTATTAAGGTGTATCTGCGGTCGAGCAGTGTTTGGGTGTTTTATTTTTTTTTATTTGAGATAGGTTTGCTCTTGACTCTTGTCTAGGTCAGAGAGGACAGAGACAAAGTCGACGATGGAGCGAGCTTACCTAGAAGAAGCCTGTTCACTCTCACTTTGAAGAGTTCGGGGTTGTATGCGTTCGGATACACAGACGCAGGCAGAGAGTTCCACTCCTTAGCTGTGCGCATCACAAAAGACATTTGGAAACGCTTAGTGCGAATTGGTGGGATAGGAACTAGGTAGGGATGGTAATGTGCAGTGCGTCTAGATGTCCGATGGTAGAAGGGGGCCGACAGAATGAGGTCGTGGAGTTCTTGAGCACGCTGTGATGAGATAAGCTGTGAATCTTGGCATCCACCAGTCTTACGTCGTCGCCAATGAGCCTCTTAGCTCTGCGTTCCACCGAGTCAAACGCGGCAAGGTGGTATTTGGCTGAGCCAAAGGTGGCTGCAATACTCCATGCAGGATCGGACTTGCGCTTTGTAAAGAGTTAAAAGCTGTCCGGGCGTAAAGTATCGCTTCACCCTATTTAGGATGCCCAGCTTCTTGGCCGCAGTTTGGGCTTTGTACTCGATGGTGGCACCGAAGTTGAGACATGATGACAACTCTTTTGCATTTACTAAGATGATTTCTTTCAGACGCACACGTAAAGTGCTGTTTGTGTTTTCAGTTTCCAATCCTTCAAGCCCCAAATAAATATTGATAGGCAAAACATTTAGGTACAAAAGTTTAATTGAATACAAAGTTAAAGAATCATTGAACCTGCATTTGTGCAACGAAATAACACTAAATTAATATAACGAATTATGGTTCCATATTTATTTATATTGTGTTAAGGCTCGTGACTGGTTTATGACTGAGTCAACATTGTGTTAAGGCGTTAAATATCATTGACGAAATGTCAACAAACTGTGTGAAGTTTTTTGTAAAATTGTTTTCTTAGTCAATGACGCGTGCATGCACTCTTAACAAAAGATAAAATGGGTATTTTTATTTTTTGTATATGTTACGGCTAAAACCCGAAGTGCGGCTACAACTAGGTGTGTTGTGTAGTCACAGTACTAACCTAACCTACCTTTCAGCCCACACCTAGTTGTAGCCGGCTAAAACTAGTTGTAGCCGCACTTCGGGTTTTAGCCGTAACATATACATTCATTATAAGAGATTGCTTGTTTGGTTTATATCTGTAATTTATAATCTTGCATATAATTAAGAGTATTCTATTCTTGCCCAAAAAGGATCAAGAATTAACTTAGTACTTTTTAAGACCAGTATATTTTTTTTTAAGAGGGTTGTCACATTTTATCACCTCTCTCGTTGACACGGGACCAAATTTTTAAGAATGTTAAATGAAAATATGCTTTTTTGAAAAATGTAATCAATGGCTATTTGGGACTTAAACATAACTGGCGAAATGAGCGCGTACTATAATAGGTACACCTCTGCCTAACCCTTTGGGGAATACAGGCGTGACGTTATGTTTATGTTGTGTAATCAATGGGCGACCTACTAAATAATAAAGGAGATTATGGTATAGTAGTAAATACATCTTAACTATCGAGCATCAAACTGGTATAAAAGTAAAATTTAATCAACTTTTACAAAACCGCCGTCCGTCATACAGCCAAAAAAAACTTAATTCAAAAACTTCTTAACGGTGAAATTATAAAAAAAAATGCGTGCCAGACTGCCAGTACCGCGGCCCCATTTTTTTTGTTCATCTCTACACTTTCACTCGGACGGATGGTAGTCTATGGTCTATCGGTTTAGGTAGTTAACTAAAGGTAAACAATCTTGGTATGTCTTTTTATATTAAAGAGGTCGTATATAATATACACAAAGATTATTTAAATTTAGTTTATTAGCTAACATCGATTTAGTAAATACCTAGTCGCAAAGATTTTTATATATAATTTATAGACAACTTTTAGATAAAAAGACATGCCAAGATTGTTTACATTTAGTTAACTACCTAAACCGACGGAGTATAGTACCGTAATTATAATAAACTAGCTGGGGTACCCGGCTTCGCTCAGGGAGTTGTTCCAGAATATTCCACAACATTCCAGAATGTTGTGGAATGCTCTCGAATGTTCTGGACTGTTCTAGAAATTTCCTGAGGGCGAAACTTCCAGCCCTTATATCTTCAAAAGCACGCCCTTCAGATAAAAACGGGAACCTCCTTCATGGATGAGAGATAGAAGGCTACCACAACATATAACTCCCTTGATCGTACCGGGACTCATTTCTGAGTTTTAGCAGCACGCACATTGTACACTTTCTTTTATAATATACAAGATGTATCATAAATAACGCACAACCTCTTAAGGGGTCATTGTACTCATCATTATGAACAACTTTTACTATGGGACCAAACCTGAAATCGCAAAAAAAAATCAGCTGTTCCCTACATTTTGAC
Organism: Fissipunctia ypsillon; assembly: GCA_947568875.1. Lineage (NCBI taxonomy): Eukaryota > Metazoa > Arthropoda > Insecta > Lepidoptera > Noctuidae > Fissipunctia > Fissipunctia ypsillon. The sequence goes on from OX387667.1 coordinate 2,234,212, forward strand.
GAGTTATGCGAACATAAGTGTAGGGAGCAGCTGATTTTTTTCTTGAGATTTCAGGTTTGGTCCCATAGTAAAAGTTGTTCATAATGATGAGTACAATGACCCCTTAAGAGGTTGTGCGTTAATTATGTTACATCTTGTATATTGATTATGGCAACCCATTGTGACTATTGTTGTTTGTTTAGTTTCAGGGTTTTATTTTTGTAAGAAAATGGTTTTTGTCAGGAAGAAGGTCTTTACGTCTTTGTAGGTTAAATCGCTGAGCAGACGACGGATTATTTGCCCGCCGCCGCCGCCGGGCTGAACTGACCGCTCTATTTCTCCCACACCTTTACTGAGTCTACTTTTTGTGCTACTTGTGCATTATTGCATAGATTTCCATACGTTCTATCGTCGCGACTCGCGGACGGCTACCTGTTCTCAGTTTTTTCTGGAGTTCCAATCCTTAGCGTTTAAGGACTGATTATTCTAACGTCAAATATCTCATATCCGTGGAATAAAATTGACGTCTGACAGTTTTTGTATAGAAAAATGTCAAAAATTCTACATTACATTACTTAAAAATTCTACACACATTTCAAGTACACTAAAAGTCACGAATTAAAAGTACCTACCTAGTGTAAAAAATCAGCGCCAATGACATGCGCACTAACATAGGTACAATATTATGTGATCATTATCTCATAAATATTAATGAGTTGTCAAACTCTAGCGAGATATTGATAAATGTTTCTTTTGTGGCATTTAGCCGAAAACGCGTAGGTACTCTCAATGCACAGGGCCTTCTTGAATTACTAAGCGAAACTTCACAGACATGTTGGATAGCATAATCAGTGAAATCAAAAGTCATTAATTCAAAGTAAGCTGAGAATCAGCACTTTTCAAACGTCAAAATTACATAAGACAGTCCTCCAAAACGCCCGCCCTTCACCACTTCCTAATGCTTTAGCTGGGGAGAAGAAGTGGCGCAACAAACTCCCCAGCAGCACAGCTGTCTGTTTAGTTAGAAGAACTTGATTGTATACAACAGTAAGTAATTAACATTACGAAACACAAAAAATTAAATTAAAATATCAGCCATATGTCAGCTGGCACACGCCAATATACCAACAAAAACATTGTAAAAATGTACTGAAGCAGAAATAAAAAATAACAACGTAAATAGAACATAATAACCAAAATAAAAGCCTCCAGGCATAAAGGGCGTGCCCGCTTACATGTGCAATGCTGGATTATGTTTTTTTTTTATTTGAGATACGTTTGCTCTTCACTCTAGTCTAGGTCAGAGATGACAGAGACAAAGTCGACGATGGAGTGAACTTACCCAGAAGAAGCCTGTTCACTCTCACTTTGAAGAGATCGGGGTTGTATGCGTTCGGAAACACAGACGCAGGCAGAGAGTTCCACTCCTTTGCTATGCGCATGTTCACATATCTGTATCTCCAAGTCACAACACAGACATGTTGGGTAGCATAAGCGGTACGTTCCCACTGTTGGGACAGGTTGGGACCTAGAACAGCCGTCTCCGTTCCGAGTTAGAGGACCTCAAGCGACAGGTTGCCGCCCAGAAGACAGCTCCCGCGGCCGCTCAGTCCTCTCCCGTTGCCGCCCCGTCGTCGGCTCCATCGCCGGCCTCGTCGTCGACGCCTGCACTTGTGGATGCGGAGGTCGAAAAAATCGTCCGCATCTGCATGATGCAGTGCGGGGACATGGTGGGTGCCCGCCTTGAGGCCATAGAGGCGAGGCTCCTCCCGGCAGAATCCGTCCGCCCTCCGCTCGCTGGGGACGTTCGTGGGAGAGAGGGGTCCAAAAAACGGGGCCCGGCGGCCACGGCGGCTGAACCGGGCCGATCTGGGGGGAGAGTGGCCCAAAAACCCGCGCCCCAGACGGCCACCTCACGGACAGCGGCACCTCCAGCGGTGCCTCCGGCGGCCGTGCCTGGGCCTGGCACGGATACCTGGACGACGGTCGTCAAGAGGGGCCGCAAGAAGGTAAAGACGGCGCTGTCAGTACTAGCACCCGCTGGAGCACCGGCACCCCAGAAGGCACAGGGACCGCCTAAGGTTAGAGCCCCACGCTCCGCGGTTGTAGTGATAACACTGCAGCCCGGAGCCGTCGAAAGGGGCGTTACATACAAGGCGGTCCTGGCGGAGGCTAAAGCCAAAGTCGCGTTCCCCGACCTTGGCACACCGTCCGGCTTCAGAATGAAGCCAGCAATGACGAGGGCGCGGCTGCTTGAGGTGTCGGGTGCCTCTAGCGGGAAAAAGGCGGACATCCTGGCCGCCAAGTTGAGGGAGGTCCTCAACCCGGAGGACGTCCGGGTGTCTAGGCCGATGAAGACGGCAGAGCTGCGCGTCGATGGCCTGGATGACTCGACGACCCCGGCTGAGGTCGTGGCGGCCATCACCAAAGCCGGTGGATGTCCGCCCCAAGACGTGCGGACGGGCGATATTCGCGCCGACGCTTCCGGGCTCGGCACGATTTGGGTGCGGTGCCCGGTGGCGGCGGCGAATAAAGTCGCCGACGGTAGGCGTTTGGTGGTGGGGTGGGCTGCGGCAAGGGTCAAGCTGCTGCAGCCCAGGGCTATGCGGTGCTACCGATGTCTGGACATTGGGCATGTCCGGGCATGGTGCACCGCCGAAACGGACCGCAGCGAGCAATGCTATCGCTGCGGCCAGCCCGGCCACAAGGCGGCCCAGTGCTCCGCGGCGCCAAACTGCAGCCTCTGTACAGCTGCAGGGAGGCCCGCCGGGCACAGAGCGGGCGGAAAGGCATGTGGCGCCCCCGCCGCAAAGAAGAATAAGGGGGCCAAGGCTGCCGGGGGCTCTTTACCCCCCTGTCAGCCTGGCTGCCCTTCGGCCGACTCCCGGCCTAGGAATGGTGTGGAGGGAATGGATTGCGCATAATGGCGCTCTACCATTTCCTCCAGGGCAATCTCAACCACTCTGCTAGAGCTCAGGATCTCTTGCTCCAGAGCATGGCGGAGTGGTCGATTCATGTGGCTGTGGTCGCCGAGCCGTACTTTGTCCCCCCCCGGAATAACTGGGTGGGCGACCTGGACGGCTTGGTGGCCATCATCGGCGGGACTCTCGTCAGCCCGTCCCGAGGTCATGGCTGGGTGGCCGCTCTCGCGGACGGCGTTGGCACGATTGGTGCGTATTTTTCGCCCAACAAGAGTCTCGCCGACTTCGAGAACTTCCTTGTCGAGTTGGGTGCCGTCGTAGGCCGACTCCACACTCGCCCCATGCTGTTGCTCGGGGATCTCAACGCCAAGTCTGCGGCGTGGGGATCCTCGGTGACTGATGCTAGGGGTGAGGCGCTGGAGGAGTGGGCGGTCACGACTGGCCTGGTCGTCCTGAACCGGGGCTCGGTACTCACGTGCGTGCGGCAGCGGGGCGGGTCCATAGTGGACGTCTCGTTCGCTAGCCCTGCTGCCGCGAGCCGTATTTACGACTGGCGTGTCGCCGCGGAGGTGGAGACGTTGTCGGATCACCGATACATCCGTTTCGACGTCTCCACCCAGACCGCCGGCGGCCGCAGTCCACCGGCCCCGCGAGCGACCGGCCCGTGCTGGGCGCGCAAGCGCATCGACAGGGAGCTTCTTGAGGAGGCCGCGATTGTCCAGGCTTGGATCCGGGAGTCGGCTACGACCGGACCCGTCGACGTCGAACAGGAGGCGCTGTGGTTCCGCGGGGCGATGACGCAAATTTGCGACGCGTCGATGCCCCGCGTCCACACACAGACAGGAAGGCGCCAGGTGTACTGGTGGTCTGCCGAGATTGCGCAGCTACGCATCGCGTGCGTGACGGTTAGACGCCGGTACACCCGATACCGGAGGAGACGTCGTCGGGTCCCTGACGAAGAAGCCGCGCTGTATGAGGTGTACCGCGCGGCGAAGGAGGCTCTGTGGCTGGCCATCGGCGAGGCGAAGACGCGAGCCAGGGAGGAGATGTTGGAGACTCTAGACGGGAATCCATGGGGGCGCCCTTATCGTGCGGTTCGGGGGAAACTCAGAGCCGCGGCGCCCCCACTCACGGAGAGTCTCCAACCTGAGCTGCTGGAGGAGGTAGTCGTAGCCCTCTTCCCGGCTAGAGCGGAGCATACCCCGCCGCCGATGGATTTGCCCACAGCCGCAGAGCCTGAAGATGAGAACGCCATCAGCGTCCCAGAGGTGACACAGGCAGAGATGAGGGCGGCCGTGATGCGGCTCCGAGCCAAGAACGTGGCTTCAGGGCCCGACGGGATTCACGGCCAAGTATTAGCCCTCGCTCTGAAAGAGCTGGAGCCCCAGCTGAGAGGTCTCTACACAGCGTGCCTTGAGCGGGGCCAGTTTCCCACTCTGTGGAAAGCTGGTCATCTGGTCCTGCTCAGGAAGGCGGGGCGCCCTGCCGATTCGCCGTCAGCGTATCGGCCCATAGTGCTGCTCGACGAGGTGGGTAAGCTGTTTGAGCTGATTATCGCAGCCCGCCTCGTCGGCCACTTGTGCGGAGAGGGGCCGGACCTGGACGAGTGTCAGTTCGGGTTTCGGTACGGGCGCTCCACCATACACGCTGTGTCACGGGTGAGAGTCCTGGCGGAGGAAACGGTGTCCCGGGGCGGAGTGATGATGGCGGTGTCGTTGGACATCTCCAACGCCTTCAACACCCTGCCCTGGAGTTGTATCCGACAGGCACTGCGGTATCACCGGGTGCCTCTCTACCTCCGCCGCCTCATTGGGGCTTATCTGTCGGAGAGGTGTGTCACCTACGTGGGATGTGATGGCACAAACCAGCGCCTCATGTCGTGCGGTGTTCCACAGGGCTCGGTCGTAGGCCCCCTCCTGTGGAACATCGGGTACGACTGGGTGCTGAGGGGTGAACTCCAGCCGGGCGTGGACCTGACGTGCTATGCGGACGACACGCTGGTCACGGCCCGGGGGAGTTCGCACAGGGAGGCAGCGTTGCTGGCGACGGCTGCGATCTCACAGGTGGTGGGCCGCATACGGCGCCTCGGCCTGGAGGTGGCCCTCAACAAGTCGGAGGCCATGGTGTTCCATGGTCCCCGGCGGGCGCCGCCGCCCGGATCACACATAGTGGTCGGGGGGGTCCGGATCGCTGTCGAGTCTACCATGAAGTACCTGGGATTGGTGCTCGACAGCCGGTGGGACTTCGGACCCCACTTCCGGCGGCTGGTGCCCAAGTTGATGGGTGCGGCTGGGGCGCTGTCAACGCTGCTTCCCAATCTGGGGGGCCCGAGCGCCGCCTGTAGGCGACTCTACGTGGGGATTGTGCGATCGATGGCCCTGTACGGGGTCCCGATCTGGGCGGCTGACCTGACGGCCGGTAGCATTGCTGTTCTGCGGAGGCCGCAGAGAGCGATGGCCGTCAGAGTCATCAGGGGGTATCGCACGATCTCCTACGAGGCGGCTTGTGCACTGGCCGGATCCCCGCCCTGGGACCTGGAGGCGAAATTACTCGCGTCATTGTATCGGTGGCGCGAGGAAATGCAGGCGCGAGGTGAGCGACCGATGCAGCGACTAATAGAGCAGCGTCGGTTGCTGCTTCGCGAGGTCCTGGTGGCGGAATGGCGGGACAGGCTCTCACGCCCTACCTACGCGCCTCGGCACCATCGAGGCGGTCCGGCCGGTGCTCGACCTTTGGCTCGGGAGGAGGCACGGCTCCTTGTCGTTTCGGGTGACGCAGGTGCTCTCGGGGCATGGTTGCTTCGGGAAGTACCTGTGTCGCATAAACAGGGAGCCAGACGCCCGGTGTCACCACTGCGTCGACTGTCGGGAGGACACGGCGCGGCATACGCTGGCAGAGTGTGCCGCTTGGGAGGATCCGCGCCGTGCCCTCATCTCTAGAGTAGGCAGTGACCTGTCGCTGCCGGCTGTCGTTAATTCGATGGTCGGCAGCGAGGAGTCCTGGGACGCGGTGGTTTCCTTCTGCGAGACAGTCATCTCGCAGAAGGAGACTGCGGAAAGGGAGAGGGAGATCACATCCTCTCACCCAGCCCGCAGCAGGCGCACTGGGCGTCGGCGGAGGGCGGACAACGCCCTCTTCCAGCCCCCCTAAATGGGTCCAGGGGCGACGGACTCGGGGACGTCCGTCGCCCCCCATACATCGGACCCGAGGTGGCGGCGCGTAGTGTTCCACGCGCGCCCCTCTTAGACGTCGCGGGGGGAGTCAAACACCTCACTCCCCCCCTCGACACGAGGAGAGGCCTGCCGTGGCGGGCCGGCATCAGCCGGGGGTTGCGGAAGGATCGTAAGTTCCCGCGACCCTCGGCGTAAGTGTGAGATGGAACACCGGGGTGGTTTTTAGTCAGTAAGAGTCTGACAGACCCCTCCGCCCGCCCCAGGGCGGAGGACATCCATGAGGATTTTCCACCCCGACACAAAAAAAAAAAAAAAAGGTTGGGACCTCCCCACCGTGAGGCGAAGTGGGCCGGCGGCGGTTTACTCGACTGCCCAAAAGGGGAGTGTGTTTGTTAAGTTGCTATTAGGTAGATACAGATATCTAAAACGTCTGCGAAGTTTCGCCAATTAATTTTAGTATAATCAGCCTATACCTAATGTTCCCACTGCTGGGAGTCTGGGACACAGGCCTCCTCTCTTCGAGATGGAGTGCTGTAATCTACCACGCGGGCCCAGAGCGGGTTGCTAGATGTCACTTATCTTCGAATTTTTTGCTTCTAGAACATGCGATTTCCTCACGATGTTTTCCTTCACTGTTCTGAGAGCAGCGGTGATGAAGTTATTTTCACAAAGTAAAGCGCCTGCCTGGGTTCGAACCCACGACCTTACAACTCGTAAGTCGGGGCCGTTACCAATGGGCGACCACTGCTCTTAATTGTAGCATAGACGCTCAGAACGCTCTAAGTGTCTTCAGATACTCATTTTAATAACCCTCCTTTTTGGTTTCACCACAGTCGGGTAGTAAGACGTTTCGGAAACAAGTTATGTAGAATATTAAAAGCGGTAAGTGACACAGTTAAGTTGCGTGAGTTTAATAAAAAAAAATCAACATAAAGAATATAGTGAAAGTTTAAGCATTTAGTGGCTTTGTGACTCATTGTTTCTTTTGTCGCTCGATAGATTTTAAACTCTAATCATTGATACGAGTTTAAATTTATCGTTTTTCATAAAAAAAAATTTCTTCGTATTTATTAAACATTTTCTAATTCCATCTAAAATGACAAATATGTATGTAATACAACCGCAGTTTCAAATTATGCGTAACAATAGAAAACCTACAATTTGCGTCGGCTTTTACAAATGATTGCCGGATGACAAGAACAAATTGCGGTATAAACTCTGCATTGCGTTACTTCAATAGTGCCTACTAGTAAACTAATAAAGAAAGAAAAAATACTTATTTACCATTATATACTTTAATATCTTTTAAAAGAAATAACAGAACATCATACCTGTATTCTTCAAAGTATTAGGCAGAAGTATACCTATAGTACACCCACATTTCGCCAGTTATGTTTAAGTCCCATGTAATAGGAGGCGAGCATATTGCCATCAACCGGGCTCAAATCCAGACTCCAGGCTGCTACTCAGAAATTCCAGATGGAAAAGCACATTAACACATTGCTCGACCCGGGAATCGAACCCAGGGCCTCACGCGGGAAGGCATATCATGACTTGCCAGTTTTCTGCCAAGCTTCCCACAAGGTCATGCGCATTTTTTAGCGTGCAAAAAAAGAATATAAAAAAGCGGTCAAGTGCGAGTCGAACTCGCACACGAAGGGTCCCGAACCACCGTTCTAAAAACTATTTTTTTTTTAAATAGTATAATAAAACCACGTTTCTTGTGCCCCCTTTATATTTTAGTTTCATTATTTTTTGTTATAGCAGCTATAGTAGTAGGTACAGGAACACACTCTGTATAAATTTCATGTGTCTCTACCTATTACGGTTCAAAGGTCCCTTAGTTGGTCCAGTTGGCACCCTTTGGATCCGGACCCATAAAAACCACAATTACATATAATACGTATGACGCGTATAATGTACCAGTAATGCAGGTTATTCAAACTAGTTGTTATAACGCCAAAAACAAGTTTTGCCTACTTATTATTATTTAAGTTATTTTTTTATAGGTCGCTCATAAAATCTAGTTTTTGAGGACGACAACCTACATGCTGCTACATTAAACTTTAAAAAAAAATTGATTAAGAAGAGTAGACGCAGATTAAGATTAAAAAATCTGATTTTTAAGGCGATTTTTTTAGTCCTTACTGGTTAGACTACCTACTCATTAAAACGCCTGATATTCTCGCCTGACAAAATCGGCGATGATTTCATCTTCAGAATTACATATATTAGTATAATAATTTAATGTGACCAACTTGAAATGGATATTTTTTTTAAATGCAAGCAGGAAAAAGATTTATTTCCAATTAATATTATCAATTCTAGATAGTATTTCGAAGTATCATGAAATTAAGGTTAAACTAGGTTAAACTATCATGAAATTAGAATCAAGCGATTAGTTCTCATCGCCACAGAGCACAAGAATACTAGCACTATTAAGGGGACTACTGGACCTAAACTCAAGTTTTTTAATGCCTAAAAGTATATGATCCACTGCAGTAAACAAAATCAGAAAAATATATGGTTTTCTTCAGGAGATATACTAGTTATATAGTGTGTTTAAAATAAAATACAACTAATTTGATAAGATAGAAAAAAATCACGAAGATACATCTAAAATGTATTTTTACGATTAAAAACCATGCTAATATTAAATGCGATCATTCTGAATTTGTGTCAGATTATTCTACAAGCAGCATATTAACGTAATAGTGTTTTAATTTTTTAGTCCAATCAATAGATTTTTGTAAATAGATAATTGCGTCATATTTTGCAATAAATTACTAGCGTTGTGTCATCGCGTTTCTCTTTCTTTTCTATGCAGTTCGACAGTGACCACGCGTTAGGTCCTGTAGTCCATTTATTATTTATAAACCTGTATTGTCCCACTGCTGGGCAAAGGCTCCCGTCCCTATTTTCTTTTCTGCTAGCAAAGGACTAGTCTAATAGAGTCCAGCTTATCCTGCCATTTTCGTCTGGAAGGACCAATCATTCTCAAAAAGGAGTCCAGCCCATCCCGCCATCTCTGTCTGAGTCTGCCGATAAGTTATAAGGTACTACTCTTATAATTTACAACCGTTCGTTCTAGCATCTTAACAAGAGTTACACGCCCTTTCCAATCGATTAAAAATTATGGATGTCATCCTTGATTCCAGTCATGTACCACCTAACTCTCCGGATCAGAATTGAGCGTGACGTCTGACAAATGTCAAATGGCGGCTATTCCGATACCATTGTTATTACGTGCTTAGATTTAAGAATACAATACATTAATTATGACATTGTTACTAACCGCAACCAGATTCTTTAAAGGTCTATCGGATTGGGTCTCGGAAGTTGCCTAAGAGTAAAGATATTAAAATTAAAATTGTCAATACAGCCATAGTACACTCCAAGACAGACCAACCCATACGCGTCAGATCTGACCCCTGCCTATCTGATACCATTGACCTGACTTCCATACCAGAACTTGATGATATTGATAAGTTCTCTGGGTAGTTTAGCATCATCTAGCTTTTTCCATAGCATTTCATGTGAAACCAGGTCAAAAGCCTTCCTTAATATCTTTGGCGCTGAACCTTGTTTGAAGCTCCATTCCAGACCCATCATCGAGCACCTATTTGTGACTTTCCAGAATAATCTAAAATCTTTTTGTGAGTGATGTGAAGCGTGCATGTCCACAGTAGGACAAAAGGTTGATGAAAAAAAACATTAGAAAAAAATCTCGTCCTTCTTCGGTCATCGCGTCAGTCCGGTCTTATATCTGACGCACGCCTCACGTGATTTAAGCATGGACAAAGTTATGTAACTAAATTATATATTATGTAAAAGAAACAGGCACATAATTGCGAATTTATTAAAATATGTAGGTAGATAATCTGTTTCCTGACAAATCAAAGATTCAAAAGGTCATGGTTTTATTATTAGTTCCTGTTTTGGTAGCATCATGGTGTGCTTAACATTGATTTAATTAAGTATTATGTTGGCTATGAGAACATGCATATCTAACAATTTGTATAGCTTCGATTAATCCAAATGTTTGACATTATCCCTATGTCCGCCAATAAATACACATTTTTCACATGGATTCTAAGTTGATATGACTATAAATATTGAATCATACCAAATATTAATTTACATTTCGAATTTATAATGTTAAGCTGCATTTTTTGTCCAAACTAATGAACCTTGTGACTTGATAAACTAGTTCGGTGACATCCAGAATTGAAACTGATTTTGCTTATTGTGTGTCTAGACAATCTTCGTTTTGTTTTCTCTTCTTTTTCGTCGCGTCGATAATTCCATTTTCATACTGTATATGAGCTTCGACCAGAATTTAGTCACATCGACAGCGGTAAAGGTGTTACTGCACAGAGACAAGACAAGAGATGTGGCATCGTTTTTGATGTGGCTCATAGGGATATCCCTATCGCATCTAAGTTGTTACAACAGTCCACCTGGCTTCGAACTCGGTTAAAGGATCTCACAAACTATTTAGTTTCCCTTTTGTTTTCTCATAACTTACGGACTGCATCTTTCGTATCTTGCTTGCATTAGAAAGCTCAATGAGCATAGTAGTAACTGTTTCAAGTTAACTGTGGTTGGTAATTGCTACTCGGCGAGTAGCAGCTCGGTCAAGGCGAGCGCTGCGGCCTCGTTTACCGTCTGATCGCTGAGCATATTCAATCTCATCTTGGAAATTATGCCAACGATTTTGTTAATGGAGTTGTGAAATATGATAGGGTTTTAGATTCCAGCGACGTGATACATTTTTGGTATAGCTACAGTAGTTTACTAAATAATAAGCTTTAAGCTTCGTGGAAACTTCGCGGGGGATATCTTTTTACTGACAGAGAATACACAACCTAAACCGATGGGTTTAGAAACATGAAATTTTGCACAAGAGTTTCTTGCATAACGAAGGTGCTCTAAGGAAAGTGTTTCATATGTAAGTAAGTATGGAAGCTCGTCATTTTTGCCGATGGGAAATCCCACCGGGTACACGGCTTTTGTTAGAAATTCCTCAAGAAACTAATATATTAGATCAGGAAGACAGTAAAGCCAAGTAGGTACTTAGGTACAGTGAGCGAGAGTAAGGTTGTTTATACACGGCGGATCGTTCGACTATCTCGCTGCTCTTTTTTACATTAGAGGTGACATTCCTTGATCTAATAAAAAATTAGAATAATGTAGCTGATCGAATGTGTTTTTTTATCTTAAAAACTATGTTATTTAAAAATAAATAAATAGTTGATTCAACGCAAAACATGTTGATTTTTTTTTATAAATGATTGTCAAAAATAATTGTTAATCATTATTTGTTAAGACTGTGATTGTTGTTTTATTGTACCAAGTGTTTACTTTTTTATAATCCTTATTAAAAATTGCCTACTTTATGTTGTTTGACACTCAAATATTTGTTTATTTTGAAATCCTTACATGAATAATAATTAAATATTTAAATAAATAAATAAAACAGTCTTTATTGCAGTTCAATTTGATTTAAAATTATAATGAATGAATGAATGAAATGCACCGACCCCAGCGTGGTTTGACTAGACTCGATTACTCGAATGAACCCAAAGATTCACATTAGCCCCTGTAGCCTCATATTTCATGGGGCTACATAGGCCATTGCATATAAAGGAGTAGACCGGGGGGCGCGGTAATTGTAGGGAAGACGTGCCCTTAGGATATGGAAGGATTATTAGAGTCTACTGAGTATGCACCCTAGAGTAAACATTGGAATATTGGAGAGACGGGTAATATTTATCCATGGATGGGCATCTTTTAACGACGTCGCCGCCAGGTTGTTTCAAGTCCAGCTTCACCAGTGAATCTTATGCTATGCTGTATTACGTGTTGCTGTTTTCAGTCTTCGTCTGAGGTTTCGCTGCTATCCGTTTCAGGTTTTTTTTGTAAATCTCACTAGCATCCTTCTTAATCTTATCTCGTTCATCAGCCGTGGCCATCCAAAAAATTATGTCCTAATCGAAGTAAGTCATGTCCTGTTTTAGGTTGTCATTCCATTTAAGTATTCATAAGTATAAATAAATAAATGCTATTAATTATAGAGGCATGAGGAACAGGATGTAAAGTTCACTCATCCTCCATGGAAAAAGGAGGATCCTCCGACCAGACGGGTGTTGTGTCTGGTGGGCTACTGCCCGATGGTTGATGTCGGGATGTTGTATATTTGCTAGTCGCGCGGTAAACTCTGATTGCGTGATGCTGGATTTTGCGTGACGTCAGTGTGACGCGTTCCATTGTGGTGATGTAGATATGCCGCCACATTAATAAATGGTCAATATTTTAAGAGGTCAATACTTTCATGCCGACGGTACACATCACTTCCTCAGGCGTTTTGATGACGCGACGTAGCATCTGGTATTATTATTCGGGCCGAGCTGTCACTGACCCCAGAAGTGTAGGCTAATGATTAATAATAAACGTAAACATCATCAACCTATTCTTTGTATACAATTAATTTCCAATCATACACGTCTGTCTGACATATAAAGTTAAAAAGAACATCGTTAATATGTCAGACGACAATCAGACAATGACATAATTAATTATGAATTCAATATAGTGCGAAACATTATACGCACCGTTGGTGCCTTTACATAAACATCTTACATTAGTTCTGTTGCTATGGCGGAAGTAGATGCTTCATTTGTATGTACGGTAGGTACGACTAAAGATGAGTTCTTATCTTCAGTGTAGTGGGAATTGGTAATCAATAGGGTCCAGAGCGTGGGTATCAAAACGTTTTTTGGGTAAAATGATTTAAAGGTGTGAGTTTGCGTTTAATTCTTTCATGAAGTGTAATCACTAATCACTGCCGTAAAAAAAGATTCAAGTACTGCTGAAGAGCGTTCAATTCTTCCTTGCTTGAGAAAGATCTCGATGTAGGTACATATAATCAAAATTATCTTTGTTTGTCTGACTTATGTCTTTTTATTTTACAAATGATATTTTGTACTATTACAGTTATTAGAATATGACTTTCTGATAAAGGTTACAACCTTTATGGTTTCAACCTAATGTTTGATTAAATAGTGTTTCATTAGCTAATAATGTAACAATGAAATGGCAAAATTAAATACAAACAATGTTTGATGGTGCTTGATTGATTGCTACGCACACATTGTTAGAATAAGCTGTAGTCGTTCATTATTAAACTTGGGCCCCTAAATTATTGATTCATTAAAAGCTTAAGACGTAGTTTCACCATACCATGATAGTTAATGTTCTGTTAAAATATTAACGGGGCATTAAAAGTAGCGAGTGATTCAACATGCGCTATAATCCATGATTAAATATATTAATCAGGCGTTAAATTTAATTGCTGCCCTAGAGGTCCGTTAGCTTAGTAACCGACATTTAGTCAGTTGTCAAAATCATCGAAATGAAAAACGCGAGTCTATACTAATGGCTAGCTATATTGATGCATTGTCAGTGAACATTGACATATTGTGTTGTTTTTGTTTATGTTGCTTTGACAACTGACCGATATAGCTACAAGTGAACGATACATCCTAACGCCTGGTTTGTTAATGTACAGACGCCAGCAGGTCAAGATACCCGAAACTGTAAAATTTTCCCAATCAACCTTGAACCTAATGCTTTAGCGATAAAGTTGAAAATCTATTAAAGAAATTTGACAGGTTGTAGTAGCTTGATGTGCTGCCGTCCATACCCGTAGTGCTATTTTTTCTGGTGGAACGTAAATACCATTAACAGAGATGTTCATTTTAATGGCTGATTTACTTATGTCCGATTATGAACAGAGCCTAGACCACCATCTCTTAAAGCAGTATTATTTTAATCTTACTTGAGTGTGGGAAAGAGATGGATTTAGACGTCCTGTATAGCTCCATCTCTTTCTCACACTGAAGTAACATTAAAATAATACTGCTTTAAGAGGTGGTGGTTGGCCCCCAGTTTGATGAAATTAGCTCTAAGTGATCGACAACTTGAAGTCACTTTTGTAATGATTTTTTTGTTTGTTTTTTCTTTTATCACATATGAAAACATGTTTCAAAGTTTTTTTTTTGAGGTTATAATGCTTAATAATTGGGAAAAAATAAATGCTAATCAACTAACTTCGCCCACAACACCCACATAACAACACCCACATAACAACACCCCACACAACTAATCCCACTTTTGAACAAAAAACTATAACTTCAGATTGACGTAAGAGAAACGTGACTACTTGTTGACCTATCTCAATTTCCTAAACTATACTATGACCTGTATTGACGTAACCTGACCACGTGAATTTTTATATTCCATACAAACCTCTTAGCAACATGCATATATGTGCCATCGTCATCAGTTAGAATATATGAATAATTTTGGCTTACGCTACTATTTCATTTTGCTTTAGAAAAACAGTACATAAAACTCGATAGTAATAAATGTACTCGTAATTCAAGTTGCAACATAATCCGGAAGATATTAAAGGAAATTGCTAAACCATTGCTTGAAACATTCGTCTGCTCAACAACGTAAATAACGCAATGAATGTTGTTGAACTGTCAAAATGTAGGCATTGCCATTGTGTGTTCCGCAATGACCGCGCAGGTTTTCATCACATTACCACACATCTTCTTAACCATTTTAAAAGGAATTTCAAATCTTACATATTTTGGTCATGAACAGTGATGATACTGGTAGAATTTATCAAAGATTGCAATAGCTAAATAACAGATGTTGTCACTATCATTGATTTATCATTTAGAACCGGTTTTCCCTTCGGTTGCCTTATAATTCGTGATGAAAGGAATTAATAATATGACGCTGTTTACCTAAATCTTTTTATTTCGGAACATAATATTTACATATTATAAATATAAGCTGACATACTTAAAATAATAATAATATGTACAATCGCGGACTTTTCCGGTGAATCTCCCCTAAGTCGCTTGCGTATTTATATTTAATCAGTTTTAAGTGCATTACTGATTGTAGGGTGAGGTTTTCTAATAAATGGAATGAAAAAAAATATCATTTGTAACACACCAACGCTGCGGTAAGCGAAATCATCGCGAAAACTGATCTAATTGTATGAAAAACTACCGCGTTCTGCAGCGGGACCGTAGTTCGCGATGTCGGTGTGCTAAAGGCGTAAGTTATACAAAACATTTAGTAAATGTTTTATAAGTATTTAATAACTACACATCTAATTCTGTTAATATCCCCAATAAGTATTTACTTATATTTAAATTGTGATTTTTATTTTGAGTTATATTTTGTAGTATGGACGATAAACTATAATAGATATTCAATTAAATATGTTGTCTCTCTCGAAAGAAGAGGTAAAACTGCTAGATTAGTCACACTGACTGACTGTTAAATTTATAGTCCTTGTTTATAGAAATGAATGAACCGATTTTAATGAAACTTCATACGCCTAAGCAGGATACATAGGTCTAAAAAGTTAGTTAAGAACATTTTCGATATGTCTTATTTAAAAAAGATAATTGGAAATCTCTGTTTCTATGAAAAATTTAAAATCGGTCGAATTTAGCTGTTACGCTATTTTTCGAAAATGTTCTCAATTAACTTTTTAGACCTATGTATCCTGCTTATGCATATGAAGTTTCATTAAAATCGGTTCATTCATTTCGAAAAATAAGGACTTGAAAGTTTGTATGAAATGCCGTACGTTGTTAACGCTCGCGCGCTCTTAAGCAATATTGTTTTTATCTTGACTAATTGGTTTTGCCGAACCAGTTTTACTTTTGAATAATAGGACAACAGGATAAGCCGCAGATTTAACTATTGCACAAACATGTTCTTTTGTTAATGTATTTATTGTCACAGAAAATCGTCACAAGAGTAATAAACGCAGTGCACGCCACGGAAGCTCAGGGAATTGTTTTGGGAATTCCCTGTGATTCGCCAAAATTATTTGTGGGTGGGGCTTGACCGCTCATACGCACGTTGCGTAGTTCCAAGTATTTTGTTAGATAAACGGTCGACTGCAAATGTCCGCGATAGTACATCTATATAAAAAAGAGTGAAAAGATTTGTCCGCATCGCTGTCAACAACAAAAGTTCCCAAAAGGCTGGCAGCATTGCCACGTTGTATGGCGATGTTGATTCTTTGGCTAAAATAGGTCATGTGAAGAGTCGACTAACCGCTTGGCGATGTCTCGAAAAACCAAGTGGGCATTCGGACCCCTTGGCCCTAATGTTTCAACCTCAAATGGCTTGAACATAGAACTCCCAATCCCAATAAGATTGGAATCTAATTTAAATCTTAAATTGGTTACGTTGAAAAATCACGTTTATGTATTTAATAACTTATCAATTTTGTTGTTATTGTCATCATAGGAACTTGGAACTTCAAAACATGCAATATAAACTTTCTTTAGATCTTTGACACCCAATATAAACTTGCAAGCAAGCATCACACCCCTTAGCATTATGAATTCTAACACATTTTAAGTCACAATATCTTCCGACATTCCTGGGAGTTTTGCCGTGATAAATGATAAATGATTTTATTTCTGTAAGTAGGTTTATACAAACACTTTTGCATGTCAAACATTTTTTTTTTAAACTAAATGAGGCCGGCGTTTCCTATCTGACTACTCTGAGAATAAAGGCCGAAACAAACTCAGAGGTCACAGTCTCTTTTAAAGTCCAGGCATAATCTTGGTCAGATCATGTGAAGACCATGTAGGTTGGTGTCTGAAATGGTCTTTGGAGGAAAGAACCACACAGATTGAGTGGACCTGTCCAGTCAGCGCAAGCATCTGTCAGTAATCGTACAGCTCAACATAAAAGTTAAGGAGCTCAACGATTCGACGAACAATACCAAAGAAAGGACATTTGGGTAGGCCGCATAATTTTCTCTTGTCTCATCATTACTCATTAGTCACCGCTTCCAACAAAACTATAGTACAAGACCCTGTACCAAATATTAAATTTCAAAGCATATAACATCCTATTCATTTCATTAAACAGTAGCTCACGTGTTCCCCTCCACAGCTTCCTCTTTACAAGCGAGACTAATGATAATACTTAGTACAAGTCAAAGTGTCTCTATGAATCATCATTCTATTAAAAAAATGTTCTTATCCGTCGACTTCTCAGTTGATAAATATGTTCATAGTATCCCCACACACATAACGAGGTTAACAGAACTACAGGCTACAAAGTTCCGTCAGAAACTCTATTCATACATAGAAAGAAGAGGAAAACGAAACAAAAAAGCATCGGAATTTACCCGTACTACATTGTGAAGAAGGACGAATGTCTATTAGTATACATTCCTAGTATAAACTAACCTCTCATTGTATGGAAAGCTAACTCTAGCACTAGCTAGAGCTCACTTTGTGCACCCAATGTGAGTACGGTGCTGTCCAGAACATGACCCACTTGCTGGAATGGTCTACGTGCCCATGCACCTGCACCTTAGAGTATCTAATGGAAAGCCACTGACGCTACTATCAATGTGGGCACCTACTGGGCCCAACTCTTCATCTTCTTTACGTATCGATTTGACTCTTTCAACCACAGAATGTAACCACTTGGACAGCTCTATTACTGGCTCGTTTAAAACTTGAGGTGCAGGTGGTTGTGCATGATGGGGAGGAAATGAGGTGAAGCATATCCTGTGAAGGGGCTTCACATTGGCACTGTGTTTGAGATGGATCGAGGATACCCCATTAGGCCAGATTATTTCTACAGCGGACAACCTGGGCCCGCAATAGGTTAAGAGATTCCCAGATTGGCTACTGCAGAATATGTGGGGGTTCAAATTAATCGAAAAACGATCATCGAAATGAAAAAGAAGAAGAACGGAAAGCTGATTCATTGCGAGGTCCTACTGGGAATGTGCCTTTGCACCAACTTTCAGACGACGATATATCAAGCTAAAGAGCTTGATATATCGTCGTCTGTACTGTTTACCATCTTAAAAGTCTCATAGACGTTTATCCTTCTTCACAAAGTGTTACGGGTAAATTCCGATGTTTTTTTGGTTTGTTTTCCTTTCCTTTCTATGTATGAATGGAGTTTATCATGTTTATCAATTTGTTGCGTGGCCCTGCACCCTAATTGCGTAACACACTATCAATAACAATCTGAATGATTTTGAAACAAATTGCTAATCCATTGCTTCATATGCTCGAAAAATTTGTCTGCTCAACAACGTAAATAGCGCAATGAATGTGGTTGAACTGTCAAAATGAAACCGATTCCTACTGTAAGTGTGATACGCAGTTGCCCCGCTGTTTGTTCTCATTTAAATATATTTGGACGTTAGTATATAAATAATATTATGTACATATTTTATAAAAAAGATGGGAATATATAGTCAACAGGTTAGGATATTTCACTGATGATTAAGAAGTTCTTATGTTTGGTAGATATGCACCAGTGTTTATAAGTAAGATGCTGCAACAATAGTAGGTCAAAATAAAAACAATGACGTATTTTAAAAACAGTAATTTACGCAGTAGATACTTGCTTTTTGTATAAAAATTAAGTTATTCGAAGAAATCAACAAAAAATATCCTACGTGATTAGATATTTTATATAATAGGTAGTTAAAATAACCATGAATACATTATGGTTTCTATTATAATAATAGGTATTTTGTAAGTGTTAAGTTCATATCATTTGCATTTTTGTATAATTGTTTATTGACTTTGTCATTTTGTAGACAGCATAGGTTTTCAATGAAAGTTACTAATTCCTTTTTCTTTCTGCTAGCCACACACATTACGATTTACTTGCGCAAATTTAGGCTTGCCCAAGCCTGTGTGACATCAAATGGTTCAGATACTTGTGTTAATTCATCCCACACACGTAACGATTTACTTGCGCAAGCCTAAATTTGCGCAAGTAAATCGTAATGTGTGTGGCTAGCATTAAGTCCTTAATCAGTTCCTTAACAATGAATACTCCTTTGGAACCAACTTCAGAAGATTGCAGAATATCTTCTCGTGTATAAATAATTATAATTGATTTCGTAGAATAATTTGAATTCAAATTAACCGCGTAATGATACTATTCTATTGGTAATTAAAACAAAGTCAATTTAGAATTTGAAATGCAAATTACTTATTCATATTGTAGCTATCTCATTATACTAAAATATACAACAATTCTTTTAATCTTCGTGCTTACTGCTCTTTGTAGCCAGTTATTGAGGTCAGCAGATTACAGACCAATGCAAAGAACAGTTATATTTTAATAATATTCCGTATGTAATTGTTAAACAACATAGGTACACGTGATTAATAATTACTTAGATCTAACAAAGGCTTCTGATAGTGTTTATCACAAGTTAACTCGTGTCCTCTTGCTCACCTCATTGTTTTTCCTATTTAAATCCTTATTGATGGCAGAGGTCGGTGCCAAGTATTGTCTGCAGTAGATCTGAGTCACGTCAGGGTCAAGGTTCTGGTGCCGAGTAGAGTAAACACGAAAGGAGTGCCGCAAGGAGCGTGCTTAGGACCTGTGGTATTTATACAACAATGATGTGTTAGATCATTGTTTTGGAAACTTTGACGTGATTGAATAAAAGGAGTTAGGCAGATGAAGCGTGGTTAAATTATATATTTACTAGCCCCTAGCCCGCGACTTCGTCCGCGTGGATTTCGTATTTTCTCCTATAAATTCAACACCCGCTCCACCCTCATTAAAAGGTAGTTTTCGAAAATTAATGATTACGATATTTATTTAGATACGTATTTGGGTCAATTGTGAAAGTTTATTAATCAAACGAAAAATAATTTTCATACAGCAATATGCCCCTTTTCACACCCAAAGGGATTTTTGAAAAATCTTTTGTGACCATTCCATTATTTGACATACAGGTTATTTACCAATTTTCGAGTAAATCAAGCCACGCAGTAAAATCCTCTACTGTAAAATTGACTACCCTGTTAGGGGTAATTTTTGAAAAACCTTAATACACGTTTTTCTTTATTTTCGGCAGTAAGTATAAATACTGAGTTTCGAGTTAATCGGATCGCGTGTTAAAATTCTTGTAAATTAAATTTGACGGGGAATTTTTAGGAAGGAAGTTTAGAAAAACAAAAAATGGCAAACTTTATAATTTACTTAGATAATAATAGATAATATGCGGTAAATAATGGAACTGTAATTTAACTAACATCTGTCTGTATAACCTATGCCCACAATAAAAAGATTTGATTTGATTTGATAATATTAGATGATTCGTGCCAAGTTCCAAGTTTACTACACTACATAACTCGTCAAAATGTAGGGAACAGCAGATTTTTTTTGCGATTTCAGGTTTGGTTCCATAGTAAAAGTTGTTCATAATGATGAGTACAACACTGCCGTGGCAGCTTCCTAGCCAATAAAAAAGCAGCGTGTATAATTTAATAACATATCATCATCATCTGCCTAGCCTTTTCCCAACTATATTGGGGGTCGGCTTCCAGTCTAACCGGATGCAGCTGAATACCGGTATTTTACATGGAGCCTATCTGACCTCCACAACCTAGTTACTGGGTATAATACGACGCCCCTTGGTAAGACTGGTTGTCAGACTTTCGGGCTTCTGACGACCCGTAACGACTATCGAAGACACATGAATGACAGCCAGGACCAACGGCTTAACGTGCTTTCCGAGGCACGGAGGGGTATATGTAAATATGGTCACCCATCCACGGACCAACCGCGGCAAGCGTAGCTTAATCTGATCGATCGACGCGTGCGGCTGTTATTTCTTAGCCACAAGCCCCACAAGCCAATTTCAATTTGAAAATCGAACTTCGAATCGACTTGTTTGTATCTGTCGCTTTTTTCGTATCAAAGTGAAAGTGACAGAACAAAGTGAAGTTCAAATTTCGAATTTTGTGAGTAGACCCAGCACTGTTCTCGGCATTTAAAAAAATAAAATAATGAAAAAGTTACTTTGTCTAACGGTCCCAAAAAAGAAACTAACAATACATCTTCGGATACACATAATTATAACCGTAAAATTGCAAATCATCCGAGAAGGTTTTAAATGTAATTATTATATTTTTTTCTACATAATCGAATTATATTTTTTGATATTGTTTGTTTTTTTCAAATATACATGTGGTTTAATTATTACGATGTTGTATTTTTTACCTTTAGGTAATAACATGTTCTCACTGCTGAGGTGAAAAGTTGTGTGTTACACGAGACCAAAGTAATTAGCACCTCGTGTCTTTGAATCCCTTGCTGCGCTCAGGATTCTATTCTATTCTAAAAGCATTTATAATTAAAATTGAATTCATAATCATCTAAAGCCGGAAGCCAATGCAAATACTTACATGATTTTTTCTTATTATTCGATAATTTAACACAGAAATAGGTTTTGATAAAAACAAGTTTCTCTATTTTTTGACGTTCTAAAAATCTAAGGGGAATCAAAAATGTCATTTAGATGATAGGTAAGTAATAATAAATGTTATGTAATGTTTTTGTTTTCAGGTATTTATTAAAATTAGTGACATTTAAAATGTCATTACAATTGTATGTTTTAATTCACCATTAATGATTGGATTAATTGTCAAACTTATAAAATTAACATTTCTAAAATATTTTCGAAAAATAACAACATGTTATCAAAAGTACGTTTCACAATAAACTTTATCGACGACAGTTTATGACAAAACTTAATTTGTACATAAATCATTGTAATTTTTTTATCGAAGTATTGTGTGTGTAATATCAGTTATCAAACTTCAATATTGTGTAGCATAAGTGCTGAAGTACTTGATTGCAGCGTCTTGAAATCCAGACCCAGACGGATCAATACTTGTCACTTCACCTGTGTAGACAAAAACGGGCAGAAGTCTACGTAATTTCTACCGTAAGAGTGAATGCAGACTGGCAAGCACTTATAGCCACTATAATATCGAAAAGCACGTCAAGCCGTTGGTCCCGGCTGTCATTCGTGGATCTTATAAAACACAACTAGATTGCTAATTACAAGCCTCCACAGATAAATACAAAATAACGATACAGCTATTTTAATTTTATTCTGTGGGAAAATAAACGTTTACACAAACTTTGAGCTGCAGAGGGAGTAGGTAAATGAATAATCAATAACAACATTTCCCATAGTTATACAAAGTCAAAGTGTATTGGTTTAGTTTTTACATAGTTTATTAATTCTTTTATGAGTCTTACCATCTACAGTCCGGCCTTCGAGAGAAAGCATTTTTGACACCTGTCAGTAAGAGGTGTCAATAATGCAAAGAATTAATAAACTATGTAAAAATTAAACCAATACACTTTGTAGTCAAATCGTCTTGTTATCTGTGTTCCCTTTCATAAAAGCCTTTCCGGAAAGTCATATTGTATACGTCTTAAAGGAAATATCTTTAGAGGAAACATGTTTTCATTTAGTAGAGCAAGGCTGGCACTTGTGTCCATGGTAACAAGAATTACTTAATTGCTTTCGTCTAAGTATTGTTACTCACTGAAACTCAACCACACTATCCTTTACTCTGCTTTTAATAGGAAACACTTCCGAGGTCATTTGGTGAAGCCCGTTGTACTCTCATAACGGGTTGGAGTCATGCCTGAAAAACCTATACCTACTTAATTCATTCAGAATAATTATTGTTACCAATGCGTGCAGCGTCTTTCTGACCAGTCTACATTCATCTTTATCCATCAGAGTCACCGCTCTTATCACCTAAACACTACGTAATCGATTACTGAGATGGACGTTACTCAACTGATCATCAACGACCTCTTATGTCATTTGGTTGCAGTGTTGTGGTACTGCTTTGTGCGGTAAGTAATGGCCTGTAGCGGCCATTTTGTACTTCTGCAGGTTGGTCTTGCTAGAAATGGTGAAGAATCAAAATTGTTTCTCTCAATATTCTGGGACAACGTTGTGATGGCCCGGAGGTACAGATCTGGAGCCTGTGCCAATGTGACTTTTTCAATAACTGTTTGAATGTCATAGAATATGTATTATACAATGTTACATTTTGACCGTTTTAATCCCGTGCAGGGTCGATCCGGTGCATGAAACACTGTCGATTTATAATGATAAAATTAAAAAATTAAATTACTTTTTCATTTAAACTCGACTCAATTCTCACATTAGTGAAAAGTTAATGAGAACCATTAGTAGGTAGAGGTTGATGGTTCGAAACTCATTTCGTATCATAGGATGTGCGTGTATGTGGTAGATAAGATAACATTCAAAGTGAACAACAGGTAACTGTAGGTAGTTAGGTACGCACCGACGCGACGACGACGTCGCGACGTAGGTAAGTACTAACTCGAGGCGCTACTACTGGTTTCATGCATTTTGCGAATGTTACGTTATCACTTCATATTTTTTTTTAATTTTTAAGAGAGAATGTTGTGTAAGTTGTTGATGAATAGTACTTTATAAGTTAAACCACGCGTCCAAGAGACTAAAACGATCAAAATGTAACCGTGTATAATGTAATACTATGAGGGTGACATGGTCATACTGATCAAGATTTTTAAAAAAGCATGATGGTTAATAGCCCTTTCTTTCCTATGTGTGTGGCCTTAGGCCGGCACGTGCGAGGCTCAGGGGACCCCTTGACCTCCCCAGGGATGTTCACTAACAGGCGTTTACAGTTTCGGGGTTGTCTTTTAAGAGGTCTCATCCTCGTAGGCCGGGCTTCTTTTGAAATTTTCCCCCCGAAAAAAAAGCCTGCAGGAGGAAAGCAACGGTATGAAATTGTTCATACTTTGTTGTCAAGGGGTATCGTGTTAACTAGCAACTGGGTTGTGGAGGTCAGATAGGCAGTCGCTCCATGTAAAATACTGCATCCGGTTAGACTGGAAGCCGACCCCAACATAGTTGGAAAAAGTAGGCAGATTGATTGTTTTTGCAAATACCCAGCACCCTAATAGCGGAATACAGTTTCAATCACTATCCGAGAATTTTGAAGGAATAATCCATTGCTTCATAGTTTTGAAATTTTCGTCTGCTCAACAACGTAACTAACGCAATGAACGTGGATGAGCTGTCAAAATGTAAACATTTTGTGTGTTATGTAATTACCCCGCAGGATGCGTATTGTGTGCGCAGCATTGCGCTAGTTTAGCTTCAATTGCATAGATGCGCGGGAGCATGCGCTGATGCTTTGTGTGCATTCATAGAATAGCCATTCACTTTCCGTTGCAGTTATTGTGGTATTGTAACATGATTTAACTATTTTAACCGTGTTAGATTGGGTCGATGTAACATCCATGATGTAATGATTTATTTATTTATTTTATTAGGTTCATCAACAATTGGTTATACTGATACAAACACATTATTATATATTTTTTAAATAAAATAACAGTGCAACAGTTAAGTAAATAGGTAAACACCACACGCATAAAACCAGAAATCAGAAAATTCTGGTAACTTGATGATGACTGAGTAGAACTTCATCAGCAGGGCGATTAGCTATCTTTTTCATTGCCAGTGGCTAACTGGAGTAACTGGCTTCAGTTGTACACCGAACTTTGATGACAACTGAGAATTTCATAACATTGGTATTGCGTATCATATTGAGTGGCTATCACGTTACGGTGACTTACGGTGCTCTTCGTCCCAACTTCAGAACTTGAGACATTAGATAATTGTTTTGGAAAGCCAGAAGCGAAGGAAAAGGTACCTTCGAAAAGAAATGAAATTATGTTTATTTATGGATAGTAGAATGAGGTATGAGTACCTACTTGATAATTTAAGATTATAAAAAAAAATAATGTTACAAATGATAAGTAACTTTTTGTGTTAATTTTTATTGTAATTAGCTCTAAAAGTGACATAAAACAATTAACAGCTAAATTACGGTTATTCTTATAAGTACTAAAACTGTGTTTTAATGACAAATTAAATATGTTACACAAGTTCTTAAACAGGTCAAAAAAAAATACCTTTTTTATTTTTGCCAAAGCATCTTCTTTACCTTCGCATAAATAATATTCGCGTAATTCGCGTTTTGATATTTGACGCATGTTTTCCATACAATGTAAATAATATGTAATTATGGGATAGTGTATTATTATAAAACTTTGAACCTGAAACAAAAAAACACTATTAACTTTTCGTATGTAATTAATAATTATAGAAACAATTATTTTTAGTTAAAAACCCTCTCTGTCTCGCAATATCGTGGCGGGATTTTATCGCACACAGGATTTTCAACGCTCGGTGTTGAGCCGAGCATTGAGAATCTAACAGAGTGAAAACCCTTTCTGTCTCGCGTAGGTAAAAATATCGTGGCGGGATTTTATCACGCACTGGATTTTCAACGCTCGGGGTTGAGCCGAGCATTGAGAATCCAACAGAGTGCATTCCAGCGCATCGAAAAAACGCTCTTGGCTTTTCAACTCTCGGCTCTCAGCAGAGCGTTGAAAATCCAGTGCGCGAAAAAAAATCGCCGCGATATTTTTACGTCCGTGCGAAGGTCGGCTTAAGGTAATTTATCTTAATTTAAAGATAATTAATTGACGTAGTTTTGTAATTTTTTGTCTAAATAAACCTGACTCAAACGATTATCTCAAAGACACACGTGTAAAAATGAGGAAATGAATGAATTATAAATTTTATCACCATTCTATGAAACAATTAAAATGTAATGGAAAATTTTGCTCTATGGGTCAAATGTCAGTAATTGTTTGACTTAATTACTAATTACGGGACGAATGATGTTGCTAGATTATTTTTATACTTCATTATAATAGGTTCATTGTATGTAAATATTAGCTAGATTTTAATGACATTTATTATCTCACTTAAAACTAAAACAACAATGGGTCCAAGATTTTTCAAATAAAAAAAAAATAAAAACTCACTAAAAAGATAAAATTTTAATGGCTTGGAATAAGGATAACATTGAAATTAGAATAGGTAGGTACCTACTTAATATAAATAAAAAAGTAACTTTAAATAAACTAAATCCAACTCCATTTTGGTGTGAACATAACATACATTGTGCTCACAGGGGGCCAACCACCACCTCTTAAAGCAGTATTATTTTAATGTTACTTCAGTGTGAGAAAGAGATGGAGCTATACAGGACGTCTAGCTCCATCTCTCTGAAGTAAGATTACAATAATACGTATCAATCGTGGATCCACGCGAGCCACGATGGCTTTTTAATTGTTTTGTGTAATTAGCCGACGAGAGGTTTAATTACATCAATAAAATTATCTATTAACGAGTTAGGCATAAATGTAAATGAATTAACATAGATTTGCTAATGTTTATGGGGTCCCCGAAACTCGAAATCATTTTATATTGTCAATCGCTTCAATTGCATCTGGTAGACGATCAATCTGCGCATCGATGTGTATCAATCACGTAAAAATTGACGCAATTGATCGTTTCGGGGACCCATAAGATCTGCAAGCCATCATATTATAACAGCATCATAAAATGTACACAAAATAATTAATAAATAACATAACACATGACATCACGCCTTGTTTCCCCGAAGGGTTAGGCAGAGGTGTAGGGGGGGAGGGTGGGGGGAGGCTTGTGTGGAGGTGGTGGGGTGTAATTAATAAATCTCAAATGTAAATATGGCTGATCAACTGCTTTTATGTAAAGTCAGGGAAATTAATGGCTTATCATCTTGACTACCAACTTAAATTGCCGGTGTATTCGAATCGTTCGAATCGCAACACAAATTATTTGAATTTGAACTGTCATTCTTTGACAGGGGTATGAATTGGCTATTATAACCAATTAATAAACAACAATTAATTTCTCTGACTGTACTTATATAAAATAAAGAGGTGTTTGCATCTTCACCCATTTAAACCGTTTTTGATTTCTATTACATCTCCACAAATAGGTACAGCTACTAATTATAAAAGCGACCTTGTAACTTCGACTGCAAGACGACAGATATATTAGTGCTGTAATAATGATTGCTTGACTACTGATTTATCTATACAAATAAATAAAATCGAAGTGTCTGTTTGTAATGTCAAAATAACAGCTTTTTATTAAATGCATATGAAAGTATATACGGTACGTACCTATAGCAAAAAAACGATTTTAAAAATTTTTGGCTGTCTTGTCAGTTTGTTCGGGCTAATATCCGAAACGCCTGTACCGATTATGACGGCAGATAGCCGATATTATAAGGAGTAACTTAGGCTACTTTTATTTTAGAAAAATAATTAGGGTTCTGTGCCAAAAATTAAAACCCATGAAATTGTGAATAAAATCCGATGGAAGTATTGACATCCACGCGGGCGAAGCCGCGGGCAGCAGTTAGTTTTTTTTATATAAAATCGCGTCAGATAGACGTTAGGCAAAGCAATGCGGAAAACATCAAGCCGAAACAAAAACGCCCCGCCACAACTACCTTTGCAGCTGTCATTGCCGTACATGCTAACACTACTTAAATATGAGGATTTATTAAACCATGATAGACCATAAAACACAAACATACGTATTTTTCCATTTCAGAGCTAGAGAACTCGAATATTCTAGCATAGACTGAAACTACCTACTGAATTTAAACTGCTGACGTCGAACCCGAGATCTATAAACGTTACTAACAGCGAATTTCACCAAAGAAACTGAACGCATTATTTTCTGTGGAATATTCACTGACAGCTCTTGAACGTGGTTTAGATGCGCTGATCGCGTTCTGTTTCATTGGTGGAATTCGCACTTAGCTCGTGGTGCACGTACTTTGGCTAAGCGTTATTCCTGACACAGTCGCACAACTGTCAAACTACAACTGTGCAAGATAGAGACGGGAATACACACACACTCACATCACTACACTTACATACGTTCTACTAAAGGCTTCCTCTCTTATATACTGCGCCACTCTTGACATCGTCTTTTGATGCGACCAATGTAAGATACATTATGTACTTCATTTATGTGAGAATGCTGGTATCTATGTATAACACAAGTTAAATCTTTCTTTGAATACCAGAGCTCATACAAGGACTGCCGATAACACTAATGGTTATACAGGGTTATTTTTCAATAACCGGCCAAATTTTCACAGGGTGTTCTACCCATGAATATTAACAACTTTCACTGTGGGGTCAACTCTAAAATCACGAAAAAAAAAATCTGCTGTTTCATACAAAAGTTCAATACCTACTCGGCCAAAATGTATGAAACAGCCGATTTTTTTCTCGCGATTTCAGAGTTGGTCTCATAATGTAAGTTGTTCATATTCATGGGTAGATCACCCAATTGCCCTGTGAAAAAAAAAAATTGCCCTGTGTAATTGTAATAGGCTATTATTGTATACGCACGGTGCTGTTTGTAAGTGTTTGATTGTTCAACCATTTTTGTTCAATAAATCTTTATTTATTTATTTTAATATGTCTAAGCCAAGCACGTGCTAAGTGACGTTTATAGATCTTAGCCTAAGTTTGTTCACACCTACATATTTCCAAATTACTAAAACGCGTTCTCTCTTTGTTACAGGACAATGGACGAAGAAAAATCACAATAATGACCTGATTCAATCCAACAATCATATTTCCCTGTGATTTAAATTTTAAGTCAAAGATCTCCCTAAGTTAAGCATAAATGGTCACAGTTATATAAAAAAAAAGAGTGGTTTTCTGAAAATGCCTGCGATTTTGACAAAGATTAGGGAGCAGGCATCGAGGGTACAGCCTTCGATAGCGTTGGGAGTTGGAGTCGGGGTCGCGTTAGCAGCCTGTGCTGTGTATGGAACGAGGGATAAGAAACAGACGCCTCCCTGTAACAATAATAATAATTATAAGGTGACTAGTCAATTTTTTTTTAAATGAAATATAAGCGTTATGTATTTAATTACAGACAATGCTGATTAAAGTTCTTATAGTCAACTAAACGGGATGGCTTCATCAATTAACCATCTCAATCAAGACAACATAGAAATTAAAGCATATGATCAGCAGTCTTAACACTAAGGGCTGATTTCACCAATGAAACTGAACGCGATCAGCACATAAACCACAATTAAGGGCTGTCAGTGTCATTATTTTCTGTGAAATATACTGACAGCTCTTGGACGCGGTTTAGATGCGCTGATCGCGTTCAGTTTCATTGGTGAAATCCGCCCTAAGAGTTATAAACCATTCTGTATAAACTGTTAATGATTTCAGTTAGACTTCTTATCAATGCAACAACTGCTCCTCAGTTGCAGAGAGTTAGAAGCTAGACAACACAAAGATAAGCCACCTTCCTAACACATATTTTTCTTCCTAGGTCGCTAAAAATGGCAAGCTACACAACGTCGAGAATGGCACAGCAAACGGTGACACATGCGGCGGACGGTGTGGAGCGGAACAGTGCGCGCTCTGCAGAGGAGATGCTGACACTGACAATAAACAGAATATTGTAAGTAATAATAAACATATTATTTTCGAATTAATCTGTGGTTTGGACAACATACTGATAGACAGTCGCTTCTAGATTTATCTACCTACTATCAGCCTGGTAGAAATGAAAGGAAGCGAGGAGACGATGATATATTTACACATACCTACTTTAAATAAATTGTCCATTTCTACAGTACAACCTATTCATATTCATATTCTTTATTAGGTAGGTAAGTACACAATATATACAATGTTCTTATACTCTTAACTATGCTGGTTCCATATGGAGATTCAGAGCCAAACTCACCCGTAATTACTAATTATTAAATTACCCTGAGAATTTAAGAGATTCAGGTACCGTCTTTGGCGTGCCTGATGTTGATGACAAACAGTCCAATAATATTGACAAAGCAAGAGTTGCTGCTAAAAGACATAAACATAAAGTTTACGACACTATAGTTAATTGACTGCACAAATGTGCTTATGCAAGTAATTGGCCGTTAAAATTCACCATGTGTAGAAAATTATGTTTAGCTTTTACAAGAGAATCATATGTTGTTTATTATCGGAAATGATTGCTTATATTCATATTTCCAATTCCTATTATTGTTTATTGCAATGTCATTAGCTCAATTCTCACGTATAATGTATTTAATATGAGTCTGGAATTCGTTAAGCTTTTTATCAGATTCCAATAGTTTTACAAATTACTGTCTACATGTATACACCCATTTAGATTACTTTCTTTGAATGTTTTGTATCTAATTTGAATAACCATGATTTCACATGCAGCACAATAATATCCAAATATACATGACAGATAATAACAAAAGTAATATATGTAGACGATATCATTATCTATTTAGTCATTTATTTTTGGACCTAGTCAGTAATTGTCCTTAGTGACATTAATTTGTACACATAAGTAATACTTATTGCTCTGTCATAAAATAGGTATGGGAACCGCCATCCCTTCCGAAGCCCTTTCCTATTGGCCCTACATCTAACATGTTAAAGATGCATAATTTGCTACCCCAAAGCTCCTTCCACAGGAGGATGCAGACGAGACTCAATCAGTGGAGGAACACATCCCGGGCCTTAACCTGGAGTTCCTCCGGCAGCTGATCTCCCTCGCCAGGATAATGGTGCCAGGAGTCAGGAGTCATGAGGTGGCCTTGTTGTCTGCGCACACGCTGTGCCTGTTTACTAGGACCTTCTTGTCTATTTATGTGGCGTCGTTGGAAGGATCCATTGGTGAGTGGCATTTATTGAAGTACTGTTTTTCTCTTGGTTTATCTGCTGTTAACCTTTCAGTTTTAATTAACTGTGTTACTGTGAGTAAGTAGTTCAACACTGAATAAGAAACCGTTACTTTTGAAACGACGGAGAGCACTGAATTTTTAAAGTAACGTTCAGCTATTTATCTGAATTGTTCTTTTATCGTCAAAATGCAAAATAACTGTTTAAGAACTGAACAAATTAACCGCTTTCAGCTTTTGTTGAAATACAACCAAAAAGAGAAAGTTAAAGAAAGGCTGAACTATTTCCGACATGTTTCTTTTTCGATAACTTGATGCAACGTGACTCGATTTTTTTCACGTGTTCGGCAATATCCTTCAACATATTTAATGTTTTTAATTCAATGTCATTAACGTAATCATACCTTCCCTTCCAGTCAAACACATAGTCCAAAAAGACATGAAGCGCTTCGCAGCCCTCCTCCTCCAATGGTTCGGTATCGCCGTCCCAGCGACCTTCATCAACTCCATGATCAGATACCTGGAGAGCCGCCTGGCACTCGCCTTCCGGACCAGGCTGGTCAACCACGCATATGACATGTACTTCAAGAACCAGACTTACTATAGGGTCGCCAATTTAGATGCTAGGATTGAAAATGCTGACCATAGGTGAGATTGTTTTTAGTTTTTATCTAACTACGGCAAAGCCAAAGGAGGGTTATGATTTTAACAGGCTATTTATGTTCGTATCTGTTTCCTCATAACTCCTAAACTACTCGTCGTATTCTGATAAACGATTTAGGACACATAATTTACTATAAATAGCATATATCACACAGATTACGTGTGAATCTGGTTACACAAAAACCGATTTTATTTTGTTACGATATCTTGTTACCTTTTTAGTTGGCGTTTTTGTCGTAGTTGGATTTTCGTTTTTTTAGCTTGCCCCTTCCCTAATTAAAGGACTGAATTTGAAAACGTTGATGAATCATGAGCGTTTACGACGTACAGCATTTCATACCAACTTTCAAGTCCTTTTTTTCGAAATGAATGAACCGATTTTAATAAAACTTCGTACGCATAAGCAGGATACATATCGCTAAAAAGTTAGTTAAGAACATTTTCGAAATGTCTCATTTGAAAAAAAGATAATTGGAAATCTCTGTTTCTATGGAAAACTTAAAATCGGTCGAATTTAGCTGTAACACTATTTTTCGAAAATGTTCTTAACTAACTTTTTAGCGGTATGAAGTTTCATTAAAATCGGTTCATTCATTTCGAGAAACAAGGACTTGAAAGTTTGTATAAAATGCCGGACGTCGTAAACGCTCTTAGATTCAAAAGTCAATTAATTTGGTTCAATCCTGGCTTTCATATTTAGCCAACACTTTAGGGTAGAGTCTCACTCTAGCTAGACATTCATTTCTTCAACTAATTGCACGTAAAGACATTTCTCTCGTAATAAGGCGTCCTTGATTTAGCTGGTATACATCTGTTTCTTGTTTAATTTGCTTATCAGTAATTGCAACGAACATAGCCAGGTACAGACAAAAATGCAGTTTCTAATTTTTCGTCTACTCATTTACCTTGATTATGATGACCAAGAGTAACATGTCGTTTCTTTTAACTTCCAGGCTAACGGAGGATGTGTCCGTGTTCACGCAGTCCGTGGCACACCTGTACAGCTCGCTCACCAAGCCCTGCTTCGACCTGCTGCTGATCGTACTCACACTCGCCAGCTACTCCAACAAGATGAAGGGCAATATATTTATTGGTAAGTCAATTTATAAATAACACAAAAAACAAGAAGAATCAGAAAAAAAAAAACAGAAGGCTTTGATACGGACCTTGTTTTTGAGGGTCTATAGGATTTCATCATGCTTATCTATTATACAAATAAATAAAATTGAAGTGTTTGTCAAAAAAAAAAACTTTTTACTAAATGCATAAGAAAGTATATACGGTACTTATAACAAAAAGCAATTTAAAAAATTTTTGTCTGTCTGTCTGTTCCGGCTAATCTCCGAAACGGCTGGACCGATTTTGACGGGACTTTCACTGGCAGATAGCTGATGTTACGGGGAGTAACTTAGGCTACTTTTATTTTAGAAAAATAATTAGGGTTCCGCGCAAAAAATTAAAACCCATGAAAAAAATTCTTTTTGCATTTGTTAGCCCAATTCTCGAGGATAGTTATAGGCTATTTAACATCACGCTACGACCCTTAGGAGTCGAGCAAAAAGAAAAAAAGTCAGAAAGAACACTAAGTGAAAACGAAGTAATAGCGCGGGCGGGCGATGTAACGCGACGGGTCGGGGGACGAGGGGGTTTTATTAAAATGTGGCTGTTATTATAGTATATTGTGTATCTTACGACTTTCACGCGACAGAAGTCTCGGGGCACAGCTAGTTATAAATAAACGGACGGCTCATCATCAGGTAAGGAGGCATCGACATTGCTCCGACTATGGAAATCTGAAATGCAATAGAGTCATCGTGGGTGACAGAAATGTCTTATGTCCTCATCTGCCTGCCTTTTCCCAACTATGTTCACATCGGCTTCCAGTCTTACCGGATACGAGTATTTTACATGGAGTGACTGCCTATTTGACCTACACAACTCAGCTACTGGGTAACTTCACCACCCTTGGTAAGATTGGTTGCCAGACTTTCAGGCTTCTGACTACCCGTAACGACTGTGAAAAACATTCGTAGAATGACAGTCGTGGCTTATAAGCTTGTAACCCGATTACCAGGTTTAAAAGTGAATGGTTTCTGTCTTACGGAGGGTTGTTTTAGAATTCTCAAAACAAGGTTGCAACATAATGAAGCTGTAAACACCACCCGAGCTATATGGTAGCTACCATAGATGGAAAATCAAAGTTTATTTCCTATTTTAGTTTTTATATTTTAAGAGATAATATAAAAAAAATAATAGATAATAGTCACTTAAATTAACTCAAATCTCTCGTTTCCAGGTCCCAGCATAGCAACTGTAGTGATCTGCATGACGGGTCAGCTGCTGCGACTGTTAAGTCCCAGGTTCGGTGCGCTGGCCGGCGAGGAGGCGCGCATGAAGGCCAACCTGAGGCACGTGCATGCGAGGCTAATTGCACACGCTGAGGAGGTCGCCTTCTATGGAGGGCATAAGGTAATTACTTATAAGTACTAGCTGACCCGACAGACGTCCTGTCCAAACTTCGACGAACAAAACATAAAAAGAAATACTTATATCCATCGTTCAAATCATGAGTTAAGGTCTTGAATTCACACAAAAATCCCACAAAAAGTTAAACTCTTGCCTTGTAAAAATCAAACACGTGTATAATCCAATTTTGAGCGATTATGAAAATCTGTCCCATTATACCCCGCCGACAAACTGTTTCTCAGTTTGGTGGGTTTAATTTTTGGTCCAAAATAAATGTTTTTTTTTTTTAAATACTTTTAACTCTGGTTAATATCATATTCTATTATAAAGACAGACTCCTAACATCTACCCTCAACATTCCAGGTGGAACTCGGCCAACTACAATCCGCCTACAAAGAGCTAGTAGCTCAGATGACGTCAGTATTCAACAAGAAGCTGTGGTACGTGATGCTGGAGCAGTTCTGCATGAAGTACGTGTGGTCGGGCACGGGCATGGTCATGTTAGCGCTGCCTATACTGACGGCCACGCAGTCTAACAGTCACACAGGTCAGTACGGTCAGTAGAACATTCATTATTGCGTATTAATATACATTTTCTCACTGCTGGGAAAAGAAAATTACCAATGTTTTTCACTCTTCTCTTGGCAAACAAAACAAAAGTCAAAGCGTTAATCTCGGTGAGGGTTTTCTGAATTTAAGACGACAGCACTGAGGCGTCAGGTCCGGGCATCTGTCAAAAGTGTCAAAGCACCTATATTTTCTTTCCTGACTGAAAGATGAACGAATGAATGAAACGAATGATGAACGTCATCATATATTTATACTCATACAGACCGTTCACTATAACTTGTCCATTTTTTTATTTGAGATAGGTTTGCTCTTGACTCTAGTCTAGGTCAGAGATGACAGAGACAAAGTCGACGATGGAGCGAGCTTACCCAGAAGAAGCCTGTTCACTCTCACTTTGAAGAGATCGGGGTTGTATGCGTTCGAAAACACAGACGCAGGCAGAGAGTTCCACTCCTTTGCTGTGCGCATCACAAAAGACATTTGGAAACGCTCAGTGCGAATTGGTGGAATAGCAACTAGGTAGGGATGGTAACCTGCAGTGAGTCTAGATGTCTGATGGTAGAAGGGGGCCGGCGGAATGAGGTCGTGGAGTTCTCGAGCACACTCACCGAAGTACAATCTATAGAAGACCGACAAGCAGGCAACCGCGGCGATTAGCTCTTAGCTCTGCGTTCCACCGAGTTAAGCGCGGCAAGTTGGTATTTAGCTGAGCCATCCCAAAGGTGGCTGCAATACTCCATACAGGATCGGACTTGCGCTTTGTAAAGAGTTAAAAGCTGTCCAGGCGTAAAGTATCGCTTCTCCATATTTAGGATGCCCTTGCCGTCATGTTGGCAACATGACGGCAAGGGACAATTTATAGTTGAAATGGAAGACCTCTTGTCAAAGTGACGCCAACTGGTGGCGTGAATTTCCATGAAAACCCTCATTAGACAGCTACAGCTTACAGGCTCTTGGAACTGTCTATCAAAGTAACGTAAATTTTGAATTTCTATTAAACCGGTCAATTACCTAATCTTTCCGCCACATCCTTTTAGCATGTTTCAGTGACGATTGTCATCCAACGTTTCGTTTGTTTTCTATATGGCTATTACCCTATCTTACTAAGCTTGTGATTGGTGAGTGTGATGTGTGGATAAAACAGATATTCAATCGCCAAGGTTTGAATACTCGCCATTGTACCCATAGAATGAGCAATATTTTATGAACTGTTCCATACAAAACTTCAATACCTACTCGACCCAAATGTGTGGGAGGCTGATGATTTTTTCTTAATTACGTTGTTGTTCCCATTGAGAAAGTTTCTCAGTTTGATGGTCTGTACCACACAATTAAATTTTACCACACTCTGTAACAATTTTGGTACAATAAAGTATATTCTATCTGTTTAATATATTGTCCCTCAAAATTCCACGTCAATTTATTTTGCGTCATTATGTTACAGGTAGCAGTATAAGTGATCGAGCGGAATACATGACGACGTCGAGGAATCTACTCAACTCAGCTGCCGACGCGATTGAGAGGCTCATGTCCAGTTATAAGGTAAAACTTTATTATTACAGTATTCTGTAAACCCCCACTGAAAATCCCCTTGTTAGTCCTAAAGCCCGCTTGCACTAAAAATCTTTTAAAACATCATTCTGCCTCTGTCATCTTCAAACGATTCACAGAAATAGAACGATGTTTTAAATTCGTTTAGCGCTAAATGCATTTAGCGATTTGTGGAGCTAGTGGGTCTTAACGATTATTGAGTAGAAAGAGAAGATTGTTAATAGCAATTCTTAGTTGCTGTTAGACAGTACAGACAAATCTTTCCTCCCTTTGATGAAAAGTGATAAATGATTTTGTTTCTGTAAATAGGTTTGTACAAAACAACTAGATGAGGTCACAGTCTCTTTTAAAGTCTAAACATAATCTTGGTCAGATCATGTGAAGACCATGTAGATTGGTGTCTGAAATGGTCTTTTGAGGAAAGTACCACACAGATTGAGTGGATCTGTCCAGTCAGTGCACGCATCTGTCAGTAATCGTACAGCTCAACTCAGAACTTAAGGAGCTCAACGATCCGACGAACAATACCAAAGAAAGGACATTTGGGTAGGCCGCATAAACTACTCAAACTGCTGCATTGATCCACCAGTGATCCATTTAGTTGTCGAGATTTAAATTGGAGTCTCGTTGCTTTAGCATCATATACTAGCGTCGGCTATGTCACTTTTGTGAAAAGATATTTTCTATAAAAATAAAAATAAATTAACCTTTATTTCTCTATTCACAGGAAATAGTAACCCTCGCAGGCTACGCGACTCGCGTGTCCGACATGCTGGTGGTGTTCGGCGAGGTGGCGCGCGGGCGCTGCGTGCGCAGCGTACACGTTGCCGCGCAGCACGCCGCCTTCACCGTCACCTTCAAGGATAACCGGCCTGTTCCAGAAGGTATACCTCGACTTATATACTGAAATAGTTGTGTGGGTAACTACTCCGCATCTCATCGTAACTACTCCGCACTAACGGATTTTACGCAGTCTTTGCCTACAGAGCCATGGTCTTGGTCTTAACGTAGAGTTAATTTTAATGTTTATTTAAGTTAAGAATCGTGAAAAAGCCACGAGAACCTACTGCCGACAAATTGCTTTGCAGTTTGGCAGGTGCTAGGTGAAAATAAAACGCTGTATCATTATGGAAAAATGAAAAAAGAACATAGCCAATGCATTAAGTAAGCTACGCGACCCGTGTCTCCGAGGGGCTCGTGGCTAAATATTAACAGGCACGGGTCGATCGAAGGTTAAGCTACGCTGGTCGAGGTCGGTCCGTGGATGGGTGACCATCCATTACATATCGAGGCCCCTCCGAGCCTCGAAAAGCACGTTAAGCCACTCCCGGCTGTCACTCGTAGATCTTTGACTGTCGTTACGTGTAGTCAGAAGCCTAAAAGTCTGTCAACCAGTCTTACCAGGGGCGTAGCCTTCATACAACCCGATTCCTATCGGCTTACCTTCGGAACAAACACTTCTTAATGTCTACTATTGCCAAATAATATGGTACACCTGTGTGTGTAACTGTG
Source organism: Fissipunctia ypsillon (assembly GCA_947568875.1). NCBI lineage: Eukaryota > Metazoa > Arthropoda > Insecta > Lepidoptera > Noctuidae > Fissipunctia > Fissipunctia ypsillon. Next base: position 2,271,625 of record OX387667.1, read on the forward strand.
TATCACGTGACATAAATATATTTAATACTAGTTTAATACATCACTTATGATGTATTAAATACTCAGACAAAAAAACTGTAGGTTATTACTCTTAAGTAAAAACCTACAGTTTTTTTGTCTGAGTTTACGAGAACTGAACAATTTTTTCTTCGGCTGCTCTCTAATGACAATTATTGTAGCTGCGCCATAGTCTTACCGAGGGGTATCGTGTTACCCAGTAACTGTGTTGTAGAGGTCAGATAGGTAGACATATATCTGGGTGAAAACCGCGCCGTTCATTTCCGTTCTTTCAACGTGTTTTGTTTCATACAAAATGTTAGCTCTATTTGCGAATTTGGCGCTTCGTTTATTAATGTTATATTTTTAATCTTTTCAGGCAAGATAATCTACACAAACGACCTAGCGATCCGTTTGCGCGGCGTGCCCATAGTAACGCCCGCCTGCGACGTGGTGGCGGGCGGAGTGACGCTAGACATCGCGCCCGGGACACACCTGCTTATAGTGGGGCCCAATGGATGCGGGAAATCTAGGTCAGTATGCACTAAATTCAAAATCACACATAATCCTCGAAAAATTATTAAAAAAACTAGCACCGCACCGCCCTGCGGTTTCACCCGAATAAGTCTCGATCTCGTACGGATATCGGGATAAAAAGTATTCTTTAAGTTAATCCAGGATATTCGCTATAATAAAAAATTCCACATGTGTTCAGTAGTTTTTGCGTGAAAGAGTAACAAACATCCATCCATCCTTATAAACTTTCGCGTTTATAATATTAGTAGGATAATTAAACTCGCAAGCAAAATGAGAAGTAAGATTTATCAGTAACTATTTTGTATCTGTCTAGTGAGGATTTGTGCCCGGTTGGTGGCAATAGGCTCGCCTCTATTACATGGGGCTGGAACATAACTGGCGAAATGTGGGTGTACTATAGGTACACCTCTGCCCAACCCTTCAGGGAAACGGCGTGATGTTATGTAGATTTCTTTATTGCTGTGTTATGTGCTTGCTCGAATTTTTCCGTTAAACTGGCTAATGCCCTGTGAGTAAATATGTATTGTATACTCTATATTGTCTCTCATTCGTACCAAATTATTGGTAATTAATTATTATTTTGGTATTATAAACTCTGCCGGAGCAGAGTATTCAAAAATGCATAAGACTCATTTGAGTGTTCCCCTCCACGGAAATCTTTAGTAAAAGGCGAAAGATTTATACGTTTTGAAGGGAAACCAGAGATACTGTGTTAGTTCGATCCATGAGACCCAACCAAACGGCGGAGAATCTTAACACCGCGATTCAGAAAAGTGACGTCAGCGCACAGTGACATCTGTTGCTAAAATGTAGAACTAAATAGATGTGAGAGACGGGCGGACTTATTGCCGGGGAGTTCGATGGCTGTCACTTAAGAACAAAATAATAATAATAAATGCTGGGGTGTGGTCACAATAGGAAGTGTTTTGTAATACTATTGTACTTGAAGATTTTTCAAAAATCCCCAAATTCTATCTTTGGTCATTTAAGTATGAAAATATTTTTTCCTTTGATGAATAGACTTGAAAATTGACTCGAATACATGTAAATACATGTAAAAAACAAGGTCGTAATCATTATTCGAAAACTACCTTTTAAAGGTAGTTTAAAAGTATTCGTATTTTCTCCAAAAAAATTTTTTTGTTGCATTTTTTAGGGGAAAATACAAAATCCACGCGGATGAAGTCGCGGGCGAAGTACTAGTATCTTATACCTTGTTAGTGTAATCATTATTATTTTGTTTCACAGTTTATTCCGCATAATCTCCGGCTTATGGCCGGTGTTCGGCGGCGAGCTACACGTACCACGGCCATGCGCCTGCGCACACTGCGCCGACGAGACCAACCTCGCCGACACAGGGTTCTGCACATCTAGGCCTATCATGTTTTACATACCGCAGAGGTTAGTAATAAAACTAAATATTCTATGACAATATAAATAGCCAGACCAACTATCATTTCCGCCTGACGCAGGTCCTCACCGGACACGGGTGCTTCGGGAGGTACCTGTTCCGTATAAGGCGGGAGGAAACGCCCGAGTGTCACCACTGTGTGGATCGCCCGGAGGACACGGTGGAGCATACGGTGGAGGTCTGCCCGGCTTGGGCGGAGCACCGCCGTGTCCTCGCGGAAGCGATCGGCGGCGGCGATATCTCGCGTCCGGCCCTGGTCCAGGCCATGGTACGGAGCGAGAGTGCATGGGAAGCCATTACCTCCTTCTGCGAAGCAGTAATGCTCGTGAAGGAGGAGGCGGGACGCGTGAGGGAGAGGCAAGCTTTGCGCCCTCACGCCCCTAGTCGCCGCAGGAGACGCCCTGGGCGTCGGGAATTGGTAGCCGATTCCCGGCCACCGTAGGCGCGGGCTTGCGGACGGCGAGCAATGGGTAGCTCGCCGTCCGGTAAGGACCAGGCCCGAGTCGACGGCGCGTCGTGTTCCACGCGCGCCTCAAAGAGATGTCAGCACTATTGACGGGGTCCGCTAGGGCCGATGCCAGCTAGGGTTGCGGGATGTTCGAAAGAGTTACCGTGGCCCCGGCACAGGCAACAGAAGGAACACGGGTGGGTTTTAGTCAGTAAAAGTCTGACACGCCCTCCCGCTCCGCCCAGAGCGGGAGAAGTCATTTGATGATTTCCCATCCACAAAAAAAAAAAAAAGACCAACTATCATCTACATTACATCTTTATTATTTATTGAATTCTACTAAATTAATTTACGTGTCCATTTTGAACATAGAAATCTCGGTACAAAGATATTGCACACAATACTTAGTAACAATAACATATTGTGCATCAGTATAAATACATCATATTATTATAAATTAAAGTCGCTTTTCGTGTCAGTCTGTGTTCATGACCGCGTTGTTCATTTAAGGGGGAAGCGCTAAAGTAGCCCGCGAAATTCAAATTTTCTTACGATTTTTGCGATTCGCAGCTCAGTGTCTGGGTGTATGTTGATCAAAGTATAATACGCGACCGTAACAAATATGTATTTATAGAATTATTATATTAGAATTAGTAATACAATTCCTTAAGTTAGTATAATCCTGAAATGTTAAGATTTCATAAAAAAAAGTCATTCAATTGACTTACTTGGTCTTAGAGAGTTGTATTGATGACTTTAATGATTATAATTCTGTAAACTCATATTTGTTACGGTCGCGAATCATATTTCAATCAACATACAACCTAATACTGATCTGCAAATTGCAAAAAACGTAAGAAAATTTGAATTTCGCGGGCAACCCTGGCGCTTTCACCTTAACAGATTTTGATGCGGGTTTTTCGCGGGAGTGTATTTCGGAAAGTTTATGTGTATAATACGTTAAAACTGCTAAAACTGTGCGACATTATACCTAAACCTGTTTGAATTTGAAACTGTTTTGACACATTTTTTTGAGCGCTAACTAATAATTCAGAGTTGTTTTTTGGTTTTGTTTTTCTTTTTTTGTATTTGTATGTAAATTGCATGTATATTCTGATTTCAACACAATGAAAATTGTTTATGAAATAAAATGAAATGAAATATGTTGATCTGAATGTTAATCGCGACCGTAACAAATTTGTATTTACAGAATTATAAGTAATCATTAAATTCATCAATACGACTCTTTAATGACATAATACCTTTATGACTAAGTATTTCATGAAATCTTGACATTTGAGGGTTATACTAACTTAGGGAGTTGTATTACTGATTCTAATGATTATAATTATGTAAACACATATTTTTTACGGTCGCGAATCATACTTTAATCAACATACTCATCATACTTACTGTACCCACAACTTAAAATATTTAAAACTTCGTGTTAATTTTGTATATCTTCCACAATTTCGTCATTTCGTTATTGCGCTATATTGATGACCGAATAAAGTGGTGACAGAATACACGACACACGACTATTTAATGTCGCGATTTCGTGACCTGCGACTTTATTAAAGACTTTTCCTCTTCTCCACAGGCCATACATGTCCCAAGGCTCCCTAATAGACCAAGTAACCTACCCCTCCCGGGCCAAAGAAGGCGACCTAGCAGCTGAGCGACGCGCGACGCACATCCTGAAGCTGGTGCGCCTGGACGCGTGCGCCGCGCGCCACGGCGGGCTGTGGGCCGTGCGCGACTGGCGCGCCACGCTGTCGGGCGGGGAGAAGCAGAGGATGGCCATGGCCAGGATGTTCTACCACAGGTATACATAACTATAACATCGAAGTTTTAAGGTCAGCAAACATTCGGACGGTCCACATCGCATCGCACAAATCACTTTGATATAATAGGTAGGGGAAAAAGTTTCTTCGCATTTTTTAAGAAAATTCAAAACATTTTTTAATATAGTTTATTCACATTTAACTAAAGTATGTAGGTACCATTTTGTTCGATAACTTTTTGCCATCTTGTAGGTAGGGACATGATCCCATTGCTATAGAAATTTTGGGACTTCTGATCAAAAACCGCGACAAGTGGTTTTGGCAGTCCTCTCGTGATGTTAACCTGACACTGCCTAAAGAATTTTGAAGAGACCGACACAGGTGGAAATCTGAAGGGTCAGGACTAGGTATACGGCGGATGTATTAACACCTCCCAGCCAAACTCTCTTAATTTTTGCTGAGTGGCTAAAGATGTGTGAGGTCTAGCGTTATCATGATGAAAAACCACACCCCTTCTGTTGATTAATTCCGGCCGCTTTCTCTCAACTTCTTGCTTTAATCTCATCAGTCGTTTGCAGTAGAGTTCAGAATCGATGGTCCTGCCTAGTGGTAACAGCTCATAATGAATAATGCCCTTCCAATCCCACCACACACACAGCATCACCTTGTTAACCCGGGTTTCGCCACAGTCTGTGAAGCCTGACCGGCCTTTGACCACGACCTTTTTCGCACGTTCTTGTCGTACGTGATCCACTTTTCATCACCAGTTATCAGCTTCTTTAAAATGGTTCGGTTTCATTACGTCGTAATAAAGAATCACAAATGAGTACACGGTTCATTAGGTTTCTTTCAGTGAGCTCGTGAGGTACCCAAATATCGAGCTTTTTTGTGTACCCAGTTTTTTTCAAATGCGCCAAAACTGTTTTGTGGTCAATTCCCAGTTCTTCAGCTACGTCGTAACTACTGATATGCCGATCTTGCTCCACTTTTTCAAAAATGGCATCCATTTTATCCGTAATAGGGCGACCAGAGCGACGTGCATCTTTGACATCAAAATTTCCGGATTGAAAACGCTTAAACCAAATTTGTGCTACTCTCACAGACACTGCACCAGGTCCATAAACATCGCAAATTTTTTTCGCGGCTTGCGTTGCATTTTTACCTTTGTTGTAGTAAAATTTTAAAATGTATCGAATTTCTTCCTTAGATTCACTCATCTTGACAGTACGAAAAACAAATGATAATCACACATTTTCCTAATTTGAATTTGGAATTATGTTCTTTAAAATTTAAACTTTCAATGATACCAAAACCAGCCAGATACAAATAGTATAGCCAAAGAGATATTATTACAAGTTCATACATACTATAATGCGAAAAGACTTTTACCCCAACCTAATATTTAGTATGACTTGTAAGCCCCGGTTGCCTATTAGTTGGTCACAGCTACCCACTCACTGGCCATAGTTACCCACTCACTGGCCACAGCTACCCACTCACTGGCCACAGTTACCCACTCACTGGCCACAGTTACCCACTCACTGGCCACAGTTACCCACTCACTGGTCACAGTTACCCACTCACTGGTTACCCACTCACTGGCCACAGTTACCCACTCACTGGCCACAGTTACCCACTCACTGGTCACAGTTACCCACTCACTGGTTACCCACTCACTGGCCACAGTTACCCACTCACTGGCCAACTAGTCAGCTCCATATAACACCGTGTATATCTTTCCAGGCCAGTATACGCGTTACTGGACGAGTGCACGAGCGCCGTCTCTATGGAGACCGAGGTGGTGATGTATGAGGAGGCCGTGAAGGAAGGCATCACGCTACTGTCCATCACGCATAGGCCTAGTGTGTGGTGAGTATTTCCACTTCTTTATTTTTACATTGTAGGGCAAAGCTCTGACAAAACGGAAATAAAAGTCCATAATAAAGCTGTTTAGTTGGCTTTTTATCAAAAACTTGATTTTATGATGCATCTGATTTGCTCTTGGCTTTTGCTGCTAACAATGATAAACGCATATATTATTCAAAGTTTTTAATTATTTAATTAAAGTACCAACTATGTAAATCAATTGGAGCTAATTTACTAAAAATTCTTCCCCCCACAGGAAATACCACACCCACGTGCTAGAATTCGACGGCTGCGGCAACTGGTCGTACCGCCCTCTCGACAAGGACGCTCCCATCACCACGGCTCTCGCCACTCTAGCCACCATCTCTACCATTCCTACCACCACAGACATAGCACCGGTTGTTGAACATTGACGTAAGAAAGAAGAAAGAAAGAAATAAAAAAGAAAAAGTAGGTATTCATTGGGACTCGCACAGGAAGAACACAGACTAAATATTAGAACACAAACAGAAAAAAAACATGAAAAGTAAAGGAATAGAGAGAAACCAGGTTTCTAATGTCAAATACAGATTTGCAGCTTAATAAGTGTGGCTGCTTACTGTACATGGTTAGTTCTACCTTCAGCATCGTCTGGCCGAAAAGGGCGGGCAAGGCAATTCAAACCTTATGTTATTGGTATAAAATACATTATCATGAAATCCTACAACTTTGGTGTAACACACATTAAGGATGAAGCAAGGATCTTTTGGCGCTCCAACGGAATGACTTGGATAGGGGGCGCTGTTGGTTAACATTTGTGCAGTAGGGAATATACAAGTATTTCTTTAAATATTTTTATTCGATAGTTTTCATCGCCATATAATAGTAAAAAAAATATTCAACGCCAAAAAAGCAATCGAGTATTTTCAATTGCTTTTATGGCGTTGAATATTAAAAAAAAATAGCCAACCGACACGCGCACCTTAAACGCCCTCCATTTCGGCGCGCTTGGTGTGACGTCATAGTCTATGACAACAAAACTGACTGAATCCCAAACACTCCTACAAAACACATTGACATTAATTGTTGTCATAGACTTTTACGTCATATTCGCTCTGATAAAATAATGGCGTCGCTTTTCAAATATTTGAATTTCCCACAGTTTTTTGCATGTTTTAAAAATTAATTTCGTGCTCAAAAAGAAATTATAATCAAAAATATTGATGGAGGTATAATTCTGAACTAAGTCATACAGTTTATAAAAAAAAATATTTGACCCATATTTGAATCACATGTATATTCTCTATTGTTTTGTGAAATGTCACTTGAAATGTATTCAAAAACAAGATGGCGGTGTTAGTTCCAATTTATGTCGCGCGTCAAAACAACCTCGTAGCTTTATATCGTAAGATTCTACAACTTTAGTTACTATGTCTAGATTCTTTACATTACTGAATAGTTAGTAGAACACACAAGAATGTTTCAAATAAGAATGGCAGACAAATAAAAACTGTTTAAGGCCGGCCACATTCAGTCGGAATTTCGTTCCGAAATATTGATTTGGAATTTCGAAGACATCAAAATCACGCACAGACTACAGAATTTCGAATCGGAGAAAATTCCGAACGGAGAATTAGATTATAAATGGATTTGCTGCTTTCGAAACGGCATTCTGGTTCGGAATTCCGACTGTATATGACCGGCCAAACTGGATGTAGGATTTATGACAAAACAAAATAACTTTTTGGGTTGTCGCACAAGTTTAGAGGCGTAATTCCATTGCTTCGTAGGATGTGCACGGAGAGTTTACGTACTTGTGCGTTTCAAATGCTTGCCAGCCACGCATTCGTTTGTAGCGTGGCCGTGAGTCGCAGTGACGAGCCCGCTTACATGTTCATACAACGCGATGCTAAGAAAATGATAAAAGATTGTATGTCTGTAAGTTTGTACAAAGACTTTTACACGTCAATCATGTTTTAAAAATTAGATGAGGATGTGCGTAGCTTAGCTGGGCAGCAATGGGACTGCAACTTAAGGGCTCGAATCATATACTTATGTGCGTCATTAATCTTATATCGAATGTAGCAGAATTAAAAGTTATAAAAAAAAAAAAAACTTCAGTGAAGGTAACTATTGTAGCAACTAAGTCTTATTGACCAAACCCAGACCACTATATATTTTAAATAGTAGCAATTACCACAAGTTTTAGCCATAGTTTAATTTACACTTCCCTACTTTTGGAAATTTTCGTGGTTTAGGACATAGGAGGCAGTTTCAAGTCGTCAAACTTTGCACCCAAGGTTAGGTTCTTTTTAAGCCCAATACTACAATTCTTTTTGAATTAAATAAAAACTTTTTAATGGATACTATAAAAATAATTATAGGAGATTGTACTAAATGATTTGCCCAAGTAAATAGGCAGTGCCTATTTACTTGGCATACCTATTATTAGGCATACCTACAGGTGATAAGCCTGTAAGGCCTTTAAAAAAAATACTTACTTAAGGTAAGTAATTTTTTAACCACCAAACCATAAGGGTAATGAATGGCTAAAGGGGAAAACGATGATTAGTATAGTTTTTAAAGGTTTCTAATAAAAACTAAAGATTTTTGTGATGGCAGGCTGAAGCTGATTTTAAGTATTTTAAATCATTTTTATTTTGGTAGACATGCGAAAATGGTTTTAATTGGTAAAGAATACAGGTAATATGAGATTGAAAATGATGAGATTATAAAACTACGTCGGCATATGTTATGTGGAAAAACTGGTTTTAAATTACTATTGACCCATTTTATTTTACTTATTAGAGTAATACTAACATGTATTCAGCTGTATCCGGTTAGACTGGAAGCCGACCCCAACATAGCTGGGAAAAGGCTAGGCAGATTGATTGATTAGAGTAATAATAAATGTAAAGTTATTAGATAATTAAGTACCTACAGATATTGCGCAGAAATATATAGGTACTTAAAAGCTTACATTAGACAAATTATAATTAGTCTTGAACCATTATGATAATTTGCTAATTAAACGAAATGACGAAACATTACCGTTTCCTTACTGATTAAAACGCATTTTCTCAACGTCCATCAATTTATAATAAACACCAGTTACTGTAAATTAGATTTATTAGTTAATTATTTTTATTGTAATTTCTCTTTTTTTTATATTTTTTATTATTATTGTGAGATTATCAATCATGGCTGTCAGTTATTGTTTTATTTTGGAAAATTTTGTATTATAAGTATAACATATCGAAATTATAAGGACATTATTTTTCTGTGTATTTATTTTGGTATAAGTATGTTGAAGTGTGTATATTGTAAATATGATACTATTACGTATAGTTACAGAGGTTATTAAGGGAGATAGATGAGAAATAAAGTGGGTTTTTTCAAGAATCCTTGACTTTTATTTAGAACTTAGCTACATTATAGTTTGGTGAACCGTAAAGGACGCCTCAGACCAAGATTTTGCTGAGAACTTCAGAACAAAATGTCATAACAAAAACGCTTAAAATTGCTCTCAGCGAATATTGAAGGACCAAGTATGGGAAAATTCACCAAACTTTTTTTAAATAGCTATTTCCTACCGACTACCACGCCACAAGGTATAGTATTTGTGCGGTCCATGGCCCTTTACGGAGCTCCGGTGTGGGCGCGTTCCGTGAGGCGACGACCGGTACGTCGATTGAACGCGTCCCAGAGGGTCATGGCCATCCGGTTAGCCCGGGGATACCGCACGGTCTCCGGGGAGGCGGCGAACCTCCTTGCCGGATTACCGCCATGGGATCTGGAGGCAAAAGTCCTCGCGCACATGTGGGAGTGGCGCGAGGAGGCAGGACGCCGGGGCGTAACTCTGTTGCCGCGAGAAATCGTGGCACGGCGGACAGAGCTCCGGCAGGATCTCATGGCGGCATGGAGAGTGCGATTGTCGCAACCCAGCGCTGGGCACGCCACAATTGCGGCGATAAGTCCCCTCTTTGAGGAGTGGCTGGAGAGGCGCCACGGCGTCCTCACCTTCCGCCTGACGCAGGTCCTCACCGGACACGGGTGCTTCGGGAGGTACCTGTTCCGGATAAGGCGGGAGGAAACGCCCGGGTGTCACCACTGTGTGGATCGCCCGGAGGACACGGTGGAGCATACGGTGGAGGTCTGCCCGGCTTGGGCGGAGCACCGCCGTGTCCTCGCGGAAGCGATCGGCGGCGGCGATCTCTCGCGTCCGGCCCTGGTCCAGGCCATGGTACGGAGCGAGAGTGCATGGGAAGCCATTACCTCCTTCTGCGAAGCAGTAATGCTCGTGAAGGAGGAGGCGGGACGCGTGAGGGAGAGGCAAGCTTTGCACCCTCACGCCCCTAGTCGCCGCAGGAGACGCCCTGGGCGTCGGGAATTGGCAGCCGATTCCCGGCCACCGTAGGCGCGGGCTTGCGGACGGCGAGCAATGGGTAGCTCGCCGTCTGGTAAGGACCAGGCCCGAGTCGACGGCGCGTCGTGTTCCACGCGCGCCTCAAAGAGATGTCAGCACTATTGACGGGGTCCGCTAGGGCCGATGCCAGCTAGGGTTGCGGGATGTTCGAAAGAGTTACCGTGGCCCCGGCACAGGCAACAGAAGGAACACGGGTGGGTTTTAGTCAGTAAAAGTCTGACACGCCCTCCCGCTCCGCCCAGAGCGGGAGAAGTCATTTGATGATTTCCCATCCACAAAAAAAAAAAAAAAAGGTATAGTATTTATACTGTCAGATACCGACAGGTATATTATACTGTGCAATTTTTTTATATCACTACCCAAATTTTCACAGGGTGTTCTACCCATGAATATGAACAACTTTCACTATGGCACCAACTATTAAATCACGAAAAAAATTATTTATTCCCGGTCGTCCCCGCCCCGCGTCGTCCCCACTGGGCACGAGTGGGAAAAAAAAGGGTTTATTCCCGGTCGTCCCAGCCCCGTCGTCCCTACTGGGCACGAGTGGAAAAAAAAAGTTTCGTTCCTGCCCAGTGGTGACGATTGGAACTTTTTGTTTCCACTCGTGCCCAGTAGGGACGACGGGGCTGGGACGACCGGGAATAAACCCTTTTTTTTCCCACTCGTGCCCAGTGGCGGACGGGGTGGGGACGACCGGCCTGGAATAAACCAAAAAAATCTGCTGTTTTAAACAAAAGTTCAATACCTACCTACTCAACCGAAATGTATGAAACAGCTGATTTTTTCGTGATTTCAGAGTTAAATCCCCTAGTGAAAGTTGTTCATATTCATGGGTATTCCACCTTGTGAAAATTTGGGTAAATGATAAAAACAATGTCCTGTATATATGGTATGTTATTATACATACGTTGGAGCGGGTACGACCAGTTTCCCGTCTACGAAGTTTTGTTTCTACATAGTGTATCTGCCAATAAAAAAGAATGCAAGATCCAGAATTAATCATCACATTTTATCATACTCCAAGGTGTTCCCTAAGTTTCTAATTACCAACAGCAATCATCATCGGCAGCCTTGTTCCCCCACTGCTTCTTGTGCCATGCTTCCCTGGTCTGGCGAGTCTCATCCAGGTTTTCCCCGCGATCTGATGGTCATCGGCCCACCCGGCACCTGGCTAAATTGGTCTGCTAACACTCTTTCAACTAACAGCAATATCCATAATAAATTGTCTGTACCGTATACAGTCCGGAGCAAACAAATTCATCTAGTAATCATTGTTAATTATAATGACTTATTATAAACATTTACAGCTGATATGAGGTGAGTATGTTCAAGTTTGTAACACTGGATGATTCAGGAGCTTATCGCGAAGCGATAGAGTTGTTATAAATGTTATAATTACGAGACTTGTTATAGTACAAGTCCCAAACTGAAACAATTAATAAAAATATGTAGTTTAAAAAAAACTAAAAAACACGCTTTTATCACGCACTAAAAATGATAAAATAATTAAATTCACTCGTAGTTAAGATGTAAGTACCTATGCAGCTTGTCACTTCTTTTGTATCCAATGATTAATTCAAAAATCGTGGAGCGCTTTTTAGTTGTGTGTACTTTTAATTACCTAACTTAAACCACGCACGACTGTCTCGTTGGTCTAGTGGTCGCAAGCGCTACTGCTGAGCATGAGGTCCTGGGTTCGATTCCCGGGTCGGGCAGAGTGTTATTGGGTTTTTCTATCTGGAATTTCTCAGTAGCAGCCCGGAGTCTGGATTTGTGCCCGGTTGATGGCAATAGGCTCGCCCCCTATTACATGGGACTTAAACATAACTGGCGAAATGTGGGTGTACCATAATAGGTACACTTCTGCCTAACCCTTCGGGGAAACAAGGCGTGATGTTATGATGTTATGTTAACTTAAACCAAGCGCTCCACGCTTTTTGAATTAATCATTGGATACTAAAGAAGTGACAAGCTGCATAGGTACATCATTTATTTTTTAGTTCGTGTTAAAAGCATGTCTTTTAGTTTTTTTTTTAAACTACATACCTATTTTTATTTTTTACATTTTGTTTCGCCATGTCTTCGCCGGAGTAGTCAGATATATAAGAAATGTCGACTCTATCTAGCTTATTTTTTAATATGAGGTGTAAAAGTGATACCGATATCCTATTTACAGATAAACAATTTCATTTCATGTAAGTCTAGTATATTCTTCACTTAGTTAATACCTACGTCTAAAGTCAACGAAGTTATGACTTGACCGGTTTAATAGTAGCCACTAAAGAGTTCCGCTACCCGCTTCCTGGCTCAATCATCCAGACCCTCAACACCAAATGCAATTTATTGACACAAAACGAATTATGTGAAGAATTCCACTATCCACCTCCTGGCTCCAACATCAGGCCCTTGTTACCAAGCCCAATCTATTGGACTCGTCAAAACGAATCATATGAGCCCAAACTCGAGAGGTTTACTAGTAGCCCCTGAAGAGTTCCACTTCCACCTCCTGGCCCCATCATCAGACCCTCGTTACCAAACCCAATCTATTGGACTTGTCAAATCGAATCATATGAGCCCAAACTCTAGGGGTTTACTAGTAGCCACTGAAGGGTTCCAATATCCACTCCTGGTTCCATCATCAGATCAACTCCAAGATACCATATTATAGTATTGTCATCCGAACTACATATACATACAAAGTTTCATTTCGATACGACAATTTTATTATAAGTAGGTTAAAATTGACTTCCAAGATTTTCTTACATTGTTAGTTAGTTACAAGACTTACAAGTGAAGCTAATAAAAGCGCATTAAAAAAATACTTTTGATAACTTAAACCATTTACAGGCACTTTTGGACTGTCAAGAAGTTGCCCAGTCAGAAATATGAAGCTGGTTGCCCATTGCAAAGCAGTTTGACAACGTTCAAAATCAAAGTCAAAACGTTTATTGCGAACTAAGTTTACGTGTATTCTTTTTCGCTTAGCGCTCGTTTTTCCTTTTTCTTTTTAGATTAACTTTTTACATTTAACTTTTTACATTACAAACAGTCACTTCAATTTTATTTATTTGTATACATATGTATTTTACTATGGGACCAACTTAGAATTGGCAAAAAAAAATCGACCTTATACATAGTACAAAATGGTACCTACATACAATCGGGTACCTTTATACGGGAATTTCGATTTTTTTTGCGAATTCTAAGTTGGTCTCTTTTTAAAAGTAGTTATTCATATTGATGGGTAGAACACTCCCTTATATATGATTCGTTTTGATGAGTCCAATAGACTGGGCTTGGTAACGAGGGTCTGCCGTACCCGCTCCAACGTATAATATACCGTACTAACGTACTTATACAATGTGGATCTGGACGTACGACTTTAAATTAAAACGAGCACAGTCCTAGTCCATCGAAACATTTTAAAACACGAAGATTAGTTAATGGAAAAATAAAAAAATGTAGTTTTCAAACAAAATAAATAGCAGAATACCAGATATTTAGGTCAGGCCTAGTAATTATTATTAACGTATTGTTTTCAAAGATAAAAAGCCTATACAGTACATTCCTGCCACATAAATTAAAATATTTAAAATTAAATATCTGGTTGATGACAATAGGCTCACCGCTTATTTTATGGGACTTGACAGTAAGCTGCTTGACAAAAAGCTGGTAGATCTTATTGATCGTCAAACAAAGCATATCGAGCGACAATAACGATTGTCAAACATCCAGCACAAATCCCTTGGCACACTAACTGGTCGAAATGTGAGCGTGGGCACTTATACATCTGCCTACCATTTAGTGGAAAACATGATATATATGTGGTATGTCATATAGTAAGTATTAAAAACAAAATAATAGGTTATAGCTCTTCTACAGAAAATACATAAACAAACAGGTACTCTGCGATAATTAATTTTGTAGGTAGTCTAGCGTGGTTAATGAGCTGACATCCCCAATGACCCTCCCCTTATTTACTTAGGTAAATATCTATAGTGGTCATTGACTCATCATCTGCCTAGTCTTTTCCAATTATGTTGGGGTCGGCTTCCAGTCACACCGGATGCAGCATACATGGATATTTTACATGGAGCGACTGCCTATCTGACCTCCACAACCCACTTAAGTACCGGGTAAGACGATACCCCTTGGTAAGGCTGGTTGTCAGACTTTCGGGCTTATGACGACACGTAACGACGTCAAATATCCACGAACGACAGCCGCGACCAACGGCTTAACGTCTTTTCTGAGGTTTCTATATCTATAGTGGTCATTGACTAAATAGGTAAATTGTTAACCAAAGGCAAGGCCCTTGCTAGATTATGACCGCCGATCTGTGAGGTTAAAGGGTCCTGCAAACAGGCACGACACGCGATGCGACATAAAGGCACCGCGTGTCGCGCGACGAGCGGTACCTTTATGTCGCGCGCGATTCGCGTTGCGTGTCGCGCCTGTTTTCAGGAGTCTTAAGACACGTTTGTCATTTCAGATCATCCAACACAAAGTTAACATCTTGTTACAATTATTTATCTCGCCGTGCCTCAGAGAGCAGTTGGTAGATTTAACCAAATGTCATCCACAGTGGTTGCGAGATCTTAGGAGCTCGAAACTCGGAGCTCTGACAAATCTTTCAGACCGTAATTAATATGTATGATGTACGTTATGTTTAACAAACTGTGCACTTGAAAGTTAAACATAGGAACACTAACAGGAAGTCGACTTTGCTTCTGGTTCTACGAACTAAACTGTCAAAAATCTACACCCGCAAGTCAACTCGCACAGTAAAAATATGCCAATGGATATTATAGGTAGGTATTATGTGATGGTAGTCCAGTCCTTTGGTTGCGGAGAACTGGCCCACCACCGTATACCTACATAGGTCCAGCCGCAACATTACTAAGACAACCCCAAGTATTTGAGAAAAAGAATAACAGATGCTGAACACAGATGCTGAGGTCAACAACCTAACCACTACAACAAGATAAGCATAAACAATGACCCATTTATTTTATCACATTTCTTTCTTCAGTAACTTTGTTGAGGAGGTTCACACGCGTCAATAGGTGAGACCCTAACCTTTGTTGAGGAGGTTCACACGCGTCAATAGGTGAGACCCTAACCTTTGTTGAGGAGGTTCACACGCGTCAATAGGTGAGACCCTAACCTCGTCACTTAAAGCAACAACGTTGTTATTTGTTGTATTTAGAAAAACAACGATTTATCTGAAAGTTCACTGCGATGACAAACAGAGGTGAAGTAAGCAATGAACTTAGCATAAGCATAGCGTAATCAGCCTATAATGTTCCCACTGCTGGGACACAGGCCTCCTCTCGGTGAGAGACAGTGGGCTGTAAAGCTGTAATCCACCACGCGGGCCCAGTGCGGGTTGGTAGATGTCACATGTCTTCGAATTTTTGGTTCTAGGACATGCCGGTTTCCTCACGATGTTTTCCTTTACCGTTTTGAGAGCAGTGATGAGGAAATTATTTACACAAAGTAAAGTGCCTGCTTGGGTTCGAACCCACGACCTACAACTCGTCAGTTGCGGCCGTTACCACTGGGCCAGCAATGCTCAAGCAAGGAACTTAGATAGATTTATTATTTCTGTTGTTTTGATCTTGAGAAAGAACTGTTATCTATATATTATTTTTATTCAAGAATATAGGGTGAATATAATATACAGGGTGTAAGGGACGGCCCTCCGCAGACTGATGGGGTGAATTCAGTATATCATACTAAGATGACTGGTACACGAAATTATTTCAGGAACGTTATGGGAATCCAATAAACCTGATTTGTTTTATTACCTCACATGTAATGTATCGTTACCGTGGCAAAACGCGCGTAGCGAACGGCAGCGCAGCGAGCCTTCGGCCGCCGAGTATTTCAACATCCATTGCTGATTTTTGTATTTTAGCTGTTTTAATGATCTTACTTTAATACAAACGTTTCCGTTCCGTTGTTCAGTTGCCGAATGAACTTATAACAGTACTAATGTTAACACAGCTTTACGCAATATAAATCCATAAATTTTTGTCCAAGGTCACGGCCAAGGTGAATATTGAAAGTCACCCATTAATCTCCGAGTCTATTCTGGATACTGAAGTGAGCTGTCATTCCACCAGCCAATCTACTCTGTAACATTCTCACCGTGAGAACTTATGTGATATGAGCTTGAAGTGAGCTGTCATTGTAGCTGAACACTATTGACAGCTCGCTTCAAGCTCAATTCATCTACGTCTTTATGGTGAGATTTTTAAAGAATAGATAGGAATGATGAAAATTACATTATTTTTGACCTAGAACGCCTAGTTTTTGAGATATTTGCGAAAAACTCAAAAAAGGATTCAAGTTCAATCAATTTTAGGACGCGACTTAGATTACACTTGTCTGAATTCTGGGACGGCAAAATGCAGCGAAATGGAATAAGCGCTTACTAAACTACGCGGTGTCTACGAAGACCGCTACGCCGCGCGCCGCCGCAGTTACTGCGCTACGCTGCTGCTACGCTGTGCCTACGCTGCTGCTACGCTGTGCCTACGCTGCTGCTACTGCCTACGCTGAGCCTACGCTGCTGCTACTGCCTACGCTGAGCCTACGCTGCTGCTACACTAAGCTTACGCTGTGCCTACGCTGCTGCTACGCTGTGCCTACGCTGCTGCTACGCTGTGCCTACGCTGCTGCTACGCTGTGCCTACGCTGCTGCTACGCTGTGTCTACGCTGAGCCTACGCTGCTGCTACACTAAGCCTACGGTGCTGCTACGCTGTGCCTACGGTGCTGCTACGCTGTGCCTACGGTGCTGCTACGCTGTGCCTACGCTGCTGCTACGCTGTGCCTACGCTGCTGCTACGCTGTGCCTACGCTGCTGCTACGCTGTGTCTACGCTGAGCCTACGCTGCTGCTACACTAAGCCTACGGTGCTGCTACGCTGTGCCTACGGTGCTGCTACGCTGTGCCTACGGTGCTGCTAC
Organism: Fissipunctia ypsillon; assembly: GCA_947568875.1. Taxonomy (NCBI): domain Eukaryota; kingdom Metazoa; phylum Arthropoda; class Insecta; order Lepidoptera; family Noctuidae; genus Fissipunctia; species Fissipunctia ypsillon. The sequence goes on from OX387667.1 coordinate 2,289,052, forward strand.
GCTGTGCCTACGGTGCTGCTACGCTGTGCCTACGGTGCGGTTACGCTTTGCCTTTAATTCAGCTATACGCCACCCGTGCCTACGCTGCGGCTACGGTGAGCCAGCAATGCGGCTACGCTTAATTTTTTAAACTGTGGTCTCTTTTGTAAGTACATGTATACATCAGATAAAACTATAATAAATTGAATAAAAATACCACAGTTAAATACTAGTAGTTTGATTTCTGATTATAATCTCTTTTTTTAAGTACCTATACTTTGTACACCTTCATTCAATTACTTAGAATTTGACAAGTGATTATAAAAACACGAGTATAGTAGAAAATTCGCACTATTAGGTAAACAACCTCCCACTCAAAACTGGTATAAAATGATAGCAAATTTGGGTTATGAACCTTTCGCTAAAAGATTATGAACGAATTCCCGAGAGCATTGACCTCTGCTTTGGATGCTTATTAATAATTAATTCATACCATATCAGTACCTAGATTGTGTTGCTAAGTTAGTAGTCACGTGGATTTGAGAAAAAGATGTAAACAATATGCTTATTTCTTAGTAAGAGTCAGGTGTAGCTTGCGTCATGCGAAGGAAATTATAAATAAACATAACTGAAGCAATTTTCTACACTTTTAAGTTATTTTTTTATGTTATTGGATAGCAAACAAACCCACGGCCCACCGGTTACCGCCGCGTAAAGACATCTGTAATACCAATGGCATCTCAGATGCGTGTTATTCTAGAAGATAGCGCTGCGGCTGCGGTCTCGACCTAAGTAGATAGCGATCGCTTTACGACCGAATTCGGTGTCAAAGTCATAATGGGGTCCCTAGACGGTCAAAATTGCTTGACAAGCACGTGCTTTTTTCAACGTCACCCTTCAACACCGGCACAGCAACGCGTCGCTTGTCGGCGGAACTACGAGTACGTATGGAGGAAGATAATGATAAATGATAGATTTTATTTCTGTAAGTAGGTTTATACAAACACTTTTACACGTCAAACATTTTTTTTTAAACTAGATGAGCCGGCGTTTCCTATCTGACTACTCTGAGAAGAAAGGCCGAAACAAACTCAGAGGTCACAGTCTCTTTTAAAGTCCAGACATAATCTTGGTCAGATCATGTGAAGACCATGTAGGTTGGTGTCTGAAATGGTCTTTTGAGGAAAGAACCACACAGATTGAGTGGACCTGTCCAGAAGAAGAATTTTCAGCAGTGGATATTTATGCACTAATGAAAACTGTGGGAGTCTTCATGCGTGACGATAATACCCAAGTTGCAATCTCCGGCGTACCCTGAGCCTCTGACAAACATCTGCCTTAACCCAGGTTCGCACGAGCGCTTTTTCCAGCGGAGATTTTTTTCGCGCAAATCCAACAGTGTGTTTTTTCGACGCGCTGGTATACACTCTGTTGGATCCTCAACGCTCGGCTCAACACCGAGAGTTGACAATCCAGTGCGCGATAAAATCCCGCCGCGATATTTTTACGTGCGTGCAATGTGGGTTTATTCGATATCCTAGTTGAAACTGGAGAATTCGTACCATTCACGATCAAATTTGAAAAAATGCAAAGAGATTGATCAAACTCCCGGCACTTATTATAATTTATACCTTATTACAATGAGATAAAAGGGAGAGAAAGGCCAAAGAAAAGATGCATGGATTGTGTAAGGAATGATATGAAAGAGAAGGGAGTGAATGACAGTGTAACGGTTGACAGGGAGAATGGACGAAGAAAACGCGTTGCGCCGCCCCCACGTGACGTGGGACAAGGGCAGGGAGATGATGATGGTGACAATGATGATGGTGACAATGATGATGGTGACAATGATGATGGTGACAATGATGATGGTGACAATGATGATGGTGACAATGATGATGGTGACAATGATGATGGTGACAATGATGATGGTGACAATGATGATGGTGACAATGATGATGGTGACAATGATGATGGTGACAATGATGATGGTGACAATGATGATGGTGACAATGATGATGGTGACAATGAGAAAAGAGTTTGATAATTTCGTGAATGTGCTACTTTAGTGTTACTTTGTTACTGGCTGCTAAGCATACATAAACTAATGGATGCTAAAACCAAGACATCAAAAAAAGCATCTAAAAAAGCAGGATGATAGATATTTTAATTATTCCAATACCAGTAACTGAGTGATAATGATAAACACTTTAATTACTTTCGAGAAAACAAATGTTGTTTTCGTCAATTCTTAATGTCGCTGCAGTCATTTGTACATTTCAAGTTTTCTGTGGTATCTCATGCTTGCTAGATTTAAAAAAATTAAAACCAACTGAACTGTAGGTGAGACTCTTTTTGTTTTATTCCGTGCAAGATGTTACGCCGTAGATTTATTATTTTACGTGGGACTAGAGTGCAGCTCGTCTCGTCATACACACACCAAAATTAATTGAGAATGAGAGAGAGGCTAATATATTACAAACCACGTTTCCTATTTCATTCTTCTAAGGGGGAAGCGCTAAGGTAGCCCGCGAAATTAAAATTTTCTTACGATTTTTGGAATTTGCAGCTCAGTGTCTAGACGTGTGTTGATTAAAGTATGATTCGCGACGGTAACAAATATGTATTTACAGAATTATAATCATTAGAATCAATAATACCCAGTTAGTATAATCTTCAAATGTCAAGATTTCATGAAATAGTCATTCAGTAGGATTACTTGGTCTTAAAGTGTTGTATTTATGACTTTAATGATTGTAATTCTATTAATACATATTTTTTACGGTCGTGAATGCGTCTTTCCATTCTGTACAAGGCCAGAACGCAAGGGTGTGAAACTAATCGCGTATAGATTGGAAATCACTTTTTTACTTAGGTCTTCCAATCTATACAAGAATAGTACGCAAATACTCGCGTATACTTCGTAGTGACCTAATTAACTACCTTATTCCATAAAATACAGTGCCAGTACGCATACGGGCTACTCGTGTATATGTCGCAGTCGAATTGTGTGTGTGGCTTCTAATGACCAATCGGTCGCAATAATTAAGGTAAGGCACTCTGACCTATTGGTTTAGGTTAGGTTAGGTTCTTCGCGAGGTCTTGGTGGCGGAATGGCGGGACAGGCTCTCACGCCCTACCCTCGCCTCGGCACCATCGAGGCGGTCCGGCCGGTGCTCGACCATTGGCTCGGGAGGAGGCACGGCTCCCTGTCATTTCGGGTGACGCAGGTGCTCTCGGGGCATGGTTGCTTCGGGAAGTACCTGTGTCGCATAAACAGGGAGCCAGACGCCCGGTGTCACCACTGTGTCGACTGTCGGGAGGACATGGCGCGGCATACGCTGGCAGTGTGCAGCTTGGGAGGAGCCGCGCCGTACCCTCGTTTCGGAAGTGGGAAGCAACCTGTCGCTGCCGGCTGTGATTCGTTCTATGGTCGGTGGCGCAGCGTCGTGGGACGCGGTGATCTCCTTTTGCGAAAATGTCATGTCGCAGAAGGAGGCAGCGGAAACGGAGAGGGAGATTTCATGTGCTCTCCCGGCCCGCAGCAGACGCACCGGGCGTCAACAGAGGGCAGATAATGCCCTCTTCCGGCCCCCCTAAATGGGTCCAGGGGCGGTGGACTCGGGGACGTCCGCCGCCCCCCACTCCACAGGACCCGAGGTGGTGGCGCGTAGTGTTCCACGTGCGCCCCTCTTAGACGTCGCGGGGGGTGTCAAACACCTCGCTCCCCTCGCTCGACAAGACGGAGCCCGCGGACGCGGGCTGGTACCAGTCGGGGGCTGCGTTGAAGAGTGCTTAAGTGCCCCCGTAGCCCCCGGTGCAAGTGTGCGAGGGAACACCGGGGTGGTTTTAGTCAGTAAGAGTCTGACAGACCCCTCTGCCCACCCCAGGGCAGAGGACATCCATGAGGATTTCCACCCCGTCACCAAAAAAAAAAGGTTAGGTTAGGTCAGAACTGCGACCAACTACGCGCGAGCCGAGCGAGCGCTACTTCCAAGTTGGTCACAGTTACTTGGCTATTTAGTATTTTTACGACTGACTTTCATAAAACTCTGAAAACTTCATATTATTAAAATTGTCCAATCACTGTTTTCACTCGAGTTCGGGTTATTGTCACTATTACTAGTTTTATTTATTTTTAGTTCGGACGCCATTATTGTTGTTATTTATTTAATCCTACACTAATAAAGTTTAAATATCATTCCATAAATTAATCAATGATTTTATTAAATCTTTAAAACTCTTGTCAGGCGTACGTGATACGTATAGTTTGGAACCAGGACGCGCATGTCCACGTTACAAACTATACACGAGCAGTACGCAAAATTCGTGTATAGGTACATTGTAATCATAGATTTAAAAATAGCATTACAATGTATACGCGAGCAGTTTCCTATGGCTGCGTTTTCGCCTTGTATAAATTGGAAATACGCGTCGTGAATCAACACACAACTTAATAATGATCTGCAAATTGCAAAAACGTAAGAAAATTTGAATTTGCGCCTACCCTAGCGCTTTCGCTTTAATGAATCATTTAATTCGTCACAGATTACACGCACTTCTGTGACATTCCACAACACTTTACTAGCTAAAAAGCTAGCGAGATAGTAAATAGTTTTACCTATAGTACACCCACATTTCGCTAGTTATGTTTTAGTCCCATGTAGTAGGGGGCGAGCCTACTGCCATCTACCGGGCACAAATCCAGACTCCGAGCTGCTACTGAGAAATTCCAGATAGAAAAACCTCTGCCGAACCCTTCGGGGAAACAAGGCGTGATGTCATGTTATGTTATAGTAGTTTTATTTATAGTTAACAATTAAATTCTACCTTACATACTAGGTCCCGACCACTCACTGAGCACGTGTTAACTGACCGCTGACACGGAGATAAGCAAGATTGTTCACATTTTTAATGAGAGACCCCATTTTTTAATTTATTTACACAGATTACAAAAATATTTAGTATATAATTGGATGCTGGCGCCTAAGTGTTAATACATGAATACAGGCATTATTGATTTGCTTGATATTTTAAAGCTCGTTTGCACCACACATTATTAAATGTATTTAGCGCTAAATGTGTCAAACGTCCAGGCGACACAGCAATTTTCCTGTCAAACGTCCGCCCCCCTGCGCTCGCGCAATTTGCAAAACATTTGCGCGCCATTTCCAATTGGAATCATATGATCTAGTAAACTACTAATAAGATTACAATAATAAACATAAGTGTGTATATCTGAAACTATACAGAATCAACTTATCTGAAACCTGAATTACAGCAACTAGCCCTAAGTACTTAAAAAAAGTTAAACTTGAGAATTATTGATTGAATTTGAGTAAAGTATTTGCTATAAGTACGTTCCTAAGTTTTTACGAAACATTTTTTAGTTTGTGTCAATAAAACCTATTTTATAAATAACTTGACTATACAGGGTGTCCCACGGATGTGCCACATGGAGGGAAAGTACCTTGAATATTGTAGATGGAACATTTTACTGAAAGAAGACATTATTTGAATTAAAAAAAAAACAATTTAAACTGCATTCATAGATATTTAAATAATTACATGGTTGATCCGGGAATCGAACCCGTTACATGAGAAAAATAATCTGCCTGTAGCTTTATCATACCAATCGAAATGCTTCATCATAAGGATTATTTTTTGCTGAATAACATAGTATCACAAATAAAAGGAAGACCATGAATGTGAAATTTTCTTCAGAAAAATGAAAAGCCCGTCTAACGCCCGCCAATCTAACCCCGTTAGATTTTTTTTATGGGGTTATGTAAAAAATTTAGTTTACAAGAACCAGTATGAAAGTGTCCACGAGCTACAAGCAGAACTTAGACGTATTGTTCTAAATATCCACCACAACAAGATCAAAAAATCGACAGGGAGCGAAATAATCAAAAGAGTGCGATTTTGTATTCAACAGGAAGGGACTCATTTTGAGCATTTGATAAATTGATTAATTTTGTATTAAAAATGTTAAAATTCATGGTCTTCCTTTTATTTTTGACACTATGTTATTTAGCAAAAAATAATCCTTATGATGAAGCCTTTCGATTGGTATGATAAAGGTACAGGTGATTATTTTTCTCGTGTAACGGGTTCGATTTCCGGTTCAACCAAGTAATTATTTAAATATCTATGAATACAGTTTAAATTGTTTTTTAAATTCAAATAATGTCTTATTTCAGTAAAATGTTCCATCTACAATATTCAAGGTACTTTCCCTCCATGTGGCATATCCGTGGGACGCCCTGTATAAGCAATTTTTGATGCCCATATGCAAGTAAGGACTTGGTATGTTATGAGTAGCACAATAAATTAAAACAAACAACCCGTTCCCCATCAATTTACGTTAAACGTCCCACGCTACCCAGGTTGCGCGTAATTAATAACATATAATGCTAACTATTCTCGTTGTATTTTAATGTTCTAAGTGTGTTTAAATACTAATAATGACCTATTTTCCATATTACGAGCAATATTTTAATAGATTATTTAACAGAAATATTAGGAAAAATAACATAAACCGAATAAAAATATTGGGCAATATGGCGCCATGGCCATGTTTTTTCGTATCAATTTTATCGGCTTAAAACAACCTTGGAACCTATGACAGATGTAGATATTCGTAGAGCTTGAATCCTGTGGATTTTCAAATATTGCACTAATACATTCTGTTATTAAATCAATTGTACTCACATTGTAAACACGACACACGTAACTACGTGACAGAAATTTACACTGGCATTAGAACGATGACTTTTTAACTCAGATTTTCCTGCACTGTAGCATACATACGGTCGACAATGACTAACCATCGGTCTTCCCCTGGGGTCGCTTCATTGTCCGACCCACTAGCCGGGGCCCACCCATAATGGGTTGACCTGGAGCTAGACCACCACCTCTTAAAGCAGTATTATTGTAATCTTACTTCAGTGTGGGAAAGAGATGGAGCTAGACGTCCTGTACAGCTCCATCTCTTTCTAACACTGAAGTAATATTAAAATAATACTGCTTTAAGAGGTGGTGGTTGGCCCCCTGGTTGGTCTCGGGCGTCCTTTCTATATATCATAAGTATATCGAGTTAATATTACTAACCTGATGATATAAGAAAGATGTTTAAACAACTCATCACCGACCTCTCTCTGGATATAGTAAAACACCCGAGGCGCTTCTCGGTCACCTGCTTGACGGGGGTTGTAGAGTGGCTAGTTCGGGGCTAACAAGCCCGCAGTGGCGCATGCGGGGGGCTAGCTTCACCACGAGTGAACCTCCTCATACGTGCGACACCGCGCTTGGAAGACGAAGACAATTTTTTTATTTGATTTGAACAAACGTGTTCAAATCAAATAAAAAAAAACAAAACCAACCTTATGCTTTTCACAGCCTATTTTTTGTTAAAAATTGCGACTTTGCCGCGACCAGCCTAGAAAAAAATGGTAATTTAAGTTACCTAGGCTGCGTAGGTATCCTAACTATGTTTTCCTTCACCGTCAGCCAGTGTAGAGTGGGATCCAGTTCACGAGTGTGGCTGGAATTTAGTCGATAAAACCGCACCATTATTTACTGCAAGCAAATATATTTTGATAACCAATTAAGACCTCAATTAATGAATTAATGTTACCTATTCTGGTTTTGACTAACGAAGTCATAATTTGGCATTAAGCCAACACGCAAAAATCACGACAACACTTACCGTTTTTTTTTTAATTATCCTAAAACATGGTGCAAGTATAAAGTTGTTTAGAGACATAATAGAGCATACATGTTTTGTCATATATCATAGCATGCAAATAACTATTATAGATAGGTGACATTACAAAATGTTTCCCGTCAATAAATTCTTTTATACTGTAAAAATTAATAGGTTTTTTTTTAAACAATCTAAGATCTAAAGTTTTTATATCACTTATAATTTTATTATATAAGGTCAAAATTTAGTAAGCGCAAATATTTTAAGGAGTTTATCTACTCATAAAACTAAACAACTTTTCCCAATAAACATTCTGTTATTCTAAAATTTAAGGTAAAAGTTAAATAAGTTTTTGTATTTATTTAGACCGTCTCACAGATCACCGGTTTCGTTCGGATTTGATTCGTCTAGAAATACTCTGACCGTTTAGCAAGAAAGTACATACTAATTCCATGCAATTTAGGAAAAGAAATCAAATATTAATTTTATGTGATTCTACATATTCCGACACGCGCATCATGCGAGTTGTAAATATTGTAACGTAAGTAAATAATATGACTGCTGTGACATGATGACAGTAGTTTTTTTTATGTTACCTGCTACTTTCTCACTTTATTATGACACCAGGGCCAGGGGGTGAACCACCACGTCTTAAAGCAGTATTATTTTAATGTTACTTCAGTGTGAGAAAGATATGGAGCTATACAGGACGTCTAGCTCCATCTCTTTCCCACACTGAAGTAAGATTACAATAATACTGCTTTAAGAGGGTGGTCTAGCTCCTGTCGGGCTTTTCCGAGTTTCAATAAAATAAAAGAATTGTTTAGTTACCCAACTTGTTTATTTTTTGGGAGAAGCACTATGTCCTAGTTTACTGTACCTGACGGGGTCCACAAACATCATGCATGTGTTTTGTAAACGCCACCTAAAAGGTCACATCATGGAATAGAATTTATAACACATAACTTAAACATAACATCACTCCTGTAATCCCCGAAGGCTTAAGCAGAGGTGAACCAACATTACCTACACCCACATTTCGCCAGTTATGTTTAAGTCCCATGTAATAGAGAGGGCGAGCCTATTGCCATCAACCGGGCACAAGTCCAGACTCCGGGCTGCTACAGACAAATTCTGTATAGAAAAACCAAATAACACTTCGCCCGACCTGGAAATCGAACCCAGGACCTCATGCTCATTGAGTATTTAATGAATACGCTCGCGGCAATGAGCATATAACTGGTAAATACCCACGTGCTTGTGCTAAAAGATGATGAAAACAGACCAGTATCACCCGGAGAGTACGGTTGTGACACACGAGTCACGACACAGCATCCGTCGCACACGCCAACCTTATCACCCGATGCTTGGCCCGCGGTTATCAGCCCCTAATTAAGTCACCATATCAGTAGCTGCTTACAAATTGTGCGTTGCGGATGTAAACGACTTTAAACCGTTCCATCGCATAAGATGTTAGATGTTGTGTGGTCGCAAGAATTAGGGATGTCGTATATTTACAAAGCGAATGATTGATTACATTTAATAAAAAACGAACTAAGTTTAAAATGGGATTTGATTGTACTTTCATATACTTAGTTCGTTTAGGTAACCCATCGTGGGTTACCAAACAAAGTTGAGGTCCTAAGTTACGATACCTGGCTTTGTCTCCCAAATCCAATCAACTGCAAGATCTTCCATTTAAAGTTTAGTTTATCTAGATTTACTAATGATTGATTTTATTAAATGATACCTGCTTTAACCAAGTGCTATGGAATGTGTGTGTCAATAGAACTATTCTTGGATAAAGACCTTCTCTGTATAGAATCATCTAGATCACACTTAGGTTAGGTATGATTACAGTGCCCAAATTTCCGCGATTGTATGCGCACGCACACAGATCGTGATTTGCACGACGTCCCGTGAGGTCGCGCCTCGAGAGGCGTAACCGATGGTTTATTTAACGCGGCCAGTTTACGATAGGTATACGTTAAATTTAAGATAAGCCATAGTAAACGCCCAATTATCAATCAGACGCGGAATCAAAGCTTTCAAGAAATTATGGGATCGGCTTTTCATATGAAATGTAACACCAATTTCTACTATTCAACAATCGAATATCTTGTAAAAGTGTTTCCTGAGTCATCCCTGGTTGGTTTGGATATGGATGAAGATACATGTAAAACTATGAACTACCTTGTTGGTCGAGTGGACGCAAGCGCTACTGCTGAGCGTGAGGTCCTGAGTTCGATTCCCAGGTCGGGCAAAGTGTAATTAGGTTTTTCTTCTCATTAGCAGCGGACTCTGGATTTGTGCCCGGATGATGACAATAGGCACATCCCCCATTGTATGAGACTTAAACATAACTGGCGAAATGTGGGTGTAGGACTCTAGGTACTATAGGTACACCTCTGCCTAACCCTACGGGGATCACAGGCGTGATGTTATGATGTTATATTGCGTAAAACAATGAAATCCAAGTTTACCAACCAACAAACCAGATATCAGCAATTGGATTGTGGAGGTCAAATGGCAGTTTTTTTTAAGTGAACAAATTTACTGATATCTGATTCAAGTAGGATAGGAATTTGACCGCACAGTTGTTGAGAATCAGAAAAGTACTTTGATGCGTAGTGTAGATGACCACGACCACTGAAGTTTGAAAGTCAGTAAATCACCTGTCAACTCTTTTAACTGCTGTGATTTCTTTGAAAAATCAGCTGTTCCCTACATTTATGTTCGCATGACTCGCCAAAATGTAGGGAACATCTGATATTTTTTTCACGATTTCACGTTTGGTCCCATAGTAAAAGTTGTTCATAATGATGAGTACAATGACCCCTTAAGAGATTGTGCGTTATTTATGTTACACCTTGTATATACAGGGTGTAAGGGACAGCCCTCCACAAACTAACAGGAGGCATTCAGCTCCTTATTTTTAATCATATTCCACCGGAAATATTCTCAGGAAAATTTTCATATTTTTATCGTATTTTCAGTTACTTATTCATTTATATCTGTACTCAGCACCCCATTTATGTAAATAAAACAGTTAAAATAAAAAAAACAGCAATGGATGTTGAAATACTCGGTGGCCGAAGGCTCGCTGCGCTGCCGTCCGCTACGCACGTTTTGCCACGGTAACGATACATTGCGTGTGAGGTAATAAAACAAATCAGGTTTATTGGATTCCCATAACGTTCCTGAAATGATATCATGTACCGGTCATCTTAGTATGATATATTGAATTCACCCCATCAGTCTGCGGAGGGCTGTCCCTTACACCCTGTAAACTAAATCTATGACTTAGATCAAATTGGATAGGCTCTTAGTATCTAATCGTGGAAAAATTGGTCAAATGACATGATTATTTTCTTTGTTTTAAAGTATTATGTTAGGTACTTTAATTATTGTGCATGTGAGTGTGAGCAGTGTGTGGCTCATTATTTTCATAACATAACATAACATAACATAACATAACATAACATAACATAACATAACATAACATAACATAACAACATAACATAACATAACATAACATAACATAACATAACATAACATAACATAACATAACATAACATAACATAACATAACATAACATAACATAACATAACATAACATAACATAACATAACATAACATAACATAACATAACATAACATAACATAACATAACATAACATAACATAACATAACATAACATAACAACATAACATAACATAACATAACATAACATAACATAACATAACATAACATAACATAACATAACATAACATAACATAACATAACATAACATAACATAACATAACATAACATAACATAACATAACATAACATAACATAACATAACATAACATAACATAACATAACATAACATAACATAACATAACATAACATAACATAACATAACATAACATAACATAACATAACATAACATAACACAACCTATAGTACACCCACATTTCGCCAGTTATGTTTAAGTTACATGTAATAGGGGGCGAGCCTATTGCCATCTACCGGGCACAAATCCAGACTCCGGACTGCTACTGAGAAATTTCAGATAGAAAAACCCAATAACACTGCCCGACCTGGGAATCGAACCCAGGACCTCATGCTCAGCAGTAGCGCTTGCGACCACTAGACCAACGAGGCAGTCCTTTTGAGTTCCTTTTTTAGTTAGTTTTAGTTAGTTTTAGTTAGTTTTAGTTAGTTTTAGTTAGTTTTAGTTAGTTTTAGTTAGTTTTAGTTAGTTTTAGTTAGTTTTAGTTAGTTTTAGTTAGTTTTAGTTAGTTTTAGTTAGTTTTAGTTAGTTTTAGTTAGTTTTAGTTAGTTTTAGTTAGTTTTAGTTAGTTTTAGTTAGTTTTAGTCTGGCAGTTTGAGCACTTTATGCGGCCTACCCAAATGTCCTTTATTTGGTATTGTTCGTCGAGTCGTTGAGCTCAGAACCTAATGGTTCTGAGTTGAGCTACACGATTACTGACAAACGCTTGCGCTGACTGGACAGGTCCACTGATCACTCAAATCTGTATGGTTCTTTCCTCAAAAGATAATTTCACAGACAAGGTCATCCCACGAGCTGACCAAGATCATGTCTGGACTTTAAAAAAGACTGTGACCTCTGTGTTTGTTTCTGTCTTTCTTCTGAGTAGTCGGATAGGAAACATCATCCCTCATCTAGTTTAAAAACATAATTTATTTTCGACGTGTAAAAGTGTTTGTACAAACCTGAGTGAGAGAATGATACTTGTAAGTAAATAAATAAATTGTGAGATTTTGCGTAGAATAAGCAATTTTTCTTGTTAAGATCAGATCCGGTTGCAGATCCGACAATCCCAAATGAATGATTTAAAATATTTGGAGCAATAATATTATCTCGTAGGCACCACGTGTGGGCCACGCATCAAATGTTGGGTATTGTCTTATATTTACATTAATTATTATTATTTGCCACGCGGTTATCTCATCACGTGTAGTGATCCGATAACAGCGAGGCCTAATGTCTAATTATGAGCTATTTCTGCTAATTAGGTACTTATTACATTGTTGAAGCTTCTGGAAAATCCGTAGAAATCTTGTCATAGAGAGGTTGTAGGTGAGTATTACTTAACTAATATTAAGGACGAAAAGTTAAAAAAGTTAGGAGAGAGAGAGAAAGAGTTAAAAGTTAGAGCTAGTTTATTCATCAAAAAGTAAGAATACAATACGCCACACGTTCGGTAAGCACAGAACTTTTCATATGTCTTTAACTTTTCATATGTGTATATTTTGTGCAAAACTTTGAAAGCTTTTTCAAAGACATATTTGCATACAGACGTTTTAAGAGCCCATGGGCCCCACCCCGCCGGCTGATTTTTTTACGGGCCGAGCTCAGCCCACCATCCGAGGAAGACCCCAGGCCATCCCCCGGTTTGGGGCGCTTCTTGAAGAACTTTTGGTTCTTCCCAGCGCCCCCCACCACTTCGCGCTCCGGGCTCTTACATGAGCCCTTCACGCCAGATGCGGAGTCGGACTCCGACCCCGCATCACTCCCCTCCTCTTCACTACTATTTTTGTTTATTTTGTTTATATCCATGTTTGTTCCCACGAGTAACTTTTGTATACCCTAGAGGCAGAACATAGCGCCCTCAAAGTATTACCAATTATGAACTTATAATGTACCTATGTTGTACAATAAATAACTACTTACCGACGTATGGCAGCCAAGATTTGTTGTAAATTTTATGGTGAGGTAGTTTCGGAAAAATTTCAGCCCCTGCAGCTAGGTTTCGGGTCCAAAGGGGGCTGTGAGGCTGCCGTGCACGCCCTGTCGACCTACCTAAATTCTGACAAAGGAGAGGTCATCCTGAAGGTTGACATACGGAATGCCTTCAATTCTGTTAATGGGGACACCTTGCTGGCAGAAACTAAAAAAGAAATACCCCAAATTTATAGTTTCCTTTGGCAATGTTACAGGCACCCTTCAAAATTACTATATCGGGACAACCTTCTGGAATCTGCTGTTGGCTGTCAACAAGGTGATCCCCTCGGGCCAGTGATTTTTAGTTTAGCCATTCACCCAATTATTCGACAGCTAAATTCCAAATTTAACGTTTGGTATCTTGATGATGGAACCTTGGGAGGCGATGTAGAAACTGTTTTAAATGACCTTCAATTCTTAAAAAATGAATTTCATTCCATTGGCCTTGATCTCAACCTTTCGAAATGTGAACTATTCTTAGCGGACAGTACTGACAGACATTTGACACTTCCCAAATTTAACGCAATAGCCCCAGATATCAAAATTATTGAAAAAAGCTCTCTCCGCCTCCTTGGTTCCCCAATCTTTGAAAATTCCTTTCCCGTTTTTATTGAGGAAAAAATACAAAATTTTAATGACGTTTCGGAAAGATTGTTCCAAATTAACATGCATTCGGCCATAACCTTAATTCGTTACTGCTGTTTCGGCCCTAAATTAACATATTTCCTTCGCGCTTCCCATTTATGGAAGCACACTCACCTTTTAGACAAAATGGACCAAATTATCCGGCATACATTAACTTCGATCTTAAATGTGGCCATGGATGACCGAGCTTGGGAACAAGCTACTCTTCCCATACGTATGGGAGGCCTCGGCGTCCGCAAAATTTCTAGTATCAGTTTACCGGCTTTCATATCCTCGATCCACGGCACTGAGAATTTAATCAGGAAAATCCTAGCCTCGACACTGATTAATTTTGATGTGCCGTGCTTCACCGAGGCTATGGATGCCTGGAGACTCGCTTGCCCGAATTCAATTTCACCCGACAATCCATTTTCCCAGAGACGGTGGGATGAGCCGCTTTGTAGAGTAGTACAGAACAATTTACTAAACACGTCTGTTACTACTGCGGAGCGTGCACGCCTGCTGGCTGTGGGTAAGTGGGAGTCGGGTCTGTGGCTTCATGCACTACCGTCGTCGAGCATAGGCACTTTGTTTGACGACACTACTTTCCGCCTCGCTGCTTCCCTGCGAACAGGAGCCCCTTGTTGTTCTCCTCATCGCTGTCACTGTGGCGTAGTTGTCAACAGCCTAGGACACCACGGTCTGTCTTGCAGCCGAAGTGCGGGTCGCATAGCGCGGCACGCGAACATTAATGACATCATCCGACGGGCTCTTGTCACCGTCGGCGTCCCAGCTGTATTAGAACCCAAAGGCTTGGCATGTGACGATGGCAAGAGACCGGACGGCATGTCTTTATTTCCATGGAAGGTGGGTAGGCCTTTAGTGTGAGACGCAACTTGTGTCGACACTCTTGCGCCATCCCATCTTCCCGGCTCGGCGTGCTGTGCTGGCGCTGCTGCTGCGGCTGCGGAAAACCTCAAGCGGTGAAAGTATAAAAACCTTATCGGTAATTATATTTTTGAGCCGTTTGGGGTTGAAACCCTCGGGCCGTGGGGTCCGAGCGCTCATGGTTTGTTTAACGAAATCTCCAAACGGCTAGTTGACACTTCCCGTGACCCAAGGGCCGGCTTCTACCTTGGCCAGAGGCTAAGCATTGCCATACAACGTGGCAATGCCGCCAGTCTCTTGGGTACATTACCAGTCGACAGCGATGCGGAGGAATTTTTCGACGCCATATTTTAGTTTGTGAATAGTTTTCGTTAAGTTAGGATATCTTCATGTTATTTTATTAATTAATTAGGTATATTTTCTGTGATTGATATAATTTTATAGATAAAGTTAATATATCCTACTTCCTACTAATATTATAAACGCGAAAGTTTGTGAGGATGGATGGATGGATGTTTGTTACTCTTTCACGCAAAAACTACTGAACGGATTTTGGTGAAACTTTACAGTAATATAGCTTATACATCAGAATAACACATAGGGTACAATTTATAAAGATTTTGTGTGATTTGGCCATAATATAACGATAAGAATCAATTAAGTCGGAAAAATTCCTGCTTTCTGAGAGCTATCTTGGCGTGCGCTGCCTAAACCGTTAGAGTTACACGAAGATAATGTATCGCGGGAATGTTAGTCTTAAACAGTTCTAAATAAAAGTCCGCGACAGCATATATCTACCTTTTATGTAGAAGTCATTATATCCAAAATAGTGAGCCATAAATACATTTAAATTGGATACTTTTTTACAATGCACATTTTAGAGTACTTAGTTAATTCTTATCAAAATTAATACATTAATCACTTTCTGTATTTAATATAGATAAACTTTGTCTTTAACACTAAGCAATTTGGACAAATAGTTTAAAAGTTATCACGATAAAATTGAATTGGTGGAGCGCCATTAATGACTACTATGAGTCGGCGGCGCCGTCGTTGGCGCGCAGAGCGGGGGTGGAGGGGCGGTCCAGGCTATGACGCGCCATTTCCGAGTGCGCGACCCGAACGCGGACAGACGCGTGAGGGCAGACATCGTTGACGGTTGTGTTCATTTTGCGATTTATTACGGAGTATATTTTAAGTAGAAAGATAGATTCGATTTTCTTTGTTTAAGTATTTATTTATAGGATTGTATTTTTAATTAGTTAGGTATAGGTTGTATTTTTAAGTATTATGTAAATAAATATTCGTTTTTGTTTTCATTAGATTATTACAATTGTTTTTTTTTTTTGGTTAGTTTAAGTTTTTATACAGTACTGACAATAATGCCGCGAAAGCGTAAGTCTAATGTTTCACAAAGCACTAATAAACCTCGAGCTATGAAAATAGCTCGAGTTAACGAGACGTCTCAACAATGTGAACTGCGAAGGTTTGAGCAGGCGGTGCGGGAGGCGGTGCATAGAGCTACTGAGACACCAGAACAGTCCCAAGATCGGCGTCAACAACACGCTGAGTATCTGGTGTCTCAACGGGCTGCAGAAACACCAGAACAGTCCCAAGATCGGCGTCAACAACACGCTGAGTATCTGGTGTCTCAACGGGCTGCAGAAACACCAGAACAGTCCCAAGATCGGCGTCAACAGCATGCTGAGTATCTGGTGTCTCAACGGGCTGCTGAAACACCGGAACAGTCTCAAGATCGGCGTCAACAGCATGCTGAGTATCTGGTGTCTCAACGGGCTGCGGAGACACCAGAACAGTCACAAGCTCGACGTCAGCAGCAGGCGACTTACATGGCGTCCCAAAGAGCCACAGAAACCTTTGCAGCAGCTGAATCTCGCAGACGCGCTGTTGCTGATAGGGCAGCACAGCGACGTCAAACATTTTCAAGAAACATGTGGGGGGTGTTTGGTAAAGCTGCATTTGAGTATGACGAAACTCTTGATTATGAAACTCACAAGCTTATAAAAATAGAAGCAATGAGCAAAGATTGCAGATTTTGCGGAGCTCTTAAGTGGAAAGAAGAAACAGCAGGTATGTGTTGTTCGGGCGGGAAAGTAGCCATTCCTTCTATAGATGAGCCAGTGGAACCTTTGAGAGAACTTTTCTCTAATGAAACAGACGAGTCTCGCCGTTTTCTGAGAAATATAAGAAAATACAATACGTGTTTTCATATGACTTCTTTTGGAGCAGATATAATTGTCTCAATGCCAGGATTTTGCCCGACCTTCACAATACAAGGACAAGTATACCATCGAATCGGTTCTTTACTTCCTGCGGCCAGTATGGAACCACAATCATTACAAGTTTATTTCATGGGTGATGAAGAAGCCCAAGTCAATAGGCGTACTGTGTATGTGCAAGGCGTAGAAAGAAACATAGTTCAAAAATTACAACGAGTTCTACACGATCACAACATTTTGGTGCATGAATTTAAAACGGCTAGAGACAGAATTACCAATGACACTAATTTCAAAGTAGTGATCCACCCAGACCGTGTACCACGTGGTCAACATGAGAGACGGTTTAATGTCCCGACCACAAATGAAATAGCTGCCGTAATAGTTAGTAGTGAACAAACTACGTCTCGGGACATCGTTGTACAGACGCACGATGGCATGCTCACTAGGGTTCCCGATACACACAGATATTATGACGCTCTCGAGTACCCAATTATTTTTTGGAAAGGACAAGAGGGGTACAGTATTGACATTCTGCAGATAAATCCAGTTACCAAACACCCCATGCCAAACAAAAAGGTGTCCTGCAAAGATTTTTATACCTATCACTTGATGGTCCGTCGTGGCGATTTTAATTTACTGCTTAGGTGTAGGTTCCTCCTTCATCAGTTTCTGGTAGACATGTATGTAAAGATGGAGAGTGAGCGCTTAAGGTTTATTTCTTTAAATCAAAAAAAATTGCGCGCAGAAAACTACATTCACTTGCAAGACGCGATAAGAAATGATGCGGATTTGGATCCAAATAACTTGGGTCAGATGGTGATTCTCCCGTCATCATTTGTAAATAGCCCGAGTTGTGTTGTTGAGTTGTTGTAGCCCGAGATATCTACATGAATATACGCAGGATGCGTTGACATACGTGCGTAATTACGGGAGGCCTGATTTATTTATTACAATGACATGTAACCCCGCCTGGCCAGAAATCACCGAAGAGCTTATGCCTGGTCAAAATTCAACGGACAGGCATGACTTAACAGCCAGAGTATTTAAAATAAAAGTACAGAAGTTGGTTGCTCTACTTACAAAAGGTAACATATTTGGTGACATGCAGTGCTTCATGTACTCGATCGAGTGGCAAAAACGAGGTTTGCCTCACGTGCACTTACTGCTGTGGTTGAAGGAAAAATTACGCCCCAACCAAATTGACGAAGTTATATGTGCTGAGATACCAAACCCGGAAACCGATCAAAAGCTCTATGATACGGTAACCAAGAATATGATTCAGCCTGGGGAAGGACATAGGCTACTTTTTATCAACACACTACGCGGGCGAAGCCGCGGGCGGAAGCTAGTATATAAATAAATGAATCTGAATCGCCTCTGTACTTTTCTGTGCATGACCATTTAATTGAATATAAGCCATTAAGCAATATTGTGAGAAAATTATCATGAGTGCTATTGTAGATATCCAAGGATTCAAAGATGAATATAATAATATGATAGTCAAAGAAATAGACATTATGGATAAGCACCACTTGCAAGTATATTTAATAAAGCCTCCTCGCCGATTCTGTTACTTAACGAGAAACAAAAGACGGACAGTATGTTGGATAGACAGAAACAGACAAATATTCTGGGATGAAGGCTATATACCTTATTTGAACTACGAGAGTTTTACTAGAATAGCTGAGTTTCTAAGAAAATTTTTTTTTTACAAAGGGTCTTGAAAAAGTATCGTGAGTAAAAAACATTGTCGGTCATGATAATGTAATCGATTTAGAAAATCTTGGATGTCCAAGCATCTATTCATTGTATGACAAATATTGTAATTTTGTTGGTATTTCTAGTTGTATATATCATACAAATGTATGTGCTTTAAAAATGTAACTGTATTAAATGAATGGTGTATTGAAAATAAACTAAAATAAAATAATTTTCTTGTTTTAATTATACCTTGTCTTAATAAAACATTATTCATTCTTTAAACCGATACGGACCATGTCTATGACTGCTATGTAAA
Source organism: Fissipunctia ypsillon (assembly GCA_947568875.1). Lineage (NCBI taxonomy): Eukaryota > Metazoa > Arthropoda > Insecta > Lepidoptera > Noctuidae > Fissipunctia > Fissipunctia ypsillon. The sequence goes on from OX387667.1 coordinate 2,308,239, forward strand.
GCTAATGCCTAACACTTACGTAACATCAAGCTTCACAGCTTGGCTCATCGCCGCAAGGTTGCCTGCTTGTCGGTCTTCTACAGATTATACTTCGGGAAGTGTGCTCAAGAACTCCCCGGCCTCATTCCGCCGGCCTCCTTCTATCAGCGGACATCTAGACGCACTGCAGGTTACCATCCTTACCTAGTTGATATCCCACCAATTCGCACTAAGCGTTTCCAAATGTCTTTTGTGATGCGCACAGCAAAGGAGTGGAAATCTCTGCCTGCGTCTGTGTTTCCGAATGCATACAACCCCGATCTCTTCAAAGTGAGAGTGAACAGGCTTCTTCTGGGTAAGCTCGCTCCATCGTCGACTTTGTCTCTATCATCTCTGACCTAGACTAGAGTCAAGAGCAAACCTATCTCAAATAAAAAAATAAAAAAAAATCAGGTCATCAACTGGTAAAGTGCACTGGTACCTACTTATTACATACATCAGAGCCTAGACCACCACCTCTTTAAGCAGTATTATTTTGATCTTACTTGAGTGTGGGAAAGAGATGGTCCTGTATAGCTCCATCTCTTTCTCACACTGAAGCAACATTAAAATAATACTGCTTTAAGAGGTTGGCCCCCTGACCAGTCCCACAATTAAGTACTTAGCACCAGTTCTAAAATTAGTATCTATGACAAAAGTATTTCAAACACTAGATTAGATCAAAAACATAATGAACTCGGTAATTATAGAGATAAGAAAAAGTTAATCTGTATATAATTGTCTTTTTTTTTGCTCTGAATCAATAGAATTCTCTGCGAAAGTAAAAGAAATAATTTAGTTTTCAACTGTATATTATTGGGTTTTCTGGATCAACGGAAATCAATAAGTCCAGTTATACATAACTAATACCATTCACCCACCATGTATTCAAATAGATGAAAACAGTGTTTATTGAAAAGAGTAACATCGAATTAAAAATTTTCAGGTTTTGAAAAGTTTACCTTCGCAGAGAAGCAAAGGTATATCTATATGATCTCATTAAGAGACCGGGGCCACGTCCAGAGTGCAGTGAGTAGGAGTCAGGTTAACTTAGAATCGACTAGACTGTTCGAAGACTTCTTCGAGAAAGAAAACAACCGCAAAACACCAGTACAAGTGTACTGAATCATATAACACATTGTAATCATGCAAACCCCGCATGGCATGACACACATGATTTTAAAACTCGTGAATGACTTGTATTTTAAAATACCTAACACATTTAAGAAGATAACTGTTATCTCTTGCAGTGAATAAAACTGGTATAAGTATTTTAATTACTATTTACTAATGTGATTAAGATCTGCTGGGGACAATGCCCCCAACGGATGTGTAGTAACCAGTTTTTAAGCTTGGTGGCAATTATTTTATTATTTGTTTATTAGTGTCAACAAAGTGACACATTACTTAAAACTTTATTAAATATTAACTGTTGCCCGCGACTTCCCCCGCGTGGATTTCAATACTTCCCTATTTGAATCGGAATTTTGTTCACAATTGCTTAGGTTTTTTCGCGGAACCCTAATTCTTTTTCTGTAACCAAAGTAACCTAAGTTACTCCTTATAACATCAGCTATCTGCCAGTGAAAGTCCCGTCAAAATCGGTCCAGCTGTTTCGGAGATTAGCCGGAACAAACAGACAGACAGACAAATTTTTTAAAAATTGTGTTATTGTTATATGTACCATAATTACCTTCATATGCATTTAGTAAAATGCTGTTATTTTGACATTATATTCGTTAATTCATACTTCTAGGCTCAGCGGTTTAGGCTGTGCGTTGTCTGTCAGTGAATGAACGAATAAATTCAAAATTTAGATGAATAAACTTCATTGGCCTACTTTTATTAATCAAGAAACTTCCACAGTATTTTTTTTTAAATATCGTAGCATTATGCTGACGGCCTTTGGCCTCGCACAGGTCTTTATTATTGTATTTTCTTATGCTTTGTTTACTCATTTGAAAAAATATGTTAACTTTGTTGGTTTTTAATGCTCCGTTTTTATTTTTTGTATATCCTGTCAGAAATAAAATATTTTTCTTTCTTTCTTTATTTCTCAGTGCAGATTCCTAGGAATCTCAAGCGCTACTCGTAGTTTCTAAGGTTTAATAATAATAATATAATTGGTTATAATAGGTGATATTAATAAGCATAGCAGGGGCGTAGCCTTCATACAACCCGATTCCTATCGGCTTTCCTTCGAAACAACCACTCTTCTTAATGTTTAGTGTTGCCAAATAATAATATGGTACACCTGTGTATGTACTGTGTATCACATCACATTACATAATTATATTTAATGCAGTTTAATACATCATAAGATTAAAAACCTACAGTTTTTGGTCTGGGTTTGTGAGAACTGAACAATTTTTACTTCGGCTTCCCTCTCATGATAATTGTAGCTGCGCCACTGTTAGCATAGAGATAAATTACATACGTTATTATAATTTATGGCATGAAAGCTATTTCCTTATCTACCTACTTATTTCATTGAGCTAAATATAAGTGATTTAAAACCTTTTCTTAATTACTTAGCAAACTGTTTGTTTTATTTTCAACAAATGCACGAACTTCGGTCAAGTTCACTTACATTAGAGTCACATTTAGAAAAAGTTGAATGAACTGAAAAAATATGTATTTGCGGTGTTATCTTAGAAAACATAAGTTACTGCTAAGTTGTATAGTACTAACTAACTGCATATTCCTACCAAACTTAAATTACCTAAATCAATATTAGACTACATAGTAATTATACGTAGGTAGGTAAAATATTGATTTAGGTACAACTTAAATATTTTAGGTGTCGGGAGTTTATCGAACTTGCACAAGTACGGTCAACTGTGCCATCTTTACTTTCCATGAGAAACTTTACCAATCTGACATATATACCAGTCTGTATATATGAAAGGAGAAACTGACTGACTGACATATCAACGCACAGCCGAAACTACTGGGTCTAGGAACGTGCAATTTTGCACACGGTTTCCTTTTACAATATAGGGGAGCACTAAGAAGGGATTTTTGTAAATTCTACCTTTAAGGGGGTGAAAAGAGGGATTTCGTTTGTATGAAAAATCTTATTCCTTGAGTTAATAAACTTGAAACAGCATGAATACATTATCAAATTAATAATAGAGTTTGTCATTATTATTTAGTTTTTCAAAACTACCCGTCAAAAGGGATTTTAGGGGGTGCTAAATTTTATATGGAAGAATTTTAAAGTGCTAAGTAACCTCGAATAACGGTATTAATACTTTTGACAAATAATATGGACATAAGTTTTTGGGTTTTTCGATAATCTACGGCATGTCCTTATTTCCATGGAAGGTGGGTAGGACTTTAGTGTGCGATGCAACTTGTGTCGATAGTCTTGCGCCATCCCATCTTCCCGGCTCGGCATGCTGTGCTGGCGCTGCTGCGTCGGCTGCAGAAAACCTCAAGCGGCGAAAGTATAATAACCTTACTGGTAATTATATTTTCCAGACGTTTGGGGTTGAAACCCTCGGGCCGTGGAGTCCGAGTGCTCATGGTCTCTTTAAGGAAATCTCGAAACGGCTGGTTGACACTTCCCGTGACTCAAGGGCTGGCTTTTACCTTGGCTAGAGGCTAAGCATTGCCATACAACGTGGCAATGCCGCCAGTCTCTTGGGTACATTACCAGTCGACAGCGATGCGGAGGAATTTTTCAACGCCATATTTTAGTTTGTCAATAGTTTTAGTTAGGTTTATATATATTAGGTTTTATATATTAGGTTATTATATATTTTTTTTAAATAGATGGTTAGTTAATTTAGTGCCTGAATCCATACTATCCATACTAATATTATAAATTCGAAAGTAACTCTGTCTGTCTGTCTTACCTTTTCACGCCTAAACCACTTAACGGATTTCGATAAAATTTGGCAAGGAGATAGATGGCATCCTGGGGAAGGACATAGGCTACTTTTTGTCTCAAAAATAACCCTACAAGGGGTGATATAGGGGATGAAAGTTTGTATGGGAAACCCTGCATTTTCTAAGTTAGGGATATGAAAATTCAAATTCATACTTTTGGTAGGAAATAAAGAATTATGTGGTTCAGCGTTTTTGAAAAATCATCCCCTAGGGGGGTAAAATAGGGATTGATTTTAAAAATCACAAATAATATTAAAAATTTTGTGTAAGTACCTCTTTTTAAGGGATTGAAAATGTAGTCATAGTTCGTATCTTGACTTCTTGAGGAAACATTTTAGTCTTTATTTTTAACCGACTTCAAAAAAAGGAGGAGCTTCTCAATTCGGTTGTATGTATTTTTTTTAACCGATTTGGAAAATTCTTTTTTTATATTGAAAGGACATACTTCCAGATTGGTCCCATTTTTATCAAAATCCAGTTCTGATGATAGGACCCATGAGGAATTGAGGGAACTCCTCAAATATTATAGGCATTTAAATAATATTAATTACGTATTTTCATCAACAAGTCAAGCATTTGCATTCAGAAAGTATCATTTGGTGAAGTGGAACTGATGCAGAAGACCACATGTCCACGGGAACTCCGCAATGATAAGTATTTCACGGGTGGCGATATCTCAATTAGGACAGTTAAGCGACTAAGACGAAGTAAATTTAAGTAAATGGTTCTGATGAAAATGGTAGCATTGAACTGATCTGATGATGAAGCCGGAAGGTAAGCACCGGAACTCCGTAATAAAATAATGTATCCTAGCCGTGTTTGGGCTTATTGGAATTGTCATGGGATGTACTCTGGCTATAAATTATTTTAATGGTAATATGCTTCAAATTGCGCTACTTGAGTCGTATGTTATGTGTGACCTTGATTGTCAGAAGACAGATTTGGTCACCGATCTGTCGTCGTGTGGTTGACTTAATAATTTGTTGGTGACGGCGTCTAAACCTGATGAAACTACGCCTTCCAAACATCTGACACGACTTAGCGCGACATAAATTTGCCTTTTTGCAAAGTTTTTATTTGAAAGGGTATAGTCCTGAGGTGGTTGCATATAAATTTGGTCAAATTCTGTTGAGTGGTTTTTGAGTTAGCTTCAATTATACGTTTTTTTTCCATTTAGGGCTGATTTTTCAATCGTCAGATAACTTTTACCTGAGGAATAAATATGGCCGTTTGACACATCTATATATATAAAAGAAGAAACTGACTGACTGATACATCAACGCACAGCCGAAACTACTGAGACTAGGAACGTGAAATTTTGCACACGGCTTTCTTTTATAATGTAGGGGAGCACTAAGAAGGGGTTTTTGGAAATTCGACTTTTAAGGGGATGAAAAGGAGGGATTTCGTTTGTTTGAAAAATCTTATTCCTAGAGTTAATAAACTTGAAACTTGGCCCAAATACTTATCTTAGTAAATTATGAACTTTGTAATTTTTGGTTTTTCTAAATTACCCCCACGAGGGGGATTGGGGGTGTCAAAATTTGTATGGAAGAATTTTAACACGCAGTCCGATTAACTCGAAACTCAGTATTTATACTTAAGTCCAAAAATAAAGAATAACCTGTATCAAGGTTTTTTCGAAAATCTACCCCGGACGGGGTGAAAAGGGGTTGTCAATTTTACAGGGGAGAATTTTACTGCGTAGCTTGATTAACTCGAAAATTGGTATGAAGTGCACGAATATCTTACCTGTCTCTCTTATCATGGGTTTTTACCTTCTCATCACCGACCCACGAGAGGTAATAATTGCCTTGACCACACAATTCTTAAAACCAAATTATCCTCTTCTACCTTCATTTTCGATTCCACTATTACTGATCACTTCTCAACCCTCCTTTGTTTAAATTTGAAGCCAAACCGTACTTTTTCTAGTGCCTCAATCCTAAAGACCGACTTCGCCTCACTCGACAAGACTATGCAAAATCTGGAATTCACGCATATTTTTTCTTTGAGTGATCCAAACGCTGCTACAGACTGTCTGATTCAAACTATATCGCAGGAGATAAATAATCACTCAACATTGAAGCGTACAGCAAAACGCAAGAGAATCCTGAAACCATGGATTACTCCAGGACTACTGCGGTGCATGAGGAACAGAGACATCTTGCACAAAAGATACAAACAGTCTCCTGATAATGAAGTCCTTAAAGCTACCTACTCTAGATACAGGAATTTCTGCAATAAGATTCTTAGAAAAGTTAAAAGACAGTTCGATTCAAATGAAATTGCCAAAGCTGGTCGTAACACAAAGATGTTGTGGGATACGGTAAGGCGTGTCACAAACACAACTAAAATTACTCACCCTCCCACGGAGTTACTCTCCTCCTCGGAAACCCCTTCTCAATCTCTTAACGATGTTAATTCTTATTTTGTAAATATAGGCAAAGATCTTGCTGATCGTATTAGGAATGTGCGCGATGGCTGCTCTCCTCACTCCCAGTTCAATACCTCCAATAGTTTAAAATCTTTCGTGCTCTTGGAAACAAATCCTGATGAGATAGCTTCTATTATTGGATCTCTAAAGGCCAATGCTGCAGTGGGCTTTGATGGCATCTCTACAACCATAATAAAAAGGTACTCCGAATTCCTTACACCCGTACTTTGCCATATCTTCAACCTTTGCCTCGTATCTGGTACCTTTCCTTCTTCTTTTAAAAAGGCCATTATTCATCCCATTTTTAAAGGGGGGGACCGCGCCTCTGTTAATAATTATCGCCCTATTGCGGTGCTGCCTGCCCTATCCAAGATCTTAGAACGACTTATTAATAGAAGGCTCACCACATACCTTGAAAGCAATAATTTATTGTCACCCAACCAATTTGGGTTCAGGAAGAAAAAATCAACTTCTGACGCAGCTTTGAACTTAGTAGACGGAATCGTTGATAAACTAAATCAACGCAAAAAATGCCTTACATACAGTGTTCATTGATCTCGCAAAGGCATTTGATACCGTTCCTCTCCCCTGCCTCCTATCTAAACTAGAATGTCTAGGCGTACGTGGTATGCAACTCCAGCTTTTTTGTTCATATCTCTCAGACCGTAGGCAGTTTGTCAAAATCGACGGTTGCTATAGCGAGGAGTTACCTATTTCCTATGGTGTGCCTCAAGGCAGCGTTTTGGGCCCTACATTGTTCCTGGTCTGGTCGTTTGCCGACGATACTGCAATTACCTTTTATGATGAATCCTGGGCTAAACTACAAGCAACTGCTCAAACTGGGTTCGATTTAATATATAGATGGATTATCTCTCACTCACTCACATTAAACACTAATAAAACTAAACTCATAACATTCTCTCTAAACGCCACTACGCAACCCTTGACACCCATTACTCTAAAAGCTCACACCTGCCATGCCAATTCGGCCTCTTGCAACTGTCCTACAATTTCTTCTACTGACACAATTAAATACCTCGGTATCATACTAGATAAACACCTTAACTTCAAAGCACATATCACCCACCTTACTGCTCGAGTTCGCAAACTCATCTATCTTTTTAAAACACTCAGACACATTGCCAATACTTATGTAATACGCATCGTGTATCTCGCCATGTGCCAGTCAGTCATCTCGTACTGTATTAATTGTTGGGGTGGAGCTGCGAAAACTACGCTCAAACCTTTGGAAGTTGCTCTGAGAGCCATTCTAAAGGTTGCTACTTTTCGGCCAATGCTCTACCCTACCTTCGATCTGTATAAAAAATGCCAAGTCCTCACAATCCGGCAAACATTCATTCGCAACATCCTATTGCTACAACACACAAAAACTCCTTTTACACAAACTCAGGCCTCACTTAGGCGAAAGAACGACATTTGTAAAGTTCCCTTCACACGATTTGCCTTTGCTAAACGTTTCTTTTTCTACCTTGGGCCATTTTTATATAACAAAATAAACAAAACTTCCCATGTACATCAATCCTCTTACGAAATGTGTAAAAAACAGATAACGCGCCTACTAACCGTTTTAAACTACGTCGACACTGAATGTCTGCTTACTGTACAATCGTAGTCACTTCTTTAACACTCCGTAGCTAAACTCGTTCTCTTTTCCTTCCGTTTACACACACACATCACACCTACATCACAAAACACATACACACCACACCTACATCATAAAACACACTCACACCACACCTGCATTGGAAAACACACTCATATATTTACACTTCACACACATAGTTAAGCTAACAAGTTAGTTTGTAGCTTTTAGTCTTAGACAGTCTATTAAAATGTTGTACTCCTTCTGTGGGAAGCTGGGCTGGCGAACCTTAATACAGGTTACCTTGTAACCTAGCTAGGACGCCAGATTCAATTCTGTTATTTGTTACTAATTACGATTTTATCCGAAAATTGTTAAACTATATTTATTATGTAACAGACTACCACACTTTTGAAAAAAAAAAAAAAAAAAAAGAGTTTCTTACTATTAAATTCGAAATTCCGAAATTAAAGTTATTTTTCACTTTGTAGTGTTTGTTTTGGAAGTCGGTTGTTTTTATTTTTCACTTTTTAGTGGGTTTGTTCGTAATTTATCTGAGTTACAATAACCTAATGATAACTGCTCATCACCTTTTACAAAACATTGCTTTATTTATTTATTTAAGGATTACCAACGAGATACATTACAGTTATCTTATACATTAATAAATCTTGTATAATAAATGCGTTGTCACGTAATGTACACTCAAATACAGGTAACCACAGCTTACAATTGCATTGCTTTTCCCGACGCAGGGACGTCAATTGTTGAGAAGTTCTCCTGGTACTTCACCATCAGCTCCACTTCACCATATGCATTGTGACGAGCTTCTATTGCTTAACAATAATTTTAAAGTAATGGAATCGCAACCCGTGAAATACTTATTATTGAGTTGTTCCAGTGGCCATCTTACCATCTGTGGTCTTCGTCATCAGTTCCACTTCACCAAATGTTGCTTTCCGAGAGCAAATGCACAAGTTACTATAAAAAATACCAAAATCGCTATAGGTGTGCCTATATTGAAGAGTTCCCTCGATTCCTCCAGGATCCCATCATCAGATCCTGACCTGATGACAATGGGACCACCTGGAAAGTATACCCTTTCAAACAAAAAAAGAATTTTCCAAATCGGTCCAGCCGTCTTCGAGTAATCGGGAACCATAAAAAAAAGATTCCTAAGAACTGAGAACCTCCTCCTTTTTTGAAGTCGGTTAAAAATAATTTATAGCCAGAGTGCATCTCATGACATTTCCAATAAGCCCCAACACGGCTAGGATACATTGTTTTATTACTGCTCTGAGTTCAATGGTACCATTTTCATCAGAAGCATTTATTTAAATTTGCTTCGTCATAGTCGTTTAACTAGGTATCTTAATCGAGATATCTTATCGCCACCCGTGAAATACTTATCATTGATGAGTTCCTGTAGCCATCTATGGTCTTCTTCGCCAGTTCCACTTCACCAAATCATACTTTCTGAATACAAATGCTTGATTTGTTGACGAAAATACAAAAATCACTATGTGTTTGCCAATAATATTTGACGAGTTCCCTCAATTCCTCATGGATCCTATCATCAGAACTGGATTTTGATAAAAATGGGACCAATCTGAAAGTATGTCCTATCAAATAAAATAATAATTTTTCAAATCGGTTAATAAATGACGGAGTAACGGTAACAAACATTAAATAAAAACATACAACCGAATTGATAACCTCCTCCTTTTTTTGAAGTCGGTTAAAAATAGTAACGAAGTCAGAACTGTGCATATTTGAAAAGACGTGATTGAACGAGTCTGTTGCGCACACTATAGTTTTTAGAAATTTTGTCCGTTTGTTGTTTGTCGGGATGTATTTATGTTCCGGATTGGCGCAAAAACGGGTGATTGAATTTAGAGGAAATTTGGCATACAGATGTTTTTGAACCTGGATTAATACGTAGGGTAGGTGGTAGGTATTATTAATTCAAATGAAAAACAAAATCAAAGCTTAGTCTCTGAACAGCTCTGTCTAAAAAAGAAAAAAAACTGACTTACACAAATATCAATCCTATCCTACTAATATTATAAACGCGAAAGTTTGTGAGGATGGATGGATGGATGTTTGTTACTCTTTCACGCAAAAACTACTGAACGGATTTTGGTGAAACTTTACAGTAATATAGCTTATACATCAGAATAACACATAGGGTACAATTTATAAAGATTTTGTGTGATTTGGCCATAATATAACGATAAGAATCAATTAAGTCGGAAAAATTCCTGCTTTCTGAGAGCTATCTTGGCGTGCGCTGCCTAAACCGTTAGAGTTACACGAAGATAATGTATCGCGGGAATGTTAGTCTTAAACAGTTCTAAATAAAAGTCCGCGACAGCATATATCTACCTTTTATGTAGAAGTCATTATATCCAAAATAGTGAGCCATAAATACATTTAAATTGGATACTTTTTTACAATGCACATTTTAGAGTACTTAGTTAATTCTTATCAAAATTAATACATTAATCACTTTCTGTATTTAATATAGATAAACTTTGTCTTTAACACTAAGCAATTTGGACAAATAGTTTAAAAGTTATCACGATAAAATTGAATTGGTGGAGCGCCATTAATGACTACTATGAGTCGGCGGCGCCGTCGTTGGCGCGCAGAGCGGGGGTGGAGGGGCGGTCCAGGCTATGACGCGCCATTTCCGAGTGCGCGACCCGAACGCGGACAGACGCGTGAGGGCAGACATCGTTGACGGTTGTGTTCATTTTGCGATTTATTACGGAGTATATTTTAAGTAGAAAGATAGATTCGATTTTCTTTGTTTAAGTATTTATTTATAGGATTGTATTTTTAATTAGTTAGGTATAGGTTGTATTTTTAAGTATTATGTAAATAAATATTCGTTTTTGTTTTCATTAGATTATTACAATTGTTTTTTTTTTTTGGTTAGTTTAAGTTTTTATACAGTACTGACAATAATGCCGCGAAAGCGTAAGTCTAATGTTTCACAAAGCACTAATAAACCTCGAGCTATGAAAATAGCTCGAGTTAACGAGACGTCTCAACAATGTGAACTGCGAAGGTTTGAGCAGGCGGTGCGGGAGGCGGTGCATAGAGCTACTGAGACACCAGAACAGTCCCAAGATCGGCGTCAACAACACGCTGAGTATCTGGTGTCTCAACGGGCTGCAGAAACACCAGAACAGTCCCAAGATCGGCGTCAACAACACGCTGAGTATCTGGTGTCTCAACGGGCTGCAGAAACACCAGAACAGTCCCAAGATCGGCGTCAACAGCATGCTGAGTATCTGGTGTCTCAACGGGCTGCTGAAACACCGGAACAGTCTCAAGATCGGCGTCAACAGCATGCTGAGTATCTGGTGTCTCAACGGGCTGCGGAGACACCAGAACAGTCACAAGCTCGACGTCAGCAGCAGGCGACTTACATGGCGTCCCAAAGAGCCACAGAAACCTTTGCAGCAGCTGAATCTCGCAGACGCGCTGTTGCTGATAGGGCAGCACAGCGACGTCAAACATTTTCAAGAAACATGTGGGGGGTGTTTGGTAAAGCTGCATTTGAGTATGACGAAACTCTTGATTATGAAACTCACAAGCTTATAAAAATAGAAGCAATGAGCAAAGATTGCAGATTTTGCGGAGCTCTTAAGTGGAAAGAAGAAACAGCAGGTATGTGTTGTTCGGGCGGGAAAGTAGCCATTCCTTCTATAGATGAGCCAGTGGAACCTTTGAGAGAACTTTTCTCTAATGAAACAGACGAGTCTCGCCGTTTTCTGAGAAATATAAGAAAATACAATACGTGTTTTCATATGACTTCTTTTGGAGCAGATATAATTGTCTCAATGCCAGGATTTTGCCCGACCTTCACAATACAAGGACAAGTATACCATCGAATCGGTTCTTTACTTCCTGCGGCCAGTATGGAACCACAATCATTACAAGTTTATTTCATGGGTGATGAAGAAGCCCAAGTCAATAGGCGTACTGTGTATGTGCAAGGCGTAGAAAGAAACATAGTTCAAAAATTACAACGAGTTCTACACGATCACAACATTTTGGTGCATGAATTTAAAACGGCTAGAGACAGAATTACCAATGACACTAATTTCAAAGTAGTGATCCACCCAGACCGTGTACCACGTGGTCAACATGAGAGACGGTTTAATGTCCCGACCACAAATGAAATAGCTGCCGTAATAGTTAGTAGTGAACAAACTACGTCTCGGGACATCGTTGTACAGACGCACGATGGCATGCTCACTAGGGTTCCCGATACACACAGATATTATGACGCTCTCGAGTACCCAATTATTTTTTGGAAAGGACAAGAGGGGTACAGTATTGACATTCTGCAGATAAATCCAGTTACCAAACACCCCATGCCAAACAAAAAGGTGTCCTGCAAAGATTTTTATACCTATCACTTGATGGTCCGTCGTGGCGATTTTAATTTACTGCTTAGGTGTAGGTTCCTCCTTCATCAGTTTCTGGTAGACATGTATGTAAAGATGGAGAGTGAGCGCTTAAGGTTTATTTCTTTAAATCAAAAAAAATTGCGCGCAGAAAACTACATTCACTTGCAAGACGCGATAAGAAATGATGCGGATTTGGATCCAAATAACTTGGGTCAGATGGTGATTCTCCCGTCATCATTTGTAAATAGCCCGAGTTGTGTTGTTGAGTTGTTGTAGCCCGAGATATCTACATGAATATACGCAGGATGCGTTGACATACGTGCGTAATTACGGGAGGCCTGATTTATTTATTACAATGACATGTAACCCCGCCTGGCCAGAAATCACCGAAGAGCTTATGCCTGGTCAAAATTCAACGGACAGGCATGACTTAACAGCCAGAGTATTTAAAATAAACGTACAGAAGTTGGTTGCTCTACTTACAAAAGGTAACATATTTGGTGACATGCAGTGCTTCATGTACTCGATCGAGTGGCAAAAACGAGGTTTGCCTCACGTGCACTTACTGCTGTGGTTGAAGGAAAAATTACGCCCCAACCAAATTGACGAAGTTATATGTGCTGAGATACCAAACCCGGAAACCGATCAAAAGCTCTATGATACGGTAACCAAGAATATGATTCAGCCTGGGGAAGGACATAGGCTACTTTTTATCAACACACTACGCGGGCGAAGCCGCGGGCGGAAGCTAGTAAATATATAAAATAGAAAATAAGTATAACTAAGTATGACAGCGGCCATTTAAAACACAAAACTTCAATACCTACCTACTCGGCCAAAATGTATGAAACAGCTGATTTTTTTCTCGCGATTTCAGAGTTGGTCCCATAGTGTAAGTTGTTCATATTCATGGGTAGATCACTCTGTGAAAATTTGGCCTTTATTCCCGTTGTCCCCGTACGCCGTGTCCCCGTCCTACGGGGACAGCGGTACTTCAATTAAATATTTAAAAATACTTCCCGTTGTCCCCGTACACTGTCCCCGTTAATATAGTTGAATAAAATAAGTAAAAATTATTACCCACAAGAACAAACGGGGACTGTTTGTTCTTTTTTCTGTAGTACTGATTATGTGTGGGTTGGCATCTTTTACCCAACAAACAAAGTGTATGGAATATTGGTAGATTACGTCTTCGTACCCGGTAGATTAATATAAAGGATTTAGACCTTGTTTTCAAGTAGGATTTTTTTATATAAAGAATTTGATCGAAATAGTAAATTATTGTGAATGATAATGCCCTCAATTTTGCCTAAAAAAATACGTAAGTACACAATCTTAAACTAATTTAATTACATGTTTATTGTTTTAAATGTTTCGTACATTCCAAGTTAAGTTTTCTAGTAACTATGATAAACGGAGCGACCTTATTCCCCTTTTCTTTTTCCCATGCTAAAAACTAAGCTTACAACAGAATGCAGATTTAAGAGGACAATGACTCGTGAAAAGTTTACTTCCCGTTGTCCCCGTTAGCCGAATGTAGGTTATGGGGACAACGGGAAATAAATTGAATCACGTCCCGCTGTCCCCGTGACGGGGATATGGCATATGGGGACAACGGGAATAAAGGAAATTTGGCTAGTGATTAAAAAATTGCCCTGTATAATGGGGCTTACAGCTATCTATTTGTTTTATATTTACTAGGATACGGACAAATTTCTTTTGAACTGTAAACAGTGTTGGCGCATCTGTACTGTTTCCCCACATTAATATGCCATAACTAAGCCATGCATAAGCGTAGGCATAGTTTGTTACCAGGGCAGTCTGTACATTTGTGGTTTTTTTAACTTCACGAAAAGCATCTAAGAATTTTGATAGTTGGGATTCTATTTTTTGTACGTGCGACTTCCAATTTATATTCTTGTTTATGGTTATGACCAGCAATGTGAATTCGTTGACTGTTTCTATTTTATGATTTTTAAAGGAAATATCAACATTTAGAGCATTTTTTTTTGGTGGGGATGGAAAGTTATGAGTTTGGTCTTTGTAAAGTTGATTTCGAGGTTATGTTCGTTCATTCAATGGAAGCCTTTCCAATAACCTGACCCACCCTGACCGCATTCTGTCACATTCCACATTCTTCATTTAGGTGTCCACCTAGAGTAATTGAGTAAGGGCATTCGGCAGAGATATAGATATATCTAGATAGTGGTCCTAGATGGTGTAACGTCATTGGTCAAAGCCGTGAACTCGTCGAAAAAACAGCTTCCAACTGTTGGCCGCATTTTGCACGCACACATTAGAAAAGCACAATGAGTGGCGCGAGTGCAAGACGTCAGCTGTCACGCACACCAGCATAACAAAGTTGGCCTGTTTGTTTTAGTTCGTTTGCAGCGAGACATTCTATTTAAGATATATACAACACTAGCTTTTGCCCGCGGCTTCGCCCGCGTGGATGTCGGAAAATATCCCACAGGAACCTACTACTGGGATTAAAAGTACCCTATGATCCGTAATATCGAGGTATTCCACTCTTAGCACCGATTTCAACAGCACTTGACCGAATAGCACCTGAGCACTTCCACTAACAGCAATGAAACAAAATTTAGTAAAGTGCGGTTCGGTGGAACGGTTTATTATTATTATTTTCAGTTCCCGAACGGCACCTACGTAAAATATTTTTTTAGTGATGTAGTATTATTTTGTCCCAAGGAATTACCAAACAAAACATGTCGGTACAAACCAGCGGATCGAAGGTGTAGTTTTATCAGGTTTAAACGCCGTCGCCAACAAATTATTAAATCAGCCACACGTCGACAGATCGTTGATTAAATCTGTCTTCTGACAAACAAGACCACACATAACATACGACTCAAGTAGGGCAATTTGAAGCATATTACCATTAAAATCGTTTATAGTCAGAGAGTTTCTCATGACAATTCCAATAAGCCCGAACACGGCTAGGATACATTGTTTTATTACGGAGTTCCGGTGCCTATCTTCCGGCTTCATCATCAGAAGTTCGATGGTGCCATTTTCATCAGAACCATTTATTTAAATTTGCTTCGGCATGGTCGCTTAACTATCTTAATCGAGATATCTTATCGCCACCCGTGAAATAATCATCACTGAGGAGGTCCCGTGGCCATCTGTGGTCTTATCCATCAGTTCCACTTCACCAAATGATACTTTCTGAATGCGATTGCTTGCTTTGTTGATGAAAATACCAAAATCGCTATGTGTATGCCTATAATATTTGAGGAGTTCCCTCAATTCCTCATGGATCCTATCATCAGAACTGGATTTTGATAAAAATGGGACCAATCTGGAAGTATGTCCTTTCAAATAAAAAAAAAAAAGAATTTTCCAAATCGGTGTTTAAATGACGGACGAACAAACATAAAAAAAACAACCGAATTGTGAACCTCCTCCTTTTTTTGAAGTCGGTTAAAATAAATGCTAATATGTTACCTCAGGAAGTCAAGATACGAACTATGACTACATTTCCAATCCCTTAAATCTCTTAAAAGGAGGTACTCAAAACTTTTAATATTATTTGTGATGTCCCGGAATTAACGCACAACCTCTTAACGGGTCATTGTACTCGTAATTAAGAACAACCTTTATTATAGGACCAAACCTGACATCGCGAAAAAAAAATCAGCCGTTCCCTGCATTTTGACGAGTTAAAGAATATTGCACTCAAAGGTAACCTTCCGTATACGCCCCTGGTAGCTAGAACCGGCGTGATATTTTGTGTGCATAATCATTGAATACAGCCACGGCTGTGGTTAGATTGCTGGCCGGCCCTAACATATTTAGGACAAGACTGCGGATGATGAAATCGAAACGTATTTTACGTGATTTGTTTGCCATAGATAATACTTGTACAAGGTGTACCCCTGACTCGAATATGGATCAACGTAGCGTTATCGCACAATATATCGAGCCTTTTCAGGAAGAACATCGTAAGCGACAATTTGCACTTTTTACAGGAAAGGGTTTTTCCTTTCCTAATTAACGATGTTTTTCATTTAGGATGATAATTTCTTACAACAATAAAGTCGTGTAAATTTAAAATAAAATTTAAGAGTAATCGCGACTAGATGTAAAACTGTCTAATTAAGAGGTTACGAAGAAAAAATAGGTTTGTGATTTTTGGCGCTTACGATGTTTTTCCTGAAAAGGGTCGATATTTTAATATCCAAGTGTTGTAAAACTTGATTCTGCTAAAATATACAACATGTCTCGGAATTAATTAATGCATTCCAGCCCCTACAGCTGGGCTTCGGGTCGAAAGGGGGCTGTGAGGCTGCGGTACATGCATTATCGACTTACCTCAACAGCGGTAAAGGTGAGGTCATCCTTAAGGTTGACATTAAAAATGCCTTCAATTCCGTAAACAGGGACACCTTGTTGACAGAAGTCCAAAAAGAAATACCCAAAATTTACAGTTTCCTATATCAATGTTACAGGCACCCCTCTAAATTAATTTATAAAGACAACCTTTTGAAATCAGCCGTTGGATGTCAACAGGGTGACCCTCTTGGGCCTGTCATTTTTAGTTTGGCAATAAATCCAATTATTCGACAACTAAATTCTGAATTCAACGTATGGTATTTGGATGACGGAACCCTAGGAGGTAATGTAGACACAGTCTTAAAAGATTTAGCTTTTATAAAAGAAAAATTTAGTTCCATCGGCCTAGACCTTAACCTTTCAAAATGTGAAATTCATCTTCCCCAAACCACTGACAGACAGACTACCATAGCAAAATTTAATACAATAGCACCAAATATCAAAATTACGGAAAGAAACTCTCTTCACCTCCTAGGGTCCCCAATTTTTGACGAATCCTTTCCAACGTTTGTTGAGGAAAAAATTCAAAATTTTCATGACGTCTCGGAAAGACTATTCAAAATTAACATCCATTCGGCCTTCACACTAATTCGATACTGCTGCTTTGGACCAAAATTTACGTATAGCCTTCGCTCCTCCCATCTATGGAAGCATCCACAACTTTTAGAAAAAGTAGACCAAATTATTAGAAACACACTAACTTCTATTCTAAATGTGGCCCTGGACGACCGAGCGTGGCAGCAAGCTACACTTCCCATTCGCCTGGGTGGTCTCGGCGTCCGCAAAATTTCAAGTATAAGTTTACCGGCCTTCCTCTCTTCGGTCCTCGGTACCGACAAATTAACCAGGAAAATTTTATCTTCCTCACTGGTCGATTTTGAGGTACCGTGTTTGACCGATGCGTTGAACGCGTGGAAGATGGCTTGTCCCAATACGGATTTACCTGACAACCCAGCCTCCCAGAAACGGTGGGACGTGCCGCTCTGCAGTATTATACGGAATACCCTAGTAAATACGTCATTTAATACTGCTGAGCGTGCCCGTCTGCTGGCTGTGGGAGAATGGGAGTCAGGCTTGTGGCTTCAAGCGCTTCCGTCATCCACCATAGGCACTATGATGGATGACTCTTCGTTTCGGCTTGCTACGTGTCTCCGCTTAGGCGCACCTTGTGTTGCTCCGCATCGGTGTCACTGCGGTGAAGCTGTCGACAACCTCGGACACCATGGCCTGTCCTGCTGCAGGAGTGCAGGCCGCATAGCACGACACGCCAGCATTAACGATATTATTCGTCGAGCTCTTGTCACCGCCGGCGTACCAGCGATATTAGAACCAAGCGGCTTGGTACGTGACGATGGGAAGAGACCAGACGGCATGACGTTGTTGCCTTGGAAGGTGGGTAGACCTCTGGTGTGGGACGCAACCTGTGTCGACACCCTTGCGCCATCTCATGTTCCAAGCACGGCGAGCTGTGCTGGCGCCGCTGCTGCGGCTGCTGAGACCCTTAAGCGGCGCAAATACTGTAACCTTATCGGTAACTACAGTTTTGAGCCGTTTGGGGTCGAAACGCTCGGGTCATGGGGCCCGAGTGCGCGTCTCCTTTTTAAGGAAATTTCTCGCCGACTGGTCGACACTTCACGTGACCAGAGGGCTGGCTCGTTCTTTGGCCAAAGAATTAGCATTGCCATTCAACGTGGCAATGCTGCCAGTCTTCTGGGCACGTTTCCGGATGACAGCGATGCGGACGAGTACTTCGACGCCTAAGTTTCCTTTTGTTTTGTATATTTATTTGTATAGTTAGTTAGTTCGTTAGTTAGTAGAAAAAGATATTTTAAGTTTTTTTTAACATATAATTATTATAATAACTTCCTAAAATTAAAATTATTAATGCACAACCTCTTAAGGGGTCATTGTACTCATCATTATGAATAACTTTTACAACGGGACCAAACCTGAAATCGCGAAAAAATATCTGCTATTCCGTACAATTATGTTCGCTTAAGGGGCATTTTTTTTTGGCGATTTGTGCAATTAACCGAGCACAAATCTAGCCTCCCGGCAGTTACTGTGAATTTCCATTAAATTTATATCAACTAACTACTGTAGGTATAAGGAGTGTTAAGGCCCCCGCAGACAGGAGCGAGGCGACTTCGGCAGAACAATTTCAATGAAGTTTTCATAGAAATTCTTCCACCAGAGTCGCGTCGCGTCTGTCTGCGGGAGCTTTTAAGGAGGTATTTCAATCCGAAGAAGTATTAAAATCTAGTGAATTTTTAATACTGATAAATTTTCTGACAACACCAACAGCTTATCACAGTGAGCTAATGAAAACAGGCGTTTCCCAGAAGAAGGTTGTGATTTTGTTCTCGTTGCTGGCTGACAGTCGTCTTTTGTTTTCGTTGCTTACATATTTAGTATGTATGTATGTATGTATATATTATATGGCATATTTATCTACTATATAGCATATGTATGTATCTGTGTATCTATTATAGTATATTGTACTTATATACTTTTTAATTGCACCAAGAACAACCCCATTTAATGTCCATAAAATCACTGTCCATTCCAAGGTTGCCTGGAAGAGATTGCAGTATGCGATAAGGCCGTCAATTGTATATTTTGTAGTTTAAGATGTATCTTTATGTAATGTGTAATCTGGTGTACAATAAAGTATATATAAATAAATAAGGTTCTTCCGAAATTCATGCTAGGTTGGTGGAAAGCCTCCAGGAGTCCAGGACCTACTTATTTCTACTGCTAAGCCGCATTGCCATGTTTTCAATAACGTTGCACAAGTATGGGTGCCGGTTTGATTACACAGATGAACCACTTCAGCTTGAACTCTGGGCTTGCAACGTATCTGCGCTGCCCATGCTACTGCAAATATCCATTCGTTAGGCGGTGCTGATCACTTGGAATAGTAGGACCATCGGTATGATTGCCATCCTTTAAAAACAATTATATAAGTTAGGTATAACTTTCAACAAACAGCGGTTATGGTTCTTGATTAATTAAAGATCTGCCTTATATTTATATTCAAACTCAAAGTATTACAGGCACTTTTGAACTGTCAGGCAGAGAGATGAAGCTAGTCGCTCATTCCAAAGCGTTGTAGGTTCCTATGGAGAAGAACGGACAAGAAACTCCACGGACACTTCATATTAAAATATTGTTAACAATTCAAAAATTTAATTTAATTAAAATAAGCCCTGGCAGCTAAGAGATGACCAGTCCATACTGACGGCGCCCGTTGATGAACCTGACGCATGGATTAGCACCATTCAGCTTAAAAAAATTTAAGGGAGCTAAATGATCCAACACACGCGCCACCATCAGCGAGACATTAGAGCGAGCATGAAATACTCTCAGTCGCCAGGGGACATTGAAGTCAATGAAAGACGTACCTATCCAGTAAATTGTAGCTTTATAGTAGGCATATAGTACTCACACATGTGCAATTATACAATACTAAGAGATTGAATTTATACAATGCAAGATAGTTTTTAAAATCTTCCGCAGCTCCAACAGTTTTTCAAATGCTATTTTATTTTATTAATCCCTGCTTTTTATCTATAACGTAGAAGAAAAAGAGAGAGAAAGAGTAGAAGAGTAACAAAGAGGAACGAGACGGAGACGGAGGAGAGGAGGGGGGGGGGGTAGTAAGAGGGTAGGGGGGTGTAGACTCTGGATGCTGTAACTCCGGAACTGTTAACCGATAAGTATCTCTACAATAGAGTCATAGAGTAGATAGAGTTGCCACTTTCCGGTAGAGTCCGGTTTAGGTCGCGTACTATATTGTGAGGTACTGCTTGACCTCCTTACCCGGATGAGGAGTGTAGTATAAGAGGAAGCGAGGCGGTCGACAGTCGTTTAAGGAACGCGATCTTTGGAAGGAAGACGGTTGGCTAAAATGCAGGGCAGTGCAGTGCAGTGCTGCATTTTCTTCGATTTATTATCTTTTTTTTCAACGTTATTGCGATTGATTTTGTAAGAGAACAAAGTGATAGACAATAGCAAAAGCACGTATAAATTAAAGTGAAATACCAAAATTGTAGATTTGTTGTAAATTCTGATTTTTTGTCTGTCACGTTTAGTAGCAGCGATTGGTGAAGAGGTGAAGTTTTGTATGGCATCATTCACCACGGATACAAAATAGCAGAGAGTCTACCATACAGACCAGCGGGGCAATTGCGTAACACATTTACAGCAGGAATCGGTTTCATTTTGACAGTTCAACAACATTCATTGCGTTATTTGCGTTGTTGAGCAAACAAATTTTTCGAAAATATGAAGCAATGGATTAGCAATATGCGTCAAAATCATTAAAATTGTGTTTGATAGTGTGTTACGCAATTAGGGTGCAGGTTGCAATAACGACAGTTGTTACACGATACGATTATTGTTGTCAAGATTTTATTTAATAAGTCTAGTACGATTTTACATATAATTCAAAAAAATGCTCCGAGTTTACTGTTTGGTTTCGGCCACAAATGTAGAAAATATTGAGGTCATTACACTCCAAAAGATTATACGTACCTATTACAAAATCGCTACCGCCCATAATAGGTACCACACAAACGCATCTTCAACGAGGCGAGACTTTGGCCCCCAGGATATTATTAAACAGAGACAGCAACACAAACAACAAAATATCGACACTAAAGCTCCACACAATCGTAAACTCAAGGAAAATACAATAACAGCCAGTGAAAGATGTTGATTTATTATACCTAAGAGTATCACGCAAGTCCATTGTCCACGCCACGACCTCCGGTGTGGCCATACAACGAACAATGCTCTGATAAACGTAAAAAAAATTACCACGGAACACCCCCAACGCGAGCGAACCTGCGCGCACGCATCTAGTATATTAATCCGTGTATTTTTCACGCGTGTCAGTACCGCACCGTCTGTCGCAGTGACCGCACGCATGCGGCTCGATCTCCTCTACTATTTCAATTGTCTACAACGTAGGAATTTACCGCGATGGGTAAATTAATGAGTGTGATCGTGTTTGTTCTAGTCAGTAACTTTTTAAGTTTAGAGGGAGAGTTGTTGGGTAGTTGCGCGAATTGCGCGAATGGAGACCTGAGTGTGACTGAGTTGACTCAGGCGCGGATCGAGTTCGTGAAGCAGCAGATTCTGAAGAAGTTACGGCTCAGTAAGAAGCCAGCGGTGGCCCTGCCTGTGCACAGCCTGCCCATGCCGGTGGCGCAGGGACAGACCCTCAGTGAGGGTACCAACAAGCCGCCAGAATTCGACGACTATTACGGCAGAACTGAACAGAAGATTATTTTTCCTGTTGAAGGTAAGCTTTTACACTAAGCGATCTATATTGGACATTATGGTGGATTCTTCAAAGTTCTATTTAATTAGAAATGGTTAAGTGTTATGCGGTGTGGCCAGAGCTAGCTATTCTGCACAATGCTCATTAAAGGCCGCCTACATAGTTCTGCTGAAAGGTTTTTGTAAGCCATAACTTTCGTTGCATATTTCTCCCTGGCAGACCTTGATTGATTTTAATATTTTAGAAAATATGGGAGTTTGTAAAAAATCTCCAATGAATGGTCATAACTTACTCTAATATACATAAGTACAATCTGAAAGAATCTCTCTACACGAATCTCTCTACACGAATCTCTCTACACGAATCTCTCTACGCGCATCGTTTTCTGAAGATCATGCTACTTTAACCAAACTTATTGCAAAAAAGCTCTGTCTGCATCAACTGAAAAAAGTATTGCAATAAGATAATCTTTCCTTTAAAAAAATGTTGTTTATTATTGTATATCATTGTTAGCTACTAAATGAATTAAGTAATTTAAGCTAAGCGTCCTGGGTAGTCAATGGTCATACATTTAAGGGTCGGCACTGGGAAATCGTTAATTAAAACGATTCCCTAGTGGACAGAAACTGCTAGGCCTCGTATAATCTAATTTTTGTATTTTTTTCGATATATGGCTCTACTGTTAATTTAAAGATTGTGTTAAAACGAAGTAATTTTTTTTAATTCTACGTTTTATATTAACTCCTGTCGTGAAAATTCAGGACATTCCTATAATCGCAAAATGAGCAATCCAGAAAAAAAATCACCGTTGAATAACCACATTTGTTTCTTATAATTAAGAAACGAATGTGGTTATTCAATACAAAAGTCACTCCTTTTCCCTTAAAAATGATTTATCTTTCTGGAGGTAATCTATAGGTTACTAATTAACTTTATAATTATATCTTTATAATAACCACAGGTCTAAAAAAGATGATGTAATAACCACATTCACTTATCTTAGCCGGTTAACTGTGCTGGGGCAGGAATCGGACTTTGGACCGAGCGTTGCACAGCATGCCAGCATGTTAGTGTGCTAAGGTCGTCAGTAATAGTTTTTGCAAAATTTGCTAAACATAAATTGTGAACTTTGATTTGATAGTTTTGATTATCTCACAAAAAGTAAAGCAGGTGAATACAGTCAAAGTCTAATCATCTAGTTCAATAAGTATTTTTAAGTGATATGTCAAGAATTTACACGGCTTTTGGCTGGATAATAACAGCCGCACGGGTCGATCGAAGGATAAGCTACACTTGCCGAGGTTGGTCCGTGGATGGGTGACCATACATTACGTATTGAGACCCCTCCGTGCCTCGGAAAGCACGTTAAGCCGTTGGTCCCGGCAGTAATTTGTAGATCTTTGACGGTCGTTACGGGTAGTCAGAAGCCTGAAAGTCTGACAACCAGTCTTACGAAGGGCGTATCGTACTATCCAATAACTGAGTTGTTGTCAGATAGGCGGTCGCTCCATGTAAAATACTGTTATTCAGCTGCATCTGGTTAGACTGGATGCTGACCTCAAGACCCCAACATACTCGTAGTTTGTAAAAGGCCAGGCAGATGATGATGTCAAGAATTTACGAAGAAAAAAGAATATTCAGTGAGATTTATAATAAGACACAAGACATCAAGACACAAAAACATATCATCACGCCTGTAATCCCCGAAGGTTATGCAGAGGTGTACCTATGGTACACCCACATTTCGCTAGTTATTGTTATTTATGTCTGGGTAATAAAAAATATTTTGTCTAAGCCGCTGATGATGGGGGCTTGACTAGCCTTTTCTCAACTACGTTGGGGTCAGCATTCAGTCTAACCGGATGCAGTTGAATACCAGTTTTTTACATGGATCGATTGCCTATCTGACCTCCACAACCCAGTTACTGGGTAATACGATATCCCTTTGGTAAGACAGGTTGTCAGACTGTCGGGCTTCTTACGACCTGTAACTAACGACTATCATTCGTGGATCTTTACTTAACGCGCTTTCCGAGGCATCGAGAGGTCTTGGTATGTAAATATGGTTACCCATCCACGGACCAACCGCGGCAAGCGCAGCTTAACCTGGTCAACCGACCCGTGCGGCTGTCTTTACTTAGCCACAACCCCCATAATCATAAAATAATATATTATAAAAAAAACGAGATCTTTTGTTTTTGATAATTTTTATAATATGTGTATTTATTTATTTATTTGGTTAGCCAACAATTGTTTACACAAGACTTACACTTATTTTAATTGTTTGCCTACATTATTAAGTGTAACAATTACTTATAGGCTAACACCACGTACACAATTTTTGGTTAAGCAATAAAAATAAAAATAAATTATTAACATTAACTTATAAATTAATTAAAAAAATATCAATTAACATTGTATCTATTGTTATATGCTATGTAAGCTTTGATATTAGGTATATGATATAGAAAGAAAGAAAGAATATAATCCAGCAAATAAGAAATGCAAAATGAACCGCTACTTACCAATTTATTTAACGGCAGTTTTCAAGTTGAAGAACCCCATAATTTAATGTGGTAACTAAAGGGGGTCTTCAACACGAAATGCTGTGTATTGAAAACTGTTTGCATGCCTTTTCACCTGTAAACGTGTAGACCTAATGTCTGCGTCAGCAAATGTTGTTAGCGAAAAATTTGGAGTCTTAGAAAGTCTTCCTTTTCTATGCACCACCTCTTCTGCATCCGAAACACCCACCATAGGGTCGGAAGGGTGTGCACCACTACACCTCTAAGGAAAACGTTTTTATCTGCATTGTTTAAATCTACAGCGTGGTTTCTCTCGACACTGTTGCGTATGCATTATGCAATTCTAATAATACATTTTCACGCACGAGTTATAAATAGAACAATTGTGTTGGTATGCTAATTATAATAATTAGGTAATCTGTTATGACGTACGCAAATGATTTAATATCAGCTGACACGTCACAAGCAGCAGCTCCGTTCGAACAACGTCATCTAGATATACCTATTCCACGCCTCCATTCATGATAAACCGATTCTAAATCATTATAATAATAGGTATTCATGAAATAAATATTTAATTTCAAATTAGTTACGAGATTGACTCACTTTTTATTTCTTAATTTTTAAAATACTAATTTATTTAACACCCAAAAAATGCCTTTTTGCACATCTATTGCAGTCTCTTTTTTTGGCTTGTAGCATAAGCAAGTTCAACAATCTTTCAATCCCACCCAAATGTAAATAAGCTTGGGATTAAGTTAACCATGTACACTTTCAGTGTACATCAAATATTTAGGTAATCATAATTTATGTACCGATAGTTTGTCAATGCAATTATTTAGTTAGGTACAATATTTCATTCATTCATTTCATTGCAACATTAATCATTGCAGCAAAATGTTTAAAGGAAAACTGTCATGGCCACCAGCCAGCCTATTTTGTAAAAATGTCTCCGTTGAAACTTATGTGAAGTGATGCTAGGGATTGACACTGACAGCTCACTTCACCTAAATGTTCACGGTGAAATTTTGACAGAAAAGATCGGCCGTTCAGGACTGATCCTAGTTGTCTATAGTAATTAATTATTTATTGTTCCTTTGTAGATCTACACAAAAAAGACACGTCGTTATAAGTAGGTATCTATCAACATGAATTATCAAAAATAATAAATATAGGTGGTTGATTATTATGCCTACACGGGAAACAAAAACATGAGAATACTTTATTATCTTCGAAGATAATGCTCGATCCTGACCCATATATCGGTGATACTTTACAAATATTTACTACTTTGTAGTAAAAGAGGTAGTTTGTTAGTATTTTGTGATTACCATTGTGTATTGAGACGCAGTTGTTCGTGTAACTACAGTGAAAATAAATTACAAATATTTAGTCTGATGAAGGCTGACTAACATTATCTACTCAGCTCTATATCATTGTGAACCATTACTTTTCAAAAATTTTAATTTTAATTTGGTAGGTAAGTTTTTAATCAAAGATATAAATATTTCTAGATAGACAGTCAAAGCTGTGAGCTTGTCGAAAAAAATGGAATCCAACTGTTCACCGCAATTTGCACGCACACTAGAAAAACACAACGCAAGCACAATGACTGGCGCGAGTGTACGGCCGCAAATTCGGAGGGCGTTTCATGCAGCGTGCAGCGGGGCGTTACATGGGCAATTACATTAATGCCCCGCTGCACGCTGTAGGAAACGCTGCTCCGGATTTGCGGCCTAAGACGTCAGCTGTCACGCACACCAGCATAACAAAGTTGGCCTGTTTGTTTTAGTTCGTTTGCAGCGAGACATTCTAGCTAAGATATATACAACATGTGCCGGAATTAACGCACAACCTCTTAAGGGGTAATTTTATCATTATGAACAACTTTTACTATCGGACCAAACCTGAAATCGAAAAAAAAATCTGCTGTTCCCTACATTTTGACGAGTTATGCGGAAAAAAATGTAGAGAACACATGATTTTTTTTTTAAATAAGTTTTTGTAGTGGGTTTGTGCCCGGTTGATGGCAATAGGATCGCCCCCTATTACATGGGATTTAAACCTAACAGGCGAAATGTGTACAATAGGTACACACCCCTGTCCAACCCTTTGGGATAACAGGCGTGATGTTATGTAATTTCTGTGCTAAACCCAGTTATACACCTTTCCTTTAAGGCTATATTATTATATAATAATGTATAACACAATACATAAATAGAATAATATCAAGTATTAGTCATCGTTAGTTAACTGTCCGTGTACTGTAACCTGAAGTACTAGTCGCAAGTGGCTCTTCCTACTGTCATGATAAGAGCTCTGGGAGAAAATAGACGAATGAATGATGATTCTAGGTTGCATCTAATAATTTACTTTACATAAATAGCAACTGTACATACAATGTCTACTTGTTGAAAGCAGGCCTGAATGAAACACACTAAGAGTTCAATTCTTCGTCATTAAAGTCTCTCTCAAGTATATGAGAAAAGCACTTGCCCTGTTAGAAATATTAACCAGTCAGCAAGGTCATAGAAACTTAAATCTATAGGTAGATACATTACAGATAAACGTTGCTTTTCGTGTCTGTGTGATTGTTGTTTTTCTAAACCGCGCAACGGATTTTGGTGCGACTTTCATATCATTTAGAGAATATATTACGGAAGGTTTGTGTGTTGAGTTGACTGCTCGCCGTTTATTTCAAAGTAAAAGCATTTAAAATATACGCTGCTAATTCCCAATTACAGATACTAACCCCCTTATTCCTAAACGTTGATTAAAGGTGTTTAAACGTCAAACAATCTATAGAAAACCAGTCGCTAAACATTACATAACTTTAAGCAACGTTTTTGAATAAGGGGGTACCTAAGTTACTATAATTTTAAATATTCAACGAAAAGCTCAGTATATTTCCACTAATTAAAACAAAATGTGACACGGAACTGAATTTTAATTAATTATATCTTAGTGGAGCGGGAGAGGTAATAAAAAACTGTTAGTTTAACCCCTGAACTGTAGTAATTAAACTAATTTAATTTGAGACATATCACGAGGCTTGTTAACGGAGACACTTGATAAGCCCTCACATGTAGAGGCCATTCATCGTATTATAATTAGAAGCTCTTTGTCTTGTGGACATAAGACGCCTAAAAACTCAAAAACTCAAACTCAAAGCATTTATTTCAATGAAACCAATTAGCCAGAACTATGAAGCTAGTTGCCCGTTCCAAAGCGTAGTATACCTATGGAGAAGAACGGGCAAGGAACTCCACGGACACTCATAATACTTTTTTTACTTCTTTACATTTGGGTTTCCTCTATCAAATAAAATAAGAACCACGTAAATCGATCAAAAAATATCGTAGCTAAGTTTTTCGTAGCGCTCGTAGACGGATTCTCGTAGCGGTCGTAGCAAAGCGCTACAACTACAAAAACAGATGTCCTGTAGTATTGTCACGATGTAGTTACATTGAATACACACACAATTTAATATAAAACCATCCATTACTTTTATATATTTTAAATGCGAAAGTAACTCTGTCTGTCTGTCTGTCTGTCTGTCTGTCTGTCTGTCTGTCTGTCTGCTACCTCTTCGCGCCAACACCACTGAACTTATTGTTATGATATTTGACAGAGAGGTAGCCTTTTTTTTGGTGGAAAATCATCAAATGACTTCTCCCGCTCTGGGCGGAGCGGGAGGGCGTGTCAGAGTTTTACTGACTAAAACCCTCCCGTGTTCCTTCAGTTGCCTGTGCCGGGGCCACGGTAACTCTTTCGAACATCCCACGACCCTAGCTGGCATCGCCCCAGCGGACCCCCACAATTAGTGCGGGGGTCCGCTGGGGTAGCCTGCGTGGGACCTGGAGGAGGCCATAGGTTACTTTTCATCCTGGATCGCAGAAGAAATCGCGGCCAACAGCTACTTCATAATATCCTAACATAATATTATAAATGCGAAAGCGAGTTTGTTGGTTTGTTACGCTTTCACGCTAAAACAGCTGAACGGATTTGGATGAAATTTGTCACATGGGTAGACCATGACCTGGTTAGGATATAGGATAGATTTTTGTCTCGGTATTACGTTTCCGTGGGGTGAATTCCGATACTCCACTCGGGTGAAATCGTGGCCAAAAGCTAGAAGTATACAATGACTTGTTTATAAACAAGTAGTGGTAGAGTTCTTTGATAAATGGCTCGTCCGGGGAAGTACCACGACCATAGTTACCTACCATATCTACTGCTACAGTAGTACTGCCGTGTTTCTACCGAAAAACTGCGAGATATTAAACAAGTGAACGATATCTACAATTTATTTGTCATAAACAAGAAATGCATGGGGGCCAACCACCACCTCTTAAAGCAGTATTATTGTAATGTTACTTCAGTGTGAGAAAGAGATGAAGCTATACAGGACGTCTAGCTCCATCTCTTTCCCACACTCAAGTAAGATTACAATAATACTGCTTTAAGAGGTGGTGGTCTAGCTTCTGTACCTATTCTGGTTATACAGGATGAAATTAAATTCATGGGTATCATCTTAAGGGGTCATTGTACTCATCATTATGAACAACT
This sequence comes from Fissipunctia ypsillon, assembly GCA_947568875.1. Taxonomy (NCBI): domain Eukaryota; kingdom Metazoa; phylum Arthropoda; class Insecta; order Lepidoptera; family Noctuidae; genus Fissipunctia; species Fissipunctia ypsillon. The sequence goes on from OX387667.1 coordinate 2,337,352, forward strand.
TTTTACTATGAGACCAAGCCTATTGTCGCGACAAGAAATCTGCTGTTCCTTACATTTATGTTCGCAGAACTCGTCAAAATACTTACGTGGCTTCTTTATTATTTACTAAATTCCTACTACAGTATAAAACTAATCTACACTCAATAATCGTAAAATATCCCGTTTTAACAATTACGAGTAAGCGCCTATTCTTAAAGTCGATGATCACGCGCCGCGCGGGTGTGACCAAGATAAACATGACCTCTTGAGAGTAACCGTTCGCTTATATACATACTCGTATATACTTACCTATAGTATGTAGATAGGAATTAGTTACAAGAACGACCGTAATTGAGAAAAATACTATATAATAATAAAAACATTGTGTTAAACCAGCGCTGGGGCTCTGTCTCGCATAGGGTCGCAGCATTATGCTGAGCGATGGCCGTTTTGTGTGGATGTGACGCATATTTTCCCCCAACTTGTTTCTTTTTTGTGTTTGTGTTCTTTTTTTGCGTCATGTTTACCACAAATTAACGTTTTTTCTTTCTTTCATTGTTTTCCTCTGATTGGGTATGTCAAAAATGACTGTTCCAAGTTGTTACGTTTCTTGAATCTTAATATCAGCCTATATTATTATAGCCGCTCCGAGAGGTTGCTTGTGTGCGTAAGTATGATTTAATATCAAGAATTATTAATAGCTAAAATAGCGGTTTGAAAGCTGCTCAATATGATTAGTTCAAACACCTTTTGGGGAAGCCCTGAAGAAGAAAAACAGTAGAAATAAAATGGAAGTTGCCGTATGCACAACGCCTGAGAACTTGAAGGACAGATTTTTTTCTTCCAGCATATACAATTACATTTATAACATTTAATTAACTTTATTTAATTATTACTCAATCAACTAATTATTACTTATTTAATTTCATAATAGTGACACTTATAAAAAATGACAAAATTTTGTATTGTTTTTATATTTAATATGGATCAAGGACCTGAAAAAAATGATTTTTAATTTAATAGGTACAATCGCGGACATTTGCGGTGAACCACTTTTCGACCTTATTACTAAGATGCTAAGGTTGAAAAATGGTGCAAACGTCCGCGATGGTACCTGCCATCAAATTCCCGTAGTTTACATAACATTTGAAAACTTCTGGGTGTTGCAATTATGTATAACATTAGTATGTAGAATCAACACATATTTTGCAATCAGCATGTGAACATTTATCTAGATACGATAAAAAGTTAACAACTGCGTATTTTCGAACTGTTTGTTTATTTGTTTAATTAAAGCGTTTTCGAGCCAATTATGCTAATTAAAGAGACAACTAGTATTTATTATACATAATTAGCACGATTATTAAATGCATGCTCGCTTTAAAATAATGTGCCTGGTATCTTTTCATAAAAATAGTAATAGCCAAATGATTTTAAACTGGTGATTGGACAAGTTTTTTTTAAATAATTAAAACACTGGTTTTAAAGTACACGACTCGCGGTTGCGGGTCATTTCAAAATATTTTTATTTTTTCTGAGTACTTCAAAAGATATCTGAGTTAAGTAGACTATTTATACATTACTCGCCAATTAATATTGTTTACCTCGTACAGAAAAAAGGCTTATTTATAACAATCGCATCTAAGTGAATACAGTAATTATCTTAATTAATTATATGAACATACTTTAATTATACTGCGTTTCTCAAATCGAGAACAATATTTACTAAGAATTTTTATCTTGCAACGAAAATTCTGTGTTTTGTCAACAAGGAAGTTTAAAGATCATTCAGTTTGAGTTACTCGTGATACTTACCTCGTATTAAATATTGTACCTACCGTAGGTACAATATTTCTTACAATTTTGACCAATTTAGCTCCATATCGTCACAAAAGTTATAATAATACACTTCGGTCGTAGCCACCACACACTTCAAGGTACCTGTACCTATTTTTGTATACAAGATGTGACATAAATAACGCACAACCTCTTAAGGGGTAATTGTACTCATCATTATGAAAAACTTTTACTATGGAACCAAACCTGAAATCGCGAAAAAAAATCTGCTGTTCCCTACATTTTGACGAGTTATGCGAACATAATGTAGGGAGCAGCTGATTTTTTTTCGCTAATTCAGGTTTGGTCCCATAGTAAAAGTTGTTCATAATGATGAGTTCAATGACCCCTTAAGAGGTTATGCGTGAATTATGTTACACCTTGTATATATTTTGATGGAACCCAGTACATCTGAATTGTCTTTTTAGGAAACAAAGTTCTAGTGCTTTCAGTCTATAGGTGATGACCTAATGAATGAGACTAAAGACTAAATTAATAAGCTAGCTAGTTGATCATCATCATCTTCCTGCCCTTGTCCCATGTATTAACATGGGGTCGGCGCAACACGTTTTCGATCATACATACATAATTGGAAGATATATGCTGGTAAGACTTGTTTGAAGGAGAAATTCCTATCTAATGTATAATGGGGTACATGATTACACACTTTATATGAATCATGGATACTACATGCAAAGCATGCACCTGATATTATTACAACAACGGATACTTACGTAACCAGAGAGTGTACCTATAATCAACTTAATTAAGGGATTCCGTTTCCAATTGAACTAAACCTGAACTAGCCAGCTCCCAGAGCCGAGTCATAGTCTATACTCTTTTGCAGTATGTAATTACTAAGTAGTCAGACGTTGGTACTGTAGCTTGTCAAATTATAGACGCGCTTCGCTTCGAGCCGTGACTGTTGGCGTAGCTAACTTTGAATAAAACGTAACACTACGGGAAGGAAATCCATAAATGAAGAGAAAAACATGATCAATTTATTAAGTACCCAAGATCTTAGAAGAATAATTAATATGACTAAAAGAACAAAATATAAATCGATAATGTGTGTTTGTTTATGGGTTTCCCCCAGGATAGTTAAGTATATGCTGTATATCCCACAGCACACACAACAATCCCAGCAATCCCTAAATTTTACTACAGAAACAAAACAGTAAATCTAGAGATCAAACCGTTCTTTATTATTTTATACAATAGTACTTACACAAACAGGTACTTGTCTTTGACCTGTCTACATCTCTATGACTCTTCTCCGCATACCTAATGATGTAAGTAGAGAACTCTCCTGCGCCTGCGTAAAGATGATATTAATCGTACACACTACAATAGGGTCACCGTTATCTACACCTTACCGGATGCGGACAATATCAAAGATACATTGTAATATCTCACTATGTGTGGACTTTGGAATTCTGGATGAAAGTGATGATAAATAATTTCTGAATCATCATTGTTTTCATCCTTATTATAAGGAGGATCTAAATGCTGATTAATGTCCAACTTTTCCCTTACCTTATGGCTTGGCTTACTGGCATCTATTTTATTCTCTTATATTTAGATAGTAATTTGTAGACTAATAAGTAACCATTAGACTTTCGTTACCAAATTAGATACTGCGGGGGCTTATTGAAGAAATAAATTTTGGTATTTTTCTATACCTACCTGTGTTCATTCAAATCAAATCAAATCATTTATTTCTTTGCAAACACGGGTATAGTACATAGCTGTTTTTTATAATAAGGTTCTCCATATTTTACCGTCACATGGGCATGCAAAGGTTTACAATACCAAATAAAAAATGAATAATAAATGTCAGATCATTGGAAACTATACTAAAATACAAAAAAAATGTCAGCGTGGTTCATACAATAACACTTTAACGTGCTGACTGTTATTGTACCCAACTATAACAATAGGGTATAATAATATTATGTCAATCGAGAGCGACAATAAATCGTGCTCTTCAAAGAAAATGCAAACATTGAGACCAATGTCTGTAGATACTGGATCATTTGTATAATGACTGACTAATATTTACTCTAACAATCTCCAAATGTTTACATTATCTCACCAACTTCGATACTTCCACAAATCTTTTGATTATTCAGCTGTTTTCAGTCACGTGTATCTTATCAACATAATCAAACTTCGGGCAAAGCTAATGACTGTATTAATCACACAAATGTGATCAATTATCATAATTATAAATAATTAATAAACATTTATTTCGGAATTTCCGTCCATAGGTACAAAACTCTCAAAATACACAACACGAAAATACAACACATAAAAAGATACAAACAATAAGATACCAGTGACAACATAGAAGAAGCAACACATTAGACGAGTAGGAAATGTCCACTGCTCACAGGGCAGTGTGCAGGCGCATCCAGTGGCGCAGCGGTGGAGAGTCCCAGCTGTCCGCGAACACGCCGAAGAAGCTGTTGCTGCTATTATACCTACAGCTAGTTGAATCCAAAATGATTCAACAATATTTTTCTTATGAATAATAAAAAAGTGGCGTGGGTAAAACGATTAAATACCTACACATGTTCATTTGTTATCGGTTGGAATGCCCCAAGGGTCGCTCCTTGGTCCAATTAACACAGGTCATACAGACCGTGTACTTTATGTACATACCTATATCGTGTGTTGTGAGATAATTATTTACTTTAAATTTGAACGACAGGTAATTTAAGTTTTGGTTTACTTACAATGAATTTTTAATTTTTTGTGGTGTAGTGTTTTGACCTCAAAGGGACACGGATGTTATTGTTGATAAAACTGTTGTACTTTGTCCCCATTCTCAAATCAAATTTTTTATTAGTTTAATCTATTTATACCCATAAAAACAAATAAAAAGTTAAAATCCTGTTACTAAGATTAGGTAGGTATTCATAAGTTTCCTGCTGATTTTTCTTCTAATGCCAAATTTTAACTGAAATCTCACGTTTCAGTCTAACGATAATGTAATTTTAAAACTTTAATGCAGTCACGAGAAACAAGTATAAGAATAAACCAATATTATTATCATATTTAAAGTGATTACATAATGCTATTAATTGTAATGAGAACCTACATAATTGGTTGTTAATATTTTAAATTGAACATTCAGATACGGACGTAATTACTCTCTAATCTACTCCACGTGTAATTGAAATAGTTAAATAACATCAGGTGCAGATATTAGCTAATTGATTTTCCGCTAATTATCCATCAGATTCAACTTTCTATTAAATTAATTAAATCTCCATTATGTTTATACGCAAATCTTATTGTAACTAAATAATTACCTGATTTACGTATTTTAGCATGAATATCTCAAACAAATTAGGGTCTTTGCTTTTTCGGTATTATTTACCTATTCTATAAGTATCTTATGCTTCACATATATGTTGTATTAACTTTCCATGGTCTTCACAATTATTGTTGGCATCACCTTTAACACATATCCCTTCTTCCTTCTCGTAAACACATACTCCTTCTTCCTCTATCGTGACGATATTGATATACTTCAGCCTTATGTTCTCTACAATATTAGTCTAAATTAGTCCTCTCTTCTTTCCAGGTGAATGCCTAACGTCAGGCAGATATCCGTTTAAGTGCCTGCAGTTTGAGCTACCACCAGATGTGGAGCCTGAAGAAGTTAATGTGGTCGAGTTATGGTTCTATAAGGTATGTACCAACAGTGTTTATCTCTAAAACAATAACCTCGACTATATTGTTCTTAAGCCCTATGCCTGTTTGCACTTGCACTTACCACTCGTCCAAATAGGCACTTTACATTAACATACATACATACATAAACTCACGCCTTCTTCCCATGGGGGTAGGCAGAAACTACAGAACGCCACCTGCTACGATCCTTACATATTCCTTTTGCCTCGTTTACTTTACATTAAATAAGTCCAAAAAAACTAAGAGAATTTGTATATGAAAGTATCTGCCAGATAAGTTAATTGGGAATTACCCAGAGATGCTGTCACCGACCCTGAGGCTGAAATTCCCAAACTTAACTATGAAGCTGAGTTCAAGCTAATCAGAAATCTCTTAAAAGATTCTGTGAATTTCAAGTCAAGAGAAATCTAAATTTTATTGGTCTGTCGAAAAAACAGACATCAGCGAATATTGCTTTGTATCTGCATCTATACTCCGTCGGTTTAGGTAGTTAACTAAATGTAAACAATCTTGGCATGTCTTTTTATCTAAAAGTTGTCTATAAATTGTATATAAAAATCTTTGCGACTAGGTATTTACTAAATCGATGTTAGCTAATAAACTAAATTTAAATAATCTTTGTGTATATTATATACGACCACTTTAATATAAAAAGACATACCAAGATTGTTTACCTTTAGTTAACTACCTAAACCGATAGACCATAGTTTAATTACAAACCACGTTGAAAACGCCATTCTCTTGTATACATCTATACAAATAAATAAAATTGAAGTGTCTATATCAAAATAACAGCTTTTTACTAAATACTTATGAAAGTATTTACGATACTTATAACAAAAGAAAACTATTAAAAAAAATTTTGTCTGTCTGTCTGTTTATTCCGGCTAATCGCCGAAACGGCTGGACCGATTTTGACAAACCTTTCACTGGCAGATAGCTGATGTTATAAGGAGTAACTTAGATAATACTTTATTTTAGAAAAGTAATTAGGGTTCCGCGCAAAAAAATTAAAACTCATGAAATTGAAAAATCAATTCCTACCTTATTAAACCGATGTCTAACCAATCGGCTTCATTTTCCAGGAAAGCGACCCATTAGACGAATACAATCAAACGTTCGTGATATCAGAAGCGGCTCACTGGGACAGCCAGCAACAATTCAAGAAGACGAAACCTATTGCCATCAAAGAGACGAACATAAGCGAGGGCTGGGTGCGGGTTGAGCTCGCCTGGGCTGTTCGAGTGTGGCTGGAGGGCAGGGAGAGGCTGCACACGCTGCACGTGGCGTGTAGGACTTGTCAGGTAAGGACCTCGTCTTGTTTCTTTAGATGTGTCTTGATTATAAAGAAAGTTGACAATTTCTAAACTGATAGATGTCTATTAAATTAGCGATTTTTCTTTCTGTTGCCATGTGTTAGGATGTTCATCTTTTAAACTCGGATGATAAGTACTACTCTTTAAGTCATTAGAATAGCGTTTAAAAAAAGTGCAATATGAAACTCGTTAGTACTTGACTGCTGGAAAATGTTTTAGTTCAGTATTTTTAAAACACTGGGACAAGCTAGTGAATGTACAACATCCCGTCGTAAATATGGGACATCGAGTTCAACCTTGGAGACCATTGTCTCTGTCATTTCTACCTGTGTATCGGTCTCTTTTTCAAGTTTCATGTGTCAAGAGGGCCTAGACAAATGGCATTCGCTTCCGAGCGATTCTTTTTCTCCAATCGCTCAAAAGTCAAAATATACGAAATGTCACGTGATCACATGTCAACGAATAGGATAGCGTTGAAGCGATAGCGATTGTAGAAATGGAATCGCTCCGAAGCGAATGCCATTTGTCTAGGCCCTCAGGTTCTTTAGATAGGTATAGCTTAAAAATACAAACAAAACTAACGTCAACTCTTCTCCTCCCAGCTGCGCCGCGCGCCTCTCTCCTTCCACGAAAAACACCGCCCGTTTCTGGTCCTCTACACTAAGTATGCTGGCAAGCGCCGCAGGGGCAGAGCTCTAGAATGCGGAGCCACCACCAGCGAGTGCTGCAGAGAGCCCCTGTACGTCAGCTTCAAAGAGCTTGGCTGGGACGACTGGATCATCAGGCCTGCGGGCTATCATGCCTACTTCTGCAAGGGTTCTTGCGCGCCCATATCTGCGTTAACGAATACGGATAGTTATCATCATAATTTTATTAGGGTGAGTTTTACTTTTTTTTATTCGGTAGTATTATGAATGAATGAAATGAAGGAATGAAAACGTTTATTTGTTGAACGCAGGTACATACATTTGGTCTTCAGTAACTATTCAGTTGACTCTCTATGTAGGTAATGTATGTGTCTTTGTGTATGTGTGTGTATTTTGTAAGTGTAATGGAAGGATGTTGTGATTGAAAGAGCCAAAGTCGTTTGAAACAATGATAACTGCGATCGGAACGTAGCTACATTAGCAACATATAAAAATGCTTTATTTTGATGCTCTTCATAATAAGTTTTTATTTGAAAGATTGTGACAAAACAATTGCCAGTAGGTAAGTCTACTCTCTACTTAGAGTATATAACATAGTGTTTTATTCTATATGTAGAGAGAATAAGATCAAAATACACCCTAAATAGGTGCATTTTAGTTTGTACCTATACTTCTTTTTTGTCTTTTATCGATTGGTTTCTAACAATATTCCTTATTCTTTACAGAAATACTTCTACACGGTATCAGAACGAAAGGCAGAGTTCAAGCCTTGCTGTGCTCCGACTACGTTCAGCTCTCTACAGCTGCTGTACATGGACTCCACGAATACGGTGACACAGAAGACTCTACCTAATATGGTGGTAGAGTCTTGTGGGTGTATGTGAGATTTAAAACACTAGCTAGACATCTAGCTTGTGAAAGGACTAAAATATAGTATGAAATCAACATGGTGGGACTTAATACACATAGTGGTATATGAATCATCTTGTTGGAAGTTACAAGTGAAATGTATCTATTGTGTATTATGGTTTTGCTGTTTTTGGTTAAAGATTTGATTATGGTAAGCACTGTTTTCTTCGGGATTAAAGCAAAAAACTTGGCTGCTGGCTCATCCAAGGTAAATGGAACTTCAGTCACATAAAAGTTTCGAACGAAAGTAGCGCAATTTGTATAGAGGCGGTTATTTTTTCCAAGACGAATCGTTGGATGCGCTAGGACCTATACTTGGCCCAGTTTTTCTCGGTTGTGCTGTTAGAAAGACAAGAATTAGTGTTTATGATTTTTATATGACTGTAATTATTTGTGTGTGTGTGCGAGTAGAATAAGACGAGCATTTTTGTGTATTGTGTTCTTTATAAGCAAAATGTGATATTGTATAAATGTTAGTAATTGAAGGAGATGGTGACAAAAGGAGGACAAATAGTATTAAAAGAATATGGTCTTTATATTGAGGTAGATAACTCAAAAAATACTGGTTTATGAAATTGTACTTTGCCAAGTGATTACAAATAACGAGATTACACCTAATGGTCAAATAACTTATTTTTTGTACACTTGTATTTTCTGCCTCGTTGGTCTACAGGTCCAAGCGTTAATGCTGACCATGAGGTCCAGGGTTCAATTCTCGGGTCGGGCAATGTGTTATTGTTCCATCTGAAATTTCTCAGTAGCAGTCCGGAGTCTGGTTTTGTGCCCGGTTGATGGCAATAGGCTCGGCCCCTATTACATGGGACTTTAACAGAACTCGCGAAATGTGGATGTACCATAGGTACACCCGTGTCTAACCTTTCATTGAATACAGGCGTGATGTTATGTCTTGTGATTTCTAACCAGTATATATAAAGCCCTGTCAGTCTTATCAATTCATTTAAAATTACCATTTACGCGTCTTATAAATTAAATGGTTCCGCTTTTCTAACACTGCCTTCTTCAGTTACGAGTTTTAGTAATTAACGTTGTGATTGTAAGATTAATTTAATGTTAACCAGTGCATTTATTTTATTTATAATTTTAATGTGACATGACATGCCATGGCTATCTTGTGTATTTGAATTTTAATATACTTACTTGCCATTTCTGCGATAACTTGCGAACAGTCAGTCGATTCTGTGTGAAAAGTATGTGAAAAAAAGACTTGACAGCTTGCACACAATATAACTTTGAGATTAATGTTCATTTTAACCAAGTTTATAAAAATATAAACTGCACGTTATCTGTCGTTGCACTAACCGATTTTGAACACTCGTGGTTGCTAGAAGACTTACGATGACGCACTTCTATAATTAAAATTCAGAGTCTGTAAAAAGTTCTGTATTTTGCTCTTCATTAAAAATATATTGATCTTCGTATTATTATAAAATGAGATGATTTACGTTAATTTTAATGTAAATAATAAGTATGATAAATTATCAAACTTTTATTGTAATTAGTTAGGTTAAGGATATATTTCTGTAAAGATATTGTTCCTATAGTTTAAATTAGCAAATTCAATATTAGGCCAAAAATACAAATTTTCACAGAAAATACTTTTTTTATGTAAATATGAAATTCAACTTACTAATAGTTTAATATTAAGGCAGCTAGAAAATTAATGTTGTTTTTTTTACGTTGCAATAAAATATTAGTAATATTGGCCTAAAATATCAAGAAAATAATATCATTTAACTTATGAAGTGTTCCCAAATACTTTAACCATTTCTTTAAACTAAACGCACTGTATCAATGTGTAAAAAGGTGTTTTATAAAAATGTACTTAAATATTGTCGTGTCCTAGTTATTCATTGATTTCATCACAACGGTGTCTAAGTATTATAGTTTAAGACCAATTTAAAGAAAAAATATTGAAATATTAAATAAGTTTTCTTTTTAATCTGTCGTTTGATTCTAATCTTCGGACCTATATTTTTACTGGCTTGAGTTGGTGTAAGTACAGCCCGGCCATCGAGAGAATCTGTTCTTGACACCTGTCAGTTTCATACTAACGAATATGTGTATTGCGAATTTGATCCTTATTACAACTAGAAATTGTCCAATTGACCGCTGTCAGGAACGCATTCTCTCGACGGCCGGACCGTAGCACAAAATGAACCAAACTTCAAATATTGCTATCCTTTTTTACACATAAAACCACAGAACAGATAAACCAGAGAGATGGAAGAAAATCAGAGCTGTCAAATTAGACTGAATATATCTAAGACAGACTTAAGACAGAGTATGAACAATAGACAAGTAACTAAATAATTTAATGCAAGCTTATCACATTTGTTAGATCCAGTAGTAAGAGTAAACGAGATAGAAATATGTTTTATATATTGTTCAGTCGGTAGCAGTGTCGTAGCGCGTAATAGCTCTTTGTACGAAAACACGATCAATACTGATTACAACGATCAATGTCAATAATGAGACTATGAGGCGTCGTCTTAATACAACGCGACTACGCGATCATCGTAAGTTCGCGCGAATTTTAGTCGTACGAATCCGCGATCAAACATGTTTGATCGCGGATTCGTATGTCGAATAGGTGTCCTAATTGGTATTCACGCGATTAAAATGATTGTAATCTATTCGCGAGAACTAAGTTCGTACGAACGCGCGATCAAACATATTGATGTCAAATAGGTATCCTAGTTGAATTCGCACGATAATCGCGTCGTCGGGGAGCGAAGTCGGGCAGAACCCGACCTGTTGCGTCGTCAATTCTCGCGATGATAGCGTATTCGCGTGCTATTAGGACACCCAGTTTTTGTTATCGCGCGACCACGCGATGGTCGCATCGCTTACTCGCGCGATGATCGCGTAGTCGCGTTGTATTAGGACGAAGCCTAAGAGTGCTGTAACAAGTGTTTTGCTTTAGGTATTAGGTAAATACTGAAGGATTTACCTAATATTATTATGTAGTATTAGGTAAATAACTCACTACACAATCACACGAGAGTGTGTCACACTACTACAACTTATTTTAGGCACCCTATGGGCTATTTTTGTCTGCCCATTGGACGATAGAACCTCGCTTTACCGACTCAGCATTATAAATTGCGTCGTAATTATTTATTACTATATCTCTTTGGTCGTAAAGTCAATACTGCAGAATGACATTTAGCTATAGAGGCATGAGGAACAGGGTGTAAAATTCACTCATCCTCCATAGAAAAGGGAGGATCCTCCGACCAGACGGGTGTTGTGTCTGGTGGGCTACTGCCCGACGGTTGATGTCGGGATGTTGTATATATGCTAGTCGCGCGGTAGACTCTGATTGCGCGATGCAGGATTTTGCGTGACGTCAGTGTGACGCGTTCCATTGTGGCGATCTCGTAGATATGCCGCCACACAGCCAAATACTGACAGACTGACAAGAAATAATATATTTCATGAAATGGCTAGACCATTAAAAAGGTTTTATGTTATGTCAACTCGACATTGCATTGGTCAAAGGTGTGTGCTATTTTGATATTTGTTAACAAGTAATTAAATGTAGTTGTCTATGCAATAGTCTGCTCAGTGTAGTAACTTCAAAAGGTACTGACTTGACAAAGGAAAGAATTTCAAAACTGTCGAAGATGTAAAAGTCTTGACTGTACACAAACATCTAAATAAAACAAAATGTTTAGAGTTAACGACACGGAACACGTTTAATAATTACAATAGCAACAGATCACAATAGAAATGCATCTTCAAACTATAGCCCATCAAACAGGTACGGGCTATAAACAATAGCCCATCGAACAGGTACGGGCTATAAACAATAGCACATCGAACAGGCGCAAACTTTAAGTCATCGAACGGACATGGTCGATAGCCGTAGCCCATCGAACGGACATGGTCGATAGCCGTAGCCCATCGAACGGACATGGTCGATAGCCGTAGCCCATCGAACGGACATGGTCGATAGCCGTAGCCCATCGAACGGACATGGTCGATAGCCGTAGCCCATCGAACGGACATGGTCGATAGCCGTAGCCCATCGAACGGACATGGTCGATAGCCGTAGCCCATCGAACGGACATGGTCGATAGCCGATAGCCTAACGAACGGGCTTGGTCTATAAATTATTTCTTAAATCTAACATTCGTGCAAGTCATCACTTCACTTTTTAAAATATTTTTATAACAGATTCTGTTCGGGTGGAGTCATTCTGGTTGATTTTGGGAGTGAAATTGACGATCTAATAGCAGGATAATCGATCTAAATAGTAAAATTTGACCACTGCAACATCAGTCAGTTAAAATCGATTTCAGTAAAATGTGTAAGTATGTTGAAATAAGGAACTTTCGCTAGATATTCGTTTTTTTCTGAGATCACAATTTACTTCACCCGAAGAGAAATAAAACATAAATTAAATAAAGAGGGTGACCAGACAACACTCGATTTCTTGTATATTATTAAATAATAATAAAAATCACAGAATTTGAGGATACAAGCAAAGTTATGGAGCTACTGCTAGTTTGCAACTGCTAGCGATTGCCTTTGTATGATAGTACACTAAGCATAGTGCTGTCTTTTGTGAGAAAAGTTAGAAAAAAAGCATTGAAAAGTAGAAATACATTGTCCATTTAATTGTATTTCCAGCCCCACGGGTCGATCGAAGGGTTAAGCTGCGCTTGCTGCGGTCGGTTCCTTGATAAGTGACCATCCATTACATATCGAGACCCCTCCGTGCCTCGCAAAGCACGATGAGCCGTTGGTCCCGACTGTCATTCGTAGATCTTTGACAACCAGTCGTACCAAGGGTTATCGTGTTACCCATTAACTGGGTTGCGGAGGTCAGATAAGCAGTCGCTCCATGTAAAATACTGGTATTCAGCTGCATCCGGTTAGACTGGAAATTGACCCCAACAGAGTTGGGGAAAGGCTAGGCAGATTTTTTATTATGTTAGGCACAATTTGGATAACTACAAGTTTATGCGAATTTGTTATACCCATCAGATTCGTTAGATCGTATCAAACTGGCAGATTGACTTCAAGTTAGAGCGATGTGATGGTATTTCAAGCTGAAAGATGGGCTCTGTATGTAGTCAAACTTACGTATATTATCAAATATAAATTAAATCATCGTCAACGTATTTTAAAGCAATCGGCAGCAGTCGCAAGTTCTACATAATGTCTCTCTTTGCAAACAGTATTATTTTTTAATTTTGTATATTTATTTTATAAATTTCATAGGACGGATGTACACGATAATATGTTTGTTACAACCATTTTTTCATTATTTGCATATCAAAATTACGAGAAACATTTTTATTTGGGAAACTAAAAATAGACATTCACTGTATTAAGAAAAATGATTTAGAAAAGTTTTATGTTAAAAATATGTAACTTGTATTTAACATCGATATAATTAAATTGCTTAATCGATCTGTATTTCACATGTAGTATTCAGCAACTGATTCGATTAGTCATGGTTATGACATAATTTAAACAATCATTATTTATATAACTATAATGTAAATTCTATGCAATAACAGTGAACGCCCATATAATATTTTTACTGTATCATTTAGCCAATCGGTTTATGGCACGTTTTACTATTTCAATTTATAAATGGCACTAACAGACTGGGTTTATATTTGATGATTATAAACTATATTAGCTTTCATATCTAAAATCGCATCTAGTTAAGAATTAACCTTATTTTAAATAATAATTCCCACTAGGGATGCAACGATTTTATGATCTACACCCAAAAATATGGTAGACTTCGCATGCTTTTTTGCCCATAGATGTTTTCAATTTTGACGGGTCTCAGATCAGTCGCAACACCTTAACACATTAACCACCGCCACAAGTTTTGTACGTAACACACGGATGTCGCATACATTTTCTATGGACTCGCTTGGCGGGTTGCATCTAACGAACATTTTTAGAGAACTCGCGAGTCGAGTCACTGGCATTAAATGTGTTAGGGATACCTCGGACTTAAGGCACCTTTTACCTTTGGCGATACTGCGATCACCAATCCACTTTTTAGACATGCTGATAAAAGCATGCCTATAAAAAAGTTAATATTTAAGCGTTCTATATATGAAGGCATGTGCTTAGCAGTGGACATTATACAGAAGGTACATTATTTTCATCAAATACAAACCCAGTTTCCAAAATGTTTTGCTGGACATAAATGTATAAGACTCCTAGCAGATAAAGATACACACATAAACACACAACAACAACATAGATACATTACAATAATTAATAATTATAGCTTACTAACTAAGAAACAACACTTTTGGAATGAAAGACGATCACAAGCCTTGGGATAATTTGATTTGGTCTAATGTACAGGCGTTGCATTGAAAATATAGTAAAGCTGTTCAAAGGGTGAACAGTTGTCAAAACAATATCGAAAATATTTTCATTGGCAACACATAATGTTGCGTTATAGATAAAAAGTTTTTTTTTTCCCACTTTTTCACGTTTCCCGACCTTCAGAGAGGTCAAGATGTGTAAAAGATTCTTTTCATACACAGTATTTCCAAAATAATAGAGAAGATATAATTAAAAGTGCAACGGATTGTACATAAAAGTATCGAAAATCTAAGGCAGTAACTTCAAGCAATGTACTTAGAGTATTATTGCCCTGCTGGAACGCGTGCCAAGCAATATGCGTGCATTTGTGCAATTTTCCCGATCAACGCAACTTCACTAAGAAAAATAACGTTAATTGGCAGTATTCCCGTTTAAAATATCATTCAAATAAATTACACACTATAAATAAATATCGCTCGTTCAAGAAAAAAATTGCTCGGTTGCACGCATAGTCGGGACACGCAAGAAAAAAATATCAAATCACTCTCATAATCGTACACTACTAATCTCTTTTCGGAAGCACCATATACATCAAAAATATCTATCAAAAATACACCTACTTACTTACAACAACAAAAAAAAAGTTATGTAATTGTGACGATTTCTGTTATTTTACGTGATAATGTAAAATAATCGTTTCGATATGTCTTCGCATGACAAGTCTTAAATTATGCATAGTGAGAAATTTTCTCTATTAATTTATTCTTTTAGCTTGAGATATATTCCCAGTAATGGGAAGAACTTGAACTGGGAATATTCCCATCCGAATTTTCTAATCTTTGGTCGAGCAATTTTTTTTAATCACATCAATTTTGACTTTCAGTCCATCACAGATGTTTCTAAGCCACAAAATATTAATTGTGTTACAAAAATCACGATATTAAGGAACTTGATACACGAAATAAGCTAAAAATAAATAAACCTTTTACATTCCCGGGCGCAAAAATGACACATCGAGCTTTAAAAAGAGTACTTATCACTACTACGTCTAGTTACAGTCACATAGGTATGGGGCTCGTGGCTAAGTATAACAGTCGCACGGGTCGATCAGGTTAAGCTGCGCTTGCCGCGGTCGATCCGTAGATGGGTGACCATCTTTATCTTATTATTTTATCTTCGGAAGGCACGTTAAGCTGTTGGTCCCGGCTGTCATTCTTGAATCTTTGACAGTCGTTACGGGTCGTCAGAAACCCGAAAGTGCGACAACCAAAAAGAACCAAGACGTTGGCAAGAAACAAGGAGTATAGTGTTATCCAGTAACTGGGTTGTAGAGGTCAGATAGGCAGTCACGCAATTCAGCTGCATCCAGTTAGACTGGAAGCCGACCCCAACATAGTTGGGAAAAGGCAGACATGTGATGAGAGGACTAACTCTTCCTTACACGTACTAGTTACTGTCACATAGGTATGAGTGACAGAGATAACACAGGTTACAAAACCGAACTCTTTCTAACACTAGAAATGCCATATTTACAGCCACTTTTTATAATATTCCATGGCTTAAAATTGAACCTCAACACTTCAAACATTTGCTACTAAAAACTACAATACTTACCAAGAAAGTTCTTCAAGAACTTTTGAATGGGAATTTTCCCATTTCAAGTTCTTTCGTTAGGAAGATTTCCCAATCATAGACCACGGGGTCGGTAATAACCGTTTAGCCTTAGTAGTGGCTTTTAATAGTATTTGCTGTCATTATAGCTATGTAGGAAACTTTAAGAAAGTTCTAGTCAAGGTTTCATTCAACAGAGGTGTTTTTTTTATAACTTGTTTAAACTTCTTTATTTCGAACGCATAGTGACTATCTAATGATTAAAGTTTCTTACAACAAGTAAACTACACGGAAATTAACTCCTTATTCATAAAACACACATACATAGATGTCTCTCATCTCTTTCTTTTCATATTTTACATTTTTCAATAACATTTTATGAAGAAGGAGAACAGCCTGATTGCTTTAGGAAACGTTGAAATGACTCAACTTGCCTATGAATCAACAATTTTACGCGATGGACTAAAAATAATCGTTTAAGGATTTTTTTTGTAAAGACTTTTTTTAGCAGTCTATGGTTAAAATTGAGTAAAATCTGTAGGCACTATTGTAGAACTTACAATTCAACTTTCACATAAATTATCAATCGACACGGTCCTTTCACAGAGGTTATTTGACCTCTGACAGCAGCAAACCAACAACAACCTTATTTTAACGAGAATAAAGTTCACTGTGATTTTGACAGTGATGACAAAATCTGTGGTAAAATTACTGTGAAAGAACTAAATTGAAGTTCAAATAAATTTGACATTTTGCGACGACGTAAAGTTGAGTTGAGAATTCGACCGTTAATATTTGTACAACTACTACATTTTTTACTTAACCTTTTTCGTACTTCCTTCAGTTACAATAAAACCTCTTTTCAAGTACTTCCTTGAACAGTCTACTTTTCACCGTGTTGTTCAATGGTCTCCAACAGCGGTGGTGAGTTTAGCAGTTTCGCTATCTGAAGGTGGTGCAGGTTGTGTCGCGGTCACCTTGATGAGGTTCGGTACTGGTGTGGAGGGCGGCTCGGGTCGGTTGGCCAGGGTCAAGGCTCCGGAATTCACGTCTTCTATGGCTTTGCGGAGCTGTGGAGGACAATTAATATTGTTAGTTTATTTTTGATTTTTTTTTTTCAAGTTCCGCCTTTAAGGAATAGCTCCTAGATCGTGGGTGCGTTTATAGACAGAAATCGTATAACCATTAATACCAAAATATATAACGACTATCTGATTGATCATAAAAATCGTGCTTGCGGGAATCGAACCGCGAACTTTAGTTGCGCAAAAGCCAATCGTACAACCACTTGACTATACGCGTAGTCATGTTGCTCGTCCGTCTTGAAGAAAAGTGAAATCTTTACGCGCCGTAAATTCGTATTTCTATTTTTGTAGTTTACTTCCTTTTCTTGAAAGATGAGATTGGTTTTGTTCGTCGAGTCATTGAGCTCTTTAAGTTCTGAGTTGAGTTGCAAGATTTCTGACAAATGCATCCACTGACTGGTCAGGTCCACTCAATCTGTGTCGTTCTTTTCTCAACAGACCATTTCAGACACCAATCAACATGGTCTTCACACGAGCTGACCAAAATTATGTCTGGACTTTAAAAGAGACTGTGACCTCTGAGCTTATTTCGGCCTTCTCAGAGTAGACAGAGAGGAAACCTCATCTAGTTTTTAAAACACGATTGATGTGTAAAAGTGTTTGTACAAACCTATTTACAGAAATAAAATCATTTATCATTAAAAAAAAAATGAAAGCAATGGCTCCAGAGATGAATCGTATTTCACATACTCAAACAAGACGCCATCATCGACTCTATTTTAATAAAACACTTTTTTAAACATTTTATTTTTGTGTAAACTTACCTCTTTGAGTGACACGACTCCTATGAGCCTTCCTATAGCAGTCACGTACGCTCTGCTTACTCCTAGCGTCGAAAACAGCGAGTGGACCTGCAGATAAAATATATTTGATATATTCACTAATATCAGAAAAATCAGGATTTTATAGTTCTACAAAAGTGTTGGGGAGTAAGTATTGTTTTGATAAAAATTGCCGTAGCGTTGGTGACTGTTGTGTTTAGAAGAAAACACGCCCGCGTTGATAAAATCTTAGACCATGGCATGCTAAGACTAAATCCAGAGGTTTAACCCTTTATAGGGCAGAAACAAAATGTGTACAGCGCCTGTAACCACCCGGCTTGTCAACTACAAATTTCGTTTCTGCCTTATAAAGGTTAATATCATCATCATCACCTGCCTGCCTTTTCCCAACTATGTTGGGGTCGGCTTCCAGTCTAACCGGATGCAGCTGAATACCAGTATTTTACATAGAGCGACTGCCTGTCTGACCTCCTTTAATAATTTTTCTGTAAAACATAGTTTTAAAAACAACCTGTCTGACAACCCCAACCAAGTTAGTGAAGGATTAGAATAATGCTGAATTTGTGTTACCTTGAGTAACGAGGTCCTCTCGACCAGCTGGAAGGGCGCTGGATCAATGTGGCAGATGTACAGGTTCTCATCTTCATATTCTGGGTCGTCCGGATGCTGTGAGAGGGACAGACACTTTTACTATAGTGGAACTACGTTAACGTTAAAGTTTGAAGTTTCGTTCTATTGTTACAATTTGCCAATAGCCTATTTAAAAAAAAAATTGTGGTCGAATTTCATTTCAAACGTTTTGATTGGCTGCTGTATTAATAAACTGTTTATGATAAACATGAGGTTGACCGTAGGAGATACTCCTTTGAGTTCAAATGTTGTTAGACTAGAACTATGAAAATCGCCCTTAGAGACCCCGCAGACTATAGACTTTCTATCGGCCGACAGTTTGGTCGGTTTCTTAATAAGTATGAAGATGTATGCCAGTGCGCACATTATAACGATTCGGTACCGGCCGATAAAAAAGTTTGATGGGCTACACGATTGCCTTCAAACCGAACTGTCGGCGAACTATCAGCCGACTGCTAGCTCAGTATGGCACTCTTCCACGCGCGCACACTAACCGATTGTTTAGTCGGCCGACCGACCGATAGTTCAGTTTGCTCCGAGCTTTGGCGACGGATGCGTATTCTTTACGATGGCGTTGTCCAGTTCTACTCCATCGCTGCTTGTCGAAACGTCGATCGTAAATTTGATAGAAGTAGAAAAAATACCCGCGCTTTATAAAAAAAAAAAAAACTATTAGTTGCTATTCCACCAATTCGCACTAAGCGTTTCCAAATGTCTTTTATGATGCGCACAGCAAAGGAGTGGAACTCTCTGCCTGCGTCTGTGTTTCCGAACGCATACAACCCCGATCTCTTCAAAGTGAGAGTTAACAGGCTTCTTCTGGGTAAGCTCGCTCCATCGTCGACTTTGTCTCTGTCACTTCTGACCTAGACTAGAGTCAAGAGCAAACCTATCCCAAATAAAAAAAAAAACTTAAAACAGTCGAGAGCAGTCGGCCGACTGTTGTTTGATATGCGCACTCACCACCAACTCGATTGTTTAGTTGGCCCAGTGTGCGCGTTGGTAGCCTAACTCGACCTAACTATCGGCCGATAGAAAGTCTGTAGTCTGCGGGGGTCTTACTGCTATGAGATAAAGACAAGTTGACTGCACACATTGATATATAAAATACCCAAGTTGCACACTCAACGTCTAAAAAACGTCCGCAAAAAATGAGCGCAACATTCTAAATTGTGCGCTCATTTCAAATAGTCTCTCGGGTTTGGGAGCAGTCGTTAAAAATGCCGAAGTGTTCTGTGAGAAATTGTAAAAATATTACGTCAAGAAGGTTAAAAAAGGATGGGATATCGTATTTTCGGTAAGTAAAAAAGTTTATTGATTAGTTTTTGTTGGTTTTATGACTGATTATAGCAAGCAATGTGTGATTTTGATTTATTTTTTCTAAAAACTTCATTCAACGCTCAAAGTACAATACGGCCAACTTCAATGGCTGCTTGTTCAGTGTTAGAACAACGCATTACAGTCTCCTTTTTATTTTAGTCGCATTATAAAAATGACCCTGTTCTAATAAGTAGAGTCGATTTTTTTTATTTGTTTTTTTTATTTTTTATAAATAAATTTATGTACTTTTGAACTTTTTTGTATGTAGTTTTTGACAAATATATTTACGTTATATAAAGTATAGGTCAGGCGGTAGCCAATTTAACATTTTTGTTTAATGTTCGTAAATATTAAATGATATATAACGATTAATTTATGGGCCAACTTATGAGTTCGCGACATGCGGCATGCTAAGGATAGAAGTGTCGCGTAGTCTGTAGTCTGTAAGTGTCACATTATAAACTTCATGGAAACTTCTAATTTTTATATTTTATTTTTCCTCGTGACCCAATACGATGTGGAGAATGGACATCAATCGTCAGTCAACAAAGGCGAGAAGATTTTTTTAAGCCGAATAATTCAAGCGTCGTTTGTTCCGAGCATTTTTTGGAGGAAGATATGTATGTCACTTCAAAAGGCATAAAACGTCTTCCTGCAACGGCTGTTCCTAATGTAGTGGTAAGTAACTCGTAAGCAAGCTAAATGAATTTGTCAAATAACGTAGTACCTTCGTTCAATTTATTATTTTTTTGTAATTGTATTTATTTTTTACAGGATATGACTCCACATGACCTCAAGATTGTAAGTAACTACGATGAAGAACGCACGGAACCTAAGTGCCACTATATTTTGAAATATTATTTGGTATGTTAATAGATACTTATTAATTTTGATATTGCTTACAGATTGAAATACCGGATGATGGCGGTGATACTGAAGTGTGTCGTACGAGTTCAATGTTTAATTTAGAAATTGAAAAGAAATTCAAATCTCCTACCACTTCTCTAAGCACGGGGTCAGTTTTGGATACACCTCGAAAAGTTCGTATAAAAAGCGAACTTCACAAATACCGCAAAAGGTTAATTAGCAAGGAAAAAGTCATTAACAACTTAAGGAAAAAGAATTCAAGACTTGTTAAAAAGACTATTTCACTAAAGAATGCGTTAAATGTTTTAACGAAAAGATTTAAATTAGACTCAAATTTATGTCAAGACCTATCCACGTATATAAAATCAACTGAATTGTTTAATTCAAAATGTTTAAATAGTCTAACAAAACAAAGAGATGTTTAAAGTATCCTCCCTAGGTCAGGAAATTCGCTTTAACATTACATTTCTACTCACCAGCAGCTTTTTTTTTTATATTCCGGAATTGTCTTTTTTATATTTGCTATGGACACTTAATTTCGTTGTATTTTAATTTTAAATTTTTTAATTGTCTATGACAATTCAAAAGTGCTTGTAACTGGCCTACTTGAAATAAATGCCTTGATTGATTTGAATTTTGCAAAATAAATACCATTCATCATTATCGTTTTGAACCAAATATTTGAATAAACAATTTTAACAGTTATTATTTGTTTTTTTGATATACCCATAGGCTACCCAAAAACATGTTTATGGACAAATAAAAGTATATTTATGTGTTTAAAACACAATTTAACAAACTCTAAAAATGTACCTATAATGAAAAAGAAAAGTCATGTTCGACTCCACTCAATGCCTTGTTCTACCGACCACGGTCGGTCATAAAATTTTATTGCTTTAAGTACACTGCGTTGTAATAACAGCTTTAAACAATTCGCGTAAGGTTGAACTTGCAATAATATATGCTTGTAGCTTATAGAAAGAGACAGAAATAGTGTTTCGGGACACTTTCGAGCGTTACTTTTATTCGAGACTGTGCATCTTGGGTTTTTTGTATATCAATGACTGCACAGTATTGCTTAGTTTAGTATAATTTAACGGCCGAACCCATTACCCTATCTATCACCAGTTTTGGCTTACTGGTGATAGCAAAACCTATCTATCTATGGTTTTAACGCCCCAATAATCTATAAGAGATTATGGAATCTTACCAGCATGACATAAGGACAGATAGAATTATACTGTCAACCATCAATAGCGATTTGTCTTTTACTGAAAATAGGTTATTGCGTTCGGCCGTTAAACAGCACGATAATCCATCTTTTGTTTAATAGTAATTTAAAAGTCATCTCGCTGCGGTCGTTTATCAAGAAGTCTTGAAAAAGTCTAAAACGTTTGGTAGAAGTTTTTAAGTCACGTTTTATGTATCGTGTTTGTGTTTCACATTTGTCTATTTTATATTTTCTTAAATACAGATGAAGTAGAGTTTTGATTATATATTTAAGTTAATTGGGTTTTTCTATCTGGAATTTCTCAGTAGCAGCCCGGAGTCTGGATTTGTGCCCGGTAGATGGCAATAGGCTCGCCCCCTATTACATGGGACTTAAACATAACTGGCGAAATGTGGGTGTACTATACTATAGGTACACCTCTGCTTAATCCTTCGGGGAAACAAGGCGTGATGTTATGTTATATTAATTGAGTTGATAATTTAAAGAATGCTGTGGCCTTCAGTAATTGAAGGAGTGCACTAAACTAAAACTGAATAACTATACATTAAGTGTTTTTAACCGACTTCAAAAAAGGAGGAGGTTATCAATTGGGTTGTATGTTTTTTTTTATTGTGTACATCTTTTGTTGAAGGAATAAAAAGAGGAAATAAAAAGGTAATAAAAAAATGAAGAAAAAGGTTTATGTCTTACGGATCTTACCATATCACGTTTCCGCGCGATCTGCAGCATGCGGTCGAAGTCGATCTCCTTGGCCATCTCCATCTGCTCCCACGCCTTCTGGTCCTCGGGAGACATATCGCACACGCGCTCGCGAGGCTGGGGGGAACATGTAGTTTGTTAGATATGTTTGTTCTACCGACCCCACCCCGTCGCATCACATCGCCCGCCCGCGCTATTGCTTCGTTTTCGCTTAGTGTTCTTTTTGAATGTTATTTCTTTTTGCTCGGCTCCTTCGGGTCCTAGCGTGATGTTAAATAGCCTTATAGCCTTTCTAAAAAAAATGGGCTATCAAATGCACACAGAATTTTCAAATCCGACTAGAAGTTCCAGAGAATAGCGCGTTCAAACATACAAACAAAAAACAAACTCTTAGCTTTATTATTAGTATAGACAATAATAACACAAGCCGTAGGCCCGATGGTAGTTCCCATTAGCATCAATGACGAACTACCATACAAACTTTCACCCCCTATTTAAACCATGATTTTTTTTTTGAATTTTCAAAAATCAGGAAGGATTTTTGAATGTTAATGCTCACTTTGCTTTGGTTACAAAAGGAACTCTTGCGCATTTCATGCTTCTATACCCAGTGGTTTAGGCTGTGCGTTGTCTGTCATTGAATTTAAGATTTGTATTAAACAGTTTTGGATTCTTATTCATCCATTAATCTTTGTTTCTTGAATGCTGAAACGACAACATAACACAAATAGTGTGTTTACGAAGAAAGGTTTAATGCAATTTGTGTCTTTACAAATACAAAGTGATGTTTTCTGATGGGATTTCAAAGCGAAAACTTTGGGAAATACGAGTGGCTTGTTGATTTTATAAGCTTGACAATTAGACAAAAATTAATGAAAAATATTATTCGACCTGCTATTAACACTTTGCGGGACGCAAACACACACAATGAAAGTTTTTTTGTTATTACTGCTTTAGCCGTATAGAGTCCTTTTAAGCGTTAAGTATGGAGAAATAACCACTCGGGACGCGGACACGACTTTTGAAAGAACCTAACTGCCTCATTACAAAACAAGGTTTAACTTTAAATAAGGTTTAAACCATCGAGCCAGTTTTTGCATTTCGAAGCTTGTTCCGAGTGAGGTAAAATTCTTAATACGAAATTGACAACAGGCCCACTTGCACCACAAACCACTACATGAATTTAGCGCACCCCTCAGCTGTCGATCGACCGGCGAGTGGTCGGTAACAATAGTAATTTAATTGTGTCTCATATCATGACAGCGAAGGTTTCACGTATTTAAAACTTCATTCTGTCATCTTCAAACTTTTGACAGAAATAGAACGATGTTTTAAATTCGTTTAGCGCTAATCATTTGTGGTGCTAGTGGGCTTGACTTAGGTTTAAAATATTTTTTTTTTTTGCATTTCGAACTTTAGCGTTTGGAAAATTGTTCGATGGTTTTAACATGGGTCAACCGTGAGATTTCGTTTTATAATAAGACGGAAAAGGTCTCATTCAAGCTCCATGTGATTTAGAAGATAAATTCGTTCATAAACGCCAGTGTTAGAAGAGACTGCACTGTTGAACAAGATATACTGACCAGTTGCACTTTCTTGTTGATGGACGGACTCCTGGGCAGAGACGTGGGACTCAGCTGGTCCGGCAGGCCTCCTTCCACGTCTTGTAGGAGTGATGAGCGCTTGAAGATAGCTTCGAAAGCTGCTCGGATCCTGAGGATTGAGAGAAGGCTTTGTAGTAGTTTAATTAAAGTTTTTTTATGCGTTCGAAATTATTCGAACTGCCAATCCGGACCACACACAATTCGCATATCAGGGTATGCAAATTATATCTACCTCTGATACAGGGCATTTTTTTAATCACTATCCAAATTTTCGCAGGGTGTTCTACCCATGAATACGAACAACTTTCACTATGGGACCAACTCTGAAATCACGAAAAAAAATCAGCTGATTCATACATTTTGGTCGAGTAGGTATTGAACTTTTGTATGAATCAGCTGATTTTTTCTTCGTGATTTCAGAGTTGGTCCCATAGTGAAAGTTGTTCGTATTCATGGGTAGAACACCCTGCGAAAATTTGGATAGTGATTAAAAAAATGTCCTGTATAATGTGCCTCAATTGGAAATAATTAAACAGCTAAAACATATGTCAATGACACAATTCAGCAGTATACAGGATCTAATAAATTAGCAGTAATAAATTAATTAGTAATTAGCTAGCCAAACTCCGCAGACGTGATGGGTATCGATATTTAAACACGATAAAATATTTAATAAAAAAGATTTGATGATTTTTTTTGGGTCAATGACCACTGGTAGTGTTGTTACTTGAAGTGTGAGTTGATAAAATCTGTTTTATCGTGTTGAAATATCGACACCCATCACGTCTGTGAAGTTTACCAAAAAAAAACAACTGATTTTTAAACTAATATTTTAAGTGACTAGGTATACTACCGGCGGTTGAAAACCTTAAAAACATCATGCAATTAATTAATTTTTTGTTTTATCGAGTTCAGATAGATATCGACACCCCTCACGTCTGCGGAGTTTCGCTAGCTAATTTAATTTGACCCTGTATAGTAAATTCTCAGCAGCATCTGGAACAGTTGCGAGTGGCGTGTTCCGTTTTCATTGTTATAATTAGCAGCACCGTTTTATGCACTAATCCGTGTTATAGCAAATATTGGACGATCAAACTCAAATTGTGACAGGGTCATGATATTGCCAAGAAGATTGGTACCAGACGTGTTATTGTCCGCTAAATGACAACAACCTGCTGCCGCAAATACATTTAGGTACCAAAATTGGATAAGAAATTTCCTCGTTGATGGTCACTAAGAGACCCAGGAGTTCAGAACACAATTTTTGAACTCAACTCAAAGCATTTATTCCAATTAAACCAATTACAGGCATGACCAGTCTCAACTGACGGCGCCCGTTCACGAACATGACGCGTGGATCAGCACCATCCAGCTCAACCATTTTGTAGGCTAAAACTGATGAAGAGTCTTACCTGGTCTCAGCTCCAGTGACAGTGGTATAGACAGACGGCTGCGGCGTGGTGGGCGTCTGAGGAGCTGTTCCACCTGATGAGAGACCGCGTGTGAGGGTGAAGGAGTTCGTCTTCTTGAGGATCGATTTTGGACGGAATAGCTGGCCTGGTGCTGGAAATAAGGATACTTTATTGGTATGATTGATTAAGAAGCTCGTGGCTAAGTAATAACAGCTGCACGCGACGATCCATCAGGTTAAGCTACGCTTACCGAGGTTGGTCCGTAGATGGAACGGGATGGAGCTCTCTAAGACCCAGTAATTTTATTGAATGACTATTTCATGAAATCATAACATTTCAGGATTATACTAACTTAAGGAGTTGTATTACTGATTCTAATATTATAATTCTGTAAATACATATTTGTTACGATCGCGAATCATACTTTAATCAACATACACCCAGACACTGAGCTGCAAATTGCAAAAATCGTAAGAAAATTTGAATTTCGCGGGCTACTTAGCGCTTCCCCCTTAAGGTGAAAGCTCCAGGGTAGCCCGCGAAATTCAAATTTTCTTACGTTTTTTGCAATTTGTAGGGCAATATTAGGTTGCATGTTGATTAAAATATTATTCGCGACCGTAACAAATATGTATTTACAGATTTATAACCATTAACGTCATCAATACAACTCTCTAAGACCAAGTAATTCTATTGAATGACTATTTCATGAAATAGGATTATACAACTTAAGGAATTGTATTACTGATTCTAATGTTTATAATTCTGTAAATACATATTTGTTATGCTCGCGAATCATAAGTTAATTAACATACACCCAGACACTGAGCTGCAAATTGCAAAAATCGTAAGAAAATTTGAATTTCGCGGGCTACCTTGGCGCTTCCCCCTTAAATGGCAGTTTTAAGCGAAGGCGCTCGATAACTACCGTAGAAGAAAACTATTGTAATGATAAGTAATAAGATGTTTTAAATACTAACCAGGTATAAGCCCTCCCTGGTCTTTGGTGGTGAGTGAGGATCCTCTAGTCATGCCGGTGCCCGGAACTTGTAGCATATCTGGCGCTGGGGTAACCTGGAGATACAATATGTTATTATAAGTCTGAAAATAACTGAAACATTTATAAAAATTACGTAAATTTTAGTACGGTCACCTGTACGTAAGTCGTAACATTTGAACCCCGAAAACAACCCTAACATTTACGACATAAAAGCGCTGTCAATGTCAAATTGTTACCATGCAGTTGACTGTACTTATGGATAACGAGAAATATTAAATGACAAACAAATATTAAAATGTAAATTACACATTACTTCAGTCCGTTTAATCTTTTTTATTCATTTGCTTTGCACTAGAATCCAAAGGGGTAACAACCCGCACTGGGTTCGTGTGGTGGATTATGCCCTACTCACAGAGAGAATACCTGTTTCCCAAAAGTGGGAACATTATAAGCTCATTATCCTTTGGGTAGAAAACTTGTAATCTAGACTAACCTCAAACCTCGAAGGCCTCCTAACTTTCTTCCTGGCTTCCTCATCCCTCCTCCTCAACTCCGCTTCCCTATGCCACAGAGCCGCGATCTGCAGCCGTCTGTCGCGCCCCACCTGCTTCTCGATAACCTTCACCAGCTCCCAACGGTGGATGGAACCGAGCAGGACCATGGAGGTTGGACTGTCTACTAGGGGGAAGCTTTTGATCGTCTGTGAGTGGGAAAATACATATCATGTTAAGACAAAAATTTGCATTCACAAAAAAGCGGTTTACAAATTACACTCTCGAAGTCAAAGTGGATTGAAAAACTCTAGTGAGCGAACATATTATAGAGAAAATATATTTTATAATGCATGAGCTCGAAAAGAGCAACCAGCCGATATGTGCGGAAAGTGCCACTTTTCAACACTAGTGCTTTTTAATTTTCAGTTTTTTTTTCTCCGTCGTCAGCCCGCGACGCAAGAGTTTTTATTATTTGCGAAAAGTTTTACAAATTATTCAAATACAGATTATCATTCATATAAATAGGGACAATAAAACTAATACTTCATTAAACGCGTTATTAATAACTCTAGATTTTGATTTTGATAAATAAATTAATTTTCAATACTTATTGTTTTATTTCCTCGCACAATGCATGGTAAAACGTTGTATGATACACGTACATAAGATGATTTCCGACTTGTATCGAATTATACACTCGCTCGCTTCGCCTGCTCGTGAAAAAAATGCCACTTGCCGGAAATCACCTACTTTCCGCACTTATAGCATAAATAACTATTTGATTAAAACATATTCTTTTTTAAGGTTCTTAAAATAAAAACGGGGAGTGCACCTGGTCTGGTATAGGGTCATTTTTTGCTCACGAATGTCTTTGGATACTTGGTTTAGGTTATCCATCCATTCTTTAGAATTATCGTCTCTTCAGCTAGTATATTATACCGGATGATTCTTTTTACCGTCTCGAAATTTTTACAGGGTGTTCTACCCATGAATACGAACTCTGAAGTCACGAAAAAAAAATCTGCTGATTCATACAAAAGTTCAATACCTACTCGACCAAAATGTATGAATCAGCTGATTTTTTTTCGTGATTTCAGAGTTGGTCCCATAGTGAAAGTTGTTCATATTCATGGGTAGAACACCCTGTAAACATTTCGAGAGGGTAAAAAAAATCATCCGGTATATGTCTGAGAACATCTATTAACTTTGGTAATCATTTGCTTAAAAGCTGTCGCTATTTTGTACAATGCCTTCGAATATCGAGATATTCAACCACATTTATTTATTTATAAAGGTTTACCAACACGTTCTGTATACAATAAATTACAAGTATAGATAATAATTATTAGTGTTGGACTTACACAGTCGCCAATCATAAGTTAACCAGCAATCTCAAACATAACTGAACACAGAAAAATAAGAATATAAAACTAATGGCGCTAGAATTCACACACATCGTTGAATTAAAAAAAAAAACGAATGGTTGTCTTACCTTGTTCTCTTTGAGCAGATCCTTGAGCTGTTGGAAGGTCATCTTGTTCCAAATGTACTTCACGTCGCGCACCATAAAGTCTTCCACGCAAATGTCGTACATACCTGAAAAAAAAACAAAGTAAATATTATGTCATGTGTATTGGCACAAATCTCATTATTACGATAGTGTTTAATTTGTTCTCTCATAATGGTGGAGGGAGACTGCCCTAAGGGCTGCCACACAAAACTGCGAAGTCGCATCGCATCGCAGTTTTGTGTGCGAGCCCTTAGTGGGTCAATTTAATCAAGAAATAAATTACTAGGATATTTACAATTGATTTTGTTCTCTGGACCACAAGGTTGAAATATGTGTTACGAAATATAATCGCGAATTTTTTATTATAATTTTGTAGTGTTAAATCATTTTCAACGTAAAATATCTGTGTGGTTTGTCGTAGAATGTATAGAGAAGATATTATGTAGATTGACAATTATCTATTTTTGCTTTCACCAATTCGTCTGCCCATTCTGGTGATTAGAGCCTTATATCCTGGGGGCCAACCACCACCTCTTAAGCAGTAAAAATTTAATCTTACTTCAGTGTGAGAAAGAGATGGAGCTACGCAGGACGTATACGTCCATCTCTTTCTCATTATAAAGATTAAAATAATACTGATACACGTTCGTTGATGAAGCTGGCACAGGAGTGAGGAGATTGACAGAAGCAGAGAGAAGTTTGTAACTAGCAGTTGGTGAAGTCGGGCTGTGGATGCTGCTGATAGATGGTAACGTTCGTTGTTGAGTACAGTGTCTAATTCACTAACAGACGTTTGTGGAACACCATAACGTAGTAAATATAAACCAACTAAAACAACACATGTTTTACGACACATTAACAAGATTTATGGCTATAATTGTTGCAATGTGCAGTTTTATTTCATTGTAATGTTCACAAGACGAGGTGGCCGAGAGGTTAAGGCGTTGGACTGCTAATCCAATGTGCTCTGCACGCGTGGGTTCGAATCCCATCCTCGTCGACTCGGTTTTTGATTTCATGGAAAACATGAGGTTTAGTAATAAAACGAAGCAAATAACTATTCATGGCGTTTTTAAAAAGTAGACCTCTTAAAAAGAGAGAAAATTAAATTAAAATAAATGTAACAAAAGTGCTTACTACTCTTTTATTGGATGATTCAGTGTTTTTTTTTTAACTGGAACTGTATGGAAACCCATAAGTACTCATTCTTATGGACAACTCGCACTTGAGCATAACACCGGCCAAGTACCAGAAGAAAGAAGAGACAGATTTATCCCGAACAAGCTTAACATTGTAGTTGAAAAACATGTTCTCCCATACATTCCAACTGCAAATGTAAGTTTGTACGCATAATTTTGAAAATCTATTCAATTTCCCTTTCATTTGATATGTCACACGGTATAGTATGCAAACCTTTTTTTTTTAATGTCTGCTGTGACAATGGCAAGATATTCCCTCATAAAAAACTCCTCCGACGAGGATGGGATTCGAACCCACGCGTGCAGAGCACATTGGATTAGCAGTCCAACGCCTTAACCTCTCGGCCACCTCGTCTTGTGAACGCATGCTTTAAATTAAAGTTCATACATATCATACATTTGCTTATATCCTCTATGATTTCACCCGTGATGATACATAATAGATAGGATTCGGCTCGACTCCCAGGTCGGGTGTTTTCTATCAGGAGTTACACAGAGTTTGGATTTGAGCCCAGTTAAAAGCAATTGGGAATGAAACAAAAGTGGCAAAATGTGTCTTATAAACATCTCTGATCTTCGGAGAATACAGCCGTAATGAAGTGTTTGCCTATAATATTTGAGGGAACTCCTCAAATATTATAGGCAAACACATAGCAATTTTGGTACTTTCATCAACAAGTCAAGCATTTGCAGTCAGAAAGTATCATTTGGTGAAGTGGAACTGACGAAGAAGACTACAGATGGCCACGGGAACTCCTGAATGACAAATATTTCACGGGTGGCAATAAGATATCTCGATTAAGATAGCTAAGCGACTGTGATAAAACAAATTTAAATAAATGGTTGAACTGATCTGATGATGAAGCCGGAAAGTAGGCACCGGAATTCCGTAATAAAACAATGTATCCTAGCCGTGTTTGGGCTTATTGGAATTGTTATGAGATGCACTCTGGCTATAAATTATTTTGAACCGACTTCAAAAAAGGAGGAGGTTCTCAGTTCGTCGGAATCTTTTTTTTATGTGTGTTCCCTGATTACTCGAAGACGGCTGGACCGATTTAGAAAATTCTTTTTTTTATGAAAGAGTATACTTTCCAGGTAATCCCATTGTCATCAGGTCAGGATCTGATGATGGGATCCTGAAGACATCGAGGGAACTCTTCAAATATTATAGCACACCTATAGCGATTTGGGTATTTTTATAGTACCTTGTGCATTTGCTCTCGGAAAGCACCATTTGATGAAGTGGAACTGATGACGAATACCACAGATGGTAAGATGGCCACTGGAACAACTCAATAATAAGTATTTCACGGGTTGCGATCCGATTACTTTAAAATTATTGCTAAGCAATATAAGCTCGTCACAATGCTTATGGTGAAGTGGAGCTGATAGTGAAGTACCAGGAGAACTCCTCAACAATTAACGTCTCTGCATCGGGAAAAGCAATATTTTGTAAAAGGTAATGAGCAGTTCCCACTAGGCTATTGTAACTTAGATAAATTACAAACCAACCCACTAAAAACTGAAAATTAAAAACTTTTTTACAAAAAAAAAAAAAAAAAACAACCGACTTCCAAAAAAAAAACACTACAAAGTGAAAAATAATTTTTATTTCGGAAGTCGGTGGCAAAAACCTGAAATACAGATTCAAAGACACCGAATTCCGAAATTAAAATTATTTTTCACTTTGTAGTGTTTTTTTTTTTGGAAGTCTGTTTTTTTTTTTTTTGTAAAAAAGTTTTTATTAGTAGATGATCGTCACAAGCTACAGTTGAATAGCAAAGGCAGTCAGAGGTTAACACAATATTATTGTGTTTATACAAGTGTCCGTGAATATTTACGTAACATCAATATTGCCATTGAAATGACGTTATATTAGAAATTATTAAACGATATTGTTATGACAATATTATTATGTGAGTCCGTGAGTCTCATGGTGAAAGGAAACACGTGAGGAATTCAGGACTTTATCCTACTTAATATTATTAATGTGAGAGTTGGTATGTTTGTAAGTCCATCACGCTACAACGACTGAAAGAATTTCTGTGTTTGTTATACTGGTAGACTGTGACTTATTAGTAAAAATAGGACACATTTTCTCCCGGTATACGAAGCAGTTACCCAAGGATGCGAAGAAAAACTTATTTAATTTTAATATTAAGTAAACATTAAATATAAATGTATGTAACTTTAATAATAATACACAGGCGGACATAATGCGTAATTATACAATAACAGATAGATAGATAGAATACTCTTTATTATGTACACCATAAAAATTACAAATATAAATGTAGAAATTTTACACATAGGGTGACACAATGGGCAGTCTTATCGCTAAAAGCGATCTTTTACAGACAACCTTTGGATGGATTAAAGGGAGGAGAGACAATATTGTAGGTGGTCAGTGGCGCAAAAGTTATATACTTAGTCAGGCCATAAATACTGTTACAATTAAAAATAAACAAAATATTACATTTGAATTTGGAATCTGTCATTTTTATATGATTGTTCATTGAGTTTTCTCATTTTGGCGCCAATACATTGTACAATATTTTGCGATATTAAAATGGAGTGGGGTGATAAAGAGAACCGAATCGCTGTGATTGCATCACACAAAGTAGCTATGGAGCCAAATGCAATTTTTAAAACTCTCCATACGCTTGGTATTAGTAAAATGTTTGTGTACCGGGCTATTAATAGGTACAATGAGACCTCATCTGTTTGTGACAGAAAAAGATCTGGCCGTCCACGTAGTGTTCGTACGAAAAAGGTGGTCAAAGCAGTAAGGGAAAGAATTCGAAAAAATCCTGTCCGAAAGCAAAAGATTTTATCTCGGGAGATGAAGATAGCACCTAGAACCATGTCGCATATTTTAAAAGATGACTTAGGACTTGCAGCCTATAAGAGACGTACTGGTCATTTCTTAACTGATAATTTAAAAAAGAATAGGGTGGTAAAGTCGAAACAACTACTGAAGCGGTACGCAAAGGGAGGTCACAGAAAAATTTTGTATACGGATGAGAAAATTTTTACAATTGAACAACATTTTAACAAACAAAATGACCGTATTTATGCTCAAAGCTCTAAGGAAGCTTCCCAATTAGTCGACAGAGTGCAACGTGGGCACTATCCGACTTCAGTGATGGTTTAATAGTTTTAGTTTAGGTTTGGTGGGGTATTAGTTATGAAGGAGTGACTGAGGCATACTTTTGTGAAAAAGGTATCAAAACGTCGGCACAAGTGTATCAAGATACCATTCTTGAGAAGGTAGTGAAGCCCCTTAACAACACCATGTTCAATAACCAAGAATGGTCCTTCCAGCAAGACTCGGCGCCGGGTCATAAAGTTCGGTCTACGCAGTCTTGGTTGGAAACGAACGTTTCGGACTTCATCAGAGAGATTAGCTGAAGACTGGCCGTCGTCTAGTCCCGATCTTAATCCGCTGGATTATGATTTATGGTCAGTTTTAGAGAGTACGGCTTGCTCTAAACGCCATGATAATTTGGAGTCCCTAAAACAATCCGTACGATTGGCAGTGAAGAATTTTCCCATGGAAAGAGTGCGTGCTTCTATTGATAACTGGCCTCAACGTTTAAAGGACTGTATTGCAGCCAATGGAAACCACTTCGAATAAGCTTTTTATATTTTAAATTGTTTTATATTTATGTATTAAACTGACACATTGTAAAAGTAATAAATGTTATTTGCAATAGAATTTTTTTTTTCTTTGTTTCAGTATTTATGGCAAGACTATGTATACAATAAATACATACATATCATACGTATATACAGATTTATCGAACTACTAACACTTAAAGTTACGTAAATATTCACGGACACTTGTTTAAACACAATAACATTGTGGCTTGTGAACATCATCTGCTAAAAGGTAACACCACGGCTGTATTCTCCGAAGATCAGAGATGCTTATAAGACACGTTTCGTCACTTTTGTTTCATTCCCAAGTAATAGGAGATTAGCCAATTGCCTTTAACTGGGCTCAAATCCAAACTCTGTGTAACTCCTGATAGAAAACACCCGACCTGGGAGTCGAGCCGAATCCTATCTATTATGTATCATCACGGGTGAAATCATAGAGGATATAAGCAAATGTATGATATGTATGAACTTTAATTTAAAGCATGCGTTCACAAGACGAGGTGGCCGAGAGGTTAAGGCGTTGGACTGCTAATCCAATGTGCTCTGCACGCGTGGGTTCGAATCCCATCCTCGTCGGAGGAGTTTTTTATGAGGGAATATCTTGCCATTGTCACAGCAGACATTAAAAAAAAAAGGTTTGCATACTATACCGTGTGACATATCAAATGAAAGGGAAATTGAATAGATTTTCAAAATTATGCGTACAAACTTACATTTGCAGTTGGAATGTATGGGAGAACATGTTTTTCAACTACAATGTTAAGCTTGTTCGGGATAAATCTGTCTCTTCTTTCTTCTGGTACTTGGCCGGTGTTATGCTCAAGTGCGAGTTGTCCATAAGAATGAGTACTTATGGGTTTCCATACAGTTCCAGTTAAAAAAAAAAACACTGAATCATCCAATAAAAGAGTAGTAAGCACTTTTGTTACATTTATTTTAATTTAATTTTCTCTTTTTTTAAGAGGTCTACTTTTTAAAAACGCCATGAATAGTTATTTGCTTCGTTTCATTACTAAACCTCATGTTTTCCATGAAATCAAAAACCGAGTCGACGAGGATGGGATTCGAACCCACGCGTGCAGAGCACATTGGATTAGCAGTCCAACGCCTTAACCTCTCGGCCACCTCGTCTTGTGAACATTACAATGAAATAAAACTGCACATTGCAACAATTATAGCCATAAATCTTGTTAATGTGTCGTAAAACATGTGTTGTTTTAGTTGGTTTATATTTACTACGTTATGGTGTTCCACAAACGTCTGTTAGTGAATTAGACACTGTACTTAACGAACGTTACCATCTATCAGCAGCATCCACAGCCCGACTTCACCAACTGCTAGTTACAAACTTCTCTCTGCTTCTGTCAAT
Organism: Fissipunctia ypsillon; assembly: GCA_947568875.1. NCBI lineage: Eukaryota > Metazoa > Arthropoda > Insecta > Lepidoptera > Noctuidae > Fissipunctia > Fissipunctia ypsillon. The sequence continues at coordinate 2,372,550 of OX387667.1, forward strand.
CTCCTCGCTCCTGTGCCAGCTTCATCAACGAACGTGTATCAGTATTATTTTAATCTTTATAATGAGAAAGAGATGGAGGTATACGTCCTGCGTAGCTCCATCTTTCCCACACTGAAGTAACATTAAATTAATACTGCTTAAGAGGTGGTGGTTGGCCCCAGGATATAAGGCTCTAATCATTAGAATGGGGAGACGAATTGGTGAAAGCAGAAATAGATAACAAACCACACAGATATTTTACGTTGGAAATGATTTAACACTATAAAATCATAATAAAAGTTTCGCGATTACATTTCGTTACACCGATTTCAACCTTGTGGTCCAGAGAATAAAGTCGAGATTCAACTATTGATATCCTTATTTTTTTTTGACCTATGTTTACAGTAGTTCGTTCCGATACAAGAAAAGAGTGATGCTGTTGCCTCTTTTTGCGAGGAGGTGATGCATGCAAAGGTGGCGGCAGAGAGGGAGAGAGAGCATTCCATCCGCACCAGAAGAGCAGCCGGGCGGCGAAGGGCGCTTAACGATAAGCGGTCACCATAAGGAGAGCCTGCGAGCGGCAAAATTGGGGCTGTATCGTCGCTGCAGCAGTCAGGCTCAAAGAGGTGGCTGCAGTAATAAATGCGCGCCTTAGTGGGAGGACGTGCGCTTGTGGGATCGGCCAGACTTAATGATGGGGCCCGCTAGACATGGCGGGCTGATACCAGTCGGGGGGTGTGGTGAATGTACAGGTATCTCCCGGGCCCCCGACTCGTGGTACTGGAAGGAACACTGGGGTTTTAGTCGGTAGGAGTCCGACATAACCCTCCGTTCTTCCCAGATGAAGGGTTTCCATGAGGATTACACCACGAAAAAAAAAGGTAAATAAATACTCACGGCTAGCTGAAGACAGCAGGTCAGGCAGATAGGGCAGCTTCTTGATGAGTATGATGCTGTCGAAGCAAGATGGTTGTAGTAGCGAGGCAGTGGCATTGGCAGCCAGCACGGCGGCCATTATTGGTAGGAGATGTGTCACCTGGAAGAGATAAGTTTATGTTATAAGACTGAGTATTGTGATAAAGCCATTACGAGGTCAACTCTACAAGAAATTAAGGAAAAAGAGGTCAACTTTAGCTTATATGAAAGTAATCTAAGGGAATGAGTAACTTTAAGAATGGTTACGTATGCCCCTTCGATTCGCCATCGCAATGAGGATTTTCTAAAATGACGTTCACTAGGTGGCAGCACTGAGACGACAGGTCCGGGCACCTGTCAAAAGTGTCAAAGCGCCTATTTTTTTTTTGTCGTGACTGAATGATGAAAGTCATCAAATATTTTATATCGTTGTCGAAATGGAAGACCTCTTGTGTAATTGGTATTGACCATCGTATCGTTGAGCTCCTTAAATTCTGAGTTGAGCTGTACGATTACTGACAGATGCGTGCACTGACAGGACAGGTCCACTCAATCTGTGTGGTTCTTTCCTCAAAAGACCATTTCAGACATCAATCTACATGGTATTCCCATGATCTCACCAAGATTATGTCTGGACTTTAAAAGAGACTGTGACTTCTGAGTTTGTTTCGGCCTTTCTTTTCAAAGTAGTCAGATAAGAAACGCCGGCCTCATCTAGTTTAAAAAAAATATGATTGACGTGTAAAAGTGTTTGTACAAACCTACTTACAGAAATAAAATCATTTATCATATATAAGTGGCGCCAACTGGCGACGTGAATTTTCATGAAATCCCTCATTATACAAAGTAGCATTGCATAACAAAGCATGCTTTGTTTAATTGCAACGTAACAGTGAACATGACTGCACAAGTTGTGAGTTTGTGACTATGATTGTATGCGCGTAATGCGTACGCGCCGTGCGCAGACTCTTGTCGTGTGTCTAGTAAGTATATAGTATAATTGACTATTGCTTAAACTCGTAACATTTGAGTAGAATTCATTTGTAACTTAAAAGTTTTTAGCGAAAATTCCCGTATTTTTAAGAACGTTCGCATTCCACTGACTGCCTCGTTGGTCTAGTGGTCGCAAGCGCTACTACTGAGCATGAGGTCTTGGGTTAGATTCCCGGGTCGGGCAGTGTTTATTGGGTTTTTGTACCTGGAATTTCTCAGTAGCAACCCGGAGTCTAGATCTGTGCCCGGTTGCTGGCAATAGGCTCGCCCCTTATTACTGGGACTTAAACATAACTGACGAAATGTGGGTGTACTATAGGTACATCTCTGCCCAACTCTTCGGCGAAACAAGGCGTGATGTTATATGGTATATTTTAAGAATTGCAGATGTGGACCGATGTGTGAAATAAATCGATTTCGAAACTTATTTTTTTTTTAAAGAATTTAATGCAAAATTTCGAATATCCTGGCATAGTCTCGAGTCATTTAGTGGCTAATAACATTAGAATAAGATCCTTACCTGTCCGGTCATCTCGCTGACAATAACGATGGTAGACACTGTGTGTGTGACAGCTCCTGTGAAAGCAGCTGCGCCTACGACCGCGTAGCCGCCTGAAAAGCAAATCCTTTGTGGTTATACGAGTAGTTCATAATATAATTTTGATAGGAGGTAAGACTGCATTTTATCGAGAACTAGTTTCTGCCCGCGACTTCGTCCGCGTGAAATTTCTTGTCCCACCCAGTCGCATCGCATCGTCCGCCCGCGCTTTTACTTCGTTTTCGCTTAGCGTTCTTTCTGTTTTTTTTTTTTGTATTTTTTTTTGCTCGGCTCCTAAGGGTCGTAGCGTGATATTAAATAGCCTATAGCCTTCCTTAAGAATTGGGCTATCAAATGCAAAAAGATTTTTCAAATCCGACTGGTAGTTCCAGATATTACCGCGTTCAAACATACAAACAAAAAAAAAAACAATCTCTTCAGCTTTAATATTAGTGTAGTTGACCAAATAGGTCCGGATCAACTGAAGTAACTGACTTGGGTACTCGACCTGGAGTCCTGTTCGAAACTAACCAGGAATGAATAAATGACCGCAAGTAAAGTTTACAAATGCTCTTGGATAATATTCTCATTTCTAACAAGATCACAAGGTTATAAATACTACCAGCTTGAAAATACAGGGTCAAATTTAATTAGCTAGCGAAACTGCAGATGTGATGGGTATCGATATCTAACATGATAAAACAAAGAAAAAAAAAGAGATTTTGAGTTTTTTCCTGGGGTCAATGAACACTGGTAATTAGTTGAGAAAATCCCACCACCAAAATCACGTCTGTGTAGTTTACACAAAAAAAAAACTGATTTTGAAACTGATATTTCAAGTAAGCTAACTATAGTCGTTGATCCCAAAACAAACATATAATATTTTTTAACGTTTCATCGTATTTAAATATCGATACCCACATAAATCTGCGGAGTTTCGCTAGCTAATTTAATTTGACCCTGTATACAGCTTTTTAAGCGTTACCAAAATTCGAGCACCAAACTAGAGTCAAAAAAGTATATAACCGGATTTAATTTATTATTTTTTTGCTCGCAGGTACGTAGCTACGTAAAAGATAAAAAAAACCATTGAGAAATGGCTAAACAGATAATAAATTCGATACTAACCAGGCAATATCTTCTGTATATGACCGCCATAGGCAACGCCGAGCGGGCAGAAGTAGTGCATCACTTCTCCTGTGAACCTGCCTAGGGAAGCTCCCATTTTAAAGGCGGGCACGAAGATACCAGCGGGAACTGGTAGGGTGCACGAGACCAGGCTTAGGAAGAACTGGGGAGAGGAGAAATATGCGTCAGTTTGATGTCAAAGTCATCGAGGAGCTCGTGGCTAAGTAATAACAGCTGCACGGGTCGATCCATCAGGTTAAGCTACGCTTGCCGGGGTTGGTTCGTGGATGGGTGACCATCTTTACAAACCGAGACTCCTCCGTGCCTCGGAAAGCACGTTAAGCCGTTGGTCCCGGCTGTCATTCGTGGATCTTTGACAGTCGTTACGGGTCGTCAGAAGCCCGAAAGTCTGACAACCAGTCTTACCAAGGGGTATCGTATTACCCAGTTACTGGGTTGTGGAGGTCAGATAGGCAGTCGCTCCATGTAAAATACTGGTATTCAGCTGCATCCGGTTCCCAACTATGTTGGGGTCGGCTTCCAGCCGACCCCAACATAGTTGGGAAAAGGCTAGGCAGATGATGATGATGTCAAAGTCATCGTTTATTTCAAATAGGCACATATAGATGTGATTCTAGTTGCTACTAAACTATACTTTTTGGAAGGGCCAAAAGGTATAGTTTCTATGGAGAAGAATGGGCAAGAAACTCCACCGTTACTCTTTTAAAATGTTTTACAATATTTTGTATGTATATTAATTATATCAGTGTATGTGAAGACGACGCACCTAGAATACAATTACTATACCACAATAGGTAAAAACAATGAAAAATGAAGCAATGACGGATGTTCGTGCAAGGTGGTCAATCAAGATGAAGACATTCATAAAAAATAGCATTTAGCTCTATGAATTTGGGCACGCCACAATTGCGGCGATAAGTCCCCTCTTTGAGGAGTGGCTGGAGAGGCGCCACGGCGTCCTCACCTTCCGCCTGACGCAGGTCCTCACCGGACACGGGTGCTTCGGGAGGTACCTGTTCCGGATAAGGCGGGAGGAAACGCCCGGGTGTCACCACTGTGTGGATCGCCCGGAGGACACGGTGGAGCATACGGTGGAGGTCTGCCCGGCTTGGGCGGGGCACCGCCGTGTCCTCGCGGAAGCGATCGGCGGCGGCGATCTCTCGCGTCCGGCCCTGGTCCAGGCCATGGTACGGAGCGAGAGTACATGGGAAGCCATTACCTCCTTCTGCGAAGCAGTAATGCTCGTGAAGGAGGAGGCGGGACGCGTGAGGGAGAGGCAAGCTTTGCGCCCTCACGCCCCTAGTCGCCGCAGGAGACGCCCTGGGCGTCGGGAATTGGTAGCCAATTCCCGGCCACCGTAGGCGCGGGCTTGCGGACGGCGAGCAATGGGTAGCTCGCCGTCCGGTAAGGACCAAGCCCGAGTCGACGGCGCGTCGTGTTCCACGCGCGCCTCAAAGAGATGTCAGCACTATTGACGGGGTCCGCTAGGGCCGATGCCAGCTAGGGTTGCGGGATGTTCGAAAGAGTTACCGTGGCCCCGGCACAGGCAACAGAAGGAACACGGGTGGGTTTTAGTCAGTAAAAGTCTGACACGCCCTCCCGCTCCGCCCAGAGCGGGAGAAGTCATTTGATGATTTCCCATCCACAAAAAAAAAACGCTCTATGAATTCACACATTTCTGGGTCAGGGGTTCAGAACCTTCTGGGGTTCTGGCTGTCCGAATTATGGGCCAAGAACAGTCCGGAGTCCTGGTATAATGTGAAGAAGTTAATTGGAAATAGATAGATAACACATTTATTCAGTGCACACAAAAGACATAGCACAACACACAAAAGCACAATTAAATGAATATACAACATTATAAAAACAATGTGCCAATATACAAAAAAGAAAAACATAAGTAAATGTATGTAATCAATCAGTTTACCGTCCCTTATAGGGTGATAGGACGGGGCCCTGACGTCTGTGGATAGTGTTTCTAAATATAAGTGACTGACTAGCAATATTTCAGTTTGACCAAGATATGTCTATTATTGGATCTCTAATAAGAACATGTTGATGAAAACCACCAATCGTTATTTCGGTCCCTCAGTGCTCCTCAAAGGGCATGAAGTCTATTTTTAGGGTTCCGTAGTCAACAAGGAACCCTCATAATTTCGCCATGTCCGTCCGTACGTCCGTCTGCAGCTTAGCTCAAAGACTCTTAGTACTAGAAAGCTATAATTTGACATGGATATACATACGGATACACCGCAGCTGTTACATAATTCCTATATTATTTATTACCAATTAAAAATACTTGTACAAATAAAACTAATATGTAATAGTTAAAGGTATTATTTTATAGTCTGCGTAATAACTTACGCAGACTATAAATTGATACTCTTGTTCACAAGACGAGGTGGCCGAGAGGTTAAGGCGTTGGACTGCTAATCCAATGTGCTCTGCACGCGTGGGTTCGAATCCCATCCTCGTCGACACGGTTTTTGATTTCAATTGTGGTATCATAATAAAAGGTTAGATTAATAATATTGATGTATGAAATATACAGGGTGCTTAGAAAAAGCTAGATGCAAAGCCATGCATTTTGAGCCATACGAGAAGAAGATGAAGTATGTTTTATTTTTATTTTTAACTGCAATCTTTTATTAAAAAATAACATACGTATAACAACTTTAACTAGACAAAAATAAAAAAAAACATACTTCAAACTTGTCAAAATGTAGGGACCAGCTGTTTTGTTTTTTTCGCGATTTCCTGTGGTGTTCATAATGATGAGTACAATGTCTCCTTACGAGGTTGTGCGTTCATTCCAGAACATGTTGTATACTAGTATTGACCAAGCGTGTTGTGTACGATTTTGTCTCTAAATTCATCATAGCCAAGAATAGCAGGACTACTGCGAGTTGTTGTCAATGGTCAGAGGGTCGGTGATCATACCGCCAACTCTTGCAGCCCATCAGCTTGGGTTACTTCAATCGTTATTTCTCCTTTGGTCAGTAATCCGCACCTCATCAGATTAAAGCTCCCCTATTTTTAGCCGACTGCGACGAAGCCACAAAATGCGAGTGATGTGTTTGACCTGTATGTATGTCCGTCCCTATGTTCCTTCGTAACAACTAAACGGCTGAACCGATTTTGATGAATGATATGTCATTAAAATTATGATAAATGAAAATGGCGGATTTTTGACGCCAAAATGTATGTTTTCAAAAAAAAAAAAAAACTAAACCTTTCGAGTAGGGTATCAAAATGAAGGGTTTGAAAAGGTGACTGCGAGGCATCTTCTTAAATTTAACAATAAAGACCTTTTTCCTCCGACTGTATGAGATTGTTTGGAGACAAAATATGTCATCATGTTTCCAACTTTTTTAAAGATCATTTTTTACGCAGTTGGGTTTTTTGATCTTTTTTTCAAATTTACTTTTTCATTACTAGTATATTCAATAAATTCCTTGACTTTTCTAGAATAGTTGTACAAAATTTCCTCGACTCCAGGACATTTCCGCCCCACTAATCAAAATTTATTACGACGAGCTATTATCCTAATGCTGATGCCGAAGAAGTAGAAGAATACTTACGATAGAGAAGAAGTATATAATGAGGCATCCGAAGTGGTCCACTTCTAGAGTATGCCAGTGGGATACCACGGATGCCTGCTCTGCAGTCAGCTCATCTGTCCAGGTGAAGTTTGAGAAGAGTGAGAGGACCTGGAACGAGAATAAAATACTATAACTTGACGCCTATATTTCCCAGCAGGATAGACAGAGGTTAAAATATTAGAAAACGTCCACTTTTCGTCGTGTAATAAAGTCTGTGTGTGAGCCTATTGTGATCCACTGGGGAAAATTCCGGGCTAAGAAGATTTAATTCTTATTAGCTATAGTATCACTTGGTAAAAAAACATGACAGACGGACAAAATCTGTCCTTATAATAATATTAATTTAATTCTAGATTTAGATAAATTCTTTTGTGTGAAAATGCATGCCGAAAGGTAAAATGTATCGGGACTATTTATAAAAATGACATCTTATCTGTATACCCACATTATAAGCAAATAAATGATTTCCATTAAGTACTATTTCTATTTCTAATGGTTCTGTTTTAAGGTCGGAACCCAAAATATAATCATGTTTTTTGTTGCAAGACCATGAATAAGAAAAAAAAAATACAAACGTCATGAGGCTAGAATAAGATAAAACATACTAAAACAACTTGTATATGTAAATGCAGAAGAGATTCCCGTATTTCCCATATATTTTTTTTTTATTAATGCCCTTTTCACACATCCATCAACATTGTTCAGTAGATCATAATGATGATGACTAGAATGCAGTTTTAAATAAATAAATTAAAGGCAAAGAAACATGACAAAACATTTATTTACCTGTTCTTGAGTTCCAAGATCCGCAGCCATATACTTGCCGATACCGGGCGGGAACAGAATAGACATGACTGCTAACGTGATGAAGCCGGGGTATATGAAGCGGCTGGAATATAAATAATAATCGAGTTATTTCTATTTTATATCTGTAATATTTATGGTGTACAGACGCCAGCACATCAAGCTACCCGAAACTGTCAAATTTTCCCAATCAACCTTGAACCTAATGCTTTAGTAATAAAGTCGAAAACCTATTAATGAAATTTGACAGATTGTAGTAGCTTGATCTGCTGGCGTCCGTCCATACATAGTAAAGAGTATTCTATCTATCTATCTATAACAATATACTGCAGGGCTAAGGAAATTGTATTAACGAGTGTCGAGTTGAAAATTGGAAAAGCGCGTCTTACGAGTTGTAGGTTGAAGGGTCGAACCCAGACAGGCGCTTTACTTGGTGTTAATTATTTCAACACCATTGCTCTCAAAACGGTGAAGGAAAACATCGTGAGGAAACTGGCATGTTCTAGAACCAAAAATTCGAAGACATGTGACATCTACCAACCCGCACTGGGCCTCCGTGGTAGATTACGGCCCACACCATCTCGAAGAGAGGAGGCCTGTGTCCCAGCAGTGGGAACATTATAGGCTGATTATGTTATGCTGTGCTATGGGCGAAACCTGTGCCCAGTAGTAAGAAAACATAGGTTAATGAGAAAAAAATGAGAAGATGACTGAGAAGACAATTTTTTTTTCTCATACAGCCTTTTAGCGACCATAACATTGCTTGACAAGGAGACTATTAAAACACTGCTATTGTTATTTAAGGGAATCGAACCCAATAAATCATGCTTAACAGCTGTTCCGGTGACTACTAAAACAATTCATATTTACAGCCCGGCCATAGAGAGAATGCGTTCTTGACAGCTGTCAGTTTCATACTAACGAATATGTGTATTGCGAATTTGATAAGGATCAAATTCGCAATACACATATTCGTTAGTATGAACCGGTCAGTTGGACAATTTCTAGTACTAATAAGGATTAGTACTAGAAATTGTCCAACTGACCGGTGGCATAATAATAGTGATGTTAAGAAATACTCACTTCTTCTGTAAAAAGTTGCTTAGAGTCTTTGTGTTTCTTATGAACAGCACATATTGTCGATGTAGGAACACCCACAACGCTGCCAGAAGACCGGATACTATGCTGTAAATTATAAAATAAAGTTTTATTAATAGTAATTACTTCTTTGAATGAAAAATAAACGCGATTTGGGATTATAAACCTTATAACTATGAAACTAAGTTCAGTTTTGATTGTGATGTTAATGTTTCTTATTAAGTTTATGATTCAAAAGTCAACTCGTAAAGTTTACCTTGACCAGAGGCTGAGCATTGCCATACAATGCCATACAACAAGTTAGTTTAGGATATCATATACAGGGTGTAAGGGACAGCCCTCTGCACTCTAACAGGGTGCATTCAGCTCCTTATTTTGAATCTTATTCCACCTGAAAATTTCTCAGGAAAATTTTAATTTTTTTTAATCGTTTTTTTCCGTTACTATTCCTTTATTGCAATATAAAATTACATTCACTGTACGCAGCACTCCATTTATGTAAATAAAACAGTTAAAATAAAAAATAAATCAGCAATGGATGTTGAACTACTCGGCGGCCGAAGGCTCGCTGCGCTGCCGTTCGCTACGCGCGTTTTGCGACGGTAACGATACATTGCGTGTGAGGTAATAAAACAAATCGTGTTTACTGGATTCCCATAACGTTCCTGAAATAATTTCATATACCGGTCATCTTAGTATGATATACTGTATTCACCCCATCAGTCTGCGGAGGGCTGTCCCTTACACCCGGTATAGCACAATAAATAACAAAATTACTCGTAAAGTAATATGTTATCAAAATAGCGTCCAACCCTTGCTTGACTTCCCAGGGACCTAGGGGCTATGGAGAAGGGCTATCTAGCCGTGCGACTGATCTCACTGAGCATTTTAATCTGCACACCACAGCACAGACCAGTGAAACTAGAGCCAACTTAAAAAAAAAAAATTGGCAGTTGGAGTGAACTGCCGACAGAAGTGAAAACTTAAAACTAATAGTTGCATACGAATATAACATCCATTTTAAATAGAGTAATTTGGTTACAGCGCCCTCTAGCGTTGAGTCGTTGAACTCGTTGGAGCATGTCACATCGCGAACTCGTAGGATTTTCCCCTACCAAAAAGTGCTCAACGCGCCTAAAGAAGTGTTCACTTCAAAAAGTTAGACTGGAAACTGGCTGTGTCTACAAAAAGGCTAAAACCTTCAATTAGTGGTTTCAACTTACCCTAATAGTACGAAGACAGCAAACTCCTGAGGATCGAAGGGGAAGTCTTGGGGCAAGTTTGTGGGGAAGAGCGGCTTCACCGTAGGCATGGCGCCCGACCATACTGATAGGAGGCGGAACATCTGGAATAAGTTTTAAAACATAAGTATTTCAAGAAAACTTTGAAACGTCGCGTGTGCTTGTCCTCACTCTCCGAGCAGAATGAGAGGCAGTGACAACAGTTTCAGGCTGTGACGGCAGACACGTCCTCCTCCATAATAAGGCATTGGGGAAGGTCGGTCAAAGCTAATTATAGATGGCGTGATCATAGCTAGGTCCCTATTTCCTACAATAAATTTGACATTTCGTTCATTAATTCCATTTCGGGTTCATTCCTGAGTTTGGTTATATTCCACAATTTCTTTGTTTTCGATGATTTCCGTATTTAAAATCAATATTTATTCGACACAAAAAGTGTCAGAATTAAAAACCTTAAATAACGCATAATTCCTCGTAATCACTTTCTTCAAAGTGTTCCCAACATAACCTCGAACTCAATTTAATTCAAATAATTCCCTATGAATAGCTTTAAGCCACAATCTTCTAAGTTTAGGGTCTTTCGAAAAATGGTGGACTCCAATTTCTGAGCATTTAGGAACACAACAACGAGTCATTTTCGCAAAAATAAATAAAAACCACCTCACGCCTTGCATTATTAGCTTATTTTGGGAACTAGCTACGACAGCACCATTTTGACAATTGCCTTCCCCATTTGTGAGAAGACTAATACCCTAGTTTCCATTTCTCGTCGTGTCTAATTGATGGATGGTCTTCTCACAAATTCGTCTTTAGTTTAAGTTACTAACAATAGTGTTTTAAGTGCAAACCTGTTGCTAACAATGTATGGATCTTTTTGGTGTCCGAAATAAAATGATTTGATTTGATTTACTAGTGTATGAAGCATACATAATAATTTCACTCGTTCCGTTCAAGTGAACGAACCTAAGTCAGTCACATCACCATTCGCAACCTGCCAGTGTAAAACCTGTCTGTCTATTTTTATTATTGTACCTTGTGCATAATATTTTAATACAGTCCACTATAAACTTCTTACTTGTGGGGTTTTATTACCAGTGACCGCCACAACTAGTACGGTCTGCAGCAAGAGTCGATTAACACTGTTACTTTATCATCTAAATTGACACAAAACTATTCACATTCACACACTGTTTTCAATATACAGGGCATTTTTTTAATCACTATCCAAATTTTCGCAGGGTGTTCTACCCATGAATATGAACAACTTTTACTATCACCAACTCTGAAATCACGAAGAAAAAATCAGCTGATTCATACAAAAGTTCAATACCTACTCTACCAAAACGTATGAAACAGCTGATTTTTTATCGTGATTTCAGAGTTGGTCCCATAGTGAAAGTTGTTCATATTCATGGGTAGAACACCCTGCGAAAATTTGGATAGTGATTAAAAAAATGCCCTGTATTTCATGATAATGTTTGTGTTATTTTCAGTTTTGAGTGCCCATTACCTGCTGGTCAGCAGCAATCGGATAATAGCAGCCGAGGATATAGTTAAATGGCGGGCGATTGGAGAGGCCTATGTCCCATGGGGATAGGCAAACATTACAGAACGCCACCTGGTACGATCCTTTCATACTCCTTTTGCTTCGTTTATGTTCATACATCTGGTCATACAGTACGCATGCCGGTTGCGAGTACTACGCACCTGACCTTTCTGAAGAACATGACCAATCAGGTCACTATATAATCATATGTCCTGCTAGAGCGTCCCCTACTGGCGTCTCCACTCACATCTGCCTTGTAAATACCTTTTGTTAGTCGCTATTTTACTTAATAAAAATCTAAAGTCACTGACAGACAGCGTTCAGCCTAAACCACTAGGTCTAGAAGCATGCAATATTGCGCAAAAGTTCCTTTTATAACCAAGGTGAGCACTAAGGAAGGATTTTCGAAAATTCATCCCCTAAAGGGATTAAATAGGGGTGAAAATTTGTATGGAAGATCGTCATACTTGCCGATGGGAAACCCCATCGGGCATACGACTTGTAGGCTGATATTGTTTTAAATAAGACGGTCGTTGCGATACTCCATTTGTTCCATACATACATGTGCGCAGAATTTCTTCATCAATTACTCTAAATGAGCGCGCGCAGTTTTGGTATTTAATGAACTAGATAATTCTAGTTTAAACAAATGAATATGTTGATTACTTCTGGAGGCACAAGTGAACTATAATGAATATGGGCCTAATACATGGACATTTGGGAAATCACAGTTTTATAACCAGGTCGCCACCCATTTGCACAGAGCCGTTTATTTAAAATCAAAATATTTTATTTCACATAAGCCTAGACGGGCACTTATGAAACGTCAGAAGCTAGGTGCACGCTTCCAATTGGTAGTTTCCTATGGAGAAGAGCCGTCAATAAACTCCACGGTTACTCTTTTAAAATGATTGGATTTACAATGTTTTCAAATTGCAGTGTTAAAAGCACCAGGAACTTAACAAAATAGAAAAAAGTCTACAAATCTACAGTCTATTAAGCCTACACAACGTTCTCACGTTGCTGGTTTGTAAAAAGTCATCTCTGGAAATTCTGATTCGATTACAAAAATTCTTTCTGACAGAAAGTTACACTATTGTCGAGTTCCATAGGATATGTTTCATAGTACAGTTGACTTTTACGCAGACAAAATCGCGGGCAAAAGCTAGTATGTGATAGTTGATTTGAGTCTTTTGAGATAATCTCGGCTTTCGAAAGCCTAAAATCTCATTTTAGATCCTTAGGTATTAGGTAATACACCAGGGGCGAAGCCTTCATACAACCCGATTCCTATCGGCTTCCCTTCGGAACAACCACTCTTCTGAGTGTCTACTATTGCCTAATAATATGGTACAACTGTGTGTGTGACTGTATATCACACCACATTGCACAATTATATTTAATACCAGTTTAATTGTCTGAGTTTATGAGAACTGAACAATTTTTTCTTCGGCTTCCCTCTAATGACGATTGTATCTGCACCACTGTAATACACCATTGTTTTATGAGGGCCTCCATCTTATGTGGTATCGTATGTAAAAGATGGTTACTTACAATAGCACTGCAGCAGGCCGCGAAGAATCCTCGCCAGTAATTACGTACTGCGAAATACGTGGTCGTTACTTCAATGGAGAACAGCACACCTGCAATCAAATGTTTTAGTTAGGGCAAAACTTGGCTAATTCGTGATATGCAGCTATTCGGTGATAGATAATTGTGTTTTATTACCAAGTTACTACTGACTTGATAAATGTACATTTTTCAATCATTATAGTATTTGCCACATTTTTAGATATAAGTTAGCAAAACTTATTTTGTCTACTATATCACAGTAAATTTAAAAAATAGTCTGATCAATGAATCGAATTTTACAAGTAAAAAACAAAACTATCACCGATTACCCAAGTTTTGCCCTACCAATAATATCGTCAACTGCGACTCTAGCTTTGACTTTGACTACGGTATTCAGCTACATCCGCTTCAACATAGTTGGGAAAAGATTAGGCTGATGAATACAGTTAACTCTGATGACCATATTGACAGAAGGATAAAAATATATCGTTTTTACACCCTCGCCTTGGTATTGATTGTTCCATAAAACTTTCCTCAACATGGGAATTCTCGCTCGGTTGTCATTCAATGATACTTCTTCAATCGCATTGTCATAAATAAATGAAATTTCAATAACCAATTGAACCATCGCATCAAGTGCCACCATGCTGATTCAAACTAGGTCATTGGCAGTGGCGAATATATTTGTTTTTCGTTAACATATGTTGTCCCACTGCTGGGCAAAGGTCTCCCCCATATTTTACCAATTTTCTTTATGCTGTGCCTCCTCCGTCCTATCGGTTAGGATCGAGTCCAAATCGTCACGCCAGCGTTCTTTAGGTCTGCCTCGGTGACGACGCCCGACTTCAGGCACCCACTGTGTGACGATCCTGGCCCATCTGTCCAGACAGATGATGCATCCAGATGCATATAGGTGTGACCCGCCCAGTCCCATTTCAACCTCGCAGACTTATCACCAACATCGGCGATACCTTGTAATGACGTCACTCCAGACAGCAGAAGGCAAAGACATATTTCACATCTCATGTTAACTACATATGTAGCAGTGGTGTCAATCAAAGGACTGCGGAGTATGATGTCGCGCGTTCAAACCCGGTCCATCACATGAATTGACTTTTTGCAAGTGAATATTTTAAAAATCATAATTCATAACATTTTAAATAACATTGACCGGAGTTTGAAGGACACAGCGCCGCAGACTCTTCCCGGAGACAGACGTGTGTCGTTGAGTAGTAATTGTGGAAATCTACCGCCATATTAAAATATAAAAGTAATTTTGACAAAATTCGTCAAATGATATAAAGATCACAGGGATTATTGATGTTCGCATAATTCTTTTGTGTGGATTGTTCAGGATCAGAGGGGTGAGTTCCATTGAATATGTTAAGAGATTAGTGGTTTTAAATTTAAACGTTAAGTGATTTTTCAAACCGGTGTTGACTTGTTACAGCCTCTGGTCACGCCCTTTTGTTCTTGCGGAAAATTAAGGAAATTACGTTCGCATGCCAAGCCTATTCATAGGTGGTTCCTTTTGGAAATACGTGGCACCGCTAGGGTACAGAGTGACCCACACCCAAGCCGATGGTCCAGGGGATTGGAAGGGTTCCCGTCATAGACATCCTCAGACAAAACCTTACCTGGCGCCCTCATTTAGTATAAGGTATTTATAAGTATATTTTAAGCATTAGATTAAGTGTGTTGTTGTCGTAACAATAAAAGTACTAAAGTTCCTCTCTCTTGTTTCACTGACAAACCACCCGGAAATGAGTCCGTAACATGGCGCCTAACTGAAAAGAAATAAAATAAATAGGTGTGGTTGGTCAGTGAAAAAAAAAAAAGCCGTTGATTTTTCGGTTTATTTCGATGTACCGTCGTTAGTATGTTAGTAAGTCAATGTGATTGTACAGATTGCATTAGATAGTAAGTATAAAATACGGTTCGTACATTAATATTTCTATTGCTAACTGCGATTATTCAGATTTGAAGCGGGAACTACGTACGTACGTACGTTTTGATATTTTGTCAAATATAAGTATACAAGGTGTAATATTTTTTTTTTGGGTTAACATTATAAATAACCATCCATCTGCAATCATTCAGTGGTGTGGTTATACAGGGTATAACACAAAATATTTAGTTTAGATTCGTTGTTGAAATTATAAATAAACATTCATTTGGGGTCATACTGTGTTATGTCTATACAGGGTGTAACTCAAAATATTTTGTTTTTTTTGTTATAAAGATTCTCTAGCTGATATACAGTAAAAAAAAAAAAAAAAAAAAAAAAACATATATACAGGTTGTATTGTTTTAATTGTTGCTTGTGGTTGGTAATACTAGTTGTAAAGTTGGTCGAGCGGGGTTGTGAAATTATTGCTAATTTGAATATTATAGTAGCGATTTTAGTCAACAATAATTGTCATTACAATGGATCCGTGTTACCTGTTAAAAGATGAACTAGAGTTTGAATTGGCATGTCGGGGTGTAGGTGTGAGCGCGGTTGTATCAGTATTAAGAAAACTGTTAAAGGAATTGCTTGTGAGTGAACAAACTGAAGATTACAGTCATGAAATTAAAGCTCCAAAAAAGTGCTTAGAAACTCCATTATTGGAATTAGAAACTTGCTCAGCTAAACTTAAAATAATAACTCAGTACATTTCGGAACTTGCGGACAAGCCGGACAAACCTTTGTTTAGGAGATTAGTATCTAGGTTGATACACGTTCAAAACAGACTAGCTTTTATCAGACCATCGTCAGAAGTAGAGATCAACTTGAAATCGGACCTTAAAAATAACAGTGATAAATTATTAGCACAATTGGAAGAGCGTGATGATTTACCAGAAGAGGGCAATTTAACAGTCGAAGATAAATATCATTTAGTAAAAAACTTAGGAGAGGTGGGAAGCAAAATTATAAAAAAGATGGAAGAAGGTAGCAAGTTAGGTACAATGACGAATGTTGAGGTAAATCAGCCAATTCTTGAAGGGAGAAATTATTCTTCTCCGAATGGCCATGAGGATAAAACTAGGAAAACCCCTAAATTATTTCGTAGTTCTACAATAGAGGATAATGGAATTAGTCGCAAACTAGTTCCTATCAGTAGTTGGGGTATAAAATTCTCAGGAAGAAACAATATAAGTGTTAATGCATTTATAGAACGGGTAGAAGAAATAAAAGAGGCACGCAATGCTAGTGATAGTGATTTGTGGAGGTATGCAATCGACTTTTTTGAAGGTGATGCGCTCATTTGGTATAGAGCAAATAGGGACTGCATTGGTGATTGGGAGGAATTGGTCTTTCTACTTAAACGGACATTCCAATCCCCCTATTACCAGGAAGAATTGTTAGATGAAATTAAAACTAGAACACAGGGCAAAGAAGAATCAGCCATAATCTATATTTTTGTCATGCAAAATATGTTTAATAGATTACCTGAAAAGATTCCGGAAACTAGAAAAATCCAAATTATAATAAAAAATCTGCAGCCATATTTTCAAAACGCAGTATGTAGGGATACCTTCAAATCGGTGGAGGATCTCGTCGATATATTACGGATAATAGATATAACTAAGCGTAACTGCGATAATTTTCAGGAGCCTCAATGCCACAAATTTAAATTAGAGCCAGACTTGGCTTATCAACCAAGCGTGCAGGGTATTAACCATACGGAGGAGTCTGTAGTGGCTGAAATAAATAAAGTAAAATCGGTAGGGAGTCGCTGTTGGAATTGTAGAGAAACAGGGCATTTGTTTCGCTTCTGCACCGCTCTAAAGCAACGGTTGTTCTGCTATAAGTGTGGGCGTTTTGGGGTCACTACGAAAAATTGCACATGTAAGGGAAACGCTATCGGGGAAGACACCAAGCCTGCCAAGTAGTTCTTCCCCTAAAAAGGCAAAGTAAGGAATGGCAGGATTGGTTACAAACGGTGCAGCATTTTTTTAAGCATAAGGAAATTTGTAAAATTGTCCAGAACGAAAATGATAATCGTAATTACGTTAAGTTCAAGGTCTTGGGCTACGATTGTATAGGGTTGTTAGACAGTGGAGCCAACTTGACAGTTATAAATCCCAGGTTTGCTAATACTTTAAGAGCATTAGGTTTACGTTCATATGTACTACCGGGGTCTAGACTATCTACAGCGGATGGAACCAATCACACGATATCTGAGGCTTTTGACGTTCCGGTAACATTTGATAACCAATTTAACATTTTGGCAATGGTGGTCATGCCGGGATTATCGCAAAATTTATTGTTAGGAAAAGATTTTTTTGATATTTTTGGCATCCAGTTAAGGCTGAAGAGTGATTGTAAATCCATTGATAAAGAAATATCGCTTCTGGAATCAAGCAAACCGTCAATTATACCAATGGAAGAGTTAGGTGTCAATCAGCAGAAGGCCTTGTCATTGTTGGTCACAGAAATGAAGCAAAATATAGGAGTAGGCCTAGGTAGAACACATATGCTAAATCATTACATTGATACAGGTATTCACAAACCAGTTTACCAAAAACAGTATAATTTTTCACCTACTATAAAGAAGCAAATAGAAAAAGAAATTGACGAAATGCTTCAAAATGACATTATTGAACCCGCTTTCAGCCCTTGGTGTTCACCTGTTATTTTGGTCAAAAAACCAAATGGTGATAACAGACTCTGTTTAGACAGCAGACAACTAAATAAAATAACCAAAAGAGATACGTATCCCTTGCCAAGAGTAACTACCATTATTGATAATCTTCGTAGTGCAAAATATTTAAGTACATTAGACCTTAAATCTGCTTTTTGGCAAATACCGTTAGAGGAATCATGTAAAGAGAAAACTACCTTCGCAGTACCTGGTAGAGGGTTATTTCAGTTTAAGGTAATGCCATTTGGACTGGTAAATGCATCCCAAACACAACAAAGACTGATGGACATATTATTTCAAGCTCACGGTGATAAGGTTTGGGCATATCTAGACGATATTATAATTTGTACTTCCTCTTTTGATGAACATATAGAGGTTTTGAGGAATGTTATGGCTATCTTAAAAGAGGCAAATTTAAGTATTAATGTGGAGAAGTGTAAATTTGCCAGATCAAGCCTAAAATTTTTGGGGTACATAGTTGACAAGGAAGGTCTGAGAACTGATCCAGAAAAAGTTAAAGCAATATTAAATTTCCCGCGCCCCAAGAATTTAACGGAACTCAAAAGATTTATAGGATTAGCTAGTTGGTATCGGCGTTTTGTGCCAAATTTTTCAATCATTGCTGCTCCTCTGCATGACCTCACTAAGGGCAAAAAGAAAACCAAACTTACATGGTCTCAAGCAGCGGAGGATGCATTTTTAAAACTCAAAACGTTACTCACGTCTGCTCCGGTTGTTTCATGTCCAGATTATAATAAGCCATTTATCATTCAGTGTGATGCGTCTAATGAAGGTATAGGAGCGGTCTTGTGTCAAAAAACAGAAGATTCTGATCAACCAGTAGCTTATCTAAGTCGAAAACTCAACGATTGTGAAAAACGTTATTCGGCTTCGGAAAAGGAACTTCTAAGCGTGGTTTATGCAATAGAAAAATTTCGTCCATACATTGATGGGGTGCATTTTACAGTCATAACGGATCATAGGGCATTGTTATGGCTTCATAAAATGAAAGACCCTCATGGGAGGTTAGCAAGATGGGCAATGAAACTTCAACAGTTTTCATTTGATATCATTCATAGACCAGGTAAACTTAATGTAGTACCAGACGCACTATCTAGGGCATCAGACATCAATATAATAGAATCAAATTTGATAAAGGTACTTGACAAACACAAGGATAATTGGTACCGTAATAAAGTTAATCAAATTAATAAAAATCGTAACGATAACGATAAGTGGACAGTTTTTAATGGATCACTTTATAGAAAGGTTATATTAAAGCAATATCCTGATGGTAGTCATGACTGGAAATTATTTATTCCGGATCAACTTAAAGAAGAAGTGTTAAAAATATGTCATGATGACATCTGTGCAGGTCATTTAGGAATTCGGAAAACGTTTTATAGGATCAAAAAGGATTTTTTTTGGTTTCATATGCTTAGAGACGTCAAGCTTTATGTAGACAATTGTGAGACGTGCTCAAAATATAAGGTATCTCAACAACATCCTTTTGGAATGATGGGGCAACACAGAGATGTATCCCAACCGTGGCAGGTTGTTTCTTTAGACTTAATGGGTCCATTTCCACGAAGCAAAACTGGAAATACCATGCTCTTAGTTATATCTTGTTGGTTTAGTAAGTTTGTCTTACTCTTTCCATTGAGAACTGGAAAAGTTGATAAAATTGGTGAAATACTAGAACGGCAAATATTAATGTTTGGTGCACCCAAGGCCATAATCTGTGATAATGGAAAACAATTTGAGTCACAACTTTTTAAGGAGGTAGCTACTAAGTATCAATGCAAATTGTGGTATACACCTCTTTACCATCCACAAAGCAACCCAACAGAAAGGGTAAACAGAGTAGTAGGGACATTAATAGCGGCTAATTCGAGTGTCAAAAAACATAACGAATGGGATGTTCACTTACAAGCAATCGCACACTCAATAAACACAGCGGTGCACGAAACTACGGGGTACACACCATCATACTTATTCCTTGGCAGAGAAGTTGCAATATCACCACTCGATGTGGCAGTATTAGCTACGGACACTATGGATCTAAACCAGGAACTAAACCGGGCATTTGGAAAATTCGAAATCAATACTAAGAAAAGACAAAAAATATTCGAAGAGGTTCAATTAAAACTAAAAAAAGCGCATACTCACAGTAGTCAATATTACAATAGGAATAAGAGGCCAGCAACATTCGAAGTTGGCGATATGGTTTGGAAAAGGACTAAATATTTATCAAAAGCAAGCAATAAGTTCATGGCCAAGCTCGCACCAAAATTTGAAAAAGTTCAAATTGTTCAAAAACTTTCTAATAATGTGTATCGATTGCAAAATATGCACGGTAAAAACATAGGCATGTGGCATGCGAACGACCTAAAACGATAAAAAAAAAAAAAAAAAAAAAAAAAACAAGTTTTTTTTCTTGTTGGCGGGGGATATTTGTAATGACGTCACTCCAGACAGCAGAAGGCAAAGACATATTTCACATCTCATGTTAACTACATATGTAGCAGTGGTGTCAATCAAAGGACTGCGGAGTATGATGTCGCGCGTTCAAACCCGGTCCATCACATGAATTGACTTTTTGCAAGTGAATATTTTAAAAATCATAATTCATAACATTTTAAATAACATTGACCGGAGTTTGAAGGACACAGCGCCGCAGACTCTTCCCGGAGACAGACGTGTGTCGTTGAGTAGTAATTGTGGAAATCTACCGCCATATTAAAATATAAAAGTAATTTTGACAAAATTCGTCAAATGATATAAAGATCACAGGGATTATTGATGTTCGCATAATTCTTTTGTGTGGATTGTTCAGGATCAGAGGGGTGAGTTCCATTGAATATGTTAAGAGATTAGTGGTTTTAAATTTAAACGTTAAGTGATTTTTCAAACCGGTGTTGACTTGTTACAGCCTCTGGTCACGCCCTTTTGTTCTTGCGGAAAATTAAGGAAATTACGTTCGCATGCCAAGCCTATTCATAGGTGGTTCCTTTTGGAAATACGTGGCACCGCTAGGGTACAGAGTGACCCACACCCAAGCCGATGGTCCAGGGGATTGGAAGGGTTCCCGTCATAGACATCCTCAGACAAAACCTTACCTGGCGCCCTCATTTAGTATAAGGTATTTATAAGTATATTTTAAGCATTAGATTAAGTGTGTTGTTGTCGTAACAATAAAAGTACTAAAGTTCCTCTCTCTTGTTTCACTGACAAACCACCCGGAAATGAGTCCGTAACAACCTGTCTTGGATCGTATTATGGTGTTACGAATTTGGTCGGTGAGTTTGATTTTTAAGATGCTACACTCCATCGCTCTATGGCAAACCCTGAGTTTGGACTTCTAAGCCTCGGTCAAAGACCAAGTCTGAGCGCCATAGGTTAGGATAGGATACACACGCGTAGGTGTGAGATGGAACACCGGGGTGATTTTTAATAAGTATGAGTCTGACAGACCCCTCCGCCCGCCCCAGGGCGGAGGACATCCATGAGGATTTTCCACCCCGGAACAAAAAAAAGCCAGGATACACACATCGACGAAGAGCTTGCACTTTAGTGAGATAGAAAGGTCACGTAGTAGCTCCTCCGGGTATTTTCGACTCAGTCGATAACTTTGTATAAGATTAGAAAATTGGGCTAAACGTATTGGATTGCTAAAAATCCCTGGCACTTTTCATCCCAGCAAAATTGAGTCACAAAAATATTTTCCATTCAACTATGATACAATCGAGCTCCTAAGATTTCATCTGTCAAGAAGATACTGCAACCGCCAAACAATCCGAGGGCGACGGGAACAGCTAAGTTTTCTGTTAGTTTCCGATTAAACGGGTTCTAAAACTCCTGCAGGAAAAGAAATCTTATAAATGGCGATCATGATCGTCAGAGACCATGATCGCCATTGACAATATTTCCTTTGTAATTATATTAGGTTGGGGAAAAAGTCTTTTCGCTTTATAGTATGTATGAACTTGTAATAAAATCTCTTTGGCTATACTATTTGTATCTGGCTGGTTTTGGTATCATTGAAAGTTTAAATTTTAAAGAGCATAATTCCACATTCAAATTAGGAAAATGTGTGATTTTCATTTGTTTTTCGTACTGTCAAGATGAGTGACTCTAATGAAGAAATTCGATACATTTTAAAATTTTACTACAAAAAAGGTAAAAATGCAACGCAAGCCGCGAAAAAAAATTGCGATGTTTATGGACCTGGTGCAGTGTCTGTGAGAGTAGCACAAATTTGGTTTAAGCGTTTTCAATCCGGAAATTTTGATGTCAAAGATGCACGTCGCTCTGGTCGCCCTATTACGGATAAAATGGATGCCATTTTTGAAAAAGTGGAGCAAGATCGGCATATCAGTAGTTACGACGTAGCTGAAGAACTGGGAATTGACCACAAAACAGTTTTGGTGCATTTGAAAAAAACTGGGTACACAAAGAAGCTCGATATTTGGGTACCTCACGAGGTCACTGAAAGAAACCTAATGAACCGTGTACTCATTTGTGATTCTTTATTAGGACGTAATGAAATCGAACCATTTTTAATGAAGCTGATAACTGGTGATGAAAAGTGGATCACGTACGACAAGAACGTGTGAAAATGGTCGTGGTCAAAGGCCGGTCAGGCTTCACAGACTGTGGCGAAACCCGGGTTAACAAGGTGATGCTGTGTGTGTGGTGGGATTGGAAGGGCATTAGTCATTATGAGCTGTTACCACCAGGCAGGACCATCGATTCTGAAGTCTACTGCGAACAACTGATGAGATTAAAGCAAGAAGTTTAGAGAAAGCGGCCGGAATTAATCAACAGAAGGGGTGTGGTTTTTCATCATGATAACGCTAGACCTCACACATCTTTAGCCACTCAGCAAAAATTAAGAGAGTTTGGCTGGGAGGTGTTAATGCATCCGCCGTATAGTCCTGACCTTGCACCTTCAGATTTCCACCTGTGTCGGTCTCTTCAGAATTCTTTAGGCAGTGTCAGGTTAACATCACGAGAGGACTGCCAAAACCACTTGTCGCGGTATTTTGATCAGAAGTCCCAAAATTTCTATAGCAATGGGATCATGTCCCTACCTACAAGATGGCAAAAAGTTATCGAACAAAATGGTACCTACATACTTTAGTTAAATGTGAATAAACTATATTAAAAAATGTTTTGAATTTTCTTAAAAAATGCGAAGAAACTTTTTCCCCTACCTATTACTTAAGGACTGGTCTTACCTCCTACAGGGGCTGCGAAACACGACGCCACACCCACTGCGCACGCCGCAGCCAACATCTCACTGGTCCTGGACTCATTGGAGTAGATCCCTTGGAAAGTGGTCACCAGTTTGGATAGGAGAGTTGCTACCATTGATGCTATGTGGACTGATGGGCCCTGCGAAGAACAGAAGATACATTATTATCCTTCCTTAAACGATGTCTGGCTAAGTCCTGGCGCTGGTAGGGAGTCGGCTGGACAGTCGCTTTAATAGGTACTGGAACAGCCACCCTTTGAGTGTATGTACTAACATTGTAATAAGCTGAAATGTCTGTATACTAAAAGTCTGTATGTTAACGTCTCTGTGTGTAAGTTTGTATTTTGAGGTTTTCTAACTGTGTTTTATAATAATAATATTGACCTGTATTGTCTGGAAGAAATGTGTTTTAATGTGTTATTTAAATGTGTGGTGGTATAGTACATCCGCTAAAATAGTGACGCCCTTTGAAACTAACGCGAGGCCCGTGCTTCTGAACATCGTATCAACGACATCGTATCGTAAGAAATATTGACATCTCGAATCGGTGCGACACAGAGTTTTGTTTATTAAATATTTCTATCAGGTATATTTGTAATATCATATTCATTTTTATTAATAGTGTATAATCTATACATCTATATCCAAACAAATGAATAAAATTGAAGTGTCTGTTCGTAATGTCAAAATAACAACTTTTTATTAAATACATATGAAAGTATTTACTGTAGTTATAACAAAAAACTTTTTTTTAAATTTTTGTCTGTCTGTTTGTTCCGGCTTATCTCCGAAACAGCTTGACCGATTTTGACAGGACTTTCACTGGCGGATAGCTGATGTTATAAGGCTGAGGTTATAACTTAGGCTACTTTTATTTTATAAAAAGAATTAAGGTTCCGCGCAAAAAAAAAAATTAAAACCCATAAAATTGTGAAAAAAAAATCGATGCAAATAGGGAAGTATTGATATCCACGCAGGCGAAGCCGCGGGAAACAACTAGTGGTATAATAATGCATAAAACAAGATTAATTAGTATAATCTGCGCTTTGTACTGATGCCATAATTATAAATTATAACTACACGGATGGAGAGGAGCTCGTGGCTAAGTAATAACAGCCGCACGGGTCGCTCCACCAGGTTAAGCTACGCTTGGCGGGGTTGTCCGTGGATGGGTGACCATCTTTACATACCGAGACTCCTCCGTGCCTCGGAAAGCACGTTAAGCCGTTGGTCCCGGCTGTCATTCGTGGATCTTTGACAGTCGTTACGGGTCGTCAGAAGCCCGAAAGTCTGACAACCAGTCTTACCAAGAGGTCTCGTATTGCCCAGGTACTGGGTTGTGGAGGTCAGATAGGCAGTCGCTCCATGTAAAATACTGGTATTCAGCTGCATCCGGTTAGACTGGAAGCCGACCCCAACATAGTTGGGAAAAGGCTAGGCAGATGATGAACTACACGGATGAATGTGTCAATAAGTATATTAGTTTTATTAAAATGGTCTGGGATGTATGCAAATAGAAATAACCACAAACAACATGACCTAGGGCACTGGTGATTGTGTTATCGTTGGACTACTGATCGTCTGCTGTCTAGTGACGACAGCAAAATAATAAGTAGAAACAAAAAAAATAAGGCTCATCGTGCCGTGGTAAATGTGAGCAGCTCAGATAAAATCATTTTTTGTTTTATCATGATTTGATATAGATACCCACCACGTCTGTGAAGGTTCGCCGGTTAATTTAATTTCACCCCGTATACAAGCCACTACACTTTTAACAGTACGAATATTTATTTTATTTATTTATTAAATATCTATCGTCAGGAGTCCAGATATATTTCGTGTGTTTTGCAAAGCCTTTAGAGTAAGTAAAATGGCGGCACTGTAAGATGACTTGTGACGTCTGCACATTTTTATGATTTTCCGTTAAGGGGGAAGCGCCAGGTGGCCCGCGAAATTCAAACTTTCTTATGTTTTTTGCAATTTGCAAGTCAGTATTAAGTTGTATGTTGATTAAAGTATTATTCGCGACCGTAACAAATATGCATTTACATAATTATAATCATTAAAACCAGTAATACAACTCGATAAGTTTGTATAATCCTAATTGTCAAGATTTCATGAAATAGTCATTCAATCGAATTACCTTGTCTTAAAGACTTATTGATGACTTTAATTATTATAATTCTGTAAATACATACTTTTTATGGTCGCGAATCATATTTTGATCAACATACAATCTAACACTGACTTGCAAATTGCAAAAAAACATCAGGAAATTTGAATTTCCCGGGATACCTGGCGCTTTCGCCTTAATATTTACTGCTAAATGTGAGGAAACAGATGCCAGACTACATTGCTGTATGAGCCGCAATAATGATGTACCGCTGAAACTAAAATTTATCCAATCAGTAAGCTATATTTTTATCATTTGTAAGCTGTAACCCCAAGTCTTATTTACATGCGATCGTCGCGCGAGTACACGATCGTTCGAACTTTTGTTCGTGAACCTGAACGCGTGGTCGCGTCCACAGAGGGCGGTCTCCGGTTTTCCGAAAAAAAGTGACAGATGCACACGACCGATCGCGTATTCGCGCGACGATCGCTCTTAAGGGGACTATAGGAGCTAAACGCAAGTTTTATAATGAAATCAGAAAACTATATTACATTCTTCAGGATATACACTAGTTAGATAGTGTGTTGAAAACATAATACAACTAATTTGATACGATACAAAAACGTCACGAAGATACCTCTAACAATGTCTTTTAACGATTAAAAAGCGTGTTCAAAACACGCAATCATTCTGATTGTTGTCAGAGTATTCTTTATGCACCAAATTAACGTTATTAGTGTTTTAATTTTTTAGTCCAATCAATAGATTTTTGTAAATAGATAATTGCTTCATATTTTGCAATATTCGTAAATACCAGCGTTGTGTCATCGCGTTTCTCTTTCTTTTCTATGTAGTTCGACAGTGACCGCGCTTTAGCTGCTGTCAGCCACTTAAATAGGACGCGACCTAACAGTGCTGCTGGTTTAGGAGTCATTTAAAACGCTTATAGTGCTCACCTCTTTACCCAGCGGCAGACCAGACCCCAGCGTGGCAGTGAGACCGACGATCTTGGATATCATCGCTCGATACGTCAGGTACTCTTTTAGATGTACTCCTCGGAGTATCGTCTTCATTTCTGGTATACCGGACCCTGTGGGAGAAGAATTTTGGATAAGTAAAAGACATCATTATTTGGAAATGGGTGAACTAACAAAATCCGTAACGTCTCAGGGTGTAATTTGATTTTTGAAAATAACAAGCAGTTTTGTTAGCATTATTTTGAATTTCGAGAACAACGTCTTAGCCCGTTTGTCCACCGCCACCGTCAACGGAACGTCAACGAGAAACGAGATTATTCCAACCAAACGTGGTGTGCGGTGGACTCGCGGCCTTAGTAAATGTATGTATCGCTACTTCGGTGGCGTACACTCGTTCTCGTTGAAGTCCCGTTGACGGTGGCGGTGGAAAAACTGCCTAAGGGATTGTGGCAATAATTTGGCATAAGAATCCCATTACAAGTTTGTCCGAAAGGCCTACAGAGGAGCTTTCATTCGGAGACCCTGGCAACTGCTTAGATAAATAATTTGTATGTGCTAAGGATGATCACCACGCAGTCTCGGCAGGAGTTCAACCAACCACCATTCACCATTCCTTAGCGTGAGTCTCCCTGAGGATTTACAGTGCATGAAGAAGAAGGTACATAGCTTAGAGGACTTATTGGACCAATCAACACAAAAGGAAGATTATAGCCTCACTCCGTAGTTTCATCTAAAAGGGGAAGACCACATTTAGGGTGCGTTTCCACTAAAGCAGAGACGAGCGGAGCTGAGCGGAGACGTGCAGGAATTGTCCAATCACAGACGAGACGAGAGACGCGATGACGATTTCAACCATTGTGATTGGTTCTCCGCTTCAGTCGAAACGCACCAAGCTAGAAGCTCATCAAAAAATGTATGCATCTTACCTATACTCTGAGCAGCAACTATGTGAACGAATCCAGCGGCGAAGAGTATGAGGCAGACTGGCAGCGATACCCACGCGACGTACTGACTGAACGTAGACGTCGCCAGGTCATTGTACATCCACATGCGTGCTGGAATATAGGACTGATGTTAATATGGGGGCCTTAAAGTTAGAGCATGAAGCATATACAAGGTGGAACAGGACGATTGACATTCCTTTAAACCACGTAAAGAGAAACATGTTCTTTACTCGTATACAAAAAAATCAATCAATCCAATGAATACTTTAGCCGCAAGAAATTATTTTTCTTTTACAAAGCAATAACATTTATATGAAGTCTTATGCATGCCGAAGCTTCCCGCAGTATGCTCAAGTCCCCTTGTGATGAGATTAACGAAATGTAAAAGCTAAGGGTATGAAAATCAATCAATCTGCCTAGCCTTTTCTCAACTATGTTGGGGTCGGCTTCCAGTCTAACCGGATGCAGCTGAATACCAGTATTTTACATGGAGCGACTGCCTATCAGACCTCCACAACCTAGTAACTGGGTAATACGATACCCCTTGGTAAGACTGGTTGTCAGACTTTCGGGCTTCTGACGACCCGTAACGACTGTCAAAGATCTACAAATGACAGCCGGGATCAACGGCTTAACGTGCTTTCCGAGGCACGGAGGAGTCTTGGTATGTAAAGATGGTCACCCATCCACGGACAAACCCGGCAATCGTAGCTTAACCTGATGGATCGACCCGTGCGGCAGTTATTACTTAGCCACGAGCTCCTCGCTAAGGGTATGAAATTAAGTTTCAAAATTATTTTTACTTATGAAAATCCTTTCCTATGCCGTGCCGCTTGGTTCTTTATGAATTTTATCTTTTTCGGCTTGGCTTCAATCCTGGTTTGGTCAATTATGTGACACAAATACTTTGTGGGGCTATTACGATACTTGTAATTCCTAAATACCTAGCAGATACTCACACTTTACATCCTGTTACGGAAGCATGAACAGATAAAATGATAGTTGAATCATTTTGTACCAACAATCCTAAAACACATAACATAAGATCACGCCTGTATTCCCATGTAATAGGGGGTGAGCCTATTGCCATCTACCGGGCACAAATCCAGACTCCGGGCTGCTACTGAGAAATTCCAGATGGAAAAACCCTATAACACTTTGCCCTACCTGGTAATCGAACCCAGGACCTGTTGCTCAGCAGTAGCGCTTGCGACCACTAGACATTTTTTTTTGGATGGGAACTCATCAAATGACTGCTCCCGCTCTTGGCGGAGCGGGAGGGCGTGTCAGACTTTTACTGACTAAAACCCACCCGTGTTCCTTCAGTTGCCTGTGCCAGGGGCCACGGTAACTCTTTCGAACATCCCGCGGCCCTGGCTGACGACCATTATGAGACTTACGAGGTAGTTCTAAAAATCAATAAGTATTGCCACTTCAAATATCATACAAATACAGCTATACAGTGTGTCCCTGGATAAAGTGCACAAACGAAAATGTGTGAAACTAGACCATAATTTATCGACAAAAAAATTGAAAAAAAAAATTGTATTATTAATATTGATGGTTTAATTTTTTATCACCTACGACAGAACCTATTTCTTAATTTTTTTTTTTTGTAATTCTAAGACTGTTTTTATGCCGTGTTTTTTACTTGCTAAGCATCATGTGATATCAGCCATTATCACTGTTTTTAATTCAACGAAATACTCGCAATTTTTCAAAAGATATAATTTTTTTAAGAAAAAGGGTCTGTCGTAGGTGGTAAAATTTTTTTTTCCAATTTTTTGTCGATAAATTATAGTCTAGTTTTACCCATTTTCGTTTGTACACTTTATCCAGGGACACACTGTATTACGCCATATTTTGTTGGTGTATAACAGGGAACATCCTAGATAGACCAAGAACATGGTTTTTCGTGTCGTCTTACAGATGCACCAAAGACGTATAAATAATGTCTTTGGGACATCTATTTTAAAGATATGAAAGTACATTAGTAATAAAATATTCCTTACCATTCTGACACACAGCGATCCCCCTGTCCATGGCGAAGTTGACGATCGCCATGATGATGCCCAGCAGAGCCAGGAACACCCAGTCCTCCCCCAGCCGAGCGAACGTGTGCCTCCACACATAGCCTGCGACAAACTTCATGCACGTGAATATTTACTCATAATTAACAATATGGGGAACTTAAAATAGTTTGGATGACGAGTTGATCACTAAATCGTCATCTAAACTCTTTTAATCGATCATACCACCGCCACCATCGATCAAACTACATATATAACGAGAATCATCTCGATGATAATGTGGTCTATCTTCTCCGGGAGAAGACATATCTGGAGCAGCGTTTCCTGCAGCGTGCAGCAGGGCGTTTAATGGAATTGCCCATGTAAGCCCCGCTACACCCTGCATGAAACGCCCCTCCGAATTTGCGGCCTGAGTGTAATTATTGTATTGGGTTCCCACTTGTAAAAACAATTGTAAATGGTAATAGTAAATAAATAAATAAATACAGGGTGTAAGGGACAGCCCTCCGCAAACTAACAGGGTACATTCAGCTCCTTATTCTGAATCATATTCCACCGGAAATATTCTCAGGAAAATTTTCATATTTTTTAATCGTATTTTCAGTTACTATTTCAATGTAAAATTACATTTATTTATTTATTTATTTAATACTTCATGCACAGAAAAGTACAGAGGCGGACTTAATGCCATAGGCATTTTCTACCAGTCAACCTTTGGGTGATGCAGAGACAAACAGTGGTAAGTGCAATTATGAGAAATCGTGGAATACATATTTATTTAAATATAAAGATACACATATACCTATTACAAGCTATAAATATAATAATATATACCTAATTACATTCTCTGTACGCAGCACTCCATTTATGTAAATAAAACAGCTAAAAACAAAAAAATCAGCAATGGAGGTTGACATACTCGACGGCCAATGGCTCGCTGCGCTGCCGTTTGCTACGCGTGTTTTGCCACGGTAACGATACATTGCGTGTGAGGTAATAAAACAAATCACATTTATTGGATTCCCATAACGTTCCTGAAATAATTTCATGTACCGATCATCTTAGTATGATATACTGAATTCCCCCCATCAGTCTGCGGGGGGCTGTCCCTTACACCCTGTATTTAATTACCACATTCAATAAATATCGCTTGAGGAAAGTGCTACTTAGTAATATGATAATGAATGTGGATAACTTTAAGAGTTGGCAAATAAACGACGCGACGGAAGAATTGTGTGAAAGATGATATGCTAGAAAGGGGACGTCTACTAAGATGGCAAGTACGGAAGCAGAAGATACTGCGCCGAACCATAATAAATAAGGAGATGGGCAGGATAACGATAATAATGATGATGGTTGCTTATCGAAGGATTTTTGAGCGAAGCTTATCATAGAATGCTAAACAGTATGTGCATAAAGATATTTTTACAAGAGCAAGGCAGCTAGAGCAGTGGTGCCCAGTGGTAACAGCCCCGAGTTAAGAGTCGTTGGCCGTGGGTTCGAACCCAGACAGGCGCTTTACTTTGTGTAAATAATTTCATCACCACTGCTCTCAAAACGGTGAAGGAAAACATCGTGAGGAAACCGGCATGTCCTAGAACCAAACATCCGAAGACATGTGACATGTACCAACCCGCACTGGGCCCGCCTGGTAGATTACAGACCACTCCGTCTTCGAAGAAAGGAGGCCTGTGTCCCAGCAGTGGGAACATTTATAGGCTGATTATGTATTAAGCTAAAGGAGCTGGCAAGGTATCGATATTTATTTTAATGCTTTTTCTAGGAATAGTAGCTGCCACGGATGGAGATATGAAAACTATGTTTCCATTTAAATAATTTTGCAATATTCATAATCTTGTCGTGATGGCCTCGCCTTTTATGCACGAGGTTGTGGGTTCAAATCGGGACAAATACTAATGTGACAATTACAATTCATATGTACTTTCTGAGTTTATCTTGGATATTACTAACATCAGTGAAGGTCAAACATCGTGAGGAAACCTGGACTTATAGTTAATGTGAGTCTGAAATCGGCAAAACTCTTCGAGTCAGTGCTCGTGTCTTCTCTGTATGAGAAGAGGCCTTTGCCCTGCGGTGGGACAAAAATAGGCTGGTATTATTATAATCTTAGACAAGGATAACCTCACCTAATACTTTAAAGAACTTCCCTCGAGGTCTATGTTTGCCGCTTGCTTCTAGTTCCTTTTGTCGGAGCTTGTCGTCTTTTCTTCTCTTCTTCCGAAGTCTTCTGAGTCTTCTTGCTTCTTCTCTAGCCGCTTCGCTTAGATCGCGTTGATAGCGACCATACATCTGGAAAAAAGAAGGACATTGATTAATTTATTTGTTCTCTATGTTACACAGTACAAGTATTTTTTTTACCATTGCCACTCGAAAAAAGGCATTCGATTCATCGATAACAGTGAATAAAACTCTCTTTTAGTCACTGAGTGAATAAAAACATTTTGATTTTGGAACAAGCACGAATAACAGTGAATTTCGAAAACTGTTCTAATTTCACTATGTATTTTTAATGTTTATATTAATCCTTTGTTCTCTTAATAACGATTATACACGCTGCTTTTTTATTGGCTAGGGAGCTGGCACTATAGTGTTGTACTCATCATTATGGACAACTTCAACTATGGGATCAGACCTGAAATCACGAAAAAAAAAATCAGCTGTTCCCCTACAATTTGACGAGTTATGCGAACATAAATGTAGGGAACAACTGATTTTTTTTCACTATCGTGGCAGGTCCCTAGCCAATAAAAAGCAGCGTGTTTAATAAAATGTGATAAATATAAATACTATACTACTATTTATTTTCTCGCAGTCAATGGTAAAAAGTAGAGTACACAACTCTTGAAAAAAAAATCATCTTGGTCCATGCATCCCTCGTTCCGCTCAGGATTCTAATCTAGAATCCTTCGCTGCTCTCGGGATCCAACTTAGTCCCTCGAATTGAATTCCCTTTTTTTTACTTGTTGTAGAATCTATTATTTAAACACTAACATCGTTTCCTAAAATATGGTTTTATTGCACATTTTATTTTGATACTTGTAAAGATTGTTGTTAGTTTTGTAAATATACAATAACGCCTAAAGATAATGCATAGCAATTTAGTAAGTAATAACAACAAGTAACTATTAATACAGTCATGATGAATATAAATTAAAATGTTTATGTTTTGTGTTTTAAACTACGCTATGCCCTAGAGCCTCCATGTCATTCAGCACCAAAGCTAATTCTCTGCCAAAATACCTCAAATTCAGTTCAGGAGTTTAGTCGTAAAAACTCAATCCGAATCAAGATAAACCAGATCAGCACCCTAATTGCGTAACACACTGTCAATCACAATCTGTATGATTTTTAAGCATATTGCTAATCCATTGCTTCATATGTTCGAGAAATTTGTCTGCTCAACAACGTATATAACGCAATGAATGTTGTTTAACTGTCAAAATGAAACCGATTCCCACATTTCCTACAGTAAGTGTCACACGCAATTGCCCCGCAGGAGTTTAGTCGTAAAAACTCAATCCGACTCAAGATACACAGATCTGGACAAGATTATCATTCTGCAGTGAAATCTCATGTTGTGGTTGATTGAGTAACATAACAAACAACTATAATAATTATGTGAGTTGATATAAGATTTCACAACTAATTAAATTGCTTTCTGAACCCGAGGATTACTTCCACATTTGTGATCTAAGTGTATATTTACTGACCACAACTCTGCTGCCCTTTTCGACCATCTCTTGCGAGTCCATCTTGTTTATCAATCAACCCAATTCGATATAACTAATTAACAATTACATTTTTAAACCAACTGCTAACGGCAAAGAGAGTAAAAATACTGAAAGGCTAATTAGTCTAGAACAGCCTTGAATCCAGGTTCTGTTTGCAGAAGCTATCAGATTATCTCGTGTTTAGCGAAGATAATAAATTGGAAAAATACCAATATTTGACTTTTATAGTAACTGGGTACTTTCGGCAAATACGTGGTGGGTTAATCTCGCCCAAAACCTTAGAAGTTAAGGCTCGTGCAAACTGGCGCGACGCGACACCGGCAGAACAATTTCCATGAAGTTTTCATAGAAGTTGGTTGACCGGTGTCGCGTCGCACCAGTCTGCACAGCCTTTATGCTTGCAACGTTTTTATCATCCTTTATTTGCAAAAATGAGTAGGTATCTCTTTATTGCTTGGTATAATTTAACAACTAAACCGAATTTGATGATATTTCGCAAATGGCTTGGTAGGAACTTGGAGCAAGTGCATATCTAAGAAAAGAATTTATCAATTTCTGACTTTTATGAAAATAAGTATGTACTCAATTGATGGCCACGGTGAAAAAGGCGAGAGGACCAACTGCAAAATCAAAGCTAATTAAAGAGTGATGTAGGCCATCAATCAAATAGGTAATTAGTACCTAAGCATAATTCATGTGATTTCATTGAAAATCATGCCTACGCAAAAACTACAGTCCACTCATAACATTAATCCGCAGATAAGCCAATAAAATCAAAACAAATATCTACAGATCTTATCGCGGAAAGCAGGTAGTCAGCAGATGACCTTATTTATCTAGGTATAAATCGCGTATTTTCCATGTCCTACTAATATTTGGTTGTATTACAAGGCAACATGACAAGAACACATGTTTACGATAAGTTTTGTCCAAATCTTTATCTTTGAGTGGTTAGACGGCTAACGGCCGAACCCAATAACCTATCTATCACCGGTTTTAGCATACTGGAAATAGAAAAACCTATCTATCTATGGTTTTAACGTCCCAATACTGTCTAAGAAATTATGGACAGATAGAATTATGCTGTCTACCATCAATACCATGTTTCTGGCAAATAAATAAATAAAAATAGCGATCTGTCTTTTATTGAAAATAGGTTATTGGGTTCAGCCGTAAGTGAGGTGGTGTTGGTCAGTATTAGTAGCAAGTTGATAGAACACTAGCTTCTGCCCGCAACTTCGTCCGGGAGAAATTATATCATATGACACTCAGTTATACTGTAGCTTTCTATTAGTGAAAGGAGTTTCAGAATCGGATCAGTAGTTCCGAAGATTACCCCCTACATACAAACTTACAAACAAATACCTACCTCTTTATAATAGTATAGATTATACAGTATTATTATAAATTAATCGTACATCAGAAGCCCATTTCCCCTAACTAAAAACGTTTAAAATCTAGTCGCAAACCCATCTCAGCGAAAATCAAATGTCAAAAATGTAGGGAGAATTATACGTATTTTTGAGATATTGAGACTGAGATCAGACTGTGAATGTTCTTAAAATTACGAGAATTGCCCCTCAGTGATAAACTGGGAATTTAGCTTTCTAGAACGATCCAATAAGACCTTTTGCAGGCACTGCAGATTCATATTGTGAAGAATTAGCAAGAAATTCTATGATTACTCATTTACATCAAGATATTTAATTTGTTTTTATATTTTATGTGTATATACAGCCCACCTGATAGAAAATGGCCTCCGCGGCCTGAGCGTCTGCAATATGAGAGGCAGCACTGGTGCCTTTCAAACCAGAACGCAGCATTGCTGGTTGGAGACAAAAATGAGGACCGTGCTAGTACTTTTACAGACGAGCTCTTTCGCAGAGAGTTTTACTCCAACTAAATTTAAGTATTATTAGACCAATTTTGGAGTACGATCAATTATAATTAAGTCGCATTCGAAGCGAGGAGAAATACCAGTCTGATTTATTCATGGATGTGTGAATCCAAGCCTTTTCTGTATGCGAAAAGGACTTTGCTCTGTAGTAGGAGAATAATAGGCTGGTATTTTTTTAAGGGTTCCGTACGTCCTTATGAAAAAAACGGAACCCTTATAGAAAGAAAGAAAGAAAGATAAGTTTATTTGTCACAGAAACACGTACATACAAAAAGATAATTAACTCGAGTGATACAGTAGTACAAAAATACTACATATTATATCACGAGCACAGACCAGAAATAGTCGGCAACTGCTGGCGTCATGACTGTGACAAGATGGCTTCCACTCGGCATGATGCTGTGCTAGGGGGGATCCATATCACAGCGCTGATAGGATCACTCATGTGTCTGGCTGTCTGTCTGTCACACCCGATTTGCTCCGAATCTAATGGACCGATTAAGTTGTAATTTGGTACACATATGAATTTCTGTGACCCAAACACGAACGTGTAACGTAAATAAATGCATTTTGAATATGGGGATAACTTTTGGGGGGAAAATTAGCAAATGTTTTGCAAACTGTACCGTGTGATATATCACTTAATTCGTTGGATATATCAAATAAAAGGGCTTCTTATGACGATTTCAAGTATATATTTTTTATAGTTTTAAAATAAATAGTTTTAAAGTTATTAAAGAAAATAACAAAAATTGACCATTCAATCACTCAATATTGAACGTACAAACTTACATTTGCAGTAGGAATGTATGGGAGAACATGTTTTTCAACTACAATATTAAAGTTTGTTCTTGGGATAAATTCATCCCAACTAACGGAACCCTTCATTGCGTGATCCAACACGCACTTGACCGGTTTTCTTATAAGTAGTGTGTTTGTAATGATTTTGCTGATACAAATAGCTCGAAAACTCTTATATGGCACTGTCGGACAACATTGCAAGTTTGGTGTAATATGGTCCATCCAAAACGATTCTTTGACGAACGGCCGCGTCAAGACGATAAGTGGCTTATTTAGCGTAGTATATAAGTGGCATTGGTCATTGACACATTGAAATCGGGCCATGGATTATGTAGTACCGAACATGTTTTAGACACGTGTAACGCAAATCAGCAGTCCTGTACATCAAGAATAAGGTTTCAAGACAGTAAAACATTCGAAGAAAAGAAACTCAATACTCATTGCGGACATTTTTATGTCAGAAATGGCCCACGTTTTGGAAAGTAGTAACAAATGTGTCTGAGGACAGCTACAAGCGAGACGCAGCGAATTGCTGACATAACCGACGTTTCAGATAAAGTGTTGATCTCATGTTACCTCTAAATTTCATCGGCACCATTAAGATTTTCTTGAAACCGGAACAGATAAATGCTTGGCGGCAGATAAGGGAATGGCAGGAATCCTATCCAGGGGAAATTTTTCGAGACTGTCTCATTATTTTTGCACCTGCTTCTTGTTAATTAGGCCCAGACTTTAAAGACCACAAACCACAACCCTGTTCAACAATGATGAGATGGCTTTTTTGACCTAATGGCGACAAAGGCAAAGGATTGGGCATTATTGGACAACTTTTCAAGCCGAAACGGAAACAAGTTACATATATTATTGTAGCGAACCCAGTTCTTCAAGGGTCGGGTCGTCGTAAACCGGAGGCTGCTGGCTGAACCTGTTTCACCAAATGGGGGACGATGACGCCAGTTCGTATTTCATGCTTGTTTACTGCTTTCGCAATAAGGCATTTTGGATACTTTGTCGTTATTTTGGTGGTGATGACAAGTTTAGTTTCATTTTGAGCTTCCTCTGAATTTGATACGTCGCATTACTCCCATTTCTTTATTATTACTCGCAACCACACCAATGAAATGTTCTTTACTTGAATTCTTCACAGTGATTGCCAGCTCGAACAGAGAAGTGATTGAAATTGTAGCAATCGCTGAATCTAACGTCATTCAATCGTCAATTCAATAATGTCATTGATTAAAATTAAATATATCCATATTATATAGGTTCAAATTAAATTAGCTAGCGAAACTCGGCAGACGTAATGGGTATCGATATCTAAACTTGTTATAATTGTGGTTTAAATAATTTTTTTTTTTTTGTGGTGTCAACGACCACTGGTAGTGTTGTTACTTGAAGTTTACGTTATCGTGTTTAGATATCGATACCCAACATGTCTGTGTAGTTTACACGAAAAAAAAACTCTTTTTTAAACTGATATTCCAACTACACTGCGGCTGATGATCCCTAAAAAAATCATCAAATTAATGTATTTTTAGCTTTATAATGTTTAGATATCGATACCCAACACCTTTGCGGAGTTTCGCTAGCTAATTTAATTTGACCCAGTATAATGTCTAGTAACATTTGTTCTACTGCAAATACCTCTTTCTCCTTTCCCCACCACACATTTCTGTTCTTTGCTAATGTGGGCCAGTCCTTATGGTAGGAATTAAGTTCGAAATGAATATACCTATGTATTTATACTTTTTGCCACATACTTTTAGACATCACATTCACATTTGATCACCAACAAAAGTTTCAGTGTGGCACAATTTCTTACAAACATCTCACACTACACAACGCAATAAAAAAATCTCATCTACTCAAGAGAAATCTGGTCTAAAGAAGAAACAACTAAACAAGTCCTAATAATACCCGTTACGTAGTACTACATATAAATTAAAACCGTAAGGAATTAGTCTCCTAGATGCGTGGGAGTGGACTATTTATAGACCTGTCTGTATGCATGTTTGTTTTTATGTTCTGACTGCAGGGAATTCCTGGAGTTGACGGCTATTTTCTGAGGAGGATGTTGGTATGACTTGAGTCTCGTCTCGACACACGTAAGACTATGGGCATACTGGGCATGGGTACTGAAATTATAATGCAGACGTCATATTCAGCAGACAATTTCTAGACAATTTTAGAATTTTAAACTTTATAATTTCAATTTTATTCATGTTCTTTCGAATCCTGGGCTTAATTATTACCGTGTATATCTCGGAGTCAACTGGTTTAATTAGCGTTTAGTTAACCGCCTAAGCCTTTGGAAGTAGTGCTCGCCGACCGCTGGCGTGGCATCGCTTGCTTCGCTTGCTCGGCTCGCACGGGGTTGGTCACAGTTCTAACCTAAACTAACCTATTTGGTCGGGGTGCCCTGGCTTAGTTACTGCGACCAATTCGGCTCGCGCGTTGTTGGCCACAGTTCCAACCTAACCTATAATTGGATATCATTCAGGCCGGTACTTAGTTAAAAGGCTAGGCGGTTAACTAAACGGCTAATGAAACCAGTTGGCTGCGACATACAACGTGGTTCTGGACGTACGACATTAAATGAATACGAGCACAGTACTAATCCATCGAAACATTTTAAAACACGAAGATTAGTAGTTAATGGAAAATTTGAAAATTGCAGTTTTCAAACAAAATAAATAGCAGAATCAACTGCATAAAAAGTAAACACGCTTTATCTACGAAAAGTCACTGACCAACGGTGCGGTGCGGGGTGCGGGGCGCGGCGGCGGCAATGTTTACCTATTATTACGGACTCAGATCTACATCATGTTGAAAAATAAGAAAATGAAAAATAATTTCCTGTGGCTAAAGTATTCATTGGATTTGATTAATTTTTTGTATACGGGTAAAGAACATAATTCTCTTTACGTGGTTTAAAGGCATGTCAATCGTCCTGTTCCACCTTGTATACATGAATCTTGTAATGTGCGTTTTATTTCTGCAGAATAAAGTATTTTTCTTTCTTACATAATATTGTCTACATAAAATCCACCGCAACTACTTCCAAATTGCCTTGTAGTTCTCCATTTACGTATATCCATGAACATACAAACGTATTTAGGTCTACCTACATCGCTATCTCCAACAAATATGTGAAAATCAGTTCACTCGATGATCTTAATCTGTGCAAACTTTACCTTAGCTCGAAGGTAAGGTTAATCGTTCACGTGATCGTCTACGATGGTTTTATCTTAAGCTGCTCATCCGTACACACACAATGTTTGAAATTCTACTGTAAACAGTGGCTGGTTGGTACCTTTTTATTGCACGGTAGTGTTTGTTCAATTATTTGTGTCAGGGTTTAGGAAAATAGGTTTTCTTTTACAAGTCGTAGTTTTCTTGGCAGGATGTGTAGGAAAATAGATGTTAGAGATTAGGCTGCAAATGTTTTGCTAGACGACTCAACGACGAATGTTTGGCTAGAATTTAAAGGTGGGGCCATTCATGTCGCTCGGATTTTAATATTCACGATCAAACTTTGGATGTAGGTACATCACGCCATTTGGCGCGATGGACTGACCGTGAATGAACACCTATAAACGACAAAGCAGAAACAGCGGCCACGCACGATTGTTCATTATATCGGTCGGTTAGAAAGACCATGTTGAGCAGGCGATTGATGACTATGTTCACTAATGTTGATGTCTTCTAACTTATTTCCGTCCCTGAGTATTGTTTCTAGGAGCAGTCAGAACATAAGGTACAGTTGAAAACCAGCGTCAGGCACTAGTTGTCTGGCATTTATGCTGAACTGGGCCTATTTGGCGCAGCCGTCGGACGCACGATTTATACCATTTTATTTTTTATTTTCCGTTTTTTGTTTTTGTATAAATATTGTGTGCCTTAACCTGGGTCAAATAAATTTATTTTCTTTCTTTCTTTCAGTCTAGACATCAATGTCGATTTTAGTTTAATGTAAAGCCACTGATTTCTTAAAAATGCAATGTCTTGTCAGTATAATAATATAAATTAAATTAAAATTCATTTATTTCAGGTATCACATTACCCATATTAGAAAACATCCGATCCAAATGATAAGCCGACCAATACTTAATTAAGTACGAGGTTTGCCTCGAATTTATTTAAAAAAAAAAAACAAAACAAATCATTCAAAAGTTCTCATAATATATTTCTTTTAACCTTAAAAAAATCTAGACACAAACGCGCCAATGACAATCCACTTCAAAAGATAAAATAAATAACAACAAAAAAAATCTTGTTTTAAATTCATGAATAAGCTCCGTATTGCATAACAAGTCGCTAAACTAGTTGCAGCAAGGTTATAAGAAAACTGCAACAGCGCTGCGTATGCGCATAATGACGTCACAAGCGGTGTCAGTGACCCGAGCGAAAAGCTCGAGAACACGTACAACCCTGACCAGAAAATAACACTGGTTTATAATAACCCTGATTTAATTTTGATATACCAAGGTTTTTTGCAGTGATAAAAAAATCAAATTTTTTTGGAGCGTATCGTACTACACGCATAGACGAGAGAATACTTGGTATGATGAAGCGGGAGACGTGTGCCCAACCCAACAGTGGTTAACTGCAGTGTGCTTGATAAGGGGTGTTTTTTAAAAATCACACAATCACTATCATTGATGAAATTGAATGCCTCGAGGTCTAAGTGTTTTGGATATCATGTATAAATACTGATCCAGGAAATTAAATCGACCGGAAACCTACGCCAACATAATTCTAATAAGGATCTTAATATTTATTCTTTATAACAGGAATATACAAAAATGTTTAATACTTATACAATCACTAACTATACAAATAAATATACAAAAACAAAAGGCGTCAAAGTACTCGTCCGCATCCCTGTCATCCAGACCCGTGTCCAGAAGACTGGCAGCATTGCCACATTGAATGGAAATCCTAATTCTTTCGCCAACGAACGAGCCAGCCCTCTGGTCACTTGAAGTGTCGACCAGACGGCGAGAAATTTCCTTAAAAAGGTGACGCGTACTAGGGCCCCATAAGGAATCATTACATGGGACTTAAACATAACTGGCGAAATGTGGGTGTACCTACCATTGGCGCACCTCTGCCAACCCTTCAGGGATTACAGGCGTGATGTTATCTTATATGTAATTAAATATAAAATCCCTATCACCATACATTAAAGGAAGTGATTAAGATCAAAATCTAAGCTAATTAAATCTCACACATCTTCGCACAATAACAGAATATTACGTAACCGGTCTTACGACTGAATCGACACGGATAAATCATGTAGTCACGAGCTTAGATTATTAGGTCTGTTTTACACGAGGGCAGTAAACAAGACAGTACAGTAAGCCAGGAGGAACAAGCAAGTGCCAACGTAAAATTATCAGCTGAAAACAAAGAAAAAATGGATAGCAATGACGTACACTCCGATAACTACTGATAGAGATGAATGGAAGAAAAAAAGACAAAATTACTTTCTTTCTTTTTCATGGTGAGGAAATCCTCACACAAACAAGAGAAACCACAAATCTCCACAGCTAGGAAGGAGTCCATACTACCTCAGCTAAAATTCACTCTTTATCTCGCTCGCACACTACTGCTCGCGGAGTGAGAGCAGACTGAGTGGGGTGTTGGGCGGCAGGGAGCGCCGATAGTTTAGTTAATTTATTTTTACGGTAAAAATAATGGTAATTAAAAAAAAAACATAAAGTATGTGCTTTATATTTAGTTCAAATATTATGCAAAGTTTCAGGATCTAATTTGAAGTATTTTTTTAATACTAGCGGTTTATTGTTCAGTTTGGAGGTAATTT
Source organism: Fissipunctia ypsillon (assembly GCA_947568875.1). NCBI lineage: Eukaryota > Metazoa > Arthropoda > Insecta > Lepidoptera > Noctuidae > Fissipunctia > Fissipunctia ypsillon. The sequence goes on from OX387667.1 coordinate 2,414,213, forward strand.
TGTAATTTTTTTCGAAATCGTGTTTTCGTCAAACTTTCAACATTCATTCAACTTTACCATATATTTATTACTATCAATCTGAGGTACTATAGGCCCTTAAGGGGATAAAGCCCAGTGCATCAGGAGAGACAATACCTAACAATTTTTGAGACCTCAACCTTGCGTACTTATAGCTAGAGCGATACCAAGCGGTTTGGACAGAAAAAGATCAGGAGTCAAAGTAAACCGGGATTGGCAAGAGTATGTATAAGTACAGGGTGGATACGCCTCCAGGCGCTATTAAAAGCTTTAGAAGAATTGTGATTGGCTAAAATCGACCAAGCCAGCACCCTATTGTGTCAACCACACACTATCAATCATGATTTTGAAGTAATCTATTGCTTCACGTGTTCAAAAAATTTGTCTGCTCAACAACGAATAACTCAATGAATGTTGTTGAACTGTCAAAATGAAACCGATTGCTACTGTAAGTTTGTTACGTCATTTCCCCGCTGATCTACTATGAGATGGGACCAAACTTTGAATCACATGTTGGTAGTGGATGAACCTATAAAATGCGTACCAATAGTCATCTCCCACGACTGATAATACATAAGCATGAATGCTAGCATCAACCTTGCACCACGGCACCAGCATATTCTTTTATACCCCATACCGACATGAAAGAAGTAGTATCAAGCCAGTGTCTTCAAAACGACTGTCCTCGTCTTAAACACGTTTATCCTCGTTAGCTTACAATCTGTATAATAGTCGCAATTACATACATAATTATGTAAGTTATGTAAATATTCTGTATATAATGACGTTTTTATGTGAATATTATGAAAATGTATCATATGAGTGGATGTTCAGCACGTTTTGTTAATAGTCAAGTATTGACATCTTTGCGAAAATGCAAATATTTATATTTATTTACGTAAGCCGTGACATTGGAACTGGTATTTAAGTAATTATGATTATGTCTAATTAGTACTGATATTTAGGTAAATAGGCTCGTTTCCTACCTATCCTGCCATGTACAGAATCTTAAGTTTTGACTCAATTACGTGAAATTAAAAAATATAATAGAATATTCCTTATTCCATTTCATGAATTGTCGGAAATATACGATTTTAAACAAGTATGAGCCCATTCAAAGTCTGAGGCCGGCCACACACAATCAGAATTCTTTTGAAAGCAGCAAATCCATTGTTAATCTAACTACTACAATATTACTTTTAGACTTTACTAGATTATGAATGGAACGGAATTCCGACTGTGTGTGGCCGACCTTAATCATTTATCTAAATTAGGCTAAGAATCAGGAATTTTACAAAATCTAAAGTTACAAACGACAGTCTTCAAAACGTCCAGCACTTTTTAGCGTTAAGCTGTGAAGAAGTGGCGCAACCAACTCCTCAGCAACATGTATCTGTCTGCAATTTCATCCTCCTCTTACATATTTATAGTTACAGGATAATCTCGTTGTGGAAATCAGTTAATAGCAGAAGGAAATATGGTTTCCGTGACTTGCAATCAGATAAGGAAGCATTACTTAACTTACCATCTTAGGTTATAATTAAAAAATTAAACACCACACAGATATTAAAGGCGACCTAACTATGGGTATAGTGAGTGAGGTTCAAAAGTTAATTTTCTTCAGAATGAAAATTGTGATATATAGCGATGATTGCGTTATCAGCATGTTTCGATAAGCAGTACATGGAATGAAGATGGTGGATAGTATTCAGCTGCATCCGGTTAGGCTGGAAGCTGTCCCCAACATAATTGATGACCGTATTAACACCTCATAGTTAAGTCTCTTTGCCTCTGCCCCTCTGTGTGGTGAGCACCAACCAGCCAAGAACATATCTGATCTAATGATACAACGCAGTTCCTTCATTTCTAGGTAGGTATTGATTTCTGCGGTTAAGCAGAACCATTTACTGTTCGCTCCATAGCTATAACTAAATTCTATAATTAGTTGACCACAAACTGATGGTGGATATTATCCTTGGATTTCTATTTTTACATTGTTAATCGATCTAATGATTGTAGATTTTCAGTCACTAGTATAATTTGTAAAAAAAAAACTTTAAACTGTGCTATTTTTAACCAACTTCAAAAAAGGAGGAGGTTCTCAATTCGGTGGTATTTTATTAATGTTTGTTACCTCAGAACTGTACCTAATTTATAAACTAATTTGAAAAAAAAAATTTTTTACTTGAATGGATATACTTCCAGTTTGGCCTCATATGAATTTGTTCAAGTTCTGATGAGTGGTTTTTGAGTTAGCTTCAGTAATACGTATTTTTTTCCACTTAGTTTATGTTGATGATGTTATAATAATTTCCTGTCACTGTTATTTACATTGCAAGTAGTGGTGTACGATTTTGTGTGGGGTAGGTACCACAACTAAAAAGTGAAAAATAAAAACGTTTTTTGCAAAATAACAACCGACTTCAAAAAAAAAACACTACAAAATGAAAAATAACTTTAATTTCGGAAGTCGGTGGCAAAAAACTAAAATACAGATCCAAAGACACCGACTTGCGAAATTAAAGTTATTTTTCACTTTGTAGCGTTTTTTTTTGCAAAATAACATAACATAACATCACGCCTTGTTTCCCCGAAGGGTTAGGCAGAGGTGTACCTATAGTAACACCCACATTTCGCCACTTATGTTTAAGTCCCACGTAATAGGGGGCGAGCCTATTGCCATCTACCGGGCACCAATCCAGACTCCTGGTTGCTACTGAGAAATTCTAGATAGAAAAACCCGATAACACTGCCCGACCTGGGAATCGAACCCAGGACCTCATGCTCAGCAGTAGCGCTTGCGACCACTAGACCAACGAGGCAGTTTTGCAAAATAGTTTTTCAATTTTGACGCAGTCTTACATATATAATTGAAGGCTTTGACTGTGTACCTGTCTGAGGTATCGTAGCTCTCAAACCACAGATTCCTAACATAGGAAGAAGTCGAGGTATCTACTAAATAGTCTTTTCTTTGTAAGAAACGATTCTTCCCTGTATCCTACAGTTGTTCCCAGAGTTACTGATCTAGCTTAATTTAACTGACACAATTACATTAGCAACGATTGTTGACATTACCGGATGCGATGATAGGTATATACGTACCAAGATTACCACCCAGACAGTAGCAATCAAGTTCCAAAACATGCTCACTCTATAAGTACAACCAGAAGTGAGCCTAATATGGGAGGATTCTATTAAAGTATGCTTGTCCCGAAATACCGAAAGGTTTGTCTGCATTTATTAACACAGCATGTCGCAAAGAAAATATGTCTACTGCTTTTAAATATCCCACTGCAGAGCCTTCCTGCGTGTTGCGAGATTTTAGACTTCCAATCATCAGGATTTTTTTCTGTGGTACCTATATGAAACAGTCACTGAGGTTTTTTATCCTGAAAACCACGACTAAATTAGGAGACCCATCATGCTTATCCAGTGATGAAATGCTATGAGCTGTAAGCTTTATGATGCAACAATCTCGAAAGCTGGGAAAGACGTGCCAGATCCGCTTCCGGAAAATTCTATTTAATACGCAACGGGACGAATTGCCTTACCAAAGGGTACCGTATAACCCTGTAACTGTGTTGTGGAGGTCAGATAGGCAGTCACCCCATGTAAAATTCAGCAGCATCCGGTCGACCCTAACATTTGTAGTTGGGGAAAGAATTGCCTTATTCTTAAAGCCTTCAGAGGTCTGTGCCTAAGCTTAATTGCCACCGGACAAACCACATCCTGGGCATCAAGTTGCACAGCGTTAAACACAACACCTGGACTAATTCGCAGCTATTACACAATTGTGCTGCAAGTGGGAGGAAGGAAATACCGTCTGATGAAGTAAATTTCACAATTACCACAATTGGCTCGCGTGAAGTGGGGACAGGAGCGAATGGCTTCTCATTTATTGGTGTTGGGTTTCAAGGGATAAAGGTGTAGCCTTTCTGGACTGTCCCTAATACATAATAAAGTATCCGTCATTGTCTGGACTGGTAGGGTCTGGTTTCCAAGTAGCATTGGGTTCGGAAGTGTGATATGTAATCTGATTGGGTCTTCTACAATGTCTCGAAGGTTTTTAAGGCTCTGGTTCCTTAAAAAGAAAGAAAGAAGAAAGAAAGATAATGCGTTTATTGACATTATAAGAAAAAACAAAACTGGAATACCCTACCCCTATACCTTCACCTCCTTACTAATAAACGTTGTATAGCGTCTGTATAGTCACACAACGCTTTGTCTTCTTCTTTCGAAAGACAAATTACTGACGACTGAAAGAGAGAAATCGGTGTGTAACTATTCACCTGATATAATACGTTTATTAGTAAGGAGGTTAGTATCTTCTTTAGCTATCCTATTATCGTGTAGCTCTATTGTAATCTTGATATATCTCTCTGCTTCACCAAAACGAAGAATCTTTTTTTCGCAATAGATACAACTGTGTCCCTCAGTCAAAGCTTTCGGCTGAAACACTTTGGATAACTCATTATAGATTTGCTGCTAAAATTATCTCGAGAATTATAAAGGCCAAAAAAGTAAAGACTAAATCCATTATTTTTCTATAAATACTTGCGTTGCTTAATTTCCTTGCTATTCCTTCACAATAATTTCACACAGAAAATCACAAATATTTTAAGACAAATGATCACAACGGTTTTTTAATGAACTCCTTAATTTAAAAAAAAAGATAGTTCTTCGAAGACCCAAACCGTAACTACTGATAACCATTTCTATTGAACTGACCTACATAACCACTACGACTAGCTTCGGAGTACCTGGGTGTTACATTGACATTAACCTTAAGAGCTCGCGTGCAGGACTCTACTTGCCGCCATTACGGTTTACAGGCTCTTGCTATCCTGTTTAGACAATCTTAACTAGATAAATGGGTTCCTTATTCCTTAAGGACGTCCGTATTGTGTATCTTTCGGACATTTTAAGATATATATCGACGGTAAAAAGGTACAAGCGACATTTTGGTCGAAAATGAGTTGTGAATGCCATTCTACTTAAAATTTTCAGCTTTTTAGGATGGCATTCATAACTCATTTTTAACCAAAATGTCGCTTCCTTTCAACCGTCGATATACAAGATGTAACATAATTAACGCACAACCTCTTAAGAGGTCATTGTACTCATCATTATGAACAACTTTACTATGGGACCAAACCTGAAATCGCAAAAAAAAAATCAGCTGCTCCCTACATTTTATGTTCGCAAAACTTGTCAAAATGATAATGATGGAAACAGCAGATTTTTTTTTCGCGATTTCAGGTTTGGTCCCATAGTAAAAGTTGTTCATAATGATAAATGCAATGACCCCTAGAGTTACTGGATGTCAAAAGGAACACGTTGTAGAGGGGTCACTAGACCTGACGTATGATTTTCGTGACCTCTCAGTCTTTTCTAGTCAGTAACACCCCGATGCTGTGCAAAGTCCTCCTTGATTTTCAAGCTGGATGGGTTATTCAGTCCTTAAAATAAAATAACATCACGCCTTGTTTCCCCGAAGGGTTAGGCAGAGGTGTACCTATAGTACACCCACATTTCGCCAGTTATGTTTAAGTCCCATGTAATAGGCGAGCCTATTGCCATCTACCGGGCACAAATCCAGACTCCGGGCTCTGAGAAATTCTAGATAGAAAAACCTAATAACACTTTGCCCGACCTGGGAATCGAACCCAGGACCTCATGCTCAGCATTAGCGCTTGCGACCACTAGCCCAACGAGGCAGTGTAATTAATATCTAGGACTCTTTTAGGGAAAAATACATGTTCCTTCTCAAGATCTCATGACCGAAGTAAAAATTACGTTTAACAATAAATATCACGTAATATGCATTATACATATTATCCTGCGTGGGTCGTGCCCGGTGTGAAGGCAAGGAGATAATATCAGTAATGTTTCAAGACCATTTAGAGCAGAATTCAGGTTATGTGGCAAAAATCATAAAAAGGTTCTATTTGTATATTTATTTGTGGATGTAGAACAAGTTGGGTATGCTTTATCAGGGTTGCTGGAGGGAAAAATTATAATTTGCCGCAAAATTTTGGACATGGCCACATTTTATCTGTTTTTTTAAGTTTAGCCGGCCAACTAGTTCTTAATTGCATTTTAAATAAGTCTTTAAAGAATAGATGTCTTCTGGATGTTTTTGATCAAGTTAATAAATTGACATCGGCTCCCTTCCCTTCTGTTGTGCGGGATTCCTATGATGACTGATATTCAAACAGAGCTTTTCCAAGCATCCCGAGATTTTCCTTGAGATGGAAATATTCTTAGAAATCTTAATGTAAACCTTAGAAGTTTTAATTGTTAATAATTGCCCGTAATAATTCCCAGACAATAAATTAAAAGGAATGGAAATACAGCATCCTTTTATGAGTTACATTAATTATAGGTGCTATCAAGGAAACTTACATCTGACCAATTTGAAAACAAAATCCCGTGCACACGATTTTTTTTTTTTTTTGGATGGGAAATCATCAAATGATCATCATGATCATGTCTCCCGCTCTGGGCGGAGCGGGAGGGCGTGTCAGACTTTTACTGACTAAAACCCACCCGTGTTCCTTCTGTTGCCTGTGCCGGGGCCACGGTAACTCCGCAACCCCGGCTGACCACATCTGTTAGAAAGCGATCGAGCACTGCGATACCCGAGCCATTATCCAAGCTTGGTGAAAATTGCCAGCAGGATATTCCAGACCAGTTACTGTTTCACTGGTTTTTTTTGGGAAACTCTGTAGACGTTTTTGGTCATAAGATCCTGACCTTATCATAATAAATATACCTACCGAAGAAGTTAATCTCTGGACTCAACACCTTACGATTTCCCTACACAAAGGAGCAACTCTCCTTGCTAAGACAACGCACAAATTAACACATAGAAGACTCGTCACGACTTCCGTCAAGTTTTACATAAGTAGACCATAATAAACTCCTCGGCAATCATTTGTCAGTTATTTAGATCAAGTCCGTTCCAAGGCACATGCACGATTATAGGAAATTATGTGTTTCATGTATTTGTATGTAAATAGAACATTATAAGATTGTTTATATTGATTACATCGTGTTTAATGTTTTAACTCTTTCACTTTCGTATAGACAGCAATATTATATTATGTGTTTATGTATTATTTTCCTGGTTATGTTTGAGGTTGAAAGATTATAAAAGTAAAAGAAAAAAAAATACATTGTAAGACGATAACCGGTGTCACTTGTATATTTACTCAAATAACAAGATGTTCTTCCAGAATTGTAACGAAAATGATCACGAGATGGCGCAAATTTAAAGAAAAACAATTGCAAATATACGGTTAGCGTATCTAACCACTGACCCTAGTGTTAAGTAATTAGCTTAAGGCGAAAGCGCCAGGGTAGCCCGCGAAATTCAAATTTTCATACGTTTTTTGCAGTTTGCAGGTCAGTATTAGGTTGTATATTGATTAAAATATGATTCGCGACCGTAACAAATATGTATTTACAGAATTATAATCATTAAAGTCATCAATACAACTCTTTAAGACCAAGTAATTCTATTGAATGACTATTTCATGAAATCTTAACATTTCAGGATTATACTAACTTAAGGAATTGTATTACTGATTCTAATATTATAATTCTGTAAATACATATTTGTTACGCTCGCGAATCATACTTTAATCAACATACACCTAGACACTGAGCTGCAAATTGCAAAAAACGTATGAAATTTTGAATTTCGCGGGCTACCCTGGCGCTTTCGCCTTAAGTGATAACGTGTTTATCGATATCGCTTTGATGGTTAGACAAATCAAGTTTATTTCTTTACTGCCGATTTCTCAAATGCAACTTAACTTTAACTCATCAATACTAACTGTACCTATAGGATTGGCAACGGTGCTTTCCACTGGAGATCCCAGAGACATCTTCCTTATCAGCTAAGGTTTTCTTTTGGGTCAGCCCTATTTATTTATTTATATATAAATACTTTATTGTACATCAGATTATACATTACATAAAGCTACATTTTAAACTACAAAAGTGAGAGTGCGGATATTTTAGCAGGTAATCAGGTGCATAAAACTGAGCAACTTTCCCCAAGGAACATATGTCGAAATCTAAAAAATAAAATTCAACTTCTTATACAAACATAAGTCACGTGACCAGTCACTTTGTATGAAAAGTCGATTTTCAATTTTAAGATTTCGACCTATGTTCCTTGGGGAAAGTTGTCCAGTTTTATGCACCTGATTACCTCCTGAAATATTCGCACTCCTTTTAAAATTATCCTGTATACAATTGTCGGCCTTATCGCATACTGCGATCTCTTCCAGGCAACCTTGGAATGGACAGCTATTCAAAACCACTCTAGTCGTGTAAGCCAAGAATCTACAGTGACGTCCTACAAGAAAAGCGGCGAGACAATGTAGCTCGACAAGTCCCGGAGAAATGATTAAACAGTCTTGAAACCCACAACGGAATTAATCAGAAAAGATTTTAGGACACGGTAATAGTTTTTGCTTCCCTCCATATCAAACAGGAGACAGAAAAGAGGATCTTCTTATTCCGAGTCGATGGTAAATGTACATAATTATTTTGTTTGTTAAATGAGGGAGCCAAGTAGGTGGCCAGAAAGGAGTTATAATAACACAGGCTAATTAATAGGGGCATTGCAAGTCACCCCCTGCCATTTTATCTGTGTATTTTATATAAAACATTGATCAGGCAGGGGCCATAGTCTTTCATAACCAGTACACTTTAGCCACCCAAACCCATAATCCAATATCTTTGTTTCCATATCCTGCAATAGTCCTACACCAACCGGGGGTTATCCTTGGGTGCACTTGCATAGTGCGAATAGGGATAATCGTTGGCTGGTGCCTCTTGTAATTAAAAACGTATAACGAGCCTCTATGCGAGTGTGTTTCGGCCCCTCGTATGCCTTCTAAAGGTCCGGGACCCCAGCCCCAGGGTCCCGAGATTTATGTCAAAGACATTTTTAATAATAATAAAAAACATATTCACACAAACATAAGCTTTGACAATAAGTAGGTACACAGAATAGTAAGCAAATTTAAGTAAGTACCTAGAATTATACAAATATTGGATACAAAAGGTAGGTAGTGAAATCGAAAGTCCAATATGAATAGAGAATACAGATGGATTACTGTGCTGTATTATTTGCAAACGTTTGGTATAGTTTTAGTGGGCATCACGTGCGTCTGAGCTTCGATTACACGCTTTAGCAACACGTCCTTTGTCTAATTAATAAACTATCAACAAAACAACGTCTTGAACTTTGATTCGTAATTGTCACTTTCCCTGATATGAAGATTACAGTCATATGATGTTATTTATGTGTTGTTGTTATTAATATTGTGATATAAATGTCACTCGTGTCATGTTTATACGACTATACTCTGGCTAAAGTGAATAAACTTTTGATAAGTAAGTAATGGGGATTGCCTAGGTAAATATATTTTTTATTTATGTTTTGAGATAAAAGTTCAAAGTGCCTGCCTCGTTGGTCTAGTGGTCGCAAGCGCTACTGCTGAGCATGAGGGTTCGATACTCAGGTCGGGCAGTGTTATAGGGTTTTTCCATTAGGAATTTCTCAGTAGCAGCCCGGAGAGTGGATTTGTGCCCGGTTGATGGCAATAGGCTCGCCCCCTATTACATGGGACTTAGAACATAACTGGCGAAATGTGGCTGTACTATGTACATCTCTGCCTAACCCTTCGGGGATTGCAGACGTAATGTTGTGTTATTATTATATTTTATTTTTTGTGTGAAATTCACAAACTGCATAAAACTTCACTCACGCTTGTCTTCGAAGGGGTTGGCAAAGGTGTACCTATAGAGCTCACATTTTGACACTTACGTATAATACACTATGTAGAATACACTAAAATTAACATACCATAATATCACGCCTGTATTCCCCGAAAGGTTAGGCAGAGGTGCACTTATAGTAGGTACACTCACATTTCGCCAGTTATATTTAAGTCCCATGTAATAGGGGCGAGCCTATTGCCATCAACCGGGCATAATTCCGAACATCGGACTGCTATTGAGAAATTCCAGAAGTTAAACCCAATAACACTGCCCGACCAGGGAATCGAACCCAGGACCTCATGCTCAGCAGTAGCGCAAACCGCAACCAACGAGACACTAAAATTATGCAGACATTAATATGTTAACACAAACTTAATCTAAAGCAATTTTCAGGGTTGCCACTGTTCTTTATATTATTTTCCTAGAATTTTTGCCATAAATACTAACTTACCTACTGGTATTTACTGACACCAAGATTGGCCAAAAGAGCACAGTTAAAGTATTATACACGGCGTCCCTGTTGCAAAAGATATAGTCATCATAAAAATAAAAACCACATTTCGGACAGTAAATTATTTTTTACAGATGTTAATAAAAATTGAGTTTCGCCGCTTTCTTCAAGGTTTAATTGACCTCTTTCGGGTAAACCAAAAATGGTAAAATATCGTTAGTATAGCAATAATTAAGCAATACTTTCCAATAACTGGACTTGTTAAATGAGAAAAGTACAGAAAATGTTTCAAATCATTATTTCGGACGAAATCGGAATTATCATCTACCTAGTATTTTCACCACCACATTATGTTACCGGGTTCCAGTCAAATCGGATGCAGCTGGATACCATTATTATACATGGAAGGACGACCTGTCTGACTTCCACAACCCAGTTACTGGGTAACACAATACCTCTTGGTAAGACTTTCAACTTCTAACGTAACGGTGGAATATGTATACCAAATAATGGTCGGGCTATGCCTAATTTCCTTTGTTTTTTTCTTTAATATTACGAGCAAGTATTTTTGCTCTCTTTCTAGAGCTTCCGAGGACCAATATATATCAAGAGTCCAGTCCAGCTCACCGCGCCAACGTTTTTCTAAACGCCATCTAATATTTTAAAATGAGAAATATTTTCATGATCCTCAAAAAACTTATTGACCGTTAGTCGCAGTTAGTTGACTATTTAGTATATTTAGGACCCCAAAATAGGAAATATTTGAGCTTCACAAAAAGAGCCGCATTATTAGTGTTCTAAGCATTTTTAGGAGCGCAAAATGGAAATTATTAGAGATCCGAATATATTATAATATGTACATTCCATAATAAACTTGGCAGTGCCAGCCCTAGAATTCGCACTAACCGCTCAAATTGGCGAGCGACACGAAATAACAATCAGCACATGATTTTGTGCTAATCATCGACAATGAATAATTAGTATTCTCACTTAAATCGGCCATATTAGCGTAGCGTAGTGTAGGTAGATCATGGTTTCATAGATCATGTGCCTAGGCGCATTCTTACGTCATAGCGATGGCGGGTAGTTTGAAAGAAAATACGAAGATTTTCTTCTTCTTCTTGCCCTTGTGTCATGTTACTTAACGGCGCAAAATTTTTTTTCTGAAATTCTCCACTGTCAACCGTCAATTTCTCATTAATTCCTTATTGGAATGAAGTTCTTTAACGCGGCTTGCGGTAAAAGTAAACTGGCAGAAACCGTCACACGTCATGAAAAAGCGTTTTGTGACGATTCGATACGTGATAAGTGTCGAAAGTTTTTGTTTTTTAATACAGAGATTATTGACACTTGAAACTTGATACCATACTAGATGGCTCTGTATCATATTAATACATAACATACAGCGAAAGGAACTTCGTTCCAACCGAGTGCCCCACGAGTGCCCAGGACACCTCCCGACATTTTTTTTTCAATTACGTCACACAATCCATCCATATTTTCTTTGCTCTCCCTTTCGGGAGAAGGAAAACAGTGATGAATATAAAATGTTCATGACCGGGCTCCATTCATGATCATTTTATATCCATCTCTCTTTTACTTAGGGCGATAAGCACATCCAAACCGCGCTCAAGAGCTGTCAGTGTTAACACTGGAATATTGACACTGACAGGTTTGGAACGCGGTTTAGTTAATGTTCGCGTTCAGATTCATTAGTGAAATTCCGGCTTACTCGCATCAAAATCGGACATCTAGACGCACTGCAGGTTACCATCCCTACCTAGTTGCTATTCCACCAATTCGCACTAAACGTTTCCAAATGTCTATTGTGATGCGCACAGCAAAGGAGTGGAATTCTCTGCCTGCGTCTGTGTTTCCGAACGTATACAACCCCGATCTCTTCAAAGTGAGAGTTAACAGGCTTCTTCTGGGTAAGCTCGCTACATCGTCGACTTTGTCTCTGTCATCTCTGACCTTGACTAGAGTCAAGAACAAACCTATCTTAAAAAAAAAAAATACAAGGATGATTGAAATATTTTATTAAATGAGTTATGTTAATAATACGGAATCGGAGATTTGACAGATTCTTAAGGTGATAAGACGTCATGCTCGTGAACATCCCATTAGATACCAAACACTTGTGGAATTAGCGCTTTTCAGGCGATTTGTCTGCGTTTGCGCAAACTCTAATATGATTTAGATATAAAATAGAGTTAAATCATTTACCTATCTATTTTTTTAATACATACATACATACCTACGTAAAGTCACGCCTTCTTCCCATGGGAGTAGGTAGAGACTACAGAACGCCACCTCCTACGATCCTTGCATACTCCTATTTTTTCGGAGGACCTCATGCTCAGCAGTAGCGTTTGCGACCACTAGACCAACGAGGCAGTTCTGTATCTTTCTATCTATTTAGCCCGTAATGCCCACTGCTGGGCAAACAGGCCTCTCGTCCCTTGTATCTCACACGTGTGTCCTGAGCCATTGAATTCAAATGACTTGAAATTGAAAAAACTTTTGAAAAAAAAAATGTCTTCGTGTTTTTCTAATTTCATTACCTAATCTAAGTCAACGTTAAAAGGAGTTTTGCAATAATAGTTAAAACCAAATGACTTTCATTTATGTCTGGAGGATATTTTGTTAAATAGTTTTTCCTCATCTAGTCGATTTTAGCATTAGTTTGTAATTAGCATAATTGAGAAAATATTACTCTAATTGTTATTTGCACAGAACACTTAAGATTTTTGGAGATAATTTTAATAACAATGAAAGTTTTAAATATTTTGATGTTTGTTAACCAGTTATTCATCCAAATGGGTGCACATTTGCACAATATGTTTAGAGAAGTATTATTGAATATAACTTTGTCAAATTGGTATTTTCTTTGCGTTACGAGAAACTTGAAAATAACTTTTTGTGGAAATGAATATCCTGACAAACATGCAAGGCATTAACATCGTAGCAGCTATTACTTTTTTTTCAGATTGGTATTATTTAACTAATCCTCTAAAAACTTATAATTGACCTTCTAATGATGAACACTAGTTTAAATGAATGAACGTTTAGAGGATCATTAATTTTTTTAAATTCGAAAAGTATTAATAAATGAGCGTCTTTTTAACTTTCTGGCCTTTTCTCACCGGTGGTCGCAGTAACTAAGCTAGGATACACCGACCAAACGGGTTAGGTTAGGTTAGAACTGTGACCAACCGCGTGCGAGCCGAGCGAGCGAAGCGAGCGGTGCCGCGGCAGCGGCCGGCGAGCGCTACATCCAAGTTTGCCGCAGTTAAAGTGGCTATTTAGTTTAGGTCCTCAAAATAAGAATTATTAGAGGTTCACAAAAAGAGGCGCAATCATTATATTATATTAGGTAGACTGTTCAATAATATTTTTCGGAAAGCAAAATGGTCTTTCAAAATTAGTTAAGTATCCGGTTTTTTATCAATAAAATGTCACAAACCACAAAAAGCAGTACCTACAGCAAAAAATTGCAGTTATCAATAAAAGCCAGTTTTAACAGTAATCTCACCGAAAACCAGTTTAGGGACCGCATTTAGGGGTCACAAATACAACATCCTTATTTGTGTGCAAAAAAAGGGTTCCTTATTATTTATGTCTACTTAAGAGTGTTTTGTTGTGTCGAACTCGATTGAACTTATGTCAAGGTGATCTCGACCGTCGGCAAACATTTTGCTGTACTGGCTGTATCTACATAAGGGATAGGGTTAGACTAACGGCCGAACCCAATAACCTATCTATCACTAGTTTTAGCATACTGGAGATCGAAAAACGATAATCTAATTATCTAAGGACAGATAGATCTACTATCAATAGCGATCTGTCGTTTACTGAAAATAGGTTATTGGATTCGGTCGGTAAAAATGCATTTGTGCTGTTTAACCACAGTCATTATTATTTTGTAAGTACCTAAGGCTTTTTTTTATCAATCATAAAATAACATAGGATTCGGGAGGGTTAATCTATACAGGGTGGCAGGGACATCGACGCGCAACCTGATACCACATGATTCTGGACCCCCGCATTGAAATTTTTCGTCATTTATTAAAAAAAAAATTTTGCTATTCCATACATTTTGACCGCGTAAGTATTACAGTTTTATAGGAAACAGCAGATTTTTGGAGTTTACTCCTTAAGAATCGATTTTCATACAGGGCAATTTTTTAATCACTAGCCAAATTTTCACAGGGTGATCTACCCATGAATATGAACAACTTACACTATAGGACCAACTCTGAAATCCCGAGAAAAAATCAGCTGTTTCATACATTTTGGTCGAGTAGGTATTGAACTTTTGTATGAAACAGCAGATTTTTTAATATTCATGGGTAGAACACCCTGTGAAAATTTGGCCGGTTATTGAAAACTAACCCTGTATAAGACCCCCGGTATGGACATTTTATGAGTGAAATTAATACAAGCATTAACTCAAAAGCGTTACGTTATTCTGCGCAACGTAGCTTGCGCACTTGACACACGCACACTTCTTTTTTAATGACTGACGAAAAATTACTACTACCAGATTTACTAGCTTCTGCCCGCGACTTAATTTGCGTTGAAGTCATTAGACACCACAAACGACCCATCACGTCGCATCGCATCGCCCGCCCACGCTTTTACTTCGTTTTCGCTTAGCGTACTTTCTGACTTTTTTTTCTTTCTGCTCGGCTCCTAAGGATCTTAGCGTGATGATAAGTAGCCTATAACCTTACTCAAGAATTGTGCTATCAAATTGCAAAAAGACTTTTCAAATCTGACTGGTAGTTCCAGAGATTAGCGCATTCAAACAAAAAAAAAAAAAAAAACAAACTCAGCATTATTATATTAGTAATATAGAATTTTGTAATTATTACGAACCGAAATTTAGGTATTTATTATGGGTTAACTTGTTTTTAAGGTCACCTATCATCATCATGATTTTAATAATAACCATACATTTTTTTAACACAGTCGCAAGCCTGCGGTTTTGGTAATTCCTAATATGCAACAGAATTAATATCGATAATTAAATTCTCAAACATCCTATTGTTTTGTCATCTTTCCAAACTAGTTCATGTTAATTTCAATGTTGGTCTGTTTATTAGCCATACTATAAACAAATCTTTGTTTTCAATAACTCTTGAAAAGTTTTTATGCGAATTGAGCGTCTTTGTAGCTTGTTTGACAAGGACTGTATCAGTGGAATCGACTTCTGAATCTTGAGCACTTCTTTATTCCCGAGTTTTACACAGAAAATCGGTATTATTCACATACTGTCATAAACATTACCGCCTCTTTCAGAGGAGCTTATAATTACAGCCAGTTGAGAGAGGCCATATAGAATATGGATCATGAGAAACTTGTTCCTCATCATCCAAGAAGAAGTCGGGCAACTGGGCACCATGGGTTTCGATGGGAGATATGGAAAAAGAACCCCCAGGAACATGAATCAAGGTTGAAGATGACGAAAATAAGACTCAGAAAGAAAAGAAGCCCAAAAATGTGTACTGAATAAAATGTGTATTAAACATTTTTTTGTCCGTCAGGTAGATTATTAAAAAATATTGGAACAGCCGTTTCGGAGATTAGCCCGAACAAACAGACAGACAAAAATTTTAAAAACTGTTTTGTTGTTATAATTACCGTATATACTTTCATATGCATTTAGTGAAAAGCTGTTATTTTGACATTACAAACAGTCACTTCAATTTTATTTATTTTTATGCATATGTATTGCATGTATGTAAAACTAAGCTGGATCTTTAGGACACTTAGACATATAATACCTATAAATGTGTGTACTCCTTCAGGCAGGAACAAAAACTTCCTAAACATGATATATTGCTATACTGCATCCCTATTGGGGGGGGGGGGGGGGTTGGGTTGCTTCTAAAACAAAATTTTTAGAATTAGAGCGAGCACAACGGGCTCTCATCAAGTGCATGTATTTTAAAAAACGGAGATATTGTACTGAAAAGCTTTATCAAATCAGTAACCTTTTAACGGTCCGGAAGCTTTACATTACTCAAGTTGTTCTCACAAAACATAAAACACTAACCTATGATCCCAGAATATTGGATAGAAGAAGAAAAGACGTTATATTAAAAATACCACAAACAAGAACACTATTTGCCAGTATTCAACTTTGTAAACGATCTGCTCAGCTTTATAATGTTATTACTAAACACATTTACATCTACCCTAAGAATTGTTATGAATGCAAAAAAATACTAACGGAATGGATAAGAAAGCTGACCTATAGTGAGACTGAATCACTTCTACAACAGGTAGGTACACTAACCCCCTCGCACACACACACACACCCTCACTCACACACACCCACCCTCATTCACTCAAATCACCTTGTTTTTTATTATGTATTGTATAGTATTGTATATATACACTTCTTGTTTTTGAAAGAGCGGAGTCTCCTAATACAGGCATTTTTTGCTTAAAAGGAGGCTCCAATCTCAAATGTTGTTGTACGTTTAAAGTTATCAAATAAACTATTTTATTATTATTATGTACATATGTACAGATGCGATGAGCTCTTGAATTCTTGTGTATTGGGCCTTTTGGACGCAGATAAAGGTTACAGAAAGTCTTTGGCTCTGTTTAGGAAATAAACGGAAGCATAGGAATGGAAGCTTGTCAGGTATTGATGGTCTTACCACATGGGAAATTCGACTCAGGCAAAAGACCATAGTCTCCAGAGCCCCAAGATACAGACTAACTGTCTAGTTTGAGGCTCACTGGTAAATATTATTTGTAACCTAGCTATAGATAATATTTTGAGCTGCTCATATCGTCTCAACTTGGTGTTAACCTGTAATCCTGCTTACTGTATTATCTGGACAATAAACTATGTTCCATTTATATTGCTTTTAGGAGATGTAATTCTAGAAAAAGAGAGGACTTCGCAACAAAGACATATTTTTATAGAGGTATGAGGAACAGGATGTAAAGTTCATTCATCCTTCATAGAAAACGGAGGATCCTCCGACCAGACGGGTGTTGTGTCTGGTGGGCTACTGCCCGACGGTTAATGTCGGGATGTTGTATACAAGATGTAACTTAAATAACGCACAACCTCTTAAGGGACCATTGTACTCATCATTATGAACAGCTTTTACAATAGGACCAAACCTGAAATCGCGAAAAAAAATCAGCTGTTCCCTACATTTTGACGAGCTATGCAAACATAAATGTAGGGAGCAGCAGATTTTTTTTCGCGATTTCAGGTTTGGTCCCATAGTAAAAGTTGTTCATAATGATGAGTACAATGACCCCTTAAGAGGTTGTGCGTTATTTATGTTACACTTTGTATATGCTAGTCGCGCGGTAAACTCTGATTGCACGATGCGGGATTTTGTTTGACGTCAGTGTGATGCGTTCCAATATGGCGATGTAGATATGCCGCCACATTGTATTAATTATTGAGATAAGTAATTCACTAGGGTTCTTTTGTGATGAAATAAGTTTCACGTGAATAGATGGCTCGTTTGATAGCTTTAAAAATTAAAAACATATCATCATCTTGAATGCATTAAGGTGCGTTACATTAGAATTAATTAGATTAGAATAACACAATTTCGAATTAAGTTTATGTGATCATTTGAAGTGCATATCGGCCCCTTACAGGGTGGAACGACAAACTAGCGAAATTCGCGGGATTCTGCTGGCGGGATCATTCACACCAGCAGAATCTGTCCTTGTAGCAATTTTTGGGCTCTCCTAATGATATGAAAGACGTCTACTGCTGTATATTGGCCTCTGCCAATGCTAATGTACAGCAATAGACGTCTTTCATATTTAGCAGAATAAACAATATTGGATTACATTCCAGCTGCACTTATTAAGCAGATATACAGCTGAACAGGATGCCGATCAGTTCCTACTGTTATTTAAATCAGTTCGACTGCAATCCAAGGAACATAAGGTCTTTAGAACATCTAAAACCAAGATGACGTCTTATATCTACTACCACTTACCAAAGTGCTTAAGTAGCTGTGTCCTATCTCATCCTCGGAAGTCTCCCCTGACACCAGGCTCTGCCTTTTCCACTTCATAGCACCACTTTTATAAAAAGAACTTTTTTGCGGAGCTTTGCGCGCTACGTCGATAGAGCTGATGAAAATTATTTGTGAATGATAAATTTCGCGGGTTTAAGTTATGCGAAAATGGATACGGTTTTACCCGTTACTTTACTAAGAGCTTGAGTTTGGTTTTACCCGTTACTTTACTAAGAGCTTGAATTTGGTTTTACTCGTTTATGTGTAAATATCTTTGTTTTTGTTTTGTTTTATAATATGTGTGGACTGTGAGTTATAAAGCTGTGTGTTGAGCTTCTTGTTTATGCCAAGTTAAAGTTTAAATTAAATGCAAAAATGTTTTAGGTAAGGTAGTATACGTTATTCTTTAGTATTTTTTGGATGATAAAGTGTGTTTGTGAGAATAGATAAAAAAAAATCCTTACCTATGAATTTTTCGCTACGAAATTATACAAAAGTGAGGTCATTTTCATAAAAAAACTTAAGGATAATACGGCAAATAAATGCAGCATAATTTGCGAAATATTACTTCGTATGATACGTGTCAGTTTTAGAAAATGACGGTGATTATTTTATGATTGTATATAATTTTTACTAGGTCAGGTAGTTACAATGAAATTTTCCTATCGTGAGGCGCCAATTAGGCTAAAATTACAGTAATGAGACGGATGATTAGCAATGATTTATGAGTCAATCAATCATCATCTAAAAAACAAAGATAAAATAAAACATGCGTCTATCACTCAAAAAAAATTTGCACCAGCCAAGAAATATTCACATCACTAAAAATAAAATTGCATTTCAAAAATGCACCGTAAACTTTAGCTCACAGGATTCAAAATCAATAATTTCGAATTTTCGGAAAAAAGTTGCTATCTCGATTGATTTTACACCTTATTTTTTTTGCGCACAGAATTCGAATTGCATTAAATTTATTACGGTATCTTGGATTGTCCTTTACTTAGCGGCCGTCCGTCGCGTCCAGGTGAACAAAACTAATGAGATGCGATGCTCCCGCGCGCATCTGAAGCTGAAAACTAAGGCGGCGGTCTGAGACCTGCGCAGGAGTCTGTGCGACGCCGGCGCCGAGATTTATAGCGATAGCTTGATGAGTATTCAATTATGTTTGGGCGTTGTTTGTTTTTATTTATTTTTTCATTGATTTAACTAATCTTACCTACTTTAATTAAGTGTAGAAATAATTACTATAAGGGCTGGTTTTTATCTAGATAGAATATTATATAGAGGTAAAATTTGTGAGTTTGAGATGTAGGTACTGTAGGTAGGGGATCTTCGGAACTCCTGATCCGATTCCGGGAATTCTTTCACTAATGGGAAGCTACAGTATCGCCGAGTACCATAAGATATAATTATTTTAGGTTAAAACCAGAAATTTCACACGGACGAAGTCGCGGGTAGAAGCTAGTTTTTTAGATTGCTCCTACATTATTGAAATTTTATAAAAGAAGTTGAGTTCGTTTTTTTGGCTTAACGATAGTGACCATTTTTGTATTTCAATGATACATCAACATCGTCATGTCATTAACTTAAGCCTTTATGTTATTTATGCAGTTAATTATTAATTGAATGTGCATCGCTTTTTACGTTTTTAATCGTATTCAGACAATAAATAATTAATTTGCCAAACATTTAAATCCCATTTACTTATTTTGTTACCCGACTACGGCAAAGCCAAAGGAGGGTTATGATTTTATTTTGTTAATTCATGTCGACAGGTGGCAGTTACTGAAAAAAATAAGACCCTTTTCATAACATAAGGGTAGGGCCAAATCTGGGGAACATCACGTGCAGAAAATCTATTTCTCTTTATTTATAAACATCTCATAGATGGAACTTTCGAAGAGTTAACCTTTTAACCGCCCGACTTCATATCAGTTGTCGTGCCCCCAGCGCCGGGCAACTTGAATCATTACGATATTTGGTCGTAAATATACGACCCTGGCGAAATGGACACGAAAATATTTGTCGGATTAATCCGTCGTAGGCGGTTAAAGGGTTAATGATAGAAGATTTATCTACCTACTTGCGGAGTAGGTACTAACATTTTTATTTAATTAGGTACTTACTTAGTTTATTACTCATTGCTTACAAAACTGTTATCACTGAACAATATTTTTTGTATCATTCATAACGCATAGGACGTAATGTTTCTTGGAAAATAATCCGCAGAAAGATTTAGCTCTCCTAAGAATGATTAAATCATCATTACACCATTAAGGCTCCCACAGACAGGGGCGACTTGTCGCGCGACGCGATTCTGCGATATTACATATATCCGTGAAACAATTTCTATGAAAACGCGCGCGACCTTATCCCAATTGAAATGGGTCGGTGCGTAATATATTTTTCACACCACCTGCTCGATAATGTCAAATTATACATTTCATGCAAACCTAACCTGAAGCAAGTCATTAGACTTTTAATATTATACTAAATTTCATTATAACCAGCTGTTCCGTACCTAATGTGATTTGAAATTGGAACCTTAACTAAAAATACGTTTGAAAACTTAAAAAAGAATGTATAAATCCGAAAATCGAATTCTTTTTTACTACCTCGCAGAAGATATGAAAAGTAGAGTATTCTCTGCGGGGTTAAAGGTGGCTTCAAAGTCAGAAGATATGAAAAGTAGAGTATTCTCTGCGGGGTTAAAGGTGGCTTCAAAGTCAAAAGTCAAAGTCAAATCATTTATTTCAAATAGGCACTAAGGCACTTTTGAACGTCAAAATTTACAAAATTGATTCTAGTCGCCTCTTCCAAAAGGTAGTTTCTACGGAGAAGAATGGGTAAGGAACTCCACCGTTACTCTTTTAAAATGTTTTACAATATTTTGTATAATTACATTTATTATACAATTATATGTGAAGATGATGCACCTAGAATTTAATTACTATACCACAATAGGCAAACACAATTAAAAATGAAGCAATGACAGATAAATTAAATATGTGTTAGATACATGGTGCTCACATATTCCCAAACATTGTAAAGTGTACGATTTTCCTAAAATTTTAACAAGTAATAATAAGTCAGTGTGTTAGCCAAAGTAATCACATAATGTACAATCAGTGTCATAAAACATAATAAATTATACAATTTAATTAGCAACTAGTTTGATTTTGTCTAGACTCTAGATTGCCCTATGGTGCTCCATGTGGACCAACATGTTTCCAAGCATTCTTATCTTGGATATAATCCACTATTTATAATATGCTTGTTTACAAAGTGCACTTTTAATATGACTTTTAAATTTTCTTTCATTTAATTGCAATATATCACAAGGTATTTTGTACATTTAGCACAGTACCACAAAGTGTACGATTTTCCTAAAATTTTAACAAGTAATAATAAGTCAGTGTGTTAGCCAAAGTAATCACATAATGTACAATCAGTGTCATAAAACATAATAAATTATACAATTTAATTAGCAACTAGTTTGATTTTGTCTAGACTCTAGATTGCCCTATGGTGCTCCATGTGGACCAACATGTTTCCAAGCATTCTTATCTTGGATATAATCCACTATTTATAATATGCTTGTTTACAAAGTGCACTTTTAATATGACTTTTAAATTTTCTTTCATTTAATTGCAATATATCACAAGGTATTTTGTACATTTAGCACAGTACCCCATAAAAGATGTATGTGCTTTAGATAATCTGAAAAATGGTTGATCTATTTTATCTTTATTTCTAGTATTTTTTTCATTACATACATATTATTTTTATAAATGAATTGGCAAGGAACCGTCATAATATTAATCCTTTTAAATAGTTCCCTGAGAGATTCGCGGCGACGTAGATTATAAATGGCTCTGTCAGCTCTCTTTTGCAAAATAAAGATGGATTCAATGTCAGCAGCCCGACCCAACAGTAAAATGCCATACGACATAATGCTGTGGAAGTAGCTAAAATAGACCAATCGCGCGGTTTCTACATCTGTTAACTGTTTTATCTTTCTAACAGCATAAGCGGCCGAGCTTAGCCGCTCCGCAAGAGATGTTATATGAGGTCCCCTTCGTAATTTCTCGTCTAGCGCGATTCCTAGGAAAACCGTTTGTTTAATAAATTCCAGTTTTTCTCCATTCAATATGATGTCTCATTCGCTACTTCTAACATTAGGTAATTTAAATCTAATGGATTTGTTTTTTTTTTTCATTTAGTACCAAATTATTTACCGTAAACCAATCTTGAACCTGAAGAATAGAGTTATTCACGTCGTCAAGATTTTGTGACCGTCGGTTTATTTTAAAGATCAATGATAAGTCATCTGTAAATAACACCATCTTCGGTTGATTTTCAAATAATTGGGGTAAATCATTAATATAAACTAAAAAGAGGAATGGACCCAACATCGAACCTTGAGGAACGCCCATTGCCATTTCAGGCCCTAATGAGTTTACGCCGTTTACTTGAACTTTAACTTTCAGGTATGATCTTAGTAAATCAAGAGCTGTATTTCTAATCCCATAGTGCTCTAGTTTCGGCAGAAGTGTCTCATGGTTTACGTTATTAAACGCCTTAGAGAGGCCGCAAAAGATTCCAAGAGTATCTTGTTTTTCCTACCAGGCGTTAAAAAAGTTCTTTATTAGGGTGACACCGGCGTTAGTGATACAACGCCCTTTGGTGAAACCATACTGTTGTTCATGAAAGATGGAATTTTTATTAAAGTGACGTAACATTTGATTGAGCATTAACTTTTCAAACACCTTACTGAGAACTGGCAGAATTGACACAGGCCTATAATTGTTGGGTTCTTTACTATCACCTGATTTGAACAAAGGAACTACTTTACTGTGTTGCAAGAGATTCGGAAAAACTCTTTGGTCTACATTGGTGTTAAATATGAAAGATAAATAGGGCGCAATGGTGTCGATGATAGATCTACAGAATTTTACGGACATCCCCCAGAGATCTTTTGTTGATTTAATTTTAAGATTTTTAAAAGCTTTTATAACAGCCTGGGGGTTTGTACGCTGAAACCTAAACTTTTCTACCTACTCGTAGAAACCTAAACGTTCTTTCTAAATAGGGCAGCAGAAAGCGCTGGTGAGGAATTTAAAGCTTCAGTAGTTTTAAAGGCAATATTAACAAAAAAGTTTTCAAATTCCTGAGCTATTTCTAAATTTGAGTTGACTGGGCCTTTTTCAGTCTTTAAATTGAATTCAGTATTACGCTGTTTCATTATTTATTATACGTTCGGGCGAGTTTAAATCTCTCGCTGCACTCAGGATTCTAGTCTTAATTCGCTCAGGAGTTAGTTAACTTTGAACTCCGAGGAATCTTTGAAGAATCCTTCGTTACGCTCGGTATTAAATCTAGCGCCCTTGACATAAGACACTGCTTTAGCCCCTTGCACTACATCAATATCAACTATTTCTTCCATACATTTCTATCAGCCATCATCTCAGTATTCACCCCCATTTCTAACTATTTCATCTACCACACAATCCATGGAAATTGAATTTAAAAACCTTTAGTTAAGTTTACTTGCAAATCTAACCACAATTTTTCACCTGAAAATCGCTATCCACGCATCTCAGACCGCAGCCTTACTACCTACTATCATTGCCTCATACATTACCTCAGTTTGCCGTAACAGTTAGAGCGTCCTCCGCTACCGATAACAATGCCGTTTATCGATAGCCCAACTCTAATAGCGCGCTAATTAACGCGTAATGACGGGAGTAATGAATTCACGTGATTTTCGCGGGTGTTAGTCGATGTAGGTAAGTTGCTATGGTGAGCAAGCTTTTCTTTTATAGAAATGTTAAATGATACTAATTAATTCGGGACGATTAACTTCCAAGTTTCCAATATGAAGAGAGAACAATTCCATAAAAAAAAAAAAAAAATGTAAAGAACGAGTCAAATAATAATATATTAGTAATTCAGTCAAATAATAATTAATTAAAGAAAGTTAAGTAAAAGTTAAATAATAATTAATATCAGAGTTAAAAAAGAGTGATGAATATAAATGTTGATGGATGGAGAGGGAGAGGAAAGCCAAAGAAAAGATGCATGGATATTGTGAGGAATGATATGAAAGAGAAGGGAGTGAATGATAGCGTGACGGTTGACAGGGGAGAATGGAAGAAGAAAACGTGTTGCGCCGACCCCACGTGACGTGGGACAAGGGCAGGGAGATGATGTGATGATGATAAATACTCTTTTCTTCTCCGTACAATAAATTAGGTAGGTACTTTATTAGTTGTCAGAGTGCAAATTTTTTTTCTGATTTTTACTAGCAAATCTTTTACGCGCGAGCCCTTTACGAGCTCTCGTACAACTTATTTGTAATCGTAATTGTCAAAAGAGCTCCTCCGTGGAAGGTCTAACCCCATATCATCAATTTCTGCATCAATCAGCAGTGCTTTTCCGATTCAAGGAGTAGGGGGTGTCAGTGAAAAGACGCCTTAATAAGACGACATCTTTTAAGATATGGCCCGGATGATGGCAAAAGGCTCGCCCCCTATTACACGGGTCTTAATACTTTGCGGAACGCTAACGAGACACAATAGAGGTTTTATTGACGTGTAACATCTTCCTCTCACTTTCCTGCAATCTGTGGGAGTGATTTTGTGAAAAGGGACGGAAGTGAGCAACAGGAAGCCAGGTACCAACCCATTTTGTGAGAGGTTAGTACTGTGAGGCTCGTTTTTTTGTTATTTAGTTATTACTGCTATAGCCGTATAGTGTCCTACAAAGCGTTAAACATAACTGGCGAAATGTGGGTGTACTTATAGGTGCACCTCTGCCTAACCCTTCGGGGAATATAGGCGTGATGTTGTGTGCTGTGTGTGAGTGTGACTCTCAGGTATAGTTAAAGTAAATACAATAATATATACATGCATACATAATGTAAGGGGTTAACGTCATCTCAGGGTATTAATCTCATTAGCACGATGAGGCGGGTATCCTCATCATTTTACCTTTGTAAATTGAAGATCATAATAAACATAATTGCTTTGAAGAATATTGTTTATTATGACACTTTTTTTAAAGCCCTTAAGGTAATTTAATTTTTGGATAAATTATAACCTTTGTGCACCTTTGTATAGTCCACCACGTATATTGTTACCACCCTAAAGTTGAATGTCATTTGCACTTCATGAAACGTCAAGATATATTTTTCCTTTAGGACCAATGTGACACTGGATAGTTTCAATTTGCTGGGATGGGATTTTTGCCATGTTCTGGCAAATTCCAGACGACCTCGTAATTACATTACCATTTTAAGTGGCCATGTAATTACTAGGTCGAATATGCTCTACTAATGCATTTGTGATGATACAATTTATTAGGTTAAAATAATAATAATAATAACCCCACCGCCGTATCTCTATGATGACGTCGTTGTGGGTCTTGCGCGCTCCGAACTTTAGGTCTGTGCCGGTAGAGTTTATTTTAGGATGAGGAGCCAGACCAAGAAGAGATACAGAAACCCACAGGGCGGCATGTGGCGAGCTGTTGAGCAGTAGCGACCTCACGGACCCTATCTCCTGGGAGAAGTCTTGTTCCTCATCTCTGGCTTGCTGACGAGGAACAGAGCTTCCACCTCATTCTTGCCTTTATTGGCCGGCTTGAGTGGAGATTCGCAAGAGCAAACATGCTCGGAGGAAGATAGTATTCCAGTAAGTGCTGGTAGGGATCTTGACCATCTTCCGGGCTCTGGGATTGTCCTGATAGTCGTGGAATTCCTTTTCACTTCCATTATTGAGTGTGCAAGTCACCCCCTGCCACTTTTTACCGTGTATAATAAAACATTGATCAGGCAGGGGCCATATGTAGTCCTTTCATAGTTCTCGGTAACCAGTTTTCTTTAGCCATCCAAACAAATATTCCAATATCTTCGTTTCCATATCCTGCAATAGTCCTACACCAACCGCGGGTTGTCCTTGGGTGCACCTGCATAGTGTGGATAATAGTCGGTTGGTGCCTCATTTCATTAAAAGCATCTAACAGGCCTCTCCGAGTTGGCTACGGCCTCTCGTATGCCTTCCTTAGGTCCGAGACCCCAGGGACCCGAGATATGTCAAAGTAACTTAAAATATTAATAATATTCTTTATTGTTCTCTCTTTAATGTTTTTATTTAATGTGTAAATGTGCCTGCTCTTGATCTCGACCCTGCCTGGTGGAAAGTGATGGATGAAGTCTACGATGGAACGAGCATGCCCAGAAGATTGAAGGATGGTTGTCCTTCGCACAACGGCACTTGGGATTGGGAAGGTTAAGTGGAACCTTGCCACACCCTAAGGTCGAATGTCACTTGCATGTCATTACAGAAATAGAAATAGGCTATGGGGTATAATATACAGGGTTATTTTAAATTTGCTAGCTAAACTAACAATAAAAAATAAAAAGATTTTGTGTTTTTTTTTGGAGGTTACGATCACTGTTATTGTTTTTACTTGAAGAAGGAGTTGCGAAAAACTGTTTTCATATGTTTTATCGTGTTCAGATATCGATACCCATCACGCCTGTGAAATTTACCACAAAAAAAAAAAACAGATTTTTTAAACTGTTATCTCAAGTGACTACATAACTGCCATCGATGACCCCACAAAAAAGCATCAAATTAATTTATTTTTTGTTTTATCATGTTTAGCTATCGACACACATCGCGTCTGCGGAGTTTAGCTAGCCAATTTAAAATATATAGGCCATTTGGCTATGTGACAGTTAGACAGTTTCAACTTTAGGGCTGATTTAACTAATGATACTGATTACAATTACATAACACAACATCACGCCTTGTTTCCCCGAAGGGTTAGGCCGAGGTGAATGCGATTAGCACATCATAAACCACGTTTGGGTTGGCTCTTGAACGTAATTTAGGTGGGCTGATCGCGTTCAGTTTCACTGGTGAAATCCGCCCTTAGTGAAGTTTCAATTTACTGGGAGTTTTTGTCATAAGTGGTAACGTAATTACGAGGTCGTCTATACAAGCCAAGTGAACCATAAGATGTGATCCAGAAAACTTTGGTAAGTATAAATAAGATTAGAAGATGGAGAATGCGCGGAACTAGGAAGTGGCCTACCTCTAGCATTAGACTGTGGTAGGTTGTTAGGTCAGTTGGTTACAAGATGACTAGCTTAAAAAAAGCCGCGTAAAATATTACCCCTTACATACAAACTCACAAATGTTATTCTTTATAATATAAGGGCAAAACTTGGCTAATTCGTGATATGCAGCTATTCGGTGATAGATAATTGTGTTTTATTACCAAGTTACTACTGACTTGATAAATGTACATTTTTCAATCATTATAGTATTTGCCACATTTTTAGATATAAGTTAGCAAAACTTATTTTGTCTACTATATCACAGTAAATTTAAAAAATAGTCTGATCAATGAATCGAACTTTACAAGTAAAAAACAAAACTATCACCGATTACCCAAGTTTTGCCCTACAAGGAAACCTAGCGGTTTCCCTATATTGCAGTACATTAATTAATGCTAGACCACATGCACTATTTATGATTTCTTTCTAATGTGCTGTTATTATATTTGTATATGACTATTATGCAACGCGAGAATAAAGGCTCCTACAGACAGGCGCGATTCGCGTCGCGTGTCGCGCCTGTTTGCAGGGGCTTTAAAGTTAGGACAATGAATTGTTAAGCAAATTGAGTACCATCTTAACCTGCCCGTATATAGTCAAGTCACAACTCCAATTTTTTGGCTAAAACACGAAAACTGACGTAGGGTGTCAATTTGCTTACCAATTAATTTCCCTGACTGTCCATGAAGCACGTCCGCCGCACCCTGTGCCCAGCTAATAATCATCGTGACTGGATAAGCTTTTTGATTTAAGTACTGTCGTATTGAAGAAAAACACCCGACTGCAAAAACACAACTGAAAAGAGAAAACCGGACAAGTGCGAGTCGGACTAGCACACGAACGGTTCCGTACCACCGTACAATATTTAACACTACATATTTAAAAAACTAAGCGAAGAATATTTTTCAGCTTTAATAACAACCGCAAAGATAACTTTGTATTTCATAGTGAATTAAAAAGTTAATTTTTGCAGTTGTAGAAAATCGCCCATATTTAAATAAAATTATGTATGAATCGGCGTTTTTAGTATTTGTTGATTAAATACCATGATTGTTGTTTATATAATTTTAGTATTTGTATTTAGTGCATCGTTCATGATATAAATACCTACAGTGGATTTCGGGTATAACGACAATGAAGGGACCACTCTATTTTCGTCGTTATATCCGGAAGTCGTTACAGGCAAAGGTAAAGAGATACAGACACGTACACATGTGTAGTTTATATTCATTTATTATTGAAAATATTTGCACACATAGTTATTCACCGGTACATTTAAAAAAATGTGTAATATTAGTTTGCTTCAATTTATTTTTTTGTGCTAGTGTACGCTGTAGGGTGTATTCTATTTTCATTACTTCTTCAATATCTATAATATCCTTTCCATCACCAAATAAACAGTATCTTTTAAGCTTTGTTACAACACCTAACACATCCTTAGTTGTAGGAATCTCACCTTCCTTGCAATCTTCTTCTTCCTCCTCATTTTCCTCATCTTGCGTCGTATGTGATGGAACAACAGTTTCAACAATTTCACTATCGGACAAATCGCTAGTAGTGATAAGTTGACTGTCAATATCAACATATGTTGCCCAGTCCGCAACATTTGTTCCGCTTGATGATACTGTAGTCAGTTGTGCCAATGGTATGTCCAATTCATCATCGGAGTCGTCGTCAATTGTTGTGATAGCCGAAGATTTACGGAACCCAGCGTGTAGAAAACACTTTTTGATCGTATCTGGAGTCACCCGAGCCCATGCCGTAGTTACCATTTCAATGGCATCTAAAATATTAACGGAAAACGGGCCTGCCGAGTTTTCAATGTCGTTCATCATTTTCTGTACTAAAATCTTCCTATAATGACTTTTGAGGGTTTTAATTATCCCTTGATCAATCGGTTGAATCACTGATGTAGTGTTTGGTGGTAAAAATGCCAGTTTTATGTTGGTCAAATTCTCTATTTTAGGATGAGCTGGGCAATTGTCAATAAATAAAATGATCTTCTTTTTGTTATTTCTTAACTGGGAGTCCCATTTGCGTAGAACTTTTTCGAAAATCTCTGAAGTCATCCAGGCCTTTTTGTTTGCTTCGTAATCAACTGGCAAAGATTTAACATTTTTGAAACATCTGGGTTTTTTTGCCTTGCCTATGACCAATCATTTTCTTTTTTCCCCTGCCATACTTGATGCAACAAGCACGGTGATTCTATCTTTTGATAATTTTCCACCAACGCACTTTTCCCCTTTAAATTTCAAGGTTTTGTCAGGAGTTAACTTAAAAAACAAACCTGTCTCGTCAGCGTTCCATATTTGGCTATCAGTATAACCTTCAGTCAATTTTGGGAAAACTGTTTTTAGCCAGTTGTCACAGTCACTTTGCGATACACTAGCGGCTTCTCCACAAACTTTGCCTACTACAATATCGTGTCGTTGACGAAATCGGTATATCCAGCTTTCCGAACACTCAAAATCCATTTTTCCAAACAGTCTGCCAAATTGATTAGCCTTTTCTTGCAGCAGACGACCGCTCAAAGGTACGTTTTGGCTTCTTTGGGCTTTGAACCACATTAGAAGGGCATTTTCGATATCTTGATGCGTCGGTTTGCGGTTTTTCTTAATTTTTAAGGATTTGGATTCAAAGCATTCTAATATTTTATCACGGTTTTTCCACATCGTAGATACTGTTGAATGGGAAACTTTGTACTCTTTGCACAAATCAGCATTGTTTTCACCGTTTTTCAATTTTGAAATGATTTCCGCCTTTTCTTTAACAGTGAATGTGCGTCTAGCAGCCATACTTATTCAAAAGTTTACTAAACCCAGTTGCTACTCAGAATATCACTTTGTAACTGAACCATAAAAGCTCCGAAACGTACACGCTTCCCCTACCTACTTAGTTGATATCTATAAACAAAAGGTAAAGGTCTCCACACTTGCTGACCATCTGTGTGCAATGGATGTAAACAAAAGATAAGAAATGTTTGTGAAAGAAAAAAATCTTTGTGTCTTTGGCGGCCGACTCCGGTCGCAATATCTGCATGGGATTTCTAGGAATTTGTTACAAATGATTCATTAAAAACAGTCGCTACACCCGAACTCGGCGTTACATCCAAAGTCGCTATAGCCACATGAATTTTGTACTAAAGTATGCTTTAAATTCAAGGGACTTAGATTTAACGTCGCTATAGGTAAATGGTCGCTACAACCAAGGTCGTAATAAATGAAATCCACTGTACTTACTTACAGAAGTTTCAAGTTCCTAACTTGATGCGATAGAGCTCGTACAAAGTGGTCAAAAACTGACAACTTTTGCGACCCTCTATTTCTTCATTTTAGAAGATAAAAATAAATAATAATTATATTTGTAC
Organism: Fissipunctia ypsillon; assembly: GCA_947568875.1. Classification (NCBI taxonomy): domain Eukaryota; kingdom Metazoa; phylum Arthropoda; class Insecta; order Lepidoptera; family Noctuidae; genus Fissipunctia; species Fissipunctia ypsillon. The sequence goes on from OX387667.1 coordinate 2,444,992, forward strand.
TCTACTCGATGAGTTCTAAGACAATAACACCCTACATGCCAGGGTAAGAAGAAAAAAATTCAAAATCAAAAGTTTATTGTATGGGGCCCAATTTAATTTTTAACTTTATTTTAACAAACATAACATCATGCTTTGTTTCCCCGAAGGGTTAGGCAGAGGTGTACCTATAGTACACCCACATTTCGCCAGTTATGTTTAAGTCCCATGTAATAGGGGGCGAGCCTATTGCCATCTACCGGGCACAAATCCAGACTCCGGGCTGCTACTGAGAAATCCCAGATAGAAAAACCCAATAACACTTTGCCCGACCTGGGAATCGAACCCAGGACCTCATGCTCAGCAGTAGCGCTTGCGACCACTAGACAACGAGGCAGGCACTTCACTTTATTTTATTTTTATTATTTGCTGTTATAGCGGCAGTAGGAATTCACAATCTGTGAACATTTGAACTGTCTACCTATTACATTTCATGAGATACAGCCCGCTGACAGACAGACGGACGGACGGACAGCGGAGGCTTAGTAAATATAGGGTTCTGTTTGGCACCCTCCGGGTTACCCTCTCTATCTCAAGAAACGCTTCCAGTTCCTTTGCGACTCCCACACGAAATCCTTAAGGTCATCAGATAACTTGAAGCTTAAAATGCCTATGCATTCCACAACTTTTCTTGACAAATCCTTGACTGTCCAGGCCGCTCGTTTGTGGAATGCATTACCAGTTCCAATAAAGCGCGCGCAATCACTGCCTGTGTTTAAACGACTCGTGAAGGAACATTACTTGTCGTTGTGATTTTGTTCTCGTTGCTGGCTGACAGTCTTCTTTTGTTTTCGTCTCTTAGATAATATTTAGTATGTATGTATCTATGTATATATTATATGGCATATTTATCTACTATATAGCATATATCTGTGTATCTATTATAGTATACTGTACTTATATACTTTTAATTTGCACCAAGAACAACCCCATTTAATGTCCATAAAATCACTGTCCATTCCAAGGTTGCCTGGAAGAGATCGCAGTATGCGATAAGGCCGCCAATTGTATATTTTGTAGTTTAAGATGTATCTTTATGTAATGTGTAATCTGGTGTACAATAAAGTATATATAAATAAATAAATAAATAAATATAATCTACTCAGTTTTTTGTAAGATATCGCAGCCAAAAGACAAAAAGTTTTTATCACCAAGCGCTACATGATACTGGCCACATGCTTTTGCTGAACATTGATTAAATTGATTTAAAACAAAAAAATAACCTTCCTTTCTTGGCTTCGCCGCATTCGGGTAAGAATGAACAAGTAAAAATCGCGTAGCTTTCTTTTCTTCTATTTCTCTGAATTTTTAATTTGTGTTTACGATCTACTCCAAGTGCTGTCTAATAGTGATAGTCGATATTTACTGACGCCGCCAGTGGCATCTTAGGAATTGACACTTCCCCTAGCGCAGTGGCAATAGCACAAGCACAGCAAGTAGGTAATCTCTTCTGCATTGTCTCAAACTATAATATTAATCTCCCTGGTAAAAGTATTACATTGCGTTTTAATAACTGTAACAATTTTAATACAAACTTCACTTTAAAAAATTGTCTTTTATTTTCCTCGTAGATATAGTATAAAGCACTATGTATCACTCGGAAGAAAGTGCGATTCCTAACTCGTGTGTATTAAGGCCCTCGGCTGAGCCTCGGGCCTCAAACTACACCCTCGTTAGTAATCGGTCACTTTCTCCCCTCGGTGAACAATGTACTATTCAAACATTCTGCGGGATGATAACAAGCAAATCGATTTTCGAATAAGTTTTTTTTTTTTAAACAAGTGTTCGTACGAATTATTAGTTGCTGTTCCTAATTCAAATCACAATATTGACCAGCGGGTTACAATTAAATTCAGTACAATAATATTGCTCGGCTGGACCCGAGGGCAATAAAGACTTACTTTAGGTTAGATGTCATGACATATAATTTTGACATTTATGTAAATATACTTTTGCCTTCAGACATTACAAGGTCACCGCTGTTCATCTCTACATAACAGTGTGTCGCCAGTGACAATAATTTACGGAAGCAATTGTGTAGTCCATGGTATGTTCTACTGAGGGAAACTGTCATTAGGGTGCACGCAAGGCATGGTGTAGTGACCTTTACATAAATACAGTGATCCTTGCACAAGTGACCTAGTGGTTCAAACCAAAGTTCAATCAAACGTGCATAAACATATCATCACGCCTGTAATCCCGAATGGTTAGGCAGAGGTGTAGCCATAGTACACCTACATGTCACCAGTTACCTACGTTTTAAGTCACATGTTCCATGTTTTTTGTCACAGTCCAACATTAACTTGCGCAATACTTAAATCTAACCATAATTCAAATGAAAATGGTGGGATTAGCTTTTTCTGTCATTATTGAAATAAACTTGCACAAAATCTTATTCATTTGCTTGCGACTAATTAATAGTGATTTAGAATTATAATCAGTTACGGAAGTAATCGTTTTGTTCGTGACAATGACTCAATTAAGGTTGGGTCAGATCTGAGTAAATGTGCACGCAAGCTTGGTTAAGCAACTTATTTTGAGGTATTCCATTCAGAGCACTGATTTCAATAGCACTTGTCCGAACCGCACCTGAGCACTTCCACTAACCGCACTTTGTCTAAACTAATATTATAAAGAGGTACAATTGTTTGTTTATACAGGGTGTAAGGGACAGCCCTCCGCAAACTAACAGGGTGCATTCAGCTCCTTATTTTGAATCATATTCCACCGGAAATATTCTCAGGAAAATGTTCATATTTTTTATCGTGTTTTCAGTTACTGTTTGTGTAAATAAAACAGCTAAAATATAAAAATCAGCAATGGATGCTGAAATACTCGAGGGCTCGCTGCGTTGCCATTCGCTACGCGCGTTTTGCCACGGTAACGATACATTGCGTGTGAGGTAATAAAAAATCAGGTTTCTTGGATTCCCATAACGTTCCTGAAATAATTTCATGTACCGGTCATCTTAGCAGTGGAGAGGCTTGCCATTTCGTAGGAGGGAAGCCGAAAAAGAAATTGTTCAGTTACAAATAGTCATACAAATACGATTACCACGTTGTGGCGCCGGCTTATTTAGAATAATTTGTGTTGTTGTTGGAATATATATTATTTGGCAATCATAGACATTACTGAATGTGCTATTTTTCAATGGTGGTAGGTGAAGTTACTCTTCCGGTCCTCCAAAGGGAAGCCGGTAGGAATGGAGTTGTTAGCGCGCTTCGCCTCTGCATCTTAGTATGATATACTGAATTCATCGTATCAGTTTGTGGAGGGCTGTCCCTGTATGTACACAAAAGACTGACATTTAATTCATTTGCTTGAATAGAAAACTCAGATATAGAATCACTAGCAAGAATTTGAGGACGTTTATTTTCTTTTACTTAGATGTCTGCTCAACTTAAAGTGTATCACGCTAATATCGCTTACGTGAGTCATTGAGAGCATTTCTGCCAGGTCGCAAGGAGTTGCTTACAATGAGTTGAGGAAGTATAGCCGACTGTGAGTGATACCGTTGTGCGCATGTCCAATGTACGACACGATACGATATTACAGAATGACGGATTGTAAGGGACGTTTTTTTCTAAATCATCAAATGACTTCTCCCGCTCCGCTCAGAGCGGGAGAGAAATCATTTGAAGATTTCCCATCCACAAAAAAAAGGTAATATAGAGGAGTCGTCTTAGCAGATGATCTAAGAAATCAAGTAAACAGGATATAATAGAATACAATCATACCTACATTTTGTTTGGAGTTGTATCTAAGTCGCAGGACAAATATTGGAAATAGTTCTAAAAGCATATAGCTATAGAAAACTACTGCTATCTACTGTTCCGTACTACGCATCAGTTAAATTTTCTAATTCGTGGTTAAAATCATAACTATAAAATATTACACTTTAATTTAAATACTGACATACTATCCCACTACTGTTTTTATAACTATTTCAGTCTCTTATTGACCCAAATACTTACCTAAATAACTTAAAATAATCTTTAGTAAATTAAGTACTATTAAAGATCTCATAAATAAAACGAGACTTTTGTCCAGCAGTGGTGAGTGGGACAACATAGGCTAATAAAAAAAAACCGGAAAGTGCGAGTCCGACTCGTACACGAAGGGTTCCGTACCACCGTACAATATTTAAAACACTAGATAATTATAAAAAAAAAAATATAAAACTTTTGTTAAAATTTGTTGGTATAGCGGCAATAGAAATACATACTCTGTGAAAATTTCAACTGTCTACCTATTACGGTTCTTGAGATACAGCCCCCTGACAGACAGACGGACAGCGGAGGCTTAGTAATAGGGTTTCGTTTGTCACCCTTCGGGTACGGAACCCTAAAAAGTAAAGTCATAAAATATCAGAAGTCGCACGTCACGGATCTCGTGCCGTACCGTTCAATGGAAACGCGCACCGTCTTCCCCTTACGAGAGCGTACAAATTACCCATTATGATTCTTCCTTTGTGAGGCGCGAGACGCACGTTGCGTTTGCGCAAATCTCGACCAGCTGAGTTGACCACAAGCAAAAACTGCCTTTTTATAAGTAAATAACAAAAAAAAAACAATTATTTCTTTTGCTATTTCAATCGTACGTCATGCCAAAGAGGACTAAATTGCAAAAAAAAATGTGATAATTTTTTTCAGGATTAGGTAACAATTTGCGTCAGCCTCCGATAGATCGAAATAGGTAAAAAAACCTTTTTATACTGATTTATTTAAATAGCATAATCGCGTTGTTGAATTAGTTAAAAGGGAGAATTCAATGAAATAACTGCCAACAACATTTGAGATTTGATTGGATAAATTGAATGTCTGGGCACTCGAGGTCAGGGCGATATGAGGGCCCGGAAACCCTTCTTGATATTAATGTAATAAACAGTCTGTACAATATACCAGAAACAACAACTAAGACCAAAACAAAAGTTCCAAATTAAATAACATCATCAGCCTACAATGTTCAGGTTAAGCTACGCTTGCCGCGGTTGGTCCGTGGATGGGTGACCATCTTTACATATCAAGACCCCTCCGTGCCTCGGAAAGCACGTTAAGCCGTTGGTCCCGGCTGTCATTCGTGTATCTTTGACAGTCGTTACGGGTCGTCAGAAGCCCGAAAGTCTGACAACCAGTCTTACCAAGGGGTATCGTATTACCCAGTAACTGGGTTGTGGAGGTCAGATAGGCAGTCGCTCCATGTAAAATACTGATATTCAGCTGCGTCCGGTTTGACTGGAAGCCGACCCCAATATAGTTGGGAAAAGGCTAGGCAGATGATGATCAGCCTACAATGTTCCCACTGCTGGGACAGACCTCTCTGTGAGAGGGAGTGGGCCGTAATACACCACGCGGGCCCAGTGCGGGTTGGTAGATGTCACATATCTTCGAATGTTTGGTTCTAGGACCGGTTTTCTCACGATGTTTTCCTTCACCATTGTAAGCACAGTGGTGCTAAAAGAATTCACACATAGTAAAGTGGTACCAGGGTTCTAATCTAAGTCGCGGCCATATCCACTAGGCCACAACTACTCTCCAAATGAAATAAGTCAACAAAAATATTAGTTGATACAGAACTGGGCACGCATACTGCAAGTGCGTCAAAGTCAATTATCATGAATAAATATCACAATTGTACAATAATTACACTTTAATAAAAGTGTACCTAAAATAAATTTGGGCGCTAAGAACAGGCAACATTGATGGAACAAGAATAAGGTTTTAAAATCTAGAATAGAGGTGCCTCCACCATTAAGGAGGCAAATAAATTACCAAAGAGCTTCCTAAAAGCTTATTCTGACCATAGGATGAACTAGACAGATTTAAGTAGAAAAGTACAACATGTCCCGGAATTAACACACAACCTCTTAACGGGTCATTGTACTCATCATTATGAACAACTTTTACAATGGGACCAAACCTGAAATCTCGAATAAAATCAGCTGTTCACTACATTTTATGTTCGCTTAACTCGTCAAAATGTAGGGATGAGATGATATCTTTTTCGCGATTTCAAGTTTGGTCCCATAGTAAGAGTTGTTTATAATGATGAGTACAATGACCCCTTAAGAGGTTGTGCGTTAATTATGTTACACCTTGTATATGAACGTGGACAAAGCAAAAGGAGCACGTAAGAATCAACAGGTGGCGTTTTTTTTAATTTCTGCCTACCTGGACCCTAATTGCGTAACACACAATCTGAATGATTTTGAAGCATATTGCTTCATATGTTCAAAAATTTGTCGGCTCAACAACATAAATAACGCAATGAATGTTGTTAAACTGTCAAAATGAAACCGATTCCTACTGTAAGTTTGTTACGCAATTGCTCCACAGAATGGGAAGAGGAAATGAGTTTCAGCATGTATACGTGATGTATACTATGTTTATAGAACTTAACTTATTCGCCTACAACCGGTGATTTCGGCAACCCTGACGTCGGCCATTCCCAAGGAAAGTTGGCGCCAAAATCTAAAAATAACTTCTCAAATCAATTAATAAATCAAATCACGCCACTAATGACACGTTGCCTACATTAGTGCTAATTAATTCACTACAGTCTAGCCTAAAACAAGGACTTCCTCAAGCGTCAATGTGTAAGGTCACAGAAAATATTGTATAAGTGTTAGAAGCGTTTAGAATAACTTTGGGGTCTCTAACTCGGATAGTCTTTAAGATAACACACTAGCCATTAAGGACCACGCCTGTATACCCAAAATCGGTAGGAGAAATGTGTTAAGTGCACCCACATTTTGCCACATATGCTATTTAAGGTGCATGCGCATAGATAGCCTGCGAAATTCAAATGTTCTTGCGTTTTTGCAATTTGCAGATACAACCAGACGCTGACCTGCAAATTGCAAAAAACTTTGAATTTTGCGGGCTACCTTTGCGCTTGCAACTTAATAACTCCAAACGTCTATGAAATCGGTAACCCGCCTTGAGCAGGCATGGTAATCAATGTTCGTGCCTTCGCTGTATGAGAAAAAGCCTTTGCTCTGAAATCCTATATTATAAGAAACTAGCCTATTGGTAGTAACTCGGATCAAAAGACTCCTGGCTGCAACTGTTTTTTTCTTGGAAAAGCTTGTATTATTATTAAATGAATTGTGACCCAGTAAACGTCTAATTAGCTAAATACTGGTATTTCCTAAGTTACTAGTATTCAGGAGCGTGGTACTCGCACCGAACGAGTGGCGTCTAAGGACTGGAAGACGAAGCGTCGGTCGTCCGGCGGCGAGATGGGCAGACGACATTGTTACCATCGCGGGTAGAACCTGGATGAGGTTGGCACAAGAAAAGAGAGGTCTATGCTCAGCAGTGGGTGATGATGATGCGTTTATGATCACATTTGTATGAACGTAAACGAAGCAAAAGGAGTATGTAAGGATCGTAGCAGGTGGTGTTCTGTAGTTTCTGCCAACCATCATGGGAAGAAGGCTTGAGTTTATGTATTTAAGTTCAAACACTATATGCCTAACGCCTTGAACAAAGCCAATGCCACAGTATAAATCTTACAGGAAAGATGTTCGTCTGAATATTAACGCATTATAATAACAGTTTAGATGTTTAGGACGTCTGGATAATATCGATGTGTGCTTGGTTTCCTTCCTTGCATTCAACTGATGTCATTAAATTATTTATTGATGCTTTCGACCCTGTTGTGTAGACTACTGATGCCTGTATGCATTTAATACTAAGTATATTCTGGTTCGATTGCCTTTTTGGTCAAGTGATCGCAAGCTTCGCCCCTGAACGTGGTGTCCAGAGATTTGGAAAATTTTAAGTAGCTTCTTGGTGTCTGCATTTACATACATACATAAACTCACGTCTTCTTCCCATGGGGGTAGGCAGAAACTACAGTTCGCCACCTGGTACGATCCTTACATACTCCTTTTGCTTCGTTTACGTTCATACACCAAGTATCATTATATCACTTCTAGACAGGATTGATAGTACGATGATACTTTTTTTTTTTTTTTTGGTGAGAGTTCGACATAATCCCGTAATCATTGAGTGAGACTTATTTACCCATTCAAAAAAGCGGATTTAAATATAATAATAACTATTTGTAACGCTAAGTATTGCCACTTGAAACGAGTACGTATCAATGAAACTGTGCATCACACAGATTGTGATAGCGGATGCGATATGCAAATTGTACGCTCGTTCGTCTCGCGTCTTCGTACGATCGCGGGCCATATCCAGTTGAGTCATTTAACTAGTTCAATGATTGGAGGACACGGAGATTTTTTAAGTGCCTTTTGGTTAGACGGTTTCTTTTATGTAATCTGAGGAGGGTTACCTAACAGTTCTTTATTGTATGGATAATTTATGAACATGGACTATGTCGTCGCCATAATGGCATTAAAGACTTGGGCCGATTTTGCTCCCCTCGCTTTAATATCATCACGTGTGAAATATAGACGTGACTACCTACACAAGGTGTAACATAATTAACGCACAACGTCTTAAGGGGTCATTGTACTCATCATTATGAACAACTTTTACTATGGGACCAAACCTGAAATCGTGAAAAAAAACCAGCTGCTCCCTACATTTATGTTCGCATAACTCGTCAAAATGTAGGGAGCAGCTGATTTTATTTCGCGATTTCAGGTTTGGTCCCATAGTAAAGTTGTTCATAATGATGAGTACAATGACCCGTTAAGAGGTTGTGCGTTAATTATGTTACACCTTGTAAATACATCTGAACTTCTCACATAATAATATCTCTATTAATATGATACAAAATTGGGGATACACGTTACAGAGTTACCAAGTCAGGGGCGCAGCCTTCATACAACCCGATTCCTAACGGCTTCCCTTCGGAAACACCACTCTTCTTAATGTCTACTATTGCCAAATAATGTACACCTGTGTGTGTAACTGTATATCACATCACATTACATATATTTAATACCAGTTTAACACAGTCATCAGATTAAAAACATTACAAAATTGCCTGTAATTTTTTGTCTGAGTTTAAGAGAACTGAACAATTTTTTTTCAGCTTCCCTCTAATGATAATTGTAGCTGCGCCAATGCCAAGTAATATAATAATATCTCTATTAATATGATACAAATTGAGGGTACAGAGTAACAAAGTCTCTTTCACTATACGATGCCAAAATTGGCCACAGCCGTAACGGGACAACCAAATATCTTTTTTGCTCTGTGATGTGACAGCTTAAATAAATGACAAAGTTTTCGCTAAGCAGTGTGGCTTTATACTATAAAAATTCAGAGGATTTTTTATTTAAAAAAATTAACATAGAATCAGTCAATTTCAAACTCACCATCATCATAACCAGGCTATAGAAGTCCACTGCTGGAAGTAGGCATCTCCAATCGCACGCCATGCAGCATAAGCAACTCGATGATCGGCTAAAAATCACCTTATTTCAATTCCTACAGCAAATATTTTATGTCTACGAACTTAGCAGCAGAAAATACGTCTTTCAACTATGTACATTGTTTTCCAATAACTCCTCCATCAGCATAGTCTCTGTAAATAGATTGGAATCAATGAACTAACTCGTTTGCCGCAGTTGACTCGTGCGTACAACAAATGTGGGATCATTTGTCTTCCTTTCCATTGCATTGAGAATTCATTTATCACAACCTTATAAGAAACATTGTTTTTCTCATATATTCTCTACTGTCACGTTATCATTCACTTTCCCTTAATTAATGTCATCTCTTACTTAACACATCCATGTTTTCTATAATCTCCCTCTCCTTCTCCATCGATCATTTAACAAAAATGTTGTGCTGTAACGAGACACGATTTTCAGCTTTACACCTATCTCACTATCGGTCAAATCTTGTGATCATTTTTTCACCCACTTCCTATATTCCTAGTCAGTTGAAATTACGCACACGTGTATAGTTCTGATGACAATACAATATTATGGTATCATATGGCTGATCTGATGATAATTGGAGACTGACAGTGATCCTTTAAACTTCCAATAGCCAAAAATGCGTAAGATAACAAACGCAAACTTGATGATTCACCGTTAATGATAATGAGGATATCCCTTACATCTAATTCATAGTAAACTTAACCTTATTAGATAATACAGTACACCATTAACAGAATTCTTTGAATATTCTTATGGTTTGTACACCGATCAAAAAATGTATCGCACCACTTCACGCTTAATTAATCTAAATAAATAAATAAAATTGAAGGGTCTGTTTGTAATGTCAAAATAACAAAAACAACATAATCAGCCTATAATGTTCCCACTGCTGGGACACAGGCCTCCTCCCTTCGAGAGGGAGCGGACCACACGGGCCCAGTGCGGGTTGGTAGATAAAAAACATCAACTAAAACAACAACTTTTTACTAAAAGTATAAAAAGTATATACGGTACATAGAACAAAAAAGCAATTTTTAACATTTTTGTCTGTCTGTCTGTTTGTTGCGGCTAATCTCCTAAACGGCTGGACCAATTTTGACGGGACTTTCACTAGCAGATATCTGATGTTACGGGGAGTAACTTAAGCTATTTTTTTTTTTTTTTAATAATTAGAGTTCCGCGCAAAAAACTTAAATCCCGTGAAATTGTGAACAAAAAGTCGGATTTGAAAAATTATTTTTGTATTTGCTAGCCCGATTCTCGAGGATAGTAATTATAGGCTATTTAACATCACGCTACGACCCTTAGGAGCCGAGCAAAAAGAAAAAAGTCAGAAAGAACACTAAGCGAAAACGAAGTAATAGCGCGGGCGGGCGATGCAATGCGACAGGTTGGGGTACGAGGGAATTTTATTAAAAATGTGGCTGTTATTTTAGTATATTGTGTATCTTACGACTTCCATGCGAAGTAAGTCGCGGGGCACAGCTAGTAATTATTATGATTAGTACCGATAGCACCTTAATGAATATCGAAATAGAACATACATTAAATGAAAGCATAGAGTCTGAGGTTTCAACAAGCTAAGAAACATATTATAATTAAATGCTTTTAGTTTCAAGAGAGATGCCGTATGTTCTAAGACAACTGTCACTCGCAAGTGGTGCAAAACATTTTTTGATCGGTGTATAATTTATTAATATGAAACAATACGACCGTTTCCTTTAATTGACGCAAGCAGAATAACTAAGCGTACGTTTTATTATTATTGAGGGCAATGCGTTCGAATGCTTTATTTATTGTTTGTATGTATCGTTTTCGCAATAAAACTAGAATACCAGTAAAAAGTACTGGTATTCAGCGGATATATGAAGAGCTTACTGGTGATTTGATCAATCAATCTGCCTAGCCTTTTGCCTACTATCGTGGGGTCAGCTTCCAGTCTAACCGGATGCCGCTGAATACGTACCTATAGTTTATATGGAGCGACTGCCTATCTGACCTCCACAACCCAGTTATTGGGTAACACGATACGGCCCTTGGTAAGACTGGTTGTTAGACTTTTGGGCTTCTGACTGGTAACGACTGTCAAAGATCTAAGAATGACAGCCGGGAACACTTGCCTTTCGAGGCGCGGAGGGGTCTCGGTATGGAATGGATAGTCATCCATCCATGGACCGACCTCGGCGAGCGTTGCTTAACCTCGAAGATCAACCCGTGCTGGTCTTATTATATAGCCACGAGAGGTATTCAGCGGAAATATGATGTCTGCGTGAAATTTCTTGTTTCTCCGTCCTACCTACCCGTCGCATCGTATCGCCTGCCCGCGCTATTGCCTCGTTTTCGCTTAGCGTTCTTTCCGACTTTTTTCTTTTTGCTAGCGTAATGTTAAATAGCCTTCAAGCTTTCTCAAGAATTAGGCTATCAAACGAAAAAGAATTTTGTCAAATCCGAATGGTAGTTTCCAAGATTAGCGCGTTCAAATAAACAAACAAACTCTTCAGATTTATTATCAGTACTTATACATATAGATATAGTGCATAATTTCAGGGTTTAATTAAGTACCTTTTTCTTAGCCATGACCACTAAAAACTTTGTTAACATTTACTTACTGACAACACTACAAGGTACATCTATGTCAGTTTCTCTGAACTTTTTTGTATTAATAAAGTTCTTGCTACTCAGTAAGTATGGTCCTACCTATCTAAAATACATACTCATGGTACAGTCAATAATTTGCGATGAAAAAGATGAGACACAATTAACTCTCTATTGTTGCGAGACTCCCGCGGGACCATCGCGCCTCAAAGGACCAAAAATATATCAGTAAAACCCTTTGAAATAAACAAAAACGTACCTACCTACCAAACAAATTAAACAACAATATTCACAAATGAACACATTTCCACAACAATGTTCGACTCACGCGCAAGCTCGCAACTAAATTATCTGACAATAGGGAACTAATTAGCGTCGCTTGCATCTTTGATACATAGTTCCCTGGAGAGAAAGATGTGTGTGCAAACACGTCACACGCCTCGTCGTGCTTTGTAATGTTCGTGAGAAAATATTGTAGATGCGACAGTGTTTTAGTATTTATTAGTAATAATTAGATTCCTAAGATGTTTCACACATATGTACCATACATAAACACACGCTTTTTTCTATGGTAGGCAGAAACTATACCATTTGGTTCGTCTACATTCATACATCTGGTCATAGACGCCCGCCGGTTGCGAGTACTGCGCACCTAACTTTTCTGAAGAACATCACCAATAAGGTCACTATATACTAGTGCGTCCTCTCCCGGCGTTTCCACTCACATCTGCGTTGTACGGTTAAAGCCCCTTCTTGTTTTGAGAAGGCCGAGCATCAATAACAAATTCACTAGCTCACTACGTGTCCGGTGTCATCATGAAATCAAGGAGTATGTGCCTCTTCTCATATAGAAGAAAGAACCGAGCCGAGGGAAGATACGAGCATTGTTCAAAAGGCTTGCTCACTGCTTTTCAGAAGAAGAGAAAGACTTCTCATATGAAAAAGACTGGAGAATTGGACACCGCGAGTTGTCCATTTCCGGCCTGAATTCACATCGATATTTTTTGTCACTAAAAGCAAATGGAGTCAGATTAACATCGGAACTAGCTAAATGATACTGAGCCTTGGAGTCCTGGTGGCGTAATCTCCCTGCCCTTTTCCCACGTCACTAGGGGGTGGTGCAACAAGTTTTCTTCTTCCACTCTCCCCTGCCAACCGTCACGCTAACATTCACTCCCTTCTCTTTCATATCATTCCTTACACAATCCATGCATCTTTTCTTTGGACTGAGTTCTGGCCGTGAGAACTACGAAACGCAATAAGTATATTGAGAATACATTACAGAATACTCAGTATTATGTACACCATAAAAATCACAGATATGAATGTTGAAATTGAGTATTGAGGAGAATCGGTAGCTGCAGTAAACTAGTGACGCCTTTAGTGAAGATTTTGCCAAGCTGTGACGCCAGAGTTGAATCATGATAAAACTAACATAACATAACATCACGCCTGTAATCCCCGAAGGGTTAGGCAGAGGTGGAACACTGCTCTTGAAACTTGAGCATTACGGACTGGGTAAACTTGCATTTAGCTTAGTAAAATCATATTTGAATAATAGACTGCAGCAAATTCAAATAAACGGTGTGAATTCATTGGGATTAAAAGTCAAAATGGGTGTACCGCAGGGCTCTATATTAGGTCCGTTCCTCTTTTTAGTATATATAAATGATTTACCTCATTTACTGAAAAACCGACCACAAATGGTGTTATTTGCTGATGACACATCACTAATTTTTAAAGTTAACAGACATGCACAAGAGCTCGACGACGTAAATAACGCTATGCTTAAGGTCCATAATTGGTTCACTGCAAATAATTTAGTATTAAATGAGAAGAAAACTAAATGCATAAGATTCACGTTACCAAATGTTAGAAGTAGTGAATGTCACGTAGTATTGAATAAGGAAATATCATATTATTAAAATATATATATATATTAAATATATAAATTCGTCGAACAGACTGTTTTCCTGGGAATTACGCTGGACTCAAAGCTGCAGTGGAGTCCTCATTTAACATCACTAGCAGGGCGGCTAAGCTCGGCTGCTTACGCTGTTTGGAAAATCCGCCAATTAACAGACGTCGATACCGCGAGACTGGTCTATTTTAGTTACTTTCATAGCGTCATGTCTTACGGTATTTTGTTATGGGGACGGGCTGCAGATATTGATTCTATCTTTATTCTGCAAAAGAGGGCTGTCAGAGCCATCTATAACCTCCGCAGTCGCGAATCTCTAAGGGAACTGTTTAAAAAAATTAACATCGTGACGGTACCTTGTCAATATATATATGAAAATATTATGTATGTTAGAAAAAATCTACATCTTTTTAGTAAGATAAGTGATCGGCATAATTTTAACACTAGAAATAGGAACAAATTAGATCAACCACGTTTCAGATTATCTAAGGTACACACTTCTTTTATGGGGTACTGTGTAAAATGTTATAATAAATTACCTCTCGATATTCTTCAACTAAATGAGAAGCAATTTAAAACATGCATTAAACGCACACTATGTAGACAAGCATATTATAGGTTGAATGATTATATCATAGATAAAAATGCTTGGCTAAATGCTGGTCCTGCTCCACAGCCACTTGGGCTTTGTTAATTTTTTTTTTATTTTTTTTTTTGTTTGTTTGGAAGAAATGCGTCCCCTTTTTTTCTGACATTATGTTATTACTATAGACTTATTGACTATGTATAGACTATAGATTTAGTGTTTACTAATCTTTTAATTACAATCATTGCAAACTATAGTTTTGTATAAATTAGAAGCATCTTTTCAATTTTGTAAATGTGAGTACCATGGAGCGGTTTTATGTTATGATGTAGGTATGTTGACTTGAAAGAGTATGGCAGTTGAGAGTATGTCATGCTCACTTAAATGTCTCGCTGATGGTGGCGCGTGTGTTGGATCATTCGGTTCCCTACAAAATGGTTGAGCTGGATGGTGCTGATCCACGCGTCATGTTCGTGAACGGGCGCCGTCAGTGGAGACTGGTCATCTCTTAGCTGCCAGGGCTTATTTTTAATCTTATATTTTAAATTGTTTTAATTATCTATTTTTTACATTGTTCTCACATATAGAAGCAACAAGAACAATAACAATGTACCTACCCAGGATTTTGTAACAATTTTGATTTAAAAGAGTGTCCATGGAGTTTCTTGCCCATTCTTCTCCATAGAGATCTACGTTTTGGAATGGGCGACTAGCTTCAATTTTCTGACTATCTGACCGACTCTTTGACAATTCAAAAGTGCCTGTAATTGGTTTAATTGAAATAAATGCTTTGAGTTTGAGTTTGAGTTTGGGTGTACTTATAGTACACCCACGTTTCGCCAGTTATCTTTAAGTCCCATGTAATAGGGGGCGAGCCTAAAACGAATAAAAACGAATAAATAATAAACACTGCACTGCCTTGGATATCGAGCTCTATCATTATTATGAAAGTGATTGACAGGTAAACGACACGTTAATTACACTTTGTTTTGACTATAATTTAAAGATCAGAAAACTTTCAGCTTATTTGTATCATATTCTAGGATTCTGTGTGAGTCCCCTTATCATAGCATCACGCTGAGTGGAAGCCTTCTTGTCACAGTCACGACGTGCAGCTGCCGACTATTTCTGTTCAGTGCTCATGATTATATGTACTTAGATATATTTTGTTTTTATTTTTCTTTCTTTGTTTCTTTATTAATGACGTTATTAAAATTCAGCAGGCTTTTTCATTCCAGTTCATCATTGTATTTTGAATACGAGTTGTTTAGTTCCAAATCATAAAAGTTCCTGTTAGAAACTCGGTAGAACCTACATTAAAAACTTGAAGTTTTTGCTCACTAAAATATAGTTCTATTAAGATCTCCATCTATATCCATTATCGGACGCAAAGCAAACTGACCAAGAAATTGTGATTACCTTCTAAAGTATTATTCTAAAGAAAACATCCATCCTATTCAAATCTCCGAAGCAACTCACGAGATAAAATGTGAATAATTACGTTTGAACCAAGTGGAGCATACAATATTTACATAACTATGTCTATGAAGAACAATATTGTTATGCATAATCAGCCATAATGTTCTCACTGCTAGGACACAGGCCTCCTGTCTCCGAGAGGGACTGGTCAATCTACCACGCGGGCCCAGTGCGGGTTGGTGGATGTCACATGTCTTCGAAATATTTGGTTCTAGGACATGCCGGTTTCCTCACGATGTTTTCCTTTTATTTATTTATTTGCATAAAACATGGTACCTATACAAAGTTGTTACATAAGTTATAGATGAGATCATACATGTTTTGCTAAGACTAAAGCATGCAAATTTACACAAAGTAAAGCTCCTGCCTGGATTCGAACCCACGACCTACAACTCGTAAGTCGGGGCCGGTGCCACTGGGCCACCGCTGCTGCTATTGATACGCATGTTCAGTTAATACAACTACACTCGTGCATCTTATTTTGTTCTTCGAAAGTAAAAGTATTGACGACTGACGAGTAAAGACTGCCTCGTTGGTCCATTGGTCGCAAGCGCTAGATACGCTGAGCATGAGGTCCTGGGTTATATTGCCAGGAGGTCGAGCAGTGTTATTGGGTTGTGAGTAGCAGCCTGGAGTCTAGATTTGTACCCGGTTGAACTCAAACTCTAAGCATTTATTTCACATAAGCCAATTACAGGCACTTTTTAATTGTCAATGGGTCAGTCAGTCAGAAAGATGAAGCTAGTTGCCCATTCCAAAGCGTAGTACAGTCCGCGGGGCCTAAGCTGAGCTCTACATTTGTGTGAGTGATTACCAAAAGTAGAGTCAGACGACGCGCACACACGCGCGCACACGCACACAGACGCGTTCCGCTCTCGGCCGACCTCACACCTACACTATCTATGTGCACTCACACAAATGCAAAGCTCAGCTTAGGTCTCGCGGACTGTAGGTTCCTATGGAGAAGAACGGGCAAGAAACTCCACGGATACTCTTTTAATTCAAAATATTGTTACAAAATGGTTACATCATTAATGTTGAAATTATATAAGCATGTGAGAATAATGTAGAAAGATGGCAAGAGTCTCCTATTACATGTATGTACGTACATATTAAAAGGCACACCTCTGCGTAACCCTTCGGGGATTACAGGCGAGGGATTGATGTTATGATATCGAAGTCTTTTTCGGGTGACAAATGAAAATCAGCGCTGTGCCTTGGGTCCCCCATAGCACAGCATCATGCTGAGTAGAAGCCTTCTTGCCACAGTCACGACGTGCAGCTGCCGACTATTTCTGTTTTGAGCTCGTGATTATAATGTAGATCTATTTTGTTTTATTTTTCTGATTACTCTTATCTTTTTGTATGCACGGATTTCTGTGACAATAAACACATGTTTGTTCTTTCTTCTAAGTAAAAGTGTGCGCACAATGACAGAAGATTCCGGCATCCATATAAAGCAATGTCACAAAAATATCCATAATATAAGAAACTGCTGAACCGGTTTTGATGAAAATGAAGAGAGCTAAAACTCTGAGGACCAGGGATAAAATACATACATGGGCGAAAAACATAACCCTATTTTGCAGTCCGGTAAAAACTTTGTACTCAAGGGAAAGTCCGAAATCCACGCAAACGAAGTCCCAGGCAAAAGTAATATCTAAGAAATGTTGCAATGGGTAGATTTTCCTCATTTCGCAATGGAATACTTTACGTCAGGTGTAATTTTTGCAATACCCGTAGGTATTTATGTAAATATTATACAAAGTTGCGTATAACTTTGTATAATTAGGAGCCCTAAAACTGTCAATGTCGGTTTTCCATAAACTAGTTAAATCGCCTTGCATGGAAATGCATAACAGATTTGATTGACTGATTGCAATGTTATGTAGGTACTCTAGTGATATAGTCATTACAGAGCTTTTCAATTAGTAGTGATTACAAGAACTGGGGAAGACCTGGATGAGGCTCGAACAAACCAGGGAAGCATAGCACAAAAGGTATATACTCAGCAGTGGGTGGAACAAGGCTGACAATGATGATGATGATGATGATCAATCAATCAATAGTCTTTATTTGTAAACATAGATAATCTCCAAACGGCTGGTTGAAACTTCCCGTGACCCAAGGGCAGGCTTTCACCTTGCCCAAGTCCGCCAGTCTTTTGGGTACATTACCAGTCGACAGCGATGCGGAGGAATTTTTCGACGCCATATTTTAGTTTTTTAATAGTATTAGTTAGTTAGGTATATTATATTTTTATGTTAATAATCTGTTTTAAATATTATTTAAATACATCCACAAAAAAAAATAGATTCCAACAGATGTTACATGATTATAATTATATTTTCTCTGTGTTTTGCCATTTGGCGTACAAATAGCCAATTAAGGGTGAATTCTACCAAACTTTTATTCCTAGTATACGCCTTAACCTCCGTGTAAATTTTGAATTTTTGACAGTTATTCCATACAAAAACTGTCAGATGTCAATTTTATTCCACGGACAAAAGATATCTGAATTTGGTAAAATCAGCCCTTAGTAAATTAATTTACTAAGGGCTTTTATTTATTTACTGGCGAAATGTTGGTGCACTATAGGTACACCTCTGCCTAACCCTTCGGGGAAACAAGGCGTGATGTTATGTTATGTTATGTAAATTAATTTATAATAATTCCGTAGTATGAATGTAATTTTTTTTTTTATGTAATTTAATAAAGTGCAATAGGTAATGTCAATATTTAACGAAATGCGATAATGTAAATAATAAATAAATTATAATGTCAAATAGTTGATGATGATGATGATGACCAGAACAGAATAGATTATTGAGGACACATACCTACCTAAGATCTCATTAGTCATCGTCATTGCCTTAGTACCTCATTGCCTTCTCATTGCATAGATATCCCTCACTTCGCCTTTGTCATTTTCACCATTCATTTCTTTTCTTTATTAAACTCATTTTTCTAGCGTAGGGAGACTATAAAACTTGATTATACCCTGCCATTCATAGCTTTTTCAATAGTTTTATAAATAATTTTCAAGTTACGTTTCCCAACCTTTAAAAGCCGATAGAAAATAGAGAAAGTCGATCAAACATGTATAGAGACCGCTGCCGCAAACGCCTAGCTAGATTTCTTTACATGTCTTAGACCAGCTAAGAGTATCTTGAAGAAATATAGGTAGACTAGCTTCTTCCAGCGACTTCGTCCGCGTGAAATTTCTTGTTTAAACATAAAATATAGTCTGCTAGCTGCGTCACACGGTTTCACCCTCGAGGACAATTTTCCCAGAGTAAAAATCATCTTATGGTCCTAAAGTATCGTACGAAATTTCATCAAAATCCGTTCAGTAGTTTTGCATGATTAAGTAACAAACATGTATCCATACAGCCTCACAAACTTTCACATTTACTAGCAGTGCCCCGCGGTTTCACCCGCATAAGTCTCGATTCTGTAGGGATATCGGGATAAAAAGTATCCTATATGTTAATCCAAGTTATAAACTATCTGTGTGCCAAATTTCATCTAAATCTGTATAGTAGTTTTTGCGTAAAAGAGTAACAAACATCCATCCATCCATCCTCACAAACTTTCGCGTTTACAATATTAGTTGGATAGGATTAGCAACTATTATTGTATTCCCATCAGTGAAAGAATGTTTGGAAGCGGATCAGTAGTACCAATTCCAAAGATTACCTCCTACATATAAACTCCAAACACTATTTATAATAATAAGAAGAAACAAGATATTAAGTACAATACACACTACACGATGACGCGGTAGGTAATTCACACACAGACCTACGTCACTGCATGCCCGTGTTGTCAAAAACTTAGGCTATTAAAGAGATTGCGACGTTACTGAAGAGGGCGATAGTCGCAAGAGCAGTTTTATATTTGAGTTCACTTTTTCTCTAGACCTGAAATAGCAAGGTCAAGAACTTTCTGACGTTTAAAATTCCCCGATAGCAGCCAGGGGTATTTACCTGGTAAATGATAGGTACATTCGTTCCAAAGATAAGTGCTTGGCAGATCGTACTTTACATTTGTACATAATGCAAATAAATAAATAAGTACATCTATAACCTTATTTTAAAAAGAGTCTATCGACGTCGAGGCAGACCCAGTAGATGGCGAGATGAGCTTGACGCTTACAGACAGGAGTGGTCCACACTAGCTCAAGACAGAGAGGAGTGGAAAGGAGAAAGGGAGGCCTTTGCCCTACAGTGGGACAACTCAGGCTAAAATTAATAAAATATTTCTCATAGACATGCTGATGAGAATTAAGGCTTTTCAGTATAGTATAGTCAAGAGCATAAAACCCTTACATTTACGTAAGATTCAAAAGCGATTTTCTCCTACAGTATTGAAAGAAATTTAATGGCGTTACACGCATAGTATTTTCGAACCCATGGGTACTATTATGAATTAGGTCACCTTTCCATCTAGCTGTACCCTGTGAAAATACACCCACCTCGAGAATCATAGGAAACAGTACCATCTGCTCATCCCCTTTTAATCAACAGATTCCTGAAGACACACCACTTATAAATAAATGCAGCAAATATTCTCACAGGAAACTGGTAAATCATAGTCGTTCCGTTGCAATCTCAGTACTGCGTCATGACGTCATCAAGAACGCAACACATACTTGAATGTAGTGCAATTGTTTAATTTATTTTAGACATGTATATCCCATCACGTCTGCCGAGTTTCGCCAGCTAATTTAATTTGACCCTGTATATTAAAGAAAGTATGATCAATTAATCTCTCTATCAACCAGCATAAGCTTGTAAACCAGACGCGTTTTGCTGTAATCTCAGCGACGTGACGTCACACAGACGCACAGACAGTGCAGAACATACACTTGAATAGAGTGCGCTGACTTGAAACTGAGTTAATTGTTTTAATTTTGAGTATTACACTAAAATAGCCTACATGACCGACGACCTTAAAAGGTGGCTGGGATAGACTGGATGCGGAAGGCGGAGGACAGGGTGTTGAGGCCCAGCTTCATAATAATCAACCTATACTGTTCTCACTGCTGCGACACAGGCCTCCTCTCTTCGAGAGGGAGTTGGTCAGTTGGCTGGTTGGATGTCACATGTCTTCGAATGTTTGGTTCTAAGACATGCCGGTTTCCTCACGATGATTTCCTTCGCCGTTTTGAGAGCAGTGGTGATGAAATTATTTACACAAAGTAAAGCGCCTGCCTGGGTGCAAACCCACGACCTACAACTCGTAATTCGGGGCTGTTACCACTGGGCCACCACTGCTCTTCCCTCCCCGCCGGCCCAGCTTGGGAGAGGCATAATGTCCAGCAGTGGACTGCGATAGGCTGAGTTGATTGAGCCTCCAGGAAAGGTTTTACTTAAATGTAGGTCTGATTCTCTCATAGTTCGTGCCGATACGGGACAAGCAATGAGTGCCAAAAGCTAAAAGCACGAGCTGCAACCATTTTGTGCAGAATCTGAAAAATAGGTGGCATCTATGACTAGACTTTAACAATATAACATTTTTGGGTGCGAAAAGGTTTAGACTGCCTCGTTGGTCACGCTACTGCTGAGCATGAAGTCCTGGGTTCGATTCCCGGGTCGTGCAAAGTGTTATTGGTTTTTTCCATCCGGAATTGCTCATTAGCAGCCCGGAGTCAGGATTTGTGACCGGTTGATGGCAATAGGCTCGCCCCTATTACATGAGAATTAAACATAACTGGCGAAATGTGGTGTACTATAGGTACACCTCTGCCTAACCCTTCGGCGAGGCGTGATGTTATCGTTACTTTTGTGTGTGAAAAGGTCAAATTAGTAATAAAGAATATTTTCAAAAATCGGCCAAGTGTGTGTCGGACCACGCACAATAAAGGGTTCTGTAGTTGGGATGAGTTTATCCCAAGAAAAAACTTAACATTGTAGTTGAAAAACATGTTCTCTCATACATTCCTGCAAATGTAAGTTGGTCGACTATTACTCGTTAACTTATAAAGCCTTAGCTGTGATAGTTCTCCTTTTAACTTCCAACCACCACCTCTTAAAGCAGTATTATTTTAATGTTACTTCGGTGTGAGAAAGAGATGGAGCTATACAGGACGTCTAGATCCATCTCTTTCCCACACTCAAGTAAGATTATAATCATACTGCTTTAAGAGGTTGTGGTCTAGCTCCTGTTCTTTTATTAGTCTGCGTAGGTTTGCATTTGACCA
The DNA here is from genome assembly GCA_947568875.1 of Fissipunctia ypsillon. Classification (NCBI taxonomy): domain Eukaryota; kingdom Metazoa; phylum Arthropoda; class Insecta; order Lepidoptera; family Noctuidae; genus Fissipunctia; species Fissipunctia ypsillon. The sequence continues at coordinate 2,467,181 of OX387667.1, forward strand.
CTATCTTACCTCTCAATCGTAATGTAAAACTGTAGGCCGCTACAGTTTTTCCCCTACAAATCCTCTTATATTAAATTATTATGTTCAGGACTAGGCAAATGATGATGATGGTGAATGTAGGAACAATGCGTCAGATATAGCGTCGAGAAAAACTCAAAAATCACATTAGCCAGCTGTTGCTCGCCACTTCAACCACTTCATTTTTTAATAGACATATCCAGGTTGAAAAGGAAATTAAATAGTAAATTATCTCAATATTTATTAATAAAAGGGTTAATAATAAAATAAGAGAAATAAAAAATAGTTAATAATTGTCCTGTAATAATATATGGGTCTTCAACTGGTCGAGCTCCAATTCAAGTTAATAAAATAATAGTTATTACTATAAATCAAAATAAATTTTGATTGATAGGGTAAAATTGAATACCTTGAATTTTTTTATTAAAATTAAAAGGAAGGATAATTAAAATTAAGATAGATATTACTAAAGCAATGTCCTAAAAAAAGCCATGTCATAAAAGGAGCCATGTCCTTCCCCAGGTCCCAGGATGTCAAATTTCATAACGATCGGTTCCCTGGTTTAGGCGTGAAAAGGTTACAGACAGACGGAGGTACTTTCTCATCTATAATATTAGTATGGATACTAAGTCAATGCGCACTTTAAGTAACATAATTTTAATAAGCAAGTCAAAATACAACACACAAAACTGCTTCTTCCAACTCCATTTACCTAAATAGAAAACGTTATACCGGTTCATTCGCATTCCTCTAAGAATAGATTTCAAAGCGTGAACAGATTGTGTGTTCTTCGAACGATGCAGCTCTGAATTTATAACGATTCTTCTAAAAAATTATAAATATTTATTATTCGTAAGTAAAAGACAATGAGTGACAGACTGAATTTTAATCTTCTTGCTTCATTTTATCTAATAACTGTTTATCTACAGGGTGTGGCGTAAATAATGGATAATCCTGTATCTGGGAATGGAGGACCCCAAGCCCTATAATATAAAAAAATCTCAAACCCGAGAGTAATTTATTTGCAGAAATCAGATAGTGAAAATTCCTTCATTTGTGAATACGGTGGCCGAGGAAGTGACTAAAGGTGGCAATGAAAAATAAATTACTCTCGGGTTTGAGATTTTTTTATATTATAGGGCTTGGGGTCCTCCATTCCCAGATACAGGATTATCCATTATTTACGCCACACCCTGTATATCTATAAAAATATAGCGTGACTGGTAATTAGTGACCGATCCTTAAACACCTGATTATACTCATGATAACAAACAACTTTTACTATGGGACCAAACCTGAAATCGTGAAAAAAAATCTGCTGCTTCCTACATTTATGCTCGCATAATTCGTCAAAATGTAGGGATCAGCTGATTTTTTTTTTCATGATTTCAGGTTTGGTCCCATAGTAAAAGTTGTTTGTTATCATGAGTACAATCATGTGTTTAAGTATCGGTCACTAATTACCAGTCACCCTATATATTTGTGTATGTATTTAAGTTCCTTAAGGACTCCAAAACGACTGGAGCGATTTTGAGGAAATTTTCAGGAAATCTTCAGATTAGCCCAGAGGGTGGTCCTGTGAAGTTTGGTAGCGATCGGGCTACCCGTGCGAAGTCGAGGCGGGTCGCTTGTAAACAATAAAATGCATAGGTAAAAGCTGAAACTTAAATTGAGCATTGTGCTTTGGCATTGTCCAATGGATACAAATTTTATAAAAAAAAATTGTTACATATATTGAATGTCTTGACTAACACAACCTTTCCTCAAAACAACCCTTCCTCAAGGCAATAACTGCTACTCCGGTTTTTGTAACCTTCAAAGAAAATAATATTTTCACTCCCTCAAGAAATTCATTTATTTCTGAAGAATTATGTGAAACTCCTGCGTATACCACATTTAAAGCAGGTTAAAAAAGTAATTGCTACGAAATGCACTAGGAAGCCCTAAGGCATCGTTCACACCAAACGTATTGTCCGCCGCCGACTGTGAGTACGCTCACTGTCAGCCCCAGTGTGACAACGCACTAGCTACGTAACAGAATAGCGTATAGTCGGTTCCGTGTGAACGAGAAGTTAAATATACAAGGTGTAACATAAATAACGCACAACCTCTTAAGGGGTCATTGTACTCAACATTATGAACAACTTTTACTATGGGACCAAACCTGAAATCGCGAAAAAAAATCTGCTGCTCCCTACATTTATGTTCGCATAGCGCGTCAAAATGTAGGGAACAGCCGATTTCTTTTTAGCCGGAAAAAGCGATAAACTGCGTAACGCGCGCTCACAGTCAGCGGCCGACAATACGTTTGGCGTGAACGATACCTAAAATGTGGGTTTCGTAACAGATAGATGCACTGTTCTAAACCGGTTTCAAATTTTTTAGTGGTGTAGAGGTAGGCAGGCCTATGCTCTACGAAGATGGGTGTTGATTGTAGGAAACACCTGCATGTTACGTGCCGATAAGGTCGAATCTTCGATAACCAGCTGCAACCAACAGCTGTCTTGACCTAACCCACGAAAGTTAAGTATCGCACCAAAATGCATCGTACAAGTATTCACATGACGTTACAGAAGGTCACAGCTGATAAGAACAGAGTATGCAAACAAATGTAAGAGATGTTTACAATACTTACAAAATAGCGTTACAACATGTACTGACACTGTGCGGACAATGCTTGGCATAATAGCGGTAGACGGCACTTACAGACGATAGATTTGTGGGTAAAAATATTGGTTGTTTGTGGTTTTTAATGGGATGTTAGTCTAGCTATTATTTGCATAAAAGTAGACACCTCCAATGTTTTCTTGAATATACAGGGTTATTTTAAATTGACTAGCTAAACTCCGCAGACGGGAAGGGTATCAATATCTATACACGATAAAATAAATAATAAACGTATTTGATGTTATTGTTTGGGAGATCAACGACCGTTGTTAGTGTTGTTACTTGTTGTATGAGTTTAGCAAAACTGTGTTCTTATATTTTATCGTGTTTAGATATCGATATCCACCACGTCTATGAAGTTTACATAAAAAGAAACAGATGTTTTAAACTGATATTTCAAGTGACTACAATAACTGCGGTCGATGACCCCACAAAAAATCTTTTTTTTTTTGTTTTTTTTTTTATGACCCATCGTGTCTGCGGAGTTTAGCCAATTTAAAATAACCCTGTATTGTAATATTTAGTTGCGAAAAATCTAAGCAGGATTACGATGAGGTCCCTCAAGCATGGTCCTGTATGATAGGCAGAAAGTTCTTCCATAGGAACAGGTTCATTTTCATATCTGCCCAAAATTTTCTGGAGATTAGTCCGAGCCAAATTCCTGGAAATGTAGTAAATCCGCCCCGAAATGAACAGCATCAGGTGTTCGCAATCTTTTAGGTTGCTCAAGGAGGTCCTCTATCAGTTAACCCAGAGGTTCTGTAGAAATTCGAGTTGCATTGTCCCAAATATTAATATTTTGGTTGATTTGGTTAACCCTGATCAGAAAGTAAAGTATTATTTATACAGTCGTTCATATTTTCTAGTAAACCGTATTGAATCAATACTGACATACAATAATTGACCATTGATTACCACCGACGTTTGCGCAGCTGACATCTAGATATCAGCTGTCTCTTAGTATGTACTTGCGATGATATTTGATATTCATATGCTCACCAGGGGTCTCCTCCGAAGCTTCATTTTGACTTTTGGTCGGATCCGAACCGACCGTACGAAATAAAAAAAAAGTGTAGTAGGAATCGTCCGAACATTCGGCCGATACTTCCGATTTACGCTTCGGAGTAGACCCCCAGGAGCCGATTGAACCAAATTATTTGGAACGACTTTGTTCTAGATTCATCTGTTCATAATAAAATGTGCTGAATGACCACTGCCGAACTATGGGTCTTTGTGTAAAAACATAATATAACATCACGCCTAGGCTACACCCACATTTCGCCAGTTATGTTTAAGTCCTATGTTAGGGGGGCGAGCCTATTGCCATCAACCGGGCACAAATCTAGACTCCGGGCTGCTACTGAGAAATTTCTGATCAAAAAAACCCAACAACACTTTGCCCGATCTTGGAATCGAACCCAGGACCTCATGCTCAGCAGTAGCGCTTGCGACCACTAGACCAACGAGGCAGTCTTTGTACAGAGAGCTACAAATAGTACTATAGTTAGAGGGAATAGGTGTTGCCCAAATCACTAAGTTTGGCAAAAAGGTGATGTGATAGCAAGAGTGAAGAATGATTGCACTCAGGAGTAGGCAGCCACGCTTTTGGGTGACCTCTGGGCATAATCTTTCAGTCTTGTTTTAGTGATGAAACTCACCTAATCGCGAACGCAAACGGCAAGTGTAGGGTAGGAAGCCCTGCCTGGTAGCAGCTGGATGAGAGTAGCCCGAAATCCAGTTGAAAGGAGTGCGACTGGATTGGTTTAAGTCCAGCAGTCAAGTGCTATCGGCTGATGAAGACTCACGAAATATGAAGACTAGGAATGGTCACCCTTTGGCGAGAAAAATTAATAAAATGGCTTCGCCACAGTGCCTTTATTTATCTATTTAGAACCGGCTCTTTTTGGCATATTTTATCATTGAGATGCGAAATAAACGATCGGGTCAACGACTTTCACAGATTTACATAATCAATTGCGTAATTATCGTAATCAAGGTTATCTGGGCTCATTAACCTTTTATATCAACAAATTCAATTACGAATATTATGGCATATGTTTTGAATCGTGATTTCAAGTCAGATGAAGTTTTATTTTCAGCCAGCTAGGCAAAAGAGGATCATGAAAGATTAGGAAATATGCTTACATGATTTCTATCATTCATGAAACAGTATTTGTTTTGGGGACTAGGCAGACAGATAGAAAGGGCAGAATAAAAAAAGAGAGTAACTACCTATAAATTTTAATAAAATAAGAAAAAATAGAACGAGGCAGAGCTTCATTACTCAGATTACAACATAAATGGTCGGAACGTGTATGGAATTTCAGAAGTCATGAAACTGACTCAACAGATTGACAAGGCACGCCCTCCCGCTCCGCCCAGAGGGAGAAGTCATTTGATGATTTCCCATCCAAAAAAGAAAAAAAAAGGGGGAATCTTATTGTTAAAAGCATGGGCATATTGTCAAGAGCAGCATCCACTTCTGCAATTATAACAACAGAACACTTATCAAGAATTAACGTGTCCGCCAAGAATGCAGATTATGATAACAGCATTGTTTTCACAGCTGTGTCTCTTAGCGGTCCCGGGGCTACGCTCACAGACGTTGATGTTATCACACGTATTTAACTTTAGGTGATCACGCTAAAGGTTAAAGGACATGCTGCAATCTTAATACACTTACATGTAAACACGCGTATTTTCCGTGAGAATTTTCCCGAAGAAAGGGTTGCGAGTGACGTCACTTTAGTAAGGTAGTCAACCTCATAATTGCTTCACCAGTTTTGACAAAAACGCGCCGTAAATTGAAACTTCACTAGGGTTGAAACTGTCTAGCTGTCACATCATTGGTTAAAAAACAAAAATAAAGTTAAAAACTAAAACTCAACTACTACAAAAACGCCAACTAAAAAGGTAGACATCACCGACAGACAAATTAAAAATAACTTCGGTTTTCGTATTACCGGAGTCACATGTCATTAGCAAATATTTAATTAATGCATAAATCGTACAGATGACGTACGATGTACATACGAGGGTAAAAAAAAAAGAACTTGACGTTTTGTGATGTGCAAGTGACCTCAGGGTAGATTCTAGCCCCCCCCATTGCAATTGCGGCGTTAAGTCCCCTCTTTGAGGAGTGACTGGAGAGGCGCCACGGCGTCCTTACCTTCCGCCTGACGCAGGTCATCACCGGACACGGGTGCTTCGGGAGGTTCCTGTTTCGGATAAGGCGGATAAAAACGCCCGGGTGTCACCATTGCGTGGATCGCCCGGAGCATACGGTGGAGGTCTGCTCGGCTTGGACGGAGCACCGCCGTGTCCTCGCGGAGGCGATCGGCGGCGGCGATCTTTCACGTCCGGCTCTGGTCCAGGCCATGGTACGGAGCGAGAGTACATGGGAAGCCATCACCTCCTTCTGCGAAGCAGTAATGCTCGCCAAGGAGGAGGCGGAACGCGTGAGAGAGAGGCAATATTTGCGCTCTCACGCGCCTAGTCGCCGCTGGAGACGCCCTGGGCGTCGGAAATCGAGAGCCGATTCCTGACCACCGTAGGCGCGGGCTTGCGGACGGCGAGCAATGAGTAGCTCGCCATCCGGTAAGGACCAGGCACGGGTCGACGGCGCGTTGTGGTCCACGCGCGTCTCAAAGAGATGTCAGCACGAATTGATGCGGTCCACTAGGGTCGCGGGATGTTCGAAAGAGTTACCGTGGCAACTGAAGGAACACGGGGCCTCCCGCTCCGCCCAGAGCTTGATATCACTTGATGATTTCCCACACAAAAAAAAAGTGGGATCCATAGCACCTTCAACAGTCAGCTCTGCTACCAACCTACCTGCAGCCGAAACTATTTTTATATAGCACAATACCGGAACAAAAGGAATAAAGACAGAGATAGATAGTGAAGGAGAGAAAGAAGGAGCAGTGAACGGTTAACCAGGGTTTGATAGTAAAAAACATTTCAGTTTCAGGTTTTCAACAATTCAGATGAGTAGAAAAAATTACTAGGGCATAAGACTGTCTACTAGAAAGAAACCTGTAATGCCGTCACAAAAAAAAGTGCAAGCTAAATAATTGTGTACCATCGCGGACATTTGCGGTCAACCACTTTCGACCTTATTACTAAGGCAATAAGGTAGAAAAGTAGTTCACCGCAAATGTTCGCGATGTACATGTGAGCGAATTTACATCAAGTCTGACCCAGTTAACTTATAAATTCGCGATACTTCCTGTCCCCGATTAACTGTAAATACGTACTAGATTGCAGTGTTACCAAGTACTGCAATATGAAGGAAAGTTTAAATGCTTCGGTTAATCTTGGAGCTGGCCGGATGTGTCGTGAAATAAACTTTCAAAGGAATTCTGGATTGATGAGACAAGTGCGTTGAATTAACGAGGAAGGCTTGACATAGTTAAAAAGTTAGGAAGAGAATAGCACTAGAAACATCAAAACCACACATATCATATGACAGTAAGCCCCCAAAATCTTTTGTAGGAACGCTATAATGATTGGGTCAACGCACATTAATTTAAACTTGCAGCTGTTAAGTAAGCAAAACTACTTTCCAAGTGCTAATACTTTCTTATGCCCGATTTCGTCCACGTTCATACATCTAGCCATACACGCGCTGCTTCCAAAATACTTTATAATTATGTAAACCAATTTGTGATATACAAAGCAGTAATTTCGTAGAATTAGTCAGATAACAACATTGCCATTGCTATACAAAAACCTTCCGGTTTGAATGAGGTGTATTTTTCTTAAGTTCAAGGAAACGTGTGTATGTATGCTATATCAAGAAATATGTCTTAATTTACAATAAAACGACCTTTTGTATAAATAACGCACAACCTCTTAAGGGGTACTCATCACTATGAACAACTTTTACTATGGGAACAAACGTGAAATCGTGAAAAAAATATCAGATGTTGCCTACATTTTGGAGAGTCATGCAAACGTAAATGTAGGGAACAGCAGTTTTTTTCGCGATTTCAGGTTTGGTCCCATAGTAAAAGTTGTTCACAATGATGATTACCATGACCCCTTAAGAGGTTGTGCGTTATTTATGTTACATCTTGTATAATACAAAAGGTAGGTACCTCCTAGGGTAAGGTAAGGGAAACATTAGTTTCCTTTGCAATGATGAAATATTATGTAATTATTTTGTCGACAAGTAAGATACAGTTTCGAGGTATTTACAAACGTACCTAAACGAATTATTGACACTGTTATTGTATACATAATGTACACAATCGCATTATTTAATTTATTTTATTTACTACAGTGATCCATATTTTTGTTAGTATACTTACGAAATTATATTAGTAACCAAGATTCAAATACCTACACACCACAATCATACTAATAAAACTAAAATTAAAAAACAACAATGCATTACTCACATAAATAAAATTAAAATTACAATCATCTTTAAATTCATTAAAATGTTTAAAAACATCAATATTATTTAAAGTCAAAAAATCAATTAATATCTTTAAATTCAGTAGTAATGTATTAATTTATTATGTCACCGTGACCTTAGTTCTAATAATTTCTTTTTTTTTTTCACCGTCGCCTGCCTGGATCGACACTATTGGCTTACACAAATGCTTCGCTTCGGCACCGTGAGATTGTTGCCACCCAAGATCCATTTGCTAAGACCAGCATAACTGCAGCACCACACAACGTCACCATGCAATCTGTACGGAACTGAATGATGTTTCCGATAAAGTCATTAGTCTCCGGCCCTCACCCTCGGCCTTATTTGGTGCCGGCGCAACATGTCTTTTACTTCCATACTTCTCTATTAGTCATCATCCCGGTACTCACCCCCTGTCTAGCCGTATCACCTTCCACACAGTCTGCCCATGGTTTCTTTGGTCTTCCCCGACTCTTACACCCATTCAAATGCATACTGAAAACTTTCCTCACGACATTTTCTTCATTCAATTTTAACGATAACGTGTCAACCTGTAAACATGCCTTGCTGAATATGGACCCTCTTAAGACAGAACCTTTCTTCCCTGGAACCTTAACTAACAAATCAGTGATCGCAGTACGCTGTTACTAGTGAAAAGGAGTACTGCTTCCCATCCTCTTGATATTATTCCTTGCCTTCTACAACATTCAAAAGGAGAAAGGTGAGGGAGATATTTTTGCATGAAGCAATTCATACTATTACTAAACAAAATGGATGTTGGTTTAAATGAGATTGATGTTGACCGATCACTATGAAACTTGGCACATACATACATATTGTTCGAGAACGTTTTTTCGACCCCTACGCGGGCAGAGCCGCGGGCAAAAGCTAGTTACTTTAATTATAATTTTATACCACATAACTGCCTCGTTGGTCTAGTGGTCGCAAGCGCTTCTACTGAGCATGAGGTCCTGGGTTCGATTCCCAGGTCGGGCAAAGTGTTATTGGTTTTTTTTATCTGGAATTTCTCAGTAGCAACCTGGAGTCTGGATTTGTGCCCAGTTGATGGCAATAGACTCGCCCCCTATTACATGGGACTTAAATATAACTGGCGAAATGTGGGTGCACTATAGATAAAGCTCTGCCTAACCCTTCGGGGAAACATTACATACATTTCATACTATATTACTCAAAGTTTGTGATCAGTACCAAAATCTGCTCTCAATCTCGTGGTAACTGTTATGATCGGTTAACCGAAATAACTGTCAACCAAACTGGACCAGATGGTTGACACATCTAAAATTGGGATGCTTTAAAATAGCCACGACGCCGCTTCGTGGCGATGGCTTCCGGCGCAAACCGGGGCAGTCACCTTCGCTACCACTTTACTGACTGGCTCGTATCCTTACCACGGCTTGAGCTAGCCAGTGCCAAGACGAGACAAGAACAGACACACGAGATACAAATTTATCATCCACAGCTTGGCTTCACCCACTGCTGAGCACAGGCCTCTCTTTTCATGTGCCAATCCCCACGCTCCTGTGCCAACCTCATCTAGGTTCTACTCGCAATGGCAACAATTACGTCTGCCCATCTCGCCGCCGGAAAACCGACACTTCTAAGAAGATTTCCATAAACAAGAGTCATCATATGCCTACCGTTTTTACAACTACACCTGCAGCTGCAGTCGGAGAATGGTCTGCGACCGTCGCGACGGTCGCGGTGCCACCTTAGCTATGGCGTATGTTGGGGTCGACTTCTATTCCAACCGGATGCAGATGAAGACCAGTGTTTTACATGCAGCGACTCATCATCATCATCATAATCCGCCTAAAATGTTCCCACTGCTGGGACACAGGCCTCCTCTCTATGAGAGGGAGTGGGCCGTAATACACCACGCGGGCCCAGCGCTGGTTGGTAGATGTCACATGTCTTCGAATTTTTGATTCTAGGACATGACGGTTTCCTCACAATGTTTTCCTTCGCCGTTTTGAGAGCAGTGCTGATAAAATAATTTACACAAAGTAAAGCGCCTGTCTGGGTTCGAACTCACGACCTACAACTCCGTAAGTCGGGGCCGATACCACTGAGCCACCACTGTTCTGCAGCGACTACCTACGTTGTATCTGACCTCCAAAACCCAGTAGCTGGATAAAACGATATACCTTCGTCGTCGTTGTCAGACTTTCAGACTTCTGACTTCCCGTATCTACTGTCAAAGATCTACAATTGACCGCCGCGACCAACGGCTTAACGTGCTTTCCGAGGCAAGGAGGGGTCTCGGTATGTAAAGACGGTCACCCATCTACGGACCGACCTAGACAAGCGTAGCTTAAACAGATTACTGAGCCACGTGCCCCTCCCCCCTCCCTGCATCCACCCCGTTACAGAAACCAGATTATACTAGTTTATTTCTTATCGCCACGCTTCATAAGCGCAAACGACTGAAACAGCAAGTTGATCAAGGCATGAAACGCATTGGAATACTTCATAATCGTTTAGCTTATCTGCACAACAGTTGTTGGTATTATGTATGCTTACAGCCGGAAAAAGTAGGGGTATCGTATTATCATGTTAGTAATGTTATTGAGAAGTATCTCGTGGTTCCCACAATGTTCGGATTTCTGGCCGATGCGCAGTTTGTAGACTTATTTACGTGGTAAAATGTCATGAAAGTGAAACGATATTGTTTTTGTATGTTGCTGGTTTCATATTATTGGAATTGCGTCAATATCCGTTGTGGCAGTTTAATGCTAAAACACTAGGTGACACCTAAATGAATGCTATATTTAATAAGAGCGCGCTGTTGGGTTGTTTGAACTTTCGGTGCTCAGACGAACGTCGAAAATTCATTCATTTAGCCGAGTGTTCGTCACGGAAAAGTGTCAGTCTATACTCTATCTATAGTATTACGCAAGAGATGAATGAAAGTTTACAGCATCTACAAGCATCTCCAAAGGTGAATTTCTCTCACCTAATGACCTCTGCTTCTATGCGAAATGGTTCTGGCGACTCACACCCATATGTATTTTAAACCGACAACAGGTCAGTTCGAAAGCAATTATAATTATCTACATGAACGGAGAGCTAGCTTTTCCTCACTAGTTGTTTGGACCTTACCCGTTGTCAGAGACACAGACGATTTACTGTGTCACTAAACTTATCATATTACTAGCAGCGCCCGCGGTTTAACCCGCATAAGTCTCGATCCCGTAGGGATATCTGGATAAAAAGTATCCTATATGTTAATCCAGGTTATAAACTATATGTGTGCTAAATTTCATCCAAATCCGTTCAGTAGTTTTTGCGTGAAAGAGTAACAAACATCCATCCATCAATCCATCCTCACAAACTTTCGCGTTAATAATGTTAGTAGGATAGTGGGATGATCTGTAGAAAATCTGGGGTAACGCTAATCAATCCTATCGTGCGAGCATGAACGATTAGAATTAAACATAATATTTAGCCTTGATTCTTTCAAGCCAGACTAGCAAAGAAGGGCCTCGCACACGAAATATTCCGTACAACCGAACAATATTTAACATTACATAATCGAGCAAAAAACACCGAAAAAAACACGTTTCTTGTATGGGGATTTGTTATAGCGGCCAGTACACTACACACTCTGTGAAAAATTCAAGTGTCGACCTATTACGGTTCAAAAGATACAGCCCTGTGACAGACGGACGGATGGACAGCGGAGCCTTAGTAATAGGGCTCCGTTGGCACGGAATCCTAAAAACTACAATATTTTTTATGTTTTATTTTTTCCACATATTTTATCGCGGAAGTACACACATGCAAAGCACATGGGCAATTTTGCTACAATTTTGCCATTAAAATAATGATAAAATCATAGCAAAATTGTCTGTCGTCGACAATGGGCCACTTATCTTGTTATTGTAACTGCAAAAAAATTGTGCCATCTCGCTAGTGCTCTTGCATGGGAGGCTGATCAGCTGACCTCCAGGTGAAAACCATCTTCATCAAGATAAGAGGAAAACATGAGCATTAGAGGGAGATTTTGTGTAAAACTAGATTTACGGTCAGGCCATCGCGCCAAATGGCGTGTTAACATTCACGATCAAATTTTGGATGTATCCAAAATTTGATCGTGAATGTCAAAATTCTAGATGTCCAATCGCTCCATTTAACTATAGTCGTTTAGAGCCACGCCAATGATGCAATCGTGAATGACCACCTTTAGCTTTCATTTGGACGGTACATTTACACCCATTCTCTAATCTAACAATTACTGTCAGAATTTTACAGTGCAAAGAACATGAATGGAAGACCATCAGACGAATCGCGGACAAGACCTGGATGAGACTTGCACAAATTAAGGAAGCATGGCACAAAAGAGAGGAGGCCTATACTCAGCAGTGGGTGGAACAAGGCTGCCAGTGATGATGAAGAAGAAACATGAATGATGGTCGTGGGTTCGAACCCAAGCAGGCACTTTACTTTGTGTAAATAATTTCATCACGACTGCTCTCAAAACGGTGAAGAAAAACATCGTGAGCAAACCGACATATCCTAGAACCATAAATTCGAAGACATGTGACATCTACCAACCCACACTGGGCCCGCGTAGTGAGATGATAACTAACATCTGACCGGCTAAACAACCTTCCCCTACTCTCCACTAAATATCATACTATTTATACTGAAGAATTAGTATTTGATGCTGTAAAGAGGAAACCTTTCGCTACTCTCGTGAATATGTGGCGAAACACAACAGGAGTCTTCTCACTGAGAATTCAGAAGTGAGTTACACAATCGTGTTTACTGTATAAACGGAAGATATTTCAGCATCGTTACCCATTTCATTATTTAACTGGGGCATTTCACAAAAATCGCTGTTAAGTAACCGACGAAACTAGCTTGAACAGCTCATCAGCATCATCCTCCAGCTCTTATCCCATTTCATTTGGGGTCGGTACAGCATATATTCTTATTCCACACATCTCTATCAGCCGTCATCTTCTCTAGCCATACCGTCGTTCACACAATCCATCCATCGCTTCCAGTATTTGCAGCTCATCATCATTATCCACCAACCCACACTGGGGCCGGTGGATTATGGCCTGATCCTCACACAGTAGGCCTCTGACCCAGCAGTGGGAACGTTGTAGGCTGATTATTATGCATCATTATCATAAGCTGGACGGCTCATGCCTTCAAAAAAAACATACATTAATCAAGATCGGTACCTGGATTGGCTGTCAGCCTTTTTTTTTTGTGGATGGGAAATCATCAAATGACTTCTACCGCTCTGGGCGGAGCGGGAGGGCGTGTCAGACTTTTACTCACTAAAACCCACCCGTGTTCCTTCTTGGTTGGCTGTCAGCCTTGCGAGGCCTTTCAATGCAGCCCAAAATTAATAAAAATGACAATTCTGCATGACTAAACACCTAGTTCAACGCCTACAAATAAAAAAGCTGAATAATTCTGATTCAGCTTTTAACAACATCGTTATAACCAAAACTCCAATCTTTAGTTTCAATATAACGTCAATTTGAAGATATTTATTATCAATGAACCTTATCTTAAGAGCTGACTAGAATTCCATAATATTCACTGTTACCCGGATATAATCCTATCTGATAAAAGGTGTTATCATCCTGGGAAATTAAGATAGCGAATTGGATTAGATAAGGACTTAACTATGTATGTTTTTGCTGCGGTGTCGCCTGTAAAATTACGTTCATCAGGTGACACGTCTTTTCTTTTCCGTATACTCTATAAAGAAGCCGACATCCTATGACATGTAATCGAAACACGAGACATTATAGCCACTGATCAATGCGCGGTTTTTGTAACTCAAACGCCACTTCTAAAAGTATCATAATCAGCCTATAATGTTCCCACTGCTGGGACACAGGCCTCCTCTTTTAGTGAAAAGTATAAGCACCGAAATTGTTCTTACAACAATTGACTGCCTCGTTGGTCTAGTGGCCGCAAGCGCTACTGCTGAGCATGAAGTCCTGGGTTCGATTCCCAGATCGGGCAAAGTGATATTGTGTTTTTCCATCTGGAATTTCTCAGTAGCAGCCCGGGTTCTGGATTTGTGCCCGGTTGATGGCAATAGGCTCGCCCCCTATTAAATGGGTCTTAAACATAACTGGCGAAATGTGGGTGTACTGTACACCCCTGCCCAACCCTTCGGGGAATATTACGTGTACAATTGATTTTTGCTCTCATAGTATGGTTACAGTATCCTAGGGACCATATCAACAGGTCGTAAGGAAGGACAATGTCCCCCAACAAATAAACACCGCAAACAGCCTTTAAACAGTGGATGTTCATTAATTTATTTATTTGATACACCAACAGCAATACATACAAGGAATTAATAGAAAACAAGACAAAGTAAAAGTGCACAATAAAGACAGACGCAATTATCTAAGAAAACATAATATAAAAATATATAGACTCAGGATGGCCTATATCAGAATCTTCCATGTTTCACGTGGGTCAGAAACTCGAACAAAGTCACAAATTGATTCTCCAATGATTTATTTCTCCTTAACTTCACAGATTAACAAAATATAACGCTAACACTCTTTAATTAGGCATAGATAACGATACTAAATTAAATCAACTTAGAAACTGTTAAAGATGGCGTCAGAAGTAAGCGATTCGTCGAGCGCGTGGTGCGTTGGCGGTTCTCGATCCCGAAGTGAACAAGATGGCCGCCCCGCTCCCACCGGTGTGACGTTCCGCAAGAATGGCAGCTGACAGACAGCTGACATATGTCATGCTGCCATTCTGTTCCGACGTCGTCGACAGCAAACGTCAAATGTCATGTGTCGCGCCGTCAAATACAAAAAAAAAATTAGAATCCAAAATAAAGTAGGTAGATATTTGCAATAAACTTAATAAAATGTTAATTATGACGATAAGTGTGTTATCATTTACGAGTGTGAAAGATAACTAAGGTTTATGAACGTGGATTTGTAATGTTACTAGTTACTAACATTGAAATTGAAGTTACGATGTGAAAGTTTAATTTACAAATGGATGTTAAGAAGGCTTGATTGATATATTGGTTCGAAGACTGACAATGGGGCCTTTGGAGACATTAGAGCAATGACTGGGCCGTATTTGCTACTTTAAAAATACTAGTGTTCAGCCGCATCAGGTTAGATTGAGAGCCAAGTGTTGTGGCGAAACCAGCACGGCAAATGCGTAACACACATTAGGAATCGGTTTTATTTTGACAGTTCAACAACAATCATTGCGTTATTTACGTTGTTGAGCAGACAAATTTTTCGAACATATGAAGCAATGGATTAGCAATTTGCTTCAAAATCATTCAGATTGTAATTGATAGTATGTTACGCAATTAGGGTGCAGGAGGAGGCAGAATAATGATTTTAATTTCAACGTAATTAATTGGTAGCAGTATCTGGATGAAGTGCTGTCAGCATACAAACAGACAGACATAATTATGCAGTACAAACTATCACAGAAACGATAACGTCCAGATAATCTCGACCGCTGTCAATGTCAGTGTAGTTTAGTGACATTTCCTCATGTTTGGGCGATTACATTTGTTTGAATAATTGCGTAATACATGAAAATTAACGTGAAATTCCAGGTGTATTTCAGTGGTCATTGACTTAGAGACTTCATGATTGTAGTTTTACGTTTTTGCAGTCCCACTAACCCATCAGGCCTGGAGACGGTCGCGCTGTCGGTGACCAAACAACGTCAGACATTGTCACTTTTTAGGGCTCCGTATCTCAAAGGAAAAAACTGACCCTTATAGAATTACTCCATTGTCCGTCTGTCTGTCAGTCTGTCAAGAGCCTTATTCTCAGGAACGCGTGAAGGTATCAAGTTGAAATTAATATCAAATACGTAGCTCTCCGGGCCCTTGCGAGTTCTACAAAAATCAAGCTTCTAAGTCTACGCAAAAAAAAAATACGGCTATTTATGCGACATATTTTGATACTCGCAAATAAATCAAAACCTATAGGGTACTTCCCGTTGACCAAGAATCATGAAAGGGGAATGCCCAGTCTCCATAGTATCCTAGGCCTAAGATCGACATCAAATATTAATATAAAAATGGAGTGTTTTAAAATCTTAATAGTATTGGATAACTAAAAAATATATTCAAATTGACGTCACTATTTTAGAAATTAAAAAAAAAAAAACGTTTTGAGGTGAATTTTCTATATGAAAAAGTGTCGTACTGTGAGATAATTCAAGAACTTTTCCTTTTTCAATGCTAGATTATTGATTGGAGGGCTTTTCCTAATATATTTTTAACCAATTGTAATAAAAAATAACACATTTGATATTTTAAATATCCAAAATCGAATGCAGCCTTGATCCTTGATTCTAGAGCCAAAGTTGTCGCTGAAGATGAGAACAAAATGCATAAAACAAAGCCAATTTCGTTGGTAAAAATCTGAATCAAGTCCATACAACAAAGCCAGGTCCCAGTAAAGAAATCGAAGAAGAATCAAAACATCCACATTGAGCGTAACTGTGCGTTTGCACTGGCGAAACATTCACATAAAAAAACATGTTGATATCTCTGTTTTCTGTCAATGTATAGTGTCATTGAGCAACAAGCGAAGTGTCAGATTCAATTCAGTGTTGTCACTATCACAAAAAAATAATGAAGTTAATTCGATATATCGATTACTTTTTTAAATAACCTTTATTTGACTTATTTTTCTTATTCTTTTTTTTACGAGTACCTACACATTAGTTTTTATTTTCATGTGTTTTCTTTTAGTTGGTTTTTAATTACAATACCAGCAAAGTCACGTGGGTATGCCGTTGGGTTATTGCATTTGTTTATAAATCGATTCAAATCGATTATAGTGATAGTACTTAAAATATCATTTTGATGCTGGCAATGTTTTGCCAGCGTCAAAATCGAAAATCTTCTTGTTTTATCAATTGAGCTACTTTTTTTAAGTAATTGTTGTAGATTGTAGTGGCGCTCATTTGGAAGAAAGTAAATACATATTTTTTTATAGCAAAATTATAATATGAAGTATTTTTTTTTTCTCTAGTCTAATGTCCACTGAGGGTCTCAAATGGCCATTTCCCTTTAGCAAGAAGCAAAGCAAGATCTCATAGCACAAGTAAAGGAAAAAATCCAAAAATCGTTAATTTACAATTTTATCACATATATTTATTTTTGTGATTACAAAAAAAAAATTGTACCTAGACGACAAAATAATTATAATTTATTAACATTTTTTAATTATTTTATTTAATAGATTTTTATTTGTTAGTAACTTAAATGTTTTATTAAATTTAATTGAGTTTTGAAGTTTTTTAATTTGGTTTAATTGTAATAATAACGAATGTTTTTTTTATGTATTAATTTTGAATTGTTATAATTTAGTTTTATTTATTAAGAATGTTTTGTTGTATTTACTAATTAATTAGAAATTATAGTTAGAATATTTGTGCGCCGTTGACGGCAAGACAGCGTTCATTTTATGAATATTGACATCTGTACTTTTTGTTTACCTGTTCTACAAATAAAAAATTAATTTGGCAAACTTAAACTTGCAGTTGGAGAATTGACCGTGACGCATATCGATGTATGAGAACATGTTTTTCAACTTTGTTTTGGGGATAAATTCGTCACAACTACGGAACCCTTCATTGTGCGTGGTCCGACACGTACTTGGCTGGTTTTTCCACTTTCATTCACCACGCAAATAAGTTTATTACACTTCTGAAGGATGATAGCAACGAGTATGATAGGATCTCACTGCTGGGCTAAGCTCTGAAGATTACGCTTCGATACTGTTTAAAGATTCGAATCAAGCCATTTGTAGTGAAAGGTAGTCATGCAGTTTGGATTTCCAGTGGCCTATAATGCTGGGGCCAGGACTCCTCTCTTTGAGGAGTGGGCTGTAATCTACCACGCGGATATAGTGCGGGTTGCTGGATATCAAATATCTTAGAATTTTTTCAGTGTTCCATGCACCTAACTGCAATTATTTGGGTTGTAATCTATTAACACGATGTTATATAATGATGTTATATTTATGATTAATTTATGTAGTTGCGTAGGCCAAATATGAAGTTTGCTAGTCAAAATTTAATTTATTGCTGGTGATAGCACTCGTTATCTTGAGAATTAATTTTTAACGATTTTCCGTCGAGTGCGTGGATTAAATTCTTTAGAGAGTTTCTGATAGATTTATTATGGCTCCACGGATTTAATACTTTTCGGCAGTATAAAATTAAAAAGAAAAATTGTCGAAATTTTCTAGTAAGTAACTGTCCCTCATTAGGTATTGTTGCCAATACCTTAACACATTAGTAAAAAAATATATACAAGGTGTAACATAAATAACGCACACCTCTTAAAGGGTCATTGTACTCATCGCTATGAACAACTTTTACTATGGGACCAAACGTGAAATCGTGAATAAAATATCAGAAGTTCCCTACATTTTGGCGACTCATGCGAACATAAATGTAACAGCTGATTTTTTTTCACAATTTCAGATTTGGTCCCATAGTAAAAGTTATTCATAATGATGAGTACAATGACCCCTTAAGAGGTTGTGCGTTATTTATGTTATAAGTAAGTATAAAGATTGAAGATCAAAGAAAAACAGTATTGTCATGTATGTAATGGTAATAACTTCAATTATATTTTTAGGACCAGCGCCCTAACTGCATAGTACAGTTTCAATCACAAGCCACGTGTTTTGAAAAATGTTCCTAATCCATTGCTTCATAGGTTTGAAAAATATGCCTGCTCAACAACGTAAACAACGCAATGAACGTGGCTGAACTGTCAAAATGAAACGCATTGTGATTGATTGCCATTTTATATGTGCTACGCAATTACGCTGCAGTTTCATAGACAACAAGCAATAATCTGTAACTATGTAAGAAAATAATTGTTCATGTAAGTATCAGCATGTTAATAGGTTAATAAATTATTTAATTGTACGCGCCATTCAGAACATGTCACCACTTTATCAAAATATACAAGCAATGATAGTTTATGTTAAATTTGTCTTTTAAACCGACTTCAAATAAAGGGAGGAAGTAGATTGGTCCGATCTTGATCCTATTTTTGGAGACTGAAATGTAAACTCAAACTCAAACTCAAAGCATTTATTTCAATTAAACCAATTACAGGCACTTTTGAATTGTCAGAGTCGGTCAGTTAGTCAGAAAATTGAAGCTAGTCGCCCATTCCAAAACGTAGATCTCTATGGAGAAGAATGGGCAAGAAACTCCATGGACACTCTTTTAAATCAAAATTGTTACAAAATCCTGGGTAGGTACATTGTTATTGTTCTTGTTGCTTCTATATGTGAGAACAATGTAAAAAATAGATAATTAAAACAATTTAAAATATAAGATTAAAAATCAGCCCTGGCAGCTAAGAGATGACCAGTCTCCACTGACGGCGCCTGTTCACGAACATGACGCGTGGATCAGCACCATCCAGCTCAACCATTTTGTAGGGAACCGAATGATCCAACACACGCGCCACCATCAGCGAGACATTTAAGTGAACATGACATACTCTCAACTGCCATACTCTTTCAAGTCAACATACCTACATCATAACATAAAACCGCTCCATGGTACTCACATTTACAAAATTGAAAAGATGCTTCTAATATAATAATAGTAATTTATATTATCTATAGTAATTTTGAACTATTCCTTTTATGTCGGTTTTTAAAATAGTCTAAATAATTACTAAATTTTATTTATTT
This sequence comes from Fissipunctia ypsillon, assembly GCA_947568875.1. Classification (NCBI taxonomy): domain Eukaryota; kingdom Metazoa; phylum Arthropoda; class Insecta; order Lepidoptera; family Noctuidae; genus Fissipunctia; species Fissipunctia ypsillon. The sequence goes on from OX387667.1 coordinate 2,487,017, forward strand.
AAATCATCAATATAGCTCTCGAAAATATATATATTTTCGAGATCTTTGACGCGAAATGAATTTTGACCAACATACAACGTAAAACAGCACCGCCATTTGTAAAAAAACGTAAGAAATGGTTTTCGCGAACTTCACTATAGGATTCATCAATAACTTTTGGCGATTATTTCATTTTGATTTCTGACATTTTGATAATGATATTTGTAATAGTAATGACATGATATATAATCTAATGACACTGATTTATATTTTCCTTTTAATACAAACATAGATTTTTAATTAAGTTGATGATTTAGAATTTTATGATAGTAATTTATAAATTGATCTAAATAAGTGTAATAATAGTGATATAAATAATTTCAAATGTTTGCATGCCGATTGGTAAAATGTGGCTGAGCTAAATGTAATCTTAAGAACTATTAAGTATTACCCATATTTGCAAAATAAAATTCATTCTATTCTATTATTTAATAAGCCTATATTTTTCTGGGGACTTTTTAGAAACTGATAAGAACAAAAGAAAACAGACTAATCATGGAATGTTACATTCATAGGTATTATTGACAGAAAGTCACATGATTTTGATACCCTCCTGACAGCTGATAGTGATTATCTTTCAAAGATTAATGACGAGGCGCCAAGTAGTATGTGTACTATTGGTCATGTCAATTATATTGATATAAAGGTGTTAGTGGGTTTCCTGGTCTGGACCATCCATCTTTTATTTTTGTCATTCGTAAACGGAATTTTTTTATTGGTGTCCTAAATGTTGGAATACAACAAAATATATCCGTCCCACTTAAGTAGTTTGAGAGCCTCTCTCTTTCATACATATTTACATTGTGCATAACTCTGATATAGTTTAGACGCTAGTGTTCCTTCAGGACCAAGCTAGAGCGCACACACACCTCTCCTACCAAATAAACGATTAATAAATTAATCAGTGGAAATTATAACTGTCTTTCATTGGTTCTCAAAACCCAACACTAAATTGACTAGACGAACAAACAGTGAATTCGACATCGTCCTTCGATCCGATTATGTTTCTGCATAGCTATTGACCACGATTCGACAGGTTTCCGAGTCGAAAATGACACATTTCGGTAACCAGCACCCTAATTACGTAACACTTTCAATCAGAATCTTTCAAAAAGAAGGGTTTTGAAGGAAATTCCTAAACCATTGCTTCATAGGTTTGAAAAATTCGTCTGCGCAATAACGTAAACAACGCAATGAACGTGGCTCAACTGTCATTTTATTTATGTTACGCAATTAGCCCACTGATTTGCCTGGTCCCCGACCGCAAATAGCCGCCGGAAGAATAGTGGTAATCTATTTGGTTTAAACTGTCAAAATGTTCGAGTTTCGGATTTGTGAATAGCGTTTAGAGGACTCCTGCGAAAATATCGAAAGATGTTCGATTCGGCACGGAAACGTATCGAATGGTTGTGAATAACTATGCTGGATATACTAGCTGGTTTAGATCTGATTTTTAGAAAATCATGAAACTTTCAAAATAATTGGCCTGTCAAATGAAAACGATTGCTGATGTCTGAATACGCAAATAAAGCAGCGAAAATAAGTCTCCTAAGTTTTTATGTACGCGACTATATTATGTTATAGTAGACCTGAGTTTCATTCCTTATGAATACAAAGCCATTCAAGATTTTTATGACCACTATTTAGAATACCAGGCAGACATAATATTTATGTAGTAAGACAAGACTATCATCAACTGGAAGAAGAGGAAAATACTTACGATGCTCATAAGCATATATGTGAGTGTGTGGCAGTTAAAAAGTCACATAAAATAACGTTTAGTATGTATAATGTGTATGTTATGATAAGTTTTGCATAATCTCTGATTGCTATAATAACGTAACATTGATAACAGATAAGATATTGTTATTTAATAGTGACATTGGAATATCTCTGCATTCAATTAGATTGAAGCTAGCATATTTTCTAATTGGCCTTGTGGTTTTCGGAAAGAATTTGCCACTTTTAAAGGCTCCTGCAAACAGGCGCGACATGCGACGCAAATCGCGTGCGACACAAAGCGCTTGTGGCGTGGTCGTGCCTGTTTGCAGGAGCCTTTAATTCAAGGATTTTGTCAGCAGGTTTTCAAAAGGCACAAGGCCGATGGACATCTGGGTATAATTATACATATTCTGTGATTAATTGATTTTCCATCAAATCGCAGACGTGGGCAGCACAGCCGCCAAATTAAAATGGAGCTGGGCAGTAGGCCCAGAAGGAGATAGTGTGACGAGTCGACTGGACTCATACCTAAAGGATTGGGCTCTAATTGCAAATGAGAGAGAACAATAGAAAGACGGAAGGGAGGCCTTTGCCCTGCAGTGCTGGGACACAGGCTCATAATAATAATAATTTTGATAGTTATTGCAACATCGTTAGTGGCCTATGCTCTGCTCAGAATCTGGTACAAGATTCTCATAAGTTGAGTCCAGTATGTTAATTTTTGCAACTAGATCTATAAAACGTTAAAGAAGACTCGCAAATCCATAATCCTTCGAATCAAGTTTTACAAAAACATTATTCACGAAGGTCATTTCCGCATTTAATTCTAATATTCAACCGCATTTAGGTAGAATGGAAGATCAGAAACCAATCCTTAAGAAAGTGCTAGGACGACAATCATGACGGGAAGAAGTGCGTGATATTACACCAACCATATTATGAACCATGCTGATGATGAACCGTGTTCAAACTTCTTCAATTCCAGCAAATCCAAGGAGAGTAAACCTATGCCTTGAACCAGCACCCTAATTGTGCAACACACCGTAGCAATCGGTTACATTTTGACAGTTCAACAACATTCATTGCGTTATTTACATTGTTGAGCTCATAAATATTTCGAACATATGAAGCAATGGATTAGCAATGTGCTTCAAAATCATTCAGATTGTGGTTGATAGTGAGGGTGCAGGCCAAAAACTAATCGACTAGGTATGGTAAGATGGTGGCTGGATGTCGCGAAAGCCTAAAAAGAGATGTCTAAATATCAAAGTCTACAATACAACCGAACAACAGAATTACATAGAAGTAGCCTTATTCAGGCTGCTGAAACACTGCCACACCAAATTGTAGGCACAAGAACCATGTTTTAAAATATTTAGAACAAAATAATGAAAGTAAAAAGATCTCTTGGCACGAAAAGAAGAAAAACTAAATAAAGTACATACTTTATTTCTCACTGCAAACAATAAAGGAAAACAGAGTAACCCATATTACTTAAAGTACGATAACAATTTGCGGGTGTACCGAATGGCATTAGGTAACCGTTTGTTGATTATAATCAACGCTGTGGCATGGACACGCTCGCATACCAAGCGTACTCCATGTAAACAGGGCACAGAATCAATATTACTATTATGTTGGAGATTGGAATGAAGCAGCCAGATCAGCTGCCTGAAGATTCTTAGAAAAGAACCCAAGAAGCAAGGAGATACTACCAACTATTATTTGCCGATACAAAATTACCTGAAGAAAGGGAGTTGGTTATAGAGTGTTTTGGTCCACGAAAAACGTAGACTATCAGGCAAGATCAAGGTCAAAAGCCATTCAGGCAACTAAAAAGACTTATGACCAACAACCTCAAGAAATATCTAGACTAGAAGCTAAAGACGGATATCCAAGTATTACTTCTAAATTTAGAACTGAAGTTGAGAAATTTCTGATTGCAGAACCAGGTGTTTAACATATATTATATATTTATGGAGCAACATAATTATAACAAGACGTTTGTATACAGGGTGTAAGGGACAGCCCTCTGCAATCTAACAAGGTGCATTCAGCTCATTATTTTTTTGAATCATATACCACCGGAAATATTCTCAGGAAAATTTTCATTTTTTTATCGTATTTTCAGTTACTATTCCTTTATTCCAATGTAAAATTACGTTCTCTGTACGCAGTACTTATGTAAATAAAACAGCTAAAATACAAAAATCAGCAATGGATGTTGAAATACTAAGTGGCCGAAGGCTCGCTGCGCTGCCGTTCGCTACGCACGTTTTGCCACGGCAACGATACATTGCGTGTGAGGTAATAAAACAAATCACATTTATTGGATTCCCATAACGTTCCTAAAATAATTTCATGTACCGGTCATCTTAGTATGATATACTGAATTCACCCCATCAGTGTGCGGAGGGCTGTCCCTTACACCCTGTATTTAATTTACACATTTTATGAATGCATAAAGTGGAACACATTTTTATTTCGCAATAAACTAACACCGTCTAAATGACGACTAGAAAAGAAAGAATTAGTACGCCAGCTTATATTTCAAGGGTAGAAACATGATGATCATGACGTGTTTATCTACATATACAAATATATATATACTAGATAAACGTTAGAAAAGATACGACATACCTTCGTTTAATTGTCTTGATCTCAATTCGAAGTAGAACAGCTGGCAAATAAAAATCTAATTCTATCAAATGAGAGCTCTTTGTTGTTTTGAGAACCTAATTTGTTTTGTCTCGATTCTGAAGCATTGATTTCTATTTTAGGTAAGTAGATACAATGAATTAAGTAGGTACTTAGGAGTTGAATCAGCACACTTATATTATTGGCATTGTAACATGCATGATCTGCTGTGGTGCACTTAAATACAAATATGAAATAGGGTTAGGTTACCTAGTAACTGGATTGTGGAGGTTAGATAGGCAGTCGCTCCATGTAAAATACTGGTATTGAGCTGCATCCGGTTTGACTGGAAGCCGACCCCAACAAAGTTGAGAAAAGGCAGGCAGATGATCTTGATGAGGCTCTTATTTAAGCGCTATCCCACCTGATGTTAAGTGATAATACTGTCAACTCGAGTGATAATCAGAATCACTCGTTACTTAAAGATTTGTTAAGTGGCTCTGAGATGGCAGTCATTATTGTGTGCTAATTAAATTAAGTAGATGCTAGGTACTAGACTGAGAAGTGACAAATCTTTTAGAATATTATTGGAAAAACCTCTGAAACAAAGACAGACCGAACTCAATGTAACCTACAGCCTACATCCAATATGTGTGTTTAACGAAAAGTAGATGTAAAAACATACAAACATACATACATCTATAAAATGTTGTATATTTGATTTGAAGCCCTATTAGATTATCATATGTCAATATATTGCAGTTCCAATAATATCATTACATATATAAGTATCGAATTGATAACCTCCTTCTTTTTTTTGAAGTCGGTTAAAAACAATTACGAAGTTTTATTTGTTAATTAAAGATAAGGTATCACAATGTTGACGGATGTTATATTAACGTCTGATGGATGGAGGATGTCTCAAGGTGTGGTTTCAAGTTCAATTCCTATCATTAACGGTATAATTGCGTAAATTTAATTAGGAGATAAATTACAAAGAGAACAAAGAAATTATGGCATTTTGAGAGAGAAATATTGTTACCATGTTCTTAGTAAAGAAGCTGTGCCCTTGGTAATAAGGGGTGCTACACACTGTTAGCGTCGGCCTGATTCGGCACAGCCAGGCGGAAAAATCGAAAAGCCGCTCGGCTTAGTTTGTATTGTGCTGAGTCAACCCGAACATGACGAAGTTTGCCGATTGGCAGGCACAACCGAATATGAAGCACAGCCGAATATGTCTAGTAATTTCCATGTGTAGCACCCTTAGGACAGATCAGATGGAACAATAAAAAACTGAAAGAGGAGTGTTGGATTAGCTGCTATCTGAATTCGATTAAACTATCTATGCTGAAACGGGCTAACATTTCATCAAACTTAGCAAAAGGATTAACTGACGGAGAACCTACAGTTTGAACTGTAAAGATCCAGCTTAAGCCCCATGGCACAATGTTAAAAGGATGAGCAGAACTGTTTACATCTTTTTGTTCGTCGTGTAGATGGCACGACAGTGTATTTTGTTGGTCGAAAACTTCGCCAGTTCCATAGCATCGTCAGTCAGCACAGATGTCGCTATGGCTGCATTTTTTGGAGCACAGAAGCCAGGATAGGAGTTGGGGCATAGTTGATGCCGCAGCTCCACATCCACACCCTGCTGCCGTACCGTAGAAAATAGACCCACTTTGCGACGTTGTAGTTGCATCTTCCCACTTGGGTTCGGAGGCGGTTCAGAGACTTCCAAGAGGGCCAATTTATGAATCGCTATTTAAAACACCGTGGGACTTTTTCAGTGTTTGAGGGATATCTTGACAAATCCAATGCCCCACTTTCAAAGGTTCAGACAACACGTCAAAAAGTTCGCTAAAGAAATCCTAAGCAAAGAAGTGAGTATTCAGTTAATGAGGCTATAAAACTAAATACGAAAGCCGTTAAGGTGGTGACAGACGGCCAGTTGGTCGCCTACGACCATTTCAATCGGTCGTTTCCCGTTGTTGAATACTACAGTTTGAATGAGGTGATAAATAGAGCATTTCAATGTTATGAAGAGGTTTAATTGTTATGATATGTTAGTTTAGAGAACGTAAGATAGAGGTATCCAAAAAACTGAAAAACCTCGGGTTGAATTTTAGTTAAACTGCCCCCCTTCATGACAAATTTGGTAAGAATAATTACATCTGGTCACAGAGATTTTAAGAGGTCATCACCATCTATAGGCTTTCCCCAGCTATGTTGGGGTCGGCTTCCAGTCTAAACAGATGCAGCTGAATACCAGTATTTTACATGGATTGACTGAAGAGATTCTGAGAGGTGTGATATCAAGATCAAAAATATTCTTAGTATCATCATACTTCAGACAGTAAGCAGTAGATGGTCCAGATTTCTGCCCTAATATTCTCAAGTCAGTGTAAGCATTCTCTTATAATCCAATTAGAAAGAAATAGGTTACTAGAGTGCTTGTAACCGATAAGCTAACCTGCGTTTGCGCAACTTTAGACAAATAACACTTTAACATACTTAATAAAAGCGTGCTAATAATGATACTACAAGCACAGTTGTTATTGTTTATTTAGAGTAACTATTATTGCATGATACACAACACTATTTGGCGTGATCGTGGCGTGACAAAGTAGACGTGTTTGTGTGACATGGTCATAGACAAACAAAACTAGGCTACCGAAAAAAAGTACTAACCTAACTGAAAATTCTGAAACTATTCATCACGGCGTTTTGAGCATAGCAAGGATTTTCAGAGACGTCATATTGGCTTAGTAAAATATTGACCTTGTTTGTTAAAATCGATTTGGTACAATAGCGCTGATGAAACATGGCCGGTCCGAACTTTGCGCAGAAGACTGCGCAATAACATTTTTTAGGAACCAAATGGTGACATGAGGTAAGTGTGAGTGAGTGAACATGCGCGAAAGTTCGTAGTGCCTATGTTTAGGCCGGCCATGATTCATCTGCCGTATCGCATAAGCCAAGCCCTGCCTGTCGCCTGTGACATTCAAAATCCTTTTCCGTAATCTGGTAAAAGGCAAGGTTTAAGGAAAAGCCTCTTGAGACCTGTAGTGTATCTATAAATATGTAAACACTACCACATATGCACATCAGTAGTGAGGTAGCTGTCACTAATGTCATAGATCTGTCAGTTCATCACGAATGGCGGGAAACAGTAGAAAAGTGAACCGTAGCTGCACGAGATTCTTGGTGTGGTGATGAGCCAGCGTAGTGATATAATCAGGATTCTACAGGACCTAAACTAGCCCCGCAGAAAAACTACATGAATCTAAAACCGTAACTACAGATGTAGATCAAGATTCGATGAAAATAGATTTACAAATTGAAGCAAAAAACGTGCACGTATTCAGACTGAAAGCAAGTCTAGCGGGAAGATGTTTATGTTGAGAGTACATTGAACTATTGACCCTAGGTATAGCATTATTTCAAAAACATTGTTGAACACTCTAATATAATGATTGCGCCTCTTTTTGTGAACCTCAAATAACTTATATTTTGGAGACCTAAAAATACAAAATTGGTAGCCAAGTAATTGCAACCAAATTGGATGTAAGACTCGCCGGCCGCTGCGCGCTGTTGCGGCACCGCTCGCTTCGCTCACTCGGCTCGCGCGCGGTTGGTGACAGAGTTCTATCTAACCTAACCTAACTCATTTGGTCGGGGTGCCCTAGCTTAGTTACTGCGACCAATTCGGCTCCCGCGTGGTTGGTCACTCAGTTCCAATGCCAACCTTACCTAGCCCGTTTGGTCGGCGTACCCTAGTTAAGTTACTGCGACCAAAACTGTGAAAAGTTAAAAAGAGCCTCAATTATTTAAAAAAAAAATGTGCATCTTATGAAGCGCAAAAAGTTATTAGAATGAATGAATGAATGAATGAATAAAATGCACCGACCCAATTGTGGTTTGACCTGACTTGATTGCTCGAATGAACCCAAAGATTCACACTAGCACCTGGAGCCTCATATTTTTCATGGGGCTGCAGAGACCATTGCATATCAAGGAGTAGACCGGGGAGCGCGATAATGGTAGGAAAGACGTGCCCTTACGATATGGAAGCATCATAAGAACCGTACCGGGTATGCACCCTACAGTAGGCAATGTATTTGTGGAGAGACGGGTAATATAATATTTATCTATGGATGGGCATCTTTTAACAACGTCGTCGACAGGCTGTTTTAGGTTCAGCTTCACCGTTGAACCTTTGGTTCATGAATAAAAAAAGTGTCCATCATTAGGAGCGCAAAAGGTTTTTACAGGATCAGTTAAATATTTCCCATAATATTTTTTGCCGCAATTTTGTTAGGGTGATGAAGTTTAAAAAATTCTAGGCCTAAAATAATACACATTTAAGAACCCTAGACGTAAAATGATGTTCTATATGTTCCCACTTATCGTTTCAAGTTTACAGTGCATACCTACGGGTATAATATTTCGATAGCACTTAGATTAAATAGGCGATTTTCAAGATTATAGCATGACAATCAAGTAGGTAGGCAAGTCGAGTGGAAATTTATTTCTGCCCAATGATGAGTTGAAATCTCAATTCAATATTATTATGATGGGTATTCATTAAAAGAACCTTGATTCCAGTTTATGTTATTTTTTCTAAAAGTGTAGTGTTTGTAGGTCCTTTTTAGGGTTCCGTAGTCAACAAGGAACCCTTATACTTTTACCATGTTCGTCTGTCTGTCCGTCTGCCTGTCTGTCTGTCCGCGGCTTAGCTCAGAGACTCCTAGTACTAGAAAGTTGTAATTTGGCATGGGTATGGGTATTAATAACGCCGACAAAGTGGTAAAAAACAAAATCTTGAAAAAAACGTTTGTAGGGTAGGTACCTCCCTTGCACGTAAAGTGGGGATGATGTTTTTTTTCTCATTTATCCCATGGTGTGGGGTATCGTTGGATAGGCCGTTCAAAAACATTGCGGGTCTGTGAAAACCATTTATCGATTCAGGGATCCAGGGAGTTGTTCTTGGGATAAATTCATCCCAACTACGGAACCCTTCATTGTGCGTGGTCTGACACGCACTTAGCCCGTTTTTGTAGTTGTTTTAGGGTTCCGTTCCCAATCTGGGGGGCCCGAGCGCCGCCTGTAGGCGACTCTACGTGGGGATCGTGCGATCGATGGCCCTGTACGGGGCCCCGATCTGGGCGGCTGACCTGACGGCCGGTAGCATTGTTGTTCTGCGGAGGCCGCAGAGAGCGATGGCCGTCAGAGTCATTAGGAGGTATCGCACGATCTCCTACGAGGCGGCTTGCGCACTGGCCGGATTCCCGCCCTGGGACCTGGAGGCGAAATTACTCGCGTCATTGTATCGGTGGCGCGAGGAAATGCAGGCGCGAGGTGAGCGACCGATACAGCGACTAATGGAGCAGCGTCGGTCGCTGCTTCGCGAGGTCCTGGTGGCGGAATAGCGGGACAGGCTCTCACGCCCTACCACCGGCCTCGGCACCATCGAGACGGTCCGGCCGGTGCTCGACCTTTGGCTCGGGAGGAGGCACGGCTCCTTGTCGTTTCGGGTGACGCAGGTGCTCTCGGGGCATGGTTGCTTCGGGAAGTACCTGTGTCGCATAAACAGGGAGCCAGACGCCCGGTGTCACCACTGCGTCGACTGTCGGGAGGACACGGCGCGGCATACGCTGGCAGAGTGTGCCGCTTGGGAGGATCCGCGCCGTGCCCTCATCTCTAGAGTAGGCAGTGACCTGTCGCTGCCGGCTGTCGTTAATTCGATGGTCGGCAGCGAGGAGTCCTGGGACGCGGTGGTTTCCTTCTGCGAGACAGTCATCTCTCAGAAGGAGGCTGCGGAAAGGGAGAGGGAGATCGCATCCTCTCACCCAGCCCGCAGCAGGCGCACTGGGCGTCGGCGGAGGGCGGACAACACCCTCTTCCAGCCCCCCTAAATGGGTCCAGGGGCGACGGACTCGGGGACGTCCGTCGCCCCCCATACATCGGACCCGAGGTGGCGGCGCGTAGTGTTCCACGCGCGCCCTTCTTAGACGTCGCGGGGGGAGTCAAACACCTCACTCCCCTCCTCGACACGAGGAGAGGCCTGCCGTGGCGGGCCGGCACCAGCCGGGGGTTGCGGAAGGATCGTAAGTTCCCGCGACCCTCGGCGTAGGTGTGAGATGGAACACCGGGGTGGTTTTTAGTCAGTAAGAGTCTGACAGACCCCTCCGCCCGCCCCAGGGCGGAGGACATCCATGAGGATTTTCCACCCCGAAACAAAAAAAAAAAAAGGGTTCCGTACCCAAAGGGTGCCAATGGAGCCTTATTACTAAGGCTCCGCTGTCCGTCCGTCTGTCACAGGGCTGTATCTTTTGAACCGTAATAGGTAGACACTTGAAATTTTTCACAGAGTGGCCTATGGCCGCTATAACAACAAATAATAAAAAAAAGTTAAAATGCAAGACACGTGTCTTGTATGAGGACCGTGATATACAAGACACGTGTCTTGTATGAGGACCGTGATATACAAGACACGTGTCTTGTATGAGGACCGTGATATACAAGACACGTGTCTTGTATGAGGACCGTGATATACAAGACACGTGTCTTGTATGAGGACCGTGATATACAAGACACGTGTCTTGTATGAGGACCGTGATATACAAGACACGTGTCTTGTATGAGGACCGTGATATACAAGACACGTGTCTTGTATGAGGACCGTGATATACAAGACACGTGTCTTGTATGAGGACCGTGATATACAAGACACGTGTCTTGTATGAGGACCGTGATATACAAGACACGTGTCTTGTATGAGGACCGTGATATACAAGACACGTGTCTTGTATGAGGACCGTGATATACAAGACACGTGTCTTGTATGAGGACCGTGATATACAAGACACGTGTCTTGTATGAGGACCGTGATATACAAGACACGTGTCTTGTATGAGGACCGTGATATACAAGACACGTGTCTTGTATGAGGACCGTGATATACAAGACACGTGTCTTGTATGAGGACCGTGATATACAAGACACGTGTCTTGTATGAGGACCGTGATATACAAGACACGTGTCTTGTATGAGGACCGTGATATACAAGACACGTGTCTTGTATGAGGACCGTGATATACAAGACACGTGTCTTGTATGAGGACCGTGATATACAAGACACGTGTCTTGTATGAGGACCGTGATATACAAGACACGTGTCTTGTATGAGGACCGTGATATACAAGACACGTGTCTTGTATGAGGACCGTGATATACAAGACACGTGTCTTGTATGAGGACCGTGATATACAAGACACGTGTCTTGTATGAGGACCGTGATATACAAGACACGTGTCTTGTATGAGGACCGTGATATACAAGACACGTGTCTTGTATGAGGACCGTGATATACAAGACACGTGTCTTGTATGAGGACCGTGATATACAAGACACGTGTCTTGTATGAGGACCGTGATATACAAGACACGTGTCTTGTATGAGGACCGTGATATACAAGACACGTGTCTTGTATGAGGACCGTGATATACAAGACACGTGTCTTGTATGAGGACCGTGATATACAAGACACGTTTCTTGTATGAGGACCGTGATATACAAGACACGTTTCTTGTATGAGGACCGTGATATACAAGACACGTGTCTTGTATGAGGACCGTGATATACAAGACACGTGTCTTGTATGAGGACCGTGATATACAAGACACGTGTCTTGTATGAGGACCGTGATATACAAGACACGTTTCTTGTATGAGGACCGTGATATACAAGACACGTGTCTTGTATGAGGACCGTGATATACAAGACACGTGTCTTGTATGAGGACCGTGATATACAAGACACGTGTCTTGTATGAGGACCGTGATATACAAGACACGTGTCTTGTATGAGGACCGTGATATACAAGACACGTTTCTTGTATGAGGACCGTGATATACAAGACACGTTTCTTGTATGAGGACCGTGATATACAAGACACGTGTCTTGTATGAGGACCGTGATATACAAGACACGTGTCTTGTATGAGGACCGTGATATACAAGACACGTGTCTTGTATGAGGACCGTGATATACAAGACACGTTTCTTGTATGAGGACCGTGATATACAAGACACGTTTCTTGTATGAGGACCGTGATATACAAGACACGTTTCTTGTATGAGGACCGTGATATACAAGACACGTGTCTTGTATGAGGACCGTGATATACAAGACACGTGTCTTGTATGAGGACCGTGATATACAAGACACGTTTCTTGTATGAGGACCGTGATATACAAGACACGTTTCTTGTATGAGGACCGTGATATACAAGACACGTTTCTTGTATGAGGACCGTGATATACAAGACACGTGTCTTGTATGAGGACCGTGATATACAAGAAACGTGTCTTGTATGAGGACCGTGATATACAAGACACGTGTCTTGTATGAGGACCGTGATATACAAGACGCGTGTCTTGTATGAGGACCGTGATATACAAGACACGTGTCTTGTATGAGGACCGTGATATACAAGACACGTTTCTTGTATGAGGACCGTGATATACAAGACACGTTTCTTGTATGAGGACCGTGATATACAAGACACGTGTCTTGTATGAGGACCGTGATATACAAGACACGTGTCTTGTATGAGGACCGTGATATACAAGAAACGTGTCTTGTATGAGGACCGTGATATACAAGAAACGTGTTTTTTTTTTAACTAAAATACTTAAAAAAAATATATGTGGTTTTAAATATTTTACGGTGGTACCTACGGTCATGTTTTCTTGAACAATAATAATTCTTAAATTCATATGAGGTGTACATAATACGTCCATTATTATAACAATAAAATACGACACTAAGAAATATTTACTACTGACATAAAATTATTTATTTATGTATTTTTTATAGCATAATAGTCGTTTCCTGTGTCTATACATAAAGAATGTCAATTCTGAATTTTTATGTATGTCTAGATTCACTATTTAGTAGATAAAATAGAACAATATTCAATATTTTATTGCTCTCAAAACGGTGAAGGAAAACATCATGAGGAAACTGGCAGGTCCTAGAACCAGAAATTCGAAGACATGTGACATCTACCAACCCGCTCTGGGCCCGCGTGTTGGATTACGGATTTAGACGGAGGACCTCTCATAGAGAGGAGGCCTGTGTCCCAGCAGTGGGAACATTATAGGCTGTTTTTTTCTTTGAATTCTAGTTTCAACCTTTTGAATATTAAACTTCTAGACACATAGGATTTTTTACCTAATACCCTGTGTTATTTATTACAATGTATTGGATTGGAGGGAATCATGAATAAATGGCCACATTACTGATAATATTGGCAGTACCAATACCTAGCATTAACAATACCTAGTATGAAGCAAGTATGTACTTCTACAGCTGTTAATAATTAATTTTATAAATTATCTTTGTTTTAATCAGTGTCATAATTATATTGTCTCAGATAAGTCTTGAAATATTTCGAATTTTCTAATGTTATTCAAATATGTATTATTATACATTTCTGTGTGTGGAAAGGTGCCTTTTTGTGTCCATAGTCTGTGTAGTAATGGACACAACTGGGGGTGACTACCGAGATGACGACTAATAGAGAAGTATGAAAGAAAAAGAGACATTGCGCCGACTCAGGAGAATGATGATGAGTCTGTAAGCGGGCTGGACCCAGTCTCTAGTCTAAAATACCATATTCTTGATTCACCCTCGATGACGACATTTTATTGATGATGTTCAACTCCCATGTAACACAATACATAGTACAAATGAAGCTAAAAATAAAACTGAGTGGGTTCCAGCTAAGAATAAGTCATCCTATTTAGCATTTCATTAATGTCTAACGGGAATCTTACTGGAATATAATTATTTTGACAGGAGCAAAGCCTTAGGTATACTACAGTACATTAATGGGCATAGGGGCTGAAATAAATCCTAGGGAACCTACATGAGGGCGAATAAAATAGTAGTGTTAGGTATTATTGGTGTTAAGAATACGAATTAGAATAATTTACATAACATAACATCACGCCTGTATTCCCCGAAGCGTTAGGCAGAGCTGTACCTATAGTACACCCACATCAAATAATTAATAATAATAATAGAAGAATAATTTATTTGCTGAAAATACAGGTTCTACCAGATGTAAAAATTGGTGGTTTATGCACAGTCCATATTTTGCCTGAAAATTAGTTTTACATTAATAATACCTACTTAGGTACTTATTTTAAATTTACAACTACTTATGTTCTAATTCCAATTACAAGCAATATTTACATGCCACACTCTAAAGGATTGAGCAAACTTTAAATTAGCTCTAAAGCACTAATTGATGGTCTTGGAACTCTTTACTGAACATATTAACCTTGCAATTATTGTCGATTTCAAGGCATCTAATAACAAACCATAACGCCTGTATTCCCTGAAGGATTAGGCAGAGGTGTACCTATAGTACACCCACATTTTGCCAGTTATGTTTAAGTTCCAAGTAATAGGAGGTGAGCCTATTGCCATCAACTGGGCACAAATTCAGACTCCAGGCTGCTACTGAGAAATCCCAGATGGAAAACCCAATAACACTTTGCTTGACCCGGGAATCTGACCCAGGATCTCAGGCTTAGCAGTAGCGATTGCGACCACTAGACCAACAAGGCAGTCTAATTTTATGTTCTATAAGTACTGAAACTTATATTCAAGGCTTGAATTTGTTGATTCTTCACCTCAGTGTGTATGCTTTACAAGGCAGTCTTTTGTAATTTTAATATTCAAAAGTATTAAGTATATCTTGGCCTATTTTGTTAATGATATTTCAAGATGCAATAAGGGCTTGTGGCTAAGAAATAACAGCCGCACGGGTCGATCGGTCAGGTTAAGCTACGCTTGCCGCGGTTGGTCCGTGGATGGGTGACCATCTTTACATATCAAGACCCCTCCGTGCCTCGGAAAGCACGTTAAGCCGTTGGTCCCGGCTGTCATTCGTGTATCTTTGACAGTCGTTACGGGTCGTCAGAAGCCCGAAAGTCTGACAACCAGTCTTACCAAGGGGTATCGTATTACCCAGTAACTGGGTTGTGGAGGTCAGATAGGCAGTCGCTCCATGTAAAATACTGGTATTCAGCTGCATCCGGTTAGACTGGAAGCCGACCCCAACATAGTTGGGAAAAGGCTAGGCATTTAAAGATGCAATAAAAGAAACTCAGCATAAGAACTCCACATCCTACTAATATTATAAATCTGAAAATTTATATGCTTGGATTTTTGTTACTCAATTACGCAACGACGGCTGAACATATTTGGCACACCGGTAGAACTTGGTCTGGATTAAGACTTAAGACATAGGATACTTTTTATCCTGAAAATACGTTTCTGTGGGGTCATTTCTGACCTCCACGCAGGCAGAGCTGCGGGCAAAAGCTAGTCATTTTATACAGAGTTGAAAAATTAAGCCAACAAACTTTAAAAAGTGCTTTATACCATCGAACTGAATAAATTGCGTAAAAAATTAGCCATACTAAAATTTAACACCTATAGTTCTAAACTGTATAGGACAGCTGTTTTTTTTTTTCGCAATTTCAAAGATGGTCCCATAGTAAAAGTATTCAGGTTGATGGTCTAAAACACCTCATAACAGCAAGTTTGTTGGGTTAATTTTGAAACACCTTATATAAAATGATGGTACAATATTATTCAAAAGAAAAACAATATAAGTAGTACCTACACATATTCATGTAAGTAACTAAAGAAAGTATTCATAATAAGGAATGATTATTTATAAGGTCAAGTTGCACAAGAGCTCACCTGCATAATGGCTGCAGTATTAAATTATACCTTACAGTGCAATTTAGTTAATATAAGAATATATCAACAATTTTATATCAACAATTTTCATTTGTTTTTTAATTTCATCTGAATTTGGATCATGTAATAGGTACCTATATCAAGTTTTGAAACAGGAAAAATTAACTTTTTCCTATTTTATGAAGGAATTTGTTTGATGTTTTAAATTACTTATTAGTTAAAATGATGTAGTGTTTTTATCAAATAATAATAATTTTAATAAGGTCTACTAATTAAAATAATTATATTACATGGTTGCCCATGAACAATATTTGTTGGATATGAATAGAATGGATATATATTTATTTACAATGGATGGTATGGTATGGTCATGGATAAAATGTGTAGGTAATTTCGAAGTTGAAAACTTTTTTAAACTTGGTTTTTATCATTTTGATGATAGGTAAATAAACCCCAAACCTACATAATACTAAAGATCATAATTCCAGTCTTAACAGTTGCAAATTCCAGTAGGTACCCATGAGTAGCACTGTATGGTACAAGTATCAAAATAAACTGGTACAATTTATAAACAAACTTCTTTCCAGCACCATCCATGAAAAAGAAACCTCAGATAAAATCCTGTAATGCTGTCTGCACACGCACAGACAGCCTAGAACGGACTCATAAACTAGGAAAACAACTTTGTATTAAGTAAATTCTAGAAAATAGAAAGTTGCACATATGCACTTACCAATGTATTCTGGTATCCAAGCCCGGACTCCTCATCCGACGTCTCCTCCTTGCTGTTTGAGCGTGACACCTTCATTATCACCAAAGAGTTCTAAACTTTAACAGAGAAAACTGAAATATCAAAACAATGCGAACACAACGGTTCGTCGCGTTTCGCAACTTTTTTTTCTAAATATACAACAGTGGCAAAGAATCACAGTGTCCGGCGGTGTTCGGCCATCTCCCAGCTACATGTACAACCGTCGTACTAGTGTAATAAGATAATATGTAATTGAATAAACGCAATTTCAGGCAAATTGCTCGCGTACCGGCGGATATATTTATTTGGTACACGTTCAAACCGAACGTCATCGACTGACCGACTGACAAGTGGACAAAAAGTTGACAAGTGACACAGTGCACATTCAAAAGATTGGAATGGCGACCATGAACTTGAACTGATTCGTTATCTATTTATTTATTTGAGACCGTATCTAATTTTCACCATCAACTTTAATTTATATTTGGCAGTCAATACAAGCAATTAAAATCTTGTTTATTTAAATTCAGTCACACAGGCGGAGCGCGAGAGACATGCAAACGTCACGATATTCCGAACGCAACTAATCTCTTGATTTATCAACGTTCCGTTCCGCATGTGATTTGATGTTTATTTAGCTTCATATGTAGCAGCACTCATGATAAATGCTTTTATCAGATTAATTTGCGAAAAACATGTGACTCTATTACTTCTGTATATCTGATAAACCTATCAAAAACACATCTGACATATGAATTTGCATCACAGACCCTACAAAAATGCGAGTCTGAAAATGGTGGGATTTATTATTTCATGCGAAATCCACCGGAACACTTAATAATTGTACAATAAGCGGTCAAGCGGTCATAGTTATGTAGGTGTAGAAAGGAAACAAGCGACGCCGACGCACGGTCTTTGTAAAACGTTTAAAAACAAAAGATATTCATCCCATTGTTAGTGAGACTTATGTTTGGTTGACAATTAGCCACACAATAATTATTGTAATATATTTGAAGTCCTCGTTGTTACAGTAGGCAGCATTTATGAGAACTTACACGGGTAACATAGTATAGCTCGTAATTTGTATGGCTGCTCTATAGTTTGCCCGTTATGGCGCTTAATATGGCGGTTGACCATTGACAGTTGCCCAGCCGCGACGATATTATGCCTAATTACTTTTCTAATGATCTTTTGCAGCTAAATAGCAATCGATTGTGCCGCCGCACACTAAAAGAAGAGCTATTGCTATGCCCCCCAACAGACATAGGGATTTATATATTATATTCTCTTAGAGAGAGAGAGTGAGTTCTTGTTTGTGTTGTCAAGAGAGATCTCTCCCTTGACAGCTCATGAACTTACGTAGCGACCCACGGCAGAACAGATCTGCAGATGGATAATGAATGTGGCCGCCGTGAACAAAAGTAGGTCCTCCGCTATTCATCGAGAAGAAATAAGATGGTGTTGTGGATTCCTTTGCAGAAGAACTGCCTGAGATCTGATTGTTGTTCTTTTATGTATAGGTGGCTGAGAGCACTAATAAAGTCTCAGTCAAAATTGTTTTGAAACAACCATTTGATTCTGTACTGTGTCTTGTCTGTTCCTCCACGAGTAAGCCTTGTCGCACACGGGCCACACGTTACAGCCACAAAACGCCGCCACCGAGCTGCGGACTACAGTTTTCGTACATTTTATAATGAACTCGCCGCACACGGATAACGCCGGTGGTCGCTACACGCCACGATAGGCCGCTTCTCACTTCGTGTGCCCGAGTGGCCGCCACCGACCACTAAACGCTAACAAAACGCCATATAAAAACCAATCGACGTCCAAAAATTACACTACAAAGTGAAAAATAACTTTACTTTCGGAAGTCGGTGTCTTTGGATCTGTATTTTAGGTTTTGGCCAACGACTTCCGAAATCAAAGTTATTTTTTACTTTAATAGTATATTTTTTGTAAGTCAGTTGTTTTTTTTTTTTTTTTTTGTTAGGAACGTATTCCACTACTTGCTATCTAAACAACAATGACAGGAACTATTTTAACATCATCAAAATACACAACGTGGATAAATACATATTATCGAAGCTAACTCAAAAACAACCCAATCAAAGTAAATAAAATTGAAATGGGATCACCGAGAAAGCTTCCTCTACCAAATGAAAAAAGAATTTTCAAAATCGACGAAAATCGATGAACATACATAAAAAAAATACACATAGACTAATTATAACCTCCTCCTTTTTTGAATTATCGGCACTCACTAAAGATAACAGGTCAAGACTGAGAAAATATGAGAGAGTTATCATGATAGACTTGATTAACCACGCTAGAAATAAACGGATAATATTTTTGTGTTCACCAAAAATCTAAAGGTACATCTATGTATGCTCCCCGAAAAATACTGATCGTTCACCAAATATTCCTGAATGTTACACAAAATATTTAGTATGCATCCTAGTACCGTATACCCATTTACATATTTTAGGTTAGGTTAGGTTATATTTAGTATATCACAGGTGGTGGGCCGCATACGGCGCCTCGGCCTGGAGGTGGCCCTCAACAAGTCGGAGGCCATGGTGTTCCATGGTCCCCGGCGGGCGCCGCCGCCCGGATCACACATAGTGGTCGGGGGGGTCCGGATCGCTGTCGAGTCTACCATGAAGTACCTGGGATTGGTGCTCGACAGCCGGTGGGACTTCGGACCCCACTTCCGGCGGCTGGTGCCCAAGTTGATGGGCGCGGCTGGGGCGCTGTCAACGCTGCTTCCCAATCTGGGGGGCCCGAGCGCCGCCTGTAGGCGACTCTACGTGGGGATCGTGCGATCGATGGCCCTGTACGGGGCCCCGATCTGGGCGGCTGACCTGACGGCCGGTAGCATTGCTGTTCTGCGGAGGCCGCAGAGAGCGATGGCCGTCAGAGTCATCAGGGGGTATCGCACGATCTCCTACGAGGCGGCTTGTGCACTGGCCGGATCCCCGCCCTGGGACCTGGAGGCGAAATTACTCGCGTCATTGTATCGGTGGCGCGAGGAAATGCAGGCGTGAGGTGAGCGACCGATGCAGCGACTAATGGAGCAGCGTCGGTTGCTGCTTCGCGAGGTCCTGGTGGCGGAATGGCGGGACAGGCTCTCACGCCCTACCGCCGGCCTCGGCACCATCGAGGCGGTCCGGCCGGTGCTCGACCTTTGGCTCGGGAGGAGGCACGGCTCCTTGTCGTTTCGGGTGACGCAGGTGCTCTCGGGGCATGGTTGCTTCGGGAAGTACCTGTGTCGCATAACCAGGGAGCCAGACGCCCGGTGTCACCACTGCGTCGACTGTCGGGAGGACACGGCGCGGCATACGCTGGCAGAGTGTGCCGCTTGGGAGGAGCCGCGCCGTGCCCTCATCTCTAGAGTAGGCAGTGACCTGTCGCTGCCGGCTGTCGTTAATTCGATGGTCGGCAGCGAGGAGTCCTGGGACGCGGTGGTTTCCTTCTGCGAGACAGTCATCTCGCAGAAGGAGGCTGCGGAAAGGGAGAGGGAGATCACATCCTCTCACCCAGCCCGCAGCAGGCGCACTGGGCGTCGGCGGAGGGCGGACAACGCCCTCTTCCAGCCCCCCTAAATGGGTCCAGGGGCGACGGACTCGGGGACGTCCGTCACCCCCCCATACATCGGACCCGAGGTGGCGGCGCGTAGTGTTCCACGCGCGCCCCTCTTAGACGTCGCGGGGGGAGTCAAACACCTCACTCCCCCCCTCGACACGAGGAGAGGCCTGCCGTGGCGGGCCGGCACCAGCCGGGGGTTGCGGAAGGATCGTAAGTTCCCGCGACCCTCGGCGTAGGTGTGAGATGGAACACCGGGGTGGTTTTTAGTCAGTAAGAGTCTGACAGACCCCTCCGCCCGCCCCAGGGCGGAGGACATCCATGAGGATTTTCCACCCCGAAACAAAAAAAAAAAAAAAAAAAAGGTTATATTTAGTATGCATCCTAGTACCGTATACCCATTTACATATTTTAGGTTAGGTTAGGTTAGGTTAGGTTTCATTTTTTATTAATAAAGCTACATTGGACATTAATTGGTGTTTGATTCAAATACATTTTGCAGTGCATTATCTGAAGTAAAACTAAAAAAATAAATGCTTGTTTTTAAAATTAGGTGTATTACTATTTTTACAAATTTGCAACAGTTGTTAAATAGATGCTCGTTATGACATATTTTAATGAACATATTTTGGTGCACATTCAGTATATTTGGTGGAACACAGGCAAAATTAGGTAAATGAAATGGGAATAAATTGAAGTACTTTTAAATACCATCCGAAATAAACCAATACAAAAGAAAATGCATGATATTTTAGACGGAAAAACGGTAACTAAAAGCATCAAGAACCACAGGATGTGCTATCGCGCACATGTTCACAGGCGCCGCGAACCGCACTTGTTACGTGCAGCAATGCAGTACAAGGCCAAATCCAAAAAAGTCAGCCGACCTATTTACACATGGAATGACAACCTAAAACAGGACATGACTTACTTCAATAAGGACATCAATTTTTGGATGGACACGACTGATGAACGAGATAAGATTAAGAAGGATGCTAGCGAGACCTCAGACGAAGACTTTGGAAACAGCAACACGTAATACAGCATAGCATAAGATTCACCAATGAAGCTGGACGACAACCTGGCGGCGACGTCGTTAAAAGATGCTCATCCATGGATAAATATTACCCGTCTCTCCAATATTCCAATGTTTACTCTAGGGTGCATACTCGGTAGACTCCCCCACTCCTTGATATGCAATGAGACTACAGGGGCTAGTGTGAATCTTTGGGTTCATTTGAGTACCTAATCGAGTCTGGTTAAACCACGCTGGGGTGCGTGCAATTCATTCCTTCATTCATATAAATAAATAAATAAACTAGTAATCAGCTAAAATTACAGAAATAAAAAAAATTGAAATACCAAGACCTGTCTCAGCAAAACCTGTTCTTAGCGACTGTTCTTGGCTGACTTGCGCTACTTACGCTTCCAGCTACAAGTGGCGGCGTTTTGTGGCTGTGGCGCGTGGCCCGTGTGTGGCAAGGCTTAGCCATCATTTTCTGCGATGCCCTTGATCTTGAATTGTTGACCGAACTCGACACTTAGCAAAAAACAAGGTTAAAAAAATGCTGTTTGTACCTATAGTGTTAAATAAATAACACTTCATGTCTCGTACTATTGTTGTGATTACAAGCAAAAAAGTTAATCTAGATTTTAAGGAAATTCGAAATTGGTTTGCAAAAGCTTTCTGATTGATTCAGATTTAGTAACAACTAACAAAGAAAATAATTGAAAGTAGGTAGGTAGGTACCTACTTATATTTTTGGATCTAGGTAGTGAATAGTCTGAAAAAGAAGCAATAGAAAACGCTTAGCTGAAATATCAGCTGAGTGATGTTCGGTTCCTACAAACGAAAACTAATCGTTTTGCTCACCAACGGTAGCATTTTTTATTGCCAAAGTGGGCATATAAATAGATTCGTAAGCTAATTTTACCTGTGATAGCTACTTCCATATGGGAGGGTCTACTATACAAAGCTAAGAAGTCTTTGCTTCATTATTGGTAAAGATTCAAGAGTCTTAATTTTCACCAATAACGATCCTTAAATTAAAGGAATCTGGCAAAATTGCTTCCTTACCCATACCATTCGTTTCGCAGTGATTCCACCTGCTGAAAGTCTCCCACCTGGACACCCAGTCGGGCTTAATGATAATAAATGATAAATGATTTTATTTCTATAAGTAGGTTTGTACCACTTTTACACTTCAATCATATTTTTTTACAAACTAGATGAGGCCGGTGTTTTCTGCCTTACTACTCTGACTACAGAGGATTGTGAAGTGCCAATACGCAGCGCGAGTAGGTATTTTCAAAAATGCTATCTGTTTCATACTTGCTCTCCCTCCCTCCGGGCGTGAACATATCGTGCGATAGAGAGAGTTGCAAGTCTTAGAGGCAATTACCTATATTTCCTTTTTGAAATATTGTTTCGGACGCTAACGTTTTCACCTCCCTTCGTTTTCACCTTTCCGAAATGAGACAATTTTAAGTCTCATTAGATTCAGTATACCTTAATCTAGGTCTGTACGTTTTTCTTTTTTGGTAGTTCAGTTCAGATAAATAAAAAAAATAAACACGCTCGAGGAATTTTCATATTCAGATGCTACTAACTTATATCGTATGCAATATTTCTTTATAATAAAAATTTACGGACCTAGTTTTTCATTATATTATATCTACAACATTTCCAAACATTATGAAAACTAGACTATGTTTACAGGGGGAAAAACGTTATCGCTTTTTGTATGAAAATTTACAGCTTCACAATCCTCTTAAAGTCTAGACATAATCTTGGTCAGATCATGTGAAGACCATGTAGATTTGTGTCTGAAATTTTAATGGTCTTTTGAGGAAAGAACCACACAGACTGAGTGGACCTGTCCAGTCAGTGTACGCATCTGTCAGTAATCGTACAGCTCAACTCAGAACTTAAGGAGCTCAACGATTCGACGAAACAATACCAAAGAATGGACATTTGGGTAGGCCGCATATAAAGGGTTTTCCAATAGGGACGGATCGATGTTGACAGTCTGTGGCAGCCATACTATCTTGGTGGGATCTGTAAAATCTGTTGTATATTATGCAGTCAGTGATGCCAAATCACCATGGCAAGTTACACGGTTGAGCAGCATGTGCAAATGATAAAACTTTATTATCAAAATGAGTGTTCGTTAGTGCAAACGTTGCGCGCATTGCGCCCATTTTACGGCAGACGCGGTGGCCCTTCAAAGTCCACTCTCCAACGATTGGTGACTAAATTTGAGACGACCGGTTCGGTAAACAACCAACCAACACCTTTACGTCAAAGGAACGCCAGATCGGCCGAGAACATCGCCGCTCTACGTGTGAGTGTTCAGAAGACTCCGAGGCAGTCGATTTCTCGCCGTGCTCAAGAACTCGGCCTTTCGCAGACCTCAACTTGGAGAATTTTGCGTCGGGACTTGGGTCTGGGTAGCGAACGACACAATCGACATTCTGCATGAACGGTTTGAGGGTAGAGTTATCTCTCGCAGAGGTGACGTGAATTGGCCACCAAGATCGTGTGATTTGACTCCGCTAGACTTTTTCTTGTGGGGTTTTCTGAAGTCGCAGGTCTATGCCAATAAACCACATTCGACCGTTGCCCTGAAAGCCAACATAACGCAGGCCATCGCTCGGATTCAGCCGGATCTATGCAGCAGAGTCATTAAAAATTGGTCCTCTCGGATTAGTGCCACCATACGAAGCCGCGGCGGACATTTGAACGATGTCATATTCCATCCATAATGGCATAAATGGGCCTTTTAAATAAAAAATAAATTTCGTTAATATCTCACACACATCTTGTTTTATTCAATTTTAACATCGACCCGTCCTTGTTGAAAGACCCTTATTACTCAAACTGCCTTACCTGGCAGACTTTAAACAGACTCCGAACCCAGGTTGGCCGACACAAGGAAAACCTATTCAGGTGGAGATTCATAGATGACTCCGCCTTGGAGTGTAAATGTGGTGCTGTTCCATAAACAATGGGGCACTTAAGGGGGAAGTAATGTAGCCCGGGAAATTAAAATTTTCTTACGATTTTTGCAATTTAAATCTCAGTGTCTGGGTGTATGTTGATCAAAGTATGATTCGCGACCGTAACAAATACGTATTTACAGAATTTCAATCCTTAGAATCGGTAATACAACTCCTTAAGTTTCCTCAAATGTTAGATTACATGAAATAGTCATTCAACAGAGTTACTTGGTCTTAGAGAGTTGTATTGATGGCTTTAATGATCATAATTCTGTAAATACATATTTGTTATGATCGCGAATCATATTTTAATCAACATACAACCTAGTACTGACTTGTAAATTGCAAAAAAACGTAAGAAAATTTGAATTTCGCGGGCTGCCCTGGCGCAATAAAAATAATTAATATCGCGTCCTGCGTGTCCTGTCGTGTGCACGTTACAGGAACTGAAGGACGCTAGTGATGGTGCTAAACACGTAACCGAATTCTGGGTCGAGTCCATTTTGACGCGCTTAAAAGAAGTTAATCAAGATGTGGCTAAATCTCAGCCTCTATGGAAAATGGCAAATTATCTGCCAGCAACTGCAACGAGGGGCTCTTGGCTAAATGATAACATTCACACGGGTCGATCGATCAGGTTATCCTACGCATGCCGCGGTTGTTCCGTGAATGATCTTTACATACCGAGACTCCCGTGCCTCGAAAAGCACGTCAAGCCGTTGGTCCCGGCTGTCATTATTGGATCTATGACAGTCGTTACGGGTCGTCAGAAGCCCGAAAGTCTGACAATCAGTCTTACCAAGGGGTACCTATCGTGTTACCCAGTAACTGGGGTGTGGAGGTCAGATAGGCAGTCGCTCCATGTAAAATACTGGTATTCAGCTGCATTTGGTTAGATTGGATGCCGACTTAGTTGGGAAAAGGCTAGGTAGATGATGATCTACCAACAACTACAGGCTTTATAATTTTATCACTGGAGGTAACCCACCTACCTCAAGAAATGAAAAATGTATTTATTACCAAATACATTGTCAACATTGAACTATTTATTTGTATTTAATTTGTATTTAATTTTTAAATGATTTTCTATTTTTAATTTTAGTGAGTTGACATTGAATAATGTTGTTGTTTTTGATGTGAATTAAGTTGTTAATCTTTAAATGACCAACGTTTTACGAGTATTATGAGTGTTTATATATTTTTTTTTTTTTATTATGCAGAATTATTTCAAACACAATGTAAAATGTTAATGAATAAATTAAATTGAAATTCTGATAACCGGCGACCAACTACTCGTAAGATCTGTTAATTCGTGAAAGCCAGCCAACGGTAAGATATTCTATGGGGCATGACGGGCTCTTTACTCTTAATGGTCTGCCATAACATCGCAGGCCTAAGTATAACTCAGTGCATTAGCCACTTAACCACGAACGATCTCAACAGTACCAAGAAATCTGAATGAGGAAATTAACTGTCTGACTAACCGTCGTAAAATGAAATTAAAGTCTCGTAAGTCATAAGGCGCGAGGAACCCTGTAAAGTACCTAATCAATGTATGGACGGCAGCACATCTAGCTACTACAATCTGTCAAATTTCTTTAATAGATTTTCAACTTTATTACTAAAGTATTAGGTTCAAGGTTGATTGGAAAAATTTGACAGTTTCGGGTAGCTTGACCTGCTGGCGTCTGTACATTGGCACGCGGCGAAATGAAGAACTGTGGGGGCTAACCACCATTTCTTAAAGGAGAAGCGCTAAGGTACCCCGCGAAATTCAAATGTTCTTACGATTTTTGCAATTTGCAGCTCAGTGTCTGGGTGTATGTTGATTAAAATATGATTCGCGACCGTAACAAACATGTAGGTATTTATAGAATTATAATCACTAGAATCAGTAATACAACTCCTTAGTTAGTATAATCCTCAAATGTCAAGATTTCATGAATTCAATAGGATTACTTGGTCTTAGAGGGTTGTCGTGATGACTTTAGTGATTATAATACTGTAAATACATATTTGTTACAATCGCGAATCATATTTTTATCAACATACACCCAGACACTGAGCTGCAAATTGCAAAAATCGTAAGAAAATTTGAATTTTGCAGGATTAAAATACAGGGTGTATAATCTTACTTCAGTGTGAGACGTTTTTGCAGTTTGCAGCTCTGTTTCTGGGTTTATGTTGATTAAAGTATGATTCGCGACCGAATTTACAGAATTATAATCATTAAAGTCATCAATGTCAAGATTTCATGAAATAGTCATTCAATAAGATTACTTGGTCTTAAAGGGTACCTATTTGATTATGGGGGTTAAACCCCCCCCCCCCCCCGCCATAAACCAAAGTAAACCTTCTTCATTTCGTCGTATCGATGGCAATCGAGTGTGTCAGGCCAGTAGGTACCATGACGGAACTACCTACTAGGTCTGGACCGGTGTTCAAGCACCAGTTTTCAAGCCAACAGGTTTTACATTTGTCAACATCCCGAATTTACCTCTGCAGACGCCCTATACGAGTACCTACATATATAGGCCAGTCCGTTTGAGCGAAACTCTATACGCTCCTGCGCCAGTCTCATCCAGGTTCTATCAAGAATATAGTCCGCCGCCCATCTCCCGGACTCATCATCTGCCTAGCCTTTTCCCAACTATGTCGGGGTCGGCTTCCAGTCTAACCGGATACAGCTGAATACCTTTTACGCCATTTATACCATCTCCCGAACTGCCAGACAAAAGATCTAAATATGTATCTACGGGCCTGTGCCGTTTTCATTCGTGTCTTTGGCAACAGCATTCTCTTTATTGGAAGGCCAATTTATGTTGGATAAGATTTGTGTTAGACAATGAAATTACTTTCTTCCGCAAGTTGCATTAGTGAACTAGGGTAAGGGCCAGTTAACTGCATGATAACCTATTTGTGTAATATTGCAGTGCATTAGACAATAAGTAGTCCTTTAAAAGATAAACATCACCTAAGGGGTCTTCGAATATGTAAAGTAGGTACGCCTACATTTCGCCAGTTATTTACATACATACATAAGTACATATTGTAAACTCAAGCCTTCTCCCCATGGAGGTAGGCAGAAACTACAGAACGCCAGCTGCTACGATCCTTATACTTACTCCTTTTGCTACGTATACGTTCATGGTCTGTTTCGTTTGTTGTTTGTTCTTTTTGGTCATACACGCATGCCGGTTGCGAGTAGTACACACCTGACCTTTCTGAAGAACATCACGAATAAGATCACTACCTGTATGTCTTCCTAGGGCGTCCCCTCCCGGCGTTTCCACTCACATCTGCCTTGTAAATACCTTTAGTTAGGCGCCTTTCATTCATCCTATCAACCGGCCTATTTAAATGCCCCAACCCCATAAGGACTAAGCGGCGTTATTGCCATTTAATCAGGATTAGACCCAGGACTCCATACTTAGCATTCGCACTTGAGACCACTAGACTAGACCAACGAAACGCGTCTTCGTTCCAATACAATTTTAGCCCCGATGACTCCCACGAAGATCTTATTTTGTTATTTTTGGCTTTACTCTTTACTTACTTATCATGTACTTCTTTTAACTCTACTAATGTTAACTAGTTTTAATTTGTTTACAGATTTTTGCTAATTTCGTGATATCATTGGTCAGTTTTCCGCAGCAACAACTATGATAAATAACAGGTTATTTGGTATTATCTACGTGAATTTCCTGCTCTGTTTTTATAGTGTTTTTTATCCATAAGCCGTTAAGCAGACACTTGACTAAGCAACAATATGTTATGGTACAGGTTCGTGGCTAATTGTTTGTAACTACTTAAGTATTCGTCACCTACTTACCGATAACTAATCCAATAATTACTCATTTCATTTGCAGATCACAGAGAAACACGACGCCATTAGCGTACTGACTACTGTCCTCAGTCTTTGGTCCTTGAATCAAGTCGTTTGGTCTTGGGACCATGCACCTTGGGACAGGCCTACCTACTCCTTTATGAAGAACTATCTTCTGCCCGCGACTTCGTCACTCAGCAATACTGTAGCTTCCCATTAGTGAAAGAATTTTCGGAATCGGATCAGTAGTTTGGAAGATTACCCCCTACATACAAACCTACAAACAAACAAATTTTAACAATAATATTAGTATAGATGAATAGACTCGTCTATTTCTATACAAAATGACATTTTTGTCATCAGATTATAGAAATAATAAAAATAATCCCCACCGTCATATCTTACCCCACCGCCGTATTTTGCCCCACCGCCATATCTTATCCCACCGTCGTATTTTGCCCCACCGCCATATCTTATCCCACCGCCGTATTTTGCCCCACCGCCATATCTTACCCCACCGCCGTATTTTGCCCCACCGCCATATCTTACCCCACCGCCGTATTTTGCCCCACCGCCATATCTTGCCCCACCGCCGTGTTTCTACGTTGACGTCGTGGTGGGGCTTGGGCGCTCCTGAACTCTAGGTCTGTGCCGGTAGAGTTTTCTTTGCTTTGCCGAAATGGGTCTAGGGTAAGGAGCCAGACAAAGAGAGATACATAAACCCGCAGGGCAGCATGTGGCGAGCTGTTGGGCAGTAGCGACCCCACGAACCCTATCTCCCGGGAGAAGCCTTGGTCCTAACCTCTGGCTTCCTTTTATTGGCCGGCTGGAGTGACCTAGAGCAGCCTGTCCCAAAGTGGGCGATAACGCCCCCTTGTGGGCGCTGCAGGCCTAAAGGGGGGCAGTAAGAGACCCAGAAAAAAATTGGGGACGTTGTGTAGAAGCTTAGGAGCGATTTGTAATTTTATCTAGGAGGACTCTTAGACACCGACTGAGCTCTCGACTCTCGACTACAAAGTTTGGGAACCCCTGACTTAGAGGCATCGCGTACGCGTTGCCATACACAATCAATTCTACCTTCCCATTCGTCTGATCTCCTTCAAAGTTATTAAAAAGAAAACACAGTATAAAACGAATAATATTTCATTTATTCACATAAAACTTTTTAATGATACAATAGTTTAACTTCGATATCTCTATGGTTTGTACAATAAATCGATTAAGTATTCAACTTTTTATAAAATCTTAACATTCTCAAAGTCAAACGATAAAAGTAAAACAATACCTAATGACGTAACCTACGTAAAGTATTTGAGAATGACTCTTGACTAGGTTTAGGTAAAAATAAATAACTTATTCACCTTATTATCTAGACTCCCGGAGGTAGCCCGGAGTCTGGATTTGTGCCCGGTTGACGGCAATAGGCTCGCCCCCTAT
This sequence comes from Fissipunctia ypsillon, assembly GCA_947568875.1. NCBI lineage: Eukaryota > Metazoa > Arthropoda > Insecta > Lepidoptera > Noctuidae > Fissipunctia > Fissipunctia ypsillon. The sequence goes on from OX387667.1 coordinate 2,516,794, forward strand.
TATATGGGACTTAAACATAACTGGCGAAATGTGGGTGTACTATAGGTACACACCTCTGCCTAACCCTTCGGGGAATACAGGCGTGATGTTATGTTATGTTATCTAGGTTCCTATGAATAGACTATGACAAAATTAAGGCGACGATAACCGAGTTTTAATGATTTTAAACTGAATATCACGTCTAAACGAGTAGTGTTAATGATTTGAAAAAAAATTATGTTAAATTAGAACATTTTCTTAATAACTTAGTGTATGAATATTTTTGATTATATTTATATTACATAGTGTAATTAATTTGTAAAGTTATGCATTGTCTAACGCGGATAAAAAAATTGAGAATCACGCAAAAACTATCAAGCGTATTTTTATGAAAGCCTCACCATTTTAAAGAAAATTTAATTATTTATCTTGTAATATTCGTGTTGTAATAGAATACCTATTGTATGTATAACTAGCTGAGCCCCACGACTTCATTCGCGTGGAAGTCTTCACAATACGCCATCGTCACCCGACCCGCCGCGTTGCATCGCCCGCCCGCGCTATTACTTCATTTTCTGTTTTGCTCGACTTCTAAGGGATGTAGAGTGATGTTAAATAGCCTATAGTCGTCCTTAAGAATTAGGCTACCAAATGCAAAGGTAGTTCCAGAGATTAGCGTAAAATAGCTTTTTCATGGGTTTTATTTTTTTAGTGCGAAACCCTTATTCTTTTTCTAAAATAAAAGAAGCTTAAGTTACTCCTTATAACATCAACTATCTGCCAATGAAAGTCCCGTCCAAATCGGTCCAGCCATTACGGAGATTAGAGGAAACAAACAGACAGACGGAGAAAAAATTTTTTAAAATCGGTTTTGTTTTATGTACCGTTATACCGTACATACTTTTATATGCATTTATAAAAAAAGCTGTTATTTTGACATTACAAATAGACACTTCAATTTTATTTATTTGTTGATACAGATGTATAGATAAATTAATAATGCATCTAATTTGGGACAACGAGTCATATTAGTATGGGTGGATGAACGACGCGTTGCGTGAACTCGGCACAGAACACGCAAGCTATGCACTCAAGGCCGTTGGCATATATCAGCGTCTTAATGGCTGATCAATGAATATCTCCAGACGCATTTTGCAATTATTTACGTTCTCAGTTTGGGGCTTACTTTTCCGTGCCGTAAGTTCTGCCTATATTCCACGCCGCAAACATTTTCGAGGAGCAATCGTTCATTATTCACAAAATTGCTCTGAGAAAACGGCACAGTACCTCCGCACAATTCCGTTTGCCGTTTGCCGTTTTGCGGATGTGACGCATGTTCTCCCCCAACTTGTTCTTTTTGTGTTTTTTCTTTGCATGTTTTACCGCTTATAAACGTATTTTCTTACTTTCTATATCGAGCCTTTTCAGGAAGAACATCGTAAGCGACAATTTCCTCTTCTACAGGAAAGGGTTTATTTCTTTCCTAATTAAAAAGTATTTATGATATCTTTCTAAATTTTCATGACTTGTTATTCATACAACTATTGATCTAATAGAATAGTATAATAGTCAAGATGTAAAACAGTGTAATTAAGAGGTTACGAAGAAAAAATAGTTTTTTGGCGCCTACGATGTTTTTCCTGAAAAGGCTCGATATAGATTGACTGGGAGAAAAGGATTGTGCACTTTTCTGAACCTACTGCAATCAATTGTCCCCAATTACTCATATCGTATTTTACCTGCATGTTTTAAAATAACTCGAGGTGAACTTTGTGATGAGGAGAGAGGAAACGTATGTGACTAAAAGAGTGATGAATATAAATGATGATGGATGGAGAGCGAGAGGAAGACCAAAGAAAAGATGGATGGATTGTGTGAGGAATGATATGAAAGAGAAGGGAGTGAATGATAACGTGACTTTTGACAGGGGAGAATGGAAGAAGAAAACGTGTTGCGCCGCCCCCACATAACATGGGACAAGGGCAGGGAGATGATGTGATGATGACAAAGAACTATTGATATGTCTTGTAAGCCTAATTTAAGGCTCCTACAAAATGGCGCGACACGCGACGCGCCTGATCGCAGGAGCCTTTACTCACGCTAAACGTAAAACTTACCTACAAACGTTAAATGAGCTAGCCTTCAGGTAATCATTTCACTGTGACGTCTATTATGCGTACCTATAAGCGCAGTTGATATTTATACAGTGTCAGTCACCGACACATTGTTTGCTAAACCTTATACCTACTTACTATATGTACCTAGGTACACCTTTGCTTAAGGTGCAAGCGCCAGGGTAGCCCGCGAAATTCAAATTTTCTTACCTTTTTTGCAATTTGCAGGGGGCCAACCACCACCTCTTAAAGCAGTATTATTTTAATGTTACTTCAGTGTGAGAAAGAGATGGAGCTATACAGGACGTCTAGCTCCATCTCGTTCCCATACTGAAGTAAGATTACAATAATACTGCTTTAAGAGGTGGTGGTCTAGCTCCAGGTCAGCATTAGGTTGTATGTTGATTAAAATATGATTTGCGACCGAGACAAATATGTATTTATGGAATTATAATAATTAAAGTCATCAATACAACTCTCTAAGACCAAGTAATTCTATTGAATGACTATTTCATGAAATCTTAACATTTCAGTATTATACTAACTTAAGGAATTGTATACTGATTCTAATGATTATAATTCTGTAAATACATATTTGTTACAATCGCGAATCATATTTTAATCAACATACACCCAGACACTGACCTGCAAATTACAAAAATCGTAAGAAAATTTGAATTTCGCGGGCTACATCATGTTATATTTATACTATGTACATACCCACTTTTGAGAATGTTAAGACGAAGAGCACTGGCTGTCTGCATTGATAAGGTGCCACTTTGCCATATCAACTAACATTCAGTTACAAGTTTTGGCCCTCATTGACTACAGACAGTAAATTACTTTCAGAGTATCTAACTAACCTAGATGCTATGACAAAGAATAGATTATTTTTATAATTATCTGACAAATTAATTAGGTAGCAAGTAGGTAATATCCTGTGATATACAGCATGTCTCGGAATTGACGCACAACCACTTAAAAGGTCATTGTACCTAAGCAGTATCGTACAGTTAACAATTTATCGACAGTTTATAATATCGCGAGATAGATTATAAACTAACGAAGTTCATCATATACTAGATGTAGGTAACATAAATAACGCACAACCTCTTAAGCGGTCATTGTACTCATCATTATGAACAACTTTTACTATGGGACCAAACCTGAAATCGCGAAAAATATCAGTTGTTCCCTACATTTACATATGTTCGCATGACTCGCCAAAATGTAGGGAACATAACATCTGATATTTTTTCACGATTTCATGTTTGGTCCCATAGTAAAAGTTGTTCATAGTGACGAGTACAATGACCCCTTAAGAGGTTGTGCGTTATTTATGTAACACCTTGTATATTTCAAATGAATCGTTTAAAACAAGTCTTAAAACACACTAAGAAAAGATTTTTAAGAGGAACAAAGAGTTGGTACTTAAGTAATTTTTAGATAGTTACACATTATGAGTCCACAATGATACCAGCAGCGGGGTAACTGTGTAACTCACAAATACCAATGTCTATAATTTTGAAGTACTCCAACACTCATTGCGTTATTTACGTTGTTGAGCAGACGATTTTTTCAAACACATGAAGCGTTATTATCTATAGCATATAGATTAGCAATTCCCTTCAAAATCCTTCGGTTTGTGATTGAAAGTATGTACGAAATTAGGGAGTGGGTAAGTCCAAAGGTATTCAAAAATGAAATACTTAAGTAGTCTTCTGATACATTAGCAGAAGCTCGAAGTCTGAACATCAATTCAGATTTCCCGACGATGTCCCTCCGTAGCTAACACAGGTTTGCAAAAGCAAGATGGCAGTCCCTCAGTGCATCGACAGATGTTAGCAAGTCGATCCCAACATGGAAGGGATAAGCATAATGACGGCGCCTGCCTTAATTAAACATATGAAGTAAGTAATATCCCCATGAAACCAGGAACCGATAAGTGCTGAAGAAGATCTGGATGCAGTACAGACACTAGTGCCTGATTCTCATTTTTCACTGTCCAGGCCATTTCTACCAGATCCATTAAGAGCTCATTAAGAGCGTTGTCACATTTTGTCACCTCTCTCGCTCACACGGGACCAAATTTTTAACAATGTTAAATGAAAAGATGCTTTTTTGAAAAATGTCAAATCAGTTGGCGATCTAATAAATAATATTAATTTAATAGGTAAAAACACATTTTTATTGCGGCATTTATTTAACTCATCTAAAAAACAGACGATAATACTTATCGAGCTGAGTTTATTAGATAACACAAAAAAAAGTGTGTTTTTAATAATTACCTAATTTATGAAATTAATATTAATTCACCATTTGATGACATTTTTCAAAATTAGGCATCTTTTCATTTGACATTCTTAAAAATTTGGTTCCGTGTGAGCGAGAGTGGTGACAAAATGCGACATTAAGAATTAAACTAAATGTGTATTTCTGGTACATAAATTAAACAGGAACGTATGATGAGCGTAAGTTTGTTTCAGTTTTGTTCTAAATTAATGAGCAAAGAATATGGACAGCTACATCTAGGTCCATCAGATATACTGCGCGAAGTGTATCCAGTAGATCGCGTTGAGTACAGAGAAGAGAAGCGGGAAGAATACGCGGGAGAATCTGTCGATGCCGATGGCTCGCATCTTGGCTTTGGCTGCTTCTTGTGCATCCTGGAATGTGGAAAGGATCCGATAATCATCATCATCAAAATCAAAATTTTATATTTAACATAAACCTACATGGCTACTTATGGAACATCAGAAGCTAGGCGCACGGTTCCAATTGGTCGTTTCGTATGGAGAAGAACCGGCAAGAAACTCCACGGTTACTCTTTTTAACAATAATTGGTTTTTACAATATATCTAAGCGCTGCCGCTGATACAAAAGTCAGATATATTTTATCCGGGGAATAAATTTGACGTCTGACAGTTTTGTATGGAAAATCTGTCAAAAATTTAAAATTTATTCGTTAGATTTGACTTATACTAAGGTAGAAAAGTTTGATCGGATTCGACCTTAATTGCAGTGTTAATAGGTATGGGAGGACAGTGTAGATCTGTCAAGTCAACAAGTATCATATGTACTTAACAAAATAGAAAATGGTCAACAAATCGAATCATCTGTGAGTCCATAAGGCGGAAGGCTTAACGTTTTACATTCACAAAATAGAAGAAAACCTAAATAATAAGACAAATAATCCCCACCGCCGTATCTCTACGTTGACGCCGTGGTGGGGCTTGCGCGCTCCTGAACTCTAGATCTGTGCCGATAGAGTTTACTTTGCCGAAACGAATCTAGGGTGAGGAGCCAGACCAAGAGAGATACATGAACCCGCAGGGCAGCATGTGGCGAGCTGTTGGGCAGTAGCGACCCCACGGACCCTATCTCCCGGGAGAAGTCTTGTTCCTCACCTCTGGCTTGCCTTTATTGGCCGTCTGGAGTGAACACTGACGAGGAACAGAGTTCCCACCTCATTCTTGCCTTTATTGGCCGGCTTGAGTGGAGATTCGCTAGAGCAAACGTGCTCGGGGGAAGGAAGTAATCAAGTAAGTGCTGGTAGGGATCTTGACCATCTTCCGGGCTCTGGGATTGTCCTGATAGTCGTGGAATACCTCTCCACTCCTCATAAGCACCTCAGGACATGTTGCCCTCTTGTCACTACGACACTATGTGCTAGCGACCGTTTCCGGGGGCCCATTATTGAGTGTGCAAGTCACCCCCTGCCATTTTATCCGTGTATTACCTAACATTGATCAGGCAGGGGACATAGTTTTTCCATAGTTCTTGGTAACCAATCCACTATAGCCACCCAAACCCATAGCCCAATATGTTTCGTTTCCATGTCCTACAATAGTCCTGCACCAACCGGGGGTTGTCCTTGGGTGCATTTGCATAATGCATACAGGGATAATCGTCGGTTGGTGCCTCCTCATCGTTTAAAATTGTCTAAGGGGCCTCTGCGAGTTGGCTTCGGCCCCTCGTACGCCTTCCAAAAGTCCGGGACCCCAGGGTCCCGAGAGATATATAAAAAAAAAGACAAATAAAAAGAAAATAAAGAAAAGTGTCGGTCTGAAGGTAAATAAAACAATAAAAGTAAAAAAAAAAATCTACAGCCCGATGACACGATGCGCACATGTGTGTGACATGCGTTCATTGACTGGACAGGTCAACTCAAATGTGTGTCGTTCTTTTCCTCAAAAGACCATGGGTTCCCCAACGATGTATACCGTGAGTTCCCACGGAATCTGGCCTTTATAATGTACGTACTTTAAAAGAGACTGTGGCCTACTGGTGATAGGAAACACCCAAGGAAATACGGACCTCATCTAGCATCTAAAAATATTTGACTTGTTAAAGTGTTATTATTATCTAACTACGGCTACAGGCTATGTATGTATGTTCACCTGTTCCCTCATAACTCCTAAACTAATCGTCGTATTTTGACAAGTGAGGTGTCTTTGGAAGCGTCATGCTGTTCCGCGGGTTATAGACTATATGACGTCACATAAAATCCAAGATAGCGGCTTATAGCGGATGTAAAATGACCCCGAAGATTTTTTTTTTATTAACATGTCGTGTTTGGTGTCTAATAAAAAGTCGTAAGGAGTACTTTCTGAAAATATATTGGTTTTATATACATAAACCCCAAAACATTAAGTAAAACTAGCAAGTGATTTCTTATAAACAGTTTCCGCTTTTATAAGAAGTTGCCAAAGTCGATTACAGGACTTAGCGGTGGAAAGTTCAAAACCCACATCAAAAGTGTCCTTATCAAAAATAGTACATTATGATACCAGTATGTAATGATTAATGATCAATGCGCACACGTTTCATACGACGTATTTCAACACAAAGTTTCATAAACAAGTAAAAAAATAAATGAAATATGGCCCGTGGATTCCTTTTATCGCGGTGTCTTCGCAGGTTCAAGGAGAGGCAAAGGCACTAACCCGTCGAACAGTCGAATAGGTATTAAAATCATAAAAACTCAATATTTTTTAAGTATGTTATTTGGATGTAGAAATGAAAGAATGTTATTTTTTTTGACAAAAATAAATAATTTGATGAATAAAGTTTTGACTTTATTCATCAAATTACCAACCAAAAAACCACCAAAAATCGCATTAATAAAAAACTTTGACTTTGGTCAAAGTTTTTTATTAATGCGATTTTTGGTGATACAACATGGTCTTAAAAATATTTTATAGTAGCACAAACATCTATCCTATAAGGCATGCATTGTTAAATCACAATATTAGAGATAAAGAAATTAAAATACAAGATATTATAATATTATATTGTAATAAATTAGACATATGAATATAACATTAAAACACATTACATACAATAGTCAGTCACATGAAATTTTGTCAACTAGGAATTCGTCAATGGTATAGTAGCATTTGTCTATTAAAAATTTATTTACTTTACGTTTAAATTGTGTCAAGTTTAAATCTTTTATGTCATTTGGCAGCTTATTAAAATTTTTTGGAGCCATGCAAAGTATGCTCTTGTGCATAAGGGCGAACAAAACAAAACCCGACTGCAAAAACACATCTTATCTAAAAAGAGAAAAACAAACATTATAACAATCTATAGAATTTTGGTATCGCAGGCGGAGACAAACAAAAGTTACACCATTTTCAGGTTATTGGTTTGTTAGTTGTGAAGGCAATTATGTCATTTAGTTTAAAATGCTAAGAGGTGATGCAGACACCGTTTTGAAAGACCTACAGCTTCTCAAAGAGGAATTTAAATCTATTGGCTTGGATCTTAACCCATCAAAGTGTGAAATTTACCTTTCTGACATTACCGACAGACAACTGACTCTAGAAAAATTTAATGCAATAGCCCCACAAATCAAAATTTTAGAAAAAAGTTCACTGCACCTCCTAGGTTCCCCAATTTTAGAAGACAGCTTTTCTCCATTTATCAACGAAAAAATCAAAAACTTCAACGACATTTCGGACAGACTCTTCAAAATTAATTTACATTCGGCATTCACCCTGATTAGATACTGTTGTTTTGGCCCAAATTTTATTTACTTTCTACGTTCTTCCCCTTTATGGAAGCAGCCAAACCTCTTGGACAAAATTGACCAAATTATTCGCAGCACACTAACATCCATTTTAAATGTGGCCCTGGACGACCGAGCGTGGCTGCAAGCCACACTACCCATCCGTTTTGGTGGCCTCGGCGTCCGCAAAATTACCAGTATTAGCTTACCGGCGTTCCTGTCCTCTGTCCACAGCACGGAAAGGTTGACCGAGAAAATTTTAGCCCCCTCCTTGGTTGACTCAGAAGTGCCGTGTTTGACTGACGCAGTGAACGCCTGGAAAGTGGCTTGCCCGGATACAGATCGGCCCTTGAACCCATCTTCCCAGAGGCAGTGGGATGAACCGCTCTGCAGGTTGGTACGGAATAATCTAATTAAATACGACCACCAATACTGCTGAGCGTGCCCGCCTGCTGGCTGTGGGGGAGTGGGAGTCGGGCCTCTGGCTTCAGGCGCTACCGTCACTCAACATAGGCACCATGCTGGGTGACACCACCTTCCGGCTCGCTACTTGTCTGCGTCTGGGCGCTCCTTGCGTGGCTCCGCATCGCTGCCAATGCGGTGTCAGTGTCGACTGCCTCGGACAACATGGCCTATCCTGCAGTAAGAGCGCAGGCCGGATAGCACGGCACGCCAGCATCAATGACATCATCCGTCGTGCTCTTGTCACCGCCGGGGTGCCAGCTGTTTTAGAACCCAATGGCTTAGCACGCGACGATGGAAAGAGACCAGACGGAATGACCATAATGCCTTGGAAGGTAGGTAGGCCTTTGGTGTGGGATGCAACGTGTGTCGACACCCTTGCGCCATCCCATCTTCCTAGCACGGCAGGCTGTGCTGGAGCGGCTGCTGTAGGTGCGGAAAACCTCAAACGGCGCAAATACTCCAGTCTTATTGGGACTTATATGTTCGAGCCGTTTGGGGTTGAAACACTTGGGCCATGGGGTCCGAGTGCCCACTTAGTTTTTCGAGACATCGCCAGGCGGTTGGTCGACTCCACACGTGACCAGAGGGCTGGCCTATTTTTTGGCCAAAGAATCAGCATTGCTATACAACGTGGCAATGCTGCCAGCCTTCTGGGCACTTTTCCTGTTGACAGCGATGCGGATGAATTTTTTGATGCCCTCTGATTATTTACCCCCTCCCTTTTTTATATACTTGTATATATTATTATTAGTACTTAGTGTAAATAATTGTATTAAATGTTTAAAATAGGTTTTTATTTTTATTATTGTATTTATCTATTATATTTATTATAGATTCTTTTATATTTATTAGGAGCTCGTGGCTAAGTAATATCAGCCGCATGGGTCGATCCATCAGGTTAAGCTGCGCTTGCCGGGGTTGGTCCGTGGATGGGTGACCATCTTTACATACCGAGACTCCTCCGTGCCTCGGAAAGCACGTTAAGCCGTTGGTCCCGGCTGTCATTCGTGGATCTTTGACAGTCGTTACGGGTCGTCAGAAGCCCGAAAGTCTGACAATCAGTCTTACCAAGGGGTATCGTATTACCCAGTAACTGGGTTGTGGAGGTCAGATAGGCAGTCGCTCCATGTAAAATACTGGTATTCAGCTGCATCCGGTTAGACTGGAAGCCGACCCCAATATAGTTGGGAAAAGGCTAGGCAGATGATGATGATTCTTTTATATTTTGTGAATGTGAGAACGTTGTAGGCTTAATACTGTAGATTTGGAGACCTTTTTCTATTTTGTTAAGAGTTTCTTGCTTCTCCATAGAAAACGACCAATTGGAACCGTGCACCTGGCTTCTGACTTTTCATAAGTGCCCATGGAGGTTTATGTAAAATGTTATGTTTAAGTCCCATGCAACAAGGGGCGAGCCTATTGCCATCAACCAGGTACAAATCCAGACTCCGGGCTGCTACTGAGAAATTCCAAATAGAAAAACCCAATAACACTTTGCCCGTCCGGGAATCGAACCCAAGACCTTATTTATTTATTTATTTAATACTTCATGCACAGAAAAGTACAGAGGCGGACTTAATGCCATAGGCATTTTCTACCAGTCAACCTTTGGGTGATGCAGAGACAAACAGTGGTAGGTGCAATTATGAGAAATTGAGGAATACATATTTATTTAAATATAAAGATACACATATACCTATTACAAACTATGAATATAATAATATATATCTAATTATATATAAATAAGTGCAAATAAATATATACATAAATACACGAATATACTAAAACAAATAAGATAAACAACGGGAAAACGTTAACGTTGTGATGATACTGCCAGCTTCTTACGAATGTGCTCGCGAACTTTTATTTTAAAGGATAATCGGTTGGTTGCCATCCTGATTTCCAGGGAGAGCGCATTCCACAGAGAGATAGACTGAACGAAGAAGGAAGACTGAATAAAGTCTGTGCGATGAGAGGGACATTGAAGAAGGCGATTATTTGATGAACGTAGATTTTTATTGTGGTTGGCACAAATGTACTGAAAGTGGGGGGCAAGATAACTAGGGGAAGTGGGAGAGTCAAGAAATGAAAACAAGGTGCTTAGCGCCCTTTGCTCTCTGCGCTGGCGTATGGGCAACCATTTAAGAAGCGACCGATGCGCAGAGACATGATCATATTAACGCAGATTGAAAACGAATCGAATGCAGTAATTGAGAAGACGGTCAAGTTTGTCGAGGAGATCTGCATTCAGGTCATAGTAGCACACATCACCATAATCGATGATAGGGAAAATTAAGGACTGCACAAGCATTGTCTTCGTTCTCGTTGGTAATAAATTTTTCAGTCGGTACAGAGCCCGCAATGTTCCAGTAACCTTCTGGCTGACCCTAGCTACTTGGATACGCTTGTTCAGGGTACTATCAATGTGCAAGCCTAGGTCCTTCACGTCAGTACTAAATGGAACGATTGTACCATTGAAGAGAACTGGTGGCAAGGTTGCACTATCCACCTTACTCATACTCCGAGAACTACCGATGATGATTGCCTGACACTTATTAGGGTTTACTGCAACACCAAATCTATCAGACCAGGTTTTTATGGCTATCAAGTCTCTATTTAATTTGTCGATAGCTTCAGGTATTTCATCAACCTTCCCTTGACAGTACAGCTGCAAGTCATCAGCATACAGATGATACGCACACTGAAGTTCGGAAGTTATAAGATTAATAAAAATAGAAAACAGAAGAGGAGAAAGAATGCCGCCTTGAGGAACGCCCGTTACCAAATCACACCAGCATGATGAAGAATCCCCAACCTGGACGGACTGCTGACGTTCCTGAAGGTAAGAGGAGAACCATCCCAGTGTCTCGGGAGAGACCAGAACATTGGACAAAATGGCTAGCAGGATGTCGTGACTGACGGTATTAAAGGCAATCGAGAAATCGACCAACACTAGTGCAGTAACTTTGGTGTTTTCCAGTCCTGCCCTTATATCGCCAGTCACTTTAAGGAGGGCGGAAACGGTGCTGTGCCCGGGCCTGAACCCGGACTGAAGAGGGCTAATGAGAGAATTAAGATGAATAAAAGTGGAGAATTGTTTGTGGACGCAGGCCTCGAGCACTTTGGATAGGAAGGGAAGGATAGAAATGGGGCGGAAGTCGCTAGGAAGAGAGGGATTAGGAACCTTAGGTAGCGGACGAACATAGGCCTTGCGCCACAGGGAAAAATTTACAATGTGGGTAATCGCGGGGACCTTATGCTCAGGAGTAGCTCTTGCGACCACTAGACCAACGAGGCAGTCTATACAAAGTAGTACAAAATAAATAAATATCATTTATCACTTGACTTCACCCACTGCTGGGCATAGGCTACTCCTCATTTGTGCCAATATTCACGGACCTGGGTCAAACGCGACCAGATTCTGACTCAGACGGCAACAGTTTATGCGGCTTTTTCTACCACCTCATCAATCTATCAATAAATTTGCCTAGCCTTTTCCCAAACATGTTGGGGTCGGCTTCCAGTCTAGCCGGATGCAGCTGATTACCAGTGTTTTACATGTAGCAACTGCCTGTCTGACCTCCACCACCTAGTTACTGGGTAACACGATACCCTTGGTAAGACTGGTTGTTAGACTTTTAGGGTTCTGACTACCGGTAACTGTCAAAGATCTACGAATGACAGCCAGGACCAACGGCTTAACGTGCTTTCCGAGGCACGGAGGGCTCTCGATATGTAATGAATGGTCACCCATCCACGAAGTGACCGCGGCAAGCGTAGCTTATAACCTTCGATCGACCCGTGCCGCTGCAGCTGTTTTTATGTCCATGCAATTTCTAAAACGTTCCCTCCTTGGTCCTCCCAAAGTCTCAATTTCTAAAACGTTCCCTCCTTGGTCCTCCCAAAGTCTCAATCTCTAAAAAGTTCCCTCCTTAGTCCTTCTAAAGTCTCAATTTTCACCAAAAGTTCTGAACCTACGCTTTGCACATCCAGGTATCCTGTCTTGCAATGTCGTAATGAATTTACTCACCTTAACTTTAGCGCCGTCTCCCAGCACGATGTTGACAAGACAATACTCCATAAGAGCCATGAATACGAACCTGAAATTAGAAAGAGAAAGAAACTATACAGTCTAGACTGTCAAAGACTTTGAAACTCAAAGACTGATCAACAAGAAAAACATAGATAAGACGTTGCTAGACAGGATAAATAGTTGAGTAGCTAAAGAATCTAGTGACGAAGTATCGTGATTCGTGAGATATCCTTGTACCTGTTTTCATTTGTGGTTTGCCATGAAATGACTCTAATTATTGCTTATGGAAATCCATTCTTTCTTTATCTCCTCAACATCAGCTCAAGTTAGTTCCAAACGTAAACAATACTCACACAGTACACACGGACATGAAGGCATCAACAGCCTTCAGATAGGACACCGGTGGTAGCTGCGCTTGCGACTTGGCGTGCTGCGTCGACAACGTAAGCAGTGACGTCACGCCAAGCGTGACGCGCGCTGGCGCAGCGTCCGGCTTGATCCAGAATGATACCCACTGAAGAAGAAGAGGAGTGAGGTAAAGAGCTCCTGGTAAAAAACATGGAGTAACATAATTTACTTATTAGTTTTTGTTAACTTATTTATGTCAAATTTGTATTTTTAAGGAAATTCCATCGGGCACACGGCTTGTATTTTAATGATCTGTGTTTAATGTTCCCACAATTAACGATGCTCCACCTTAGGAGGTGCAGGATAGGTTCTGCCCTCTGTGCCCCAAAACATGCAGCCAAAGTGACCTCTGTGCTGCCACCGATAACACCGTGGAAGTGGCGAGTTTTAGGTTAACAAAAATTCAATAACTGCCGACAGTTATTCAACCCAAAACTATCTTCTTTCTCTATTCTCTCTTCTCTTGGCTCGTTGGCTCGGGCCAACGACACGAAGAAGAAGACTGCTAGGACTCAGGCCTCTTCTTGATAATCCACCACGCGGGCCCAGTGCGGGTTGGTGGATTTCTTTTATTAACACGCTTTTATTAGCTTCATTTGTCTAAGAAACAATTTATAAAAATCTTGGAAGTCAATCTTAATTTACTAGTTGTTGTTGTACTTGCTAATAGTAATAATAATATGTACAAGTATATAAAAAAGGGAGGGGGTAAATAATCAGAGGGCATCAAAAAATTCATCCGCATCGCTGTCAACAGGAAAAGTGCCCAGAAGGCTGGCAGCATTGCCACGTTGTATAGCAATGCTGATTCTTTGGCCAAAAAATAGGCCAGCCCTCTGGTCACGTGTGGAGTCGACCAACCGCCTGGCGATGTCTCGAAAAGTTAATAGTTGTAAATATCTAAATGAAACTTTGTATGTATATGGGTCATATTCAAAATAATTGTAAGTTACGGATAGGAAACAAATATGAATATTATTTGATTGTAACAGAAAAATAACAGAAAGGAATTATTAGGGCAAGTGTTGACAATTGTTGACAACTGCAAAATATGAAAAATGTAGATGTGCCAATATATTGCTAGGTGAGCGATAAGGTTTCTATGGTCTGAAAATAACACGGTAAATCTCCCAAGTTTGTTCTTGGGATAAGTTCATCCCAACTACGGAACCCTACATTGTGCATGGTCCGACACGACGACGATGCCCTTAGCCGGTTTTTGCAAATTGCAGCTCTAGTAGGTTGTATGTAGATCAAAATGTGATACGCGACGATGGTAGTGTAGGTATTAATATTAAGGCGAAAGGATTCTAATGATTATAATTATGTAAAACTATAACTATACTATACTATAATTGTTACGGCCGTGAATCATATTTTAATCAACATACAACCTTCCACTGACCTACAAATTGTAAAAAACGTGAGATAATTTGAATTTCGCGGGCTACTTTGGCGCATCCCCCTTAACTGATTCTGAGATTGCCGACGACGAGAGGCCGGGTACGCGTCGGCGAGGCTGTGCGGTTAGTACAAACGGCGCAAGCGGTGATATACCCAGTAAAACATGCACACACAGACAATACATGGCACAGCAATGCAATACAGGGCACATTATTCGAAAACTTTACATACTTCAAATAAATTGAAGTAAAAAAAAAAATGTTTTGGCTAACCTGAGGTGCAGTAAGTATAATTAATATTTTATTATCATTAATGTATATGTGACACCATGTGAATAATGCCTAATCATTCATATCTGTTACGTAACAGAAAAAGTGACGGATAAAATAACGTATATGAATTAATTGCACGTGTCTAACCTACAAATCTATTTATTTCCACACTAATTTAAATGTTATACGAATATTTTATATTTAAAACAATTAGCACAATACAGACATTTTCTAGTATGAGTAATAAAACAGTAAACTTACTAACCGCTATTTTAAACGTCTCACATTGAATATTTACTTTTAAAAGTCTAATTTTCTTCGACAACGAAACGAGCTGAGAAACTATATTGAACAAAACGGCCGATCATTTATTCTTACGTCGTGTAGTGACAGGTAGTAGACTAATGTTGCCAGTATATCAAATTTCTTTATTACCATGGAAATAATATTAAAATAGCATAACAGAGAAGAATAACAGATATGTGTAAAATCAGGAGACTCATTAATAAATTAAATTTGAAGAACAATAAATAGTATTTTATATTTTGTTTAGTGAAGTGTTGAAAGTTTAAACAATATTCTCTGAATATAGTTTTTTTTTTTAAACTTTTGTGTAATGGTTAATAGTTAAATTATTTTTTTTAGTTTACCGTCAAAGACGTGGACATTGAATACTTGTATGAAACGGAATCTACGCAATGTTTGGTTTCATTTTTTTTTTAAGAATTGTTTAGCTGTATCAAATGTTTCGTTGTTTTTTATTAAGCTCAAATAAACATTTAATCTGTTTGTTTATGAAATTCTAGTCAATTGTATCTCGTTATAAAAATAATTGGGTTGGACAATAAGACAGTAGTAAATATACAATTATTTTGAATATGACCCATATGTAGTTCGGATGACAATACTATAATTTATATCTTGGAGCTAATCTGATGATGGAGCCAGGAGGTAGGGACTCGTCAGTAACTTCTAGAAAACCCCTCCAGTTTAGGCTCATATGATTCGTTTTAATGAATCCATATATTGCACTTAGAGTCGAGGGTCTGATGATGGAGCCAGGAAGTGGATAGTTGAATCCATCAGTGACTACTAGTAAACCCCTCGAGTTTGGGATCATATGATTCGTTTTGATGACCCAAAATTAAACAAAATTATATATAAAAAATATAGATTATATCATCATAATCTGCCTACCCTTTTCCCAACTATGTTGGGGTCGGCTTCCAGTCTAACCGGATGCAGCTGAATACCAGTATTTTACATGGACCGACTGCCTATCTGACCTCCACAACCCAGTTACTGGGTAATACGATACCCCTTGGTAAGACTGGTTGTCAGACTTTCGGGCTTCTGACGACCCGTAACGACTGTCAAAGATCCACGAATGACAGCCGGGACCAACGGCTTAACGTGCTTTCCGAGGCACGGAGGAGTCTCGGTATGTAAAGATGTTCACCCATCCACGGACCAACGCCGCGCCGGCAAGCGTAGCTTAACCTGATGGATCGACCCATGCGGCTGTTATTACTTAGCCACGAGCTCCTATATAAAAAATATAGATTATATATTATCATATAATTCGTTTTGATGAGTCCAATAGATTGCACTTCGTGTTGAGGATCTGATGATGGAGCCAGAAGGTGGATAGTGGAACTCTTTAGTGGCTAATAGTAAACAGGTCAAGTCATAACTTCATTGACTTTAGACTTAGTGTAGTTTAAAAAACTAAATGAAGAATTTGTTAGACTAAAAAGTAAAAAAATAAAAATATGTAGTTTAAAAAACTAAAAAAAGCACGCTTTTAACACGCACTAAAAATTATAAAATAATGAGATTAACTTGTATTAGTTAAGATATAAGTACGTATGCAGCTTGTCACTTCTTTTATAACAAATGATTAATTCAAAAAGCGTGGAGAGCTTTTTAGTTGTGCGTACTTTTAATTAATTTCCCCATTTTTAGCAGTTGCGCTTGCGACAACTAGACCAACGAGTTATTTAGCGAAATGGCTTTATAGGTCGTATACATACATATACAGGGTGTCCGGTAAAGAATGGATAACCTTCAAATCGCATATAACAGACCTTATGGCTGTTCTAAAAAAAATACAAAAAAAAAATATATCCCAAGTAATAACTAAGATTTTTTTGAAAAAGAATACTAGCTTTTTTTACATTTTTCATCACCACAACCACAAATGAATGAATTCCATCGGTTATCTGTTGTTATAATATTGTACGTTGACTATGCCGCCGACAGAGAGGCAATAAATAATGTGACTAGAAATTACACAGATTTTTTTTTCTAAAAAAATTATATCTTAGGTACTTACTACTTGGGATATACATTTTTTTTGTATTTTTTTTAGAACGGCCATAGGGTCTATTATATGCTATCGCAAGGTTATCCATTAATTACCGGACACCCTGTATATTATACTTTGTCCTTGAAAAACCTAAATATAGACTTTTGGTAGTGATTTAACACATATTCAATTTATCTGTCATTGCTTCATTTTTAATTGTGATTACCTATTATGGTATAGTAATAATTGTAGGTATTCTAAGTGCATCGTCTTCACAATAATTATACAGGGTGTAAGGGACAGCCATCCGCAGACCGATGGGGTGAATTCAGTATATCATACTAAGATGACCGGTACACGAAATTATTTCAGGAACGTTATAGGAATCCAATAAACCTGATTTATTTTATTACCTCACACGCAATGTATCGTTACCGTGGCAAAACGCGCGTAGCAAACGGCAGCGCAGCGAGCCTTCGGCCGCCGAGTATTTCAACATCCATTGCTGTTTTTTTTATTTTAGCTCTTTTATTTACATAAATGGAGTCCTGCGCACAGAGAATGTAATTTTAAATTGAAATAAAGGCATAGTAACTGAAAATAGGATTAAAAAAAAATGAAAATTTCCCTGAGAATATTTCCGGTGGAAATGATTCAGAATAAGGAGCTGAATGCACCCTGTTAGTTTGTGGAGGGTTGTCCCTTATACCCTGTATAATAAATGTACTTAAGTATACAAAATATTGAAAGACATTTTAAAAGAGTAACGGTGGAGTTTGTTGCCCATCCTTCTCCATACGAAACTACCTTTTGGAAAGGGCAACTAGAATCAATTTTGTTTGACGTTCAAAAGTGCCTTTTGTGCCTATTTGAAATAAAATTATTTGACTTTGATAACTTACAGACATGATAACAATCAAGCAGGTTGGTATGTAAGTGTTGAACAGGTGGTAACCCAAGCGCCGCTTCAGCTTGAAGATAACCTCTAGACACGTGAAGTTACCTGAAACAAAGATTATTATAATCAGACTTCAATGATCACCATCATGATCTCCCTGCCCTTATCCCATGTTACTTGGGGGCGGCGCAACACGTTTTTTCTTCCACTCTCCCCTGTCAACCGTCACGCTATCAATCACAAGAGAAAGAAAGAAAGAA
This sequence comes from Fissipunctia ypsillon, assembly GCA_947568875.1. Taxonomy (NCBI): domain Eukaryota; kingdom Metazoa; phylum Arthropoda; class Insecta; order Lepidoptera; family Noctuidae; genus Fissipunctia; species Fissipunctia ypsillon. The sequence continues at coordinate 2,534,948 of OX387667.1, forward strand.
GAAAGAAAAATATTTTATTTGGGACACGCACCGGAAAACAACAATAAAAAAGAACATTAAAACTAACAATATCATAAACCCAAATAAAACAAAAGGAAAGAAAAAAAATGAATAAAATAAACAATAAAATATATTATAAAACACAAAATTCTATGCAAACCGTATTTGATAATAAACAAAATAAAAAAAAACTATTACGTTCCGATCGACCCACACCCGACGCTCCAACGTCGCTTGTCCATGCTACAGACTATACAGAAAGGATCAGGAGAAAGGATCTCTTATCATTTCATATCATTCCTCACAGAATTAATCAGTTTTCATCTAGTCGCTGGACAATTATGCAGGCAAGTCATATCACGCCTGTATTTTCCGAAAGGGTGTTAAAAGGTTACAGTACGCCACATAACATAGGTTCGACCCTATTGTCACAAATAAAGATCCCTAACTGCCAGTGAGCAATTCCTAATAGAATCATCATCACCTGCCTGCCTTTTCCCAACTATGTTGGGGTCGGCTTCCAGTCTATCCGGATGCAGCTGAATACCAGTATTTTACATGGAGCGACTGCCTATCTGACCTTTACAACCCAGTTACTGGGTAATACGATACCCTTTGGTAAGACTGGTTGTAAGACTTTCGGGCTTCTGACGACCCGTAACGACTGTCAAAGTTCCACGAATGACAGCCGGGACCAACGGCTTTTAACGTGCTTTCCGAGGCACGGGGGAGTCTTGGCATGTACTTCCGGTCAACCCATCCAAATTCCTAATAGAATAGAACACTTTTCTCGCTGGGAATCGAGCTCAGGGCTATTAGCAATCGATGAACATTATTATCACGATGTTAAGGTGCTTTGAAGTGGCTTAACGATAGTTTTTCAAAATAAATTATTCGGTAAACTGTTGATTGGTATCAGCCAGGGATATTAATCAAGTTAAAGGTTATTCCGCCATCAGTCGGACGTCGAATGCTCGTCAATCATTGTGGAGTTGCACCGTGTGTGTTGATGACTTAGATCACTCACTAGAGATTAGGTAATTTTTTGCTTCCATTAAGTTTTATTTAAAACATAACATCACGCCTTGTTTCCCCGAAGGGTGAGGCAGAGGTTTTTTATTTTTATTTGATTTAGGTTTGCTCTTGACTCTAGTCTAGGTCAGAGATGACAGAGACAAAGTCGACGATGGAGGGAGCTTACCCGGAAGAAGCCTGTTTACTGTCACTTTGAAGAGATCGGGGTTGTATGCGTTCGGAAACACAGACGCAGGCAGAGAGGTCCACTCCTTTGCTGTGCGCATCACAAAAGACATTTGGAAACGCTTAGTGCGAATTGGTGGAATAGCAACTAGGTAGGGATGGTAACCTGCAGTGCGTCTAGATGTCGGAGAGAGAGAGGTGTACCAATACACCCACATTTCACCAGTTATAATATGTTTAAGTCCCATCTAATAGGGGGCGAGCCTATTGCCATCAACCGGGCATAAATCCAGACTCCGGGCTGCTACTGAAAAATTCCAGATAGAATAACACAATAACACTTTCCCCGACCTGGGAATCGAACCCAGGACCTCATGCTCAGCAGTAGCGATTGCGACCACTAGATCAACGAGGCAGTCAATTCGAGGCAGGTTAGTTTTTTTAATGAACACATAACACAAACTTTTTTTTTTTTTTTTGTGTATGGGAAATCATCAAATGACTTCTCCCGCTCTGGGCGGAGCGGGAGGGCGTGTCAAACTTTTACTGACTAAAACCCACCCGTGTTCCTTCTGTTGCCTGTGCCAGGGCTACGGTAACTCTTTCGAACATCCCGCAACCCCGGCTGACATAACACAAACTTAACATCATGTCTGTTCCGAGCCCCTTCGAGAAGGGTTACTTATACACCCACATTTCGCCAGTTAAGTCCCATGTCATAGGGGGCGAGCCGTTTTTTTAACGGACTGCATTTTAAATAATGGTTGCCGATCAGGAGGCAGCCGGATGAATGAACAAAACAACCGGAGTCTAGATTTGTGCCCGGTTGATAGCAATAGGCTTGCCCCATGATCCAAATGGGTGAATAGTGGATATGCACCTCTTTCAACCTAAGTTTTTTTTTAATCCGCGGTACTTATGTTGTAATTAATTAGACCTAAGAACTTATGACTTATTTATAATTATTAAAACCTCCTCGAATCATAACTTATATTATAAATGCGAAAGTGGGTTTGTTTGTTTGTTAAGCTTTCCCGCTAAAACAGCTGAACCGGTTTAGATGTTTGGCACATGGGTAGATTAAGACATAGGATACTTTTATCCCGGATAGTACGTTTCCGTGGGATAATTTCCGATCTCGCCGCGGGCCAAAGATAGTGAGTCAATAAATGTTAAACTATTTATTACTTATAGATCATTTTCTAGAATTAAGAGCGCGAAGTAAGCCAGCAAAAAAATCAGGTTTCACCCGCGCCTCCTTGCTTACCCCTCTCATCAAACACGACGAAAACAAAACACAATCCCTTACCGCCAGCAGAAACTTTTCGCCCAGCGTATCTAGGCACATGAATTTGAATCTTCCGTAGTAAGTTTACGCAAAATAATCAGATGAAGCGGCTCTATTAAATGTATCTTATGCATGTACTTTATACCTCAGTCTTATCAATATCACGAAAAATCAAATTGAATATAGGCAATTTTACTTATTTCCCCCTCTTAAGTATTTAGGTGTCAGACAACAAAAACATTTGGCCTTTCTCCATAGTTAATAATGACAGTACAAATTAATCCGTAATTAGCCGTAATTATCAACGGATTAAAAGATAACACTTGAAATGAACATAATCCATCAAACAGAATTAGCATTAACATGATGGTCATTGCTATAATCCGCAATTTGACCTAGTTTCCTTTGATAGACCGTAATCTTTACACAACTTGTTGAATTAGGTTTACAAGTCTGGCTTTTAAGAGATTTGGTGGTAATTGATTTTAATTTCTGACCTACTAAGGATTGTTATTTTGTGTAATGATATCAAACAAGGCTTTGAATAGAGCCTATATAACATGTCCCGGAATTAACGCACAATCTCTTAAGGGGTCATTGTACTCATTATTATGAACAACTTTTATTAGTTCAATACATTTATGTTCGCATAACTCGTCAAAATGTAGGGAACTGCTGTTTTTTTGGCGATTTCAGGTTCGGTCCCGTAGTAAAAGTTGTTCATAGTGATAAGTACAATACCCCTTAAGAGGTTGTGCGATAATTCAGAGACATGTTGTATGATGTGGACTGCCCAGGCTGATGTGTCCTGAACATAACTCTACTAACCAACTTTGTACGTGCCATATCCGACAAATAAATATTTTTGTCTTTGTGATGTATCCAAAAAAATTAACGAGTGTTGTGTGCATAGACAATTCTGGCAATGTTGCTTCCTCCACGAATGATGCAAAGACCTACACCTAGGCCGATTTTAGGGTTCCGTAAAAGAACAATATGATAGTGTGTTTTTTAGTCCGGTCAATTTAGACCAAAAAATGAGAGTGAAGTTACATAAAGTCCCAACAAGCTGAATTTCTGTGAAGTTGTTCAAAACATAATTATAAACAATGTCTAGAAGTTCCCCATCATTCCCCTGTAAGGAAAAAAATTAATTCAAGGTCAAAGGTCAAAAAAATGAGTTTTTCGTGATTTTCAGCAAAACGGTAAGTTTTATTATTTTGTCTTAGACGTTTTTCTCGAAAGATACGTGGCGAAGGAATAAGAGACTCGATGTTTAGAAACGCGCACATTTTTCTACACCTACCACAAAAAAATCTATACAAATAAAATTGAAGTGTCTGTTTGTAATGTCAAAATAACAGCTTTTTAGTAAATGCTTAAGAAAGTATGTACGGTACTTATAACAAAAAAACTATTTTTATATTTTTTATCTGTCTGTTTGTTCCGGCTAACCTCCGAAACGGCTCGACCGATTTTGACAGGAATTTTACTGGCAGATAGCTGATGTTATAAGGCGTAGCTTAAGCTACTTTTATTTTAGGAAAATAATTAGGGTTCCGCACAAAAAAATAAAATCAATGAAATTGTGAACAAAATCCGATTCAAATAGGTAAGTATTGACATCCACGCGGGCGAAGACGCGGGCACCAGCTTGTGTATGATTATGGAAGTAGGTAGTATCTTGTATAATATGAAGCATGAAGTGGATGGAGGTGGTGGCACCTAGGAGCAACTCACTTACCAGTAGAATAAACTTGAGTACAATCAGCTGTAGTATTCTGGACCAGCTCCAGCTGAGGAAGCTCGATGTTCTCGTCCACCACGAGAGGAACGTCAGGGTCCCACTGGAAGATCAGGTCATCTGTCGTGTGAGATACTGTGGACATTAAAGAATGACTTAGTTATTACTTTTAACATTATTAAACCAGCGGCACTATTTATTATGGCGCCTGTGATAGCTTACAAATTATAAAAAATACCTACAGCTTAGTACACAGTCGCCTGCTTGTAAGGGGTCCCCGAAACGATCATTTGCGATTGATCAATTGCCATCAATTTCTATTGCAGTAATACTGACAATCGCTTCAATAGCACTTGGTAGACGATCAATTAGCGCATCAATGGTATCAATCACGTAACTAGACAATTGCGATTGATCGTTTCGGGGACCCTTTTCACTGCAGGGCAAAGGCCTCTTCTCATAATTTTTACCTAATGAACGTTGATCAGCCAGGATATCTATGATACGATACGATACTGATACGATACGATACTGATACGATACGATACTGATACGATACGATACTGATACGATACGATACTGATACGATACGATACTGATACGATACGATACGACGGGTACGGGTTGATACGATATTGTTTGAGGTATTTACTTCCCGTACTTTATCATAAGTTTGTGGCATTTTTAATAAAAATATGATTAAGTAAAACCATTGCTATCTAGCAATTAGGGTGCGGTGTCCCTAATTGCGTAACCCCACCTATCAATCACAATCTGAATGATTTTGAAGCATATCGCTAATCCATTGCTTCATAACTATGTTCGAAAAATGTATCTGCTCAACAACGTAAATAACGCAATGAATGTTGTTGAACTGTCAAAATGAAAAAAAAAAATTATCTGTTGTATATTATTTTGTGTGCCTTTTAGTCTGTGCTAAATAAATGAACCTACTTATTTTCTTTCTTTCAAAAAGATTCCTACTGTAAGTGTGTTACGTAATTGCTCCCGTGAAACTTCCATAAAATATAAGGCTGCAAAGCAAGATTTTTTTTTTGTAGCTTAGCTTGGTTAGAAATGTTCAAGTGAATACAGTCGTTAGAGATGTTTCGGATTCCCAGCCAAGCTCTAAATATGTTTGCCCTCATTTTTGTCACAGACTAAAAGCAAAATAACTCAGTTTTTCCGTCTGCAGCATCCTTCGACAGACAGTCAAAGGTTTTTCGTTAATTATCGCAGTTCGTGCCTCTTTACTTCATCAAAGTCACAGAAAAGCTTTCACGGAGATGAAATTAAACTACGAACTGCAGTATTTGCGTAGATTGGAGTTTTATCTCTGGTTTAACTTCAGTTTTGTTTGCCGTACTTTTGGTATCTTAACGAGCGATTGATGTTAGAAAGTCTTAGAATTAGAAACAAACGCACAATATACAACTAGTTTGTGTTCACGACTTCGCCCGCATAGATGTTGGAAAATATCCCACGGGAACGTACTACCGGGATTAAAAGTACCCTATGTGTTAATCCAGGTTATCTGTGTGCCAAATTTCATCCCAAGCCGTTTTGGCGCCAATCCGAAACAATCCAGACAAACGGACAAACGGACAAAATTTCTAAAAACTATATTTTCGGCATCAGACTCGTTCCCATCCACACCTCTTAGCAATTACTTCTTTTCAAAAATACTCAATGTACAGACTAAAATATGGCGTCGAAAAATTCCTCCGCATCGCTGTCGACTGGTATGTACCCAAGAGACTGGTGGCATTGCCACGTTGTATGGCAATACTTTGCCTCTGGCCAAGGTAAAAGCCAGCCCTTGGGTCACGGTAAGTGTCAACCAGCCATTTGGAGATTTCGTTGAACAAACCATGAGCGTTCGAACCCGGCCGGACCCAAAGGTTTCAACCCCAAATGGCTCGAAAATATAATTACCGATAAGGTTATTATACTTTCGCCGCTTGCGGTTTTCCGCAGCCACAGCAGCAGCGCCAGCACAGCACGCCGAGCCGGGAAGATGGGATGGCGCAAGAGTATCGACGCAAGTTGCGTCCCACACTAAAGGCCTACCTACCTTCCATGGAAATAAAGACATGCCGTCCGGTCTCTTGCCATCGTCGCGTGCCACGCCATTGGGTTCTATTACAGCTGGAACGCCGACGGTGACAAGAGCCCGTCGGATGATGTCATTAATGTTCGCGTGCCGCGCTATGCGACCCGCACTTCGGCTGCAAGACAGGTCGTGGTGTCCGAGGCTGTTGACAACTTCGCCACAGTGACAGCGATGAGGAGGAATTTTTCGACGCCATATTTTAGTTTTTTAATAGTTTTAGTTAGTTTAGGATATTATATTTTTATGTACAGAATTCGTTACTATTTTATTATGCCTAAAGAAATAGATGTCAGAGGCAACAATGTAGAACGACCGCATAAGTTAAATTGATCGACTGATAATAATTAAAATATCACATTATAGAAACATCTTCTCAGGTTGGTCTCAGTGTAATAAAATTTTGGAAATAAGCATGACTATTTTCCTTCTCGTGTTGTGTTCCATATTTATTTCTTTATTTATTAAAACTTATGCCTGAGGCCCTTTATCCCCTCGTCTTTTTACACTGGTCATGGATGATGTCCTTAGGACTCTTGAGGACGAAACGCAATTAATCAAAGTAGACCAAGATAATGCAATCTCTCTCCCCCTAGTACTATCATTTGCAGACGACCTTATCTTCATTACAGATGACCTAAAAGGGCTAGAAGGTATCGTATTCCATATTAAACCCCTACTAGCTAGTGTCGGCCTCCGAATAAACGAAACAAAATCAAAAATACTAATTAGGGACCCCATAGCTACCACCAAACCGACCAAAACGACCTACGTGACCATTAATGGAATAAATCTACCCACAGTTGAGGAAATTAAATATCTAGGCACATACATAACATCTGCATTAAGCAGGAAAAGCACAATTAAAAAACGTTGTCAACAAGCCACTAGAAACGCAAAGTCACTACTACTATTCATAATAAACTCAAAGATGGACTGGAAATTAGCCAGGCTTATGTACCGAATGGTGATCGTACCTTGTATGATACACGGTTTGAAAGTATCAGCACTCACTAAAGCTAACAGGTCAAGACTGAGAAAATATGAGAGAGTTATCATGAGAGACTTGATTAACCACGCTAGAAATAAACCAATGGAAAAAAAAATGCATGACATTTTAGACGGAAAAACCGTAACTAAAAGTATCAAGAACCACAGGATGTGCTATCTCGCACGTGTTCACAGGCGCCGCGAACCGCACTTGTTACATGCAGGAATGCAGTATAAGGCCAAATCCAAAAAAGTCGGCCAACCTATTTACACATGGAATGACAACCTAAAACAGGACATGACGTACTTCAATAAGGACATCAATATTTGGATGGACATGGCTGATGAACGAGACAAGATTAAGAAGGCTGCTAGCGAGATCTACAAGAAACCCGAAACGGATAGCAGCGAGACCTCAGACGAAGACTTTGGAAACAGCAACACGTAATACAGCATAGCAGTAACTCCGCCAAAAGACTCACCAGTGAAGCCGGACTTGAAACGACTTAGCGGCGACGTTGTTAAAAGATGCCCATCCATAGATAAATATTACCCATCTCTCCAATATTCTAATGTTTGCTCTAGGGTGCATACTCGGTAGACTCTAATAATCCTTCCATATCCTAAGGGCACGTCTTCCCTACCATTACCGCGCCCCCCGGTCTACTCCTTGATATGCAATGGCCTATGTAGCCCCATGAAACATGAGGCTACAGGGGCTAGTGTGAATCTTTGGGTTCATTCGAGTAATCGAGTCTGGTTAAACCACGCTGGGGTCGGTGCATTTCATTCATTCATTCATTATTAAAACTTATGCCTGAGGCATTTTCAACAAGTCAACCATATGGCTTTCACCAACGCGAATATGCCTATGGTTCAAAAAGGCTAGGGTTATGAAAAATACATTTATTTAATTTATTTAAGATAGGTTTGCTCTTGACTCTAGTCTAGGTCAGAGGTGACAGAGACAAAGTCGACGATGGAGCAAGATTACCCAGAAGAAGTCTGTTCACTCTCACTTTGAAGAGATCAAGGTCGTTTGTTCGGAAACAGACGCAGGCAGAGAGTTCCACTCCTTTGCTGTGCGCATCACAAAAGACATTTGGAAACGCTCAGTGCGAATTGGTGGAATAGCAACTAGGTAGGGATGGTAACTTGCAGTGCGTCTAGATATACGATGGTAGAAGGGGGCCGGCGGAATGAGGTCGTGGAGTACATGAGCACACTCACCGAAGTATAATCTGTAGAAGACCGACAAGCAGGCAACCTTGCGGCGATGAGCCAAGCTGTGAAGCTTATATTAGACGGACAGCAGGTTTGACCACGCTGGTGAATGCCCAGATGGCATACAATATTATAATTCTCCCCATCCCCTATAATAGATACAATGTGTTATCATAAAAAAAAATCTAAAAAACACAAAATCATCCCCTCAAAACGCAATCACGTCGCATCTTCAAGTGCATACAGCTGAGAAGCATCATTTTGCTCATCAGCTCTATTTATAGGCTCCTCAGTCCTGATCTCGTGATAGGACGGGGCTGGCTCCAGCCACAAGCCCCCTTGTCCCACTTGGCCTACATTTTACAAGCCACTCGATGCGATAATTTTCTGTATCACACGACAAACTTTACTCAGGTCTGAAGAGGTAGCTCTTATTGTTCGGATATGGGTCCGAGTGAGTTTTATTTTTGCGTGTTGTTGTGAAGTATGAAGTATGGCGGTATTTGTGATTGAATACGGCTTTTTACTTGGTTTTTGGAGGAAAGAAATCGCTAAATCCTACATGTTTGAACTTTTTGTTTCGGTTTATAAATCAACTTTTTATACATAGGTACCGTACGTACTTAGATCGAATATGGGTTAAAAACAGGAGGGCCCAGATTCGTTAAAACACGGGACTTCGCAAGTCGTATGTCAATTAGGTAAACATTGTTTTTTAGGGTTCCGTGCGTCCGAATGAAAAAACGGAACCCTTGTAGGATCACTTATCTGTCCGTCTGTCACAGCTAATTTGCTCCGAATCAAATGGACCGATTAAAATCGGTACACCGTACACATATGAACTTCTGTGACACATACACGGACGTGTTACGATATAAGTGAATTTAGATTATGGGGCCACTTTTGGGAGGCAAATAAGAAAGTTAAAAAAAAAACACATATCAAATGAAAGGGCTTACTGTGAGAGTCTCAAATATTATTTTAAAATAAATAGTTTTAAAGTTATTTAAGACTAGCTATGCCCCGCGACTTAGTTCGCATGGAAGTCGTAAGATACACAATATACTAAAATAACAGCCACATTTTAATAAAACCCCCTCGTCCCCCGACCCGCCGCGTTGCATCACCCGCTCGCGCTATACGTACAACTTCGTTTTCGCTTAGCGTTCTTACTTTTTTTCTTTTTGCTCGGCTCCTTAGGGTCATAGCGTGATGTTAAGTAGCCTATAACCATCCTCGGGAATCGGACTACAAAAGGCAAAACGAATTTTTCAAATCCGACCCTAACTATTTTTCTTAAATAAAAGTATCCTAAGTTACTCCTCATACCATCAGCTATTTATTTATTTATTTGGGACAAACAAACAGTAACACATTATATCTGCGCAAATAATATAAATAAAGATATTATATAAATGTGAAACTCACAGTGAAAGTCCCGTCAAAATCGGTGTAGCTGTTTTGGAGATTAGCCGGAACAAACAGACAGACAGACCAAAATTTTAAAAATAAATTTTTATTGTTATAAGTACCGAATATACTTTCATAAGCATTTAGTAAAAAGCTGATATTTTGACATTACAAACATAAACTTCAATTTTATTTATTTGTATAGATTTTAAAACTAGATAGCGCCAGCATATCCTAGCTGACTGATCCCTGAGAAGAAATGCCGAAACAAACTCAGAGGTCATGGTATCTTTTAAAGTGCAAACATTAGGATTTTATGTGAGTCTAACAACGCAGGGCTATGTCTGGAAGGGCCTTTTGAAGAATTGCCATTGCAGAATTGTGACGAGCAAAAATTGCTTAGCAACCATATTAAAGTGATCATCATCATCTGTGGTCTTCATCATCAGTTCCACTTCACCAAATGATGCTTTCCGAGAGCAAATGCACGAGTTACTATAAAAATACCCAAATCGCTATAGGTGCCTCGATTTCCATGGGATCTCCTCATCAGATTCTGACTTGGTGACAATGGGACATCGAGAGCATTCCCTTTCAAACAAAAAAATAATTTTTAAAATCGGGCCACAATTGACGGAGAAATCGGTGACATACATTTTTTTTTTACATCGGCCAAGTGCGTTTCGGACCACGCAGAGTGAACGAACTTTTTTACAAAAAAAAAATATACCTACAACCGACTTCCAAAAAAAAAAAACAGATAAAATACAGACCCAAAGACACGGACTTCCGAAATTAAAGTTATTTTTCACTTTGTAGTGTTTTTGTTTTGGAAGTCGGTTGTTTATTTTTTTTTTAGTAAAAAAGTTTTTTTATATATATGATAGATAGATGATGAAATACGGGCACAGTGACAGTAGTTAGACACTTACCTATGAGCTGACTGTCCATAATCCGTCAGGGATGTGATTTTGGAAAGGTAGATAATAGCCTATAATTATACTTATTTGGGGACATAGGTGGAAGGTATTCTGCCTGTCTTCTCTTCGCGTATTGGAGGTGAGGTTGCGATGTTAATATTATTATATTTGTCACACAAGAACCTATTAAAGTTTAAAGTTAGATACACTATTTAGCACATATGTATAACTAATTAACTACACATACATAAACTCACGCCTTCTTCCCATGGAGGTAGGCAGAAACCTACCTCCATGCCTACCTACGATCCTTACATACTTCTTTTGCCTCGATCACATTCATACATCTGGTCATACACGCACGCCGGTTGCGAGTACTACGCACCCGACCATCACCAATAAGGTCACTATGTCCTTCTAAGGCATCCCCTCCCGGAGTGTCCACTCACATCTGCATTGTAAATAATACCTTTTGTTAGGCACCTACCTATAAATTAAAGTCGCTTATCGTGTCTGGCTGTGTGACCGCGTTATTCTTCTAACTAATTGTGATGCGAATTTCATCGTCATTTGAGAATTTATTCCGGAAGGTTTATGTGTATAATGAATATATATATCAAACTTCCATATAATAAGGAAACGATGTTTTGTCAACTCGTAAAATCCGTGCCAAGCAGGAGCGGGTCGCTTCAATAGAAGGCTGCGTCGGAGCTTCCCAAGGGCCACTCGGTCACAACACAATGACAATCTATGAGCTGATTGCCCATATCTCTAGGTTCCGATTTTCAAAAGTCCGAATTTCATAATACCTACCTAACAATTATAATGTTTATTAAAAATTACGAAATTTATTTTACCGAAAGTCGTAAATGCGATTTGTTTGTTTTCCGATTTTCATTAATTGTTCGAAGAATCAAACGCTCGATGGGTTCTCGGTCCGAAAAACGCCATTCAAATTTTCAATACTTCGAATAAACTGCTAAAATTAGGATTCTGATTTTGATTCAATTAGTATAATATGGCATATTAGTGACAGAAACGAATCGCTACAAAATCGACTCCACGTGGTCTTGTCTGCCCTACCCCTAGCTAGAGTGTAATTTAAGCCCGCGTAGGCGTGGAGGGGCAAGGCAGGCCGTGAGCTGAAGAGCAGGTGGCTTTATCGCCCGCCGCCGCGGCTGAGGCTGGCCGGGCTGGCCAGCAAACCGAAGCTAAGGTGGTGAGCGTTAAAACCATCTGCGACGATAAACTCGCGTGGGACCGCTGGAGCCCCGCAGTGCCGGCGCCGTGACAGAAACCATGCATGCTGCATGCTCGCTTGCATGCTGCATGCTTGCTGCCTGCTGCATGCTTGCTGTATGCTTGCTGCATGCATGGCTGTGCAATCGATATTTTGCTTCAGTATTTTGTGTTTTTTGTCTTGCAGTTTTACAAGGCGTTTTTATTTCGGAATTCTAATTAATCGGTACTTTAATAATTGGAATTCGTATTTTTGATGTTTCGAATTTTCATTAAGTCGGAATTTTAGTTATTCGATCTATTGAAACTGTATTTTGAGAATAGTAATTTTAAACGTTAAGAATATTGAAATTTCGGATTATTATAAAAATAGGATGAATGATAAATCGGAGTTGTTATAATAGGAATTTTGAACCAGCCGAAATTATGAAAATCGGTATTTTGAAATTCGTATTTGTGACTGACGGAATAAACTTATTCGTATTTATGTAGTGTACCCCTCTCAGGGATATCATTTTGGAATGGAAAAGAGTTTTTATATCCGAACAACATCATCTTCTTCCTGCCTTTGTCCCATGTTACTTGGGGTCGGCGCAACACGTTTTCTCTTTCCATTTTCCCCTGTCAAAAGTCACACTATCATTCACTCCCTTCTCTTTCATATCATCCCTCACACAATCCATCCATCTTTTTTTTTAATTCTTTTATTTTTTAAATTTTTTCTTTTAGTATACTTTCTTTGCATGCTACAATATTTGTATGTCTTAAGACAAAACATAGCGTACTATTTTATATGTATGACCTATTGTATACCTATGTTTCACAAATAAACTTTATGATTATGATTTGGCCTTCTTCTCCCTCTCCATCCATCAACATTTATATTCATCACTCTTTTAGTCACATACGTTTCCTCCCTCCTCTTCACATGTCCATACCAAGCCAAACGAGTTCCTTTCAACTTTTCTGTCACTGGCGCCACTTTCAAACTTCCCCTTATATACTCATTTTTTACTTTATCCATTTTCGTCACTCCACAGATCCATCTCAACATTCTCATCTCCGCTGCATGCAATCTTTTTTCATCAGTCTTCTTCACGGCCCAGCATTCCGATCCATACAGTACGACAGGCCTTATCACGGACTTGTAAATTTTCCCCTTTAATTTGAGGGGCATCCGTGGGTCGCAAGTTGTTCCTGTGACCTGTCGCTATTTCATCCATCCTAAGTTGATCCGGTGCGCTACGTTTCGGTCTACTTCGCCATCCCCTTGGACAAACGACCCGAGGTACCGGAAGTCGGAGCAGCTCGGTACGGGCGTTCCGGCGAGAGATATGGGCACAGGACTGGAGAGACCGCCAAAATTACAAAACAAATATTCTGTTTTGGTCCGACTTAATCTCAGGCCAGCGGTCTCCAGTCTTACCACCACACCTCCAATCTGCTCTGGATCTCTAAGCCGCTCTCAGCAACCAGCACAATGTCATCGACGAACAGCATACACCAGGACGCCTCTTCGTGGATGTCCGACGTAAGAGCGTCCATTATCATCACGAAGAGGTAAGGGCTGAGTGCTGACCATTGGTGCAAGCCGGCAGCCACATTGAAACTGCCGGTAGTGCCCACTGTCGACCGGACTTGGGTACTGCATCGCCTGTACATCGCTCGAATCAACTGCACATACTTACCTGGCACACATTTCTCTTTAAGGGCCCACCACAAAACTTCACGAGGCACTCGGTCGTATGCCTTTTCGAGGTCAATGAATACCATGTGCAGGTTTTTATGCCCACCTCTGTATTTCTCGCACAGCTGGCAGATAGCAAAGATGACATCTGTTGTTCCCCGACCAGGCATAAAACCGAATTGATTTTGCGAAATTTCACTCTCTTCTCTCAGTCGCCTTTCAATAACTTTTTCCCAAACCTTCATACTATGTGATATTAGTTTTATCCCTCTATAGTTGTTGCACTCCAGTACATCACTTTTGTTTTTAAAGATGGGCAACAGCGAACTGTTACACCATTCGTCAGGTATGGCTTCTTCCAGCAAAAATTTATTGAAGAATAAAGCTAACCACGTCCATCCATCTACCCGTAATAACTCCCATACTTCAACTGGTATTCCGTCCGGACCTACTGCTTTACCATTCTTCATTTCATTTGTTGCTATTCTCAATTCATCCATGCTAATCATTCTCACTAACCCCTCATTTACTTGTTTATTCTCAAGCACACCACTCCAGTCATCCTCCTCATTCATCAGTCTTTCAAAATATCCCTTCCACCTATCCTTAATTTTCTGATCATCCGAAAGCACTACTCCAATTTCATTCCTTATAAATTTTATCTGACAAACATCCCTCATCTTTCTCGCTCTAGGTAGCTCTAGCAATCCGGTATAGGTTTTTTTGGCCTGCTGGACGATCCAGTGTGTCATAAAGCTTGTCCTGGGCTTTTGCTCTCGCTATGGCCACAGCTTTTTTGGCTTTTTTCTTTAGAGCCTTTTATATCCGAACATATAAGTGGCTAATATTCTTAAAACAATATTAGATTGAAACGAAATAGAACTCGTCGCTGTCATTTCAAAAAGGTGTATGTAAAATTTTTGTTTTTAGTATTATAATATAAGCATGCTATGAATTTTGGTCAAAATGCATAACGACTTTGAAACAACCGCATTTCTTATGAAATGATATCGTTTATTTCCAGATATAGTAGATCCAACTTGGAGGAGGCTTTTGCCCTGGAAATAAAAGATTTACGCTTATCAAAAACAAAAAAAAAAAACAAAAATTAACATATGACTTTTTTAAAAAATGCGTCCATAATCATCCTACAAGATTAGTACAGATAGGTACAATGAAGGTAAATAAAAGATGATCAAAACCGAGGACCCAAGAATACTCCATCACCTAAAGATGAAAGCTCAAGACAAAATGTCAAACATAGATTATAATTAGAAGGGAGAGAGGCTGTGTCGGCGCTTCGCAAGGGCCACTCGGTCACAATGACAGTATAACGAGCTGGCTCGAGGGCTCTCGAAGATATTTTTATGGTTTGACGAAGTTTAAGTCTATAGGTATTGAACTTGGCGATGAGAATTGAATGGCTGGCATTCTAGGTTGGGGTTCTCGTTTTGTAGTGTCGGGTATTTTGTTGAAAAAGATTTTACAGTGCGGTTTTATAATTTTGGTGTAAAAAGACTTTAGTTCTCGGGCGGTACGCAAAATAAAAAGGCTCCATGGCACAGGGAAACTTATAGCGTTACGACCTTACTTTTTTTTTGTTGTAATTTGTCACTTTTGATCCCCATTGTACTATTGACTCTTTTGGATATGGAAAAGACATTTAATGAGTGATTTAATATGATTGAATTAGCAAATTATTTTTTACTTATTTTTAAACGCATAGCCGTTGAAATAACCCTTCAGCATAGTATGATGAATTATCTGTGCCTTAGGTAGGTATGTAAAACATGCCGTCCGGTAAGTTTCGTATTCTGTACCTAAAGTTGTTTCGATCGATGTTGCGAACTCCTTTTCGTGTTACTTTTTCGCAAATACCGAACCGGAATTAACGCACAACCTCTTAAAGGGGTTATTGTACTCATCATTATGAACAACTTTTACTATAGGACTTAACCTGAAATCGCAAAAAAAAGTAAGTACCTAAGCTTTTTCCTACATTTATGTTCGCATATCTCGTCAAATGTAGGGAACAGCAGATTTTTTTTTCGCGATTTCAGGTTTGGTCCCATAGTAAATGTTGTTCATAATGATGAGTACAATGACCCCTTAAGAGATTCCTGGACATGTTGTATAGAACAAAACAATACTTACAGCTTTCCATCTGCAGCTTACACTCCTGTGTATCATGAGGATAGATCAGAAAGTTCATGGCACATGACAGTCTCAGGGTCAGCTTCACCATGTACAGGATCGTCTTCTCCTTGGACAGCCACACGTAGTGGTTGGGGATGGTCATGGTTTGGAACGTCACGGACTTGGCGTTCTTGAAGAAGGAGTCTGGTCTCCACATGTGCTTCAGCCAGTCCACTTCGAGGAGTCTGGAAGATGATGGCTGGGTAATTTTAAGGCTACAGGTTTTCATAATATATCGCCTGTATTCCCCGAAGGGTTAGCTGGAGATGTACCTAGGGTTGCCAACTTTTTGATATCAAATATATTATAGTATTTTCGACAGCATTGCTTGTAAAAATATAGTATGGCGAAAAACTAAAAAAAAATATAGTAAGAATGTATGTTTCAAAAATATTTAATATTTATTTACTTTGAATCTTTATCAACAGTTTTTTTTTTTGTTGTCTTATAAGTTGTAACTCTACACTCTAAATTAAGGTGACGAAATACCATTAATTCAGCTTTTATGAGATTAATACTGGCCTTAGTGCGCTCATTTCGCCATTTTGTATTCATCACTGAAAAGCTGAAGTTGCTGGTTGCTGGAACGAAACTTAACAGGATTCGTTCAAAACTGATAACGGCTGCGTTTCATTTTATTACACTTATTTTAAAACAATAATGTTATTTAATTTTTCATCGAAAATATTAGTAGTTTCGCCTACTATATTTTTTGCCTATTTAGGCCACTAATATAGCAGAATACTATGTTATATAGTAGGGTTGGCAACCCTAGGTGTACCTAAGTACACCCACATTTCGCCAGTTATCAACCAGCTATCAACCAGGTACAAATCAAAACGTAATCTAACCCAGGACCTCATGCTCAACAGTAGCGCTTGCGACCGTTAGACCAACGAGGCAATTTTCATAACAAAGTGCACTCATAACAAGTAATATTTATTAATCTTGATTAATCGTCATAATAAGAAAGAGATCTTATCAAATGGGGGGATACGTTATGCTAAAATTCGTGAGAGATTTTGATTGCAAGGTGAGGTGAGGTGATGATACTAATAAAAGGCCAAAATTGTCAGCATTTCAAAACCGTGGATTGTGTCTGTGCTGTTTAGAATGCGAATAATAAAAGTGCCTATATCTTATCAATGATAATAAGTTGCTAACCTGTATTCCGTGGTCATATTTTCTGGCAACCTTAAGCGATGATCTTTCCATGTTTGAGCAAAGAATATGTCAGCAGCATAAGTCTAAAACAAGGAGAAAGGAAGTATTAATTAAACTTTCTTTTCATGTAGACCTCATCGTGTATTGTCTTGGCAATTCATCACCCAAGTACTAAGTCAGTCAGTAAAGGCAAGCTATAACAGGACAGACGGTCAAGGACCGTCATCTATATCTATATACGTACAAATAAATAAAATTGAATTGTCTGTTTGTAATGTCAAAATAACAACATTTTACTGAATGCATAAGAACGTTTATGTACCATGGTACTTTTAGCATAAGCAATTTAAAAAATTTTTGTCTGTCTGTCTGTTTGTTCCGGCTAATCTCCGAAACGGCTGGACCGATTTTGATAGGACTTTCACTGGCAGATAGCTGATGTTATAAGGAGTATCTTAGGTTGCTTTTATTTTAGAATAAAATTAGGGTTCCGTGGAAAAAAAACATAAAACCTATGAAATTGTGAACAAAATCCGATTCAAATAAGAAAGTATTGACATCCACGCGGGCGGTGCCGCGGGCAACAGCTTGTCATCATTAAAATAACCGTGCCCCTACGTAATGAGGGTGCATAATTCAGATGGGAGTTAAGGTCTGTTCAGACATAACTATAGGTGCACATTTTGTGTAACAATTTTTCATGACTCGTGCGTGAGTCTGTGAGTACCGTCGAAGGAGTGGGCCCCTAACGGCCGAACCCAATATCTATCACCAGTTTTGGCATACTGGAGATAGAAAACCTATCTATCTATGGTTTTAACGTCCCAATAATATATAAGAGATTATGGAATCTCACCGGCCTGACATAAAGACAGATAGAATTATATTGTCTACCATCAATAGCGATCTGTCTTTTACTGAAAATAGGTTATTGGGTTCAGCCGTAAGAGAATAAAACCAGCCAGCGCAGAGAGCAAAGGGCGCTGACCACCTTGTTTTCATTTCTTGACTCTCCCACTTCCCCTAGTTATCTTGTCCCCCACTTTCAGTACATTTGTGCCAACCACAATAAAAATCTACGTTCATCAAATAATCGCCTTCTTCAATGTCCCTCTCATCGCACAGACTTTATTCACTCTTCCTTCTTCATGCATTCCACAGAGAGATCTCTGTGGAATGCGCTCCCCCTGGATATCAGGATGGCTACCAACCGATTATCCTTTAAAATAAAAGTTCGCGAGCACATTCGTAAGAAGCTGGCAGTATCATCACAACGTTAACGTTTTCCCATTGTTTGTCTTATTTGTTTTAGTATATTCGTGTATTTATGTATATATTTATTTGCGCTTATTTATACATAATTAGGTATATATTATTATATTTATTGTTTTTAATAGGTATATGTGTATCTTTATATTTAAATAAATATGTATTCCACAATTTCTCATAATTGCACCTACCACTGTTTGTCTCTGCATCACCCAAAGGTTGACTGGTAGAAAATGCCTATGGCATTAAGTCCGCCTCTGTACTTTTCTGTGCATGAAGTATTAAATAAATAAATAAATAAAAACGATCCGTCTTTAATCTCTAGAAATTCACATTTGAACGCCAAGATACAGCCTATCAGTCTAGTTTGAGGCTCTCAGGCAATATTAATTGTGTAAAACAGCTGTAGGTGTGTAGGTCATCATCTGTCCAGCCTTTTCCCAACTATGCTGGGGTCGGCTTACAGTCTAACCGGATGTAGTTGAATACCAGTATTTTACATGGAGCGACTGCCTATCTGACCTCCACAACCCTAATTGGGTAATACTATACCCCTTGGTAAAACTGGTTGTCACTTTCGGGCTTCTGACGACGTGTAACAACTGTCAAAGATCCACGAACGACAGCCGGGAGCAATGGCTTAACATGCTTTCCGAGACACGGGGGGTTTCGGTATGTAAAGGTGGTTGGTTACCCATCCACGGACCGACCGCGGCAAGCGTAGCTTAATCTGATCGATCGACTCGTGCGGCTGTTATTGCTTAGCCGGCCGCCGAGGTAGGTTATACCTATTACCTACTTTTTAAATAGTAAATGATTTTATCTACGACATGTCCCGGAATTAATTGCACAACCTCTTAAGGGGTCATTGTACTCATCATTATGAACATTTTTTACTATGGGACCAAACCAGAAGTCGCGAAAAAAAAAACCAGCTGTTCCCTACATTTTGACGTGTTATGCGAACATAAATGTAGGAAGCATCTGTTTTTTTTTTCGCGACTTCAGGTTTGGTCCCATAGTAAAAAATGTTCATAATAATGAGTACAATGACCCCTTACGAGGTTTTGCATTTTATTCAGGGATATGTTGTATATAATTTATTAATTGTATCTAGATGTTATTCATCCATTTACGTGTCTATGTGTGTATTGCCTTAGTAATAAGGTCGATAACTGGTTCACCGCAAATTTCCGCGATGGTACCTAATAAAGTTGTATTACCTGGAAATTAATGATTTATATTTCTATCTCGATTGATCCGGTAAAAAAGAACGATTTTTACCTACTTATCTGCAGGAATGGGCAAGCTATAATAACCAATATTTCTGTAAAGGTCTTGGATAAAAATTAATTCATAGAAATAATAAGAGGATTACCATGGAAGTTTCATCAATAGAGTCCAACCCCATGACAGTGACGTGGAAGTTGACTATAGTGGGCTGCTCGTTGATCTTGGGAGGCCGCATCTTGTCGTACAGCCTCGGGTCTTCGGGCAGCAGGTCTTGAAACGTCAGAAGTGTGGATCTGGTGACAATAGAACCTGCAATTAGGAACCGTTGGCGAATCAGACTTAGTCAACCGCAAGATTCTTTAAAGCCTCCCGCAGACAGACTAAACTTCATGGAAATTGATCTACCAGGATCGTGCCGCACCCGTGGCATCGTGCTTATCTGCAGGAGCCTTAAAGCTGCTTAAAATCATCTCAAAGGGTGGAAGAATGATCCGGAATACTGTCCTACAGTGAAGTTATAACATCCATACTTTCTATACATAACCAACTATAATATACTATCTTAACTAATAGATATTATAAAATACGAAAGTGAGTTTGTTTGTTTGTTACGCTTTCACGCAAAAACGGCTGAGCGGATTTGGATGAAATTTAGCACACGGGTAGACCATGACCTGCGAGATAATTGCGTAATACACATGTATATATTCATTGCCTTATTTACGTTTGTTTTTCTCGAACATATGAAGCAATGGATTAGCATTATGCTTCAAAATCATTCCGATTGAGATTGATAGTGTGTTACGTAATTAATGTGCTGGAGGACATAGGATAATTTTGACATCGGTAGTACGTTTCCGTGGGATAATTTCCGACGTCCACGCGGGCGTAGCCGTGGGCAAGAGCTAGTATTGTTATAATGCGAAAGTATAACTCTGTCTGTAACCATTTCACGCCTAAACCACTGAACCGATAATTATGAAATTTGCCAGATAACCTCAAATAGGTAACCTGGGACCTGGGAGGATATAGGCTACTTTCCATCGTGGATATTTGTACTAAAATAAAATACACGCAGAAGAAGTCGCGGGCAACAGCTAGTAAATTATTAAACCCTCGTCTTATGTACCATGTGAGAAAGGAATATCTATACACCGAAAGAACTATTCTTGCTTGCAGCGCTCGGCCACTATAGTAACGCTTGCTGACAGATGTGGTCATCGTGCGCACGGGATTTTGTTTTCAAATTGGACAGATGTAAGTTTCCTCGATAGTACCTATAGATACATGGGGATATTCAAGTGGTCAAAGACATTTTCTCTTCCCGATTTAGTCTACAAAAGCTTCGTTCATTTGTCCGAAAACGATTTGTTTTGCTACTTGGATGTTACTTGAACGGGCACAATATCAATTCATTAAAACTTGACAGGACTTTAAAAGTTGTTACAAATCAAACTTTTGGTCTTGCTTGTTGGCATTTTCTATAAAGTTTCTACAGATATTTACGAGTATTTTTGTCCCTTCCTCAGTCCTTTGCCCTTTCGTTCCTTTCCCGGCATTGTCCAAATATCGTACATAAGTAATAATAAGTAAAAACTCCGCAAGCCATGTGGCGTGTGACAGAAATAAACGGAGTGCAGCCATTATGAGAATTGTTCGATGGACATCATTGTTTGCTGAAATTACGGGAGCGTTTTCAGATAAAATGTATTTTTGGGTTTATTTTTAGAAAGGTTTGGAAGGGGCTTTTTCTTACGGTTTTATGCCAATTAAATTAGCTTTTAGGCATACCTAATGGTAAACAAAAAGGAGTCAAAGAAATAGGCATTTTTTACAGTAATTAGGTACTGAATACCTACTACTGAGTAAACTGAGTAATGCTGGGGGCCAACCACCATAATCTCACTTCAGTGTGAGAAACAGATGGAGATATGGACGTATACCTCCAACTCTTTCTCACTATGAAGTATGATTAAAATATGGTTGGCCCCCAGGTCCAGTGAAAACGACCGTGACTTACAAGTTGTAGGTTCGAACCCAGGCAGTCACTTTAAGTGTGTTATATATTTTATCACTCTCAAAACGGTGAAGGAAAACATCTTGGGGAAATCGGCATGTCCTAGAACCAAATATTCGAAGACATGTGACATCCACCATCCGTCCACTACGTTCCAATCCCTTTCACAGAAAGGAGGCCTGTGTGACCTCTCTCGATTTGTAATGGATGGATCACCCACTCTCGAACCAACCGCGGCAAGCGTAGCTTATAAACCTTCGGTCGACCCGAGCGTCTGTTGTTATTATTTAGCTAAAACACAACTGGCGAAATTTGGGTGTACTACAGGTACACCTCTGCCTAACCCTTTTGCGATTACAGGCGTGATGTTATGTTATACAAAACTGCAAGATCTGATATATGTAGAAGATCCACAACATATGATTCAAGAGAGGTACCTAGGTCAAGGTTGTGTAGCCTACACACATTTTCATTTTCTCTATTTAAAAATGGGTCGGCAAACATGCAAAGCTCATGATAGGAAGTGTTTACCTACTCAAAGGGATTAACGATGCGTTGACAACCTTGGCGACAACGTTCCAACGTCTAGTCTGCTTGTCATTTGCCACAGAGGCTGCGAAAGGGGACCGGTAGAGGTTGTGCAAAGGGATTAGGACGGAGGCTGTTTTTAAAAGCGTGATCTTGTTTCGATTCCTAACTGTTACAGTTCTCAGCAACATAGGGTTTGGACTTTTGGACTATTGAAGCACCACAAATTCGCCGAGCTAAGGTAGCCCGCAAAATTAAAATTTTCTTACGATTTTTGCAAGTCGCAACTCAGACCGTAACAAATATATATTTACAGAAATATAACCATTATAGTCATTAATACATCTATAAGAAGACCAAGTATTCCTATTGAATGACTATTTCATGAAATCTTGACATTTGAGGATTATACTACCGCGTTGAGGATTTTGAGCGCCTCTGTGGTCTAGTGGTAAGACCACCTGTCTCAGAACCAGAGGTCCCGCCCAAGCAACACAAACTAGCTGATTAACTTTCATATAATAGCAATCTGATGACTCAACGCTGTAAAAGATGTAGGGATAAGGTTTGTATAAGCGCTTATACAGGCGATATTCAAGCAATTTGGGCACATAATAAATCGCTTTAATCTGAATAACATTTTGTTAATAGCTGCATACCAGCTGGATATATAAACAGAAAGGTTGGTTAACTTCTGCATAAAAGCTGATCGACCCTTTGTTCAGAATTTAAAACTCTATTAAGCAGATGAAAATATCAAACTCTGATATTCAGACAATATTCATAATTCAGATCTTTCTCGTTGTTTTATAAAGAAGTTATGTAATTAAATGTACAAAATCAGCATTTTATTTCTTATATAATTAATTGTGATCACATATACTTTGCGTTAAATTTCCATTGGTGACATCGCTCTGGAAGAAATTATAAATATTGGTAAGTAATTTTTGGTAAAATGTTTTGTTAACAATACAATTATAACAACGCATGCTACTTTACTGTGAGAATATATATAAGTTTATAGTAAAATTTTCGAGCGCCACAAGATAAAACCAGTTTTAAAAAATAAACAATTGACTTCTAATAACCCTTTACGACGAATAAAATATTTTATTAAATTGTTACCAATCAAAGTGGTAGAAAACAATCAGGTAGGTATTTGAATACTACCTGATTGTTTTTTAATAAAAACATCTATTTATTATTTGTAATAACATCGTTTAGTTTTGGAAAAGAGAGGTTATGTTAGGATAAATAATGGCGACGATGTTGATTTTGAATATAAGCTGTTCACGCAGACGATTTGTTATACATTTCTGCGTAACAGGTCACTTGTAACCGTTTTATCCAGATATTTTTTGGTTAACAGTACGTTTTAAATCGCATTTCTGATAAATGGTTCTAAAGCTGCCCGTCTCAGTACTCTTATTCAGAATATTAGGGTTCTATAATCATCGGTTCTTTGAAGAAAAATACATCCATTGAGTTTCTTAAAATTGCAATTAGTTTTTAATTTACCTATCATATTTATTTATGTCTCGCGCGAGTGTGACTGGCGAAATTACTTGCTAAGCGCGATTACACAAACAGAGCTAAGGGCCCATCCATTAATTACGTCGCATGTTAAGGGGAGGGAGGGGGTCGACGAAGTGTGACACTGTGTGACAAGGGGTGAGAGGGTTCTTAAATTTCGTGACGTCACATTTCAACCATTATAATCTATTAATTGTGACAAGGACGGGGGAGGGGGTCAAAAATCATGAAATTCGTGTGACGTAATTTATGGATGGCCCCTAAGTATCCGGCTAGCGGCTTAGCGCGCGCGGCGCGCTGTTAATGTCAGTCGGTCATAGTCCAAACTTAAGAGAGGTCGCGCGCGCACGCGCAGACCAGATCTTTGTCGCGCTCGCGGGGCGTTTGTTTACACGTAGGTAGAGGTATCTATCACAGTCCCGGTATTAAAAATATAAGTTCGTATTTCTCGGCGTGTCTTAGGTACTGTCTACTAACCTTCTTTCTTATAGAAAATTACTTTTGTTCAGTAACAATATCACTATTTCTTTGTTTTTAGAAAAATGTTCAAATTAGTGGCTACGCGTCGCAGAGGTCGGGTTGAGCTGTCGACTGTGCCTGCCTCCTGGGAAACTAGGGGAAAGTTGCACTGGCCCAAAAGGAATGGCGATGTATTTTCAAAAAATGCTAATGTTGTCCCCCAACGGGACTGAAGGACAACTGAATGTATCTTGAAGCGATCAAACTTTCTTTCATATGAAGACGCCGAAGCTGAATTAAATAGAATGTTAGATCGAACAGATACCGAAGACACTGATGTTGAAGAAAGACAGCAAGCAGTCGGATCAATTTCGCAAATATTTTTAATCATTATTTGTCTAGGTGATTGCAATAAAGTTCTAGGATCTGTCGGTAAAATTCCAAGAAATCTATGATTAATCACACCCAATAAATCTTTTACAGCCGCTTGGGATATATTTTTATTCACTGCCCAATCTCTGAGGTTATTTCGAAAATCAATATTTTTATTAAATTCTGACACGTTTTCTGCTAAACTACTCGAACTTGAATCAGTGTCCTCAAAATATGAATCGTCATTTTTATGTAATATCTGTGATGTAGATGTAAAATTATGAGATACGGATACGGAACCCTCTTGAACTGGTCGACTTGTGCTTGGATCCGTATTGTAATTTGCATTAACTGCCAAACTCGTTTCTGCTTCTGTACAGATATTGTTTCTTATTTTTAGATACTCCCTTAAACACTTTCTTCTTATTCCTCCTGTCCTTTTTCTTTTTCTCCGTGAATTTGACTCATTTTTACACGTTTCACTGTTAGACATCTTGTCATTAATTATAAAATAAGTTTGACATTCTTACATAAAAACATTGTATTTCTTCATTAAGTTATTAGATACATAAACATCTATTATTCATAATATTTACCACTTTGAGCTACACATAAAAGGATTACTGCGCTTCTCTCGCTTTAAGATTGTCATAAGATCGTAGTCATCTTCATTTATGCAGTAGTTAGCTGCTTAAACGCTAAAAGAGTAATCAATATCCATATTCTGAATAAATGAGAATGATTTGACGGGTTGTGCAGCTTAAAGAAACCAAACAATAAACTATTCAGAATCAAGCTGTATAATTGAAATATTTATCAAAGTTGTACAGCACAAAGCTGAATTTTCCGCTGTTATGTAGCTACTAGCTGTCTCGGTCACTTTTATTTGAATATCGTTAACATAACACTAGCAAATGTTATTAGTATTAAGATTTAAAAAAAAAAAACACCAATTTTATGCAGAACTTATCAAGCTTTCAGTGTAATCAAAGTTTAAATACTGTATTATTCAAGATAAAGCTATCACGTCACCTTTTTTAAAGACGTAATGAAACTATAAACTGCCAATTGGTGCTTAATTTTGCTATTATCTGGCTTACGTGTTGCTTGGGCGGGTTCGATTCCCAGCAAATTGCAAAAAACGTAAGAAAAGAAAATTTGAATTTCGCGGGCTACCCTGGCCCTTTCGCCTTAATCCTTAGGTATTATAATATGGTGATGATGGTGCGGTTAGTGACGAAATTCGGTAAACACGCTTACTTTTACATACCTAAGTAATCCTATTATTAAATACACATTTTTTTTGTCTGCTATTAAGCTGTAAGTAGATGATGAATTTTATTGATTAATAATTCAAGAATTTCTGCCATATTAAGACAGGGGTCCCCGAAACGATCTATTGCAATTGTAGTAATATTGTCAATCGTTTCAATTGTATTTGGTACCTAGCCGATTAATTTGCGGAACTGTGTGTCAATCACGTAAAAAATGACAATTTATTGCAATTATTGATTGTTTCGGGACCCTTTACCTATCAAACACATAATTTTAGTTTTTCTAAATTTTAATTAATTTTAATTTTATTATTTTTTATTTTTTTATTTTTATTAATTTAATAAGGCTAGTTACCACTTGACTATACAGTTCTTCTGGCCAGAGTATGGCCAGGTTGTAGTACCTACCTACTTGCTAGGTTCTAGCCTAATGACCCAATCACTGAGTCCGGGCTAAGCCATAAGCTGTAGATAAATACTTACTGAGCATAGCACAGGTCTGTAGCGCCAAGCCACAGACGAAGAAGCACAGTCGTGAGCCACAGCAGTCTTTCAGCCGCCATTTTGAACGCGATGTTTAAAAAAATGCGTTTTTATTTTTATTTAATTCATAATTCACTCGTCTAATATTTTAATAACGATATAATATTTAATACAATGCAACAATTAAGTATCTACATTATTTTGATTAATTTGTTATATTAAAGTCTAATAAAACATTGATTTAAAAAAGTTATGTACGAATACATAACTATCTACTAAGATTAAATGATTGAAATAAGCATATTTATTTTCGTATTATTGAGCATACTTTTAAGAACTTATTAACTTTTATCTTATTTACAACAAAAACAAAAATATTTTATTTTATTTTTCACGACAATAAAAAGCGCGCCAGTTTTGACAGGTGTCGTGAAACCGCGGGAAACGTAATGACGGAGCCGCGGAAAAAATAACGCGATGACCATCGGATGCGTTTTAAAGTTTGTGACATGCGCATTGATATCTACATATTTGATGGATTTTATGCAGCGTGCACTACTGATTTTCTACGGTAAGTTGTTGTTAAATTAAGCATAGCGGGCAATGTATCTTTAATGACTCGCATATCTTTCGGTACGACCTAACTACCCTCCTATGTTTTCAAGTTAGGTATTTACGTGTGGGTATGGTATTTAATAGTTTTCTATTATTTCTTTTACAATCAGTACTTTTTAATTAAGTAGGTCCTACCCACGGATCCTATCTCAATGAAGTTAGAGAACGGAATGCAATGCAAAACTTTAGAATCAGGGGGCTAGAGGGACTTTACAACGTCCGGGTACGTCTTTTTCGAGTGACCATTGAAAATCAGCGCTGTGCTGACTGTCAGTCCCCCATAGCACAGCATCATGCTGAGTAGAAGCCTTCTTGTCACAGTCACGACGTGGAGCTGCCGACTATTTTTGTTCTGTACTCGTGATTATAATGTGCATCTATTTTGTTTTATTTTTCTGATTACTCTTATCTTTTTGTATGCACGTGTTTATGTGACAAATAAACCTATTTTTCTTTCTTTCTTACAATTCGGAGAGCTAGATATGTCCAAGGCCTCAGGAGCTAGATATGTCCTATCTTAAGAAAATGTACACCAGTGGCGCAGATAGTGCAGATACAATCATCATTAGAGGGAAGCCGAAGAAAAAATTATTCAGTTCTCATAAACTCAGCCAAAAAACTGTAGGTTTTTAATCTTATGATGTATTAAATATAATTATGTAATGTGATCTGATACACAGTTACACACAGGTGTATTCAGTCATCTGCCAATCGCGGGATGTTCAAAAGAGTTACCGTGGCCTCTGGCACAGGCAACTGAAGGAACACGGGTGGGGTTTTTTAGTCAGTAAAAGTCTGACACGCCCTCCCGCTCCGCCCAGAGTGGGAGAAGTCATTTGGTGAATACCCACCCAAAGCAAAAAAGATTTCAGTCATACTCACCTAATTCTTTCTTCAGTGGGGATTCGACGTTCCATCTCCTGAATCTGGAAATTAGCAAATTCCAACCCTTATTTGTCCCCACATTGAAAAAAAATCGATAATGCCTACTTACTTACACCTACTTATGACGTAATACAGTGCTGACGATTCGCTGGCGTTCGGGGGTGGGCAGGAGGGGCGGTCGACAACACTTGAGCACGATGCGGTCAAACGCTACTTCTACTGTATTTGCTTGCTACTTAGTTAGAGCTGTTAATACCAGTCGGTGTCAAAATATATTGTTGGAAAGCTTACAATATTTTGTAAAGCAATAGCCAACGAAGTATCAAATACTTAATAAACCTCCAAACTCCAAAGTCAAAATCTTTATTTTAATGTGTTTAATGCGGTAATTAGGACACTGTTATCATTTCTATGCCTTTCATGGTATGGTCTAAATTAAAATTCAAGATGGCAGCCATGATGGAAATTATATTCTACTTGGTATTATCGGTTCCTTGGTCGACATTCTAGTTTATATTACTAAAGTTTTAGGAGCGCAGATGCCAGACTAATTTATGCCAGGCGCATTATTATCTGATACCTTCTTATAGGTGTGTATCATCAGCTCTATACAAATATATCTGAAGCCTTGCTACGTGTTCAAGCAGTAATCTCCGCCAGTTCACGTGCAGCATCGGTGTTCCGTCACAGAGACGGTTCCCGCAACCACTTGACCGCCCCTCGATAGTTCAATACAGCATGTCGCGGAATTGGCTACAACATCTCGATCAATAAATCCCGCTAATTTTATTTACATAGCATGTAAATTCTTGGTAGCATTAGACTCCAAGAGTGGTGATACGCTGCTTAAAAGTATAGTACCTACTAGTGGCGAAAGCAGCCTATAACAAGATTCCTACCGGCTTCCCTTCGGAGGTCTAGCATCGGAGGCATCAGCAACACTACCGCTATTGAAAAATGGCACCGTCAGTGTGTCTACTATTGCCAAAAAGATAGTTACTCTACGGGTATTTTAATTCACCATAACATTCAAAAAACAAAATTCAAAATTCAAAAAACAAAAAACAAAACATTAAAAAGAAGCTTTGAATTATAACAACAACAAAAATAAAACTATTATATCCCGGCGCCAAAACGTAATAATCGGGAACTAAAAATTCATACAATTATAGCGATCCTGTCATGACGTCACTTTAGTCACGTGGCACCGCTTGATAATGGACGAGAGCAAGCCGGTGTACAACGGGTTACGATAGAGACAGATATAGAAAAAATGCATCAGCGAGAACGAGATGGAGGAATATTGCACATTTTATTTAGTTTTCACCTGTTCAACTGTATTGTATTCGATTCTTTATATCCCTATAATAACTTTAGATTGATAGTACCTAATTTAGTTGAGTTTATTTCTCTAAAACATTGAAAGTTTTGTTTGTGTAGTGATAGCGTATATAGCCACGCAACTAGTCCATTAGTTAGTTTTGACGACATTAGGGAGATTGTCATAAGTTCCATCAATAACCTTCCATTAAAATTTGTACAAATTGGTGTATACTGGAGACACGTGTTTACATACCACTCCATATTAGTACCTATGCGATATCATCAATCATCCATCATCATTCTCTTGCCCATAAACGCGATTGTAGTACCTATCGTATAAAATAATAATAGGTTTCTAGAAATAAATGTGGTTTTTGGTTTATAAAATTAAACTTTTCAAAATTTGATTCTGGAAAAATTTGAATTATGATTCTAGAACGAAACAATTGCTATCATCGACGGAATAAACCGGCTAAATAAAAATGTTATGTTGTTGTGACTTGAATTTTAAACCAATATTCCTTAACAGTTGTGTGTAAAGCTCAATTTAGATTGAGATGTTTTACAACAGCTAGGCTCGTTTAACTTTTCAATTGTTCTGTCTTACTATTTGACATTCGACTTGTGAACTTGTAAAAATGAAAGTAATTTCTAATGTAAAATAAACATTATTTATTATTAAGAAATAAATTAGGATATTAGTGTAGCTATATTAAACTCTAAAATGGATGAAAGTACTACCCAAAACTACAGTTATGTGGAGGAAAAACCCGATTCGGCAAAGAAGTATTGTTTTGGGTGTTTGTGTATAAATGAAGACAAAAATGTACAAAACTATGCATTTCAATGCGGTCCCCTCAAGAATATGTTCCAGGTAACTTGTATATATGTATATTTCGTGATGAAATACGTTTTAAAGCAGGTCAACCAAGGTAAATTTGATCCTTGAGCTAGGTAAGAAACAGCAGTGGTGGCACAATATCAGCTGGTTGGTAATCTCTATCAAAAATAAAGCTGTATGATACCTATTATGTAATACTATATCATTAATAGCTTTATGTATGTGGGAATACAATTATAAATGATACTTACTACTTGTGCTTGGTAACTTAATCTGTCAAACGTCCGTCTACTAGATGTAGGAGCTCAACGGTTTTCACGATTATATTTTACTGTCGTTTCGAGAGTATTTTGCTTAGGTACATATGGGTGTTCATATGACGTTCACCTATACCTATGGGTACCTCCTAAGCAAAATACTCTCGAAACAACAATAAAACATGGTAATTTCCCATTTAACTATTCATTTGTAACTTCTTCTTTTCATAATAAAGTTAAGTACCTATCTACATGTTATTTTGTTTAAATCCAGTAGGCAGCCACATTGTGGCATCAGTGACTACTTACAATTTTAAATCTGTTGTAATTATTATCAAACCTATGTATTGCTAATTATTTTGTAATGCAATAATAAATAAATATTTGTTTCTTTATCTTACAGATGGACTGCATATTCCTATGTTATCTGTGCAAGAGGATGGCTCAACACACTGAACAGTTCGTACAAAACGTGCAAAGTAATCAAATACTATTGGAAAACTTTCAGAATGTAAGTGAAATAGTTTTGAATAGAAAATTAATTAAAAGGAATTCAGATGAAAAAAAAGGAAGGGTTTGCTGATAAGGTCCAGAAAAGCTTGAGTCCATTGGTAGTTCCACTAGAAAAACTAGCTAAGTCCACAAACAACCCGCTCACTGGCCAGTTCGATTGACATATAATGATTTTTTTCCTTTCTCAAATTGCTCTGATTGCCAACATGATATCGGAAGAAGAAGGGCAAAACCAAAGGATTCTTCTCATTCAGAGAAGGATTAAGCATTGACTAACATTATGTAACATCTTGACTCTATTTTCCTTAACTCAATCTGCCTAGCCTTTTCCCAACTATGTTGGGGTCAGCTTCCAGTCTAACCGGATGCAGCTGAATACCAGTATTTTACATGGAGTGACTGCCTATCTGACCTCCACAATCCAGTAACTGGGTGATACGATACCCCTTGGTAAGACTGGTTGTCAGACTTTCGGGCTTCTGACGACCTATAACGACTGACAAAGATTTACGAATGACAGCCGGGACCAACGGCTTAACGTGCTTTCCGAGGCACGGAGGAGTCTCGGTATGTAAAGATGGTCACCCATCCACAGACAACCCCGGCAAGAGTAGCTTAACCTGATGGATCGACCCGTGCGGCTTTTATTACTTAGCCACAAGCTCCTCCTCTATTTTCCTTAACTGTAGCACTAATATACTTTAATGATTTACTTAATTCTTTTCCAGGTAATGGATGAGACACTAAAGTCATTGCGCACACAGACGCAACCGCTAGTCAATTTAACACAAGTGCCATTTGATGTGATAGAGTTATCTGAGAGTGACAGCCATAGTTCTGAGGAGACCTTCTCTATCGTATGCTCGAGGAGCAGGAGTATGGAAGTCCAGGTCAAGACTGAGATGAAAGAGGAAGAGAATATGGATCATGTTGAAGGAGAGTTTATTAATGGTGGTGATGGTAAGTGACTGTAATTATTATGGAATTTTTGAATAATTTTGCTGATAAAGCTAGAGATTAATATACTCCAGAAATTATATGGAAACCGGTGATACAAAACTTAGCAGGTTGCACGAAACTGATAACTGCTTTGTCTCTGCATCACCACTATTATGTCCAATAAAACACTAATTAGGTAATTCGCCGTTTTATTTCGTGGATAGCATAAGCACTAGGTAGACTTAAACTAATATGTTGTTTTCACACATGTGGGGTACTTGTACAAACCTTATTAGTCAAGAAGATTTCCAAGTACCTACATTAAAGATACACAACAACCACCATACAAGATAGACTGGTAGAAAATGCCTAAAGCATTAATTCCGCTTTTGTACAGTTTTCTATTAACTTATGTAGAAAGTTTTAATAAATAAATAAAATATAATTTGTGAACTCTTGTCTATTAATAATCGACTTGCATGGTTGTGAGTTGTAAATTCTTTATAAAAAGTAGGAATAAGTCTTGTAGCTAAGTAATAACAGCCGCACGGGTCGATCGATCAGGTTAAGCCACCTTTGTCGCGGTTGGTCCGTGGATGGGTGGATCTTTACCCCTCTGTGCCTCGGAAAGCACGATAAGCCGTTGGTCCCCGCTGTCATTCGTGGATCCTTGACAGACATTATGGGTTACGGAGAACTATTCTTACCAAGGGATATTATATTATCCAGTAACTGGGTTGTGACGGTAAGATAGGCAGTCGCTCCATGAAAAATTCTGGTTTTCAGCTGCACATCCGGTTTGACTGGAAGTCAACCCCAATCTCGTTGGTAAAAGGCTAGGCCGATGATGAGTGTAAGAATTAAGAAAAGGGTATTTTCGAATGTCTTCCCTTCGCATTTTTATAAGGAAACAAATCTACATGTTGTATTCAGAGATCAAATAAAAAAAAAGTGTCTTTATCAGACTATGTCACAGAAATAAGTGACCCTCAAATGATTTATATATTTTACAGAGTTCCCGGAGTCGTATGTAAAAGAAGAAGAAGATGCATTCCCTCTAAAAGCATTACTGAAAGAAGAATTACAACTGGAAGACATTGACAGCCTGGACCTCATGAGCCTTAGTGCGACGCTCAAAAATAACAAAAGTAAGAAGAAAAGTAAAATCAAGCAAGAAAACTTGACTCAGATAAAAAGAGGTAGGTGGTTGGAATTTTATGATAAGAGATAAAGTTGGCAACACCGCAAATAGACTTTTAATTTATTAATATCACTAAATTAAATAAGGAAATATCGCTTTATAATGTAATAAAATATTGCTAATTATGTCTAGAGAACAAATGAAACACACACATCAAATTAATGACGCGCAGGCATGAGCAAAGGTATATGTGGACGAAAAAAATAGTATGTAAGGATCATAGCTTATGGCAGTCTGTAGTCTCTGCCTATCAGAGGCGAAGCGCGCTAACAACTCCATTCCTACCGGCTTCCCTTTGGAGGATCGGAAGAGTAACTTCACCTACAACTATTGAAAAATAGCACATTCAGTAATGTCTACGATTGCCAAGTAATATATATTCCAACAATAACACAAATTGTTCCAAATAAGCCGGCGCCACAACGTGATAACCGTATTTGTATGATTATTTATAACTAAACAATTTCTTCTTCGGCTTCCCTCCTACGAAATGTCAAGCCTCGCCACTGCTGCCTATCCCTCATGGGAGATCATCACGACTTGACAAATGTATATTATATTTACCAAGATTTATTTATTTATTTACTTTGAAAGACTTACAGCTAAACAAAGCAGACTACGACCTAGTTTCACCAAACTGTTCATAATCAGACATTAGTAAATCAGCCATTAAAATAAACATAGATGTTAATGGTATTTACGTTCCACCAGAAAAAAAAAACAAACCTGGTGTTAGGATGTATCATCATTCACTCGTATATCGGTCAGTTGTCAAAGCAACCAAAATAAAAAGTCGCAATGTCGCATGTCAATGTTTACTGACAATGCATCATTTTAGCTAGCCGTATAGTATAGACTCGCGTTTTTTATTTCGATGATTTTGACAATTAAATGTAATGTATGTTACGTGTATGTGTGTGTGTGTGTGTATTTGTGTAAGTTTTTCAAAAAACTAAACATTCTAACTCTGCCTTGTATATACATACTGGAAATCTGTAAATTCGCACACACACACCAAGACTTTTACAAAAAACGTGAAGACATACAAGCAAGATACACACTGCGACACAAAACACGATTAAACCTACCGATATCCCGTTTAAAAATGCACTTATCTAGTCGACTGGTTATGTCGATAAAAATATATAACAAACTACCCGAGGTACTCAGAAATGAGAAAAAGATTGCCGTTTTTACGAACAAATTAAAAAAGTTATTACTAAATAAATGTTATTATAGCATAAATGAATATTTAATTGACAAATGTATAGAACTGACATGATTATATAAATTAATAAAAAAAAAAATATTGATTAAAATAAGTAATAAAATGATACCTTAGTAGATTATACTTAGAATAAGTTAGTTGCATGAATACCTAAATAAGTCCTCTTCCTTCAAACTTTTCTTTTGCTGTGCCCGACAGGGTCCACGATTGTTTCGGTAAATACTTACTTACCACCTAAGCATATACATTGTGGAATGCAATAAATGATTGGAGTATTGAGTAAGTTAACGGACCTCTAGGGCAGCAATTAAATTTAACGCCTGATTAAGACAGATTAGCGCTTGGCTATTCTTAATGTCACGTTAACATTTTAACAGAAGATTAAACTAACTAACATGGAG
Source organism: Fissipunctia ypsillon (assembly GCA_947568875.1). Classification (NCBI taxonomy): domain Eukaryota; kingdom Metazoa; phylum Arthropoda; class Insecta; order Lepidoptera; family Noctuidae; genus Fissipunctia; species Fissipunctia ypsillon. The sequence continues at coordinate 2,569,491 of OX387667.1, forward strand.
AAACTAGGTCTAAAAGTAATAATGAAGGTATATTTTAATCAAACCTTGACACTTGGGTAATTGATTCCCATTCTTTCTTTAAGTGCAATATTTATATAAAATTTCAGACATACTGTTTCAGACTGCCTCGTTGGTCTAGTGGTCGCAAGCGCTACTGCTGAGCATGAGGTCCTGGGTTCGATTCCCGGGTCGGGCAGAGTGTTATTGGGTTTTTCCATCTGGAATTTCGCAGTAGCAGCCTGGAGTCAGGATTTATGCCCGGTTGATGGCAATAGGCTCGCCCCCTATTACATGGGACTTAAACATAACTGGCGAAATTTAGGTGTACTATAGGTACTTACACCTCTGCTTAACCTTTCGGGGAATACAGGCGTGATGTTATGTTATTTCAGACATGCCTAAAATAAAGACGATGTATATAACTAGGGAACAATGCATGGAAGAACGTGCGCGAATGGAGCAGGATCAGAAATATGTGAACTTTGCCTACAAATGTGGGAATTGCATCAAAGGGTTCAGCTTCAAAGGCAGCTATGATAAGCATATGGAGAAACATAATCAGGTATTTATAATCAAAATCAAAATATTTTATTTCACATAAGCCTATATGGGCACTTATGAAACGTCAGAAGCTAGGTGCACGGTTCCAATTGGTCATTTCCTATGGAGAAGAACCGGCAAGAAACTCCACGGTTACTCTTTTAAAAATAATTGGTTTCTACAATGTTTTCAAATTTAGTTATGGGAGGACAGTGTAGGCCTGTCTACACGTACCAGGTACTTACCAAATAGGAAATGGTAATTAGATCTACAGTCACATACACATACAGGTAAACCTGAACGGGTATGCTCTTCGTTAATCTTCGTGTTACCGAATTAGTACGAACGTCGCGCCACACATAGTAGCGCATCATTACGCATTTGTATGAAGCTTTCTCTCTCTTGGGTTACCTACTCTAATTGCACCTTGTGATTGTCACTCAAAATTTTTGAAACGTTTTTTGGAACTGCGTAGAGTTGTTAATCTCTGTAACCATCGTAATACAAAGTAGGTATAGTTTGAACGATACCGCTGTATCGCGCCTTAAGTACATATGTGGCGGCGAGACGGGGGGCAGTGCAGGCCGCTCATTCGTCAACGCTCACGGCGTCCCGCCCCCCGCGGTACAGCTGTATCGGTCAAACTATAAGTACCTACTCTCTGCCTGCGTCTGTGTTTCCGAACGTATACAACCCCGATCTCTTCAAAGTGAGAGTGAACAGGCTTCTTCTGGGTAAGCTCGCTCCATCGTCGACTTTGTTTCTGTCATCTCTGACCTAGACTAGAGTCAAGAGCAAACCTATCTTAAACAAAAAAATAAAAAAAAAAACTTCCATGATGGTAACAGCTCTAATGATTAGATTTCATAATCTCGCGTTCCTATTTCCGAAGATAGACAATGATAGTTTCACATAGTGTTGCTGGGAGATCTGTAATACAAATGCCAGAAATTCTTCTGGCACAATGGCATGCAAGCTTCTTGCAAACTTTTGTGCTAATTACGTGTCTGTGTATTTGCGGCTTAAATGTATGTGGGGAGCACTCTGCGTAGTCAGCCCCACTACTCCGCAGACGTGATGGATATCGATATCTAAACATGATAAAACAAAAAATAAATAAATTTGATGATGTGTCACTTAAAATATCAGTTTTTTTTTTGGTAAACTTCACAGATGTGATGGATATCGATATCTCAACACGATAAAACATATTTTATCAACTCGCACTTCATGTAACCCCAATTAAAAATCATCAAATCTTTTATTTTGTCGTGTTTAGATATCGATACCAACCACGTCTTCGGAGTTTCGCTAGCTAATTTAGTTTGACACTGTATTGTTGACTGGCTATTATCTTTACCATGCTATAGCTATATTCTACGTTCTTCCTTTGGTCCCGGCTGTCATTCGTAGAAATTGACATTCGTTACTAGTCAGAAGTCCAGAAGTCTGACAACCAGTCTTGCCAAGAGATATCGTGTTACGCAGTAATGGCCGAACCCAATAACCTATTTTCAGTTAAAGACATATTGCTATTGATGATAGTATAATTCTACCTGTACTTATGTCAGGCCGGTAAGATTCTATAGTCTAATAGAGATTATTGGGACGTTAAATGAGTTGTGGAGGTCAGATAAGCAGTCGCTCATATAGGGGATATGAGCTGTCGATCGATCGGCTAGTGGTCGGTAACAATAGACATTTAATTGTCTCGTATCATATAGTTGAAGGTATATAATATATATTGGTATTCAGCTGCATCCTGTTAGACTAAAAGCCGAACGTAATATAGTTGAGAAAAGGCTAAAGGAAGTAGATGGATGTAGCTTTATTCTCATAAAGTTCGTGCTTATAATAGAGAGAAAAAGTTATTTTTTTCTATTTGCAGTGCATGGGGGACTATGAATGTGATATTTGTAAACAGAGAATGGATACAGGAGACAGACTGGTTGGCCATATGAGGTATCATTTGATGTGAGTCGTTTTTTATGTTTTCTTATTTATACTTAGTACGGTCGGCAACGAAAGTCGATTACCTAACATTTCAGTTTTTTAAATCTTAATTATTTAGAAAGTGATTTAATCAAAATTTGAAGTGAAGTAAAAAACTAATGAATGTTAACTCTTAGCTTTTATATGAAATGCTGAAAAGAAGTTTTTCGAATAATATTGTGTCAATTTTGATGTTAATGGACTTTCGTTGCTGACAGTACTTAAATGATATCGGTATCATGCAAAAAAGAAAAGCTGACATGGCTTGCTACAATTCATTGTCATTACTATTAACAGCAAAAAGCAGCACTGCCTTGCCACATTGGATGGCAATGCTGATGGTATGACCGAAAAATTGGTTCAGTTCTTGTCGCTTGAGAGTCGAATAATCGCAAGACAATGTCGCCAAAAATTTGGCTACATATCGGGCCCTACAATGATATAATCAATTAATCAGCCTATATTGTTCCCACTGGTGGAACGCAGACCTCCTTTATGTGAGAGAGTGGGTCTTAATCCACCACGCGGGCACGGTTCGGCTTAGTGAATGTCACATAATTACCTTTGCATTCTTGTATCTAAGGCATGCATTTTTCCTTACGAAGTTACCCTAATCCCATATTAAGTCCCTAAATTATTATTTTACTTCCAGCCGCTACAAATGTGCAGAATGTGGTTTAATAAGAAACTGTCGCATGACGATACAAGATCACTACAATGCATATCACAGTCAGGGTTTCCGAACATGTCCTTATTGCAGCAAGACTTTCAAGTGAGTTTGTACCTACCTTATTGTTTGTTGTATAGAGTCTATAATTACTTGACTTTTACCTTTATTATAATCTTACAGTATGATTTTAAGGACTCAATATTGTAGCAAGAATTTAAAGTGAGTTTGTACCTTATTGTTAGGTATACAATGGCTTGAATCGAATGAAACAGGTACCATATATTAGTCAAGTCTTTGATGTTTTAGATTGTTATGTTTTCTGTCTCCAGACGTCAGACGTCACTACGCAAGCACATACACTACGCACATACGAACAAGGGCCGCGTACAGTGCGCGTACTGCCAAAAGACGTACGCCGACAAAAGCGTACTGCGCTCTCACATGATCATGTAAGTATTCGAGCTGAGCAAAGCTTGTTTATTATTTTTTTTGGTTTTTTCCCCGATTTGTTATTATTTTTGTCTCAAACCCCTAATATTAATCGTTAAAAAAACGTGTGCGGTCGGGGACCCCCGTCAGGAATGAAGTTCCTGACGCGATACTCGCACGCACACACACTTGTATATAATAGAAAGAGAGAGAGAGAAAGTCGCATGGAGGGGCATAAAGCTTTTTCCTTTCGTGACGATTTCTACCAGTCAACTCCTACCGCAAGCCGCCTTAAGAAACAACGTTCCAATAACGAACTTCGTTTCAATATTGGATTTCTTTCCCTGTACAAATAAATAATCGCAAAAAAAAAGTCAGCTGTTCCCTACATTTATGTTCGCATAACTCGTCAAAACGTAGGAACCAGCGAATTTTTTTTTTCGGGAACTCAGGTTTGGTCCCATAATAAAAGTTGTTTGTTATCATGAGTACAATCATGTGTTTAAGTATCGGGCACTAATTACGAGTCACCATATTATATAGGTATATCACTCTGTTTTAAATATTATTATACTATTTTTCGTCCATTTCCGTTTCTTTTTATTATACTTGATAAAAGTATACCATTAAAAATAAAACAAACCTGTGAGGCGTGCACTTTGGATTTTCCAAATTTTTCCAACTGTTGTCGGCTTCCAGTCTAACCGGATGTAGCTGAATGCTGGTAACGGAAAATCCATTAACTTGTTCACAGTAAACATTCCAAAGAAGTATCAGCGGTTCCGATAAGCAAGAAGTATGTGTGCCAAGAGTGTGGCATGGCCTTCAAGGCACCTTCTCAGCTGAGGAACCACAGCATCAAGCATTCCGACAGCCGGGACTACTACTGTGTGGAGTGTGATAAGTATGCCATCATAATTTTTATTCACATACATAGGTACATAAACTCACGCCTTTTTCCCATGAGGGTAGGCAGAAACGACAGATTGCCACCTGCTACGATCCTTACATACTCCTTTTACTTCGTTTACATTCATACATCTGGTCATACACGCACGCCGGCTGGGAGTACACTACACCTGACCTTTCTGAAGAACATCACCAATAAGGGATAATAATTTTATTGATGTGAATCCTTCTGTAGAAGCGTTGAGCGCTTTTTGGTAGGGGAAATCGTACGGGTTCGCGACATGCGACGTGCTTACGTCACAACGCTAATGTGACGTGTTGTGCGCCAGACTGGCGACGCGCAGCGGCCTGTGTACATGTTAATGTTTTAAGTTTTCACTTCTGTCCGCAGTCCCCACTAACTAACTACTTACTGCTAACTGCTTACTGTTTTTTTTTCGTCTTCATTCGATTTGTTGACCTGCACCCTAATTGCGTTAATCGGAATCTGAATCATTTTGAAGCAAATTGCTAATCCATTGCTTCATAAGTTCGAAAAATGTGTCTGCTCAAACGTAAATAACGCAATGAATGTTGTTGAACTGTCAAAATGAAACCGATTCCGATTGATAATGTGTTACGCAATTACCCCGCGGTCCTCCCATATTTATTAACATTATAATTTGAAAACATTGTATAAGCCAAATATTTTTAAAAGAGTAACCGTGGAGTTTCGTGACGGATCTTCTCCATAGGAAACGACCAATTGGAAGCGTGCACCTAGCTTCTGACGTTTCATAACGTACATAATGTAAAATAGAATATTTTGAATTTGTATTCAAACTGTTTCCTTCCATGGTTCATGATCATACACCCGGTTTCTACTGGGCTATTTTAAATTGGCTAGCTAAACTCCGCAGTTTAGCTAGCCAATTTAAAATAACCCAGTCGCATCGGCGGAGACGCGATGGGTATCGATATCTAAAAATAAATAAATGTGATGATTTTTTTTGTGAGGTCATCGACCGCTGTTATTGTAGTCACTAGAAATATCAGTTTAAAAAATCTGTTTTTTATTTTGTGTAAACTTCACAGACGTGATGGGTTTTGGTATTTAAACACGATAAAACATACGAAGACTGCTTAGCTTAACCTGATCAATCGGCCAGTGTGGCTGTTATTACTTAGCCACGGGCCCCCAATAATTAGCGAGTAATTAATTAATGATTCTGCAGTATGCAGCGGTAATTTTATTCCTTTTTTGCAGGAGTTTCAAATCACATGCCGCATTGAAAAAGCATTTGACGACTGCAGCCATGCACGTCAGTTATTTAGAATTACCGTAAGTATTGGCATTTATAACAACACTAGCTTCTGCCCGCGACATTGTCTGCGTGAAATTTCTTGTTCCCCCGACCCACCCCGTCACATCGCATCGCCTGGCCGCGTTATTACTTCGTTTTTGCTTAGCGTTCTTTCTGACTTTCTTTTCTTTTTGCTCGGCTCCTAAGGGCCCTAGCGTGATGTTAAATAGCCCTTAACCTTCCTCAAGAATTAGGCTATCAAATGCAAAAAGTTTTTTTCAAACCCGACTGGTAGTTCCAGAGATTAGCGCGTTCAAACAAACAAAAAAAAATCTTTAGCTTTATTATTAGTTTATAGATATAAATACTTAGGAGAGCTTTACAATACTTTTACAGTCTTATTACAAAACTGTAGTTCAAGCTTAAACCTCCGAGTCAGTTATTGTATTTTGAACCTTATTCCGACTTTCGTAAAGCTCTTCATAAAAATTGACATCTTAGACTCCATACTCCATTAGTTTAGGTAATTATCTAAAGGTAAACAAATCGTTAAAAGGATTTTTTATAGATGCCACTTTCTTGTTTAAAACGTTAATACGTTATAACCAATTTAAATTTATTTTCGATTTTTCCTCTTTTATTAATGTATGTTAAACTTTTTATTCCTAAACTACTCTTCGTAGATTTGAGCACAATTTTTTTAGTTAGATTTATAATAATAATAATATAATATTTTGTAATCGGTCTACATATCGTAAAGGATCCAAGACATGTTCTCTAAACCTTTAAAAACATCAACTAATTATAACGCTGCTAAATTGAAGAGTACAACTGTGACTTAGCATAACAACACTGAAGTGACTGGTGTTATGTTTAGGGCGAATTCGACCAAACTTTTATACATGTATAAGTCTAATTCAGCGAATAATTTTTTTAATATTTGACAGATTTTCAATACTAAAACTGTCAGTCGTCAATTTTATTCTGCGGATAAAAGATATCTGAAGTCCAATTCCCATAATTAAAAACGTTCAAAATCTAGTCGCAATCTCATCTCATCGACAGTCAAAAATGTAGGAAATTATAGGTATTTTTGACATATTGAGACTGAGATCAGACTGTGAACCAGGGGCGTAGCCTTCATACAACCCGATTCCTATCGGCTTCTCTACGGAACAACCATTCTTCTTTTAACGTCTACTATTGCCAAATTATATGGTACACCTGTGTGTGGAACTGAGTATCACATCACATTACATAATTATATTTAATACATCATAAGATTAAAAATCTACAGATTTTTTCTGAGTTTATGAGAACTGAACAATTTTTTCTTCGGCTTCCCTCTAATGATAATAAATTGTAGCTGAGCCGCTGCTGTGAACGTTCTTAAAATTACGAGAATTGCCCCTCAGACTGGTTAAATCAGCCCTTAGTCGGTTAACCAGACGCCTTTGACAGCTCTCTCGTCACGTGGTCTACTACCTAAACTAACGGAGTATAGTTCTAAAGTCAGTTTTTCTTATTACAGTTTTTGACCTTTATGTTCTTCGGAATAAAGTTCAACATATAAATTATTATATGTTGAACTTTATTCCGAAGACAATACAATAACGTACAATTATTATTAAATAATTGTACGTTATGTAATGAGACGGTTTATATTCCGATATAAAATACTTCAAAATCAGTTCTGTAGTTTAGTAGTTACAACAAAACCTACCAGACAAAAGGCATTTATAATTATTCTGGCAACATACTCCATTATAAGCTCATACAAGAAGATTTTCAAAATGGCCTAATGCCATTGACAAGCTCATTCCATGCATTTTTTATATTATTGTTTTACCCTAAGGGACCTTTAGGCATCTAAATTTAATAATATTTTTATTACAGATTGCCCTGCCTTCACTGTGACAAGCGTTTCGCGATACGTCGAGATCTAGAGAAACATACCAACAGAATACACCTAAATATCAAACCGTTTACTTGCGATAGATGTGATAAGGTAACACATTAAGTCCTCAATACAACTCTCTTAAGACCAAGTAATCTTATTGAATGACTATTTCATGAAATCTTGACATTTGAGGATTATACTAACTTAAGGAGTTGTATTACTGATTCTAATGATTATAATTCTGTAAATACATATTGGTTACGGTCGCGAATCATACTTTAATCAGCATACACCCAGACACAGCTGCAAATTGCAAAAATCGTAAGAAAATTTGAATTTCGCGGGCTACCTTAGCGCTGCCCCCTAACACTATACTAGCTTTTTCCCGCAATTTCGAGCGCGTGGATTTTGTAATTTCTACACCCTTTCACTACTTTAGGGATTATTTTAATTTATCGGGATGAATGTGTGGCTTACGTCACTCTCCGGCCCATAAACTACGCAAAAATAATGCAACAAACAACTTTAGTATGTGTACCTATAGTAAACCCATATTTCGCCAGAGAAGTTTAAGTCCCATGTAATACTACTAGAGGGCGGGCCTATCGCCGAATTATTTAATTAATAATAGGTAATAAACCATATTTGTTTTCTACCTTGTCTTTTCCCTTAGATTATAAAGTGGGAAGATATAATTATAGACATCTGTTTCAGAATTACGTGAACAACTGGTCTTTGAAGGAACATCAGCGGTTGGTCCACGAAGGGTATAAAAGACCGCTACAGTTTCCATGCCCTATGTGTGACAAGGTTTTTGATGTAAGTATATCTTTATTTAATGATAGGCTAAGGCAACGGTGCGGTTTAAAAGAAGATGTAGTGTCAAAAATTGAAAAGAGTATGCTTAGATGGTTTGGTCATGTTGAGAGGATGAATGAAAGTCGACTAACAAAAGGTATTTACACGGCAGATGTGAGTGGAAACGCTGGGAGAGGACGCCTTAGGAAGACATAGTGATCTTATTGATGATGTTCTTCAGAAAGGTCAGGTGCATAGTACTCGTAACCGGTGTGCGTGTATGACCAGATGTATGAACGTAAACGAGGCAAAAGTAGTATGTAAGGATCGTAGCAGGTGGCGTTCTGTAGTTTCTGCCTACCCCCATGGGAAGAAGGCGTGAGTTTTTTTTATTTTTTATTATCTTACTATCTATGAAACAAGTACCGTCGTAATATAATTTCCCAGTGACTGTTATAGGCCTCTTCTCATACAGAGAAGGAAGAAGCTTAACAATAATCGAAACACTTCAATATAATGACATTGTAAGATCAACTATTTTTTTAAAGAGTAACCGTGGAGATTTCTTGTCGGCTCTTCTCAATAGGAAAATACCAACTTGCAACCGTGCACCTTGCTCCGACTTCTGACGTTTCATAATTGCTCATGTAGGTTTATGTGAAACAAAATATTTTGAATTTTGAATCCCTTGCGCGTGAAAATATCCACGAATGTAATTATCATACCAGAAATGATACTGCAAAACTAGGCATATTAAATGATACTGCAAAACTAGGCATATTAAATGATACTGCAAAACTAGGCATATTAAATGATACTGCAAAACTAGGCATATTAAATGATACTGCAAAACTAGGCATATTAAATGATACTGCAAAACTAGGCATATTAAATGATACTGCAAAACTAGGCATATTAAATGATACTGCAAAACTAGGCATATTAAATGATACTGCAAAGCTAAGGCATATTAAATGATACTGCAAAGCTAGGCATATTAAATGATACTGCAAAACTAGGAATATTAAATGATACTGCAAAACTAGGAATATTAAATGATACTGCAAAACTAGGCATATTAAACGCCCTACACCTATAGGCTTATAGGGCGATTTAGAAATGCATTTGGAGTTTGAGTTGTACAGTTAACCACATGTCAGTGAACTGCGTAAACAACACTTACTTTCTGCTACAAAATACGGACGCTGTCAATGTCAAATTATTACGATGTGGTTGGCAGTACGTTTTTTTTTCTAAATAAACTGTTATTCCTTTAAAAAAAAATAGAAATATTATATTATTCCGAAATATTATTTTATTATATTATTACCGAAGGGCAGCAAGGCTTATCATAACCCTAATGATTTAAATCCTTTGTTACAGCGCAACCAGATACTAAAAGGCCACATCCGCACCCACACCGGGGAGCGTCCATACCAGTGCAGCAAATGTACAGCTTCTTTCAGCCAATCCAGCATACTTCGCACCCACGACAGACTTATACACCTCAAACTAACCAGGGATGGACGGCCTAAGGTCAAATAGACCTTATACTGACAAGAGACGGACGGCCTTCGTCAAATAGACCTTACGGCAATAAAAGATGATATTTTTTAGTTATTTCGTAATTTTTGTCATGATTAGTTTTATTGACGTGCATTTTTCAAAGACGTCTGACTGGTATCGGACTCCATTAGAGCTGTAATTCCAAACACACATCGTACACCGAAAAAGGAAGAAGAAAAAAAGAAGCATTTATTATCTACCTACATAAAATCAATCAAGCAATTTATTTTTTTCATGACTTATAATGGTTTACTGGAGTAAATACTATACGCAATTTTTACGTGAGTTGTAAAAACATTCACATCAAGTCAAATGTTGTATATCTTAAAGCTATCGCACAAGTTATTTAAATGTAAATGTACAAAGAAGGTATTACTCTTAGTCAATGATCTGTAGGAAATTATTTGATGGATCTAACCTAACGGGTCCGGTTGTGAAATATTGTAATAAATAGTTTGTAAATACTTGCTGTGTTTTATTCCAAATAATTAGTGGTTATTTTTCCTTGTCAGCATATTGTTATCGACTTCCGGTCCTGCATCTCAACAACAGCCCCTCTCTCTGCAGCTCGACTTAGTAATTTAAATAATCATTTTAGGGTAAATTTCTAGTTGTAATAAGGATCAAATTCGCTAAACACATATTCTTATGAAACTGACAGATATAAAGAAGGCATTATCTCGACGGCCGGTCTGTAGAAATGTGTATCATCGTGCTTCTCGCTGCTAGCAACCTTCCAGCTCCAATTTGTTAGCCAGGTACGCAATCCGCGTAAAGCTCTATGAAAAGGAGCTTGCTTGACTAGACTGTACCTTACCCTATCCACCTTAAAATGTTTATGGGGCCCCACTGCGGCGAAGCCAAAAAAAGAGGGTTATTAATATTGTAGGTAAAATAACTTATAAGAAAAATTAACTAAACTAATTAATTCTGTTAATAGTACTTGTTCACGTTGACTCGCGGGCGCGGTGGCGGGCGCGGTCACGAAATATCAAACATATGGCGTAGTATCCTAGTGTTCACGTACGAAACGCACGTGCGGTCTAAGTAGCGGGCAAGCTAGCGGCTGGCGCGCGCGCGCCGCTCGCGGCAATATCAAATGCGTGAGATGTTTGTGTGTGTTCACGTCGAACTAGCGGCGGAGCGCGCGATTCACTCGCGACGTCAGGTAAGTTCAACCAGTATGAACTTGTCGCTTGAAACGTTAGCGCGTCTTCATCATGTCTTTCAATACAGAAGAGTTTATTAGTTTTTTAAACTCACCTTATAGTTAAAAATAGTCTTTCTTCGGGTTTTATGCTTTTATGAAAATTTGTGTCTTGTTTTGAAATCTCACTCCTTATTGAATCCAATATGTAATCAAAACAGTTGACAGTCATCCTGGTATATCCAAAAAATCTTGAAGGATGTTCTCTTAAATTATTATATAAAGTATGAAATTCACCGTACCGTTCTCTTTCTTTATTAATTTCGTGCACACCAATTCTAATTTTTATCATCTCCCACTTTAGGTATGAATTTTCGGTTAAAAATAAAAGATCGTCGTCCATGTTTATAATCTCTGACAACACGTCACACCCGCTCAAACGCCTGGCGGCCAATGTGAACACGAACCCGCCACGTCTTCGCGACCGCACCCGCCACCGCGCCCGCGCGTTCCAACGTGAACAAGTACTTAGGGACACCTTACTGGCAGAAACTACAAAAGAAATACCCAAAATTTATAGTTTCCTTTGGCAATGTTACAGGCACCCTTCAAAGTTACTATATCGGGACGACCTTCTGGAATCTGCTGTTGGCTGTCATCAAGGTGACCCCCTCGGGCCAGTGATTTTTAGTTTAGCCATTAGCCCAATTGTTCGACAGCTAAATTCCAAATTTAATGTTTGGTATCTTGATGATGGAACCTTGGGAGGCGATGTAGAAACTGTTTTAAATGACCTTCAATTCTTAAAAAAATGAACTTCATTCCATTGGCCTTGATCTCAACCTTTCGAAATGTGAACTATTCTTAGCGGACAGTACTGACAGACATCTGAGGCGAGTCGCTGCGCAGTAGCGAATTCACGAGTCAGCGGGGGTGAGGAGTGCGGTACTGCGCAGCGAGTAGCGCACTTCACAGCCGCCATAAAGTTAGACGCGCATTGAATATTTCGAGAGTGCACTCTCGTGTGTTTGATAATGTCGCGGGCGCGAACACGTTAGAACACTAATTTTTATTTAACTACTAGCTATGTCCCGCGACTTCGTTCGCGTGGAAGTCGTAAGATACACAATATACTAAAATAACAGCCACATTTTAATAAAACTCCCTCGTTCTCCGCGACCCGTCGCGTTACACTGCCCACCCGCGCTATTACTTCGTTTTCACTTAGAGTTCTTTCTGGCTTTTTCTTTTTGCTCGGCTCCTAAGGGTCGTACCGTGATGTTAAATAGCCAATAACTATCCTCGAGAATTACCTACCACATGCAAAAAGAATTTTTGAAATCCGATTTTTTGTTCACAATTTCATGAGGTTTTTTTGCGCGGAGCCCTAATTATTTTTCTAAAATAAAAGTAGCCCAACTCACTTCCTGTAACATCAGCTATCTGCCAGTGAAAATACTGTCAAAATCGGTCCAGCCGTTTCGGAGATTAGCAGGAACAAACAGACAGTCAGACAAAAATGTTAAAAATAGCTTTTTTGTTATAAGTATAGTATTAATTTCATATGCATTTAGTAAAAGTTGTTATTTTGACATTACAAACGGACACTTCAATTTGATTTATTTGTATAGGTATATAGATAGTAACATAACATAATATCACGCCTGTAATGCCCATAGGGTTAGGCAGAGATGTATTTATTATTTATGTATTTTCACTCACATTTTGCCAGTTATGTTAAAGTCCCATGTCCTAATAGAGCGGCGAACTATCTTTAATAAAACAATTTAGGACAACAATTTAGGAACTTTAGAATTTATTGTTATGATTAATGATCTTCCAGAAGTCATTAAAGACGCTGGCTGTTTGTTATTTGCAGACGATCTCAAGCTATTCTCGCGGGTCACAAATGAGTCACTGCGGAATGCTGCAGCGAGACATTGATTGGGTGGTAGCGTGGAGTGAACAGAATAAACAACTCTTCAATGTGACGAAGTGTAGCGTATTGTCCTTCACGCAGGCCGTGGTACCCCGACGCCATGATTATTGCATGAGCGGTTGCGTCATACCGCGGGTGGGGTTAGTGCGAGATCTCGGGGTCACTTTCTCTAGGGATTTTATTTTGACAGTTCAATAACATTCATTGCGTTATTTACGTTGTTGAGCAGACAAATCTTTCGAACATAAGAAGCAATGGATTAGCAATTTGCTTCAAAATCATTCAGATTGTGCTTGATAGTTGGTTACGCAATTAGGGTGCAGTTATGGAAAGTCAAAGTTATGTTTATTCCGTAGATTTTTTGAAGTTGAGGTAGAGTTTATTTGAGTATTGCTATTGAGTAAAGTTTCAGAAACTTGGCTCTGCTGACGATCATTTTGGATCGTGAAAGTTGGTTCCCAAACTTTTTTGCATAAGTTGACAAAGTAACTACTATTTCTGTATGAACGGTCAAAATACATTCTTAGATATGCTATACACAAGTGGACATTAATCGGCACAGCCGGGCGCCGGGCGGTAAAATCGAATATATGTATGTAGATGTGAACAAGAGTGCAGTAATTGCTTCGGGTCGGCTTTGTTGTTCGACAAATACTGTCAAACCGACAATGCCGGCCCGCTTGTGTGTGTAGCAACCTAGCAACCCTCATCCATCCGAGGCAGGGTGCTATAAATGTCGAGCTCGCTCTTGTATGCTACATTCTCCATATCCTAAAGTGCGCCGGGCCTCCAATAGATTCAAGACGGCCCTGATCTGTGGTGACCTGTTATTTTAGTTCAATCTCAGTTTTGACCCACCGGACTTTATTTTATGGTAACCTATTATTAAGTAATTATATATTTTTTGCAGGATTTGTTTAAACTTGCTAAAAGCAACCTTACCTACTTTAAAACAAAAGTTAACAAAACAAAACTTTTTAAACAAGTAAAATATAACATCACGCTTGTAATCCCCTAAGGGTTCGGCAGAGGTGTAGGTACCTATTATGTTCAAGTCCCATGTAATAGGGGCGAGCCTATTGCCATCAACCGGGCACAAATCCAAACTCCGGGCTGCTACCGAGTAATTCTAGATGGAAAAACCCAATAATACTTTGCCCGGAATCGAACCCAGGGCCATGAGGCCCTACATGCAGCATGAAGCACTACTGCTGAGCATGAGCTCAGCAGTAGTGCTTCTTTTTGAATTTAACAACTATTGTATAGAAATAGGAGAACAACAATGCATGGGACTCGCACAAAAATTAATTAATTCGAGGGAAGAAAATAAATACCAACATTACAACATATTTTCCTTTATAAAACCGTTTGCCAAATGTAATGAATCTCTTAAGGCATGCTATAGTTTAGATCTTACAGAAAACGATTGGATAATACTATGTATTGGTCAAAATGATCAAAACCCGAATCAAATTCAGTTTGAATTGCTGAATGTGTTAAACTATTTACATAGGCATAATATAATAGTGCTGAGTGTTAATAAACATAGGTACTTAAATGAAACAAAACTAAATACTCTTTTAAAATTTACATGTCATACTTTTCGTAATTGTCAATTTTTGGATCTAAATAATTTATATGAATATTATTATAAATACCGTTACTTTCAGAGTCATACTTGCAGAATAATAAATTGAATCATAGATGCAGAGGACTATTATAAGGCTAATTACATTCCTCCTGGACAAAACAAAGAAACGATCCATGGATTGACACAAAACGGCAAAACGAGTACGCCTATAAAAAAAGGTACAATTCCCTACTATTTCTGTGCTGTTAATCGAAATCCACATACACTGTCTGAAACTAACAACAAATCTTTTTTATACCTAAATTAAACGAAGCTGTAGAAGAAAAGTTAAAAATAAGATTACTACACCAAAATATTGCAGGGTTATTATTAAATAAAATAGATTCTATTGAATTATGTCTAAATGCACTTACAAATGAAAAGGGTCCAATACATATTTTATGCTTTAGTGAGACTTTTATTAGAGCAGGAGATGAGTTAAATATTAATATTAAAGGGTATAAAGTAGGTAGTCACTACTCAAGAAAGAAGCAAAAGCGGGGCGGTACGTGCATCTTAACCTATAGTGGAATTGATTGTAAGCCAATAGAAATTTGCAAAGAATACTCTTGTGACAATATTTTTGAATGTTGCGGAATAGAAATTCCTAGTATGAACACTATTATTATTTGTTTATACAGAATACCCTCATCTAGTTTACATTCTTTTTTCAATAAATTAGAAATACTATTGCATAAGCTATTATATAAAATTGTAAATAAAAAAGTTATAATAACAGGCGATTTAAATATTAATACATTAGTGAACAACAAGAACACGATAAACTTAAAAAACATACTAACTAATTTTAACTTAACATTACACATAAATGAACCTACACGTCAAAACAACTGCATAGACCTTATAGCAAGTAACCATGTTGACGCTAGAGGTACAGTTCACCCACTATATCTATCAGATCATGATACTGCTCAAATATTAGAATTTCCAGGAAACTATAAGAAAATTAAACGATATTGGTACTGTCTTAAACAAGATGTCTGTAAAGAAAATATAGAAAAATTTATATATTATTTATCACAATTACTATCCTGGCAGGAAGTTTACACAGAACCTGATACAAATAAAGCGTTCACCTATTTTCATCAAGAACTCATACTATTCTACAAACTTTGTTTTCCTTATTACAAAGTTAAAATGACTTCAAATTTACAATCTCCAAAATGGCTTACTAAAGGACTAAAAAAATCTAGTGCAAATGGAAGACATTTGAGATTTTCATATTACAGACATAAAACAGAAGAGAAACACAAACAATATAATACTTATGAAAAATTACTTAAAAATGCATTGTATGGTCAAAGAAAAAAATTTATAATAAAAAAATGATTAACCAAGCAAATAACAAAGGCAAAGCTACCTGGAGCATAATAAAAGATAAAAATGATAGTGTTAGGACAATAAATAGTATAACATCACTACAGCACAACGGGCAACTTATTCAAGAACCTACTCTAATAGCATCAACATTTAATGATTTCTTCATCGATATTGCCAATGATCACAACTTAAATGTTCTAGATAAACAACAACAGACTCAAAACCAGATAAATAATTATTCTATTTTTCTCAGACCGACCACAGAGCAAGAAATCATTAATACAATAAAATCTTTAAATGACACCAGAGCAGTAGGTTATGATTCTATCTCCACACGAATTATTAAGGCAAGTGCTCATGTCATAGCTCCTATTCTTAACCATATTTTAGAAAATTCATTGTCACAAGGAATATTTCCAGAGAATTTAAAGCATTCTATAGTTAAGCCATTATTCAAAAAAGGTGATCGAAAAGAGCTAAATAACTATCGTCCTATTACACTTGTTCCTGTGCTATCCAAAATCTTTGAAAAGATATACTACAACCGACTAATAAGTTTCTTAAATAAGCATAATATTCTAAAACAGGAACAAAACGGTTTTCAGCACAATAAATCGTCATCTCCAATTAAAAAGATCACAGAATATCTAGACGATAAAATTCCGGTAGTAGTAGTGTTTTTTGATATGAGTAAGGCATTTGATTTTGTGGATCACAGTATCTTACTAAACAAATGTGAAAAAAATGGTATCCGTGGTGTCGCTCTAGATTGGATAAAAAGTTTCTTAACAGGCCGACAACAATGTGTTGAAGTTACTAATTTAAATGTTAATAATGAATCCACTGTCTACAGATCCTCATCTAGAATGAATAAATATGGCGTACCACAAGGGAGCGTTTTGGGTCCCTTGCTATTCTTACTTTATATTAATTATTTACCAGATTCAATAAACTATGACAGTGTCCTTTTTGCTGATGATATTTCTGTTATAGTGCCTAATGATACTAAAAGTTCAACTCATGAAAATAAAATACACGAAGCGGTACAGTCTGTAATAAAATGGCTTGAATCTAATAACCTATGTGTAAATATATCTAAAACAAAATTCATTAAATTTCGTACATACAAAAGCAAACACGCCGAAAGTATTAACATTACAATAAAAGACAAAAACATAGAAGAAACAGACAGTATTAAATTCTTAGGTATAACTGTAGACAAATTTTGTAATTGGAAAGAACACATTAACACCGTATGCAGTAAACTAAATAGATTTGTGTATGCATTAAGAAAGCTTCGTATTGTAAAAAACAGCCCGCATAGCATATAGTGGGTATGTTGAATCAATATTAAGATACGGTCTAATAATATGGGGCAATTCAACAGACAATGATAAGACATTTAAAACAGAAGAAATGTGTACGAGCTATATGCAGTGTCGGAACACTTGAATCTTGTAGGCCTTTATTCAAAAAACTAAAACTATTGACCTTGAGTGTACTTGTTTGAAGTATCGGTTTTTGTGAGAAAACATAATGAATTCTTTAGATTCAAAGGTGAAAATTACACTAAACAGAGACCAAGAGATGCAACAAAAATTTTAGTTCCTTTTTGTAATACAAATCTAATTAAAAATAATGTTTATCATATGTGCATAACAATTTTTAATAAATTACCTAAGATCATAGGGGAGCTCCCATTTAAATATTTTAAAATTAAACTGCGTCAATGGCTAATAGAAAATTGTTTTTATAGTTTACAAGAATTTCTACAACATAAATAAATTTTATTTATTTTAATTTTAATTTTAAGCTTCCTAATGTTTTATGGCGTATCTATTTTTTATCTTAACTTTAAAGAATTTTTGTTGGGTAGGTACATAAAGAAAAAATGTTATTACTTAACTTTTGTTGTGTGTACTGTATATAGTTTATTGTAGTTAACTTAAAATTTACCTTAATTTTAAAAATTATATTAGAATATAGGTATTTTTTTGGATATTCTGTATATCTTATTTAAAATAAGAACTTACTTAGGTATTAATGTAAAATTAGGATTTGCATGCCCTAAACAGGCAAAATATGGACTGTACAGTTTAAACCACCATTTTTTTACAACTGGTAACACCTGTATTTTCTGCAAATAAATGTTTCTTATTCTTATTCTATTCAAGTTCTTTTAACTAAACGGACAGCTGTGCTGCTGGGGAGTTTGTTGCGCCACTTCTTCCCAGCTAAAGCATTAGGAAGTGGTGAAGGGCGGGCGTTTTGGGGACTGTCAAGTAATTTTGCCGTTCAAATAGTGCTGATTCTCAGCCTAGTTCGTATAAATGACTTTTGATTTTGAACAGAATGAACCTTCTTAGGAGAACCTTAGGAATCTGGGTTTGTGCCCAGTTGATGGCAATAAAAAAAAAAAAATATAAAATTTAAGTGTCTGTTTGTAATGTCAAAATAACAGCTTTGTACTAAATGCATATGAAAGTATTTAAACGGTATCTACTTAAAACAAAATACATATATTTTTTAAAATTTTTGTTTGTCTATCTGTCTGTCTGTTTGTCCCGGCTAATCTCCGAAACTGCTGGACCATTTTTGACGGGACGTCTACTGGCAGATAGCTGATGTTATAAGAAGTAAATTAATTTACAATTTTTGTTTTAAAAAAATAATTAGGGTTCGGCGCAAAAAAAAATTACACCCATGAAATTGTGAACAAAATGCGATTCAAATAGGGAAGTTGTTTTCCTACATCCAGGCGAACGAAGTCGCGGGCACAGCTAGTGGGTATGTAAAAACTAAAGACTCTCAGGCCGTCCCTTCGTCCTAAATCCTAGTAGGAACTAGGGGCGGAAGTGCTGGCTTCCACCGCGGCTAAGTACTTCCTACAGAGCGACAGGCGACATGTTGCTACGTAGATATGTATTATGATATGCTGGTGCACACGGGATTCGCTGTGGGGATTTCGCACCTTCAGAATAGTAGTGACTTAACTCAAAAATCTAAGAAATCGAGTTACGATCTTTTTTTGCTCATATGTCACAAAAGATAAACTTAACTCAATACAGAAATCAAATAATTGATAGGTTTTCATACAAAATTAATTAATTAAATCAGTTCAAAGTTTAAATCATCATCAGTTTGCAGTTTCAAAACTTTGTTTTCGTTTTCCCAAAAAAATGATTTTTTGAGATACGTCACTACTGTTCTGAAGGTGCGATTTGTCGTAGGATATTTGGAAAATTGAAGGCGGATTTTGGATGGGAGATGTTGTAATTATAGGTGTGGTCAAATTACAGCTCAGCAATCAGATCAGATCAGGTAATCAGCTGTTCCATGCATTTGGGTCCAGCAGGTATGTCTAGTCGAGTAGAAAGGTAATAGTCTTGCACGGGACAGCTGATAATTTTTACTCGATTACGATGTTGGTCCCATGGAGAAAGTTGTTCACTTTGATTGTCTGTACAACACCCTTAAATTTTACCACATCTTTCTGATACATCCGTGTTATGGAGGAGATTGAGTGGATCTCAGCTCTTGATTGAATAAAATACAACAGACATAGAAAGACAGCAGATGTAGGTAGGTACTTGCCTTTGGAACATCAAAGGAGCCCGCTTGAGTCTATTCTGTCGTCTGACTAAAAGAATCTTTAGGTACTTTACCTATAAGTTAGGTGCATAAGTAGGTATATTTCCTGACCACATGCATTGAGATGACGGTATGAAAGAAAACTGGCTGTGCCGACTCTAAATAAATTGGGATTGTTAAACTGTGAAAGCTTACAATATTAAAGGCAGTTTGTAAAAACTTTAAGTATTCAGCTAACAATTTCAAAAATCAAATACCTATCTAGTATTTGTGCCATCATGTGAACGTGAACGGTCAATGATCTAAGCCTACAAATAGGTTACGTGCATTCAGACTAGACGCGCTGTTATTTAACATCTACCAATCTAGGTGATGGCTAATAGCGAATAAAAATGCTAATTGGAACCTAGATAGTCATGTTTATTCGTAAAATTAGGTTCCTCTAAATATGGGCGTATGAAAAATTGATGCTTTCGCGCACACTTTTTTTACCTAGAATCGAATATTCTTATTATGTGTATGTATAGTTACAAGTTTCTGCCTACCTACAATATTTGATCAGTTTTGATTGTTAAATCGAGTAACTATTCGCAAGTTTTATTTCAAAATAATATTGTCTGATTTAAATATCTCCGGACGTATCTTCACACGTTCGCCCATGTGTTCCGGAGCCGGATGTCGTCACATCCGCGGCTCCCCCCCGGATGTCGCGATGCTCCCGTGGGAGTCGTGGCGACACCAGCGCCATCTATACGCGCTCATAACAACTAGTTACCTTTGCGGCTGAACTTGACAATGTTTGGTTGCTAGTGACTACAATAATCGTAGGAAAAAGTTCCAATGAGTTACAGCCTGATTAGCAATGGCTGATTCCATGAAATATTGTATGTTTTTGAATACTTCTGCAGGGTCAGGTGGAGAAGTATGTAAAGTCCGGCCCTTTAAAGCATTTAATTTCAAATAGGACTTTACACGGGGGAAAGATAAGGTAAGTAGAATTTACCCGGATTTTGAGATGGAAGTTCCAGCAAATCCGATACTTTAATCGGGTTTACTCATTGTTGAGAAAGCAGTGGTGGCTCAGTGGGAACAGCCCCGACTTACGAGTTCGTGAGTTCGAACCCAGGCAGGCGCTTTACTTTAATAAATAATAAATAATTTCACCACCACTGCTCTCAAAACAGTGAAGGAAAACATCGTGAGGAAACCGGCGTGTCCTAGATCCAAAAATTCTAAGACATGTTGTGACATCTACCAACTCGCACTGGGCCCGCGTGGTGGATTACAGCCCACTCCCTCACGAAGAGAGGAGGCCTGTGTCCCAGCAGTGGGAACGTTATAGAGGAGGCCTGTGTCCCAGCAGTGGGAACGTTATAGGCTGATAATGCTATGCTTATGGTACTTATTGCTACATGGCACTTGGTTGTAGGAAGTTAACAGAAACATGTAAAAAAATTAATGAAAAATAACACTTAACATAACATCACGATAGTGATCCCCGAAGGGTGGATAGATCCAGAGGTGTATCTTTAGTAGGGTACACAAAATAAATAGGGAAAAATTGAGGGCGTTAGGTTCGTGATCTCTAAAATATTCATGAAAACTGTTTATCTACAGTCCGGCCGTCGAAAGAATGCGCTCCTGAAAGTTGTGTGCTGTCAGTTGGAAAATTTCTGGTTGTAATAAGAATCAAATTCGCTAAACACATATTCTTATGAAATTGACAGGTATCAAGAAGGCATTATGTGAAGGCTGTAGAAATGTGTAACATCGTGCTTCTCGCTGCTAGCAACTTTCCAGCTCCAATTTGTTAGCCAGGTACGCAATCCACGTAAAGCTCTATGTAAAGGAGCTTGCTGGGCCAGACTGTACCTTACCCTATCCACCTTAAAATGTTTATGGTTCTTACCCCAGTGCGGCGAAGCCAAAAAAAGAGGGTTATTAATATTGTAGGTAAAATAACCTATAAGAAAAATCAACTAAACTAATTAATTCTGTTAATAGGGACACCTTGCTGGCAGAAACTAAGAAAGAAATACCCAAAATTTATAGTTTCCTTTGGCAATGTTACAGGCACCCTTCAAAGTTACTATATCAAGACGACCTTCTGGAATCTGCTGTTGGCTGTCAACAAGGTGACCCCTCGGGCCAGTGATTTTTAATTTAGCCATTCGCCCAATTGTTCGACAGCTAAATTCCAAATTTAACGTTTGGTATCTCGATGATGGAACCTTGGGAGGCGATGTAG
Source organism: Fissipunctia ypsillon (assembly GCA_947568875.1). Lineage (NCBI taxonomy): Eukaryota > Metazoa > Arthropoda > Insecta > Lepidoptera > Noctuidae > Fissipunctia > Fissipunctia ypsillon. Next base: position 2,591,474 of record OX387667.1, read on the forward strand.
AAACTGTTTTAAATGACCTTCAATTCTTAAAAAATGAACTTCATTCCATTGGCCTTGATCTCAACCTTTCGAAATGTGAACTATTCTTAGCGGACAGTACTGACAGACCTCTGACACTTCCAAATTTTAACTCAACAGCCCCAGAAATCAAAATTATTGAAAAATAACTCTCTGTCTCCTTGGTTCCCTAATCTTTGAAGATTCCTTTCCCGTTTTTATTGAGGAAAAAATACAAAGTTTTAATGACGTTTCGGAAAGATTGTTCCAAATTAACATGCATTCGGCCATAACATTAAGTATAACAGAGGGTCTTTGCTCAAAATATGTGCTGAAAAGGCAACATTCTCGTCAGTACTTTCCCATTTACTATTTGGAGTACACAGCTTACGGTGGGCATTTTATGGCGCACCTTCATACAGTGACGTGCCAGAGATGCCCGGCTCAACTCACGAAATTACAACATTCTACAAATTGTTAAAGGGGGGAACTTTTTGTATATACGTGAAGATATTTCTGCTTACTAGTAAACCGAAATATGAAAGAGTTGTGGTACTTAAACAAATAACACTTTTAACTGAATTAATTCATAGGACTAAAAGTACGTACTATGTATTTATATTCCTTGAAGGTATAGGAGGAGCTCGTGGCTAAGTAATAACAGCCACACGGATCGATCCATCAGGTTAAGCTACGCTTGCCGGGGTTGGTTCGTGGATGGGTGACCACATCTTTACATACCGAGACTCCTCCGTGCCTCGGAAAGCACGTTAAGCCGTTGGTCCCGACTGTCATTCGTGGATCTTTGACAGTCGTCACGGGTCGTCAGAAGCCCGAAAGTCTGACAACCAGTCTTACCAAGGGGTATCGTATTACCCAGTTACTGGGTTGTGGAGGTCAGATAGGCAGTCGCTCTATGTAAAATACTGGTATTCAGCTGCATCCAGTTAGACTGGAAGCCGACCCCAATATAGAAGGGAAAAGGCAGGCAGATGAAGGTATAAGTTGACCTATACATAAAAAGCAGTTATCTGGTAAATCTCACGTGGGTAGGGATCTACCTTCGTGAGATTTATCAGATGACTGCTTTGAGGCTCTTTACTTAAAAGAGCCTATTGCCTAATCGAACTATGGTCGCACGAGGCACAATGGGCTCCCACTTAGCTATCATCATCATCATTCTCCTGCTCTTTTCCCAATTTATTTGTGGTCGGTGCAACATGTCTTTTCTTCCATACTTCTCTATCAGTCGTCATCTCGGTAGTCAAACTCAAACTCAAAGCATTCATTTCAAATAAACCAATTACAGGCACTTTTGAATTGTCAAGGAGTCAGTCAGTCAGAAATATGAAGCTAGTGGCCCATTCCAAAGCATAGTAGGTTCCTATGGAGAAGAACGGGCAAGAAACTCCACGGACACTCTTTTAAATCAAAATATTGGTTAGGTACATCGTTTATATTGAAATTAAGTATGTGAGAACAATATAGAAAGACGTGCACGTTAAAAGCGTCCGCTACAAAAAGATAAAACCCAAAAACGATTCAAAAATTAAAATAAGTCGTGGCAGCTAAGAGATTACCAGTCCCTACTGACGGCGCCCGTTCATGAACATGACGCATGGATCAGCACCATTCAGCTCAACCATTTTGAAGGGAACTTAATGATCCAACACACACGCCACCACACCACCATATCATCGTTCACACAGTCCAACCATCGTTTCTTTGGTCTTCCCCTACTCGAATAGCGATCCACATTCGTCCTCAAAACTTTCCTGAGCTAATACTGAGAATATTCCAAAAATAACCCAGTACCACACAACCAACGAGGCAGTCGAGAAATAACTTTACCTACCCGGAGTAATTTGTAAAGGCAGATCCATTATAATAAACTTTTACTACGATAAGCTTCCCCTTAACCCATGGCCGGGATGCAGTGGAAACTGGGTCACAGGATCGATAAAGGTCGAACTTGAAACTTTAGGGGCCGAGCATCACAATCTAGGGTTGATGGGAAGTATTGGAACTGTCATTGTCATTTATTTGTACATTACTTGTCCTGTACTGAATCATCAACGCGGAGCCTATATACCGCTGGGGTTACAAACTAGAAATTTTGGTAGTTGGTTCCGTTCATGTCGATTTTTGTAAATTCGATCTTTAATGGGGTGAAAAGGGGGAATTTTATTTGTATGAAAAATCTTATTTCTTGAGTTAATAAACTTGAAAGTTTGCACGAATACTTATCTAATGAAATTATGAAGTTTGTAATTTTTTGTTTTTCTGAACTAACTACCCCCCTAAAGGGGGATAATGTGTCAGTTTGTATGGAAGAATTTTAACGCGTGGTCCGATTAACTCGAAACTCCGTATTTAGGTATATTAAAATACTACAAAATGGTTGAGCTGGATGGTGCTGATCCGCGCGTCATGTTCGTGAACGGGCGCCGTCAGTGGAGACTGGTCATCTCTTAGCTGCCAGGGCTTATTTTTAATCTTATATTTTAAATTGTTTTAATTATCTATTTTTTACATTGTTCTCACATATAGAAGCAACAAGAACAATAACAATGTACCTACCCAGGATTTTGTAACAATTTTGATTTAAAAGAGTGTCCATGGAGTTTCTTGCCCATTCTTCTCCATAGAGATCTACGTTTTGGAATGGGCGACTAGCTTCAATTTTCTGACTAACTGACTGACTCTTTAACAATTCAAAAGTGCCTGTAATTGGTTTAATTGAAATAAATGCTTTGAGTTTGAGTTTAAAGACCGAAAATAAAGAATAACTTGTATCAGGGTTTTTTGAAAGACTACCGCTAGCGGGGTACCAAAGCAAGAAAACCACGCGGACGAAGTCGCGCGCGAAGTGCTAGCTATTAACTTATCTATGTAATAACAATGAAATGCGGTTCGATGGTATGCGCATCACTTCAGAACGGCTGCACCGATTTAGCAATATTTTGTTTTAAAATGTTTGTACGAGTAATAGTCTGCTTCTTACGGAAAAAGTTGCGGGGAAAATTGAAAAATTCGGGACAACTAAAAGTGCATTTTCTATCGGAATTTTGTATGAATTATTGACATGTGGACAGGAGAACGTCTGTCGGGTCAGCTAGTCTTCTACTTAATAAAAACTTGAATTCATTCACTGACAGACAATGCACATCCTAAGGCCCGGACTCCACCCAAGCTGAGATGGGCGGACATGTTCGAAGCGGAGAGGAGAGGAGATGCTTAACAGCTAGGATGTATCCACCAAAGCTGTGCGAAGATGCGTACTGGCTAGACCGGAGCAGAAATGTGTCCTGGCTTTTGCGGGCGGGCGGCTTGTGCGACGCTAGAGTACTAGCGGTACCGTTCGTCGCACGCCGCTCATATCTCCTCTCATCCCCACTGCACGCCGTCGACAGCTTGCGTGGCACAGCTCACATCTCTGTTTTGTTCGCGCTAAGAAAATATGAGACATCTCCTCTTTTCTCTGTTCAACCGTATCCACTGAAACTAAGCGGAGACGAGATTTGTAAATAACGAATTCATATTGGTTGTTTCCAACACATCTTCTCTCCTCTCGTCTCGTCTCCTCTTTGGTGCAGTCCGGCTGGACCTAAACCGCTGGATCTAGAAGCATGGAATTTTGCACAAGAGTTCCTTATTATGACGAAAGTGAGCACTGAGCTAACAATATTAAAATATACCTAGCTGCATTGCCACTGGTTGCAAATGTCAATCAACCTACCTAGCCTTTTCCTAACTATGGTGGGGTCCGATCATACCCCTTGGTAAGACTCGTTGCCAGACTTTTGGGCTTCTGACTACCTATAACCACTGTCAAAGATCTACGAATGACAGCCGGACGGGACCAACGGCCTTTCCGAGGCATGGAGGGGCCTCGAGTGTAATGAATGGTCACCCGTCCACGAACCGACCGCGACAAGCGTAGCTTAACCTTCGATCGACCCGTGCGGCTGTTGTTATTTAGCCACGAGCCCTTCTACTGATTGCAAATGTCTAAACAACGACAAAAAAAAAGTTTCAATTTCCTGATCCAAGAGTCTATGGTTCGGATTTGCCAATTCATTAGGCAAAAGGATCAAAGAAATTTCTTTTGTGATTTCCTAAGTTGAATCTTTGTTTTTTGAAGATCGGCAATTGTAATTCAAGCACCTAGTTACTTAATTGATTGCCCTTCGTCAAAATAAAAAGATATTGTAAACTGTATGTTTGATTGGAGCGTTGCATGGCTAAACTTAGGTGTTAGGCAAAAGACTGCTGAGGAGCATCTTGAGTTAGACCCTTAGGGTGCCAACCACCAGCCAGGGTCACGGGATATTCGAAAGAGTTACCGTGGCTCCGGCACAGGCATCTGAAGGAACATGGCTGGGTTCTAGTCAGCAAAAGTCTGACACGCCCTCCTGCTCTGCCCAGAGTGGGAGAAGTCATTTGATGACTTCCCATCCAAAAAAAAAAAATGGGTGCTCACCACCCCCTTTTATGCAGTATTGACTGATTGATTTTTCAAGGTCTTTATTATTACACAAGTTGTTACAATGGTGTTTACAAATTATCTTATTCGATTTGTACACAAATCGTGATTAATTTTGTTACATAGGCTATATTTCGCCTTTACAAATATTAAAACATGTTTTTATTATCTTGTTTTGCGTTGACATGAATTTATGTAGTATTATTTTAATCTTCCTTCATAGTGCGAAACAGATGGAGGTATACGTCCGGTTATTTTTGATCAGTTTAGTGTTTTTTGTACTAGTTTATACAGAAATAAATATTATTTATTTCTGTATATTACTTAAGCAGCAAGTTTTCTAAAGAAAGAAATCAAAATTGGAATGATCATTTATGATCCTGTAGGATCATAAGTTGAAGATGCTGCCTACACACCCTGCCGCTTTCCAAGTTAAGTGTTAGGCGTTAAGTGAAATGACACATATTGGTCGTTATTAACTTGATCGACCCAGTTTTGAACTCGGGAATAATTTACATCCCGACTTTTCCTGAGCAGCAGTGGTGGCCCAGTTGTAACAGTCGCGACTTACGAGTTGTAGATCGTTACTTTGTGTAAATAATTTCAACACCACTGCTCTCAAAACGGTAAAGGAAAACATTGTGAGGAAACCGGCTTGTCCTAGAACCAAAAATTAGAAGACATGTGACATCTACCAACCCGCACTGGGCCCGCGTGGTAGATTACAGCCCATTCCCTCTCGAAGAGAGGAGGCCTTTGTCCCAGCAGTGGGAACGTTATAGGCTGATTGTAGCCGTAGTATAGTAACTCCGGACAGCTGTCCGGCCCACGGCAATACCAGACACATATTGAGACCCGCTTCACTCAAAAGTAACGTTTTGCCAGATAAGAAAATGACAAACCCTACTTATTTCACTATTTTTATGACATCGTGGAAAGTAGAGAGTTTTTGGGAGACAGTAGGTAATAAGAACTGAGATTTAGATGTGGTTTCATGGTTTGGTATTTTAGTAAAGTCGACCTCGTCGATTTCTCAGTGGCAGCCCGGAGTTTGCAATAAGCTCGCTCCCTAATACATGGAACTTAAGGTGATATGTAAAAACTGGGAAAGTCGAACTGGGCTGTAGTAAGAAAATGACAGAGTCAATTACCTCCACATGCAAAAAAAGAGAGCGCAACATTGCGCTGGAGCCAAAATAAAAACAACGTAAGCGCCAAACCAATTTAAAATTGTTTAAAAATAAATTTAGATATCTATCAAAAATATTTTCAGCCAGAGTTTTCAATGACCATTATACGCACATTTTGAATGCAATGTTGCAATGCAAATACTTAGGAATTTAGAATTACAGAAAAAAGTAGAGGTCTTTTCGGTATTCTATTGAGGAAAGGACATTGTTCGGCGTCATACATCGTCCGCCTAAGAAGCAACTGAGAAGTGAATTTACTTTCTGTGATCTAAATAATGCTTATAATCAATTGAAACTAAATTAAAATCACGGACACTTCTGAGCATTGTAAAAAATCCAAAACAATTTCGAATTTTGAGGTTATATTAGGCCAATAGAAACATACTAACTTAGCGTTTATTTGTGAAAATACATTGGATTTTATCTTTAAACGTTTCATTACATAATACTAGGTAGTCAGAACTATTCGTTCTTTATACTAATTTATTTGTAGTTATGATTAGATTAGGGCTATGGACTGTTTCGTTTTTGTGTGACTTAGGAGTAAGTATTGCATTTAACTACGAATATAAAATCTCGCTTGTTTACCCAAAAGTCAAACTGTCATCTGTCAATGATGACACTGACATGTTGATGTTGCTCGTTTGACACAGCGCTGAGAGTGCCGAGTTTTGTAATTACGGTGTACACTATAGGTACCGCTGCGTACAAAGACTTGGCTGTATGAGCTACAATGCCCTTTGCCTATTCAAAACGTCAAATTGAAACAAAAAATAATGGCGCCGGGGAATAAGACGGAAGTGAATTACTTTTTAAAATGTTTTCGAAATTCTGAAGTGTCCGTTCTATTGTAATAATTGTAATGTAAATTATAAAAAAAACTAGTAATTACTGTAAAGGTTTCATACGTGTTGATTCATAGGCCATTTTTAACAATCGTTTTTCTTCAGTCAGAGTATTAATCAAATAATCAATAAGTATATCCAAAAATTAAATTCATACATGCTGTAATAGTGAAATAAACGGTTACAAAAAGCCCCCAATTTATTTTGATATCGCCTTAAACATAACTGGCGAAATGAGGTACTATCGAGGAAACTTACATCTGACCAATTTGAAAACAAAATCCCGCGCACACTAACACATCTGTTAGCAAGCGTTACTATAGCGGCCGAGCGCTGCAAGCCAGAATAATCCTTACGGTGTATAGATGTTCGTTTCTCCCATGGTACATAGGTGGTGTTACTATAGTACACCCTCTCTCTCACCCTTCGGGGAAACAAAACAAGGCGTGATGTTATGTTCATGTACACACGAAGAGACAGCTGTGCTGCTGGGGAGTTTCTTGCGCCGCTTCTTCTTCCCAGCTAAAGCACTAGGAAGTGGTGAAGGGCGGGCGTTTCGGAGGACTACCTTATGTAATTTTTGACGTTCGAAAAGTGCTGATTATTAGTGGAGTTTGAACAAATGACTTTTGAATTTGATTTTGAAATGTATCTACCTCGTAATTGCTTTACCACTTTTGACAACAGTTCCCACTAAATATTAATTCACTAAGTTAAACATATCCCATTATGTTGGCATGTCCAACGTGTCTATACACCTGCACTTCTAAAGACCTAAAAACGCCACCGATGCCGCGATTGGCCTGGTCATCGACTGGACCCAACTCATTTAATAATCTGCCATCGACTTGAAATGAAGAAGCAGACCAAGGTTAAAACTATGTTACTGTCGCATGTCTCATCCCTCTCGTTGGGTGGAGTTGGCAAAGGATAGACCTGTTTGGAGGCGTTTGGTAAAACAAAATGTGTATGCCGTTGAGGACCAGCGGAAGAGAGATCTCGACAGCAGGAGAGATCACCTCAAGAGTAAACCACCCTCCAACCTACAATACCATATTACCACAATGGCATTCTAAAATGTCCGCACTGCGCACGTACCTTTACTGTCTAGATAAATTACATTAAGGCTCCTGCAAACAGGCGCAACACAGGCATCGCTCATCGTGTGTCACGCGGTGCCTTTTTGTCGCGTCGCGTGTCGCGTCTGTTTGCAGGAGCCTTTAGCCACATCAGAGCACACACCAGTAACCTATAGTCGTTGGAAACAAAAATAGTCACGGAAGCCGAAATCGGCATGGAATGTAATGTATTTGACATTTCTCGGGACCCTGGGGTCCCAGACCTTTGGAAGGCGTGTGAGGGGCCGAAGCCAACTCACAGAGGCCCGTTAGACGCTTTCAATGAAAATGAGGCAACAACCGACGATTATCCCTGTTCGCACTATGCAAGTGCACCCAAGGACAACCCCCGGTTGGTGTAGGACTATTACAGGATATGGAGACAAAAATAATTATTGGGCTATGGGTTTGGGTGGCTAAAGTAGACTGGTTATCTAAAACTATGGAAGGACTATGGCCCCTGCCTGACCAATGTTTTATAAATACAATACACGGGTAAAATGGCAGGGGGTGACTTGAACACTCAACAATGGGCCCCCAGAAACGGTCGCTAGCACATAATGTATTATTATTACTGTCGCATATATAAATATACCATGTCTTTATATGAAGTGCAACTGACATTCACCCTTAGAGGTTGACTAAAATATTAGTTTCAGGAGCCTGAATCGTATATTATAGAGGTTTATACATATAAGTACCTACTATTTGCGCTGTAGCATGGCGCGGGTGACATTAAGTGACATTAGACGAACCGTTCCTTTTTTTACTCGTGAAGGTTACCGCGATCATAAGAGATCTACTAACGGCTGAACCCATTAACCTATTTCCAGTAAAAGACAGATCGCTATTGATGGTAGACAGTATAATTCTATCTGTCCTTATGACAGGCCAGTAACATTCCATAATCTCATAAAGATGGGACGTTAAAACCATAGATAGATAAGTATTTCTATCTCCAATATGCCAAAACTGGTGACAGATAGGACCCGCACCATGTACACCACAAATAGTTTATCTATACTTCTAAACTAATATTTTAAAGAGGTACAATTGTTTTGTTTGTATGTATGTATGTAGGGGGTAATCTCCAGAACTAACGGTTCAATTCTAAACATTTTTTCATTGCTAGAGAGCTAAATTATTCCAGAGTGAGATAGGCTATAAATTATATTTATATCATGCATATTAGCCGAGCTATCACAATTTATAAAACGACACCTGCACAATTTCTGAGCAGTAAACCGAACAAAAAGTACAAGGCTTGCATGAAATCACATATTATTTATACTTCCTGTAAAAATTATGCGCGGACAAAAGCTAGTGTATATACAGGTATACAGGGTAAGTATATACAGGGTGGCACGAATATCGACGCACAACCTGTTACCAGGGATTCAATTATGATGCTGAACCCCCTTTTTTTTTTTTTTGTGGATGGGAAATCATCAAATGACTTCTCCCGCTCTGGGCGGAGCGGGAGGGCGTGTCAGACTTTTACTGACTAAAACCCACCCGTGTTCCTTCTGTTGCCTGTGCCGGGGCCACGGTAACTCTTTCGAACATCCCGCAACCCTAGCTGGCATCGGCCCTAGCGGACCCTGTCAATAGTGCTGACATCTCTTTGAGGTGCGCGTGGAACACGACGCGCCGTCGACTCGGGCCTGGTCCTTACCGGACGGCGAGCTACCCATTGCTCGCCGTCCGCAAGCCCGCGCCTACGGTGGCCGGGAATCGGCTGCCGATTCCCGATGCCCAGGGCGTCTCCTGCGGCGACTAGGGGCGTGAGGGTGCAAAGCTTGCCTCTCCCTCACGCGTCCCGCCTCCTCCTTCACGAGCATTACTGCTTCGCAGAAGGAGGTAATGGCTTCCCATGCACTCTCGCTCCGTACCATGGCCTGGACCAGGGCCGGACGCGAGAGATCGCCGCCGCCGATCGCTTCCGCGAGGACACGGCGGTGCTCCGCCCAAGCCGGGCAGACCTCCACCGTATGCTCCACCGTGTCCTCCGGGCGATCCACACAGTGGTGACACCCGGGCGTTTCCTCCCGCCTTATCCGGAACAGGTACCTCCCGAATGCTGAACCCCCTGCGCTGAAATTGTAGGTCGGTTATTAAAAAAAAAAATATGCTGTTTCTGAATGTAAGAAACAGCTAATTAGTTTTTTTAATAACCGACGAAATATTTGATGTACTGAATCCATGGTAACAGGTTTTGCGTCGATGTGCCCGCCGCCCTGTATGTTAGTAGTATAAGTAGCAGTGGCGCAGCTACAATTATTATTATAGGGAAGCCGAAGAAAAAATTGTTCAGTTCTCATAAACTCAGACAAAAAATTTTAGGCATTTTTGTAATGTTGTAATCTTATGATGACTGTATTAAACTGGTATTAAATATATATAGGTATTATAATGTTATGTGATAGACAGTTACACATTATTTGGCAATAGTAGACATTAAGAAGAGTGGTGGTTCCGAAGCCGAAGGGAAGCCGATAGGAATCGGGTTGTATGAAGGCTTCGCCACTGATAAGTAGGTATAAACCTGAAAAGTAGGTTAATAAGTATTACTGCCTCGTTGGTCTAGTGATTGCAAGCGCGACTGCAGAGCGTTGGGTCCTGGGTTCGATTCCTAGGCTGGGCTAAGTGTTATTGGGTTTGTCCCATGCGAATGTCTTCAAAACTAAGTCCAGTATAGTTTGATCAACGACGCTAAATTTTAAATGGCTTAAGTGGTTGTGATCTAAGAAGTATTACAATAGTGTTGTAGTGGGGTGGTGGTAGGTTTATGTGGATTGGTGGTAGATGGTGGTTCCTAAACTAGTTTTCAGCCGAGCGCCCTCCTAGAGGTCGGTGACAATAGAAATTTAATTGTGTCTCATAACATAACATCACGCCTTGTTTCCCCGAAGGGTTAGGCAGAGGTGTACCTATATAGTACACCCACATTTCGCCAGTTATGTTTAAGTCCCATGTAATAGGGGGCGAGCCTATTGCCATCAACCGGGCACAAATCCAGACTCCGGGCTGCTAATGAGAAATTCCAGATAGAAAACCCAATAACACTTTGCCCGACCTGGGAATCGAACCCAGGACCTAATGCTCAGCAGTAGCGCTTGCGACCACTAGACCAACGAGGCAGTCATTGACATCGTGTCCCATGTGACACAGTTAAAGGGATAAGTTGACTGGCGGTAGGTTTACTCTTACCTATTCATTTTCATATTTTTATTTGCATTCCATAATGTTTATAAGGTGTTATAATGACTTAAAGCTAAGGTACAATTAAGCACCCTGTAGGGCTCAGCAAAAAGTATAAAATTATAAAATTAATTCTCAAGAATAAACAATCTTACTGGGAGCTATATGTTTGAGCCGTTTGGGGTTGAAACACTAGGGCCGAGTGCTTATCGAGTATTTCGGGACATCGCCAAGCGGTTGGTCGACTCTTCACGTGACCAGAGGGCTGGCCTTTTTTTAGGTCAAAGAATAAGCATTGCCATCCAACGTGGCAACGCTGCCAGCCTTTTGGGCACTTTTCCCACTGACAGCGATGCGGACGAATTTCTTGATGCCCAATGAGCTCTCCGTTTTATTTAATTTGTTTTTCTCTTTTCTTTATATACTTGTACATAATATATTATATATTTTAGTGTAGTGTTAGATTGTATATTGTATTTAAGATTTGTTTTAACTTCATTGAAATAAATGAACAAAAAGTCCCGTTCTTAAGGATTATTTAAAAAAAAAATTAGGAAATAAATTAACAATCAACAAGTTTTAAATATTAATTGATTAATTGAATTGAATTAATTTTTGAATTAATTTAATTTTTGCATTAATGAAGTAAATACTTAGATATATTTATAATAATTATATTTTATATTAAGTATTATATTATTATAATTATATTTTACTGAGCTCAGTTTTAAATTGTGGTATATATTATAATAATTATTTGATAAGGTCAATTTAACCTATTTCTTGTTATAATGTTTATCTATGTATGCATGAATGTATCAATACGAATAACTGTGTATGGTGTCTGTTTGTATTTAGTCAGTTTATTAAAATAAAAAAACCCTTACAAAAGAGGCATTTTACCTACTTACAAAAAGGTAGACTTTAAACTATGTAAGATTGAAAATGACGCTCAGTCATAAAATTCAAGGAAAATTTTATTATAACAATCCTTTACAGTAAAAGATCTAAGAAATCGTTTGTTTCCGAATAAATAATTAAAGCAATGGATGATACCATTCAAAGGGTACACAACAAAGACATCTAGCAAATTGCAGTCATTCGAAACATTTACGGAATTCAACAAACTTAACTTCAAAAGAAATCCAACTTTGACCCATTCTCTCAAAGTCCAAATTGGTTCTTCTTTTCGTTCCTGAAAACGAAAGTGCCTTTAAACTTTTAATATTTACTGCGGACACTGGAATTTCAACCTTTAGGTAGTACAGTGTAGGATTTAAAGTCAATTGTGTGAGGGCAAATATAGGATGTTTTGATACAGTATGATGTTAATCCACATTACCTACTATGGGTTTACGATATGTCTCCTTATGGTGGCGATAAAGATATTTCGCCTGAACCCTTCATAAGGATAAATGATTTGATAAGAGGTATTCGGGAGAAGATTCTGTTCGGGTAACACTCGTGTCGTCTTAGTAACTACCTTATCGCTACAATTAGTACTTATAGTTTATCGAGGCACAGGATAGGCAGTCCTGGCGGATTCAATGATCTGACGAGAGAGAGAAACTGATCAGTGATACGCGGTATCCATTTGTTAGGGGGTCACTTTTGGGCACGCCATAATTGCGGCGATAAGTTCCCTCTTTGAGGAGTGACTGCGTCACAGGTTCTCACCGGACACGGGTGCTTCGAGAGGTTCCTGATCCGATTAAGGCTCCCGAGCAACCGGCCGGGTGTCACCATTATGTGGATCGCCCGGAGGACACGGTGGAGCATACGGTGGGGTCTGCCGGCTTGGGTGGAGCACCGCCATGACCTCGCAGAGGCGATTGGAGGCGGCGATCTCTTGCGTCCGGCCCTGGTCCACGCCATGCTACGGAGCGAGATTACATGGGAAGCCATCACCTCCTTCTGCGAAGCCGTAACGCTCGTGAAGAAGGAGGCGGAACGCGTGAGGGAGAGGCAATCTTTGTGCCCTCACGCTCCTAGTCGCCGCAGGAGACGCCCTGGGCGTCGGGAATTGATAGCCGATTCCCGGCCACCGTAGGCGCGGGCTAGCGGACGGCGAGCAATGGGTAGCTCGCCGTCCGTTAAGGACCAGGCCCGAGTCGACGGCGCGTTGTGGGCCACGCGCGCCTCAAAGAGATATCAGCACTAATTGACGGGGTCCGCTAGGGCCGATGCCAGCTAGGGTCGCGGGGTGTTCAAAAGAGTTACCGTGGTTCTGGCACAGGCAACTGAAGGAACACGGGTGGGTTTTAGTCAGTAAAAGTCTGACATGCCCTCCCGCTCCGTCCAGAGCGGGAGAAGTCATTTGATGATTTTCCACCCAAAAATTTTTTTATTATAAGTTTTATTTTGTAATGTGGGTGTCCTATAGGTAGGTACACCTCTGCCTAACCTTTAGGGGAATACAGGCGTGATGTTATGTGTTATTTTAATTTATTGTTATTTTACGTACACATAACTTCTACTTAGGCACTTTACTGTTACCAAATAATTACATTACAGCCTCTTTTTCGCCCACTCAGGCTGAGAGTTTAGAAAAGTTTTTTCTTATTTAATTAGCAACGCACAGCCTGAACTATTGAAGGTAGATACATTAATACTAGTATTTTTATCCTTTAGATTCGCAGGAGGTAGGTACACCTAAAAAAGTTTTAAAGTAAATCAACCCGAAAAGAAGCAACGTATCGCACCTTTAAAGACAAACCGTTACTAAACGAAATTTTTCAAGAATTGAGTTACTAATGCCATCTTTCTAAACTACGTAAACTATACGATGAATAAAATAAAATTACGTAAAATATCCATCATTATGACCTCAAAAGATGGCTCAAAGCACCATGATCTTAAATTCTATTGCGAAAAAGCCGTGCATATTTTTTATTTAAGCTCCTGTGTAAAATTTTATATTTTCGTTAGTAACGGTTTGTCTTTAAAGGTGCGGTATGTTTAATAGCGTTCATCGCGCGCGGGCTGGCAACCTCGCATTTCTAGAAAACTTAACTGAACTAAGCTAAAGTTTACTCTTGGAAAATGACATGTTGTCAATTATTTTCTATGTTGGGTAAATACCAAAATAACTGTCAAAAATAAACATACTCACTTATAAATACCAACGATCTAAGTATTTGTCAGTGGAAATTGTCCTTTAATTTATATTTAATAAAATAATCACGACAAACCTCTAGAAATGTGACGTTGCCAGCCCGCGCGCGATAAACGCTCTTAAAGTGTCTGGGTAATCTCATTCCGTATTTCCGAAAACGATGAAGTTTCGGGCAAAAGCTGGTTAGCAAATAAATGACTTCCATAATAACAAAACAAACACCCACCCATAGTAGGGGTGCCAGGACGACACCTGGACTACGCATGCGCGATACAGGAGGCTGTGTCAAAACGCTCCTTTGTCCATAAGGGTGGAATCCCCACCACCGTGCTACCGTCTCCTCGAAAATTCCCGAAGACACGAAGTTAAAACCTGTAAGTTTTTTACACAAACTTAGATAATTTTCAGGATTTTGTTGCACAGGAAAAAATATGCTTTTCTTAGCTATTTTTCTGTGTAGTTATTTTGTGGGACAGTTCAATTGTTTTTGGAAAAACTTGTGTTTTGTTTTTCGTGTAAATGAACTGTTGCATTGATTTGTTTCTCTCACGGTTTGTGAACTTTGACGATGCTAGTTCGTTTATTATGTTTTTGAAGGGAATATTGACGAGTTGTATTATGTTTTCTGTTGGTTTTGGTGCTGAAATGTTTTTATTTAAAAGTAAGGCGTAGATGGGAAAGTTTTTAGTGGAATTTTCCGCTTGGAAAAATCTTCGAAGTTTTATTTTATGAATGTTCTTTATTTAATTTATTTTGATGGTGGGATGTGTCTTTTAACTAAAAGAACGGGTGAAAGGGAAAGTTTTCCGATGGAATTTTCCATTTCACAGTCACGAGGACGTTGAAGACAGTTTTTTAGACTTACTTTAACTTGTTTAAAAACACGTTAGGACTTTGTCCTTTCAAACTCAAACTCAAATATTTTATTGCTTTTGTTGGAAAATATGTCATTATAAAGTACTAGCTTCTGCCCGCGACTTGGTCCGCGTGAAATTTCTTGTACTAAGTAACATAAAATGTGAGCGTCCAAGCAAAAAGGGTCCAGTTCTCGACATTTACTTTCCGAGATATACCTACGCAGTTTTTGATTTTAATTAATTATTAATTAATGCTCAATTATCTACAAGTTCATACAAGGTCGCCACCTTGGGTTATCACATTAATTGAAACCACGCATTCAGTACATGATTCTGGACCCCGCTGCGTTGAAATTTTTCGTCGGTTATTAAAAAAAAAATTTGCTGCTCCATACATTTTGACCTCGTAGGTAGGGACATGCGACATGGGAGGCGAGCGTATTGCCATCTACCGGGCACAAATCCAGACTCCAGGCTGCTACTGAGCAATCCCAGATGGAAAAACCCAATAACAGTTTTGCCCGACCCGGGAATCGAACCCAGGACCTCATGCTCATCAGTAGCGCTTATGACCACTAGACCAACGAGCCAGTCTAACTTAGATACATAATGTAATAACTTTTTATGATCACGGACAAGCACTCATGAGTTTTTGATTATTTTAGTGAATACTCATAACAGTCAGGGCCCAAGGGTGACTCCGTACGTACGGCTTTAGTTGAGGAAAGTCTCAGAGAATAAGTTCCCGATGTTATAAGCAAACACAAAAAAGATTTTATGTATTCGGTTAGACTGGAATCCAAGCCGACCCCAATGTAGATGGGAAAAGAGGAGGTACTCATAGATGCGGGGTTTTTCTGTACATAACACAGTCAAGTTTCGAAAAGAAACATTGGCATTCTACTTGTAGATGTTTTAGTAAATTTTTATATGTTTTTTTAAAAAGAAATCTCTACAAGCTTAACTTTTTTAGCTTAAAAACCATTATGAGGTACCTAATTTCGTCAATCATAGGCACCTTCAATATCCTTCTACATTGGACTACGTCAAATATCCTTCTACCTTGGACTACGTCAAATATCCTTCTACCTTGGCCTACGTCAAATATCCTTCTACCTTGGCCTACGTCAAATATCCTTCTACCTTGGCCTACGTCAAATATCCTTCTACCTTGGCCTACGTCAAATATCCTTCTACCTTGGCCTACGTCAAATATCCTTCTACCTTGGCCTAAGTCAAATATCCTTCTACCTTGGACTACGTCAAATATCCTTCTACCTTGGACTACGTCAAATATCCTTCTACCTTGGACTACGTCAAATATCCTTCTACCTTGGCCTACGTCAAATATCCTTCTACCTTGGCCTACGTCAAATATCCTTCTACCTTGGCCTACGTCAAATATCCTTCTACCTTGGACTACGTCAAATATCCTTCTACCTTGGCCTACGTCAAATATCTTTCTACCTTAGATTACGTCAAATATCCTTCTACCTTGAACTACGTCAAATATCCTTCTACCTTGGACTACGTCAAATATCCTTCTACCTTGGACTACGTCAAATATCCTTCTACCTTGGACTACGTCAAATATCCTTCTACCTTGGACTACGTCAAATATCCTTCTACCTTGGACTACGTCAAATATCCTTCTACCTTGGACTACGTCAAATATCCTTCTACCTTGGACTACGTCAAATATCCTTCTACCTTGGCCTACGTCAAATATCCTTCTACATTGGACTACGTCAAATATCCTTCTACCTTGGACTACGTCAAATATCCTTCTACCTTGGACTACGTCAAATATCCTTCTACCTTGGACTACGTCAAATATCCTGCTACCTTGGACTACGTCAAATATCCTTCTACCTTGGCCTACGTCAAATATCCTTCTACCTTGGCCTACGTCAAATATCCTTCTACCTTGGACTACGTCAAATATCCTTCTACCTTGGACTACGTCAAATATCCTTCTACCTTGGCCTACGTCAAATATCCTTCTACCTTGGACTACGTCAAATATCCTTCTACCTTGGACTACGTCAAATATCCTTCTACCTTGGACTACGTCAAATATCCTTCTACCTTGGCCTACGTCAAATATCCTTCTACCTTGGCCTACGTCAAATATCCTTCTACCTTGGCCTACGTCAAATATCCTTCTACCTTGGCCTACGTCAAATATCCTTCTACCTTGGACTACGTCAAATATCCTTCTACCTTGGCCTACGTCAAATATCCTTCTACCTTGGCCTACGTCAAATATCCTTCTACCTTGGCCTACGTCAAATATCCTTCTACCTTGGCCTACGTCAAATATCCTTCTACCTTGGCCTACGTCAAATATCCTTCTACCTTGGACTACCACAAATATCCTTCTACCTTGGCCTACGTCAAATATCCTTCTACCTTGGCCTACGTCAAATATCCTTCTACCTTGGCCTACGTCAAATATCCTTCTACCTTGGACTACGTCAAATATCCTTCTACCTTGGCCTACGTCAAATATCCTTCTACCTTGGACTACGTCAAATATCCTTCTACCTTGGACTACGTCAAATATCCTTCTACCTTGGACTACGTCAAATATCCTTCTACCTTGGCCTACGTCAAATATCCTTCTACCTTGGCCTACGTCAAATATCCTTCTACCTTGGCCTACGTCAAATATCCTTCTACCTTGGCCTACGTCAAATATCCTTCTACCTTGGACTACGTCAAATATCCTTCTACCTTGGCCTACGTCAAATATCCTTCTACCTTGGCCTACGTCAAATATCCTTCTACCTTGGACTACGTCAAATATCCTTCTACCTTGGCCTACGTCAAATATCCTTCTACCTTGGCCTACGTCAAATATCCTTCTACCTTGGCCTACGTCAAATATCCTTCTACCTTGGACTACGTCAAATATCCTTCTACCTTGGCCTACGTCAAATATCCTTCTACCTTGGCCTACGTCAAATATCCTTCTACCTTGGACTACGTCAAATATCCTTCTACCTTGGCCTACGTCAAATATCCTTCTACCTTGGACTACGTCAAATATCCTTCTACCTTGGCCTACGTCAAATATCCTTCTACCTTGGACTACGCCAAATATCCTTCTACCTTGGCCTACGTCAAATATCCTTCTACCTTGGACTACGTCAAATATCCTTCTACCTTGGCCTACGTCAAATATCCTTCTACCTTGGCCTACGTCAAATATCCTTCTACCTTGGCCTACGTCAAATATCCTTCTACCTTGGCCTACGTCAAATATCCTTCTACCTTGGCCTACGTCAAATATCCTTCTACATTGGACTACGCCAATCGTCTCAGTCCTCTTTATTTAGCATCTCCTCAGTATGTATCCTTGTTCATTCGCACTAAGCTTTCGCTTTGTTCCTATAATTAGTCTTCATTCTTGGTAAAGATGGCCTTCCAAGACGTCTTCTTCTCTATCCTTGCTTTAACCAAAAGCCTTTTTAACTTAACGGAAGCAATTCAATCCCGACTGATTTCTAATTACCGATACCCTACTCATCGACCTAGGTCCTTTACTCAGCAAGTGCAGGACTTGCTCCACGTTTTCTGCTAAATACTAGATCGAACTCAGGACCTGTCCCACGTCAGCCCGACAACTAACCACTATAGCAATTACACCAAACCTCATCCACATTCTGTACCACATTATAGAACCCAAAAAATGGCTAATAAAGGAAGAAATAAATAGGCCATACACTATCTGAAGTGTGAACTAGCGTCGGGCCGCCGGGCCCACCCCAGTATAGCCAATCGACTCCCGCGCATTGATCCCCCTTTCCGGTGGGGACATATAGGTGCTCATAAATTCTTTCTAAACCTGACAGCTTCATGATTCGCATGTATACCCATGATGTAGTAGCTGCCATGTCAGTTTGGGACCTCACAATCGGCTCAGCATGTGTTGAGGCTACACGTACAGGTGCCATTTTAGATTTTCGGGTCCCGTTTTAGACTCCGTGATGTGTGTGTGCTGTGCTGTGTTGTGATGCTTGTGTATTTGTGTAAGTATTGCTTTCTTTGTGGTTGATTTTGTGCTTTTGAGTGTGCGCTTTTTCTGTGTATCTGCCGCGTTGAAAGCTGGCTTGAGGCTGGTTGAGTTCATAAGGCTTATTTCCCAGTGTTAAATAAATTAAAATACTCAAGTTTCTCAAGTCAAGTTAACTGGAAACTATCTGGAACTTATCTCGAGGTGGTGAAACAGGTTATTAGCTTTGTAGATATGTAAATTCAAAATAATAAGCGGAATTGGGGATTGTGGCTAAGTAATAACAGCCGCACGTGTCGATCGATTAGGTTAAGTTACGCTTGTCGCGGTTGGTCCGTGGATGGGTGACCATCTTTACATACCGAGACCCCTCTGTGCCTCGGAAAGCACGTTAAGCCGTTGGTCCCGGCTGTCATTTGTGGATCTTTGACAGTCGTTATGAGTCGTCAAAAGCCCGAAAGTCTGACAACCAGTCTTACCAAGGGGTATCGTATTACCCAGTAACTGGACTGTGGAGGTCAGATAAGCAGTCGCTCCATGTAAAATACTGGTATTCAGTTGCATCCGGTTAGAGTGCAAGCAGACTCCAACATAGTTGGGAAAAAGCAAGCATACGATGAGTTTCTTAAAGTGCTAGGATGTCACTGCAACTTCTAGTAAAAGTCGCGAAAAGAAGTAGGTACATAGGTAACACTGGCAATTTAAGTATAAAAGAGAAATGTACAAAGTATATAGTAGTTAGCAGCAGTCCTGTCTGCTTACCCTGTAAAGCGTAAAGCGTTGGAGTTAATTTACCTACGCGTTTAATGGAAGTTGTAGCTTTAAATCGATCATATCAAAATCGCTGGCAATAATCGACCTCGAAAAGTACTCGGGATGTAAATTATTCCTGAATTCAAAACTGGGTCATATTGGAAGTATCGATCAAGTTAATAACGACAGATATGTGTCATCTCACTTAACGCCTAACACTTAACTTGGAAAGCGTCAGGGTGTGTAGGCAGCATCTTCAACTTATGATCCTGTATTTATCAAAATTGGAATGATTATTTCTTTCGTTAGAAAAATTGCTGCTTAGATATTGTGATATTTATTTCTGTATAACTAGTTAAAAAAATAACTGACTAAAAATAATTTGCATTTTAAAACTAGATAAGGTTTTCTATCTGACTACTCTGAGAAGAGAGACCGAAACAAACTCAGAGGACACAGTCTCTTTTAAAGTCCAGACATAATCTTGTTCAGGCCATGTGAGGACCACACAAATTAGTGTCTGAGATGGTCTTTTGAGGAAAGTACCACACAGATTTGAGTGGACCTGTCCAGTCAGTGCACGCATTTGTCAATAATCGTGTTGCTCAACTCGGAACTTACCGAGTTCAATGACTCTAAGTAATTTTTATCGATACAAATAAATACAATTGAAGTGTATGATTGTAATGTGAAAATAATAGCTTTTTACTAATTGCATATGAAAGTAATACGGTACTTATAACAAAACAAAAACTATTTTTATTCTATCTGTTTGTTCCGGCTAATCGCCGAAAAGGCTAAACCGATTTTGACGAGACTTTCATTGGCAGATAGCTGATGTTACAAGGAGTACTTAACTAAAAGTAAAATAAAAGTAACCTAACTTTTATTTTAGAAAAAGAATTAGGGTTCCGCGCAAAAAAATTAAAACGGTGATCTCTAGAACTACCAGTTGGATTTGAAAAGTTCTTTTTGCATGTGGTAGCCCAATTCTCGAGAATGGCTATAGGCTATTTAACATCACGCTAAGACATTTAAGAGCCGAGCAAACAAAAAAAAAGGCAAAAAGAATGCTAGGCGAAAACTAAAGTAATAGCGCGGGCGGGCGATGCTACGCGCCGGGTTGGGGAACGAGGGAGTTTTATTAAAATGTGGCTGTTATTTTAGTATATTGTGTATCTTACGACTTCCATGCGAACGAAGTCGCGGAGCACGGCTAGTTTTTCAAAAAAACTTCACTTATATGTGACCCTAAATGTAGCATACATGTATCATTTAAGGCCTCTAGCTATTCATTGCTCTGGAGTAAAACTTCTCTACACGAACCGTTAAAATCTATATTAAACCAGAAAACCAAAATAAAAAACCACACATTTTCACATTTAAATTGCAAATGTATGTCGTTTCATGAGAATTTCGCCATCTGTCTCTAAAGCCCAAAGGTTTTACGTTTAAAATAATGTACCTATGTATACAGGGTTACCCACATATACAGGCTGGTGCGTTAAAACCACATCCATTACATACAGATGCTTAATTATATATTCTGATTTACTTCGTAAAGGGAGAGAGAATTGACGGGTTACTGTTCCAATTTGGTGCTGATTCTAATGTTATTATTTCTGTTTTTGTAAAGAGTTATTTGAGAGTGATGGAATTTGTGACAATAGGTAAGCATTTTTTCATAAATTCATATTATATCTGGCAACATGTTTTCAAGGTTTTATCAATTATTTTGCCTGTCATGGCTAATGATCTCCTATAAAGTGAATTCTGATGCTATTAGTTATAATTACTAGCAATGTTTCTAAGTAGTACCAAACAACAAATTGAGGTTTGTGCAAGGAAGTTTTTGATATCAGTAGAATAACGACCATTTGTAGTAAACCTTTGGTATTGTGAAAATGTGAGGTCTGCATTCCCCGAAGGGGCAGAGGTGTAACTATAGTACATCCATATTTCTAATCTAGAAAAGTATTCAAAATTATTACGGTGTCGTAAAAAAACTCTGTTCTTAGCTTTATATTGAGCTATAAATACCTATAATACTATAACCAATTAATTTAATAAGAGCTGTCAAAATATGTGCTGCACCTAACTTATGGATCTCCCAATTGTTCAATTAGTTAGTATACGCTATCATGACAGAGTTTAATAAGTAAATTGATGTTGTGGACCCTGCTCCGTTGTGGACTCTGCTCCGTTGAGCTGTGATCTGTAACGCATCGCTCGTTGGATGTATGTCATTTAGATTAGGATTGATAAGGATCTTCAGTGCCCTATAGTTTCAGAACTGTGTCTCGAGTCTAGTGGTCGCAAGCGCTAATGGGTAAGGTCTCGGTTTAGATTCCCTGGTCGGGCAAAGTGTTATTGGGATTTTTCATCAGGAATATCGAGCACGCGGTCCTGGTTTCGATTCCTGGGTCGAGAAAAGTGTAATCAGATTTTTTCATCAGAGATTTCTCAGTAGATTTCTTTGGTTTTCTGCTAACTTGATGGCAATAGGCTCGCTCCTTATTACAAGGAACTTTAACATAACTGGCGAAATGTGGGTGTACCTACTAAAGGTCACACCACTGTCTAATCCTAGAAAACAGATAGTACAGTTGCTACGATGAACATACAACCAAAGATACAAGAAACCATACAACAATGATCTTTACAACGCCGACTGGTCGACACTTCACGTGACCAGAGGGCTGGCTCGTTCTTTGGCCAAAGAATTAGCATTGCCATTCAACGTGGCAATGCTGCCAGTCTTCTGGGCACGTTTCCGGATGACAGCGATGCGGACGAGTACTTCGACGCCTAAGTTTCCTTTTGTTTTGTATATTTATTTGTATAGTTAGTTAGTAATTGTATATTGTATTTATGATCTTTATAATTCTTAGCAGCATGAATAAGAATAGATGTATGATCTGCTTCCTATTGATACTTATGCAAGTCAGAATGACTCGACTCACGACCTAAGAGGAAAAATGAGTTCCTAGATGCAATTGCAAGTACAAAAGCATTTACACAGACACACAAAAGAGTCCATTTGACGGTCAAGAGTAGAGTAATAACAGTTGAGTAATAGTTTATTTAATAAAGGATCGTTACAAATAGTCGTGTGGTTATCGTATCAGTCTAGTGGGGCAGGTCACAGGGTACCAGCAGGCAGTGAGGTTATTTGAAGTGATTGGGGGGGACTAAATGAAGTGTTAGTTCTGATTGGTATTGATAGAACTATGGTGATTTATTATGGAGAGCTGTGTTTTGTGAGTTTGACTGAAACTCTAATGTGAATAATCGTTCGACAATGTTTAGCGTTTGGGGCGAATTCATTGAAGTCTGGTTTTCATCGTTAAGTTATATGGTTAGAGAAGAATAATTGTGATTATTATTTAATCGTTGACCAGTCATATAAACAATTAGGTATACGGAGGTAAAGTAAGCTAATTTACAACGTTTGCTTTCGTGTCCGTGTAAACATCTTTAAGTTCCGTTTCAGTGCAGTTTGCACTAAGCTTTGAACACATATTTAATATCTATATACACATATGATAGTATAGGGATACGATATAATTATAATTTCTTGTACAAAGGTACCTACTGCTTATTTCTTAAAAAAAAATCTTCTAGCAGACCTGCGAAAGGAGAAATGAAAAAGAAATGTAGACAATAAATATTTATGTATGTGTGTGTGTACCTATATATCAGAACAAGAAGAGAAAAAGTAACATTGTGTTTGTATTCAAATTAGTGTTTCAAGCAAATCTAATTATTTTTAGTTGCGTTAGATCTTAGTGGAAGATTACTTTGATGTAATAGTGTTTGTCTAGTTAAGATACCTAAATGTTTTGGGTTCACATTTATATTAAGTACAACGGGTAAGGATTAAATTAAGGCGCTATGATCCGCTCGAACCGCGTACTGAACTGAAGTAGGCTCGCGAGTGGTTGCCTCGCGCATTTGGTAGGTATTTAAACATAGTAATTATTTTAATCATTTTATCAGCAAATTGTGCTAAGCAATCTTACTACCTTTTCATTTATCGTACCCTTATTGCAAAAAACCAATTATCTGCATTTTTTTTAACCAACATTAAGTTAAATATAAATAATAATTGACTCTCCCAGTCACAACGAAGCTGCAGGCGAAACCCGTTAAAAACATGCAGTCAATCGATTTTTGTAATTTTGTAAACGTCTGTTTTGTAGCTATGAGATTGATTAAACATTACGAAAAGGGGTAAATTTGTTTTTTTTTTTTGCTATCCAGCAAAGTTAATCTAATCATGTTGTTAAAAGCGATTGCATGACCGCCAGATCCTTAAATAAGATATACTGGATGATTTTTTTTACCGTCTCGAAATTTTTACAGGGTGTTCTACCCATGAATACAAACAACTTTCACTATGGGACCAACACTGAAATCACGAAAAAAAAATCAGCTGATTCATACAAAAAGTTCAAAACCTACTCGACCAAAATGTATGAATCAGCTGATTTTTTTTTCGTGATTTCAGAGTTGGTCCCATAGTGAAAGTTGTTCATGTTCATGGTTAGAACACCCTGTAAAAATTTCGAGACGGTAAAAAAATTCATCCAGTATATTTTTTCAGATTTTTATAACAATGTTTTTTTTATGTTTCCCATGGTTTCAAAAAACTAGTAAGCGCGGTCTCTGTCGGATCATAGCGCCTTAAAACGTTTGTCCACCAATTTAATTTGTCATGTTATTACTGTTACATTTCTTCAAGTGACAATGTTTTGGTCTACAACACGAGGTATACCATCACTTGGAATAAGGGTGCATCCACATAATTTAAGGCCCATACCACACACATTTGTAACCAACATTACAGTAAACAAATCCTAGCCGCCATCCAATTTTCTTTGGCAAATAAAATGAACACCACATGTGATGTAAATGTTTATTCATATTTCACACGTTGATACCTCGTAAACACGAGTTTGTCTTTAAGGGGTGTGTGGTAACGGTGGAATAGTCATCATGAAGATGGTTACATTATAGAGGTATATGCGAAAATCTGTTCATATATTTTCTGTAGACATTGTCATTCTGCGGAAATAATTCTGCATAATTATCGTTATTATACTTGAAATTGAAATCAACTTCGATGGGAAATGCTAGGATAAAGCTTGAATAATTAGCCATACGCTTATCTAATGTGTTTTTTTTTAAATTTCTCTCTTGAAAAAGCGAAAAATTTTCTTTGACATGAGTTGGAATGAAGTAGCCGAAGAAGTACATATATTTACATATATCTTCCAGAATTATGATCGTAACTCATGACGCATATCTGCAAATGCATTCAATAGACTGCTAAAGACTGGTGATGTTTATCACCAGATTATATGAAACCTAGTGTTTAACTGCCTCGTTGCTCTAGTGGTCGCAAGCGCTACTGCTGAGCATGAGGTCCTGGATTCGATTCCCGGGTCGGACAAAGTGTTATTGCGTTCTTTCAACTGAAATTTCTCAGTAGCAGCCAGGAATTTGGATTTGTGCCTGGTTGATGGCATTAGGCTCGCCCCCTATTACATGGGACTTAAACATAACGGGCGAAATGTGGGTGTAGTATGCGTATGTGTGTGTACCTCTGCCTAACCTTCGGGGAGTACAGGCGTGATGTTGTGTTATGTTGTATAGTGTTTTTATACATGACAGGCCTTCAAATACCGTATTTCTTGTTACAGGTACAAAATTAGCGGCATTCCTAATCTAGTCTACGTACTTCAACGAAAATGTTATTACAGTTTCCCTAAAACATAGAAATAGTGTGGGAAAGAGACAAAAGAAAACGGCAACACATTCGATTACAACGTGACTAAAGACAATAAACAGAGATGGAAACGAAAAACGACGTACGTACAGATGACATCGAACTTAGCGCACAAGGATCAAGCAACAAAACTGGGTCAGTAGAGTTCATCCATTTAAGGCTCCTACAAACAGGCGCGACACGCGGTGCCTGTGTATCGCGTCGCGTATCGCGCCAGTTTGCAAGAGCCTTTATGCACAACAAGAGGTTCCTAAGTCCAGCAGTGGACTGCGAAAGGCTGAGTTGATAAATTCCCAGATCATGCATTTGTATATTTGCAAACTTGGCGAACTGGAGATCCTGGGTTCAATTCCCCGGCTGGGCTGATTTACTATTAAAATTACACAACCGTAGGAATTTTCGCCTACCTCAGTTTTATGAAGGGACATTGTAATTTTTTTTCTGAGCAGATAAACGGATGTGTAGGTACTTTGAAAATTATAGACTATTGTGGACTCCATAATTGAGACCTTGTGTGTCGAGAATATTTGGTAGCACTTCCTTCGGAAAACTGGTGTTATGGTATATTGTCCCAATTTCTGCGTTACTGTAATTTGATGAAAATTTATTGGATTAAGCCAAAATAGTCAGCACAATTCACTAAACTACAACGAAATAATTTAATTAAGTAAACTCTATTAGTCTAAAAATTTATCTCTACATTTTCACATAATTTTTTTTTTCTTTGCAGCGAAGTAAAAAAGTCCAAATCCGACCTACCCGAAAGAGGTTCATGGGGCAGCAAGCTAGACTTCATCCTCTCCGTCATTGGCTTAGCCATCGGTCTTGGCAACGTGTGGCGGTTCCCCTACCTCTGCTACAAGAATGGCGGCGGTGCCTTCCTCATCCCTTACTTCCTCACCTTGTTCCTTGCTGGTATTCCCATGTTCTTCATGGAGCTTGCCATGGGACAGATGCTTACCATCGGCGGCTTGGGCGTTTTCAAAATTGCACCGATTTTCAAAGGTATATATGTTTTTTTTTTGTTTCTATGAAATATTTTGTTGAACTTATTGATTGCCTTTCACCAAATTTTAATATGGCTGATTTTTATAGGTTAACTGACTTCGATTATTACTTACTTCCTTCTTATTATTGTTTATAACCTACTTCGACTTCTTTAACTTCTTTTTTGCTTAGATTTTTGGAAACTAACTGCATTTTAATTAATATGCTACTAATATTATAAACGTGAAATTTTGTGAGGATAGATGGATGTTTGTTACTCTTTCATGCAAAAACTACTGAACGGATTAGGATGAAATTTGGCACACATATAGTTTATAACCTGGATTAACACATAGAATACTTTATCTCGATATTCTCATGAGGTCGAGACCTATGCGGGTGAACTGCGGGGCGCTGCTAGTCAAACTTTGCTACTTGATTGAAATTACTAATTCAAAAGATATTTTGCTTGATGAAACGGTTACAGAAAACAAAATCTCAGAAAATAATTTATACAATACAAGATTCTAACCAAATAGGTTCCTCAGTATGGTTTTGAAAAAAGCTCTCTTGTCACGGTTGGGATAAAATATGAGCCCTTCACTTTCTTAGGGCCGGCGCCCACTGGCGGGACGGCACGACAAAGGATTTTTATGCGAGGAATAGAAATATAACTTTATAGTTTGACAATAAAATTGAAAATTCAACCGCGACGTCCTTAGGCATCATCATTGAAATTTCAATCTTATTGTGATACGCATTAGTTATATTTCTATTTGTCGCATAAATATCCCTTGCCGTGCCGTCCCGCCAGTGGGCGCCGGCCTTTAATCTGAGTTCGTATTAAGCATTTCATAATTCAATGGCAACACTAAATATTAGAGATTTGTTCTTTTAGAAACTTAACAAGTTCAGATCATTATTTAGCTTGAATTCTGAAGTAAATCGAAGACTCTGTTTTTATTTTATTTAAAGCTTCGTTAGAGTTTGTAGAGTTAGAGTTTAAGCATGTTTTTCGGATAAATTCATCCCAACTACGAAACCGTTCATTGTGCGAGGTCCGACACGCACTTCGGTCGGTTTGACACGACAACGGAATCTAATATAACCGTCAATTTGGTCCAGGTATTGGTTACGCGGCTGCTGTGATGTCATGCTGGATGAACGTGTACTACATCGTCATCCTCGCGTGGGCCATCTTCTACTTCTTCATGTCTATGAGATCAGGTAAATATATTATCACCACCATATCAATGCCTTCTTCGCTGTAATTATGTTACTTAATACTATCAGCAACAAAAGCACGTTGACACAATTTGAAGTTACAAAAGAGATTATTGAAAACTTCATTAATCTCGTGTCAGACTTGTTTGTATCAATTTGTTGCAGAGTAGAGAATTTTTTAAAGACTTGTGACTTGTATACTTAATAGTTGAAACAGCCCCACGGGTCGATCGATCAGATTAAGCTACACTTGCTGCGGTTGGTCCGTGGATGGGTGACCATCTTTACATACCCCTCCTTGTCTCGGAAAGCACGTTAAGCCGTTGATCCCGGCTGTCATTCTTGGATCTTTGACAATCGATACTGGTCGTCAGAAACCTGAAAGTCTGACAACCAGTCTTACCAAGGGATATCGTATTACCCAGTAACTGGGTTGTGGAGGTCAGATAGGCAGTCGCTCCATGTAAAATACTAGTATTCAGCTGCATCCGGTTAGACTGGAAGCCGACCCCAACATAATTGTGAAAAGGCAGGCAGATGATGAAGATAATAAATTAGGTTCTATTTTTTTTTTTTGCTTTCGTCCCTGAGTAGGTACAGCCGTTGGCTACATGTATGACCAACTGTAATATATTAAAGCTTAAAATATTATTACTTGTTACAAATGCTATAATTCATCATTCCCTTGTCCTTATTCCAAACATCATTTCTAACCATTGTTTCGTTTACCCAGACGTGCCATGGCGAAACTGCGACAACTACTGGAACACGGCCGCCTGCGTGAACCCCTACGACCGCAAGAACCTGACCTGCTGGTCAACCATGGACATGACCACCTTCTGCACGCTCAACGGGAAGAACATTAGCAAGGCTGTGCTGTCGGATCCGGTTAAGGAGTTCTGGGAGTAAGTGGCGGAAATATGCTATACTATTGCCCATAAAATATTTACCAGGCTTAAAACAAAAGCTATCTAGTTTTGTGGGTGGAGTAGCGTGAAACTAGATACTAGTGTAAGGGACCTCCTAAAAACAGTTGCTGTTCGATCTTCAAAACATACTGAAAGAAAGAAAGAAAATGCGTTTATTAGCATTACAAGAAAAAAACAAAACAAAAATACCTTAAAACTATAAAAAAACAGAAAACATGGTTATAATGCCAAAGGGCCTCAGTTCAGCATGATGTCAAATGATAACACAAGGTGTACCACCTGACGCTGATTTCCAGCTGCAGCCCACGAGTGCCATACACTATAAACACATAGAGAAGTGCATGTGTCCGTTTTGAACAAATTAAAAGGATAAAATTACAATTGAAAATATATAAAATAGCTCATACAAAAACAAATGAAATGTTGTGACGTACATATTAATATTGTGTGTGTATGTGCGTGTATTTTATGTTGTGATTATTGAAAAATTAAAATAAATACCCATAATCTGCGTATTACATTAAAATAATAAATTTATAAATAGAAATCAGACAAAATCGTGTGACTGCGTTGTTCTTTTATACTACGAAACGGGAGTGCTGCAAGACTAATTATGAAATGTCAAAATAGCCAGTGTTTAACTTCAAGTTCTGGGGTTGTGTGGTGTGGTTGTGAAACTTTCATAAGAATATTTATAACGTGATCGCTATGGGTTAGATAGACATTTCTTAATAGTTATCACTAAACAAATTTGAGCTGAATGTAAATTTTACGTAGTATTTCGTTAATTTACTTAAATGACTGTCTAACTTTTCTAATGAAGACGTCGATCAAGACGGCGTTCATTATACAGACAGCTATTAAAGGGCTCATTAAAAGGTGTGAGCTTTAACTTTAATGAAGATCTGATAGTACAACAGTTTGATTGTGATATTCTATATAAGTTCGATATATTGATGAGAATAGAAATGTTACAAGACATTGACCATCATCGTATGATGATGACTCTTCACTGTGGCTAAATTTATACTAAGGGATTCATCAAAACCATACCTAATTGTAGTAAAACTTGGTTTCTCAGGTATTCATAACCAGAGTTTTTCTATTCTATAGGCTTTTGCTTGACACATATCATTTCTGAGCACTCAGTTAAGAAATAACATTATTCACTTAGTCAAATAAATAGCTTTTCAGAGTTTATTGAAACTGAGCATTAACTTGAATTTCTTAAATCCTATAACCCACCACTTTTCCCCCAGACGCCGCGCCCTCCAAATCTCCAGCGGCATCGAGCACATTGGCAACATCCGTTGGGAGTTGGCCGGGACTCTGCTGCTGGTGTGGGTGCTGTGCTACTTCTGCATCTGGAAGGGTGTTAGATGGACCGGCAAGGTGGTCTACTTCACCGCCCTGTTCCCGTACTTCTTGCTGACTGTGCTGTTGATCAGAGGTTTGTACTGAGTTGTAGTACATATTTTTTGACTTGATAATATCCAATAAAATAATTTTGGGGGGTAAAGAATTATATAATAGGAAGAAAGAAGACTGAAGACATTGAAGATAGGGAAGAGATGGAGGCTTGGAAATTGAGATTACTTCTTGTATCGTAATTAGCTGTTGGCTACAAAACAATTTATAGAAAATAAAGAACATGTAAATGAGCGTTCAAATTCATATCTATCCATTTCTATACAGACTAGACTTTTGCTGTATTAAAATAACTTTTAACACTACCGAGAAGTAACACTGCGATTACAATCACTAGGATTATAGAGAGTTTATTTATAGTTCTACATTCTTGACATTTTCAAATCGATTTCGCAACAAGATTGTTAGCTACAGCGATATAAACTTTACTATGATTGTTCTAGGAATCACCTTGCCGGGTGCGATGCAAGGCATCAAGTTCTACGTTATGCCCAATATGTCCAAGCTGATGGAATCTGAAGTCTGGATCGATGCCGTTACCCAGATCTTCTTCTCTTACGGTCTGGGTCTGGGAACTCTGGTCGCTCTGGGAAGCTATAACAAGTTTACTAACAATGTGTACAAGTAAGTTATATTATGTGGATGATTTGTTTATTTTATAGTTAACGGTACAAATAATAAAAATACAGATTGATAAATAACAAAACAAAAGTAATGTATATTTCAAAAGAAATATTTCCATATTACTATACGAGTATAAAGTTTACTGAACTTTTTAATAATACTTGTGAAAAGAATGGATAAAGCTTTATCTTTTAATAGCTATAATATAACGTATCAGGCGATCATATTGTATGCAGTAGACGAGAGTGGGCAAGATATCATGTGTTTTTACTAACTCAGTGAAGTCTCATGTTGTTATCGGCTTAAACTACATAATAAAGTACCTTTATTGTCCAAAAAACATTCGGTTCATCTCAATGTTTTCTTCCAGGGATGCTTTGATCGTGTGTACTGTGAACTCCAGTACATCAATGTTTGCTGGTTTTGTGATCTTCTCCGTGGTCGGGTTCATGGCGCATGAGCAGCAACGGCCGGTTGCTGAAGTGGCTGCTTCAGGTAACATCTTTAAACATAATGTTAATCTAAATTAAACTTTATCGAGACACATATTTTAATAAGGTTTTAAGCGTGGGATTGTCCTTATTTGGAAAATATCTACATTTATCATCCAATCATTAGATTAGATGAAACAGCTGCTTGTTATTGGATAAACTTAATCAAATTTAACCCTAATAAATTGATAATATGATTCAGTAGAGATTGATTACCTACCATCTGGAATACCATATGTGAATTTCTGTTTTACGTTAGTTAAAATTACATTAAACATATGGCTTGATAACCATAACCATCTCTTTTCCAGGTCCCGGCTTAGCTTTCTTAGCCTATCCATCAGCAGTGCTCCAGTTACCAGGGGCTCCACTCTGGTCCTGTCTCTTCTTCTTCATGCTGTTGCTCATAGGTCTGGACAGCCAGTTCTGTACCATGGAAGGTTTCATCACTGCTGTCATTGATGAGTGGCCCAAACTCCTCAGGAGAAGGAAGGAGATCTTCATTGCTATTACCTGTTTTATCTCGTATTTGGTTGGGCTGTCGTGTATTTCTGAGGTAAGTCTAATTATAATCTAATCCTTTGTCTAACCAAAAGCCAAAGTAGCCAAGTTAAATAACTTCATTATCAAGTATGAAAACTGTGGTTTTTGCTACTGTTTCAACCCTTCTGCGAAAAATGGCAGAATCAATAGATGAGGATATTATAAAATTAGCAGTAAATTAAATTAACCTTAAACGGCGAAAATATTCCCAGTTTTGGGTTATATGTTAGTCATTTGGGGTTAAAACACTAGGGCCATGGGGTCCGAGTGCCGATTTAGTTTTTCAAGACATCGCTAAGCGGTTGGTCGACTCCTCACGTGACCAGAGGGCTGGCCTATTCTGTGGCCAGAGAATCAGCATCGCCATACAACGTGGCAATGCTGCCAGCCTTTTGACAGCGATGCGGAAGAATTTTTTGATGGCCTCTGTATATTATGTAAAATAATAAAAATAATAAAGTATACCTAAAAAAATAGCAGTTAGTATTATGTAACTCCCTCTCACAGAGAGAAGGCGTGTGTTCCAGCAGTGGGAACATTACAGGCTAATTATGTTAAGCAGTCAGTATTACCATATCTGGCAAAATAATTTATTAACGCAGTCTGATGGTAGTAGGTTTGGTATGCCTACGTGCGTTGAAGCATGTTGATCACTAATGAGCATGTTGTTTAAACTTTTATGGCACATAAGTAACCAAGCTTATTAAATTCAACTCTTATATTTTATTTTAATATTTTCCTCCTGTGATTGCAGAGCTAGAAATGTGGTTTGTAAATTAGGATCGGGCGAATTTTGTATTATTTTTCTGCCTAGTAACAAATGATTATGTAACTTGCAAACAACATTTTTACACGTACCTAATATTTTATTGGCATAGAAATTTATTTCATGGTCAGCGTCAAGGTTTCGTAATGTCTACAAAACCGAGGCAAATCTCTTAATATGGCATTGAAAGGGAGTAGTAACTCACATTCAAATTCAATATACGTCTTTGGTGGAACACCGCTTGAATACAATGTATCCTTTTGTGGAGTGTGGAAAAATGTGATCAAAATTATCCGAGGATGTTTGAAAAACAAGTTTGTAGACGATCAGATATCTTGACGATTTCTTGTGATCTTATATTAGCTCGATTTTATATTGTATTTATCTTAGCTATTACAGAAATATTGATTGCAGCAATTTCTAATATTTCAAATCACGAGAGAATTTGTAATTAGAAAACACATATCAACACACACCAATTTTAGGGCAAATAGAAATGAAGCAGGAGCAAAAGCATTATTATCTTGATATACTTGACATTTTAGTAGGAGTATGATCTACTCTTCGTTTATCTAGTGGATTGATATTCGGTATATTCAACTAGTTTATACTCTTAAAAACTACATCATCGCAATCTTTCCGCAGGGTGGCATGTACGTCTTCCAAATCCTCGACTCGTATGCTGTCTCCGGCTTCTGTTTGCTGTTCCTGATCTTTTTCGAGTGTGTCTCCATCTCCTGGGCCTTCGGCGTCAATCGGTTCTACGACGGCATCAAGGAGATGATTGGCTACTACCCTACTATCTGGTGGAAGTTCTGTTGGGTCGGGTTTACACCTGCTATTTGCATTGTGAGTATGGGTCCTGATTAATATCACATCACAACAACAACATCACAACATTTCACTATGCCAATACTAAAGCGCCTAAAGATAATTCTTTAGGCGCTTTAGTATTGGCATAGTGAAATGTTTTCAAAATAGAAGCCTCTTCTAGAGCCCTATTTTCTTTGTCGCTTTTAAAATCATGTGCTAGAAATATGTATATGGAAATTCCTTCAATTTTGAATGTATGATTATTAAAACGAAATAATGGATACGCTAAATTTTCTTCTAGTTTCAATTTAAGGCTGTATATAGGTTAAGCGTGATTAATAAAGCCGGGGTTAAGTATCTTTCTTATCTTTTTCTATTCCAATTATAATAATGTTCTATCTCTTCAGAGCGTCTTCATCTTCAACTTAGTCCAATGGAAGCCGATCAAGTACATGAACTATGAGTACCCTTGGTGGTCGCACGCCTTCGGTTGGTTCACTGCCCTGTCCTCTATGATGTGCATCCCTGGGTACATGGTCTACCTGTGGCACGTCACTCCTGGTACTTGGCAAGAGGTGAGGTTTACCGTTTATTAAGTACTCTTTTGTTTTGGCACAGAAGGTATGTTAAGCTAAGCGGGCTGTGGTATGTGGTTTGTAGAACTAACTCTGTGACATTTTGTGTCATTTATTGTCTTAGTCACCGTTACCAAGTTGCTTACTCGCCAGACATTTATTTATGTTTTTTCTTCTTCTTTTGGTCCCTCTCCAATTAATGAAAGTTGGTCATCAACTACTAATATTTCTCCTTGTTCTATGCCTTTTGTTGAAATAATGTGACTGAGAAAACATCAACTATGATGGTCTGGAACCTCCTACTTATTTTTTTTTTTCAGAAATTCCACAAAATCGTTCGTATCCCCGAGGATGTTCCTACTCTCAGGACCAAGATGCAGGCTGAGGAGCTGGCCAAGCATAACAAGTCTTAACTCCATTAACTCCCACTTAATAGCAGGATCTCAGACGAAAGGGATTCGGAAAGTAACACCTTAGTTCTGTGTGGTTAGAGTTGATATTCGCTTGACAATAGTTATTAATATGTATATTTCGGGGATGATAGTTTTATCTGATATTTTAACATATCTGTAGAATATAATTACAAAAATCAATACAATTATGTATGTATGAAAATGGAAGCATAAAATATCGCTATGTATCTCTTGACATATTGAAACTAACCTTACAGGATGACAATCGTGGGGAAGTAAAAGAAATAAATTCTAAAACATCACGCACAATTTTAATATAATATCATAATAATGTGCCAAATATATCTGTGCCATATACTATCGAAATATAATTATACTAAAATGATATTTACATAATTATAATAATTATTAAATCAAAAAATGTGTACCGTGTAGTCGTATTTAAAAATTATTTAAGCGCATTATGTTTTAGATTCTTAGAATAATTTGATGACTTTCCGTTTGCCGTGTGTCGACACGTTCATGTACGTTTAATTGTACGATTATTATTAATAATTATTAAGTATATTTAGGTTAAATTAACAATATTTTTAAAAGTTAACTATCTAATGAACTTCCATGTAGCTGACGCTTAGATTTACTGTTATTATTGATATTTAATATATTAAATGTTTATTTGTTATTGCTGACTAAAATCTGGTGATTATTATCTATCTATTATTGATTAAATAACAGAATAAACAATTAAACAGTTCAAATCAAGTAACGCTTGCCTCTTTCTTGTGGAAAAGATCATTAATGTTTTAAAAGTTTTATTTCCAGAATTTTAACATAAAAATACAACGAAATAAACCTCATTTAGGAAAACACTAGGTTTTGGTCGTATTTACTAAGATTAATTTATCGCTTATTATAATTATACGTAAGTAGTAAAATACATCTTTTAACATAATTATATTTGTTATCCTTAAAGGATTTAAGTGTTAGTTTGATGTTAGATATTTAGACTTTTAAGAGTTTACAATAAAAGCGCTTCGGGACGCGTCATTTTTGAATCTAAATGGTGTTTGTCGAAAATTTAAGATTCAAATCGTTAATCATTCTTAAATGCATTTAATCTTATTTATATTTAAAGGCCTATCTATTCGTTAAGTATTAATATTATGTTGTATAAATGGAGTTTATGGTTGTTTTTGATATTCATATCATTAGATTATTAAAACATATAGTGAGTTTATCGATTTGGTTAATCAGCTTTAAAAATAAATAAATTTAAATTCATTTAAAATTTAGCTGTATGATTAAATCGTAATATTAATATTTGTTTGTTTCGGAGTCACTGCGACCTACAACATTGGATGTTCAAACCTCTGTGTTCTAAATGAGACCAAAGAATCTAATAATGTATTCTATTCTAGCCAAAAAGTTTCTAATATATTATACTGTAGATTTTGTATAAATTATATTATGAAATATCTTTCTAATTATTTATGTGTACAAGAAGATTAAATAGGTATCTCATCCATTAATACAATTCGAGTAAATAAGTATATTAATTATTTGCCATCAATGGGAGATCACCACATCGATTGGTGATGATTGATTTTATTATTAATTTTATAAAGATATTAATTATTAACTTTTTTATTTATCTTGTACACAAAATATAATAAAATTATTTTAAAACAGATGCACTACTTGTCGTGTTCAAAATGATATTTGTCTATTTATACTGTCAATTTTTAATATATTGATATACTTAGCAAAAAACTGTAGCCCATTTATAAAATTTATCTATACATTTATAAAAATAAGACAATAAAGTAAGAAAAATATTTAATCCTATAATTTTACTAAAACTTTACCTTCGTAGTGTTTGATGAAAATTTTAATAATATTTTAGGTGAATTTAATATATATTTTAAATATAAGATACTCGTAGCCCGATTTTGTATAAATGAGTGAGATGATACACAATTATTTGTAGATTTTCAATATATTTATTGTATTTTGTGTTAGATATTGGACACTAAGTAAAAACATAATGGAAAGTTCCAGTGAGTAACAAATAGTTAATTATTGTTTCATGAATATAAAAATATCTACTTTATCAAGTTATTTTACCCCAACCCAAAATATTTGCAAAAACAGAATTATTTTTAAGTGTCTAATATCTATTAAAATTATGCGTTATCTAAGATAAATGTGCTTCCATGTATTTTAAAATTATGAATAGTAAATATATTGTTATAATTTTTAAATAAATTGATGTACTGTGTACCTTTTAAATATTACAAAACTTATTCAATCATTAGGTACTACTCAAAAAAAATATAACTGACATACGAAAATTATTTAAAAAGATTTCCATTTACCAATGAAGTAGTAATAACAGTTATTAACATAATTATTGTTTACGCAAAAGTCGAAGGTTAATGTAAACCGCCCATTTACTAAATAATTATTAAATATAAATGAATAAATATAATAATAAATATCTAGTACTTAGGGCATATAATAATCATACAGAGTAATCTATGAGCCGACATGTCATTTTAATCAATATAATTATTTTATCAATTACTTATTTATAATTATTTTGCCAAAAATATCAAATTATATAACTATTTATTTGTGATTATTATAGTTTATTGAAATAATTATACTATTTACAATTATATAATTTTGAAGCCATATCGTGTGATGTAATTTTTTATTTTTGAAAAAATGTTTTCGAAACTTATGTAACGTAGTTTAAGTCGTTGAATATTAATTTAATTAAATAGTAGATAAAAATAATTATGTGTAATGTTATTTTAGATTACCTTTTTTCCTGTGAATGTTCTGTCTGTTCCAACTGAAACATCACATGAAGAATAAAAGCAAAATGTGTCAGTAATCATGTAGCTCTACTCAAAATTTAAGACGCACATATATGCCAACGGCCTTGAGTGCATAGCTTGCGTATTCTGTGCTGAGCTCACGAAACGCGTCGTACGTACACCCAGTAATAGGACTCGTCCATCAAGGAGCGCTGTCCCAAATAAGATGCATTGTTAATTTATTTTACATAAACAAAAGGTATAATATTTAAAACACGTATACTAAAAGATTAATAATTAAATGCTCTTTAAAATGGTGAAGGTTTCATAAAAATACGCTTGATAGTTTTTGCGTAATTCTCAGTTTTTTATCCGCGTTAAATATAACTTTACAAATGAATTACACTATGTAATATAAACATAATCTAAAATATTAATATATTAAGTTATTAAGAAAATGCTCTAATTTAACATATATTTTTTCCTAATCATTATTATGTCGGTTATCGTCACCTTAAGAAGCTCTATAGTTAGATATGAAAGCTGTGAATGGTCACACGTTAAGGCTCTTGCAAACTCCACCGCGTGTCACGTGACGAGCAGCGCCTTTGTGTCGCACGCGATTCGCGTCGTGTGTCGCGCCTGTTTGCAGGAGCTTTCATCGTCTATCCAAATACAGAGCGTTTTTTGTCACCTTTTGGTGCTTACATAAATAAATAGGTTTCCGGTACAGGCGAGTCTGTGCGGGTCGGCACCGATCGGTGCTGGTATAATATTCACATGTTATCTTCATTTATAAAGAAACAGGTTTAAACTTGTCGGTGCCGACTACCATACTAACCCTGTACCGATCGGTACCGACCCACACGGGGTTGTTTGTACCGGAAACCTGTTTCTTTATGTAAGCACCCATACTCTCATACACTGGTCAAAATGACTGATTTTCAGGACGGCCGTTTATAATGACGGTACCGCTCTTCTAGGAACCGGTACCGGTACCGGTTCTTCCGGTAGCTTTGGTGATGTTTCAATTCACTGGGAATTGTCAAAAGTGATAAAGCTCATAATGTCGTAGTTGACCTTGTAGTTGTTCCATTAAACCTAGTTGCCTTTAAGCTCATTTATTAGCTATGGCGGGTGATCCCATAATATTTACTTTCCGCGCTTGATTCGGTGGAACGCAGAGCTAAGAGGCTCATTGGCGACGTAAGACTGGTGGATGCCAAGCTTCACAGCTTGGCTCATCGCCGCAAGGTTGCCTGCTTCACGGTCTTCTACAGATTGTACTTCGGTGAGTGTGCTCGAGAACTCCACGACCTCATTCCGCCTGCCCCCTTCTACCATCGGACATCTAGACGCACTGCAGGTTACCATCCCTACCTAGTTGCTATTCCACCAATTTGCACTAAGCGTTTCCAAATGTCTTTTGTGATGCGCACAGCAAAGGAGTGGAACTCTCTGCCTGCGTCTGTGTTTCCGAACGTATACAACCCCGAACTCTTCAAAGTGAGAGTGAACAGGCTTCTTCTGGGTAAGCTCGCTCCATCGTCGACTTTGTCTCTGTCATCTCTGACCTAGACTAGAGTCAAGAGCAAACCTATCTTAAATAAAAAAAAAATGAAAAAATTATGATGTCAAAATAATGTCACTATGCTAAAACCTATTGGATTAATTCATCAGCGACTTTTTGACACAGTCTTGCAAATTGACCGACTCCTTTTAAGTCACACATATGATGTAACCGCGCGGCCGCGTGGGCCCTCGCCTTGATGTTTATGCTACAAAATAATACATTTATTTATTGCCTAGGTGATAAAACTGGAGAAATATGTGGGTGTGGTATTGTTTAGATTCCAATTACATACATATAATACGTGTAAAACATATGTCTGTATGACCGAAAGATACAACTTTAGAGCTAGTCTGATCTTTATTATTTTTTGGTTCTTGATCACTTATTTTCAGACCACATTTGAGTGCCAGTCATTCGTGGAACTTTGACAGTCTTTATGGGTAATCAGATGGCTAAAAGTCTGACAACCAGTCTTAGCAAGGGTTATCTTGTTACCCAGTAACTGGGTTGTGGAGATCAGATAGACAGTCGCTCCATGTAAAATACTAGTATTCAGCTGCTTCCGGTCAGATTGGAAGCCGACCCCAATAGAGTTGGCAAAAGGCTAGCCTGATTGAACGATTTGAGAGTGTGTGTGAAAGGCTACCAGAGGGCGTTGATAAAGTAACATTAAGTAAGTACCGAAAAACTTACTTATGTAATACGAAACGCTTTGAAAGCGTTTGCCAAAGTTGTCTAAGCCCCTAGTACTATGCTGCCCAATTTCTTAGCATAATCAGCCCTATATAATATTCCTACAACTGGGACACCTCCTCTCTTCGAGAGGGAATAGTCTGTAATCCACCACGCTGGCCCAGTGCGGGTTGGTGGATGTCAAATGTCTTAGAATTTTTGGTTCTAGGACATACCGGTTTCCTCACGATGTTTTCCTTCACCGTTTTGAGAGCAGTGGTGATGAAATTATTTACACAAAGTAAAGCGCCTGCCTGGGTTCGAACCCACGATCTACAACTCGTAAGTCGGGGGCGTTACCACTGGGCAACCACTGCTCTAACTTCTAAATAACATAACATAACATTACGCCTGTATTCCCGAAGGGTTGGGCAGAGGTGTATCTACAGTACACCCACATTTCCCCAGTTATGTTTTAGTCCCATGTAATAGAGGGCGAGCTTATTGCCATCAACCAGGCACAATTCCAGACTCCGGGCTGAGAAATCCAGATGAAAAAATCTAATAACTCTTTCCCGGCTCGTAATGAAATACTTATATACAGGGTGTCGGGTAAAGAATAGATAACCGTATAGCATTTTTAATAGACCATGTAGCCAAAGATTTTTTAGAAAAA
Source organism: Fissipunctia ypsillon (assembly GCA_947568875.1). Lineage (NCBI taxonomy): Eukaryota > Metazoa > Arthropoda > Insecta > Lepidoptera > Noctuidae > Fissipunctia > Fissipunctia ypsillon. The sequence continues at coordinate 2,631,381 of OX387667.1, forward strand.
ATAGTAACTTTTTTTTACCTTATTTTACACATTCTCCTTCACCCACGACCACACAAATGAATGAATTTTTTTATTTTTTTAAATTAATTTATTTACTCAGTAGTACACATACATTTTATACATTTAAGTTGGTGCCAACATAAACTCATTAGAGTTTAATCGTGCACCAAAATCATCGACTACATAATTTAAACAACTTCAGAAGGTACTTGGTTAAAAAAAAATCAAATAAAACCATAACAATGGTGTAAGCGAAATAATTATCTATCACTAACGAGCAAACATCGGTTATTTGTGGTTATAATATTGTACATTGACTATGCCGACAGAGAGGCAGTAAATAGTGTGACTAGAATTTGTACAGTGTTTTTTTTTTATCGGTATTTTAGGTACTACTTGGGAATTTAGGATATCTACCTATAAGTTTTTATACTTAAGGTCTGCTAATTGCTATTTCAAGGTTATTCATTCTTTACCAGACACCCTGTAGAAAGAATGTAAGGCAGAATTTATCCTCGAAGAAACTTATTTAAAGATTAGACACTTATGGAAATTACCTTGAACAAAAAATGTGTCGTTAACGTGAAATCGAAAGTATAGAAGATTTGGTTCAACATCACGTGAGTAGCAAGGCAGACGATCATTATGTATGGAGGGGGAGTACCATATGGTGCTGCCGGTGACATTGAATGTCTTTAGGCTTTGACGGATTTGGCTATTGAACCGCAGAAGCCCAATTCAAATAACTAAAAACGTTTAAAATCTAGTCACAATCTCATCTCAGCGACAATCAAATCTCAAAAACTTGTCAAAAATGTAGTGTGTGTAATTTATAGGTATTTTTGACATATTGAGACTGAGATCAGGAACGTTCATAAAATTACGGGAATTGCCCCTCAGATTTAGCAAAAGCAGCTGAGCAAGTGTGCACCTTTGTCGTTAAAAATTGCTTTTTATGTGCCTGTTTGAAATAAACGATGTGACTTTGACTTTGTGGAATTATTCCAAGTTTTAAAATTCCAAATTAATCGGCCTTATGTTTATCAGACAGGTATATTTATCTTTTAAAGAGGTTTTTCCCCAAATACCCAGTATCCCAAATAGTCAGGTTTTAAATGATAGTGGTCTTACTTACAGAGGCTCCGCTAAGATAGGTCGAAATGTACCGTTTTTCATTTATAGAGGATTATTAGTGGTTTTAGTTATAGAGGCTATTGAACTAAATCCCAAATATAGAGGTAAAAATAAAAAAAAAATCTAACAAATCCATTCTCAGTTATAACGGTTTAATTATTCCCAGTAACAGAGATATTTCAGTGCAAAAGTGTCGGGACTCATTGTATTTATTAGTAATAGAGGCTTCTCACACCTATCCCGGGGACCAACCACAGCACCTCTTAAGAGGGTTCATCGCGCGCGGGCTGGCAACGTCGCATTTCTAGAGGTTTGTCGTGATTATTTTATTAAATTTAAATCAAAGACAATTTCCTCTGACAAATACTTAGATCGTTGGTATTTATAAATTATGTATGCTGTTTGTTTGACAGTTATTTTGGTATTTACTCTTAGAAAATGATTTTCTACCGAATGACGGGCACTGGGCCCGCGTGGTGGTGTACAGCCCACTCCCTCTCACACACAGAGGAGGCCTGTGTCCCAGCAGTGGGAACATTATAGGCTGATTATGATTATGCATCGTAGGAGTTAAAAACGCCTAATACGAATCCAACCTTAACCGATATTAATTCAACTCATGTCACGAGCGGCCTTCGAGGCGGAAATAATACTTTATTTGGTTTTAAAATATTCATGGATACATGTACTTGTACCTATCAATTGTCTGGGTTTTGTTTTTTTAATGCATTCTTTAATATATGGCAACTTATGTGTATCTATGTGAAGATGTATATTGGTCTTACCTACTTGAGTTTACAGCAGACTATTTTTGCAGGCGCACGAAAATGTATTCCTAGATAGAGTGGCTTGGCGTTGTCTGAATTTATTGAGTAGCAAGCAATTAGGTACACTGTCCCATGCATGAGTCTACAAAGTGTACAATGCATACACTGTCAACGACTTAAACTATGGAAAACTCAAAGCCAAGGATTAAAATAAAAAATTAATTAAAAAAAATAATCTTTATTTCAGACGAGTTACATCCATAGTGGGTTAGTTAGTGATGAATCTTATATCTATGTTAGTAAACCTTAATACTTAGTAAGAAGCAGTGGTGCAGCTACAATTATCATTAGAGGGAAGCCGAGGAAAAAATTGTTCAGTTCTCATAAACTCGGACTAAAAACTGTAGGTTTTTTAACTTATGCTGTATTAAACTGGTAATAAATATAATTACCTATGTAATGTTATGTGACACACAGGTGTACCATATTGTTTGGCAATAGTAGACATTAAGAAGAATGGTTGTTCCGAAGGGAAGCCGATAGGAATCTGGTTGTATGAAGGCTTCGCCGCTGGTAACAAGATTATTGTTAGAGATGCATCTACGAACAATATCATATAGCAGTGGAGAGTCGTACGTCCCTGCTATAGTCTTCAGGATGGAGTTGGAGCTGGCCCGCAGCCTGCAGAGCAACGAGGCAGATTTCTATCTGATGATGGCATGGAAGCCATCAACGTGTGCATGGGTGAACATACCAGACGCACTGCTGAAACGGGGCAGCCCCATCAACATTCTGAATCCTTTATTATATTGGACCCGCAGAGCGCTGAGTGTAATTGGTCCATAGGCTGCACGTGTAGAACACCTGACAATAAATTAATTAGTTTGATCATTTATTTTTATTGCAAATATTATTGATTTATTGCAAAGTATTTATGAAGGTACCCACTAAGTAAGAAAGAGCTGTTGTTACCTATATCATGCATAATTTGAAAATAAAGCTCGGAAATTACCCAACTGATCTGCAAAAAACTTTCAACAATGAGAATATTTTGTCTTTCCTGTGTTGTGGGAAGTTGTTACAAACGATAAGGTGATTGCATAGCTGATAATAGATAATAATTGATGCATACCTATTTAGTATGCATCTATTGTAGGTGTGGAGACAGCAAAAGTGAAATGTGGTATTTATCTATCTATACAAATAAATAAAATTGAGGTGTCTGTTTGTAATGTCAAAATAACAGCTTTTTACTAAATGCGAATGAAAGTATATACGGTACTTATATCAAAAATACAATTTAAAAAAAATTGTCTGTCTGTCTGTTTGTTCCGGCTAATCTCCGAAACGGCTGGACCAATTTTAGTGGACTTTCTCGGGTAGATATCTGATGTTATAAGGAGTAACTTAAGCTACTTTTATTTTAGAAACCGGGTTTTAGGGTACCGCGCAAAAAAATAACATCCTTGAAATTGTGAACAATATCCGAATCAAATAGGGAAGTATGACATCCACGCGGGCGAAGCCGCGGGCAACAGTTAGTTATTAATAAAAACAATAAACCGATGGTAATTTATGGAAAACTAGCACTTTCTTTGCACAAATTTCAACACCCTATTTCACCCCTACAGGGTTTGTTTTTTCAAGTACCTGGGTATACGAGGAGGGATCAAAAAGTATTGAGAATGAGATAGAATATAATAACTATTGATAACATAATAATTTATTTTTCTACATAGTCTCCGAGTCTCTCTACACACCGAGTCCAGCGCTTTTCCAAGGCTTCAATCCCTTTCAAAAAAAAAGTTTTGTCTTGGTCCTGCAAAAAGCTCTCCACGGCATCCATCACCTCGTTATCGTCTTCGTACCTGTTTCCCCTTAAGTATTCTTTCAATTTGGGGAACAGATAAAAATCGCTAGGTGGCAGATCTGGTGAACAAGGGGGGTGGTCAACCAATTCGAAGCCAGCTTGCTGAATGGCAGCCATCGCAACTGCCGACCTGTGCGCGGGTGCGTTGTCGTGATGAAACAGCACGCGCCTTCGAAGTTTCTCTTTCTTTCTCTCTTTGATGGCATTCCTTAACTTGGGAATTAAAGCTGCATAATATTGGCCTGTAATAGTGGTTCCACGCTCCAGGTAATCAATCAACAATATCCCTTCTGAGTCCCAAAATATTGAGGCCATAACCTTGCCAGCCGATGCCACGGCACGAAACTTCTTCAGGGTCGGTGATGATGGCTGTTTCCGTTGCGAAGATTGTTGTTTTGTCTCGGGATCAAAATGATGGACCCATGTTTCGTCCATTGTTACGAAACGAGACAAAAAGTTTTCAGAATCTTCTTGAAACTTGTCCAACAATATCTTCGAAATGTCAAGTCGATTTTGTTTCTGACTGTCGGTTAACATTCTCGGCACCCATCTTGCGGAGACTTTTCTCATATTCAAAGATTGTTTCAATATAGATTGAATACTTCCACATGAAATGCCCGTTTCTTGAATTAAGTATCGGATGGTAACTCTTCGATCGCTCAATACAATTTTCTCGACTTTCGCAACATTTTCTTGGGTGACTGACGTCGATGGACGGCCGCAACGATGTTCGTCTTCCGTGCTCGTTTTCCCTACTCGAAATTGAGAAGCCCACCTTGCGACAGTGGAATACGGCGGAGCAGACTCTCCTAATGTTGCCTCCAAATCGCAATGAATCTCTTGCGTCGTTAACTTTTTTAAACAGATATATTTAATAACGGCTCAAACTTCGTTTTTCTCCATTTTCGAGAACACGTTCCGACACGAAGCAAACAAAGGACTACATTCAGAAAAAAAAACAAAAGAGAACCGAAGATTTTTTCTTTATTAATCCTACAAATATGTATCTAAGCTATGCCTGCCAGTATTTATTTATTTCTTACCAAGGAGTATGTCGTTCTCACTACTTTTTGATCCCTCCTCGTACTATAATGTTCTTCCTATGGTTTAAAGCTTATCTCTATTCCAGATTTTACCAAATAGGTTCAGCGGTTTAACAGTGAAAACGTAACAAACAGACACTTTTACAAAGAAATAGAGACACTTTCTGGAAGAACAAAGTTGTGTGCTTTGTGTTGCAGTCCAAGTCTATCACTGTGCCAACATCAATAAGAAATCGACCCCACTACCGATACGGTCGCCTCGGGTCATTCAAATGATCTAAACAAATAGCATTGTGTAGGTTTATGTGGAGTTTCTGAGAAACGCTCCGAAAGTATATACAAACAAAATGTTACGGACAAGTGTGATCGGTGACTGTAGGGTTCTGTATGTGGTTTTTTATTTTATTCAAAACTAGCGACCCGCTCGCTGCTTCGCACGGGGGCAAGCAATGTACTGATGTGGCGACATGTCCAAACATCGAGATTTCTGAGCTATATCAAAGTTAAATATTAATGTTGTATACACATGAACCTTCCGGAATAAATTCTCTAAATGATGATGAAAACCGCATCAAAACCCGTTGCGTGGTTTAGAAGGAGTTAGCGGATATACAGACAGACGCGGAAAGCGACTTTATTTTATACTCTGTAAGAATAAGAAGTTGTATGTTTACAACTTAAATAGAATATAACGCCTGTTTTCTCCGAAGGGTTAGGCAGAGGAGTATCTATAATACACCCATATTTCGCCAGTTTTGACGGGAGCAAAACTCGGGCACAAATGCATACTTCAGGCTGCGCAAGGATGACACGCAAAATCGTGAAGCGTTCCACATTTTTCACGCGCCTCAAAGAGATGTCAGCACTATTGACGGGGTCCGCTAGGGCCGATGCCAGCCAGGGTCGCGGGATGTTCGAAACAGTTACCGTGGCCCCGGCACAGGCAACTGAAGGAACACGGGTGGGTTTTAGTCAGTAAAAGTCTGACACGCCCTCCCGCTACGCCCATAGCGGGAGAAGTCATTTGATGATATCCCATCCAAAAGAAAAATGCTGCCAATGAGAGATTCCTGATGAAAAAACAGTAGTAGTATTAGTTACAGGTTTTTCGCTGTAGGTACCATCGCGGACATTTGCGGTGGACCACTTTTCAAACTTATTATTAAAATTGGTTCACCGCAAGTGACTGCGATGGTAACTTTACGAGTTTTAAAATTATCGTTTCATTTACATAAACCCATACGTAACGCCTTCTTCGCATGGTGGTAGGAAGCTACAGAACGTCTCCTGCTACGATCTCTACCTGCTCCTTTTGCTTCGTTTACGTTCATACATCTGGTCATCCACACACGGTTGCAAGTACTACTCACTTGAACTTCTTGAAGAACGTCACCATTAAGGCTTGTATGTCCTTCTAGAGCGACTCCTCCCGGCGTTTCCACTCACCTCAGCAACTCAACAAACAAAAACACATTAACAGCCTATACTACCTCAGCTAAAATTCACTCTTTATCTCGCTCGCACGATACTGCGCGCGGACTGAGTGAGAGCGGGACGGCGGTTCTGGGCGGCAGGGAGTGCCGATAGTTTAGGTAATTGCTTTTTACGGTGAAAATAATACTAATTAAAAAAAATTAAAAACATAAGACCTGCTTTATAGTTAGTTCAGCTAGTATGCAAAGTTTCATGATCTAATTTGAAGTATTTTTTTAATACCAGCGGTTTATTGTTCGGCTTGGAGGTAACTTTGGAATTTTTTTCTATCGAGAAAATTTTATGGAATCGTGTTTTCGGCAAACATAGTACTTAACATTAATCCTCAAATTTACCATATATTTATTTCAAAAGTAATGCTGCATTATTTTCCACATAACGTAGGATCATGCTAAGCCATTTGAGGTAGGATAGGCCCTTTGGGCACTTTTACCACTGACAGCGATGCGGACGAATTTTTTGATGCCCAGTGAGCTCTTCTTTTTTTTTCTTTTCTTTTATACTTGTACATATATATGTATATATTAGTGTTAGATTATATATAGATAATAAATAAAAACATGTTTAATAACACTATCCTCGTTTTGATCACCATCGCAGTCGGGTAAGAGTGGTACAAAATATAGCAACGACATTTTCAAGCACAACACGATGTATTAATTTCAAAGGCCATGCACAAAAAAAGTAAACAGCCCATCGCCTCCATAATGGAAGCATCTGGAATAACATTTTTGAACCTGCTACCTACACATAGCAACCCGAAGCGGTTTTGCAAGATTCCTTTGCCATACCCAATAAAAACCGACCCTTGTTAATTTTTATTACCTCGGCTTGACCCACTGACATGATTATAATACATTTTATGATCGATAAACTGTTATTTATGATGTGTACATTATGTGAATAATGTTCAATGTCAATAATATATAATAAAATACCTAACATAATAGAAAATCAAGTACAAAGCCCAAACTGCGGCAAAGAAACTGGGCATCCTAAATAAGGTGAAGCAATACTTTACGCCCGGACAGCTTTTAACCCTTTACAAAGCGCAAGTCCGATCCTGCATGGAGTAGGTTTTGCCTTTGGGATGGCTCAGCTAAATGCCAACTTGCCGCGCTTGACTCGGTGGAACGCAGAGCTAAGAGGCTCATTGGCGACGTAACACTGGTGGATGCCAAGCTTCACAGCTTGGCTCATCGCCGCAAGGTTGCCTGCTTGTCGGTCTTCTACAGATTGTACTTCGGTGAGTGTGCTCGAGAACTCCACGACCTCATTCCGCCGGCCCCCTTCTACCATCGGACATCTAGACGCACTGCAGGTTACCATCCCTATCTAGTTGCTATCCCACCAATTCGCACTAAGTGTTTCCAAATGTCTTTTGTGATACGCACAGCAAAGGAGTGGAACTCTCTGCCTGCGTCTGTGTTTCCGAACGCATACAACCCCGATCTCTTCAAATTGAGAGTGAACAGGCTTCTTCTGGGTAAGCTCGCTCCATCGTCGACTTTGTCTCTGTCTCCTCTGACCTAGACTAGAGTCAAGAGCAAACACGTTTCCAATAAAAAAAAAGTTTCGTTAGTTTACTGGTTTAAGTGAAGATGTTCTTTTTCTTTCGATTTGAGACGTGACAATATGCACTGAATGATAGTCTTTTGTCAACCATTGAGATAATTTTAATTTTACATGTTTTTTTAATGTAGGTTGGATAGACTTGAATAATACAAGGCAACATTTATGTTGGGTGTGGCAAAAGAAGCATGAAAGTAGAATAAATGCTGTGGAAATGCGTTCCTTGCGAAGCATGTGTGGTAAATGAATGTATGAATGATAGACTGAGGAATGATGTGATAAGGCAACGGTGCGGTTTAAAAAAGTTGTAGTGAAAAAAATTGAAAAGTGTATGCTTCTATTAGATGTCTTGGTCATGTTGAGAGGATGACTGAAAGGCGACTAACAAAAGGTGACACGGCAGATATGAGTGGAAACGCCGGGAGGGGACGCCCTAGGAAGACATATAGTGATCTTATTGGTGATGTTCTTCAGAAAGGTCAGGTGCATAGTACTCGCAACCGGCGTGCGTGTATGACCAGATGTATGAACGTAAACGAGGCAAAAGGAGTATGTAAGGATCGTAGCAGGTGGCGTTCTGTAGTTTATGTATGTATGTATGTAATCAAACAGATTTAAACAGTTACACCTGCGTCCATTGTGCTCTACAGGTTTCTTTTTTACAAAATCCTTTGCAAATGATCAAGATTTTGTTTTCACATTTTGACTAAAGAAATAAAAAACACGCAATAATTGTACAGTAATGCGGAAGTCTATTCGCAAACAGTTTTTAAAAGTAATTTCTTTGTATACGGAACCCTAAGCTCTTAACGACATGATAAGCGTCCGGTCATCTCAAACCAAACATTTGCCTGAACAATTTGTTATCTTTAACTGCGACAGTGAAAACTGTTAAAATGATCGTAATCTAACACTATCGCAGCCGGGTAAACACAGGGGTATGAGTTTGACGCAATTTCGGTGTTAAAAGGTGTTACATAATGCTTGATGTTCTCTTGTGTAGTGAGGTATTTGTGAACAATTCATGCCGTAGTTAAGGCTCGTGTAGCCTGGCGCAACGCGACACCGGTAGCACAATTTCTATGATAGAAATTGTTCTACTGGTGTCGCGTCGCGCCTGTATTCCCCGAAGGGTTAGACAGAGGTGCACTATCGAGGAAACTTACATCTGACCAATTTGAAAACAAAATCCTGTGCACATGATAACCACATCTGTTACCAAGCGTTATTATAGTGACTAAGCACTGCAAGCAAGAATAGTCCTTACGGTGTATAGATGGTCGTTTCTCCCATGTTACCTGTTAAGAAAACCCACTTTTCACCAGGTATATTAGGGGACAAACCTATTACCGTAAACCGGGCACAAATCCAGACTCCGGGCTGCCACTGAGAAATTCCAGATGGATAAACTCAATATCACTGCCTGTCCCTGGAATCGAACCCAGGACCTCATGCTCAGTAGGAGCGCTTGCGGTCACTAGACCAACGAGGCGCTGTAAATAAATAGTTGCGTAACATATTATCAATCACAATCTGGATGATTTTGAAGCAAATTGCTTATCCATTGCTTCTTATGCTCGAAAAATTTGTCTGCTTGAGCAGACAAATTTTTCGAGCATGTTATGCGTTATCTATGTTGTTGACAACATAAATAACGCAATGAATGTTGTTGAACTGTCAAAATGAAACCGATTTCTACTGTGTGTTACGCAATTGCCCCGCTGGCCCTACTTGTAGTATTGTACCACAAATCACTAAATGCATTTAGCGATAAATGAATTTGTAATCAGTAGCTCCATGTAAACACTAGTATTCAGCTGCATCCGGTTAGACTGGAAGCCGACCCCAACATAGTTGGGAAAAGGCTAGGCAGATGATGATGTTGTTGAGCACTAAGCGAATTTAACATATCGTTCTGTTGCTGTCAATCGTTTGAAGCTGACAGAGAAAGAATGATTAAAATTAAAGTTATATGAATGCATTTTGTGATTTGTAGTGCAATTGGGTTATAGATGTGTACCTTGCATTTCGTCCGAGTACCTAACTAAAAACGAAACTCTCACTGTCATAAAAATACAGGGTCAAATTGAATTAGCTAGCGTAACTCCGCAGACGTGATGGATATCGACACGCGTTGCCTATTTGTCGCGTCACGTGTCGCGCCTGTTTGCAGAAGCTTTTAAGCTTCGTATTTCGTACTGTGCAATGTTTTACTTTTAAAGAATCGGTAGGTATAGAGTTGAATGCAATGTAAGATTATGATAAAAAAAATCAAAATATTTTATTTCACATAAACCTACATGGGCACTTATGAAACGTCAGAAGCTAGGTGCACGGTTCCAATTGGATGTTTCCTATGGAGAAGAACCGTAAGAAACTGCACACCTACCTACTCTTTTAAAAATAATTGGCTTTTACAATGTTTTCAAATTACAGTTTTAATAGGTATGGGCAGACAGTGTAGGCCTGTCAACAAGTACCAGGTACTTAACAAAGTAGAAAATGGTCTACAAATCTATAGTCTATTAAGCCTACAGCGTTCTCATATTCACAAAATATAAAAGAATCTTAATATATAAAAGATATATAATACAATAAAAATGAAAGCCTATTTAAACCAAATGACATGACTGCCATTGAAACTGTAACAAATCTGAATTTATTAATATTCTGTCCACAAAACAAATTATTGTCTCTACAAGTATTTTTTTAAAAGCACTATGCCACCTTGCCTACCTACTACGCTTCGGAATGGGCAACTAGTTAGTTGCCCATTATTTGTTGTTAGTTACTTTGCGTTCAGAAAGATGAAGTTTCATCTTTCTGTATGACCGACTCCTTTGACAAATCAAAAGTGCCCGTACCCCAGTGGCTTAGAGTGCAAGTTGATTTTGATTTTGTGTTTCTTCTAATATACACCGTTTATTTGATTATCTACATCTCCGAGGTAAGTATAGACATATTTATCTGCATTGGTTTTTAATTATCGACATTTTAAATTTCCACCGACGATACAGCTAAAAGTGCATAGGTACCTAGATTACCTAGTCACCGAAAGCCAATACCCCGATAACATCGAATCCCGTTGTGTTCGCGGTACCCTGTAACTTCTTAGGCCAGAGCTAGTTTTCATAAACTTGTTCTTAGACTGAAATAGGACATTGGAACATGTCCTGAGACATTCCGCTTAGTCAGCCGACATCTCCGCGGTGGGAGGGAGGACATAGATCAGGTGTGTAGAGGGGACATGGACGATGTTACTGCCTATATGGAGCTTTTTTGAAATAAGATGAAATATAGAATAGAATAGAATACTCTTTATTGAACACCATAAAAATTACAGATATAAATGTAGAAATTTTACACACAGTAAAAAAAATATAAAAAAAGTAAGAGTAGAAAAAGTAGCAGTAAAATATTTAGTTTTTTTTTAAGTAACATTTAGTTCTTCTTCGTCGTGTTGATGGAATTACAGTGTATTAAATTTTGTTGGCTCAAAGATTTCGCCATGTTCACAGCGTCGTCACTGGCAGCATTTTGACTGCATTTTTTATTTAGTTGAGTATGTTATTCAGGTTTTTTTTTTTGTTGTTGCTGTGTTTATTTAATTAGTGCGTAGGAGTTGTGCTTTGTAAAAAAAGTATGGCAATATTGTTTATCAGGAGAGAGACTTTATAACTTTTGCAGATTTATTTAGCAAGACACTAAAAAAGAACTGCCAAAATGTGGTAGAATTATTTTTTGATAATAAAATGTGTCAGTGGCCTTAAATACCTATTGTTAGTCTGAAACACTTCACTAAAGTACTTAATAGACTAAATTACGAGAATAATAAATATTAACCCACCGTTAACCTATAAGTCGCATCTGCCCATAAAACGAAAAATCTATGTCAAGACAGAGACGGGTGCAGTGCGAACGCGACCGAAATAGATTGCGCTGTGCACGCGCACGGCTCAGACTCCTGCGCAGCCCGCCGTTCAAAACAAGGATCCATTGATCCACGGATCTTTTTCGTTGAAAATCTTCATCTTCAAATTTTAATGTGACTTTTAAATTGATATGGCTCCGTGAATTTTTGAGACAAAGTGAACGATTTTGGACATTTATTTTTGTTAATAATATAGTGAAAATGCGCTTGTGTTTTGCTGTGTGTTTGTTCGTCTGTGTGACCTTGTGTCCAGATGCTTATGGTAAGTTCATTAAAATTCACAAAATTTTTGGTTTTGCTTTGATTGAGATTTTTGGAATTTGGGCCATGAGGGCAGCATATGTGGTTGTTTTGTTACGGTAGTAGATGTTAAAGTCGACTGACTTATTATTTGATTCCCATTCAAGAAAAGATTGAATTTTCTAAATGATTATTTTGACAATTGTAAATCCAAAATTTGAAGTTACTAATTAATAAAACAAAATAGTTAAATAATATTATTTGTATTCATCTTATTAATTTAATTATTTAATGGAAGCATGTTCACGCCATTTAAGCTTTTTACGATGCAGTTAAAAGCTTCGTTTTATAGACGAAGTTTATGAAAGTTCAACATAACAAATTAAAACGATCAGCAAATGAAACTCCGAATCCTCCAACAATTTCAGAGCTGTAGTACTTACATAGGTACTTAACAGAATCGCAATTAAGCAAATAATTACGCCCTAATTAAGATTATGTCTTAGATTTCGTTACATATTTGCAACAGGATCCCTGATATATTGTTACAGTTCATTAATAAAATCTACATCGTGATAAAAAGTCGCAATGAATGGGTTTTAGGATCCGATTCTTAACCACTAAGATGCGTTTCCGACCTAGAAAAAACTTAATAATGTGACTTTTTTCAGTCTCTAAGTTAATCTTCATAATCAGCCTATAATGTTCCCACTGCTGGGAGTAGGGTTTGTCGTTTTCTTATCTGGCAAACCGTTAGTATTGAGTGAAGCGGGTCTCAATATGTGTCCGGTATTGCCGCGGGCCGGACAGCTGTCCGGAGTTACTATACTACTGCTACAATCAGCCTATAATGTTCCCACTGCTGGGACACAGGCCTCGTCTCTTCGAAAGGGAATGGGCTGTAATCTAGCACGCGAGCCCAGAGTAGGTTGGTAGATGTCACATGTCTTCGAATTTTTGGTTCTAGGACATGCCGGTTTCCTCACGACGTTTCCCTTCACCGTTTTGAGAGCAGTAGTGATGATATCATTTACACAAAGTAAAGTGCCTGCTTGGGTTCGAACCCACGACCTACAACTCGTAAGTCGCGGCCACTACCACTGGGCCACCACTGATCTAAGTTAACCTTGGGCATCATCAACTTCTGTTTGAGGAAAACATCGTGAGGAAAGGCTTTAATAATCTTATAAATATTGCAAATACGTACTGAGTACGGATCTTGCTCAATTTTCTTACCTTCTCTAAAAATACAGACTGACTTTGAAAACGTGCGACAAAATATAAGGGGGTGTTCTACCCATCAACATGAACAACTTTCACTATGGGACCTACTTAGAATTCGCAAAAAAATATCGACCTTCTCGTAAATCTATACCCGATTGGACCATTTGGTATAAGAAGGTCGATTTTTTTTTTGCGAATTCTAACTTGGTCCCATCGTAAAAGTTATTCATACAGGGTGTAAGTGACAGCCCTCTGCAAACCAACAGGGTGCATTTAGCTCCTTATTTTGGATCATATTCCACCGGAAATATTCTCAGGAAAATTTTCATTTTTTTTATTGTTTTTTCTGTTATTATTTCTTTATTTCAAATTAAAATTACATTCTCTGTACACAGCACTCATGTAAATAAAACAGGTAAAATAAAAAAAATCAGCAATGGATGTTGAACTACTCGGCGGCCAAAGGCTCGCTGCGCTGCCGTTCGCTACGCACGTTTTGCCACGGTAACGATACATTGCGTGTGAGGTAATAAAACAAATCAGGTTTAATTGGATTTCCATAACGTTCCTGAAATCATTTCATGTACCGGTCATCTTAGACATATAAACTGAATTCACCCCTTAGTCTGCGGAGGGCTGTCCCTTACACCCTGGATTGATGGGTAGAACTCCCTCTTGAATTTTATCGCATGTTTTCAAAGTCATCCTGTATAAATCTTTGCAATGGAGTAAAATTTAAATTATATGAAATTAAATTGCTTATTATGTAATTAGGCTAACTGAATCACTTTACACGTCTTATTAAAAAGAGTCGACATTAATAAATTCTTCTTTCTTCATCTGCCTATAATTGCCGGCACGAGTCGTGAGCACAAATTCCACCTTAACTTTAACTGCCCTCGTCAGCGTGCTCTTGTATTCTGTTTTCTATCTGTATATAAAATATGCTTGATGTACCCGTGAGCAACCTGCCGTAATAGGAAAAAAAATTCGTTAGGTTTAAGAGTAGAGTTTGTGCTCACGACTCGTGCCAGCAACTATACCTCTGAGAAGAAATGGCGAAACAAACTCCGGGGTCATTCTCTTTTAAAGTCCAGACATAATCTTGGACAGATCCATGTAGATGTGTGGGGGATACTTGCGCTTGCAGCCTGTTGTCATTAATGTATGATTAATTCATAGGCTGCAGGGACGAAGCCTTCATACAACCCGATTCCTATCGGCTTCCCTTCGGAATAACCACTCTCCTTAGTCTACTTTTCTACTACTACTACTACTACTTTTCTTTTTTTTTTTTTTTTTCTTTTCTTTGTCTACTATTGCCAAATAATATGGTACACCTGTGTGTAACTGTGGATCACATCAAATTACATAATTATATTGAATACCAGTTTAATACATATACCATAAAATTAAAAACCTACAGTTTTTTATTTGAGTTTATGAGAACTGAAAAATCTTTTCCTCGGCTTCCCTCTAATGATAATTGTAGCTGCGCCTTTGGTAAGCATTTGTGCTAATTACTCCAAGCATAAGCAATCTTTACTGATAACAGGAAGATGCGTCTTCGTTACTAATTAACCCACGCACTACATTTCAATGGCGTTACCACCCAGAAGGCCAATTCTGATATTTAAAAACGTTTAAAATCTAATCACAATCTCATCTTAACGCCAATCAGTGTCGCTGTGAAATTAGATGTGTTTTGGACAGATTGGGACTGATGTTACAATAGAATTTATTCTTCTCCATAGAGATCTACGTTTTGGAATGGGCGACTAGCTTCAATTTTCTGACTAACTGACTGACTCTTTGACAATTCAAAAGTACCTGTAATTGGTTTAATTGAAATAAATGCTTTGATTTTGAGTTTGAATGTGAAATTTTTTATGGGTCCCCGAAACGGTCAATTGCAATTGTCAATATTTACGTGATAGCTACACATTGATGCGCTAATTGATCGTCTACCAAGTGCAATTGAAGCGATTGTCAATATTACTACAATATAAATTGATCAATCGAATGAATGAATGATTCATTGAATGTCAATAACACTATACATAGACAAGAAAGCACTGTAGATTAAACTTCAAAAACATGTAAATAGGTACGTTTATGGAGGTTGGAGATGCGCGTGTTCTTCGGTCTAGGAAAAGATGTACGAATCGAACTCTCAGTACGTCGATGGAATGATTGTGCCTTACTGCTATAATTCAGTTTCCGTTCTTGTACTAGCTTTAATATTTGTAGGAGGAATTAAAGCTTTGTGCTTGCAAAAGCATAAGCCTATGCACAGACCTCCTCACTGTGAGAGGGAGTGGGCCATAATCCACCGCGCGGGCCCAGCGCTGGTTGGTAGATGTCACGTCTTCGAATTTTTGGTTCTAGGACATGGCGGTTTCCTCACAATGTTTTCCTTCGCCGTTTTGAGAGCAGTGGTGATTAAATAATTTACACAAAGTAAAGCGCCTGTCTGGGTTCGAGCCTATGACCTACAACTCGTAAGTCACGGCCGTTACCACTGGGCCACCACTACAAAAGAAATAACTATTATTATCATACATATCTTAACATAAGGCGAAGTGGACTATATCGGATGTCTGAAAGTGGCGCCGGTGACTGAAAAGTTTTTCGGAAATCGGTTGTCATGGTATGGGCATGTGATGCGGAGGAATGAGGGAAATGTCGTCAGGAAAGTTTTGAGTGTATGAATGTGGATGGCTAAAAGAGTAGAGGAAAACCAAAGATACGATGGATGGACTGTGTGATAGATGATGTGGCTAGAAAGGGGGTGACTACCGAGATTATGACTAATCGAGAAGTGTGGAAGGAAAAGACATGTTGTGCCGACGCCAAATAAATTGGGATAAGGACAGGAGACTGATGATGTGATACTACTTTATTACTGTACTCTATGTATGATACATATCTTACACTATAGGCCGACCGCATAACTGAGATGTTGCCTGAGGTAGCCGTGCGGTGCGGAAGGGGTGATAGTTGTCACAAGTTGATGAATCATTGAGCTCTCTTGCATCACGTCACCACACCCCTCCCTCACCGCGCTGCTACCTTGGACAACGTCTCAGTTAAGCGGTCGACCTATAGCACTTCTCACGCGACTTCGTCCGCGTGGGTTTCGTACTTTAGTACCTCGTTAGAGGTAGATTTTCAAAAAACCCTGATACACGATATTATTTCTTTTTGGTCTTAAGTATAAATACCGAGTTTCGAGTTAATCGGACCGCGCGTTCAAATTCTTCCATACAAACTTTGACACCCCCCAATCCCCCGTTAGGGGGATAGTTTAGAAAAACAAAAAATGACAGACTTCATAAAGTATTCGTGCCAAGTTTCTAGTTTATTAACTCAAAAAATAAGATTTTTCGTACAAACGAAATCTCCCCTTTTCACCCCCTTAAAGTTCGAATTTCCAAAAATCTTTCCTCAGTGGGTGTTTATAACATAAAAGGCATCAACTGCCAAAATTTCAAGTTTGTAGCCGCAGAGGTTTAGGTTCTGTGTTGATGAATCAGTCGGGACAAGTAATTATATATTACGTATAGTTAGAAGATAGATCGTGTTGAAAACAAGACAAAACAAATGCACAATATAATTGATCAAGTTTGTTCAATTGCATTCCTAACATTATGAGTTCACAACTGCTTTTAAATAGAATGGTTGATGGGAGCCCTTAAGTACAATCAACAACATAAATGATTAAGTGATCACTGATGACTCTACAATATTCATTCCAAATGTGCTAAGTGGCGATGTATTATCGAAGAAACTTACATCTGACCAATTTGAAAACAAAATCTCGTGCACACGTTGACCACATCAATATAGCAAGCGTTACTATAGCGACCGAGCACTGCAAGCAAGAATAGTCCTTATGGTGTATAGATGCTCGTTTCTCGCATGGTATATTTTAACACCTCCTACTGAGCTTATTGTATTTTAATTTTTGGAGTGAGTTCAATGGGTGATCGAGGATCGAAGATGTCATACCTCTCGCCAGTCGGTAGCTTCGAAACAATCTTCTTCTTATCCTCTTCCGTCCCTGGTCCCGTCATTTGGGGTCGGGTCTCCTCATTTTTCTGCGCCAAGTTATTTATTTACTTATATATACTTTATAGTACACCAGATTATACATTAGTTAAAGATAAACTACAAAGCATACAATTGGCGGCCTTATCGCACACTGCGATCTCTTCCAGGCAACCTTGGAATGGGCAGTGATTTTCTGGACATAATATGGGGTTGTTCTTGGCGCAAATAAAAAGTATATAAGTACAATATACTATAATAGATACACAGATACATACATATGCTATATAATATATACATTAATACATACATACTAATTAAGTAAGCAACGAAAACAAAAGACGACTATCTCTCCAGCCTATCCAGACTATCTTTCAGCCAGAAACGAGAACAGAATCACAACAACAAGACGTAATGTTCCTTCACGAGTCGTTTAAACACAAGCAGCGATTGCGCGCGCTTTATTGGAACTGGTAATGCATTCCACAAACGAGCGGCCTGGACAGTAAAGGATTTGTCAAGGAAAGTTATTCTGTCTTGGGTTGTCGGTTCTAACAATTGGGTTTTTGGCTTCGAAACAATATTAAATAAATAAAAACGATCTTGTTCTTCTTGTTATCGGTGGTACGTCTTGTCAAACTATTCTTGCCCAGTCTCGCCAGCAAGGTGGTCAGGTTAATCGTGGCATCATCAGATGTAGGGACACTTTAGGCACTCCAGCAAGTGGACCATGGTCATGAAAGAACAAGAAGAAAAAAAAAACGATTACTTTATTTTATTCTAGTTACTGTCCATATTTTAACCGACTTCAAAAAAAGGAGGAGGTTCTCAATTCACATGTTTAAAAAAAAAATGTTTTTGACGACTAAAAGTCTTGTTAATTACGTTGCATTTTATAAAAAAAACTCATCATTCTCCTGCCCTGTACGGCTTTTTCTTCCATACATCTTCTATTAGCCGTCATCTCTGAATTTATTTCGTTCTTAGCCACATACAAATCATACATTTACCTCATAGGTAAATGTTACCGTTATAACTTAAAGTTTGTATTTAAATAGTTTCAAAACGCCGAAAATAGGTAGGTATTGCAAATAGTTTACATCCACTTTTCCTCGTGACTGTCCAACTAGCAATAAATGAAACAAAAACAAATGAAGTTCAGAAAGCTATTAAAACAAAGTGGCTCAAGTAGCAGATGATAGGAACATCGCCAGATGGGATGCTGCAACGATTAGATGATTGAGATGGTAATCTGTTATGAGCATACGTTTTGATTGAGTTTTATAATAGCTTAGCTTTATTACTTAATAGTTTTTGCCCGCGGGTGCTCCCGCGTGGAGGTTAGAAATAATCCCACGGGGACGTACCTACTATTGGGATAAAAAGTATCCTTTGTCATAGCCTATCCGTATGCCTTTCATCCAAATCCGTTTAGCCGTTAAGGAGTGAAAAGGTAACACACAGGCACACAGATAATAAATTCAAATAACTTGTAATTAAAAATACCATTAATTCATTAAGGAATTCCCATACAAACTTGTATCCCCTATAGTGTCGCCATCCCTTATAGAGGATGAAAAACAAAAAGTATCCCTTGACCCCAGGATTCCGTCTATCTCCTTACCAAATTTTATCGAAATCTGCTCAGTGGTTTAGAAGTGTAAAGGTAACATACAGACAGACAGACAGACAGAGATACTTTCGAATTTATAATATTAGCATGGATATGACCTTGAGATTAGATTATCATGTGTGAGTTGAAGTATACTGAGGAAAAAAATTTGATTTTCGAGTAGGCAGCTTGGATCTTGCTTTAAAGGAACAATTTTAATAATAGCCTCTGTTTTTTACATTATACATCGTTTAGACAATTAAAATAAAATAAAGGAAACTATAACTCATTCTAATTACCTATGATTGTTGGTCGTGGGTTCGAACCCAGGCAGGCACTTTAATTTGTGTAAATAATTTAATCACCACTGCTCTCAAAGCGGTGAAGAAAAAAGTTGTGAGGAAACTGGCATGTCTAAGAACCAAAAATTCGAAGACACGTGAAATATACCAACCCGAACTGGGCCCACGTGGTAGATTACAGCCCACACCCTCTTGAAGAGAGGAGGTCTGTGTCCCAGTAGTGGGAACATAGGGCTTGTTAGGCTAATTATGATTGGTGTAAAGGTTTTTTTCACGTTTTCACCATAGTTTTTTTTTTAATTTAAAATAACTATGGTGTCGCATAATTTCTGTGTAAAATCAATCTGTCTCCAAGACTAAGAGAGAACAGCCAGCTTAGTTTACGTTCGCAAGAATATAGGTCTTAAAAGCACTGTACCTATCTGGTTTTCTTAAGGTCGCAAAACGTGATCAATACATCCCACGCAAATTAATTAGCAGTATCTATTTATATCGTTGATTAAAGCATTGCTCATGAGCTAAGTAAGTAGTAGCATATAGGGGCTAATTAATTATGCAAAGAGGATCCTAGAATCCTAGGAGATGAGCATTAGTCTGACTCTTAATTATTCAGGCGTTAAACATTTCCGTAAATAAAATAGGAATTTTTGTATGTAGATACTGTTTACACATTAAAATGACTTGACCTTTAAGTTGCAATAAATAAATATCCTTTCTACTTTCAACCATTTGTATTGTATTTTATTTATTTATTAAAACTTTATGCACAAGTGAAAAGAATACCGTACAAAGGCGGACTTAATGCCTGAAGCATTTTCTACCAGTCAATTTTAGGGTGATGCAGAGAGAAAACATGGCAGGTGCAACTTATGGGATAGTGAGCACGAAAATAACTATAAAATACAAGAATGTATACACAGATATATACATACGTACTTATAAACGGATTAAACTTCGTCAGGAGACATAACGAACGGTTGAGGAGAAATAACGATCAAAAGAGGAGGAAACGAATCCAGCAAATCAGCGCTGGGATTTTATCTAAATACTTTTACAATAGCTACACGATGTGTGTAGCTCTGTCCGTCTAGATTCTAGAACGTGAATCGGGTATATATTTCTTATTCTAGACTCGAATGAGAAAATAAATATAAATATATCCGATTCAGGTACTATTTTATAAGTTGTGATACTCTCCGACTAGATTTTAGTAACTGCGTATACTTTGACATGCATTGCATCCTAGGGGAGCCACTTTGTGTACACAGATAAAAATCTATGTCTGTTTCAGGTATATAAGCTTTCGTTAAAACCTGTCCAGTAACTAATTAATTTTGGCGTAAAACTCTAGCATACAGACTTCGTTTCGATTAGACAGGTAGTTTGAAAACAGAACAGTAATAGGAATGATATCTGCGTAAAAAAAGAGATTCTATTTAGTACGTCAGTAAGTTAATAAAAAAAATTAGACATGTACTTTTTGCGTTATCATATTAATAAAAAATGACTTGTACGACGAAGGACGACCCTCTCCCCATGTACCGCAGTGCGGGCTGGTCCGCGTCCGTCCGCACCGTGGGAAGCCAGCTTTACATATCTCTACAGCGACTTTGGACGGGTTTGACATCATAAGCTTTTCAGTAGCTTTACTCAATCCCATACATTTTAGTCTATCCCATACATTTACGACTTTTCCATCGTCGTCATCGCTGACAGAAGTCACATTATCTAGGCCCTCTGGGCTTGCAAGTATTCAAGGAAATAATTGATTTCTTTCCTTTATTTAAATGTTAGTTTTTGCCAGCGGCTTTGCCCGCGTGGATGTCGTAAATTATCCCACGGGAACGTCCTACCGGTATAAAAAGTATCCCTTGTGTTAATCCAGCTTATAAACTAACTATGTGACAAAATTCCCAATCCGTTAATCCGTTTTTGCGTGATTGAGTAACAAAATTGTAAATAAACAAACTTTCACATTTTATAATATTAAGTAGGATTTTCACTATTCTTGCAAGACTTATTTAATTCACATTTAGCAGGTATTTAAAGTGTGCCTTGTATTATAGAATTTTCTGTTTATACCGTAACCAATAAAGCTTGAACATACTCTCTTTTAGCAGATCGTAACACTTTATAAATGTCATTAAAATCAGGTCGCTGAAGTTTCTCCTACACTGAGATGGTATCACCGGACAGCTGCGCAAGAGTCGAAAATGCACTTTATTCTTATTTAAAACAGGGATAAATATCGATTGGCAATTAAATGAGTTCAGAGTATGGGATGTTTTATAGTATTTACGTTACGTTTTCAGTGTTCGTTAGACATGTTTATAAAAAGAGGTTCTTATTTCACATAAAATAAGTTCTTTAAGTGTTACTGGGTTGATACTGTTGATCTGTGTTCAGCACAAACTACGTGAAAATAAATAAACTATTCGCATAATCCTGGCCACTTTGTTTGTCTGTGGCCTAAATTGATTTTTCTTTTTATTTTTGATTCAATTTTGTTTCCTTTTAAAATGAGTGAAATGTGCTCCAATTAGTAGTTTAATAAATTTGTTATTTTTAAAATTTCAAGAGCATTTTTGTTTCCCGCTACTAGATAAAAATAATGGTGTGCTGGAGACAACACACCTGTTTTATGTTTATAGTAACTTATACATATGATGTGTATTGACTGCCTCTTGGTCTAGTGACCGTAAGCGTTACTGTTGAGCATGAGTCCTGGGTTTGATTCCTAAGTCGGGCAAATTGTTATTGTGTTTTTCCATCAGGAATTTGTCAGTGGCAGCCCGGAGTCTGGATTTGTGCCCGGTAGATGGCAATAGGCTCGCCCTCTATTACATGGGACTTAAACAGAACTGGCAAAATACGGGTGTACTAGGTGTAACTCATCCATTATTATAAATATGCAGGTTTCTTTGGATAACCTTTTTTTTATGGGAAATCATCAAATGACTTCTCCCGGTCTGGCCGGAGCGGGAGAGCGTGTCAGACTTTTACTGACTAAAACCTACCCGTGTTAATTCAGTTGCCTGTGTCAGAAGAGCTTTGAATGAACCGCATTTCTAACGAAATGAAATGAAATCGTTTATTTCCAGCCGATTTATTCTGTAAACATCACACCGTGAGCACTTAGGTGAAGTGAGTTTGAAGTGAGCTCAATTCCTAGTAGAGTAAGGTGGGACGACAGTTCACATCACGCTCACTTCACCTAAATTTCACGGTGGTATCTTTACAGAATAGCACCACTGATATAGTAGATCCAACTTGGAGGGGGAGGCTTTCACATACAAACATAAACTCACGCCTTCTTCCCATGAGGGTAGGCAGAAACTACGGAACGCCACCTGCTACGATCCTTACATACTCCTTTTGCCTCGTTTACGTTCATACATCTGGTCATACACGCACGCCGGTTGCGAGTACTATGCACCTGATCTTACTGAAGAACATCACCAATAAGATCACTATATGTCTTCCTAGGACGTCCCCTCCCAGCGTTTCCACTCACATATGCCGTGTAAAAATACCTTTTATAGGAAGGCTTTTGCCCTGGAAATAAACGATTTCATTTCATAAGAAATGCGGTTGTTTCAAAGGCCTTACGCAAAATTCATAATACGCTTATAATACTACTACTTTTTGAAATGACAGCAACGATATGCTATTTCAAGGTTATCCATAGAAACCAACATATTTATAATAATGGGTACTTTTACCCTATGGAGTATGATGGTACTTGTTGACAGACCTACACTGTCCTCCCATACCTATTAATACTGTAATTTGAAATCATTGTAAAACTCAATTATTTTTAAAAGAGTTTCATTTGGCTCTTCTCCTTATGAAACGACCAATTGGAACCGTGCACCTAGCTTCTGACGTTTCACGCGTGCCCATGTAGGTTTATGTGAAATAAAATATTGAAATTTGAATTTGACCAGCATTTCATCATGCGTCTATCAATGGCTGTTTGTCCCATTTCCTGAAACTCATTAGGCAGTTAGAGCGTTATGAGGTCGCGAGAATAGCACAAGTAACTTCAGGTTATTGACTTGCCTGAAATTGATCATTTCCTTCAGTGAGTAGCATTAGGTATTTGAGTACCATTATACAAATTTTCATTGGTTCGTTGTTAATCCTCGGGAATAATGAGTTTGTTCCATTTACAGTAAGAAACAATGTCACTATGAGTAAGCGAAACTGAGGGACAATTATTCCCCTAATCTCTGTCTCGCTGATAGTGGCGTATGTGTTGGATCATTCGGCTCCCTTTGAAACGGTTCAAATGGTGCTGGACCATGCGTCATGTTCGTGAACGTGCGCCGTGAGTTGGGATTGGTAATCTCTTAGCTTATTTTAATTATTTTATTTTTGAGTTTTTTTTGTTTTTGTCTTTTTTACATCGTTCGGACATTTATTTATAAATCCAACATAAAGATGTAACTAATATTTTTGTAACAATATAATTTAAAAGAGTGTCCATGGAGGTTCTTGTCCGGTCTTCTCCATAGGTATCCATTACGCTTTCGAATGAGCAGCTAGCTTCATATTTCCGATTGAACGATTCCTTGACAATTCAAAAGTGTCCCAAAATGCTTTGAGTTTCAGAGTGAATTAGAGGTATTTTTTGGTCCCATAGGTTTTTAAATATCCGCTTCTGAACATAGATGAACGTCCCAAGCGTTTAAGCTAGCAGGCAGATTGTTGTCACCCAATAAGAGATTTGCCTTAATTGCTGTTGTATCCTCTATAATTAAATCTGTCTGTTTTATAATACACATATCAAAATAAAGGCATAACAACGAAACACCGTAAGTTATTCCCAAGACAAAACAAGACGGGAACCACTTGAATAAATCAATTAGGTACCTACTTAATACTTCATTTTGTTCACACACTGACCTAAATAAATATACACGTTTTAATATTTATATTTTTACCGTCTCGCACTTGACCGTATTTTTCCTCATACTCCATATATTATCTGTGCTGCAAAGCTGGTGACCCACTTTTCAGGCTTATTTGGTGCATTTGATTCATCGACCGTAATTCGTTTATTTTGACCAGAATAATTAATTTCTGGTACACCATGTGGTGGCCATTAGTGTGGTGTTAAATGAAGAGTTATAATAATGAGTCGTTAGGATTCGAATATTGGTTTTACTGATGAAATATTTAGTGTGTTCTTGACTCCTAGTGGAATACTAACTTATTTTCTCAGATATGTTAATTATCACAAAAACTAGTTGGTACTGAACCTACATTTGACAGTAGTAAAGACAGATTTAACAATAAACCAACATGTGGAAACCTGTTTCAGAAGTATAGCCTGGTGGTCAGTGGTTAACAGTTAACACCTTTTAAAAAGACATCTGCAAGCCGTATGTGATTGGAAAAACCCTAATGACAAATTTTTGTCTTTACTTTCGTTTTTTTTTTCGTTTAGTTGTCCCACTGCTGGTCTCCCCCATATTTTTCCAATTTTCTTTATGCTGTGTCTGCCAGGAACGAGTCCAAATCGTCACACCAGCGTTCCTTAGGCCTGCCTCGGTGACGACGCCCGTCTTCCGGCACCCACTGTGTGACGATCCTGGGAAAAGTGCTCAAAATGCTGGTAGCGTGGCCAGGTTGGATGGCAATGCTAATTATTTGGCCTAAAAATAGGCCAGCCCTCTGGTCACGTGAAGAGTCGACCAACCGCTTGGCGATATCCCGAAAACTCGATGAGCACTCGGACCCCAGGGCCCTAGTGTTTCAACCCCACACGGCTCAAACTTATATCTCCCATGAATGTATTTGCGCCGTTTGAGGTTTTATGCTCCTGCAGCAGCCGTCCCAGCACAGCCCGCCGTGCTAGGAAGCTGGGATGGCGCGAGTGTGTCGAAAAGGGAAGGGAATACCGCAAAAGCTCTACTCTACTTTATATCGAAGAAAGAACGATGGTGGTACCAATCATTATAACCTTTTTTTTTTGTTTCGGGGTGGAAAATCCTCATGGATGTCCTCCGCCCTGGGAGGGGGAGGGGTCTGTTAGACTCTTACTGACCAAAAACCACCCCGGTGTTCCATCTCACACCTACGCCGAGGGTCGCGGGAACTTACAATCCTTCCGCAACCCCCGGCTGGTGCCGGCCCGCCACGGCGGGCCTCTCCTCGTGACGAGGGGGGAGTGAGGTGTTTGACTCCCCTCGCGACGTCTAAGAGGGGCGCGCGTGGAACACTACGCGCCGTCATCTCGGATCCGATGTATGGGGGGCGTTGTCCGCCCTCCGCTGACGCCCGGTGCGCCTGCTGCGGGCTGGGTGAGAGGATGTGATCTCCCTATCCCTTTCCGCAGTCTCCTTCTGCGAGATGACTGTCTCGCAGAAGGAAACCACCGCGTCCAAGGACTCCTCGCTGCCGACCATCGAATTCACGACAGCCGGCAGCGACAGGTCACTGCCTACACCAGAGATGAGGGCACGGTGCGGCTCTTCGCAAGCGGCACACTCTGCCAGCGTATGCCGCGCCGTGTCCTCCCAACAGTCGACGCAGTGGTGACACCGGGCGTCCGGCTCCCTGTTTATGCGACACAGGTACTTCCCGAAGCAACCATGCCCCGAGAGCACCTGCAATCATTATAACCTTTTTTTTTTGGTGACGGGGTGGAAATCCTCATGGATGTCCTCTGCCCTGGGGTGGGCAGAGGGCCAGACTCACGGAGGGGTGTCAGACTCTTACTGACTAAAACCACCCCGGTGTTCCATCGCACACTTGCACCGGGGGCTACGGGGGCACTTAAGCACTCTTCAACGCAGCCCCCGACTGATGCTAGCCCACGTCTGCGGGCTCCGTATTGTCGAGCGAGGGGAGTGAGGTGTTTGACTCCCCACGCGACGTCTAAGAAGGGCGCACGTGGAACACTACGCGCCACCACCTCGGGTCCTGTGGAGTGAGTGGAGGCAGACGTCCCCGAGTCCGCCGCCCTTGGACCCATTTAGGGGGGCCGGAAGAGGGCATTGTCAGCCCTCTGCCGACGCCCGATGCGCCTGCTGCGGGCCGGGAGAGCACTTGAAATCTCCCTCTCCCTTTCCGCTGCCTCCTTCTGGGACATGACCTTCTCGCAGAAGGAGATCACCGCGTCCCACGACGCTGCGCCACCGACCATAGAACGAATACAATCATTATAACCTAGCCCAACTTGGGATATTTAAGTACTTATTTATGTAAACAAATCACTCATACCACACTGAATTCAAGTTTATATTTGAATTGCATATCGGTTTGTCGCAACTTCCTTGAAAATAATTATTTAAATCGCTACCACAGAATAGATAAAGACTAATCCAATCGAAACTGTAATCTGTTACAGTCATTCAATATGCTTTATGGTTTGTTTACTATCATTCTGAACCGATTTTAGCTGGTATGCAAAATGGTTTATTTATTTATATTACGGTTTAGGTAAGACCGAGGGGCACGTGGTTAAGTAATAACAGCCGCAAGGGTTGATCGACCTACTCTCGACTATCGGCTACTTTTGCCGCGGTTGTTCCGTTGATGGGTTTTTCATGTTATAAATTTTTTTTAATACTGTTTTTTTAGAGAAAAATTTCTTCACCTCCGTTTTATTTTCATAGTAGATAAATTTTAAGAAAAAAATGT
This sequence comes from Fissipunctia ypsillon, assembly GCA_947568875.1. Lineage (NCBI taxonomy): Eukaryota > Metazoa > Arthropoda > Insecta > Lepidoptera > Noctuidae > Fissipunctia > Fissipunctia ypsillon. The sequence continues at coordinate 2,658,270 of OX387667.1, forward strand.
TAATTAATCCGATAAAATAACTCACAACCTTTCAGAAATAATAAACAGAATTCAAATCGAGCCAATAACATCGGAGATATGGCAAAAAACCTAAAGCAAGGTCACAAACGCTACTCAAAAAAAACAAAATTTGAATAACAAAATATATTAAAGATAGACCACCTTTAAAAATTAATTTTCGATAATTTTTCATGAATATTCAGAAAAATACGGGCGGTCACATGCCCATGGGCGACATTGTATATACATATAGTATGTAGTATTGGAAAGCAAATAGTTGGAAGTAGGAAAGTCGAAGAGAGACTTCACGACACCATGGCGATGAAGATTGCGCTTATGGTTGCGCTTTTTTGTCCAAGAATCTGGAGTACGTTAAGAGGGAAGCGTCAGGTAGCCCGTGAAATTCAAACTTTCGTATGTTTTTTGCAATCTGCAAGTCAGTATTAAGTTGTATGTTGATTAAAGTATCATTCGCGATCGTAACAAATATGCATTTACAGAATTATAATCATGAAAATCAGTAAAACAACTCCATAAGTTTGTATAATCCTAATTGTCAAGATTGCATGAAATAGTCATTCAATAGAATTACCTGGTCTTAAAGAGTTGTATTGATGACTTTAATTATTATAATTCTGTAAATACATACTTTTTACGGTCGCGAATCATATTTTGATCAACATACAACCTAATACTGACCTGCAAACTGCAAAAAACGTAAGAAAATTTGAATTTCGCGGGCTACCTGGCGCTTTCGCCTTAATTAATTCAAGAACGCCGAATGGTACTGTGGGACTCACGCGTATCCACATACGTCAGCGCCCGTTATAAACACTAATTGTAAGACCAAATATTATAATGTAAAGCAGGATTTTTAATCAATAAAATGAGTAATTTCTTTCTACAATACTTATTCGAGCAACATTTTACTAATCCTTCTGAACCCAATAGTACGATGATCATTTACTTAGCACACTTGTGGTAAAAATTAAGGCTAAATGCATAATGAAAGTGAAGTTAGTTTATGAGAGTATGCAACTAGAGTTATCTTGAGCATTATAAATCTGTTAAGATTGTGTGATGAGAGTTTTATCTGAGTGATTAAGTAATCAAGCAATGTCATAAGAATAACAAGGTAATTAGGTGTCTCTTTGTTGCTAATTATAAATCTCGTTTAGTTTCTGAATTCTATGTTGTATTAAATTAGTACCTAGACAACGTTTACAAGGTGTGGAAATTTTATTAATGCATGCTAGGATCTCCGACTCGGAATAGAGTAGAATAGAATAAAATTTGCTTTAAAACATGGTACATTAAGGTTTTATTAATAGAATTATGATCTTAGATGTGTCACCATGAACTGGCATACAAATATTTATTAAACGACACATTAATTATTATTCTTAAATGGCATGTCACTGGTGAAATCTTAACAATAATATATAGGTACATAAAGAAATGTAATGAAAACTCATCCATCCATACTAATAATTCTAAAAGATGTAATCATCATCTGCCTCACCTGCCTAGTCTTTTCCCAACTATGTTGGAGTCAGCTTCCAGTCTAACCGGGTGCAGCAGAATACCAGTATTTTACATGGAGCGACTGCCTATCTGACCTCCACAACCCAGTTACTGGGTAATACGATACCCCTTGGTAAGACTGGTTGTCAGACTTTCGGGCTTCTGACGACCCGTAACGACTGTCAAAGATCCACGAATGACAGCCGGGACCAACGGCTTAACGTGTTTTCCGAGGCACGGAGGAGTCTCGGTATGTAAAGATGGTCACCTACCCACGAACCAACCCCGGCAAGCGTAGCTTAACCTGATGGATCGACCCGTGTGGCTGTTAATTTTAAAAGATGTAATCAATATCGCGAAAAAAAAAATCATACATTTTGTTCACAAAACTCAAAAAAATGTATGGAACTGCTGATTTTTTTTTTCGCTATTTCATGGTCGGTCTTTTAGTAAACCTTATTCATAATGACAAGTACAACGTTTCAGGTTTATTACTTATTTCAGCTACACCTTCTAAAATGTGTCTCTTTAGTTGTAACTTTTCACGAATGAACTGCTAAACCGATTTTAATTAAATTGTCTTTAAATATATCTTTACCCCTGAGAAAGAACATGGTATACATAAAAAACAATCCATATGAGGTTACATTGTGGGATGTTGAAGTTTGTATGAAAAATTCCGAAATCCACACGAATGAACTAGCGGGCTAAGAGTTAGTCTATACGAATATCCGAAAATTCTTTCACTAATGGGAAGCTACATTATTGCCGAGTGTCGGATGGATATTAATATATTTTATAAATTTCACGCGGATGAAGTTGCGGGCATAGAGCTAGTAGCAAATAAAATCGATCTAATCCTAAAATATATTTTCACGTGATGAAAACTCATTAAAATTGCAATCACGCATATTTACGATCATCCGTCACTGCATTGATTTATGATTAATGCGTCAAATATGGCGGCAGATGACAATAAATTAATTTTATAAGGTTTCATGTATTTTATTATAATTTATTACCTTTATGCGCGTAGGCATCGTTAATGTGTTACGAGGTCGGGTAATATGGGTCTATTTTTACCCGACTGCGCGACGCAAAGGAGGGTAATAATTATAGTTTGTGGTAACCTTTTGTCAATACCTAACAATTATTTATTTGTTTAATTTTTATATGATTTGTGTTCTTCATGGTCTGCTAAAACTTTTGAAGTTATTACTTATAAAACTTGTCGGCTGTAGAGTTACAATCCGTCCGGATTTGTCCAGAAATGTAGGTATGGCATTTTGGCCCCTCAGCCTGCTTTGTCTTTTGTCCGGACTTTCAAAAATAAAAATGGTAAATTAGTATACTGGCAAAAAGATTATTAAAAAGTAAATGTTCTGGACTTTTTGCCAGTAAGTACTTGTTAAAAGAATCTTTAACCCTAGATGTAGATTGACTATTGAAGTTAGATTGTTGTAACTGCAAACTTGACGCTAATTTAAGCGTGGGGTCAAACAAAGAACGGTCAGTAGCAACTTTCTTTGCCCTAGAATACAAGCTATTAATTACTCTAATTAGATACCATAATTTTAGCTAGAGGTAGATTAGTGCGCTGTAGATGGCAAGACTCTCCCCCTATACGATAACTGGCGAAATGTGGGATCGCGGGTGTACTTAAATTAATACATCTCAGCATATACCCTGGAATCTCTGGATTCAGACGACCTTGACAAAGTAGCAGATAAGAGTTGGATGCGGGAGGTTCAAGACTCTGGAAGTGGGGAATCTCAAGACTCAGGAAGGGGAAGGAAGCATCGGGTGGATATGGGTTGAAGATCTCTCTTCAAAAACCAGTATAAACCCAATGCTGAGTCCAGGTCTCCTCCATAGCACTCCACTTTACCCGTTCATACTGCTACTTTGACCGGGTCGTCGGCCCACCAGCCGGCACCAGACTTCTCAAGCGAATACCAGCGTGATATTCTGTTCATGATTTTGTTACCCTATTTCTAATTCTTTATCTTCTTTTGCATTATTTTCAGGCTACCTCGGCGATGACATGGCGGAGACCATCCAGCTGTGCTGCAACGAGGGAGCAGGGTTTGCCAGGAACCACACCCTGACCGACTGCCAGGGTACCCTGTCGGTGCCACCTGAAGTTCCCCGCGCCTTCGAGTCTATGTGTCTGCTAGCTAAGGCGCAGTGCTGTAAGGAGTATTTTAAGTAAGTTAGTTCTTATTTTCTATGATTTGAACGCGGTACCTATAGAGATCAATACAATAAATAATTGTGTAATTTCAAATACAGAGACTTTGACTATATTTCAGTACCTAAACTAATATCTGAGGGGCAATTCCCGTAATTTTAAGAAAAGTTCCTAGTCAGAGGGGCAATTCCCGTAATTTTAAGAAAGTTCATAGTCAGAGGGGAAATTACCGTAATTTTAAGAACGTACACAGTCTGATCTCAGTCTCAAGTCAGAATATGTCAACATTATCACATTTGATCGTCGCTGAGATGAGATTGCGACTAGATTTTGAACATTTTTAGTTACGGGAATTAGGCTTCTGATCTCTGTCTCAATATGTCAAAAATACCTATAATTTCCCTACATTTTTAACCAGTTTTTGACATTTGATCGTCGCTGAAATGATATTGTGACTAAATTTTGAACGTTTTTAGTTACGGGAATTGGGCTTCTGTAGTTAGTTTTTGTCAAGATTCTCTGGTGATTTAGTTAAGCTCTTAGTATAAGTAACCCAAACAATCTGCGAAGTCGAGTTTTAAATGTGACTGACATGTTTACAAATCTGGAAAACTATATATAAATACCAAGAAGAATTCATAGTTGTTATTTTTTGAATTCCTGAAATTAGTAAGAAAATCGCTTTTAAAAAAGACAGTTATTTATTTTAAATATTATTTCCAGTTTTCTTGTTTTGCATTTTTTAAATACATTGAAAATAATATCTAAATGCCTGGAAATACACATACCTGCCAGGTAGGTACCAACATAATAGAGATGATAGCAAAAAATTTTTTTTGTTTGTCAGGTAGATTATTAAGTTAAAATGTGGCATGACGTCACGACTTGCTAGATTTTATACTTAGTTGTGACGTAGCCACTTCTCAACTATAATGCGTTTTATCTAAGTCATTTTTTGTATTAATAATGTAAAGTAAAAATACGTGTCTAATATTTTTTTTATTAACTGACTGACGGACTAAATAGAATTTCTCTTTTAATTACCCGGGCATCATCCCCTATTATTTTTGCTGAAATTCCTGAAATTAGAAATCAAATTGTCTTTAGAAATATAAACTTAGTTGCGGTTTCCTTGTTATGTATTCTAAATAGAATTACTAAGAATTGTTAATGTTTTGCTCAAATACAACAATGTTTAAGTATTGTTTTGTTAGCGGCTAACAAGGTCCTCTCATTATTATCACAACGAAGGCACAAGGTTTTTAGAATTTAAATGTCATATTTGCAAAACCTTCAATTATTTTGACCTATATTTTAAGGAAAACATACTATGTATTACATACCTAATGATCGAGTGTTTATTAATGTCATTGAAATGTAAAATAAGCCAATAATTAATGAGGAAAACCTTAATGTTATTGATCGCTTCAACTGACGAGCTGTCAAACGTCAAAATTGGCAAACTTCTGCCTTGCCGCGGCCACGCCCCTTTTCGGACCACTTGCGTTTAAACCTCGATTTCTCGGCTTAAACCCAAAATCAAAATATTTTATTTCACATAAGCCTCCATGGGCACTTATGAAACGTCAAAAGCTAGGTACACGGTTCCAATTGGTCGCTTCCTATGGAGAAGAACCGGCAAGAAACTCCATGGTTACTCTTTTAAAAATAATTGGCTTTTACAATGTTTTCAAATTACAGTGTTATTAAGCATGGGAGGACAGTGTAGGCCTGTCAACAAGTACCAGGTACTTAACAAAATAGAAAATGGTCTACAAATCTACAGTCTATAAAGCCTACAACGTTCTCACATTCACAAAATATAAAAGAATCTATTTAAAAGACAAGACTATACAATGTAAAATATTATGTCCTGGAAGCATGTAAAAAAACAATAAAATAAATTAAATTAAAGTAATTTGGGAGCAGTTAATAGAGATTTACATAAATAGTTATGCTGTTAATGAGGTACCAGGGAAGCCACATGTGCAGAAGGGATTAGCGCCAAACTTCCCTGTCTTCAACGTAGTCTTTAATCTTATAATATGCTTTTTAATAACGACACGTTTGATGTGGGTTTTGAACTTTCCATCGCTAAGTTCTGTAACCGACTTTGGCAACTTGTTATAAAAGCGGATACTGTTTATAAGAAATGACTTGCTTGTTTTAATCTAAATTTGGGTATCACAATTTCATGTTTACTACGTATATTTATATTATGGAAATCGCTTCTTATTTTGAAAAGTCCTAAATTTTTTCGAACATACAACCTTATTCTGATCAGATCCCACAGTCTGTTTCCACTTTGTGGAAACAGATCGGTTGTCCTTAGGAATGTGGATAAAATTAATATTTTGTTCCGAACCGATCCCAATATGAAATGCCCTGCTGTGGAACGATAGTGCAAATAAAAAAACTACATTACAGCATAATAATATTTGAATTATTATTTTTACTTAAACCACTTTTTTTTTAAATAATCAAAACTTTTAGAAATATGAACATAATAACAAATAAAAAAATATAATTTACTAACAAAAAACAGAATCAAAATAAAAGGCACCGCTAGTCGCGCGACGAGCGGTGCCTTTTTATCGCGTCGCGTGTCGCGCCTGTTTGCAGGAGCCTTAACGTCGCTACCCGCAATTCGCATCGCGTGTCGCACTTGTTTTCAGGAGCCTTAACGGTTGACAATAACCACAAGCACAGTGCTGCTGCTGTTTTCATTGCAAATACGATGTTACAACTTCAACGATTATATCGCTCTGTTCCTGACAGCCACTGATGGCACCGCTACTGGTAGGTATGCCGTCTGCAGTCCTCCGCTTGTCCGTAGCAGCAGGTGGCAATGTGTCCATCTACAGAAGTCATTTCATAGAGTTACATAGAAACAGTTACAGAATTGTACCTTTATAATGTAGGACGACGTAGCGCCTCTGCCCCGGCATCGCAAGGTACTAGCAACATATCGTGGCTATATACCTGTGTATACTATATACCGCTATACTTTATGATATTATGTCGATAATCTGTACCAATTCTCTATTTTCATTTCCATTACAGCAGGGATCATTTCGTATCGGGATCGGTTCGGAACAAAATATCCACATTCCTAAAGAATCCCACAAAGTAGGATCGGATTGTAGGACCCGATCGGAATAAGCCGATTTCTCGCTATTTTACTATGAAACCCATATAAAAATTATCTGTTTCGTAATCTGTATAATGTTTCCTATTCGTTGTAAGACTTTCATGTAATTTGGTTCACAATGCAACGAGCATGTTTCAAACTAAAACCAAGTTTTGTTATTTTCACCCATTTTTTTCATTCAAGACCTTAGATATCAAAATTCTACATATTTTCACATCATAAAATAATTTTTTTATGAAGTTTATTAACCAATCAATAAGATAAAACAATAATATAACTTAGAACCATTTAAAAATATTTCCAAATAACGATTTGAAACACGCCATAGAATTTTGCGGCGCCAAAAAGCGTCAGTTAGCGCTGCGCTGTGTAATTATCGTAAACATGTCAAAGTGTATGTTATGAGTTATGTTGCTAGCTTATTTTGTACAAAACCATAATTACGCAAGCCCAGAAACGTTCGACAAGCTAAAAAAACACCACATGACACCAAATACAAAAACAGTTGACGGCGACGGTCGTGACAGAAGTTTTTTTTTTTTTAAAGTCTCTTTGGTTCGTCATTATTTATAAATTTTAATAAAAACTACATTAAATTACCTCCATATTACAAGCAGTTATATTTTTATGATTAATTTGAGCAATAAAATATAAGAACATGCGTTTGCGATTTTCCGCCATGAACTGAATTTCATCTGCCATTTATTCGTTTTGACATTTAAAATATTAGTAAAATGATAAATTGAAATTTCATTGTTAACTCGGTCTTTCCTGATCATTTTGACATAAGAACGCAAGAGATAGGGCGCATAGTTTCATAGATAATCGCAATAGAGTTGGCCCACAGGCGAGCAGCCGTGGTACGGCAAGTGTCAGTCAACTAGGATTTGACCCCTGCCGTACAACGGCAGCTGTTAGTTGAAGGGATAAATGCAATAACAATAAATGTAGAAAATCAGTTTATAAGAAAAATCACATAAAAAAATACCAAAGACGTTTCTCTTTCAGTTTCCTCAAAATATTTTTTGATGAATAACCTAATACAACCTATGTATGTTGTAGGTATGACAATGGGGGGTTACAAGTGGGACTTACATTACAAGGGGAGCTCGTGGCTAAATAATAACCGCCACTCGGGTCAATCTTCAAGATTAAGCAACGCTTGGCGAGGTCGATCCGTGGAGGGGTGACCATTCATTGCATACCGAGAGTCCGAGACCCCTTCGAGACTCCGCAAGTCTGACAACCAGTCTTGCCAAGGGGTACTGTGTTACCCAGTAGCTGGGTTGTAAAATACTGGTATTCAGCTGCATTCGGTTAGACTGGAAGCTGACCCCAACATCTTGGGAACATGTTGGGCAGATGATGATGTTATTGTAGGTGTTACAATAACACTTGCCACTAAATAGAGCGAAAGTATTAAAAAAAAACCAAAAGCTGTAATTTCATGGCGGGAATAGGTAGAAATTCAAATTTTTGAAGTAATTGTTAATTGTCTTCTAAATTATTGCCGTTTCTACGTCGATATTTGTTATTTTTTCAGTTAAAATTTTGTCCACAAATAACGTGTCGTGAATAGTAAATATCTAGAAATAATAAAATTTTGTTCATTATTATTTTTTAAACTGAATGTTATTTTGTTAGTTAATTTTGGTATTTTACATACATACATAAACTCACGCCTTCTTCCCATGGGGTTAGGCAGACACTAAGGACGCCACCTGCTACGATCCTTACATGCTCCTATTGCCTCGTTTACGTTCATACATCTGGTCATACACGCACGCCGGTTGCGAGTACTACGCACCTGACCTTTCTGAAGAACGTCACCAATAAGATCATTATATGTCTTCCTAGGGCGTCCCCTCCCGGCGTTTCCACTCACATCTGCCGTGTAAATACCTTTCGATAGTCGATTTTCATTCATCCTCTCAACATGATCAAACCATCTAAGCATACTCTTTTCAATGTTTGTCACTACAGCTTCTTTTAAACCGCACCGTTACCTTATCACATCATTCCTCAGTCTATCATTCATACTCACACCACACATGCTTCGCAAGGAACGCATTTGCTATTTTGTCGTGTTTAACTTTTTATTTTATTAAGTACCTATATACTTTATAAATTTACATAACCTTCAGCGCCTGCTACACGGTTGCCAACCACGTCCCTGACGTCCGTGGCCTTGGTTGGCGACCAGCAAAGCTGTTTCAATGTTTGGTCGTAAACCACCAAGGTGTTTTGTTTAAGCAATCTACACGGTTGTAAACCACCAAGGTCACCTCTGTCGGGACGCGGTTGGCGACCGAGTAGCAGACGCTGAAGATAGGTAGATTTTTGTTTGTAAATAGTTGTGGGTATCTACAACGCATCTTGGACTTTTCTAAGCTGTAATGTTACGCAGTAATGCATGTAGGTCTACATTACAAACATTGCTGAGCCTAGACCACCACCTCCTAAAAGCAGTATTATTTTAATCTTACTTGAGTGTGGGAAAGAGATGGAGCTAGACGTCCTATATAGCTCCATCTCTTTCTCACACTGAAGTAACATTACAATAATACTGCTTTAAGAGGTGGTGGTTGGCCCCCTGCTAGTTGGAAAACGTTCAAAAAGTAACCTGCAAGTCACCAACGTGCAATAAAATGTAAAAGTTGACGGTCTACCAGCTATCTATATCTACCAGCTATCTATATCTACCAGCTATCTATATCTACCAGCTATCTATATCTACCAGCTATCTATATCTACCAGCTATCTATATCTACCAGCTATCTATATCTACCAGCTATCTATATCTACCAGCTATCTATATCTACCAGCTATCTATATCTACCAGCTATCTATATCTATACAAATAAATAACATTGAAGTGTCTGTTTGTAATATCAGAATAACAGCTTTTTACTAAATGCATATGAAAGTATACATATACGGTACTTATAACAAAAAAACATTTTTTTAAATTTTTTGTCTGTCTGTCTTTCTGTCTGTTTATTCCGGCTAATCGCGGACCGATTTGGACGGAACTTTCACTGGCAGATAGCTGATATTCTAGGGAGTAACATTAGCTACTTTTATTTTAGAAAAAGGATTAGAGTTCCTCGCAAAAAATTAAAACTTATGAAATTGTAAACAAATAGCGCGATGCAACGCGATGCAACGCGGCGGGTCGGGGGCCGAGGGAGTTTAATCAAAATGTAGCTGTTATTTTAGTAGGTATAGTTGTATCTTACGACTACCACGTGAACGAAGTCGCGGGGCACAGCTAGTTTTTCAATAAACATGATGTGCTATTGTTTCAGAAAACAAAGTGACTGTGAAACCGGCATAGACATTGCAACGAGCACATACAGTTGTGAGTCTACTAAATCTACAAGTAAGGTTAGTAGCTTTATTTAATTAGTACGTAATATCACGCCTGTAAGCTATAAAGTGATGAGCAGACGTGTTGAGAAAGTCCACATCTAGCTAGTTATGTTTATGTAGAAGATAGAAAGTAACTAATTAATTCCGTATTTATTATTGGAAAACTTGTGCAGTTGCATAGTTTTAGATAAAACCGTATTATAGAAAAAGCGAGGCGATTGAGATTGTGTTTCGCTCACGACTATAAATGATCGTAAGGGGTCTCCGGAACAATCAATTGCAATTGATTTGCTGTCAATTTCTATTGTAGTAATATGTGGGCGTCAAAGCAAAAAGGGTTCAGTTGTGGGGTGTTGAGGTAAGACCAGATTCGGTGTCTAGAATAGTCAATTGATAATAAGGATTAAAAAATATTCAAAAACTGGCACATTTTTTTTTTATCAGACATTTGAAGTTGATTTGAGAAAAGCAAAAAAAAAAAGCATTTTTAAAGTTTGATTTTTGGTACAACTTAGTACATTTTCTGGTACTTAGAAACATCATATAAAGTCATTTACTATATGAACTTGTAGATAATTGAGTATTAATTAATAATCAATTAAAATCAAGAAATGCAATTTTTACACCCAACGTTACAAAACTGCGTATATCTCGGAAACTAAATACCGAGAACTGGACCCTTTTTGCTTGAACGCTCACATATTGTCAATTGCTTCAATTGCATTTGGTAAACGATCAATTTGCGCATGAATGTGATCAATCACGTAAAAATTGACAATTGTAATGGATCGGTTCGGGGACCCTTATGCACAAAAATCTGTGAAGGAGCTTATCTTTCAAACGGAAGATTAGCGAAGAAAAAATCAGCTGTTCCCTACACTATGTTCGCGTCAAAATGTAGGGAACAGCTGACTTTTAAACGGTTTTATTTAGTTTGCCTTGTTTGTGTCTTGAGCCTTGTGTCTTTCAAATTTTACAAGCTTAATTAAAACCACTTCCTCTTATCCCGCGGAGTTGAAATTTTACGTTGATTTTGTTTCAAAGACAATGCATTTTTTTACTGCGATTTCAGATTTGGTCCTATAGCAAAACTTGTTCATAATGATGAGTACAATGACCCCTTAAGAGATTTCGTGTATGAATAGATAGGCAATAAATAAAAGATTAATTCAAAGACACATTCGGTCCATGACCCTGATGACGGTGGCAAGAATCCGCTAGATGCGAGAAGCGCAGGACTGGCCATGTAGCCATGCTTGGGGGCGGCCTATATCCAACAGTGGACGTCATTTCGGCTGTAATGATGTACATAAAAAAAGAATAATATTTAAAATTGATCCTCAAAAATTTATTGTCTTTCTAATGATGCAAGTACGCCTTTTTTGACTCTTTCTTTCTCTTTTTTTTTTCTTTTTTTTGCCTCTTTTTTTCTGGTCTTTTCTCACAGTTAGTCGCAGTAACTAAGCTAGGGCTTGACCAAATGGGTCAGGTTAGGTTAAAACTGTGACCAATCCCGCTAAATCTACATCAAGTTGGTCGCAGTTACTTGGCTATTTAGTATTTTTAGGACCCCAAAACAGGAATTATTAGAGGGTCACAAAAAGAGGCGTATTCATTATACAAGGTGTAATTTTAATCACCGTTAACCTCTTAAGGGGTCATTGCACTCATCATTATGAACAACTTTTACTATAGAACCAAACCTAAAATCGCAAAAAAAAAATCTGGTGTTCCCTACATTTTGACGAATTAAGCGAACATAAATGTGGGGAAAAGCTGATTTTTTTTCGTGATTTCAGGTTTGGTCCCATAGTAAAAGTTGTTCATACTGATGAGTACAATGACCCTTTAAGAGATAAACACTGTTTAAAATTACACCTTGTATTAGAATGTTCAACCATATTTTTAGCAAAGCAAAATGGGAATTATTTAAGGTACTATTAAATACATGCCATAAAAAAGACTAAATGGTAGCTTTCCAGTCGCCATAGCACATCTTTCCCTGGTCCACAGTCCCAACTCAAACAGTCAGTAACTAGGTGATTGGGTATCTGTTATCACCACGCTAACTGATACCGTGCAGATGTTATCCGTGTTTGTTCGGTTTACGTGTCGGAGTTATAATAACCCTTCCTTGTTTGTTTAAAACTGAGTTATCTTTATGCTCGTTTCCTGTAGTGGTATGCAGAAATATAAGTAGAGGTCAGGTTTTTTGGTGAAGGCAGTCTATCTATACATCTATTCTTTAAACATATACAAATAAGTCAAATTGAAGTGTCAGTTTGTAATGTCAAAATAATAGCTTTTCACTAAATGCATAAGAAAGTATATACTATAACAAAAAAATCTATTTTTAAATTTTTTGTCTTTCTGTCTGTCGGTTTCTCAGAAACCGCTGTACCGACTTTGACAAGATTCTCACTGGCAGATAGCTGATGTTATAAGAAGTAACTTTGACTACTTTTATTTAAGAAAAAGAATTAGGGTTCCGCGCAAAAAAAAACCTATGAAATTGTGAACAAAATTCGATTCAAATAGGGAAGTATTGACATCCACGCGGGCGATGTCGCGGGCAGCCGCTAGTTGTATACATATTTTTGGCTTTTGTGTGTACGTCCTTTTGAGGTACTCCATATGGTTCTCAACCTAAATCTCACATCCGCTTCTCACAAACGATAAGATTTTGCGGGTCTCTTACTCAGTAAAACGAAAATAATAATTATATATTTATTTGTGTAGTGGGATCTGCTTGAGACCGAGACAAGTTGCAATCGCTTTCAAAACGTTTCGTATTTTTAAAACGACTTTCAACATGATTGTCATAAGCTTTTCTGTAGCTTATTTCATTCAATGTACATACATAACATCACGCCTTGCTTCCCCGAAGGGTTGGGCAGAGGTCTACCTATAGTACACCCACATTTCACCAGTTATGTTTAAGTCCCATGTGAGCGAGGGGCGAGCCTATTGCTATTACCGGGCGAAAATCAAGACTCCGTGCTGCTACTGAGCAATTCCAGGTAGGAAAACCCAATAACCTTTTGCCCAGCCTGGGAATCGAACCCAGGACCTCATGATCAGCAGTAGCGCTAGCGACCAGTAGACCAACGAGGCAGTTTAATGTTTTTTTTTAACAGAATATCACTCAGTCTAGTTGTAGTGCACTCTTCCTCCAACGAGTCCTTTTGGGCGCCTCTTAGTGCATATTAGTAACATTAAGCTCGATCTGCCGTCACTTTCATCCATATATTTCCTTACCTGCTACATTTCACAGATTCTCACTTCATTTATTTAGAAAAACGACTTTCTATTATTCCGCCAATTTACGGGTTACACTCCCAAATATATCATCCATATAGTTCTCTAGTCTTCGAAATGACCATAGAGTTTTGCTACTAAATCTGCAAAGCAAACCTCAATTAGGAGCATGCCTTTACATTCTAATACATTACTGCAATCCATGTTGTTTTTCACAGGTATGCTGCAACGACTGCTCTCGTGGTACAACAGCTGGCACGTCCAAGGGTCCAGACGCCTGTGTGAAGAGGAAGCATGGCATGAGCGCAGAGGAACTGCTAGCTGATGACGCGTTTGTCACCTGTTGCCAGGTAAGGAGGAAGGCAAGAGAATGGAATGTAAATTAAAAATAAAGATACGAGGTCAAATTTAATTAGTTAGGGAAACGTTTTAAACTGTTATTTTAAGTAACTACACTACCTGAAGTCGTCAATCCAAAACTGTCTACCATCAATAGCGACCTGTCTTTTACTAAAAATAGGTTATTGTGTTCAGCCGTGAGTTAATTACAACCAAAAATTATTCGAAATACGTTGTAATAAGCATAAGACAACGCATACTTAATGTTTACATATTTATGACATGTAGTCACTATGGGTGAAATGTATTTGTATGTACGAACAATGCCTGAAATAAAAATTATTTGAATTGATTGATAAACCAGGAATAATACGGTCCCTACATTAGACTCACCAGTCCAAACGGATATCAGTAATACTTACCTACTAATATTTGTACAGCAAATATTTGACCTGATACGGGAATCGAACCATGGCCTTGTGACCAGTCTAGGACTCCTTGTCCTTGAGGTTATCTCAGTTTTATTAAAGGTAGTTTTTTTTAAATATTTGTACGCTCATCATCTGCCCAGCCTTTTCCCAACTATGTTGGGGTTGGCTTCCAGTCTAACCGGATGCAGCTGAATACCAGTATTTTATATGGAGCGACTGCCTATCTGACTTCCACAACCTACTAACTGGGTAATACGATACCCCTTGGTATGACTGATTGTCAGACTTTCGGGCTTCTGACAACCCGCAACGACTGTCAAAAATCCACGAAAGACAGCTGGGACCAACGGTTTAACGTACTTTCCGAGGCACGGAGGGGTCTTGGTATGTAAAGATGGTCATCCCCATCCACGGATCGACTGCGGCAAGCGTAGCTTGACCTGATCGATCGACCCGTGCGGCTGTTGTGACTTAACCACAAGCCCCTTTAATATTTGTACACTGCAGCAAAAAAAAAAATGCTCTTAGTCAATCTGGGTTTTGGAAATCTGACTTACGACCAAAAGTAGGTCCTGTTTCAACGGCCACAGAGCACGGAGACAACTGACAACACTTCTTTTTTTTATTAGTTTGCAAAATAGGTAATTAGTACATAGATGTTTTTTTTTTTTATAATAGTCCTCCATGTTTTACCGTCACATGGGCATGCAAATCATATTGGGCATTGTCAACATTTTTCTTAAAACATGTTTACTTACACGACGACTCAAATGACGTAATAGAAGCTGATGGCTTTGAAGGCAGTCTGTGAGAGAAGTTGAGCGCTCAACGCACTATCGACGGTACGAATTTTATTAGTATTCGCGCTCCCATACTCTGTGGTAACGACCATTAACTTTTACCTCTTACAGAAAGCAGCAAAAGACTGGAAGGGCGACTCAACTTCAAGAAGTTCAAACTCCATAACGTTAGCTAGTAAGTACTCTCTTTAACATCTATGTAAAGAAAGAAAGAAAGAAAGAAAAATATTTTATTTGGGACACGCACAGGAAATACAACAATAAAAAGAACATTAAAACTAACAATATCTTAAACACAAATAAAATAAAAGGAAAGAAAAAAAAAACAAAACGAAGAAGACCTGTGCGAGGCCAAAAAGGCTGTATGTACTTACAATAGTTACACATACAAAAAAAGAAATATTATTCTTAAAGAGGTTTGCTCAACAAACAATGACAAAAGGAATTTTAAGCTGGTATTCTTTTAATAATGTCCACTTCGAAGTACTTATTAATTACAATGCTAAAGAGTTTATTTAATACTTTTGACGCACTAATGCCGTCACTACCTTATTGGACCAGTCACATTTAATTCGGCATAGTTCGGTTTGTCCGAAAATAAACGGTGGAAGCTTTGAACTGTACTAAGCGTTGTGGCAGTCCCAGTTATTAAACGTGCGAGAAGGACGGTGATTATTTTGTACGGGATTTCTAAAAAGTCGTGATATCTCGCCCCCACGTTTCATGACCGTGGCTGGCATGAACATTGGCGTATGCTACCCTATTTCTTAGCTGAACTGCTGAACATAGGCGACCACTAATTTCTGTCTTCACAGTCAAACTGCATTGTGACTTCGGACTGTACTTAATCTTTATTTTTAAAACTCTGTCTCCAGCATTACCATCTCTATGTGAAGACTACGCTCCAAACGAGTTGTGTGCACACCACTGCATTCCTGTGCCAGGGTCTTACAGGTGCGAGTGTAACCCTGGCTTTATGCTGATGGCTGATGGAAGGAATTGTAAGGAGGTTAGTAATACTTTATTGGTGTTTTCTTTTCAACAATGACGATTATGAGAAGTCAATATTTAACAGTGGATGGTGATTAAAAGTGGCGGTCGTCTGTACTGTGGTACAGAATTACAGTATAGTGATGGATACTTTCTATCATCAAACGAGTATTTTGATTTATCAATCTACCCAGTCTTTTCTCAACTATGTTGGGGTCGGCTTCCAGTCTAACCGGATGCAGCTGAATATCAGTATTTTACATGGAGCGACTGCCTATCTGACCTTCAATACCCAGTGATTGGGTAATATGATACCCTTTATTAAGACTGGTTGCCTTCTGACGACCTGTAATGACTGTCAAAGATCCATGTATGGCAGCCGGGACCAACGGCTTAGCGTGCTTTCCGAGGCACGGAGGAGTTTCAGTATGTAAAGATGGTCACCCATCCACGGACCAACCCCGGCAAGCGTAGTTAAACCTAACGGATCAACCTGTGCGGCTGTTATTACTTAGCCACGAGCTCCTCCAGCGAATTAATTAACTGTTCTTCAATTACAATCCGTTTCTCTCTTGGTTCATCATCATTCTCCTGCCCTACCCCAATTTATTAAGATAATTGGTGTAGCATGTCCTCTTTCATACTCTCTATTAGCCATTATATCTACTGCATTCACCCTCTTTCCAGTCCTGTCAACTCTTTGATACAATCTGTCCATGGTTTCTTGGGTCTTCCTCTCTTATATGTGGTCATCACAATAATAATCATCAATCATCATCAAGTTCTTCTCATAATTCCAGGTGGGTAAGAACAGGTGTAAGCCCCGAAATCCTTGCCAGCACAAGTGCAACGACAACGGCGTGGAAGTCAAGTGCTCATGCAGAAGAGGATACGAGTTGATGCCAGATGGAACTTCTTGCCAGGGTATGTTGTTCTTCTAATAGCTAGATTAGCTCATGACTCATGAGAGATATCTTCTGCCAAAGTGAACGGTTTAAAGGTCCAAGCTAAGCAAGGATATTGGTTTGATGAAGTGTGACTATTTATTGTGGCTCTAGAAAAGCCACTAAAATGTTGAACTGTCGATGTTCTCCGTATGCCGATTATTCACAAATTAGCCTTAAATAGAAACTAATAAGGTTTTTCAAACAAAAAAGTGAGGCAGCTTTTTCATGAAATCACCTCATTCATTAATTCAATGAACGAGGCGATTATTCAACTGACTGTACCTTTTTTTTGGAAAACAACTGGGTGTGTCCAGTTGGCGAAAACGTAAAAATGATTTAGTTTAAGTTTTGCTATGTGGACACGCGTAAAAATCTTGGCGTGTCCAGATGACGAAGTAATAAGTAATACTAATTTTGTAGTTTCACCAACTCGACACGCACGTGTGTCCAGTCTCTCGTGTCGTGTTGGTGAAAAACCCAAAAATGGTTCTTTCGTGCAATTTTTTAATCCGAATTGTTTTTCTTACCCGCTTGACACAAAAAAATAATCAATATTTACTATTTCGATTCTTTTAACTTAACTTATTTGCAACTGTTCCGTCTTACTAATTTGTTATTTGTTTGTTTGTTGTATTGTGTTTGTTTTGTTATTTGTTCTTTGTGGTTTGTTTATTCTTATTAAAAACTTTCATTTCATCATAATTATGGTGCTCTTATATTATTTTAACTTAACTTACGATATTCGTTTTCCAGATATAGACGAATGCCAGCTCGACGTGCACGTCTGCTTAGCCGGCACTCAGTGCCATAACCTGCAGGGCTCATACCGGTGCATATCAGGGAAGAAGAACAACGTGGAGAAAGGACAGTGTCCTCCAGGGTTCGCCAGGAACCTCAACAATCATGTTTGTGATGGTAAGTATTGTTGATAGATGTGTCATACAATAGGAATGATGACAAAATTTTTTTTTTGTTCGTCAGGTAGATGATTAAATAATATTGGACACGTATTTTTTCTTTTTATACGTAATCAAAAGATTACTGCGATACATTGAGTTAAAATGTGGCATGACGTCACGCCTGGCTAGATTTATATTTAGTTGTGACGTAGCGAGCCCCCACTCCCTAACTTCAATGTGCTTTATTTAAGTCATTTTTTATTAATATGATAACATGGTATACAAGGTGTTAAAAATATATATAATATATTAGACCGAACATGTTTTGCTTAATACTAAAGCATGCAAACTTACTTACTAAAGATACGTTATGACATTGAGAATTCATATTAAAAAAATCATTAATGCTATAGAAATTGATATTATTGAGCCATTTATATAATTGGATTTTAAATAATTTACAATTTAATGTTTTAAACATTTTAGGTAATTTATTATAGAGACGTAGGTACACACATAGCCAGATAAAGAAAAAATAAAATACGTGTCTAATATTTCTTTATTATCTGACTGACGGACTAAATATAATTTTTTTTTTTACCCGAGCATCATCTCTTTTTGCTCAGGGTATTGCCATTCGTGCCACTCATGACTTAAGTACTCGTAAAGAAAGCATGTTTACAGACTATCGTAGATTCAAAATGGTGGCACGTAGAAAGGACTTCGTTTTCCGTTTGGTTTTATTAAATTTTATTCTAATCTATTCTGTTAGAATGTATGTGATATGGGTTTTGAATTAAATTATTATTTTTTTAAATCAGATTTGTGATCCAAGAGCTTTGTTATGTCTTGAGAACCTTTATGATATTTCTAAACGTTTTGACCAATCATAGTTAAATAGTGATGCGTTAGTTAAAACTTAAATGTTCCAGAAAACATTTCGATAAAATGGCCAGGAGCTAGACCACCATCTCTTAAAGCAGTAATTATTGTAATCTTACTTGAGTGTGGGAAAGAGATGGAGCTAGACGTCCTGTATAGCTCCATCTCTTTTTCACACTGAAGTAACATTATAATAATACTGGTTTAAGAGGTGTTGGCCCCCTGATAAAGATACATCCCACGCCGTTTCCTCGCAAGTTTTTTTTTAAATTTTCTCACAAATTTTTTCCCAGATATAAACGAGTGTCTCCTGCCGAACCCCCCCTGTCCCGCCTTCGTGTGTGAGAACACCGTCGGCGGCTACAGCTGCGGCGGCGTCACCGGCAACCCCATCAACCTCAGCACGTCGGCGCGCACGCACGTGGAGGACAGGTGTCCGCCGGGGTTCAAGGTCGGATTGCATGAGGAGTGTGAAGGTAAGGTGCTTTTTGAAAGAAATATAACATTTATCACGCAGGTATTTTTCAAAGACTTAGGCAGAGGAGAATCCTACTATCCTACTACTACTATAAAAGTGAAAGTTAGTGAGGATGGATGGACGGATATTTGTTACTCTTTAACGCAAAAACTACTGAACGGATTTGGATGAAATTTGGCACCACAGATAGTTTATAACCTGGATTAACACAAAGGATACTTTTTATCTCAATATCCCCACGGGATCGAGACTTATGCGGGTGAAACCGCGGAGCGCTGCTAGTAGCTATATAAACCGCGGAGCGCTGCTAGTAGCTATATAAACCGCGGAGCGCTGCTAGTAGCTATATAAACCGCGGAGCGCTGCTAGTAGCTATATAAACCGCGGAGCGCTGCTAGTAGCTATATAAACCGCGGAGCGCTGCTAGTAGCTATATAAACCGCGGAGCGCTGCTAGTAGCTATATAAACCGCGGAGCGCTGCTAGTAGCTATATAAACCGCGGAGCGCTGCTAGTAGCTATATAAACCGCGGAGCGCTGCTAGTAGCTATATAAACCGCGGAGCGCTGCTAGTAGCTATATAAACCGCGGAGCGCTGCTAGTAGCTATATAAACCGCGGAGCGCTGCTAGTAGCTATATAAACCGCGGAGCGCTGCTAGTAGCTATATAAACCGCGGAGCGCTGCTAGTAGCTATATAAACCGCGGAGCGCTGCTAGTAGCTATATAAACCGCGGAGCGCTGCTAGTAGCTATATAAACCGCGGAGCGCTGCTAGTAGCTATATAAACCGCGGAGCGCTGCTAGTAGCTATATAAACCGCGGAGCGCTGCTAGTAGCTATATAAACCGCGGAGCGCTGCTAGTAGCTATATAAACCGCGGAGCGCTGCTAGTAGCTATATAAACCGCGGAGCGCTGCTAGTAGCTATATAAACCGCGGAGCGCTGCTAGTAGCTATATAAACCGCGGAGCGCTGCTAGTAGCTATATAAACCGCGGAGCGCTGCTAGTAGCTATATAAACCGCGGAGCGCTGCTAGTAGCTATATAAACCGCGGAGCGCTGCTAGTAGCTATATAAACCGCGGAGCGCTGCTAGTAGCTATATAAACCGCGGAGCGCTGCTAGTAGCTATATAAACCGCGGAGCGCTGCTAGTAGCTATATAAACCGCGGAGCGCTGCTAGTAGCTATATAAACCGCGGAGCGCTGCTAGTAGCTATATAAACCGCGGAGCGCTGCTAGTAGCTATATAAACCGCGGAGCGCTGCTAGTAGCTATATAAACCGCGGAGCGCTGCTAGTAGCTATATAAACCGCGGAGCGCTGCTAGTAGCTATATAAACCGCGGAGCGCTGCTAGTAGCTATATAAACCGCGGAGCGCTGCTAGTAGCTATATAAACCGCGGAGCGCTGCTAGTAGCTATATAAACCGCGGAGCGCTGCTAGTAGCTATATAAACCGCGGAGCGCTGCTAGTAGCTATATAAACCGCGGAGCGCTGCTAGTAGCTATATAAACCGCGGAGCGCTGCTAGTAGCTATATAAACCGCGGAGCGCTGCTAGTAGCTATATAAACCGCGGAGCGCTGCTAGTAGCTATATAAACCCTTCTCCACTAGTTATGTTCATCGCGACCAAAACACAAAACAGAAATTTAGAATACATAATCTACTAGCTTCTGTTTTATGTATTTATTTAACTTTAAGCACACAAATGTACAGAGGCAGATTTAATGCCATATGTATTTTCTACCAGTCAACCTTTGGGCGAAGCAGAGACAAACAGTGGTAGGTGCAATGACGAAAGTGGAATAAACAATTATTTAAATAAATAAGGATATACCTATTTAAAACTAGAAATATAATATAGGTATATATAGGGTGTCTCAGTAAGAGTGCACTTTTTAAAATTGGAATATTTTTTTTTTCATGCAAGTGGCAACTCTGAAATTTGACAGCTGTCACCTCTGTTTATTCCGATTATTAAAAATGGAGCGCTTTTCGAAAGAACAACGCGTTATAATTGTAAAAACTCATTATAAAAATGGGGAAAGTTATAATAACGGAATAAGTCCGTTATGATAATGGACTTCTTGTGGCCTCAAATACAATATGGAAATGAGACAATAGAAGAGGTTGATTACGCAAAATTCTTGGGGATAATAATTGATAAAAACTGTAACTGGAAATCTCATATTGATGATCTATGTAAAAAGATAGATAGATTTGTTTTTGTTTTATATAGACTAACACGTGTGGCTAGTGTTGAGGCAGCACTATGTGCATATCATGGCTACGTCGCATCAATCTTGCGCTATGGTGTTATAATATGGGGTAATTCGGTTGAGCTTCAAAGAGTGTTTCGAGCTCAGAAAAAATGCGTGCGCTCAATTTGTGGAGCGCACCCACTAGACAGTTGTGTTCCTTTATTCAAGAAACTTAAAATACTACCACTTCCAGCACTATACATTTTTGAAATTTGTACCTATTTTTGTTCACCAAAACAGACATGAATTTGAATTGTATAATGATGTTGTATCCAGACCCAGCCGGAAAGTGCATATGCTTAATGTTCCTAGGCGTAGAATTAAATTGTTTTCAAATAATGTATACTGCATGTCCATTACTGTCTACAACAAATTACCTGACATCTTCAAAACTCTCAGCCTCAGAATATTTAAACGTAAATTATTTGACTTCCTTTTAAGCAAATGTTATTATTCGACTGAAGGTTTTATAAACGAAAAATTACCTAAATAATAATTGACATTAATGCCCATAAATCATATTTTATCTCCTTGACTTCATTGAATTTTGACTTATATAAACTCTTTCTAAATTATTATTCAATTTATTTTGTAATTCTTATTATTAATAATTGTTTGTACCTGATAACGTAATGATGACCCATAATTTTGCCAACAATATTTGTACGCCGGAAACGGCAGAATATTATGGACGTAATATATTATAATGCACATAACAGCTTTGTACAATATTCTGACAAATAAATGCATTCTATTCTATTCTATTCTATTCAAATGGACGGCATGAATCTGGACAACATATGGTTTCAGCAGGATGGCGCAACCTGCCACACCGCGCATGAAACAATCGACTTATTGCAGCAACGATTTCCAGAACACATTATCTCACGAAATTCTGATGTCAACTGGCCACCAAGATCGTGCGATTTAACGCCGTGCGATTTTTTTCTTTGGGGTTTTGTGAAATCTCGAGTTTATGCGAATAAACCCGAAACAATTCCTGAGCTCAAATCGGAAATCCAACGCGTCATCGGTGAGATACAGCCACATCTCTGTGCAAAAGTCATGGAAAATTTCATGAAAAGAGTAATGGCCTGTCATCGGAGCCGTGGGGGTCATTTGTCGGATATTTTATTCCATACTTAATCGGAACATGTGTTATTTACAAAATATCACAGCTCTGTCATAAAATACTTGTTTTTATTTTAAAATGAAAAAGTGCACTCTTACTGAGACACCCTTTACCTAATTACATATTAATTATAAGAACAATTAAATATACTAAAACAAATAAGGCAAACAATGGGAAAACATTATCGTTGTGATGATACTGCCAGCTTCTTACGAATGTGCTCGTGAACCTTGGACCTTGGACCTTGACGTCCTTTCGTTGGTTAATGGTTACGTGCGCATGTTGATCAAGTAGTACCAGGGTTCCGTGCCCTGGTGGGGCACAAAGTGATATTGGGGATTTCTCATCTAGAATATCTTAGTCCCAGGGCTTGGATTTGTGCCTATTGATCATGAGATTTGAATATAACTGGCTGAATGAAGGTGTAATCCTCTGCCTAACCCTTCGGGGACTCAAAAAGTTTAAATTTAATTCAATCACCATTTTCTTTTAGATGTAGACGAATGTGCGATCCACAAACATGACTGCAACCTTCTCTCCCAGTTCTGTATCAACACACACAGTTCCTTCTACTGCCAAGACAAGGAGTCCAAGTACTGCCCGCCAGGGTTCAAGATAGATACTACTACAAACAAGTGCCAAGGTAAGAGATATATTGACAGAAATATGAGAAGTCTGGGAAACGTTCTTTGCGACTTGTAGCTTTTCTGATACTCTAACTCTGTTGGTCTGGAAGAGTCTTTAAATCCATATAAAAAACTGCATTGATTGGCATCATAAAAATAAAACGTGAGAATTTACGTTTGTCTAGCTGACTGTGATTTTCCCAAAACCTGTGACTACAGTTAGCAATTACTCAAAAAGTTAAGGGCAATCTCCTAGGAACGGTTGGGTTATTTTTTAGAAATAATAGCCGATCGTTAGTACAAGAGATCTATTTTCAACAGGAAATAACTTGCACAGACAGACTAACTAACAAAAAGGGAATCGGATACAGTGGTAGTAACTGAATTCCATTTTAGTTACCATAGATTACTGCGTTATCACCGCTGACATTCTCGATAGGTTTGGCTTTACATATTTAAGCAACATGATATTTTAAACAACACCTACAGCGGTTTAGGTTGTAGATGTGGCTCAGCTGTTCCCTACATTTATGTTCGCATAACTTGTCAAAATGTAGGGAACAGCTGTTTTTTTTCCGCGATTTAAGGTTTGGCTCCATAGTAAAAGTTGTTCATAATGATGAGTACAATGACCCCATATGAGGTTGTGCGTTAATTCCGGGACATGTTGTATATTGCGGTAACGGCGAGATCTAATTTTTCCTGTGCTGCCATCTATCGAACGTTGGTGTAAACTTTACGTTGGGTTATTTTCAGTTTTTACTTCGAAGACGATCTTTATGATGATTCTTGACTAGTGAAATAGCTTGAAAGCTTGAAATTAATGTACCATTCCCGTACGTTAAAGACAGTTTGTTCCAAAAACATGGTGCGATTTAGCTAAACACGATGCACGGGAAAGGATTTTTAGGCGACGAATCGTAATTATAGCAATATTAGGTACGACGTTATAAATAATTTTGATATTACAGACATAGATGAATGCGAAGAGGGCATTTGTCGTCCAGATCAGGACTGCATCAACCAGCTCGGACAGTATGACTGCAGGCCTAAACTTGATCACAGGTAACTAACTATAATATCCTCAGGGCTTAGACAAGTAGCAATAGCTTTCAAAGCTGTGATTACTTTAATCAAACACCGACTTATTATTTAATTATTAAAATTTTAGGAAAACCGTCGTTTAATCTATCCAAAGGTTGTCTGTAAAAGATCGCTTTCAGCGATATGACCGCCCATTGTGTCACCCTATGTGTAAAATTTCTACATTCATATCTGTAATTTTTATGGTGATTCATATCTGTAATTAATGTATTCAAAATATTGTAAAACATTTTAAAAGAGTTTGAGGAGTTTCTTGCCCATTCTTCTCCATACGAAACTACCTTTTGGAAGTGGCGACTAGAATCGATTCTATTTTCTTGTAAATTTTGACGTTCATAAGTGCTGTTGTTCGTAAGTGCTGTTGCTGTTGACGTGCATATCTGCATGTTTGAAATTTATTTACCTAAATGGATTGACTTTGACTTTGAAAAGCTTTTCGTATTTCTACAACGACTTGCAACGGGATTGACATATTTAAGCTTTTAAGTAGCACATATCGTCATTTTAAACAAATATGACACCAAAAATCCAATGTAATAAATAATATAAAACATTCATTTAAATTCCTTGAGTAAAGTTGCTCAATAGGTGACAGATGACAACTTGCCAGACCACAAATTTATTTTTCTCCCTTTCCTCCTATTATATTTTCTAACGTTTAGTTAAAATAAATTAAATATAAACTAAATTAAAATTACTAGTAGCTTGTTTGCCAAACAGATAAATCAAATGTTGCAAAATAGACTTGAGTCCAAAAGTAATTTGATTTCTACTAGAGCTAGGTCTGCTGTGACCATTTAAAACAAAAAATTGTTAAAAAAAACAATTTCAATCATAAAGAAGAAAGAAATAAAAATAATAGGCACTATAGTAGAATAACCCGCAAGGTTGGCTGCTTGTCGGTCTTCTACAGATTGTACTTCGGTGAGTGTGCTCAAGAACTCCACGACCTCATTCCACCGGCCTCCTTCTGCCACCGGACATCTAGACGCACTGCAAGTTACCATCCCTACCTAGTTGCTATTCCACCAATTCGCACTAAGCGTTTCCAAATGTCTTATGTGTGGAACTCTCTACCTGCGTCTGTGTTCCCGAACGCATACAATCCCGATCTTTTCGAAGTGAGAGTGAACACACTTCTTCTGGGTAAGCTCGGTTCATCGTCGACTTTGTCTCTGTCCCCTCAGACTAGAGTCAAGAGCAAATCCATCTCAAATAAATAAAAAAATACATGAATTGGCATTAAACTTTTTTCTTGTATTGCAGCAAAGAGCAGTGCCCTGATGGTATGCGGAAAAAGGCAGGAAGCCTCTATTGTGAAGGTAGGTTAGATTAAGTTAACAGAAGAGTCAAAGTCATTATTGTTACAGTACAAAGAAGAGATGGCACTATTTGTCCTGTATATCTCTGTATCTTTCTCGCACTGGATCGATGATGAATTCTTCCCTACATGGTTGGGGTTTAGAACATATACTCAAATCGAAGATAACTTATCATCTGCTTAACCTTTTCCTAACTGTGTTGGGATCGGCTTCTAGTTAGCTGAATATCAGTATTTTACATGGAGTAACTAACTGCCTATCTCCACAATCCAGGTGCTGGGGAACACGATACCCTTTCGTAAGACTGTCAAAGGTCTACGAATGACACCCGGGAATAACTGCTTTACGTGCTTTCCAAGGCATGAGGAGGTCTTGGTATGTAATAGATGGTCACCTATCCACGGACCGACCTCGGAAAGCGTTGCTTAGCCTTGAAGATTGATCCATATGGCTGTTATTACTTCTTCACGAGCCGTTCTAAACCGAAGGTTGCTAATTTTTGAAATATTGTCTTCGCAGATATCGATGAATGCGTGGAAGGTACTCACCTTTGTGATCAATATCAGAACTGTCTGAACACCAACGGTAGCTACGAGTGTGACTGCAAGTTGGGGTACGAACTGGACACCATCACAGGAGCTTGTGTTGGTAAGTAAAGGAAAACATCTCTCCTTTATCTCACGAGAAAGTTTAGTACAGGCAGAGGTGTTTAGTACCTTTCTATTTTCCACATTTCGGACCCATGTGATATGGGGAGAACCTATTGCCAATAACCGGGCCCAGACTCCGGGCTGCTACTGGGAAAGACCATATGGAAATACCCCTTTTTGCTAGTTGCTTTTTGGTTTTAGTGTCACTTGCCTAAAACCAGTTAAATATCAATTGATTTTGTAGAAGACACCTTTTTATCCTTTCTAGAAGCGTTAACCTGTAGGTCGCCTGGAAAGATTTTCCAAAATATTAGCTTGACATAACGATCGGTAGCTTAATCGGTTCTTTATGTATGATATAGGAACTGGATACTAATTAGTTTCTCTTTATCTAAGACTAGCTGTAACCCGTGGCTTCGCCCGTGTGGATGTCAATACTTCCCCATTTGAATCGGATTTTGTTTACAATTTCAGCCTAAGTTACTTTTTATAACATCAGCTATTTGCCAGTGAAAATTTCGTCAACATCGGTCCAACCGTTTCGTAGATTAACAGATTTTTTTTTTGTTATATGTACCAATTATATACTTTCATATGCATTTAGTAAAAAGCTTTTGACATTACAAACATACACTTCAATTTTATTTATTTGTACAGATATAAATGAGTGCGCGACTCGTCAACACGACTGCGTGCCTGAGGCTCAGCGGTGCGACAACACGGTCGGCTCCTACTTGTGCATCAGGATTACTTCGTGCGGCACCGGATACGTGCTGCATCATTCTACTGGGAAGTGCGAAGGTAAGGAGCTGCAGTCTAAAACAAAAAATGAAAGTGCGTCAGTCTCTACAATCATGGTCACTTCTAGCTTGAGATCCGTACCATGTGTGACTGTTTTGGTCTCAACTCAATATAATTAGGCGTGGGACTCGCGTGCCCCGCCTGTTCCACGTGAATTCATGTAAGACCAATGCCGGGGCACGAGTTCCTCTTCGACGCCTTGTAGAAACTTATAACGTACACTTAATGGATGTAGACATTTTCTTATTCTCTAATAAAAAATTTAAAACTCTCGCTATAACTTCAAAATTTTAAATTAGCACTTACTTCAAGTAACTTATAAGTTTCAACAGTATTGTTAAAATCTGCTTCGGATTTTCACTTATTTGATTAATCCGTGGACAATAGTGTGGGTTATATGCTTAATAATTTATCTTACGAATCTTATTGTATCGCTTTAGCATGTAACTGTATTTTGTCCCAAATAAAAGAAAATAAAATAAGATAAAATAAAATAAAGTAAGATAAAATAAAATAAAATATAATAAACTCATATATGGTGCTGCCAACGACGTTTGTCGAAGCGTATCGAAGCACTCCCTGAAGTAAATTGTTTAAACTTGCTTTGTGTGAGACTGATCTGGCGCAGGTTCTGATTGATCTTTGTCTGTATATCTATGTAGTCTTAAAAATATTTTCGTACTGTCTATCAAAATTTTATCTATTACTGGACACAATTCAAGCTTTGTCTAGAACTGAAGTATCTGCATCCGTCCTCTCCCCAAGCTAGAAAAAAGATTTTCTTGTTAACCGCACAACCATAAGTGGCGCTGATGATAGTTACTAACAATGATGTTCAAGAGATCAAATTGAGAGCTTGCTATTTTGGGACGACCTTGAGGATTTCATGGGAATCGTTATTGGAAGTTTATGGTTGAGACCCCCAACAATGACACATGATTTAAAAAGTTGTCGTTCTTGATTTAATTGGACACGCTTACCCATTTCAATATATACTTTTATTTCCCACAGATATCGACGAATGCGGTCTAGGCCTAGACAACTGCGGTCCAGATTACAACTGTTTCAACATCCGCGGATCGTTCCGTTGTGTGCGCAGACGCACCACGACGACATCCACTACGCCGGTCCCGGAGTATGAGTACGAGTATTATGACTCAGAGTGAGTAGTATCATTTTACTGTATTTTGAGTCCCATGCTATAATATCTCACATACTCGTAGCAAGTCACGTCGTTCCTACGAAATACTAGGTTTTTACCGATAAGCTTTCCAAACTTGAGTAATACTTTTTTGTATGTTATATAAGTTACCACGATTTAAAATAGTTTTGACCAATTAGTAATAAACGCGTTGGTATAATTTTCTTAATATATAAAGAAGAATATTTAAAAAACCATCAGTACGAACGAAAGCGTACAGGGGTACACGTTCAAGCTGAATGTCATTAATAGAAGATAACAGCGTATAAATGAAATTTAATGCTTTAGCTATTACAAAAATCCCTCGCATAATTTCAGAGAAGAAACAGAAAACAACCGAACAGCACCTGCAGACAACCAACCAAAGGAACCATCGACCACCACAACTTCAACTCCAAAGCCTCCACCACCAACTACTTCTAGCACAACAACTGAGAAACCTAAAGAACCCGAACCAAGAATCGAAGACAATAACGTAGAACCACCTCCTACATACAACAACATACCAGATGTATACAAAAACGAGGCAAACGATCCTTATTCGCAACCAAAATATGAAACACCTACGACTGCAGAACCAGAGGAACAAACGCATCTTATACCAACCGAACAGCAAGAATATATAACAGTTACCGAGCCTACATACATTCCGAGACAACCGGAAGTAACCTTCAACCGTCCCACACCACCACCATACATTCCCGAAGAAGAGTTACCGAAGCAACCCGAAGAACAACCCGAATCAACATACCCCCCGAATAGCGAAGAACAAACAAATGAATCAATACCGCCTGAAGTAGAACCGCAGGAACGAGAAACTACGTATAGGCCTACAGAGGAACCAAAACCTTTTCCTCCGTACCTAGTAAACGTGAATGCAGGAAATGGTGAGAGTACAGCAACGGTTGCTGGGGACAGGAAAGAGGATGGATCGGTGGTTGTTGATACCCAGCTGCTTCCGAAGAATCAGTGGACTAATGTCAAACCAAAAGAATGTCCGCTGGGATTCGAGGCTGACGAGTATGGATCATGCTTTGGTAAGATTTTTTTATTTTCTGTTTGATACAGCGTTAAAGTCTTCTATCATGTGGAATTTCTGGACTCCTTCGCGGCCATAATGATGATTCTTCTTCTCTTGTACTGACCAAAATTTGTGAGAAATCAATGCCTTTTTTGCCTTTGCATTTTCTCTTTAGGTTTTAAGGAGACTTATTCAAGCATATCAACTATGATTGGTTGGTGGGATTTTGTGCAACTAATCACATTAGCTTAAATGAAATTCAACCAGGTATTTGATAGGGCTTTCAGACTTTGGGACTTATTCTCATCAGTATGTAAAGACAGTACCCAGTATTAATTAGGCACATCTAGTTTTAGATAAAGTTCAGTTTTGTAGAGCGCCGGCTTATTCACACATACCTGTAAGATAGTCTTTTAACGCCGAAGCCAATAACCTATCTATCACCAGTTTTGGTATACTGGAGATAGAAAAACCTATCTGTCTATGTAGTAGTATGTAGTATGTAGGTATGATGATAAGAGATTCTGGAATCTTACCGGTCTGACATAAGAATAGATAGAATTATACTGTCTACCATCAATAGCGATCTGTCTTTTACTGACAATAGGTTATTATTCAGTCACACATACCTGTGTGACAGTCTCTTAGTCACACATACCTGTGTGACAGTCTCTTAGTCACACATACCTGTGCGACTTTCTGAAAGTTTAGTTTTAGTTTCATATTTACGGGCCCTCTGTTATTTCACAAAGGCATGTGTTTAATCGAACCCCAAATAATTCCCATTGTGATGTCCTAAAAATATTAATGAACACTCTAATATGATAAATGTGCCTCCTTTGTAAGCCTCAAATAAATCACGTTTTATTTTCCCAATTAACTGCGACCAACTTGGATGTAGCGCTCGCCACAGTTCTAACCACAACAACGAGAACTGCGACAAACATTGAGAAAAGCCCAGAAAGATAAAAAGAGACGCATTTATTTAAAAAAGCATACGTCATCAGAAGCACAAAACATTTTTAAAGGCTTATTAATATTAAAAAAGGCGTACAAGGGGTCGATAAGTTTTTATAGGGTCAATTAAATATTTCCCTTTCTTAAAACTTTCACCTTAATCTCCAGACATAGACGAATGCGCCACCAACCGCCACAGCTGCTCCGGTCTCACCGAGGTCTGCAGGAACACGATAGGAGGCTACACCTGTAACTGTGCGCCTGGATTCCGTAGAGACCTGGTCACGAAGGCCTGTGTGTTCATCACCACGACTTCTTCTACAACGTCGACGACTACAGAGCTGCCGCAGTTACCTACTTCTACTAGTCAGTTTTTAACATAATATATTTATTACTTTACATAATCAGCCTATAATGTTCCCACTGCCGGGACACAGGCCTTCTCTCTTTGGGAGGGAGTGGGCTGTAATCTACCACGCGGGCCCAGTGCGGGTTGGTAGATGTCTTCGAATTTTTGGTTCTAGGACATCTCGGTTTCCTCACGATCTTTTGCTTCACCGTTTTGAGAGCAGTGGTGATGAAATTATTTACACAAAGTGCTTGCCTGGGTTCGAACTCACGACCTACACAACTCGTAAGTCGGGTCCACCACAGCTCTTACTTTAATTATTGTGAATGTGAGGACTACGTGGGTCATTTTTAGGGCACCGTACCTCAAAAGGAAAAAAACGGAACCCTTATAGGACCACTTCGTTGTCCGTCTGTTTGTTTGTCAGTCTCTCAAGACCCTTTTTCTCAGGAACGCGTGGAGGTATCAAGTTGAAATTAATATGAAACACGTAGGTCTACGGTCCCTTGGAGCTCTAAAAGAATCAAGCTTCTAAGTCAACGCAAAGGAAAAGTCCGAAAATCATTAATTTGTAGTTTTATTACATTAAAAAAAATGCGATTACAAACTTAAATTTGCAGTTGGAGAATTGACCGTGACGTATATTAATTTATGGAAGAACATGTTTTTCAACTAGCATTTTGTTTGTTTTTGGGATAATTTATTTTCAACTACGGAACCCTTCATTGTACGTGGTCCGACACGCACTTGGCCGTTATTT
Source organism: Fissipunctia ypsillon (assembly GCA_947568875.1). Classification (NCBI taxonomy): domain Eukaryota; kingdom Metazoa; phylum Arthropoda; class Insecta; order Lepidoptera; family Noctuidae; genus Fissipunctia; species Fissipunctia ypsillon. Next base: position 2,689,715 of record OX387667.1, read on the forward strand.
TTTTCTTAGTTAGTTTTGATTACTGACAAATGTGTACACTGACTGGACAGGTGCACTCAAATCTTAGAGTGGTTCTTTCCTCAAAATACCATTTCAGACACTAATCTAAATAGTCTTCACATGATCTGACCAATATTATGTCTGGACTTTAAAAGAGTCTGTCCTCTGAGTTTGTATTGAGCTTTCTTCTCAGAGTAGTCGAATAGAAAACACCGAACTCATCTAGTTTTAAAACATTAAAAAAAAAAAGTAAAGTAGTTGTTCGCAAACAATAAAAAGAAGTTAAAATATAAAAGTTTTGGTAGAATAGAAAACTGCCTGCGCGAGTTCAACTCGCGTATGTTTTTTTTCAATGGAACCACGTCGCCGATTTTAGAGTTTAGTAAAATACATTCAAACAATGACATAATAATATTTTGCACACATTATTTTATTGTAACATGATGGTTTTCTTACAGAAAAGGCGTTCTTCTGGGGCTACCCAGAGTATACCGGAGTGACGGCACGACCTTTCCGACCACGAAACCTCTGCGACGCTGGGTTCCATCATAATGCTAAGACCGGAGAGTGTGAAGGTAAGTTTTCTACAGTACAGTACTAGGGCTCTTTGGGAAGGAGCTCGTCCTTGGTAGGATGAGACATAGGCTTACCAGCACAGGCTCAGAAAGAGGTCTTCGTAGAACTGCCGTTAGCGTGCGTTGGTACCAGGCCGTAGGACACCGGTAGCGCACAGCTCAAACAAGCGTGGTACACAGTTTGGAGCAGCGTGAAGATCGGAGGAGCGTGCAGTGTGTAAATGTCCTGCCTGGACGTAGAACCCCCTAGGTTGGGGCACACAGAATCTTGAGGGTCAGGTAGCTTCTGCTAGCTACGCATGTGGCTATCGGAATGAACGAGTGTTCTTAGAAAATGAGTGTTGTACCATGATTTTGGTGATGAGCGTCGCAACTTATTAATATTGTGAAATATTTAGCATCACTCGACTATTTACTGTTGAAACGCTACATGGGGAAGTACTTATCTAACCTGTTTCTGTCGCCAAGCAGCGTTACTGTGATCCCATTTGAAGGGAATGGGTGCCAGTATAGTTACAGTCTTATGAGACATTTTAGCTTTGTCTTTGGAATGGCAACCACTGCCAATCGTTGATGCTAATTCTTTGCTATGGAAACACAGGTACAGGCAGGTACGTGCGGTGGCAATGTACCATCAGGTGGGTCACCCAGTAAAATAAAAACCTATGTCCTTCTTTCAATCAATCCTTCATCCACAGACATAAACGAATGCACAAACGGTCAAGCGAACTGCGCGGCGGTAGAGATCTGCATCAACACTCCCGGCGGGTACCGCTGTGAGTGTCCTCCTAACTGGAGGCTGGACGAGGTGCGACATCGCTGTGTGCCACTCAGGAACAACGGACAGTTTCCTACGGGATACGGAAATGAGCCTAGTAAGTATCAAGACAGGGATATCTGCGGCTCAAGCAGATAAAGAGTTTACTATTCTACATCTCCTGTCAGTATGCAGAAATATAATTTCTTGAAAAATGAGCAGTGATTCTACTTTCCTGTTCTTTCTTGAGGTCTTTTTTCATTCTGTGTGTTCATAAAAAGGTAAATAGTTATTCTCATTTTTTAATTTTGTAGCCAAAAGTATACGTCTGTCGGCCTTGAAAGTAGTATTGTTTATCAATATTGACAACATTTTCTAGCAAATTAAAATGGGTGGTTTTTTCATGTTTAAATGCAGCTCTTAAAGATGGCCTCCTAGTAAGATCCATATCGATTGCTTATGGAGATTACCGGGTTTGATTATACATATGTGCCTTATTTTAAACAAGGGAAAGACCCCCTTGAACCGAGACTATAGATTCACATTCTTATTCCATTCCGTTGTTCCAGTCTACCCGTCCCTGCCTCCAAAGAATGTGGTGCACACAACAGGCACCAAGTACGTGGAACCCGAGATCACGCAGTACCACGACCAAGGGTCTGTGTTCAGGTGCCCCGCAGGGTACAGGCTCGGAGATGATAACACTTGTGTTGGTGAGTAGTATAGAGGATGTTCAGTTAGGTAGCAAGTACCTGGACCCTGAGATAGCGCAGTACCACGACCGAGGGTCTGTGTTCAGGCGTCCCGCAGGGTACAGGCTCGGAGATGTTATCACAGTTTGTGTTGGTGAGTAGTAGGAGCCTTAAAGAGGCAGTTATGAGCAAATATCTTACACAAAAATGCTTTAACAAACAGGCTTATGATCATCAGCTAAGTACCATGTTGCCCCCCAATTTTCCTGCGCGTCCTAAAAATAGACTAGTTGACAGTTTTTGAGAAACCAATTCGTAATATTCCTTGTGGTTTATTCTCCTTAAAATATGAATATTTCAGCGAAATATTAACATTACCAGAACAAAATGAATTTGTCAAAACGGGGCATTCTGTCCTGGCCGCTCGAGTAATTAAATTCTTTCATTCAGTCAAATCTGCGAGTTTAAAAAAAATAGATTGTGTTCCCCCGGTAATTGTCGTATATGTGCTACATAGTGACAGGACCATCCCGAAAGTACGGTCAAGATCTCTACCAGCATCATAATGGAATACTTCCTAAATAAAGACAATAAAGGCAAGAAAGAGGCCCAGAGCTCTGTTCTTCATCAGTGTTCAGTCAGGCCGGCTAATAAAGGCAAGCCATGAGGTGAGGAACAAGTCTTCTCCCAGGAGATAGGGTCCGTGGGATCACTACTGCCCAACAGCTCGCCACATGCTGCCCTGCGGGTTTATGTATTTCTCTTGGTCTGGCTCCTCACCCTAGACCTGTTCCGGCAAAGTAAACTCTACCGGCACAGAACTAGAGTTCAGGAGCGCGCAAGCCCCGCCACGACGTCAACGTAGAGATACGGCGTGGGGGGGGGGGATTATTAATAATATTGCCTTGTTGGTCTATTGACAAGTGGAACTGCTAAGCATGTGGTCCTGGATTCGATCCCCAGGTCAAAGTGTGACTTTAGGTTTTTCCAACACAGTAGGTACTAGCTTGTAGTCTGAATTTATGCTTGTTTAATGGCATTAGCCTCGCCACATTATTACACGCGACTTGAATGTAGTTAGCGAAATATGGGAGCACTATAGTCACCACTTTTAGGAATACAGGTGTGATGTTATTTTATGTGCTACACAGTACAGTCTCTAGCCACTGCTTAAAACTATAGAATATTAAAAAAAACTAAAAACCTGTCCCCTTCCAGATGTAAACGAATGCCTAACCGGGGAAGCGAAGTGCGGTCCACAGCAAATCTGCTCCAACCTGGCAGGAGGGTATTCCTGCAACTGTCCCAGCGGACATCGCCTGGTCAAGGACCATGAGTGTGAAGATGTGGATGAGTGCGCGTTAGGTGGAAGCATGGTAAGTACGCATAGAATAGAATATAATAACGTTTAATCCGTAAGACAAGACATTGGCACACTGAAAGACATCTTTTTCTTTCTTTAAAGAAAGATGCCCCAGAAATCAAAAGGGCCACCAAATCAGCATTATTTGCTGCGTGTCTTTTGTGTTGGCACCCTGTAGTGACACACTTATGGCAGATTCCTATAATTTACGGACCGTTATTGGTTAATATTAAGATTTATCTATCTTTACCAATAATGAAGCAAAGACCTCATAGCTTTGCACAATAGACCCTCCCATAAGGAAATAAGGAAGTAGCTATCAAAGGTAAAATTAGCTTACGAATCTATTTATATGCCCTGCGGGGCAATTGCGCAACAGATTATCAATCGGAATCGGTTTCATTTTGACAGATCAACAACATTCATTGCGTTATTTACGTTGTTGAGCAGACAAACTTTTCGAACTTATGAAGCAATGGATTAGCAATAAGTTTCAAAATGATTCAGATTTCTATTGATAGTGTGTTACGCAATAAGGGTGCAGTTTGGCAATAAAAAAAACTACCATTGGTAAGCAAAACGATTCGGTTTTGTTTATCGGAACCGAGCATTAGCACACTTTGCTTTTATAAATATAATTATGTCACTTCACAAGTCAAAATGTATTACAGCGTACTCACACGCCGAGGATCCAGTAGAATGGCGTGCAGTTTATTTTATTTGGGAAACTTACAGCTAATTTATTTACGGTGTTGATGAGGCTTATGTCTGGCAGTGGACAGCTACAGGCTGATAATGATGATGATGATGTGGTTTAAGCGATGAGGTTTTATCTTCATCAAGCTTGAGTTAGTACGATACGAAACAAAGTAGACGCCCTAAGCGCGCGCTCCGGGCGCCGCGTTCCGTGCGCTCAAAGAAATTGTAGAAGAATTGTTGGTGTTGAAGAATTGTATAGAATTGTTTGTGACAAAGCATAGGAAGCGTCCGAGGCACCGCTGTACAATTCTATACAATTTGACTGCTTGCTTTTGCTGCTTTGACTCGGGCGCTTGCTTTGTTTCGTGCCTAAAAGTGTATCATAACTTATTTTGTCTTATTTCAGCCCGTCTGTTCGCAAAACGCGGATTGCTTGAATACTATCGGATCTTATCAATGTAAATGTCACATTGGATTTAGATCTGCGCCTGTGAATGATAAGGTAAGGCCCTATTAACGTTGCTAATTGTTGCAGTTCTATCCATCTCGTAAATTATTAGGAGAATTATTAATATTCGGAGTTGATGTACATTATCCTGCGTTTGAAATTTAGTTCCTAAACATGTAAACAAATGTATTTTTTTTTTTTTGAAAAATTGCTTTTAGACCCACATATAAAATCAGTTTGCGCTACAATTTCAAACTTTTTGATGAAAGTACTAGTCATGCTGAAATCAATTTAATTTACACTGTCATAAAGTTGATATTTCTCTAAGTGGAAACAACATCAATTTAGAAACTGATTGATTTGAATATGGAATAGAGAGGCAGCAGAAGAAAAGAATACACAAATTTTCAGAATTTGGCAAAAATTCTTTGGAAACCGACTTATCAATACCATCTTGCCCATTTTCCTTATCTCTGTGTGTGTGTGTGTGTGTGTGTGTGTGTGTGTGTGTGTGTGTGTGTGTGTGTGTGTGTGTGTATGATAGTGTAATTATTTTAAAAAGGCGCCATGAAGTACATTTTTTCCTGACGTTTCACTGAAGGTTTTTCGGTTAATAAATATGACTTAATTAGTACCTTGAGTGCTTTTTAGATCTTTAATCTTATTTCCTCCAGGTGTGCGTCGATGTGGACGAATGTATGGAGTCTCGTCCCGGCTCGCTCTGCCAACACAGATGTAACAACGTGTGGGGAGCGTACCGCTGTGCCTGTCATAGAGGATACAGGCTTAATCCTGATAATAGGTGAGAATACAGAACAAAAATATACTGTATAGATATAAGGAATAGAGGGATCACAGAAGATGGAAGGAGTTTGCTTGCGATCTGTCTTTTTACTGAAAATAGTTTATTGGGTTCGGCCGTTAGTTGTTTGATTAATAAAAAATAATATGTTTTTTATTTATTTATTTATTTATTTATTTAACAGTTTATGTACACACATATAAACAAACAAGAAGAAAGGAACAGAAAAATACGTACAAAGGTGATGCTTATTTCTAAAGAAATCTCTTCCAGCATACCTGCGATAGGAAAGTAGATAAAGAGATGTAGACAACGTGTGTAAGAGTAAAAGAGAAAACAAAATACATAAAATCACAAACGATACACTAATATGAATATAAACAAATATATATATAAACATAAAATATGAGTACATACAAATACATAAATTATACTACCAAAATAAATATCACAAAAAAAAATATACGATAATAATATAACATAACATAATAAATACTAATAGCTATGACGAAGTGGAGAGATAGTGTTCTTTCACTCTTCTTTTAAACACTGCAACAGTTTGGCAGTCCCTAATATCAGGCGGAAGTGAATTCCATAACCGAACCGCATGCACAGTGAAGGAGTAGGAGTAGAAGTCGGTTGAGTGGGGAGGGGATTTAAGGAGATTTCTAAGATGTGACCTGCAAGGAGCATCAGAAGGACGAGCGTAGGAAAAGCGTTCCCGCAGGTAGGATGGCATTTTAGGATTGTGAAGGACGTTAAATAGCAGACACAATATCCGAGAGTTCCTGCGAAGTCGAATAGGGAGCCACTTGAGTGTCTTGCGAAAGTTAGAAACGTGATCATACTTTTTAAGATTAAAAATAAAACGAATACATATATTTTGCAAACGCTCAAGTTTATTTAAGAGCTCCTCTGTGGCATCCAAGTAACAGGCATCAGCGTAGTCAATAATGGGCTGGATGAGAGTTTGGGCAAGGGAGATTCTGGTATTCAAGGGCAAGAAGCTCTGGAGGCATTTTAACGTATGGAACGTGTAGTGCACTTTGCGACTGACTTGAGCAACTTGGGCAGTCCACGATAGGTAAGGGTCCATGGTCACCCCCAGGTTTTTAACCGTATTTGCGTATTCTATCTGAACTCCATTCAGACAGAGTGGAGACAGCGACGCGACATCGAGCCTATTCCGCATATACCTTCCGCCGATGATTATAGCCTGGGATTTCTTAGGGTTGATTTGCAGTCCAAAGGACCGCGACCACTCGCCAATCAAATCCAGGTCACTGTTCATGGATGTTGTTCTGTTTTTTCTTTTCTTTTTTTCGCCCCCTATTACATGGGACTTAATTGGCGAATTATGGGTGTACTATTGGTAGAGTATAATCAGCCTATAATGTTCCCACTGCTGGGACACAGGCCTCGTCTGTGTGTGAGAGGGAGTGGGCCGTACTCCACCACGCGGGCCCAGTGAGGGTTGGTAGATGTCACATGTCTTTTTTTGGTTCTAGGACATGCCGGTTTCCTAACGATGTTTTCTGTTTTCCTTCGCCGTTTTGAGCAGTGGTGCAGAAATAATGTACACAAAGTCAAGCGCCTGTCTGGGTTCGAACATACGCCCAAAGCCGCCGCGACTCTTAAGTCGCGGCGGCTTTGGGCCACCACTGCTCTTACGTGTACTATAGGTACGCCTCTGCCTAACCTTTCGGAGATTACAGGCATGATGTTATGCTGTGTGTGTGTTAAGTGTAATAATTATTTCTGTAAACATGTTTGGCATCTACCTATGCTAACATTCGGAGGGATCTAAAAAATACTACGGCATTAAAATACAAACTCTTTGCAAACAGTTGCAAGGTCAATAGTAAACACCGCAGTGAGTTTACAAACTTTTTATCACCCGTCTGTATTCCTATTTCCACTCTGTATTTTCTGGTTTTCGAAAATCATTACAAATATATAGGACCTGAAGCTGCAATCAATAAACCTGCCTAGCCTTTTCCCAACTATGCTGGGGTCGGCTTCCAGTCTAACCTGACCTCCACAACCCAGTTACTGGGTAATACGATATAATAATAATACCCCTTGGTAAGACTGGTTGTCAGACTTTCGGGCTTCTGACTACCTACCCGTAACGACTGTCAAAGATCCACGAATGTCAGCCGGGACCAACGGCTTAACGTGCTTTCCGAGGCGTGGAGGAGTATGTAAAACCCGTGGATGGTCACCAATCCAGTAGCTTTACCTGATTTATCGACCCGTGCGGCTGTTATTACTTCGCCACGAGCTTCTAAAACCTGACCTGGACCTGAAGCTGCAAATGCTGCAATTGAAGTATATTCAGGAAATCAGTCTAATTGGACCCTATCTTTGTTACAGTACTTGTTCAGACGTGGATGAATGCACCGAGTTTAAGTCTAAGATCCCGTGCGTGGGGCGCTGTCTCAACGAGCCGGGCAGCTACCGGTGTGCCTGCCCCGCGGGGTACAGGCTCTCTGAGGATAAGAGGAGCTGTATTGGTGAGAGATTTTATAACTAGATCACTTTCACGACGTGGCTAAATTCTGGTCGAAACTTATAAGTATACATTACATACATTGGAATCATCGCTACGATGAAGAAGATTTACTCTTTTTTTGATACATGATAAATTATTTTATTTCTGTAAGACAGTACGTTTGTACAAACACTTTTATAACTATATGAGGTGTTTCCTATCTAACTACACCTGCGAAAAAAACCGAAACAAAGTAGATCACAGTCCCTTTTAAAGTCCAGACATAATCTTGGTCAGCTCATGTGAAGACCATATAGATTGGTGTATGAAATGGTTTTTTGAGGAAAGAACCACACAAATTAAGTGAGCCTGCCCAGTCGGTGCACGCATTTGTCGGTAATCGTGTAGCTCAACTCAGAACTTACGGAGCTCAACGACTCGACGAACAATACCAAAGAAAGGACATTTGTATAGGCCGCAAACTGCCAGACTTTACACTTTCACTGTGCAATGACCTCATAGTGATTCACAATGATTGTATAACTGTCGTATCCGCTTCATGGAACGAGATGCCAATATAAAACAGTTTCTTTCAGCCAAATCAACATTCAACCAATTTCCGGAAAAGAGAATCCTTTGACTTAGTATATCTACACTAAACAATTTGCATAAGTATTTTTATGACGTATGAGACATGAAAGTGCCAATTTTCAGAGAACAAGAACTTTTTTATATTAGGAAATAGCATTCATTGTATTTGGACACGTCGCTGCAAGGTTTAGGTTGCCTGTCCACTGGAGCAGAGAAGATAGAAGAGGAGTGGTGCTGTGCCAATATTTACCAATAGAATCTAAACTCCACTCCGGAGTTTAGATTCTATTGGTTAATATTGGCAGCCTTATGAGGGATAATGATAAAATTATGACTGTCAACTTGGATGATTATCCAGTTTTGAGTAATGATAATAATTTTCGAGACAAAGAACAGTTTTAACCACAAGGTTTCTTGCAGATATTGACGAGTGCGAAACAGGTGAAGCTCCGTGCTCAAAGAGTGCAGGCACATCAATTACTTCAAGCGACGTTTGTGTGAACACGCGAGGTAGCTACCGCTGCCAGCGCATCTCCTGCCCTGTTGGCTACCAGCTGGAGAACAAACAGTGAGTGGAGACTGTAACATTATGTTCACCAGCACTTAGTAAATCTTTATACATATCTAGCAACGCTCCATTGTTCTTCCTCACCCACATCATGATCATTATTTAGCCGAAAGACGTCCACTTCTGGACGTAAACTTCTCCAAGCATCGCCACAATAACTAGTCCAGTGGTGCTCGCATCCAGCGGACTCCCAGGACCTTCACCAGGTTATCAGTCCTTCTTGTGAGGGCTATACAGTACTCAAGTTGCGTCCTCTGGTAGCAGTCGGTACTCTAGCTAGAAACTGTGCCCCATTGGCCATCTGTTCTGGGATCAATATGCCCCGCCCACTGTCACTATTAAGTTTGCCAATTCTTCGGGCTATGACAGTTCTTAGGTTTTCACCTACATATATTACCAATATTCGAGTAAAACGTGAATTGTTTTCCAGCCGCTGCAACAAGGTGGAGCGCGTGTGCCAGCCGGGCGACTGGAACTGCGCTCACCAGCCGACCACCATCTCGTACAACTTCATCACCTTCGTGTCCAATCTCTACATCCCCGATACTAAGGTCAGTTATGACCTTCTTACGGTTCCGTACCCAAAGAGCGCCTGCCCAAAGGATCCCATTACTAAAAGCCTGCCTGTCACGGGACTGTTCATCTGCCATCATGATACTCAATTAGTGAGCGTCAGGATGGCGAGTGTAATGTTATGAATGTGACACATAAACATGCCGTAAGTTTGAAAGCAATATACCTGAATATAGCTAGAAATATAAATAAATAATCTATACAAATAAATAAAATTGAAGTGTCTGTTTGTCATATCAAAACAACAGCTTTTTACTAAATACATAATTATGAAAGTATATAAAATACATACAGGCATGAGGAACAGGGTGTAAAGTTCACTCATCCTCTATGAACAGGGAGGATCCTCCGACCAGACGGGTGTTGTGTCTGGTGGGCTACTGCCCGACGGTTGATGTCGGGATGTTGTATATATGCTAGTCGCGCGGTAAACTCTGATTGCGCGATGCAGGATTTTGCGTGACGTCAGTGTGACGCATTCCATTGTGACGATGTAGATATGCCGCTACAAATAATTTTTTTTTTTTTTTTTTTGTCTGCCTGTCTGTTTGTTCCGGTTAATCTCCGAAACGGCTAGACCGATTTTGACGAGATTTTCACTAGCAGATAGCTGATGTTATAAAGAGTAACCTGGGCTACTTTTTATTTTAGAAAAAGGATTAGGGTTCCGCGCAAAAATAAAACCCATGAAGTTGTAAACAAAATCCGTTTCGAATAGCGAAGTATTAACAACCACGCGGGCGGCAAGTAAATCCAGATGTGACAGGTTAATAAATAATTTGGAAATATATTTTCAGTTAAAACTATTCACAATGCGAGGGCCCGTTTGGCCGTACGTCAAGATGAGGTTTGAGCTCAAAGTTGTGAATGTGAACGCACCTCCCAGTATCAAGAGGAAGGCTGATATCAATGACTTCTTGTAAGTATTAAACAACTAAGTTAATTTTAGGTTTTAAACGAAGAGCTGATTCAACATCATCATTGTTGGTTGCACCCACTGCAGAGTAAGGCCTTCTCCTTCTTGTTCCATGCTTTCCAGGAGCTAGACCACCACCTCTTAACGCAGTATTATTGTAATCTTACTTCAGTGTAAGAAAGAGATGGAGCTAGACGTCCTGTATAACTCCATCTCTTTCTCACACTGAAGTAACATTAAAATAATACTGCTTTAAGAGGTGGTGGTTGGCCCCCTGGTCTGTGTGGATCTCATCCAGCGGTGATTTGTAGGTCTTTTAGGTAATCTGGCTGTTGATTTGCTAATATTCCTCCATCCGACTCTCGAGTAGCTGATTACCATCCCCTACATGCATAATCTTTCTAAATTATGCGAGATGCGTTTTTGGTCGAAACAGTTTATAATTGATGACGTAATGATCATTTTTATTATTAGATACTTTTAACATTTCTTGCATGCTGACAATTTGTGTTGTACTCATATTTGAGCAAATAAATGTTTATCTTATAAGAAAAAATCCAAATGGTTGCATAGAAGAAAAGTAAAACAGATTTCCGAATAAAGTTGGAAAATACCTACATAATAAAATTGTCTTACTTTTTCCAGATTGACACAAAACAACAACGAAGGTCTAACCTCGTTAGTGCGACCGCTTGAAGGACCACAGAGCATAGAGTTGGAGATGTCTATGGAATTGTACACTCACGAGCAATTCGGGGGAACAGCCATCGCGAAACTTTTCATTTACGTGTCTGAATACGAGTTTTAAAGGGAGCTGTAGTGGCGAGCAAGATAACTGACACAGTATTTCTTTGGTTTGTTAATTTGTATGAATAAACTATTTTAGTTTCTATTCTTTGCAATTTTGTAGATTAAAAGCGATGAATATTATTATACGTAGATAATACTACTATTACTATAATACTATTTGCTGTATTTGTCCACTAATAAACCATCTACCTACAAAGTTTCAGAAATGTATGTTACGAAAAAAATTGCAAAAAAATTACACAAATAATTATTAAACTTGACTGACATTGTGTTAGAAATTATCCGAAGGACTAATAATTACCAATCGAAGAACGTAACGACTTTAATAAAATGCTCGCCTCTTCTAACATACCTACAATGTAGGGCAAAACTTGGGTAATCGGTGATAGTTTTGTTTTTTACTTGTAAAATTCGATTCATTGATCAGACTATTTTTTAAATTTACTGTGATATAGTAGACAAAATAAGTTTTGCTAACTTATATCTAAAAACGTGGCAAATACTATAATGATTGAAAAATGTACATTTATCAAGTCAGTAGTAACTTGGTAATAAAACACAATTATCTATCACCGAATAGCTGCATATCACGAATTAGCCAAGTTTTGCCCTATTTTTTAAGCTGCATTCTGTGAATTCAGTATTGTTTTGTTTTAAATAAATAATAAGGACGTATTTTTATTTTTGTAGCCATACATACTTTTACCCAACGTCATAATATTTACAATTTTATGATAATTATTTTGAGTGACACATGAATTTGAGCGAAATAAGGTGCTTTATAAAGTAAAGAACTTCCATAAAATATTTTTAGAACTTCGGATTTTATTTCAGATTCGCTGCAGACCTACTTTAGTTGTAGAAAACCCAGATAGTGTTTTACTTAAATGGTGATTTATTTTCAACACTTTCAACTGTTTATCAACCTCCTTGCATTTGACACTTTATTTTTTTCTAGCTTCTGCCCGCGACTTCGTCTGCGTTAATTTCTTGTTTTAACATAAAATAATTATATCCTATAACACTCGGCTATACTGTAGCTTCCCATTAGTGAAATAATTTTCCGAATCGTCCCAAAGATTACCCCTACATACAAATTAACAAATTTTACCTGTTTCTTATATTATAAGTATATATGACAAGATCATTCAGTTTTTCTGGCATGACTTGTACGAATGATCACTCCTATTTTGGGTGAAACTGAAAGTTACAAAAATGAAGTTGTTTCTACTGCAGTTAATCTGAAATAAACCTTAATACTATAAATAAAACAATAGGTATAATACGTAGTATTTATTATTGTATAGACTTATAATAAAGTATGATTAAGTACATTTTATTTCTGTTTTGTTTCTTTTCCTGATAATTCTCTGATATTTTTTGAAAGTCGTGCAATCAAAATAAGAATAGAATTGATTACTCGCCAGTTTAGTCGCATTATTAGATTTTTTAATTACACTGTAGAGTATCGAAATAAAATAAAGGTTGAAAAAAAAAAGAAAAGAAAAAGAGAACAGGGGGAAAGGGAGGAGGCGAGGGGATAGATGGTAGGTCTACAAAATATTTGGGTTTCGTTTTCCACTAAACCAGCAACAGCATTCATTGCGTTACTTAAGTTATTGAGAAGACAATTTTTTCGAACATATGAAGCAAAGGATTAGCAATAAGCGTCAAAATCATTCAGATTGTAATTGATAGTATTACGCAGTTAGGTTGTTGGTACTTCTAGGTTCCAGCTACAACATTGCGGTTTAAAAGAGTAACATGGGCTGGTCTTGTTGAGAGGATGAATTAAAGAAGACTAACATGAGGTATTTTCATGATATATGTGAGTGGAAACGCCCTAGAAGGACAAATAGTGCCTTATTGGTGACGTTCTTCAGCAAGGTCCGGTGCGCCGCATTCGCACTGGGTGCCGGTTGGGTCAATATTCCCCCATTTCTTTAGATTGTGCTTTCAGCGGCCTACTTGGCTCCGTAATCGATTGATTGCTTATCATATAGGCCACTGCAGGTCATGCCCGGTTGGCAGGTGCTTCTGGGGCTAGACAAAGTTGGGTAGTGGCGGATGATGTTTTTCCCGCAACTGTATTATTACCTTTGGCGTTTGGTCTTGGATGACCTGAGAACAATGAAGAAAGCTCTTCCGGTTTCGGCTCTTTAGTCTACCCGGTGTTGTTGGATGTTCCTAGCGCGGTTGTCAGGAATCGGCTTCTTGCCTAAATTTTTCAAGTGCGCATGCGATTTCCCTTTGTACGACAGGTGTAGCTGTTAACGGCCAAACCGGTTTATCCTACACGTGATATGTCGCAGCCAACTAGCTTAAGAAGGCGTTTAGTTAACAGTCTAGCCTCAATACTCAATATCTTTATTGCCTTTTTGGAAGTAGCGCTCGCCGGCTTCTGCCGCGGCACGCTCGCTTCGCTCGCTCGGCTCGCGCGCGGTTGGTCACTGTTCTAACCCAACCTAACCCATTTGGTCGGGGTGCTCCGGCTTAATAAACCGGTTTGGCCTAGAACAAACTAGTTTGGCCTGAATTCGGGTTGGGCCGGTAACAGCGATGCCGGCCAACGGGTAGGGCTTGTTGGTTTTAATTCAACACGTGGACACGAGCCCTATTCTTATTTTGATTGCATACCTTATCTTTCATATATTTCAACATACTTGATAAAGACTAAATATTCAAAAATATGGAGGTTTATGAAGAGGTATCTTGTTAAATGCAGGTACTGACAGAGGTTTCATGAAGGAGGATATTTACTATTTAGCCGGGAATCTACTTATTATAAACGTGTGTCCAGATATGAACATTTGGCAGAATCTGTTACATTGCTGCATCTTTTGATACTAGGCAATAAGTTGCAAACAATTGCGTTGCAATACAGTGTTTGCAACGCGTTGCATACATAGTATCAAAAGATGCGTAACATTGTTGCTGCAACATGATTGTGTTTGCTGGCAAGATGTTTCACATACATACAGTCATTAAAATTAACCGTTAAACTTTACATCTTACAAAAATTTGGCATGATACCGCCAATTAAAACAACTATCAAAGAATGAAAGAAAAAAAGAAAGAAAATACGTTTATTTGCGGTAAACATGACGCAAAAAGAACACAAACATAAAAAGAAACAAGTTGGGGGAAAATATACGTCACATCCACGCAAAACGCATAACAAACACAATTGAATGACAGATGTGATTTGAATACATGGACAATTTAAGTTGGTAGTCAATATGCTTAGCAAGTAATTACCCCGACTTTACCTTGTGTATCCAATGTTGCTAGCAACATATTCCAGTACCACAAATAGATGTTGCTGCAACAATATTGCGCAATTTTTTTTGATACAGCAAAATATTCATATTTGACAGCACTTACAGTGACCGGGATTTACTTATTATGATTTCAAAAATAAACATTTCTATCGATAAACATGTAAAATAGGTTTAATTGTCTTAGAAATTTTCCCACAGAAGTAGGAATGGTGAAAGAAAATTCTGCTTCTACATCTATGCATGATAAAAAGCATTTAATTAGATTTCACTAGAATTATTCTAATTGCAACATATCTATCACGTCTGTAAAGTTTACACAAAGAAAACTTTTTCAACTGATATTTCAAGTGACTACCCGCGGTTGATGACCCAAAAAAAAAACTCATCAAATTAATTTCTTTTTGTTTGATCATGTTTAGATAAACATCACGTCTGCGAAATTTTTACTAGCTAATACAATTTGATCCTGTGTAGTGCTAAAAGATTTTTTTTCAATTAAACTAAACGCCATTATTAAAAAATGACTAGATTTCTATATACCTCTACATCTAAATTCCACTAATTGTAAAGTACTACTCACTACCCTAAGTGCTCTAATGAACAAAAAAAACGGCTAACTGCGTGTCGAACCACGCACAATGAAGGGTTCCGTAGTTGGGATGAATTTATTTGAAGAACAAACTTGACATTGTTGTTGAAAAACATGTTCTCCCATACATTCCAACTGCAAATGTAAGTTTGTACGCACAATATTGGGAGTTTAAGATCAGTATACCATGTTATTTTAAGACCATACACTTTTTGTAGGTTTTCCTGTAATTTTTATGTATTTTATTCAAAATTTTAGTCTCAGTTGTTTCGGAGATAAGGGGAAAAAATTCTTATTTGTCTCCCAAAAGTGATACCCGCATTCAAAATTAATTTATTTACCTAACTCGCCTTGTTTGGGTCACAAAAATTTGTATGTGCACCTTTAAACTTAATCGGTCTATGAGATTTGGAGCAAATTGGCTGTGACAGACGGACATACACACGAGTGACCATAGAAGAGTTCCGTTTTTCGTTCGGACATGCGGAACCCTAAAAACAGTATCCGAGCGTTAATATTATGACAAATCGAGCTGTAAAAAGAGCCAGGCAGGCATTTATAAGTTGGGGGATTACATCGCTGATAAAAAAGCTTGGCTCAATGCTGGTCCTGCTCCACAACTATAACTAATTGACTAGCATTTGAATATACTGTCGGAGCAGCTGAAGATTGTAAGACTATTTGCATTGTATACTCTCAATCTCCTCATAGCTCAGGTGAGAGGACTATGTACAGTCAATGCTCTGTATAACTCGACTCCTCTACCCTTTTTTATCTTTGTAAGAGGGGTCAGGTAATGCAGGGCACTGACCGTACTATAAAGCTACCATTTACTGGGTAATATGTCTTTTTGTGTTCTCACAATAAAATTACAAATACAAAATTAGTGATGTTACTAATATTTTGTAACTATATAATTTAAACGAGTGACCATGGAGTTTCTTGCCCGTTCTTCTCTATAGATACCTACCTACTACGCTTTGAGATGGGTCATATTTCATGTCTGACTGACCGACTCCTTTAACAATTCAAAAGTGCCTGTAAATAGTTTAATTGAAATAAATTATTTGACTGTGACCCAAGTATGAGTGACAGAGACAACGTTCTACAGAACTGAACTTTTTATAATAACTCGATCTGTCATTTAACAGCAGGATACTGTGTTAAATACCATAACTACCATAAATCTTTCTGAGATCCTCATACCAATAACCTTCTATGCTTCACATCCTTACTTATCACAGAGCAAACGGCCCAGCAGGTGTGGTTGGATTTTCACCCGTGGTTAAACAAACCGCGAAAGGTATTCCCTAAGGGCTAAACCAGATTTTTCGCTTTTTCCTGCTACCTACTCAATCATCTCCCGGGCTCGGCTTCCAGTCTAACCAGATGCAGTTGAGTACCAGTATTTTACATGGAGCGACAGTCTACCTAACCTCCACAACCCAGTAACTGGGTAACACGATACCCCCTGGCAAGACTGGTTGTCAGACATTCGGGCTTCTGACGACCCGTAACGACTGTCAAAGATCCACGAATGACAGCCGGGACCAACGGCTTAACGAGCTTACCGAGGAACGGAGGAGTCTCAATATGTAAAGATGGTCACCCATCCACGGACCGACGGCGTCAAGCGTAGCTTAACCTTCGATCGACCCCTATTGCCTACTCTAACTTTTACTGATATTAGAAAATCTTTCACTAGAGTGAGAAAGATTACATTGCAACCACAGGCGGTAAGGTCTGGCTCAGCCCTTTTCTCATGGGAACCCAATTTTCTCATGGGAAGAGTACAAAAAAAAAAAAAACTGAATCAGTGCACTCGAATTTAGTACGCATGTTTGGCATTTCGTTTTTTTTTATTTTATTTGAGATAGGTTTGCTCTTGACTCTAGTCTAGGTCGGAGATGACAGAGACAAAGTCGACGATGGAGCGAGTTTACCCAGAAGAAGCCTGTTCACTCTCACTTTGAAGAGATCGGGGTTGTATGCGTTCGAAAACACAGACGCAGGCAGAGAGTTCCACTCCTTTGCTGTGCGCATCACAAAAGACATTTGGCAACGCTTAGTGCGAATTGGTGGAATAGCAACTGGGTAGGGATGGTAACCTGCAGTGCGTCTAGATGTCCGATGGTAAAAGGGGGCCAGCGGAATGAGGTCGTGGAGTTCTCGAGCACACTCACCGAAGTATAATCTGTAGAAGACCGACAAGCAGGCAACCTTGCGGCGATGAGCCAAGCTGTGAATCTTGGCATCCACCAGTCTTACGTCGCCAATGAGCCTCTTCGTCTTCAAATCACTGTTCAGTTTATCCAAAATAATCATAGCAAAAGATTACGCAAGTTGCATCACCAATTTCGGTTGGCTCTCCGTGGCCGCAGGAGTCGCGCAACAATACGTACATAATTCTAGCATACTTAATTGTAATTTTATTGCAGCTCACACCTGTACAAAAATCCTCATCAGCTCTTGATCTCCCATCCTCTTTTAGAACCTCTATCAAACCACGGGTCACCACCAAACAGCACGCACCAAGTTAATCACAACCTCTTCTCTACTCATACGGGTCCACAATATCCAGCACAGTGAGGCACCCGTCCTGCGATGCTATGGCCACGGCCTTCCCTCCGTGGGCGCTGGCGACGCCCGTCACTTCTGCTGGGGCCCGGTATTCGGCTATGGCGCGGCCGTCTACCCTGTAATGATATAAAGGTTTTATTTTTGTTTTAACTGTGTTAATAATGATGGAAGGTAGAGAAGGTCTGCGAAATCGAAATGGTGACGGGATTCTAATGGTCTTATCTGACTCTAGGATTGGGTAGTAATTAAAAAAAAAATGTGAAGATGAGAGCCAAGTGGATAACGGGTTCAAGCAATGGTAATCTTTCCTTTTAGAACAGCCTTTAATTCCAGAAGCCCAAGGATATAACTCATTACTACGCTAAAATCTTTCATCATTGCAAGAAAACACGCCCACGCAATCCCTAAAGGGTTAGGCAGAGGTGTACCTATAGTACACCCACTTTTAGCCAGTTATGTTTAAGTCCCAGGTAATAGGGGGCGAGCCTATTGTCATCAACCGGGCACAGATCCAGATCTCAGCTGAGAAATTCCTGTTGGAAAAACCCAATAATAATTTTACTGACATGGGTATCGAATCCCATTGCGAAACATCTTTCAGAAAATAGACATAAGTAGATAAAAAACCAAATTTATTCTTGTTACTTACCTGAATACCCTCAAAGTTTTCCTCCCACTATGATAGTAGAAAACATACTGGTCCGTAGAACTAAACATGGTGATGATGGAGAACACACCCTCAGCAGCCCTGTAGATCAGCTGCTGCACTGAGGCGCCTCTCTTTAACTCTATGAGGTCCAGACCTCCTCGGGAGGGGGCGCAGAGGCCGATTTTTCCATCGCGAGTGCAAGCGCCGTTCCAACGGGGGACGAATCTGAAATATGATAATTATATTAAGTATACATAATCAGCATAAGTATCCCAGCAGGTGGCGTTCTGTAGTTTTTCCCTACCCTCGTGGGGAAAAGCTTATAATGTAGCAAATTTTGCCTGCCTGGCCTCCTCTCTATGAGAGAGTGTGGTCCACAAAGTGCGGGCCCCGGGCAATTTAGTTCATTAATGAGTAATGCGAGGCAGTACCGTTCAAAAAAATATGGGTAACCTTACCCAGCTACGGCGATACGGCAGTTTTTGCAGTCCGTCAACTATTTTTGGATTCAAAAGAACTCCTAGTTTAACCGGCTAAGCCTAATACGCGATGACGTCAACGACGCTCAAGCCCCGGGAGAATTCCGATGGCACGGTACGTTTGTGACTGCGCTCACAAAAATTGCCATACGATTATTTTTGGTTTAGAATTATTTATTTAACGAGAATATCTATACCATATATACCATACTATACTATATATACCATACCATATAGTAAAACTACCCACAGCCGATATAATACTGAATTATAGTAATTTTATCCGTGCGTGAAACGCGCGAGTCACCGGCGCCGAAAAGGCGCCGGTGGGGCTTTCGCAGTTAATCTCAGCATTACTGGGCTCGTGGCTAAGTAATAACAGCCTAACGGGTCGGTCAGTCAGGTTAAGCTACGCTTGCCTGGGTTGCTCCGTGGATGAGTGACCATCTTTACATACCAAGACCCCTCCGTGCCTCGGAAAGCACGTTAAGCTGTCCTGGCTGTCATTCGTCGATCTTTGCCAGTTGTTACGGGTCGTCAGAAGCTCGAAAGTCTGACAACCAGTCTTACCAAAGGGGTATTACCTACTTACTGGGTTGTGGAGGACAGATAGGCAGTCATTCCATGTAAAATATTGGTATTCAGCTGCATCCGGTTAGACTGGAAGCCGATTCCAACATAGTTGGGAAAAGGCAGGCAGGTGATTGCTGAAAGAAATTAGGTGCCAGGAATTGTGAGGTAAAGTAACAAAGCTCACCTTATATGCCTTTTAGTTTTGATATCCAGTATGCCTGCCTTGTCGTTGCCGACAACTGCCACCCATAGTGGCTTATGTGGTAATGCTACTATTGATTGCATGTCCTTGACACCGCTGTTCTTTATGGGGATCCTGTAAAGACATTTATTTACATACATTTCGCTTGGCTGACTTTCCTTTGTATGGTGATTTAATGGATCACTATTTTTCTTCATAATTATGGAGGACTGAGCCAGATGTAACAAGTGAAGAACATCACAAATATGTCTATTTTTCATCAGATTCTGAGCTGCTTGCAACTGATTTATGTTGAGTGTTCTAAGAGAAGGTTTATCATTCGTCATGTAAATGATTTTACGTTTTTAATTGATAGTCAACATCACTCTAAACTTCTTCAGATATTTATTTAGAGGTATGAGGAACAGGGTGTAAAGTTCACTCATCGTCCATAGAAAAGGGAGGATCCTCCGACCAGACGGGTGTTGTGTCTGGTGGGCTACTGCCCGACGGTTGATGTCGGGATGTTGTATATATGCTAGTCGCACGGTAAACTCTGTTTGATTGATGCAGGATTTTGTGTGATGTCAATGTGATGCGTAGTTCGCATTAGGCGATGTAGATGCCGCCACACTCACTTAAATTCACGTTCAGTCACTCAAGCACTCACTTTGCATACACACTCACTCACCCTCACTTTCACTCACACTCACGTTCAGTCACACTTACTGGAGTGAGTGAGTACTTACACTTACTTTATCCTTACTTACTTTTGGTCACTTTTATTGTCTGTTATTAATCACTCAATGGCAATCATCAATGGCAAAACATGCAGATCTAACCATTATTATAAGACCTTGCACATGTTATGATGTATACTCATGTTTTTACAATAAAAATATATTCTATTCTATTCTATTCTATTCTATTCTATTCTATTCTATTCTATTCTATTCTATTCTATTCTATTCTATTCTATTCTATTCTATTCTATTCTATTCTATTCTATTCTATTCTATTCTATTCTATTCTATTCTATTCTATTCTATTCTATTCTATTCTATTCTATTCTATTCTATTCTATTCTATTCTATTCTATTCTATTCTATTCTATTCTATTCTATTCTATTCTATTCTATTCTATTCTATTCTATTCTATTCTATTCTATTCTATTCTATTCTATTCTATTCTATTCTATTCTATTCTATTCTATTCTATTCTATTCTATTCTATTCTATTCTATTCTATTCTATTCTATTCTATTCTATTCTATTCTATTCTATTCTATTCTATTCTATTCTATTCTATTCTATTCTATTCTATTCTATTCTATTCTATTCTATTCTATTCTATTCTATTCTATTCTATTCTATTCTATTCTATTCTATTCTATTCTATTCTATTCTATTCTATTCTATTCTATTCTATTCTATTCTATTCTATTCTATTCTATTCTATTCTATTCTATTCTATTCTATTCTATTCTATTCTGTTCTATTCTGTTCTATTCTATTCTATTCTATTCTGTTCTATTCTATTCTGTTCTATTCTGTTCTATTCTGTTCTATTCTGTTCTATTCTATTCTGTTCTATTCTGTTCTATTCTATTCTATTCTATTCTGTTCTATTCTATTCTATTCTATTCTATTCTATTCTATTCTATTCTATTCTATTCTATTCTATAATCACCTGTGTAGCCTCGCGCCAGTCCTAGCATGGAACACATGCAGACAGTCCCTGGAAGACTTGTCGACTCCTGGCGCCACGATATGGTGCTCATCGGCCGACACCACGGCAGCCTTGTATCCTGTACCTCGGAGCTCGTACTCAGCGGTGTAGATTCTTTCACCCTCTGCAATGAAGTTCCAAGTTTCAAGTCGGCACTTAGGGTTATGAACACATATTAAAAAGCTGTCAAAAAGTTGGTGGCAACAACATTTATGACTGAACTGACTCAAGCTTTTTCTGACTGAATTATAATATTTAACTCCTTAGTCTTTCATATGTTGAAATATAGCGCTTGATCAGCTAATTAGAGCACGAAACGTGGGCGTTGTAATTGTGTTTGAATGTTTGTAACTCAATCACGCGTAAACCGTTGAACGGATTTAGATCAAATTTGGCATAACTATGTGTAAAACATGCCTTATATTAACACTTTGATATGTTTATCCTGCGGATTAATTTAAAAAAGTTATGTCGATTTCAGACTTTCACTTCGTAGCGATGCCGCGGACAAAAGTCAGTAGATTTATAAAATACTTCGAACGGTTTCTACGGCTTGATACATTTAAAACCTTAAGTCCGCATCAAAATCCGTTGCGTAGTTTAGAAGAACAATGCGGTCTCACAGACAGACACGAAAAGTGACTTAGGGCCTTATCACACTGACGATTTGCGAGCGTGTTACCAGCGAAGCGATTTGTGAATGTGCTCGCTGCGAGTTAAGCACTCGCAGCGTGATTGCTACGCGTACACAGCGAGCGCATTCACAAAACGCTTCGCTAGAAACACGCTCGCAAATCGTCAGTGTGATAAAGCCTATAGATTTCGAAGACCTACCAGGAATCGTCCTCGCTACGATATTAGCGACGCCAACATTGTCCACATTTTCGGAAGCCGCTTGCATCGAGATAGTGATGAACTTTGTGCCATCTTCTAGAAGGAGCACTTGCTTGACGCCTTTCTGTTCTTCTTTGAATATGGCCTGGACAGAAAATAATTATGTATTGTATCAGAGCTGTGTCCACGAAGTAATCTAGAAGGAAGCTTTTTTAATCTCTTGGAATATCTTTTATTAGGATGCCTTTCTTTTTTAAGGCACAGTTTTCATAAGGTGAAGTGTATTTTATATTTTGTATGTTAGTTTTTGCCACGTCAATCACACAAAAAACACAGCTCCCAAAAATGTATGAAGTATCTACATTACAAATACATACATCCATACATTTGGATATTTTGAACCTTTTAGCTCATGCCTTAAATGTATGTGGAGAGCAGTGGTGCCCAGTGGTAACGGCCCCGACATACGAGTTGTAGGTCGTGGGTTTGAACTCAGGCAGGCGCTTTACTTTGTGTAAAAATTTCAAAACCACAGCTCTCAAAACGGTGAAGGAAAACATCGTGAGGAAACCGACATGTTTTA
Source organism: Fissipunctia ypsillon (assembly GCA_947568875.1). Lineage (NCBI taxonomy): Eukaryota > Metazoa > Arthropoda > Insecta > Lepidoptera > Noctuidae > Fissipunctia > Fissipunctia ypsillon. The sequence continues at coordinate 2,712,481 of OX387667.1, forward strand.
GAACCAAAAATTCGAAAACGTGTCACATCTACCAACCCACCTTGAGTCCGCATGGTAGATTACAGCCCACTCCCTCTCGAAGAGAGGAGGCCTGTGTCCCAGCAGTGGGATTATAGGCTAACCGTATATGTAGATACCAACTTACTTACAAATGATGTAATAATGATGAAAGATTATAATTTTACTAACCACGATGGAAGTTAAAGACAGAAACATGACTGCAGGCTGACCTATAATAACATAAAGCAGAAGAAAAAGCAGTTTAAAGAAAAAATTCACTTGTTTCTCCGGCGTATCCCAAATGACGACATTGCCTGACTCAGCCGTCACCACATTGTCGCCCGTGGGGGTGATGACAGCGTGGGTGACGATGGCCCCCAGCGGTGCTTCAGCGAGCTGCGCCAGCAGCTTGCCCGTGCCCGTGTCCCACAGGCCCCAGCAGCTGCGGGTCACCGTTACTGCTAGGCATTTGTCGCGGGCTAGGCTGGAAATAAGAGTTTATATAACTTGTAGTTTGTTTGTTTTTGTTTGTTTGTAGTTTGTTTGTGTGTGTGTGTGTGTTTGTTTGTTTGTGTTGTTTGTTTATGTATGTTTTGTTTGTAATAAAGGTATTTTTTGTTTTTTATAATTTTTATGAGTGATTGTGATTTATTCATATTTTTCACCACAGTATGAACAATTCTCATATACATAGCTTTTTGTGTCGATACAGGAATAGAAAAAGTTAAAAAAGATATATTACAAAAACTTACCTGATGCAATCGATAGGCAGTTCCTGACGATCAATCTTATGGACTTGCTCGAATATATTGTCAATATTCCATATCTTCACTGTCCTGTCAATAGAGGAAGTGATGACGTTGTTCCACGAGCCTACGGTCAATGGTTCCAGCTGGACTATCCTTCCGAAGTGGGCATCTAAGACCTTGATGAGTTTCGTCGTCTCCAAACTCCAGACGTAGAGGTTCTTTCTGGGAACAGATGGAATAGTTTTGTGAGAAATATAATCGTAATACAGTGATTTTATTTTACGAAGCGACACGCGCTTTACTTGTGGTTACCAAGTGTACAAACACGCTGTGAATGTGTGTGTAAGCGCAAGAGCTCTCGGTACCGTCTGAGACAATGGCGAAGTCGAAACTGTGTGTGTGTGTTATGTGCTAATGCTACTCGTCTTCACGCACACATTCACAGCGTGTTGGTACACTTGGTAAACACAAAGCACGTGTTGCTTCATGACATAAAAATACTATACATTTGTGATTGTTTTTTATATGTCCAGCAGTGGACGTTTTTTGGTTGAAATTATGATGATGATGATGAAATCTTTTGGTGTTTGTAAACAAACGCGCTCTGATGGGTTTTAATTGTTTGCCATCCTATAGCACTCCACTGCTTTTTCAATTGCACTCCAATAAGCTCGATTCTCAACTTATAGCCATCTACGGATAAGGGCAAGAGAATAATGATGTTTGTAACCATCTTGCCGCCAAACGGCGGCCATAACGGCGATAATTATGTTCTAGGGCACTGGCCCCACAACAACCACAAACATCAATCGAAATTGGAAATTGGCAATTGCCGATTTCGCTTGTTCATCCCTGTATTGGACCGCAAATCTCACGTAGATTAATAAATAATTTGAAAATTATTAAAATTCAGGTGAATATTGATGTCAGAAGTATTTTTGAAGTAGCTGGTGTTAAGTACATATATTGATGTCAGAAGTATTTTTGAAGTAGCTGGTGTTAAGTACATATATTGATGTCAGAAGTATTTTTGAAGTAGCTGGTGTTAAGTACATATATTGATGTCAGAAGTATTTTTGAAGTAGCTGGTGTTAAGTACATATATTGATGTCAGAAGTATTTTTGAAGTAGCTGGTGTTAAGTACATATATTGATGTCAGAAGTATTTTTGAAGTAGCTGGTGTTAAGTACATATATTGATGTCAGAAGTATTTTTGAAGTAGCTGGTGTTAAGTACATATATTGATGTCAGAAGTATTTTTGAAGTAGCTGGTGTTAAGTACATATATTGATGTCAGAAGTATTTTTGAAGTAGCTGGTGTTAAGTACATATATTGATGTCAGAAGTATTTTTGAAGTAGCTGGTGTTAAGTACATATATTGATGTCAGAAGTATTTTTGAAGTAGCTGGTGTTAAGTACATATATTGATGTCAGAAGTATTTTTGAAGTAGCTGGTGTTAAGTACATATATTGATGTCAGAAGTATTTTTGAAGTAGCTGGTGTTAAGTACATATATTGATGTCAGAAGTATTTTTGAAGTAGCTGGTGTTAAGTACATATATTGATGTCAGAAGTATTTTTGAAGTAGCTGGTGTTAAGTACATATATTGATGTCAGAAGTATTTTTGAAGTAGCTGGTGTTAAGTACATATATTGATGTCAGAAGTATTGTTGAAGTAGCTGGTGTTAAGTACATATATTGATGTCAGAAGTATTTTTGAAGTAGCTGGTGTTAAGTACATATATTGATGTCAGAAGTATTTTTGAAGTAGCTGGTGTTAAGTACATATATTGATGTCAGAAGTATTGTTGAAGTAGCTGGTGTTAAGTACATACCTGACCCCAGCTACAGCATAAGTATTGTTATTGCTAATCATGAAGGAGTTGGAGAGCGTCATCTTAGTGGAGATGTTGCGGATCGTGTGAGGTAACTTCAGAACTATGCCGTGGAGACGGTGGTCTATCTCTGGTTCTTCTGGTTTCTCTTCCTAGAAGACGTAGAGTAAGAGAGGATATGATAAGATAAGATAATCATTTAACAAAACAACTTAAAACTAAAACAAAACAACAGAAACACAACAAACACTTGTCTGATGTTGTTCCAAAGAATAGTCGTGATAATTCCAAACTCTATGCATCTTTTACATGGCTCCGAGCATATTTAATAAATTGCCCAAGTATTGGAGAACATTGAATATATCTGCTCTTAAATGCAAATAAAGGACTTTATTAATTGATTGACTTTATTATGAAAGAGGACAATTTTCTTCGTTTTTAAAATGATGATGTTGTCTTATAATGTTGTTTTTCACTTTTCAATAAGATCACTCCATAATGTATTGTTTGATTTTTATGTTAATGGAATTTAAATTTGCAAGGACATAATTGATAATAAGTATGGACATTGAATTGTATTAATATCGAATTTTATATAAAATTGTATTAATATAAGTAATTATGATTTAATATGTCATTTTCTAATGTAATTTAGATACATATCGTCGCGGTTGTGCACCATCTCTTCTTACCAATTTGTACGCCGCGATACGCGGCTGAACATAATAGAACATTTCTGTATTTAATATCTTGCATGCAATTAATGTACACCATGTTTATACAAATAAATAAACTTACTTAAAAAAAAATTAAATAACAGAAAACAAAACTTCAGTTTAAGAAATCTAGGTTAAAATGGCGGTAACATATAGGATTTTTTGTGTACCTATGTATTCTACAAATAAAAATATTTGAAGTTAATTTTTTTTTGTTCGCCTACATTGTATCCGACTGCTGGACAAAGGCCTTCCCTTTCTCCTTCCAAACCTCCCTGTCTTGTGCGATCTCTGACTATGGTTGCTTTATGGTTAAAAATATATCTATGAAGGGATATTTTATATCTTCCATGTAATTTTTATTACATTTTATGTTGTATATGTCTTAGTTATGAAGTTTATTAATCATTTATTTTTCAATACATTAATATTTTACATAACAACTTATACCTAATTAATTAATAAAATAACAAAATTATATCCTAACTTAACTAAAACTATTCACAAACTAAAATATGGCGTCGAAAAATTCCCCCGCATCGCTGTCGACTGGTAATGTACCCAAGAGACTGGCGGCATTGCCACGTTGTATGGCAATGCTTAGCCTCTGGCGAAGGTAAAAGCCGGCCCTTGGGTCACGGGAAGTGTCAACTAGCCGTTTGGAGATTTCGTTAAACAAACCATGAGCGCTCGGACCCCACGGCCCGAGGGTTTCAACCCCAAACGGCTCGAAAATATAATTACCGATAAGGTTATTATACTTTCGTCTTAGTTATTGGGCAAAATTGCAATATTGTCTGTATAGTTTTGTTTTATAATTTAATATTTCTTTATGTCTTAATTTTGCCATAACTGAATTCTAGCGCCATTAGTTTTATATTGTTATTTTTCTGTGTTCAGTTATGTTTGAGATTGCTGATTAACTTATGATTGGCGACTGTGTAAGTCCAACACTAATAATTATTATCTATACTTGTAATTTATTGTATACAGAAGCTGTTGGTAAACCGTTTTAAATAAATTACAAATACCTATTTGTAATTTACAAATACAAATAAAAACCCTTATAAACCTTTACAAATACAAATAAAAACCCTTATAAACCTTTACAAATACAAATAAAAACCCTTATAAACCTTTACAAATACAAATAAAAACCCTTATAAACCTTTACAAATACAAATAAAAACCCTTATAAACCTTTACAAACTTTGTAATTTATTTATTTATTTAGCTTCGGCCTTACCTAAGACAAACTGCTGTTTACTTCTGCAAATCGCAGTAAAAGACGAAAATTATTCTCTCCATGGCATTTATAAACGAAATAAATTAATTTCTTTAAAAGGTCTCCTAGTTTTAGAAGTTACAAAGAAAGCAGGTAACTTACTTCTTCTTCAACCGGTTTATAACTGATTTTTTTGTCGTCTTTTTTAACTTCTGGCTCAGGTTTGACTCTAGGTATCGTGTAATCAAAGTCCCACACAACGAAGCTGTAAGTTGTTGTTGCTGAAAAAAAATGTACAAAGTAAAATGAAGTAACCTTTTTCCTATATTTCACCTGCATTCACATTTTATCTATAACATCACGCCTGTTTTTGCCCAAAGGGTTAGTCAGAGACCTTTAATACACCCATATTTTGCCAATGATGTTTAAGTCCCATGTAATATTTTTTTTTAAACGTTGCCCCACACTAGGAATTTCTCCTGTGTCGTGGGTGCGTTTACAAACATAGAAACTCACAAACACAAACGCACAGACCCGAAACAACTACTTGTAGATCATACAAATATTTGCTCCGTGCGGGAATCGAACCCGCGACACGCAGTGCAGCAATCCAATCGCTCAGCCACTGCGCTAACCGTGCCGTCATATGGGGAAAGCCTATTGTCATCATACGGAAACAAGTTCAGACTCCAGGCTGCTACGAGAAATTTCTAATGGAAAATCCAATAACACTTAACCCAAACTTGGAATCGAGCCCAGGACCTCATGCTCAGCAGTAGCGCTTGCGACCACCAGACTCAGGAGTCAGTCACTCTATGTACTTAAAAAATACTTTTGTACGACGTATAACTGGATTTAGTCAGTAGCAGCCCAGAGTCTGGATTTGTGCCCGGTTGATGACAATAAACTCGCCCCCTATTACATGGGACTTAAATATAACTGGCGAAATGTGGGTGTATTACAGGTACACCTCTGCTAATCCTTCGGGGAAACAAGGCGTGATGTTATGTTATGTGTGTGTTTTACGACGTTCACATTTTGTAATGAAGAGAGAAGTAAACAAAAGAGATCATTATTATTATTATTTACCAAACAGCATGCGGTCTTTCTTGCCTCGTTTGAGTTGCAGCATCGCTTCAGCCGTATCTGTCTCCTTATGAAATATCTCTTCCACCTTGTTCCAACATTTCTCTTCCACGTCGAGCTCGAAGATTGAAATCTAAAAAAATAAACTAATGATAAGTTGTTTTCGGTATGTACTAAAATAATAATAAACTTAGCATCGTTCAAATTATTATCCAGTGATCTGAGACTCCTAAGAATTCGGCAGACTTTGGTGGTGCGTGAACGTCTGCCAGTGGTCACGAGATTGTCTACATGAGGACATGGTTTCTTGTGATATTCTGTTAGGTAAGTATAAAATTCGTTATACTGACAAGGAAAGGTTTAAATAATCTTTGATAAGAAAACGAATAATCTAACATTTATGAACACTTAGATAACAAATTTTCCATTCTAAAATGAAAACAGCAAACACAACTTAGATCTCGGGGTTTATGAATGACGGCTAACAATCTTACCTGATACCCCCTCTCAGGATCACTGGTATAAATCTTGGTCCAATGCTTGTTCATAGCCAGAGCTCCGCGGCACCTCAACGGCTTCATCCATTCGCCATTCTTGCAGAACTGCACCAGAAGGCGGTCCTCATCCAGATCTCCACTCCACATTACAAGGAGGAAGTTCTCTAAGTCACGGAATTCCATTGCTGCAAAAAAGGTGTAATGTAGAGGGCCAAGCCAGGATCGACCGGAGGACTTCATAAAGCCAAAAGATTGCAAGTGCGATGGTAACTTAAAACTTGAAGAATTACCAAACTTAGTCAGCGGTCATTTTGCTCGCAGAACGGTTGGCCAATGAGGTTAACAAGTTACAAAGTCCTGAAGTATCGATCGCGTACCGGAAAGTGCAGCGAGGTTAGGACTCTCCACAAGGTGCACCAAAGACCTGGTGAAGTTTTTATTTTATTTAAGATGGGTTTGCTCTTGACTCTAGTCTAGGTCAGAGGTAACAAAGACAAAGTCGACGACGGAGCGAGCTTACCCAGAAGAAGCCTTTTCACTCTCACTTTGAAGAAATGAAGAGATTGGGGTTGTGTGCGTTCGGAAACACAGACGCAGGTAGAGAAATCCACTCCTTTGCTGTGCGCATCATAAAAGGTATTTGGAAACGCTTACTGCGATTTGGTGGGATAGCAACTAGGCAGGGATGGTAACTTGCAATGCGTCTAAATGTCCGATGGTAGAAGGGGGCCGGCGGAATGAGGTCGTAGAGTTCTTGAGCACACTCACCGAAGTACAATCTGTAGAAGTTTGCGGGAGTTTGCTGGATACGAGAAGTCCACGACCGGTCGTTGTCGCGATGGCCTGGCTGGTCATACAGCAGTGGACTTCTTTCGGTCGTTCGGTAATGATGATTATGATGATCATACTCACAAAGTATCTCCCAGCTGACGTCATCATAGGGTGCTGTGTCTGGCGCAGGTAAGGTCTGCTCGTGCTCTCCTCGCATGCTGTACTGCACCCAGGAGTGGGGGCCGTAGATGAACATGTGGTGGTTCAGGACGTACACGCCACGGACTGTTTCACCTTTTGGTGGAAAAGAGCATTGAAAAGACTGAAACTGACCGAGTAGATTGCACAACTACTACAACTAACCCCAAATTGAAGCGTTCAAAAGTTCTTGTGGGATCTGTCTAGGTCTAGTAGAGATGGGATGATAATATTTATAACCTGGTAGAAAATTTTATTAGATTGGCAGGTAACGAAAATAAACGGGAGGTTACTGGAAAGGTTGGCTGGTTAGATAATGGAAACGGATATTCTTGATCAAAGTTGGTTGACTTGCAGCTCCAAAGAAGTTAGGTAAGTGGTAAAACGTGATGGAGTGATAAGGTAGCTACTGAGATAAAGACTTTACTTACCCTCATCAAGAGGGTTTTCAATCGTCACGTATTCACTGGTCAGCATGTTCAGGAGCATCGACTGTAAAAAGAAACCTCATCAAAACCCTTAAACAGAAAACATATAAAAATAATAAAGAAAATGATAGATGAACTCACAACAGAATTATTAGTAGATGCAGCTGCCCATTTATTATCTGGTGACAACTCTAAGTTCTGCATGATGCCTTCGAGTTGAGGACAGAGGTCTCTGGCAAGGTCTGAAGTGGACAAGTCCCAGGATATAACTCTGCTGGAGATGGAGACCACGTAGCGTTTGTCAGAGCTCAGTCGGAACGCGAAGACTGCAAATTGGTGACCTTCTAAGGAGTACTGGAATAAGATGTTAAAGATTTAATAAAGAAGAATGGCGTTCCTCGTGTCGTTTTTATCAGAAATGTTCATAAATGAAAGTACATTATATGAAGCAATTCCAAGGTTATCAGATTTATTTCCTCGAATCTCTGCGAAGAATAAGATGCCATCATTTCACCAGTTCTCAAAACATCTTAGCAGAAAAAGAGTTATTTTTGGGGTAAAAGGAATGGTCTTAAAATAATGATTTTAAAGTAGATCACGTCATCGTCTTTATGATTCATAGTTTATATAAAGTAGCAGATACTATTCCAATTTCTTAACCTACCTTCAATGGTCCACCAGGAGTATGCAAACAATGATGCGACGGCAGCAGCGCGCAGTGCGACTTCCCGTTGTTGACGCACTGCTTCAGGAGCGACGCTATGGCGGGGTTGTGCGGCGCTTCGGGCAGCAGACGCCCCACCAGCTGCGGCGCCAGCATGTCGGAGTGTGAGCCAAGGATGGCGCCGCCCAGGCGGAGGGCGTCAGCTACTAGCATGAGCTCTCTGGAATTAGTAACAGTCATTTTATGTGTTTTTGTTTTTTTTTTAACCGGTATTGGTCCAGTGCTGGGTAAAGGTCTCGCCCACAGCTTTCCAAAGGGCGGTGGAGCGTAGCATATTAGGTATTAAGCTCAGCGACCGAATACGTAATACCACGACACGCTTCAAGACAGGAATCGCCGATGTGGGCAACAAGTCTGCTAGGCTGAAGTGGGATTGGGCGGGCCATGTATGTAGGATGCATCAGGACGGATAGGCTAGAGTGGTCAAAGAGAGGCGCCGTCGCCGAAAAATGCTGGCTTGATGACTTAGAGGCGTTATTATGAAATTGGAGAAGGCAACACACAGGGATAGTTAAATCTTGAATTCTTTTGTAGTGTTGGAAGAGTCCGCTTGTTTTAAATATTTCAATATTTTAAGGTCGTATAATGTTTTGAGAAAACAATAATGGGGAAGTGATATCAGCAAGATTATTAGAGAGAAGATAAATCTAACGTTAAAATTACCATCTTGCTCCCTGACATACTGGAAGTCAATGATTGTTTACTATCAGGAAAATAATAATTCAGCAGTCGTTTTATGGTTGTGAGAAGGACAGCACTGGTCTTTGTGGCGATGTTTGGTGGAGGCCTATTTCCAGCAGCGGAGGGCTATGTCCAGCAGTGGAGGACTATGTCCAGCAGTGGAGCCCTATGTCCAGCAGTGGAGGCCTATTTCCAGCAGCGGAGGGCTATGTCCAGCAGTGGAGGACTATGTCCAGCAGTGGAGACCTATGTCCAACAGTGGAGGCCTATGTCCAGCAGTGGAGGCCTATTTCCAGCAGCGGAGGGCTATGTCCAGCAGTGGAGGCCTATTTCCAGTAGCGGAGGGCTATGTCCAGCAGTGGAGGCCTATTTCCAGCAGCGGAGGGCTAAGTCCAGCAGTGGAGGCCTATTTCCAGCAGCGGAGGGCTATGTCCAGCAGTGAAGGCCTATTTCCAGTAGCGGAGGGCTATGTCCAGCAGTGGAGGCCTATTTCCAGTAGCGGAGGGTTGTGTCCAGCAGTGGAGGCCTATTTCCACCAGCGGATGGCTATGTCCAGCAATGTAGACCTATTTCCAGTAGCGGAGGGCTATGTCCAGCAGTGGAGGCCTATTACCAGCAGCGGAGAGCTGTGTCCGGCAGTGGAGGCCTATTTCCAGCAGGAGAGGGCTATGTCCAACAGTGGAGGCCTATTTCCAGCAGCGGGGGGCTATATCCAGCAGTGGAGGCCTGTTTCCAGCAGCGGAGGACTATGTCCAGCAGTGGAGGCCTATATCCAGCAGTGGAGGCCTCTCTGTTGAATGTTGATGATGATGAGCTATTTTCTCATCTACCAGTTATTTTTTCGATTTACACATTGTTTGCATTTCATGGTAATCTACCTGACAGCATCCTTATTAACATGTTGCTTGGCGTCTTCAAAGTCTGCCAGCACAGCTTGCAGAGGACAGCAGTTCAGCTTAGCGTGAAGCCATTCGTAGTTGAACAGAACTTCAGCGTACAAGTCTGTGAACCGCTTGGAGCGAACCAGATGGAACGGCAGCTCTCCGAACTAGAATAACAGAGAAGGAACGAAAGGGATGGCATTCATGATTCGTTTCAAGTAGAACAAAAAAATTTAATTGTTGTCTGAGAGTGATCACATCAATTCGTAAAGAAATGTCACCCCTTGTAAAATTTCTAGATTTAGGTATATCTGTAATTTTTATGGTGTACATAATAAGAGTATTCTATGTATTCGTTTCTAGCATTCAATTGACTGAAAACAGCTGTAAGCCAACCCCAATACGATTGGAAAAAACTAGACAGATTACAGCTGCCTGTGATAACAAAAGTGCGAAGACAAATATATAAAAAAAAAGTTAAAAGTCAAAAGTCTTCAACTAGATTAACGAATTTAATTAAAGTGAAATTTCTTTAAGCGCGGTGAGCACTTTTTGATAGTGGAAAATCTTACGGGTTCGCAACTTCGGACATGCGACATGCTCCACCAAGTTCAACGACTCAACGCTAGAGGGTGCTGTAACCAAATTACTCTATTTAAAATAGATGTCATATTCGTATGCAACTGTTAGTTGTAAGTTTTCGCTTCTGTCGACAGTCCCCATGTCTACCAATTTTTTTTATCGATAAAAATATAACTTCTTTTTGCATGATCATTACCTTCCTCAAATTGTATCTCCTATTAGCCCCATCAGCAGACATGAAGACCAGTGGCTGGAGAGGCACCTTCCTGTCTGCGACACCTTCTCTGTCAGCCAGGTTGAAGCGGTGACGCTGGATCTCAGTGTATTTGAACGGCTTTGGTGTTCCACCACCCCAAATACCTGGAAATAAAACAATAATTAATGATACTTTTATTTTCTCACTGTGTGGTTTCTGTAATCAATACCAAAGGCTATGATAAGCTTATGGGTATTTTCTGGTAGTCGCGGTTACGTGGTCAGAGTGATCGGGATGAGCATTCAATTATATGATATATAAGTGTACCTGCCCTCACAGTTTATTCTACATTCTGAACAGACAGCTGTGCTGCTGGGGAGTTGATTGCGCTGCTTCTTCTCAGCTAAAGCAATAGGAAGTGTTGAAGGGAAGGCGTTTTGGGGGACTGTCTTATGTAATTTTGATTTGATTTGATCTAGCGAGGATATGTAAACAGTTGCACTCATTTGTCATAATCCAAAACTACGTGTTTTTACCTTTTGAAGCTTACTATTAATTGCAGTTTGCTGTACCTGCATTAGGTACGTACAGGGTAGCAGGGCCATCAACGCGAATCCGGTTACCATGGATTCAGTACATGATTCTGGCCCCCCCTGCGTTGAAATTTTTCGTCGGTTATTTAAAAAAAAATAGCTGTTCCATACATTTTGATCACGTAGGTAGGAAACAGCAGATTTTTTTTTTAATAACCGACGAAAAATTTCATCTCAGGGTGGTCCGGAATCATGTACTGAGTCCATGGTAACCGGATTCACGTCGATGTCCCTGCCACCCTGTATAGAAAGTGATTTTAAGAGTAAAGACCATAAAAGAAGATAACGTGGTGATAAAGAAGAAATTACTTACCCAGATAATAATCAGCAATCATGGAGTGGAAGTACATGGCCATGTTCATGTTCTTGAAGTACCTCTCCCGCGCGGTGTCCCGGAACTGCCTGTGGTACCAGTTCATCACGGAGACGCCATCAGCTTCGCGCTCTGATAGGTAGTTTGGAAGATCGTTGCGGATCCTGAAAGGATTCCCTTATATAAAAATTTAGAAAGTAGTATATTTCATCTAGAACGAGGCATTCATTTGACGTCTGACAAAGACGTTGATAAATAATCAAGTATTCGCGTTCATTGCTATTGTAGTAATAGTTCTTAACACTCCCATCTTTAACCAGATACCGGACTTGATTTTTATGAATTCTTTGTTTATTCGGTGGATTGAGAAGGAGAGGTGGAAAGAAAAGATGGAAGGATTTTAAAAAGGGAGTAACGAATAACGTAAGAAAAAAATTTGGTTCGTAAACAATAATATCGTACTTACCTAGTCCACAATAGAGGTGGTATTCGTCTCGTAGGTGGTAAATGGTACTGATAAACATCATCTAGCACTTTGTCATCCAGAGAGATCAAATCCTCTAGTTCTGTCTCTGACAGACCACTGCGAGCGGCTGTGATGTAGGCAAGCGCGTGGAAGACCAGTAGACGGCCGTGCTGAAGGTTATAAAAATAGATCCGTTCTATTACAAGTAACGACGCTGATTTAAAAAACACATGCAATTTTATTCTTTAAAAATCTAATAATAAAAGAATATTCTAACGGGCCTCTGCGAGTTGGCTTCGGCCCCTCATGCGCCTTCCAAAGGTCCGGGATCCTAGGGTCCCGAGAAATATCAAATAAAAAAGAATATTCTATTTATATCTGGCAAAATGTGGGTGTACTGGTCTGCCTAACCCTTTGGAGAATAGAGGAATGATGTTGTGTTATGTGTATTCTATCTATCTATACTAATTATAAAGCAGAAGAATTTGTTTGTTTGAACGCTCTAATCTCTGGAACGCCCAGTCAGATTTGAAAAAAATATTTTTGCATTTGATAGCCCAATTCTTAAGGAAGGTTATAGGCTAAGTAACATCACGCTACGACCTGTAGGAGCCGAGCAAAAATAACAAAGGTCAGAAAGAACGCTAAGTGAAAACGAAGTAATAGCTCGGGCGGGTGATCGCGATGGCACGCGGTGGGTTGGGGGCAAACATTTCACGCGGACGAAGTCTAGGCTAGCAGTGACCCTTTCTAGTCTACTCCTGTCCATTTTAAAGTTATTTCTGAACTGCCTCTTCGCAATATCTTCTCCGGCAGGTAATAATTGTATTAGTGATTATTAAGAATTAGATGTACCTGTTTCTCAATCCTTTCAAACAACATCATGATAGAATCCATGACAGTCGATGCCAAGTGGGTATCCTGAGGCTTTGTGTAACTTCTCCATCTGCACACCTAGAAAGAGAATGAAGAAGTTTGAGTTGTTAAATTATATTTGCTAATGACGATCTACCAACGCATCTACACAACCTACACAACCTCTTAAGGGGTCATTGTACTTATCATTATGAACAACTTTTATTATGGGACCAAACCTGAAATCGCGAAAAAAAATCCGCTGAACCGAAATCCGTAGACGAGTTATGCGAACATAAATGTACGGAACAGCAGATTTTTTTTTGGAAAAGCTGGTTTCTGGTTGGGTCCCATAGTAAAAGTTGTTCATAATAATGAGTGAAATGACCCCTTAAGAGGTTGTGGGTTAATTCCAGGTCATGTTGTATTTACAAAATCGAAGAATACAATAGCAGAAGGTGATCTAAAAGATGATGATCAATGTGATAAAACCAAGTGTTACCTCAGCAAAGACAAGTTTCACGAATATCGGCAGCGAGCAGGACGCGATGGCATTAGATACTAAACGCCATTGATAGTTTGATAGATCACGAGCTGCTGAAGCCATCCACAGCCTAAAATAAAAAAAAATGCGGGACATGAACATCGGAATGTCCCCAAGTTTTCTTTACGCTAGTTTTCTTTCGCCTAGGAGAGCGAAGCGAGACCCTTGTCCACCGCGACCACATCTCGATGTATCCCACGTCGATTTCTAGGAAATATTCCCTGAGACTGCATATTTCGTGGTTGTGAAGGGTCTTAGCGTTTAAAAAGCCTCGATCTCCACACTTTCGCGGGATATACAGTCTCATTACCACGGAATAGATAACTCATTACCGTGATGCATTTAATATGCAGTCAGCGGTGTACGGGCCCTTCTATCCAGGGTTTAGAGTTCGGTCTGAGTTCATTTGAGTATGCCGAAAAAGTACATCAAAACTGGCATGACCCAACCGTTGCAAGTGCGCACCTTGTTTCCGCCTGATAAAAGACTGTTAAATACTTTGTTCAGGCGGCCAAAGAAGCGCTCCTTCAACGATTGCTTCATGTCAGTAACATTGATGCCCAGCGCTCCCGATATACCCAAATACTTGTAGGTTTTGGTTGAGGAGAGGGGTCTACAATATTTACATTATGTTTCGAAACACTTTAGTTTAAAACCGCTTACGTACTTTAAAACTTGCATCGCCAGATCTTCTCCTAGAGCTTTGACTTCCAGAAAGTTTTCTTCAGAGTCAATCATGCGTCTAAGCACGTCATATTCTTTGGATACCTCTGGATTAGCTTCCTCACATGCACAAGTTACGATAATCTGAAAATCAGAAGTTATTACTTTTCAATTGTTATTTCTTTGCTATTTTCTTGATCATTAACATTATCTTTGCATAGTTAGTTAAGCTTGGATTCAATCAAAATTCTAATTCCGCATGTAATTTTTTTTTACAATTTGAGTGATGCCGATATTTCCAACTTATTTAGAGCTGATAAAGTCTATCGTTTTTCGAAGATTAATTTAATGAAGGTGAGATATAATCTTCAACTCTCATGAAAACAAAATAAATAATATAAAATGTGAGTCTGGTCTAATAGTTTTAGAAAGAATAGAAAAAAATGTTTATTTGGCAACATTTCATGAAACACGAAGTACAAAAAAAAAAGTGAAATGTTTTAAAAACATTGTGTGCCTCACGGCTGAGCCAAAAAGTCAATTTCAGCGTTACTGCCAGACAGATGAACTTTCACTTACTTATTATATTTAAGAAATAAGAAATATTCACCTTACAATGTGCCGGCAACCTAGTCGGAAGCCAGGACACCTTATTATTCTCAGTTCCAATCCCAGTGAGCTGGTCTACGGAATCCAGGAACAGGAGCAGCGGTTGCTGCTGGTTGGCCATCGTAAGAAGGTGCTTGAAGTGTGCAGTGAGAGGCACCAGGTCATCTGGAATGCCCTCGAAGGGAAGGGCGAAGTTGTAGGATATCTGGAATTTAAATTTTTATAGTTAGTTAGGCTTTGTCAAATGTTTCACGTAAAGACAGGCTGTTCTATTGCACTCCTTCAAATTTAGGATACTTTATCAACGGACAAAATAAAATGTTAAAACTAAAATGAAAACCAGTTCGAGTAGAGTACTTCTCGGGGCGTTCACTAATTTAAATAAAGCATGTTCTTATGGGAGACCTTTCCAAAATGTATAAATATAACAGCGATATTACATAATTATCAACTTCATCAATATGGCACACTCACAGGCCGACTCCACCCACTGCTAGTCATATTCCTCTACCTGCTTCTGCACGTTCATGGGCCAGTCCCACCCAGTTCTACCCGTGATGCAACAATATCGTCCGTAACAAAACACAGGTATACCTGCTGACAAATTGAGATGAGAGTAGGTGTAAGAGCGCTGGAGTCTGGAGTTGTCCCGAGGAACCTGATCACGTTGGTAGGCCGCACTTCAGCGAACCAGGTGTCCAGGGACATGGCTGCACTTTTTGATAGAAGACTCGTTTTTCCACAACCACCTGGACGAGGAAAGACCACAATATTTAGATTTCAGTTTTTGTTACCTATGTGTTTTTTCATCAATATCAAGTGATATTTTACAGTGGTGAAATATGTTGGAGTTGTGATAATTTTAAAGTTTGATTTTGATTTCAAGAGTGTGGCTAAGCCGTATCATATTAAAAACTAAAAAGTTGTCATCATATTTTGCTTTCCATTCCTTCAACATGTGTTTAAACTTAATAAATCAGGTTTATTGAATCAATGATAAATGATTTTATTTCTGTAAGTAGGTTTGTACGAGCTCGTACAAACACTTTTACACGTCAAACATGTTTTAAAAACTGGATGAGGTCGGCGTTTCCTAACTGACTACTCAGAGAAGAAAGGCCGAAACAAACTCAGAGGTCACAGTCTCTTTTAAAGTCCAGACATAATCTTGGTCAGATCATGTGAAGACCATGTAGATTGGTGTCTGAAATGGTCTTTTGAGGAAAGAACCACACAGATTGAAGAGTGGAGCTGTCAAGTCAGTGCATGTGTGCATTTGTCAGAAATCGTGCAGCTCAACTCAGAACTTAAGGAGCTCAACAAAATAAGACTTTATTATATACACTTAGTGGCCCTTAGCAGAATTCAACCAAGGTTAGGTTGTATCCTTGGACACAAAAGATTGCCAATATCATTCCGCTCCAGGTATGACAAAGTCCACCAACCACTTTTTGTACTACAGTTTTTTAACGATCCATTCCTACAGTTACCTTCTCCATACAAAACCAGTGGTTTATCAGACGAGTTCTTCATGTAGTCTTCAATGAAGTTCAGGTCTGGTTCCCTGCCGTGGAACACCTTCACAGAATTGTTGCAGGCGTGAAGATGCTGCAGTATTTCTGTCACTATCACACCTTGGGCACTACTGTCTTCTTTACGCATTGCTCTGGGACCAAGAAACATGAAGGCCACTAGTTATTTTATTTTCATTTTTTGCAATGCTTAGGGGAGGGGCTTGTGGCTAAGTAATAACAGCCGCACGGGTCGATCGATAAGGTTAAGCTACGCTTGCCGCGTTTGGTCCGTGGATGGGTGACCATCTTGACATACCAATACCGCCGTGCCTCGGAAAACACGTTAAGCCGTTGTTCCCGGCTGTCATTCGTGGATCTTTGATTTCACTTTTAACATCACGCTACGACCCTTAGGAGCCGAGCAAAAAGAAAAAAAGTCAGAAAGAACTAAAACGAAGTAATAGCGCGGGCGGGCGATGCGATACGACGCGGTGGGTTGGGGAACAAGAAAGTCCTCGCAGACGAAGTCGCGAGCAGAAGCTAGTGATAAATAAAGCTAGGTAGTAAAGACTAAAAACTACATTTATAGATTTTTGATCCTAGATTAGCCAAAAATGTAAACTTAATCTATCCTGTACATATTATAGCACTGAGCGATAGTGTTCACAATCAAAATAACATATTTGAAAAAATTTTCTTCAAGAATAAAATTAAGCCCCATTTACACGGTGCAAGTTTATTACCTGGGACGTACCATAAAATTGAAGCAACCATTGATTGGCATCGTCTAAAGAAAACGTACAATTGTTACACAATACGGACAAGTTAAAAATGGTATAGGTGGAAATATTACGTCATAAGTCCAGTACCAGTCTTACATTTATGACCGTTGACTGTACACATATTCAATTCTGACATGAGCGAATGAAACAAGTAAAAAAAAAAACTTAAGAAGACGTTCAATAAAACTGAGTGAAATATTTGGCAGCGCAAATACGGGCAATACTTGAATCAATTATACAAGGACGTGCAACTCTCTCTCTCTCTATATTTGGACGAGGCAAAACTTACATGCAATAATTGCCTTAGTGTAAACAGAAGTCGCATGCAATCATTGAATGGCAAAACTTGCATTCAATAATGACATTTTATGGAAATCGCACTTGCATCCAATTCTTGAATGGCAATAAAATTTAACGTACTTTATGGCATGCGATTATTGCTCTTGAACGATCCAGAAACTTGCACCGTGTAAATAAGGCTTTACATACTAGAAAATAGGAACCTACGAGTGGAGTGAAGTGAAATTGATTTGCAAATTAATTCCACTTCACTCCAGTTCTGGTTACCTAAAATTACATAGTTTGCAACTAAACGTATGCAATGCAAATCACTAGATTAGTTTTGAACTCTCTTTGATTCATTTACATGTAAATTACTTGCAATCTTGAATTCTATGCAAAAATTATAGGGTGGATGTAGATGATAGTTAACTTTTAATCAACTTTAAAATGGAAGAGGTTCTCAGTTCGACAGTATGTATCGTCGTTACTGGTTACTGTCAGCCTGTTTCATCGCAATACTGGGAAAGGGCAGCCGCATGACTGAAACTCTTTCGATCCAGGGCTAATGTAGGCCACTGGTCGTTTATTTTGTCCAGCTCGTTCTGACATCTTTCGCTATTGTCGTCAATAATGACGACAAGAACGAAAGATGAAAAAACTGTAGCTATGAAGCTACAGTTTTTTTTTTGCATAATTTATCTACTTTACTGACCTGTCAACCAATTTGACGATGTTCTTATAGAAGTGCGCTATAAAATGGTTGAGGTATTCGCCGTGCGTCTCTGTATCCAGACCTTCACGACCAATCCACTCCACCGTGTATCTGTAATTAGATAATGAATATTAAAACTCCTTGTAAAAGAGTTCCTCTGGAAGAAATAATACGGTACTTATACATATAGATCGTGAAGCAAAATTTTATATGTGACAGTTTGAAGTGTATAATTTCAGGTACATCATTATCACTAGCCGAGGAGCTCGTGGCTAAGTAATAACAGCCGCACGGGTCGATCCATCAAGTTAAGCTACGCTTGCCGGGGTTAGTCCGTGGAAGGGTGACCATCTTTATATACCGAGACTCCTTCGTGCCTTGGAAAGCACGTTAAGCCGTTTGTCCCGGCTGTTATTCGTAGATCTTTGACAGTCGTTACGGGTCGTCAGAAGCCCGAAAGTCTGACAACCAGTCTTACCAAGGTTTATCGTATTACCCAGTTACTGGGTTGTGGAGGTCAGATAGACAGTCGCTCCATGTAAAATACTGGTATTCAGCTGCATCCGGTTAGACTGGAAACCGACCTCAACATAATTGGGAAAAGGCTAGGCAGATTGATTGTCATCATTATCACTAGCCATAACGGTACACTGCTGAGCATGGTTTCTCCATTAGCACGACATTAAACTCTATTCTCGGTCATTCTTCTATCAGCCTCCAAGCTTGTTCCATCTAGCCTGAAGGCGTACAGTTAAATTAACATGTATTATAGGACCGACGAGTCCTGGAGTGGAGACTGCGTTTCGGCAAGCGTAGTGTGGGACGACGACCTTAAGAAGGTGGCTGGGACAGACTGGATGCGGAAGGCAAAAGACAGGGTGCTGTGGCGTAGCCTGGGAGAGGCCTATGTCCAGCAGTGGACTGCGATAGGCTAAGTTAATTGATAGCGGTCGTGATCAACTACCATCACATGGGCCATTTGCTTGTTTGCCAAAAAAAAATATATAGATATTTTGATCTGATATTAGTAGTAAGAGCTACTGCTAAGCATGAGGTCCTAGATTCGATTGCTAAGTCGGGCAAAGTGAGAGTATTGGGTCTTTCTATTTGGAATTTGTCAGTAGTAGCCCGGAGTCTGGAATTATGTCCGGTTGATGACAATAGATTCACCCCCTGTAACATGGGAGTTAAACATAACTGGCGAAATGTGGGTGTACTATAGGTACACCTCTGCAAAACCCTTCGAGAAAACAAGGCGTGATGTTATATTTACTAGTTAAGTAGTAATACTTACTTCTGTATATTAGTAGTCTCAATCTTATCCGGGAGCCTGACATCTCTTAGATCAGCCAACAGCTTGGAAGCCTCAGCATCCAGACTCCTGTTGATGATGTCCACGAAGTTGCTGGCTTTCTTCAAGTTCTGAAGGTTGATGTTGTTGATGTACCTGACGTACGCTAAGCAGTGGTTCTTCGTGTTCTTCACGTTTAGGACGCCGTTTATTACTTCGCGTTCCGTTACTGGAATTTGAGAAGAAACGATGGCTTTGTTGGATGGCGTTGAGTGAGTCTTTAAATACTATTTAATCATAGCTGAGTTCGTAATTAAATGGTGAGAGAAGTAGTAGCCTATGGTTTTCAGAAACCAGGTCAATTATTAAACCACTAATATATATGTTTGCAAGGCGTTTCTTTTGCTATCTAGGTGACTACTTATACAATAAAATGAATAAGGTGTTACATATCTTAGTCTCACAAAGAATAAATGCAAACAGAGGCTAACTGACTGGCTACTAAAATTAAACTATAATGATACTGAAAACATCCATAAAATGACCTAAACACACAATCACACACTCTCTCACATCCACACAATCACACAACCGCACAATCACCCTTACTACACATCTATTAACATTTGTCTCGCATACTATAACCTATATCTTAATCATAATACAAAAAACTATAACATGTCGTACGATTCCTTACTACATTCTGTCAGCGCGCTTAATACATAATTTATAAATGAAAATGTAAAGGGGTGGGATCCTGGTGTCCTGAAACACAAGCCATGAGCCTAGCTTAGGCACCAGTCTCCCACAATATATAAGTATATAATTGAATTGTGTATCATTGTCGAAACTGATCAATGTAAAATAATTTATGTATATTGTGGTGAGAAAAATAAAGTTGATTGATTAAATCAGAAATCTCTTACTAGCTGTTATATCTAATTTACTGCATAGGCATACGCATAAAGAGCCACTGAAAATCAGTACTTTGCTGTGGATATCCATATCACCGCCATATCACCGCATCATGCTGAGTGGAAGCCTTCTTGTCACAGTCATGACGTCAGCTGCCGACTATTTCTGTTCTGTGCTCGTGATTATAATGTAGATCTATTTTATTTTATTTTTCTGATGACTCTTATGTTTTTGTATGCACCTGTTTCTGTGACAAATAAACCTATTTTCCTTTCTTTCTTTCCTTTACCTTTACTTTAGCCCACTACTGTGACACAGGCCTTCTCTCTGTGAATTTGTCAGTCATATCATTGAGACGTGATACTTGTTAACGGATAAAAGGTTTGCAGAAATCGGATCAACGGCATTCAACAAAGTCTACAGGATCTTTCTGGACTTATAATAAAGTGGCTACAATACGTAATACGATCATTAAGAATTATATTTATCATCACTCTCCTGTCCTTATCCCAAATTATTTGGTGTCGGCGTAACATGTCTTCTCCTTCCACACTTCTCTATTAGTCGTCCTCTCGGTAGTCATCCCCGTTCTAGCCATATCATCTTTCACACAGTCCATCCGTCGTTTCATTGGTATTACCCTACTCTTATAGCCATCCATATTCATAAGCAAAACAAAACAAAACTAACAAACCAAACAAAACAAAACTCAAATCAAAACTATTATACAGGGTGTCCGGTAAAGAATACAACAACACACACAACAACAAAATTACAAACAACAACAATACAACAACAACAACACACAATACATAAACAACAACAACACAACACAACAACAACACACAAAACACAATACATAACAACACAATACATTTTGGTCGAGTAGGTATTGAACTTTTGTATGAATCAGCTGATTTTTTTTTCGTGATTTCAGAGTTGGTCCCAAAGTGAAAGTTGTTCGTATTCATGGGTAGAACATCCTGTAAAAATTTCGAAACGGTAAAAAATCATCCAATATATTCCAAGTAGTACCCTAAGATTTAAAAAAAAATATACTTACTTTTTTTACATTATTTTACATTCTTGGCCCCTGGGCCCTGTCAGAATATCAGCGCTGCGGTATTTGTTTTTGTATTTTCAAATATCGCAGCATCATGCTGAGATAGGAGCCTTTTTGGCCTCGCACAGGTCTTCTTTGTTTTGTTTTTTTTTCTTTCCTTTTATTTTATTTGTGTTTATGATATTGTTAGTTTTAATGTTCTTTTTATTGTTGTCTTTCCTGTGCGTCTCCCAAATAAAATATTCTTTCTTTCTTTCTTTCTTTCTTTCTTTCTTTCTTTCTTTCTTTCTTCTTCACCACAACCACAAATGAATGAATTCCGGTTTTTCGTTGTTACAATATTGTCGTTGACTATGCCGACCGACAGAGAGACAGTAAATAGTGTGACTAGAAATTGCATAGTATTTTTTTTAAATTCGTATCTTAGGTAATACTTGGGATATATTTTGTTTGTATTTTTTTAGAACGGCTATAAGGTCTGTTATATGCTATTTCAAGGTTATCCATTCTTTACCGGACATTGTATATCCTACTCCTACTATAATATTATAAACGCGAAAGTTTGTGAGGATGGATGGATGATGGATGTTTGTTACTCTTTCAAGCAAAAAATGCTGAACGGATTTGGATGAAATTTCGTTAACAGATAGTTTATACCCTGTATTAACGCATAGGATACTTATTGTCCCGATACCCCTACGGGATCTAGACTTATGCGGGTGAAAACGCGGGGTGCTGCTAGTAGGTTCTAATTCTGGAAACTCACCAGACATAAAATAATTGTGCATGCAGTCCTTATCAATCTTGCCGGCATTGTACAGCTGTAAGGAAGCCTTGCGGAACAGCTTCTGCATTTTCCCAAGAGTGTCCCACCACACTGCTTGATCCTCAGCTTGAAGTTTTGGAACCCTCTGGAATGTTATAGAAACTTTTATGAATACTGGGCAATTTTTTGATCACTACCCATGTTTTCAAAGGGTGTTCTACCCATGAATATGAACAACTTTCATTATGGGAGCAACTCCTAAATCACGAAAATAAATCAGCTGTTGTGTACCAAAATGTATGAAACACCGGTTTTTCTTCGTGATTTCGGAGGTAGTCCCATAGTGAAAAATTATCATATTCATGGGTAGAACACCCTGTGAAAATTTGGGTAGGGATAATAAATTGTCCTGTATACAGAAATCTATATCTAAATAATAATAAAATTGATTGTGAATAATTGCCTTCTGTGTGTTAATATTTCAGGTTCATCATCATCATTTCTGCTGAAAGATGTACACTGCTGGACATTATTATGTA
This sequence comes from Fissipunctia ypsillon, assembly GCA_947568875.1. NCBI lineage: Eukaryota > Metazoa > Arthropoda > Insecta > Lepidoptera > Noctuidae > Fissipunctia > Fissipunctia ypsillon. Next base: position 2,734,961 of record OX387667.1, read on the forward strand.
GGCAAGCATTCAGAATCAAAACCAAAATATTTTATTTCACATAAACCTACATGGGCACTTATGAAAGCTCAGAAGCAAGGTGCACGGATCCAATTGGTCGTTTCCTTTGGAGAAGAGTCGGCAAGAAACTCCAAGGTTGCTCTTTTAAAAAAGATTGGGTTTTCAATGTTTTCAAATCACAGTGTTACCTAATAGGTATGGGAGGACAGTGTAGGCCTATAAACAAGTACCAGGTACTGAACAAAATAGAAAAAGGTCTAAAAATCTACAGTCTATTAACCCTACGTTGCCACATAGGTTCAAAGATTTAGGTTCATACCACGTTGCAGTCATTCCAAGTGTACCTATTAATGAAAAAAGCCAGAAACATAACAACAGCACTCTATTTTTGGTGCCAAACAGTGTGGCATCGCCAAGTTAGGTGTACCTACTTGAACATTTTCTGTAAGGTGGAGGGGAGCTCATTCTCAATCATCTCCTTTATGTAGCAGTTAGATTTGACGTCAGCAACCATTTTCTATTAGGTTGTTTGGATTTGGATGTCAACCTACACTGAATTACACTTCACGTGACAAGAGAGCTGGCTTGGTCTTTGGCCAAAGAATTAGAATTGTAGAAAACTGTAGAATGAAATACACTTTCGTAAACTGGTAAAAATAATTTACCTTGTTGTTAAAATTAATCAGTATAGACGAGATGGGCTGCAGCACTGAAACTGGAGGCACAGCGTTTGAGTCCTTCTTGTACCAAGTGTCCATGAGGATGACGTCCACTCCTCCCGCCACCAGCTCCTCTTTCAACATCTGCAGTTCTGATGATAGCACGTATGTTGGGATTGGCCTGGAAAAAATATTTGGTTAGGAATACTTAACTTTTAACCAAGTTAGATAAACTTTTTTGATTTGGATGCTGTGATTTTATATTTTGCTCTAGTACGTTTTTCTTTAATTAAGTGAAAACTTAAGGCGGATAGGAGAAGTTTGTAAAATAACAATTGGGTTTTAAATCGTTCTCGTCAAGAAATGTTTGGAAACATTTCCCTACCGTTATTGTGAAATCACCCGCCGATTTTCTTGGGTCTCCTAACGGTCTGTGTTTACAGAAACTATTAAAGTTCTTGTAAATAAACAGTGTATCACTGAAAGTGTGGTAAGAGCACCGCCTACGCATAATCTTCTTCTTCTTTTCGTTTCTACGGTACATCTATGTTTCTTATATTGTGTGGGTCCAGAAGGTGGCCACATTTATTGCGGCGTCAGAGCCGAGACCACCACCTCTTTAAGCAGTATTATTGTAATCTTACTTGAGTGTGGGAAAGAGATGGAGCTAAACATCTTGTATAGCTCCATCTCTTTCTCACACTGAAGTAACATTAAAATAATACTGCTTTAAGAGGTGATGGTTGGCCTTCAGGTGTAGGCTTGGAGAGCCGGTGGTGGATGCCCATAGAATAGTCGTTTTTATTATTTGGCCCTAAAAGTGGTCGTTAGTCGTGGCTCTGAGGAGATCCGTTTGGATGTGCCATCGTGGTGAAAGGATTAGTCAGCTTGACTCTGCGTTACCGAGTGCTAGCTGTCCAGGGTGCGCCGGCCGTTTGGAATAGCAGTACGATTTGTGTTAACGCCACTCGAGGAGACTCCTTTCAAGCAACCCAGCTAAATACTGTTTGAAAATTGACTTGTGGTCGCAAATGGGTTTTACGAGTACTTGAAAGGTTATCGTTCTTTATTCATCACTCTTTAACAGCTAGTATCACACCTATGGGAGTCTTAAAGTTTAGTGTTCCTTAACCTAAGAATCTGGAGATGGCAGTAATTTTGACCTAGCTTGTTGCCAACTATACTCCTTTTGAAATAAGATCAGAAATTTAAATAAACCTTTTTTACAGTCCGTTCAACCGATTTTGACTTCTGTGCCGTAGGCATAAGGATGGCATTAAATCAAAAACGTGATTACAATACTAACTGTTTACTGCAGTTGCCATTTGTCATGCCACCAACGCAATAGAAGTCAAAATCGGTTAAACGGACTGTGAAAAAGGTTTAGTTAAATTTCTAATCTTATTTCAAATGGAGTATAGGTATGTTGGGGTCTTCCAGTCTTACACGATGCAGCAGAATACCAGAATTTTACATGGAGCGACTAATACCATAAAATTAATAACTCTCATCATCATAATATTCCGTCAGTTCATAATATTACTCAGGTAACTGGGTTGTGGAGGTCAGATAGGCAGTAGCTCCATGTAAAGTACTGGTCTTCAGCGGCATCCGGTTAGACTGGAAGCCGACCCCAACATAGTTCGGCCCAGGCTCGGCCGATGATGATCATATTTCGTCACTTGAAAGTTGACCCCAGTTTTAACACTTACAACTCTAATACAGCTGGAACAAATCTTTGCTGATGGATAGATATTAGGCGTACCTGTATCCATATTTCTGTCCGAGAAACACCACGAAATTGGGTCCCATAGAGAGACGCTGACAGTTCTTGATCTCTCTCATGCAGAGTTCTGTGGTCATGTGGTCGTCTGTGGCTTCGTCTCGGACGCCCCAGCGCATGTCCACCACCTGAGGAGAAAGTATCTTCGTTAGACGCTTCGGCAACTGGTTGGCGCGGCGGTTCCGTGCTCTGTGGGTCATCCCAAGGTAAAAGCTACGGTAAATATAGCCAGATAAGGATCAGTTTTGGGTAGAATAACCTGAAATTATATTTGCAATAAAAATATTTATTTTCGTTCTACATTATATAAAATCACGCCTTTTTCATGGGGTTAGGCAGAAACTAAAAACGGCACCTGCTACATTCGTGTTATTAAAATTCCCTTTGCTTTGTTCACATCTATATTATGGTTGACCGGTTAAGGTTTTTACATAATACGAATGCTGACTTCAGTTAAGATGATCCTATTTGGGTGACCTGTTGGTTATGGTCATATCTATCGTTTGTCACTAACGACCGTTACCTACCCACTTATTTTTTTACTTAAATTCTCTGAAAAAAACAACTTCAAAACCTGCCAACATTTTGTCGACGGTCGAAGCTCTTTCGACCCATGTATCAACATACCATTCTCCAACATTACTCCATAATCTATGGCTCTTAGTTCAACAATCCTGAAATAGCCGGCACAAACACAGGGCATAGGAATATTGTAAACATTTACAAAAAGCGAGCTAGGCACCCTTTGGGCTATTTTGAGTGACGGAAGGCAACTCACGTGCGTGGGGCTATAACAAGCTATAAGCGTGATTTACTGAGCTTGGGCTGTTTCTAGGTAGATGGTCGTTATGATTGATAGGCCTTTGTGGTATCGATAACTACCCGACTGCGCAACAACAAAGACAGGGTTATGTCCAGTGGCGCAGTTACAATTATCATTAGAGGGAAGACGAAGAAAACATTTTTCGGTTCTCATAAACTCAGACAAAAAACTTGTAGGCGGTATTGAATGGAATTTATTTATAATTCTTAATTACTATATAGGTGCAAGATAACACTAATATATATATATATATATATATTATGTACAAGTATACAATAAAAAATAAAAAAGGGGGAAGAGCTCATTGGGCATCAAAAAATTCGTCCACATCGCTGTCAATGGGAAAAGTGCTTGTAGGTGGTTAATCTTATGATGACTATTAAACTGGTATTAAATATAATTATGTAATATTGTGATGTAATACACAGTTACACACACAGGTGTACCATATTATTTGGCAATAATTGACATTAAGAAGAGTAGTTCTTCCGAAGGGAAGCCGATTGGAATCGGGTTGTAGGAAGGCTACGCCCCTGTTATGTCTTTCATGCGTAGGTATCTGAAGCCCAATTACCGTCACTAAAAACGTTCAAAATCTAGTCGCAATCTCATCTCAGCGACAGTCAAATGTCAAAAATGTAGGGAAATTATAAGTATTTTTGACACATTGAAACCGAGATCAGACTGTGAATGTTAATAAAATTACAAGAATTGCCCCTCAGATTTATGTATCTTTGTTATCATTGTATGTGGGACTCTTTATACCCTCGATGACCTTTACGATGCATGGCTCTCAGTAGAAATAATTTTCAGTTACTACTAGTAAGGTGATTGACACTTGCTAATTACGTTTCACGTTTCTGCATTTACGCAGGATTCTAAATCCGTCGGTAATTAAGTTCGGTCTAAAGCATTCCGATTATTATGGACCTAGAACTTTGAACTAGCATTGTTATGTTTGAAAAGGCTGCAAGCGTACTTTGCTACTTAGAGTCATGTTTTTGCTACTGAACAGGCTACCTTGTCTTTGTATTCAGAATTTTCGCCAGAATTTAAGCCATTTACGTAATTGAAATAATCAAGAGAATTAGCTGAAAGCATCCTCTATTGACTCTTGATGACCTTGTGAAGGTCGCGGGAATCCGTTGGATGCGGGAAACATAGAACCAGTCAAAGTAGCGGTGCTTGGGGGAGGCCTATGTCCAGCAGTGGACATCTTTCGGCTGAAATGATGACGATGATGTTGATGAAACTACCTCATAATTCTACTGGTCACAAGCGTGACTATTGAGTATTAGATCTTAGGTTCAATCCCCGGGTCGGGACAAACAATGATTGGGTTTTCGATTAAAAAAATCTCATGGGATATCTCCCTATATCTTTACTCAAACATAACTGATGATATGAATCAGTTAGCATCTGTCATACAGTATTTTTATTTCACGAAGCGACATACGCTTTATATGTGGTTACCAATTGTACAAACACGCTGTGAACGCGTGTGTATGCGCAGGAGCTCTCGGTACCGTCCGAGACAATGGTGAAGTCGGAAGTGTGTGTGTGCGTGTGCGTGCGTGTGTTATGTGCTGACGCTACTTGTCTTCACGCACACATTCACAGTTTGTTTGTACAGTTGGTTAACACAAGTAAAGCGCTTGTCGCTTTGTGAGATAAAAATACTAGGTACGAACACTACTAATACCTACTTTTCCCGTAGTGAAAAGACCTTAGTTACTAATATGAAAATATAAAGAGCAAAATGCGTCGAATATAAGTTAGAAACTTTACAAACAATACAAAATAATGGCAATGAAGAACAACAATAGTCGGCCTTGAAGTGAATAGTATCGGCTTCAGCTTGAGACGATCGATAGAAAGTGGTTCTTTGTGTCAGTAGGAGCTTGACGCAAAACTACAGACCTGTCGATGAAACTTATGTACCTATTTTAAAGTACGTAAACATAACGCCCGTATTTTATTTATTATTTATTTTCGAAAAACACTGATATAGTACATTACTGCCAGTGGCCGACAACAGATGGAAATTCAACAATTAATTATAAATTCCAGAATCAATGACAATAATTTTTCACGCGCCAATTTTGTTCATTTGTTTCTTTTTTACTTTAAACAGCTCTATTTGCTAAGCCAGTTCCAGATTTAAATAAAATCTTTGATAAAGTAACCTTCTTGGTTGCCATGTGTCGAAGTAAAAAGTTCGTTCCATTTTTAAATTACTCGACAGATATCTATTAGTTTTCATAGTAGGTAATTTATTCGGCCGCTAAACACGATAGGTATAGATTTTCATACTAACATTGCCAGCCGCCTGCTCAAAAATAATACTACTTGCTGTTGTCAAAATAATACTCGAATTTCCAAGCATGTTTGAGAAAAATCTAGTAACGAGATGACGCATTGCAGGATGTGAATAATCTCAAACTGCCAAGTTAAGAAAAACTTCAGATTGGTTGTTTCTTAACTACTTTCTTAGTTAAAGATGAAGGGCTGATTGCAGATAGAAAAAGAGAAAAAAAAACCCGAAACACTTAGCCACAGGCTTAGCCTATTTTACAATTTGCTTTAGCCACACAACGAAAACTTCTGTGTGATGGCGAGACGTTCATTTAAATCTTAAAACAATGATAATTATTGCAATACTAGCGACCCGGCCCTGTTTCGCACGGTTTTATGACTTGACAAAACATTGAGTTTACTTTATTATAATTATTTAAGTTTAATAAAAACGTACTATACACATAAACCTTCCGGAATAAATTGTCTATATGATGATGAAAACCAAATCTAAATTTATTACGTAGTTTAGAAAAACAACGCTGTCACACGGACGAACACAAAAAGCGATTATAATTTATAATAATACTAGCTGTGCCCCGCAACTTCGTTCGCGTGGAAGTCGTAAAATACACAATATACTAAAATCCACAGTCACATATTAATAAAACTCCCTCGTCCCCCGACCCGCGGCGTTGCAAAGCCGGCCCGCGCCATTACTTCGTTTTCGCTTAGTGTTCTTTTGATTTTTTTCTTTTTGCTCGTCTCCTAAGGGTCTAAGCGTGTAACTATCCTAGAAAATTGGGCTACCAAATGAAAAAAAAAATTCAAATCCGTCTTTTTGATTACAATTTCATAGGTATATTTAATTTTAAATTTTTATTTCATATTTTTGTGCGGAACGCTAATTATTTTTCGAAAATAAAAGGAGCTTAAGTTACTCCCCGTAACATCAGATATCTGACAGTAAAAGTCCCGTCAAAATCGGTTTATCCGTTTTGGAGATTAGCCGGAACAAACAGACAGACAGCCAAAATTTTAAAAATTGCTTTTTTGTTATAAGTACCGTATATAGATACTATCTTATGCATTTAGTAAAATGTTGTTAGTTTGACATTACAAACAGACACTCAATTTTATTTATTTGTATAGATGTATATTGTATAATAATTACAAAATGAGAAGCTCGCCCTTAACTCGCTCCTTTGATGAACTTTCCAATAATATTCCTGGTACCGCAGTTATTTTTCCGTGGAACCGGAAAATGATTTTAAATATTCTACTAACGGTTTCCGGTTCTATTCGAAACCATTATTCTCAGAAATCTACGAGTATAAGCTCTTACTAACTGGTAAAAGGTATACATTTTTTATTGAAGTGTAAACTTTTTTGTCGCGTTGAGCGCTTTTTGGTAGGGGAAAATCTAACGGGTTCGCGACATGTGGCATGCTCGCGCGTCACCAAAAACAAAAAAGAACAATTTTAAAAATTTTTGTGTGTCCGTTTGTTTGTTCCGGCTAATATCTGAAACGGCTGGACCGATTTTGACAGGACTTTTATTGGCAGATAGCTGATGTTACGGGGAGTAACTTAGGCTAGTTTTATTTTAGAAAAATAATTAGAGTTCCGCGCAAAAAAATTAAAACCTTTTAAATTGCGAACAAAAAGTCGGATTTGATTTCTTTTTTTCATTTGGTAGCCCAATTCTCGAGGATAGTTATAGGCTACTTAAAATCACGCTACGGCCCTTAGGAGCCGAGTAAAAAGAAAAAAGTCACAAAAATCATTAAGCGCAAACGAAGTAATAGCGGGGCAGGCGGTGCAACGCGACGGGTCGGGGGACGAGAGAATTTTATTAAAATGTGGCTGTTATTTTAGTATATTGTGTATCTTACGACTTCCATGCGAATGAAGTCGCGGGGCGCAGCTAGTATTATAATAAATAATTAGTATCTTAGTTTTATTTTCCTGTGGATTGGATTCTAGGCAGCTCGAAACCTAACTTCTGCATCCGAATTGCGTAACACACTATCAATTACAATCTAAATGATTTTGAAGCATACGTATTGCGAATCCATTGCTTCATAGGTTCGAAACTTTTGTCTGCTCAACAACGTAAATAACGCAATGAATGTTGTTGAATTGTTAAAATTAAACCGATTCCTACTGTGCTGATCTTACCTATTATGGAAACTTCAGAGCCTAGACCACCACCTCTTAACGCAGTATTATTGTAATCTTACTTCAGTGTAAGAAAGAGATGGAGCTAGACGTCCTGTATAGCTCCATCTCTTTCTCACACTGAAGTAACATTAAAAAAAATACTGCTTTAAGAGGTGGTGGTTGGCCCCCTGATTAGGTATTTGCGTCTACAAGACGCAATAAAAAGTGTGTAACATATGTCAACTCCGACGCACGAGTCACGACTGGAGTTTACTCCGGAAGGGTTCCCGCTCCGCCCAGAGCGGGAGAAGTCATTTGATGATTTCCCATCCACAAAAAAAAAAGGGTGCGCAAGGTTTGTTGCGCAGAAAAACGTAACGCTTTTGACTTAACGCTTGTATTAATTTCACTCCTCATAAAATTTCTATACCAGCGGCCTTCTATGAAAATCGATTCTTAAGGAGTAAACTGAAATAATCAAAAATCCAATAATCTGCCTAGCCTTTTCCCAACTATATTGGGGTCGGCTTCCAGTATAACCGGATGCAGCTGAATATCAGTATTTTACATGGAGCGACTGCCTATCTGCCCTCCACAACCCAGTAACTGGGTAACACGATACCCCTTGGTAAGACTGGTTGTCAGACTTTCGGACTTCTGCCAACCCGTCGTGTCGTGTCGTCGTGGGTCGTCGTTGGTCGTTACGGCTTAACTTGCTTTCCGAGGCACGGGAGAGTCTCGGAATATAAAGATGTTCATCCATCCACGGACCAATCCCTCAATGAAGGATCGACCCGTGCGGCTATTATTACTTAGCCACGAGCTCCTAAAGACGAGACGCATAAATAAATGATTAAAATTATTCAATTTTATAGGAAAGGCTTTGTTAACGTAAACGAAGCCAAAGGAGTATGTAAGGATCGCAGCAGGTGGCGTTCTGTAGTTTCTGCCTACCCCCATGGGAAAAAGGCGAGAGTTTGTTTGTATGAAAGGCTTGGTTGGAAATTAACACATTAAGTAATTAGGTTTTTTATACCTACCTATCATTATCATCGTATATTTTAATGACATTTACTTTGGAAGTAAGTATGTATGTATTTATATGTAATATACTCATATTGTATGTTTATATATATTTGTATATACTCATATTAGTGTATCGTTTTTGATTTTATGTATTTTGTTTTCTCTTTTACTCTTACACACGTTGTCTACATCTCTTTATCTACTTTCCTATCGCAGGTATGCTGGAAGAGATTTCTTTATTATTCGTTTATTTATTTTCTTTCTTATCTATTTACATTTTTAAATATTTCTAATAACAATATATACAAAAAAAAAAAACATTTAAAAATATAAAAAAATAGAGGTCCGCCGGTATCGGGAGCAGAGTCCAAGCTACCGGTGGTTAGGGCTGCAGAGACAGGAACCTCCTCACAATACGAGCCGTATCGAGGAGTACTGCCTTCTGGATCAGGCTCTTGATCCAACCGCCTAACGACAGCCTCGAGAGATGTTGGTCGAGGCTTTCGGCCATCAGGCCATTGGCCGTTACAACAATCGGCACAATGACAGCCGAGGTCACATTCCACATGTCAACAACCTCGTGTGCTAAGTCGAGATATTTTATTTGTTTCTCTTTCTCAGCTTTCACGAGGTTCTCGTCATGTGGAATGGTAACATCGATAATCATTGCGCGGCGCGCTAATCGATCTATCACCACTATATCAGGCTTATTGGCGACAATAGTCCTGTCAGTGATGATAGACCGATCCCAGTACAACGTGACATGGTCATTTTCAAGAACTGGGTCGGGCACATACTTGTAATACGGTACCTCAGAGTCCACAAGTTCATATTTCAAAGCAAGTTGCTGGTGAATAATCCTGGCCACTTGGTTATGCCTGTGCAAGTACTCTCCGTTAGCCAGACGAGAACAACCAGAGATGATATGTCTGATAGACTCACCCGGACGGTGGCATGCCCGACACACGTCAACCGTCCCGTCCTTCATAATATATCTCCGGTAGTTATTCGTCAAAATAACTTCGTCCATAATTGCACAAACAAAACCTTCAGTTTCCCCAAAGAGGTCACCGAAACGTAGCCAGGATACGGACGCTAAGAAATCTACACCGGGTTCATGAAGAGCCCGGTAGAAGCGCCCGTGAAGCTCCTTGTTTTGCCATACCGCCTTGCGGTCATCTGTAGTAAGTACTACAGGTTTGCGCCAGTTCTCTTTAGCCATGGAGAGCGGGGTGAGCCCATTGTCCACTGCGACCACATCACGGTGCATACCCACGTCGGCTTTTAAAAAATATTCCCTGAGGCTGCACACCTCGCGGTTGTGGAGGGTCTTCGCATTTAAAAAGCCTCGACCCCCGCACTTCCGCGGGATGTACAGTCTCATCACCGATGATCGTGGGTGATGCATCCGGTTTGCGGTCAGCAATGTACGGACCCTCCTATCCAGGGCGTCTAGTTCGGTCTGAGTCCATTTGAGTATGCCGAAAGAGTACATCAAAACTGGCATGACCCAGCCGTTGAAGGCGCGCACCTTGTTTCCGCCCGAAAGAAGACTATTTAATACCTTCTTCAGGCGACCAAAGAAGCGTTCCTTCAACGATTGCTTCATGTCAGCGACATTGATGCCTAACGCTTCCGACATACCCAAATACTTATAGCTTTCGGATGAGGAGAGGGATCTGAGGTGTATGGGATCCGAAAGTTGACTTCCCTCGGATTCCATAATCTCGCCTCGCTTTACATGCATGACTGCACATTTGTCCACACCAAATTCCATCCTGATGGCATTACTGAAAGTTTCAGTTACCTTCAGTAGCTCCATCAGTCGCAATTTGTTGGGGGCAAAGAGTTTCAAGTCATCCATATAGAGGAGGTGAGATATGACCTGACCACCTCTCCTCAACCGATAGCCTAGACCTGAATCCTCCAGCAGTGTGCTTAGAGGATTCAGGGCTAAGCAGAACCAAAGTGGACTCAAACTGTCGCCCTGAAATATTCCCCGTTTAATCCATACAGGTTCATCATTCCTCTGGATCTGACCACACCCTGGATAGCGAAGGACCGTCCTCCATTGCCCCATACACGACTCAAGGAAGGTGCGTAGAGTTGCGTCAATCTTGTACAACTCAAGCACCCTCATGAGCCATGTATGTGGCACCGAGTCGTAGGCCTTCTTATAATCTATCCAGCATGTCGACATATCCTTGCGGGATCGACGAACCTGTTGGCTAATGGCCATGTCGATGAGGAGTAGCTCCTTAGTACCGCGGGACCCGTTCCTGCATCCATTTTGAGAGGCAGATATGATCAAGTTACTCCCAATGTGTATATTAATTTTCGCTCTCAAAATGGATGTAAGAAGTTTATAGACTGTCGACAAACACGTGATCGGTCTATAATTCTTGGGTTCCGCGGGACTACCTGACTTATGGAGCAGGTGGGTAACGCCTGTTGTTAGAAACTGCGGTAGCGACCCAGACTCTAAGGATGACTGGAACTGAGATGCTAGGCAAGTGTGTGAACTAGTTAGCCATTTCAGCCAAAAGTTGTGCAGTCCGTCCGGTCCTGGAGATTTCCAATTCGATAACGGACGGACTGCTCTGGCTACGTCAAATGGCGTAATTACGACCTTTTCCATTTCTGGTATTGTTTCACACACTCGCTCGACGTCCTGCATCCAGCCATCCTCAGTGTGACAGACGGGCACCGACCAGATGCTGCGCCAGAATACATTCGTAGCGGCATCATCCGGGCGGCACACGTCTGTCACATTTTGTTCAGGTCGCTCCCAAGCTCTATATACCCACCTCTCATCGCTCTGGAACATGCGATTCTGCGTGTATCGATCAACCCGCCGCTTATACCGCCGAATACGACTCGCCCATGCACAAACTTTCTGCTTCAGGAAGTCGATGCGCTCTGTGACACGGGACATGTATTCTCGAGGGCTGATTCCAGTCCCCGAGAATGCCCGCCTTACAAAGCGCATCACTCGTGGTCGTGTATTGCCCTCCCTGAAGCAGTATAGTTTGCCGATGAGTACCCTGGTCCCATCGATACGACGCTCGATCCTGCACTGCCAGGCTGGTACGGCTGGTTTTGGTCGAGTAGCTCCGTCACAGTTTGGAAATTTGACGTTAGCTAAACGACATGCAGCAACAGCCGCGCAATACAGGATCGAGTGTGTATCAACAAGATCCTCGCTGCTTTCGAACACATTCTTAAGCTGCGAGTCCAAGGCACACACCAGCGCCCTATTTTTCTTGTGCATAGGTAAGCGTGGTAATCGGGGCCTAAGTTCGGTCGGAGTTGACCTATACTCACGAAACGCATCCTCCAGTGCGCTCCTCAATCGGACGTTGCACTGGCTACTTACTGTGGCAACCCTATCATATTCTTCTTCAACATGATTGAACCGCGGCGGGATTGCATCTATGGGTGACGCTTGTACCGCGGTTTGTGCCGAAGTCGAGACGATATGGTTGTTCAGTACCTCTGAGCGCAGCCTATCAAGTGCAGCATCGTCCAACCTGTGATTGCGTTGGATGACCCGCACCTGATCCGACAGTCGTTGGGCCGAAGTGTTGACGGTTGGTTCTAGTTCCTGGAAGAGAGACAGCATTCTCTTTATTATTATTATTATCATTTATTTATTCAGACTACAGAAGGTCCATTGTGTTAGTAACAAACTTAACCTATGTTAGTACTTACAAACTAGCACAGATTTAGTGCGCTCGGCTAACGCCCACACAAGCGGGCTATCTGCCCGGGCGGCTATCGAGTGCAGAATGCTGTTGGGACTGTCACGCAACCTGCGAAGTAACGAGGCAGATTTCGTGCGCCATACTGCGTCAAAGCTGTCAGTGCGTGCGTCGGTAAACATCGTCGACGCACTGCAGAAGCGTGGCAGTCCCAGCAGCACCCTGAACGCATTGTTATATTGGATACGCAGAGCACTGCCAGCCCTTTGGGTATATCTGAACCACAGGGCCCCCGAGTACAATGAGTATGTGCAATAGGCCTTAAAAAGGGCTATTTTAACTGCGACTGTACATCGAGAGAACCTGCGGGCCAGCATGTTAGCCCGGACTGACAATGCTCTGCGCTCCCTCTCCAAACCTGCATCGTCTTTTAGGGTATCTGTCACCAGATGGCCCAAGTATTTAAACTTGTACACCCTGGTTATTGGGTGATCTTTAAGGTACAGAGGAGGGACCGTAGATGGACATCTGGTACCAGACCCGAAGACTATATACTCTGTCTTTTTGGTGTTGTATATCAACCCATGAGACTCCGCGTATGACTCACACACAGCCAGTAACTTTCGGAGAGCATTGATTGAGGGAGCCAGCAGCACCATGTCGTCTGCGTAGCTCAGATTATTAAAACAAACACCATCCACATAGCAGCCGACGCGCATGCTGCTGAGTCGCTCGACCAAGGCATTCACATAGAGACCGAAGAGCAAGGGCGAGGACAGTCCCCCCTGTCTCACCCTCCACTCCGGCCTACATGCCCATCTCACCCGAGTCTCTTGGTGTAGGTACCAGTATTTAAGGAGAGATGCGAGCTCTGGTGGCAGTGTAGTGTCTCCTAGCTTCTGCCAGAGTAAATCGTAGGAGACCAGGTCAAAGGCCTTGGATAGGTCCAGAAAAACTGCATAGACAGGTGTCTTTCTGTCCGTGTAATACTTAATAGCGTGCTTCAGACTGAGAATGGCCGTCTCCGTTGACAGCCCTGCCCGAAAGCCGAACTGGGCATCATGAATCTTTACATGCCTATTTACATAGATGCGAGGTGAGCACGCTGTCAAGTACTTTGGCTATGACGGTGGCTAGAGAGATTGGCCTGTAGTTTGACCCGTCCGATACGTCTCCAGTCTTATTCTTGACTACTGGCACCACCAGAGCTCGCATCATGTCCATAGGCAAGTACGAATGAGACAGACACAAGTTAAATAATAGTGCGAGTACTCGTGGCAAGTGCACCCCAGCATGCTGTAGGTGCTCGACGCTTCGCCCATCGTGTCCTGGGGATTTCCCTCCAACCATGTTTTTTATTTTGGCCCTTACCTCTTTCGCCAAGACCATCATCGGTATCCCCTCACCTTTGGGAAAAGCATCGAACTCCCTGCATGGTGGTCCCAGGGATGACTGTGTTGTGAACTGGGTTTTGAACAGTTCCGCAATATCTTTTGGGTTGGCAATACCATCGATACTCACAGGAATACCAGGCCTAGGATTTAGCTTACTAGTGCCTTTCCAGAAGCTTTTAAAGTCTAAATTGGCATAGTGTTTTGCCAACGAATCCATCCTCAACTGTTCCTGGTGGTTTTGGCACCACTTGACTTTTCCTTTGAAAATTCTCCGCGATTTTACCATTGAGTCATAAACGGGACCCGATAAAGGTTTTCCGTAGCTGCACCACGTAATGAAATCCAGTCTGGCACTCCTATGAGCCTGGCTCACATACCTATTCCACCCCGCCAATGGCTTCCTCTGTTTGCACTCTGTGGATTTTTGCTCGTAAGTAACAACAGCGTTCATACATAAAATATTTACTACCTCTTTATAAATACTATCTATGACCTCTCTATGAGAGGTAATATTACAATATTTGCCACAGCATTGCTGTAACTCTGTATGCAAATCAACGAGCCTAAGTTTAGCGTTACACAAGCTTTCGTAAGCCAAACATTGACTTGCATTCCTGTCTCCCCATTTAATTCCGTTACATACCGGATTCATAGGCCGTGATTTTCGCTTAATAACATCTAAATTGCAGTTGATAACTAATGGGAGATGATCAGACCAATAGACGTCGTATTTAACATATACATTGGTGATACAATCTAAAGCTGCGCTTGTAACCACGCAATGGTCCAGCCAGCGTCTACAACCATGTGCCTCGCTTGTAACCACGCAATGGTCCAGCCAGCGTCTACAACCATGTGCCTCGCTTGTAACCACGCAATGGTCCAGCCAGCGTCTACAACCATGTGCCTCGCTTGTAACCACGCAATGGTCCAGCCAGCGTCTACAACCATGTGCCTCGCTTGTAACCACGCAATGGTCCAGCCAGCGTCTACAACCATGTGTCTCGCTTGTAACCACGCAATGGTCCAGCCAGCGTCTACAACCATGTGCCTCGCTTGTAACCACGCAATGGTCCAGCCAGCGTCTACAACCATGTGCCTCGCTTGTAACCACGCAATGGTCCAGCCAGCGTCTACAACCATGTGCCTCGCTTGTAACCACGCAATGGTCCAGCCAGCGTCTACAACCATGTGCCTCGCTTGTAACCACGCAATGGTCCAGCCAGCGTCTACAACCATGTGCCTCGCTTGTAACCACGCAATGGTCCAGCCAGCGTATACAACCATGTGCCTCGCTTATAAATGTGACCGTATCAGATGTTAGCTGCAACTAAAACTGCAACTAAAACTGCTTTAGAAATAATCATCACATTTGTACGTATTTTTCTGTTCCTTTCTTCTTGTCTGATTATAAGTGTGTACATAAACTGTTAAATATGTAAATAAATAAATCTTTTTTTATTAAGTACGTTGGTACGTGATTTTTTTGTCACCATAAAATTAATATTTATATTTATTTATATAAAAGCAAAATAATAATATTAAAAGCAGTAACCATGTCAACAATTCAAAAAAATACAAGCACACAAGTCGTTTCACACCAAAGCCGGGAAAACCCTGAAAATGCATTAAATATACATGGAAACTATGAATTATGTATGAGCTGAGCGACGGTGACTGACTCGATTATTTCCCAAATCGATACGCCACTCGATTTATTGGATGCCGATTTTATAATCGATTAAAACCAATTATGAATATTTTATCGGTAGCACGAGAATCTGATTTATTGAGTGGCAATTTATTAATTTGTTGTTTAATTACATTTGAGGTAAAAGGAGTTAAGGTGGATGCGCAAACGTAGCCTACGAAATTCAAATTTTCTTGCGTTTTTTGCAATTTGCAGGTCAGTGTCAAGTTGTGTCCTGATCAAAATATGATTCGCGACTATAACAAACATTTATTTACATAATTATAACCATAAGAATCATCAATACATCTCTCTAAGTTAGATTTGTTCTAAAATGTCATGATTTCCGAAATCATCATTGATGATCAGAGATCGGAATAGGTAGAATATACATATTTACCTAAACTTCGAGGGAGTAAGTAACATGGAGTGGATAATACCTCCTCTAAAAATAAAATTGTGTCAAATTAAAATGTTTTGTTTTAAAAGTAAGTTGGCTGGTTTGTGTTTATTTGTTACGTCATTATTCCTTTATTTCAGAGGAGGTATTATCCACTCTATGTTACTTACTCCCTCGAAGTTTCGGTATATATATTCTACTTATACCGATCTCTGTTGATGATTCTAATAACAACGAAAAATTTGAACGCAGAGTGTTCTAGAATGGGGCACCTTGGGGTCTAGAATCACGTACTGAATCCAAGTTCGTCGACGTCCCTGCCACCTCATATATTATTACGAATAAGGTAAACAACAAAATCCACTTGTGCTATGAAAATAATAATTTACTTCGTAAAAGTGATTTCCCCTAGGATTCCGTACCCGTGGCTCCGATGGCATTGATTTGCTATCGAACACTATATATATGTAGAGGTATCCGTGGAAGTCGTAAGACACATGTAAAATAACAGCCACATTTTAATAAAACTCGGCGGAACAAGAAATTTCACGCGGACGAAGTCGCAGGCGGAAGCTAGTAGAAGTTGAAAAGTTTGTTTGTTTGAACGCGCTAATCTCTGCAACTAGCAGGCGGATTTGAAAAATTATTATTGCATTTGATATCCAAATTCTTGAGGAAGGTTATAGATATAGACTATTTAACATTACGCTATGACCCTTAGGAGCCGAGCAAAAAACAATCTGAAAGAACGCTAAGCGAAAACGAAGTTCCTAATAGCGTGGGCAGGCGATGTGATGCGACGATGGGTCGGGGAACAAGAAATTTCACGCGGACGAAGTTGCGGGCAGAAGCTAGTCGATAACTGGTGGTACTCTAGCTAAGTAGGTCAGACCACATAATATTAAACTATAATATTTCTTTGGTGTATAGCCAGGGCCTAGACAAAGTGATAAATGATAAATGATTGGATTTCTGTAAGTAGGTTTATACAAACACTTTTACATGTCAAACATTTTTTTTGACAGTGACATTATATCATTGTGAATCGCCAGCTAGTATTGTCAATTATGTCGAAAATGTATTGGATTAACAACAACTGAACAACTTATTTCAATCCTGTAGAAAGTCGTTGTAGAAATATGAAACGTTTTGAAAGCTTTTGTTACTTATGTAACAAATTGTTGTTGCAGTAATCGTACAGACGATTCCGTGCCTCGGAAAGCACGTTAAGCCGTTGGTCCCGGCTGTCATTCGTGGATCTTTGACAGTCGTTACGGGTCGTCAGAAGCCCGAAAGTCTGACAACCAGACTTACCAAGGGGTACCGTATTACACAGTTACTAGGTTGTGGAGGTCAGATAGGCAGTCGCTCCATATAAAATACTGGTATTCAGCTGCATCCGGTTAGACTGGAAGCCGACCTCAACATAGTTGGGGAAAGGATACGCAGGTGGTGATGATATTCGCGCAAACGAAGAAAAGTGTGAGTGTGAATATGGATAGAGGCAGACCAAAGAAAAGATGGATGACATGACTAGGAAGTTAGTGAAAATTGAAATGGCGACTGATAAAGATGGATGAAAGAAAAAGACGCAGTACGCCGATACCAATAAAATGGGATAAGGGCGATAATCACTGATGGGGTCCGCTAGGGCCGATGTCTGCCAGGGTTGTGGGATGTTCGAAAGGGTTACCGTGGCCCCAGCACAGGCAACTGAAGGAACACGGGTGGGTTTTAGTTAGTAAAAGTCTGACACGCCCTCCCGCTCCGCCCAGAGCGGGAGAAGTCTGATGATTTCCCATCCAAAAAAAAAGGGCGATGATCACAGTCACAAAACGATTTAATCTTTGGCAAGACCTGCTTACACCTCCTGATTTCTTTATTGAACCATCAGAGAGCCTCCCATCAGGGCACAAGTTACCGTGGCCTACTTGGCAAACCTTAAATACCATTCGTACCCAAGTAGGCCGCAGCAAGGACAACCTCCACAAGTGGGGGTTCATGGACGGCTCAGATCTCTGGTGCGTATGCGGCGTCTCTCTACAGACAATGGCTTACTCCCATCTTGCCCCGCATGCTGTCATCTGCACACGTGAGGACTTAATGACTGCGGCAGCGAACGATATTCGCGTTGCTGAATTTTGGGCGAATCAAAATTTAAAAAACTTCTTATACAAGGTGTTTATGTTCGCATAACTCGTCAAAATGTAGGGAACAGCAGATATTTTTTGCGATTTCAGGTTTGGTCCCATACTAAAAGTTGTTCATAATGATGAGTACAATGACCCCTTGTTACGAGATTGTGCGTTATTTATGTTACACCTTGTAAATATTTTTTGTGTTACTTTTGCCATCAGCACACTAAGTGCGGATTTCACCGATGAAACTAAACGAAATCAGCACTTCTAAACCGCGTTCAAGAGCTGTCAGTGTCAAAATTGTTATGGAATATTGACACTGACAGCACTTGAACGTGGTTAAGATGTGTTGAACGCATAGTCTTATTGATGAAATTCCAAGAACACAATCTAAGAAGCAGGATGTCATAAAAGTGTAGTTTTCTTTAACAGTGCTCGTTACAGAAATACCTATGTGACGCTGTCGTAATATTTCTATGTAACTACTGCGAAATTACAAAAAAAATAGACTATAAAAGTTTCCCATAAAAGCAATGATTAAAATATAAACCTTATATTTACGATCCACATTTTCCCAACAGAAAAAACCGGTATGAAAAATAAGGAAAGGCACCTTCTGCCCTTTCAATTTGTACAAGAAGGCTTGACCTCACTCTCGATACCTTGGGATCCAACCCAATGCCTTATATTTACATAAAAAAGGGTTCAACCGATATCAATAGTAATAACATCCAGAAATATTATATTGTATTAAAACTTGCAATTTTGTAGAGTTTTTTTGCAGTATTTTGGAGAATTCTACCTTTGGACACAGTTTAACTCTGCTCAAACCCTGATTGAAATTAATAATCGTGATATATTAACACGATTATTATATTGAAGATTTGTGCCTCTGGCACAGTCCGTGAGTAACGTTATAAATTTAATTATTAATGTTCCACAAACGGGTCCAGGCACTCCTGTAACACAGGCACCATCTAGCTCAGGAGTCAGGGCTTCAATTAGAAATGCACCTGGGATTTCACCTTCTTTTTTGCCAAACAAACAATTAATTATTATTATTCATTTTCAGTCAAAAAAATACTAGTAGTACTTCTTCTGGGACCACAAACCGTCTTTCATAAATGTTTCTATGACGACGCACTAGACTAAAAGACAAGACTAACTTATTTGCAAAGAAAATAATTTATAGAGGTATGACGAACAGGGAGTAAAGTTCACTCATCCTCCATAGAAAAGGGAGGATCCTCCGACCAGACGGACGGATGTGTCTGGTGGGCCCGACGGTTGATGTCGGGATGTTGTATATATGCTAGTCGCGCGGTAAACTCTGATTGCGCGATGCAGGATTTTGCGTGACGTCAGTGTGACGCGTTCCATTGTGGCGATGTAGATATGCCGCCACAAATTAATACCATCGCTTCTTTTCCATTATAAGGGATTCTATCAAAATAATGAGTAGCAGCATTCCTACCATCGCATCCGGCGTTTATCTAATAAAGTTAAATATAATAATTAATGACGTGTAATTTTAATTAAGTGTTATTTTTATTTCAACCAATTTACAAACATACTGTAATCACATATAGATACATAGGTACCCGACACTTGCAGCCATTGAAATGGACTTTTTTCGAACCAGTACTTAAGCTCTTAGAAAAAGTTAAAAAATAAATTCTCAGAACTTTAATAATTTAAGCTTACCCTTAATCCAACAAAAAGATTTGAGCTACGAACTGACGACGGAAGACATAAATTTGTATAGTAGGTATCTTAAGATAATAAGCGTTTGATATGATATTCGTGGAAAATCTTTGTATTTCCAATTGGAAGTTCTTTTTATCAGGAAGTAGACTTATGTGATTCTTGTGAAGTAAACTTCGTGCGAATTAAAACATTAAAAAAAATGTTAATGGAAAATGGATGAAATATTAATCACTAAACGGGACCTACTTCAATATAAATTACTCCATTGGCACTGCATAGATCATCCAGAAAAAAACCTGGAAAAAACTATGCTTGCCACGGTCGATTAATGGATTGGTGATCATATATAATTTTAAATTGAAGTGTGGAGGTATGAGGAACAGGGTGTAAAGTTCTCTCATCCTCAATAGTAAAGGGAGGATCCTCCGACCAGACGGGTGTTGTGTCTGGTGGGCTACTGCCCGACGGCTGATGTCGGGATGCCAGTCACGCGGTAAACTCTGCTTGCGCGATGCAGGATTTGCGTGACGTCAGGTTTTTTGATGTTCATAGTTCACATGTGGCGTTGTAAAGGTCACCACAGAAGTAGATACGTGGGAACCGTACGAACGTTTTACGGCAGCCCATTCCCGTGGACCTCCATTTACTTCTCATGCACCCCTAATTTTATTTTCCACTGCCATAGACCCCTTGCTGGTCTGCCCCTTTTTTTTTTCTGGATGGGAAATCATCAAATGACTTCTCCCGCTCTGGGCGGAGCGGGAGGGCGTGTCAGACTTTTACTGACTAAAACCCACCCGTGTTCCTTCTGTTGCCTGTGCCGGGGCCACGGTAACTCTTTCGAACATCCCGCAACCCTAGCTGGCATCGGCCCTAGCGGACCCCGTCAATAGTGCTGACATCTCTTTGAGGCGCGCGTGGAACACGACGCGCCGTCGACTCGGGCTTGGTCCTTACCGGACGGCGAGCTACCCATTGCTCGCCGTCCGCAAGCCCGCGCCTACGGTGGCCGGGAATCGGCTGCCAATTCCCGACGCCCAGGGCGTCTCCTGCGGCGACTAGGGACGTGAGGGTGCAAAGCTTGCCTCTCCCTCACGCGTCCCGCCTCCTCCTTCACGAGCATTACTGCTTCGCAGTGCTGGTCTGCCCCTTGGGGTCCAGATGGACCACTTTGGGAATGACTGATTTAGCTATACCACGAGATGATAACATCAAACGTCCTCACCTGAAACTCCAAGCCGTGCTTCTCTCGGCAGTAGTCCTTGATGCGAGGGTAACATTTTGCCATCAGTGTGTTCCTTTCCATTGTGGTATCTGAAAGTCATGAAAATCCAGGAATTAGAATATTTTTAGACGTAATAAAATTCTTCTAGGCAGATATTCATATCATTGCTTGCTTAAGACGCAGATACTCGTATATGCCAACGGCCTTGAGTACATAGCTTGCTTGTTAGGTGCTGAGCTCACGCAACGCGTCGTACATCCACCCAGTAATAGGACTCGCCCATCAAGGAGCGCTATCCTAAATTAGACGCATTACTAATTTATTATAGGTACATAAAACAACACGTCATACTAAAAGATAAATAATTAAATTATCTTTAAAATGGTGAAGGTTTCATAAAAATACGCTCGATAGTTTTTGCGTGTTTTTCAGTTTTTTATCCGCGTTAGCCATAACTTTACAAATGAATGACACTATGTAATATAAACATAAATTAAAATATTCACATATTAAGTTATCAAGAAAATGCTCTTATTTAACATATTTTTTTTTCCAAATGATTAACACTACTTGTTGCAGCAGCGGTGAGGTTTGGTGAAAACCGTGGAAACTTATGTGTTTTTACTTTATGTGTTGAGGATTTTCAATTAAAAACGATGAGTTACTTTAACGAGCAAAATATGTATATTCGCCATGTTGATCATACATTATTCAAGGAGAGGGGAGTGGGTACAATATTTTAAATAAAACCAATCACGGTCAAGAGATAGGTATGACGTAGCGTATGGTATAGTTTCTTGCCTCGAGATGTCGCTATCAGTCCTTGATGTGCGTTATGGAGTAGGAGTTCATAACATGCCCCCGGCCTTGGAAGCAGTGGCTTTCAATGGTTTTCAGTCACTGCATCAGTGTCGATCACGTCCTGTAGTAACGGACAAATCTTGGTAAATGCGCGCCTCACCACGCCCGATGACGTCTGTATATCAGCCACCCGGGATATACCATCCTTTCCTGGGATAGTGCAAAGGACACGTCCCAAATGCCACTTCAAAGGTGGGAGGTTATTTTCTTTAATAACAACTAAGGAGTTTGGTTTGAGCTCGTCCTTATTCGCCGTCCATTTCGTCCGCACCTGCAGCTCGGAGATGTATTCCTTCGCCCACCGGTTCCAGAAGTGCTGGCGAAGTTGTTCTACCCTCTGGTATCGCTGGAGACGATTGACAGGAACATCCCGTAGGTCATCGCCGGCTGGCGCAGTCACCGGTCGGCCAATAAGGAAGTGACCGGGAGTGAGCGGGGAAAAGTCATGAGGATCGGGAGAAAGAGGAGACAGAGGTCGGGAATTTAGTACGGCTTCTATTTGAGCCAATACTGTGCTGTACTCTTCGAACGTGAGATGCGCGTTACCTATCACACGACGAAGATGATATTTAGTCGACTTTACTCCTGCCTCCCACAGACCACCAAAATGCGGAGAATAAGGGGGAATAAAATGGAATTTAATATTTTGACTAGATGCGAATTCTAGAATATCATTGCTACAATTAGTTAAAAATTGTGAAAAATCATTCATTACACCTACGAAATTACGACCATTATCAGAGTAGATATCTGCAGGCTTACCACGGCGTGAAATAAATCTTTTTAAAGTGAACAAATACGCTTCACTGGAGAGGTCACTGACTAACTCCAGGTGTATAGCACGTGTCACAAAACAAACAAATAGACATATGTAGCCTTTGATAAGCCTAGCACCCCTACCTTTGCGGTTCAGAATGAGCACTGGCCCAGCGTAGTCCACCCCACACCGAACGAATGGAAGACTAGGTGTAACTCGCTCCTTAGGTAAGTTACCCATCATAGGGCTAAGCGTCTTACCTCTAATACGAGTACAGGTAACACAACTATGAACTACCTGGCGAGCTAAATTTCTACCTCCAACAGGCCACCATGATTCGCGTAAATGAAAAAGTAATGCCTGCGGAGCAGCATGGAGAAGTTGAATGTGCTCATGACGAAATAATAAAGTGGTAAAATAATGTTTACTATGAATTACAATTGGATGTTTTTTACCATAAATAAATTCATCAGAATTAACTAAACGACCACCCACGCGCATTAATTTGTGATCATCTAAAAACAAATTTAATTTAGACAAACAACCTTTATTTTTAACAGTCTCTTTATTAGATAATGCCTTATATTCAATTGGATAAGATTCCATTTGACAAAATCGAGCTAATGTTTTATCTGCATGGTCTAACTCGTCTACACTTAGGCCGCCTGTACGCTTATTATTTTTACATCGACTGTTATTAATAAAACGTAACATAAAAGCAGCCGCACGCCTCATACGCTTAAATTGAGAAAACCGATGGAAGGGAAACAAAGATGATTCACAACAATCCTGAGCTACAACGGCAGTGACACATGACTTGACCTCGGGCAACTCGCGATGTTTAAACGAGTCCGAACTTTTGTGATCGTCTATTGAGAAATTAGGGTCACGAAGAAATTCAGGACCCTCCCACCACAAGGTAGATAAAGAAAGTTCTTCCAATCGAGTACCGCGTGACGCTAGATCAGCGGGATTATCTCCACCGTTTACGTGACGCCACGGGACGTCTAGTGTGATGTCATGAATTTCCGCGATCCTATTTTGAACGAATGCCTTAAGTTGGTTTGGCCTCATGTGCAGCCAGCCTAAGACAATCGTGGAATCAGTCCAAAATACTATACTATTAAATCTACAACGTAATGAGTTACGCACCTTGTCATACAGACGAGCACCCAATAAAGCCCCACAAAGCTCGAGACGTGGGATACTAATAGGTTTTAAAGGCGCGACCTTTGTTTTTGAAAACAATAATCTAACTGATACTGTAAAATCTTTGTTAACTGTGCGAACATAAATACACGCGCCGTACGCCGTCTGAGATGCGTCGCTAAAAATGTGTAACTCAATATACATAGGCTGTGTACCTATAGCGTGGCGAGGTATACGAACAGTGTTTAGCGCTTGCAATGAAATAAGAAACCGGTTCCAAACGCGCGCCGTGTCATCAGGAACATTATCATCCCAACCTATTTTTAATAGCCATAATTGTTGTAAAAGAACTTTGACAACAATTATGACAGGACTTAACAAGCCGAGAGGGTCAAAAATTTGCGATACGTTTGATAAAATATACCTCTTTGTAATACGCTTGGTATGTTCTATAGTAACGTAAGAATTAAAATAAAAGTTGTCGCTTGCGTTGTGCCAGCCTATTCCTAAAGTTTTAGAACTAACATTTTCATCCAAACTTAACGGTTTAAATTGACTAGACGACTGACGGTCATCATCGTGTTTAAAATTAAATACCCACTTCCTAAGTGGAAAACAGCCTGATTGCAGCGTCTTCTGAGTTTTGTCGCATAGATCTAATAATTTTACTTTATCATCTGAGCCCGTAATGTAATCGTCGACATAAAAATCCTCTTTTATAGCACGAGCGACATCAGGATCAGGAGATTCAGAGGCTAATTGTTTCAGGCACCTAACACTTAGAAAAGGCGCGGAGGTGGTTCCATATGTCACGGTGTTTAATTTAAATATACCTAACGGCTTTGAGGGATGGTCACGCCACAGAATCATTTGCAAGTTGCGCTGACCCTCATCTACCAGGCACTGCCGGTACATCTTCTCCACGTCAGCGCACACGACGTACTTGTGTTGCCGAAAGCGGAGAAGAATGGCAATGAGATCACCCTGTATAGGAGGGCCCACTAGTTGCAAATCATTCAGTGACTTACCAGAGCTCGATGGTGCACTTGCGTCAAACACCACGCGCAACTTGGTGGTGGTGCTGAGCTCGCGGAACACGCCATGATGCGGCATGAAATAACACGGGGATTCATAGGAATCTACCTGTGTCATATGGCCTAAACTAAGATACTCCTGCAAAAAATTGGAATAAAGGATTTTATATTCAGGCGACCGTTGCAGACGTCTTTCTAGCGCAAGAAATCGACGTTCTGCTTGTATATAAGAATCCCCCAAGGTATCAGGTGACTGATGGAGTGGAATGTGCACGCAGAATCTCCCCTCGCTATTGCGAGTAGTAGTGCGAACAAAGTGATCTTCGCATGCACGTTCTTCCTCAGTCTGAGCGTCTCTGACCTTAGATGGTTCCTCAATCTCCCAGAACAATCGAAGTTGCGTATCTAAAGAATGAATAATATTGCAATGAATTGGCACATTTTTAGTATAATTAACTATAGGTCCGGAAATAATCCAGCCTAGTTTGGTGTTCTGTAGAAACGGACCACTAGACAAACGAATCTTACCGTCTTCTAACAGATCCCAAAACTTATCTGCGCCAATCAAAATGTCAATATTTTTGTAGTCTAGAAACTCCGGATCGGCTAACCGTATGTTGTCTGGAATACAGACTTGCGCGCTTAATTTACATACGGCAGGCATCGAAGCTGTGATCCTAGATAGCACATAACAATTAATGCGCGTAGTAAATGAATTATTGACGCAGGATTTGATAACGATATTACAAGCTTGCGAACAATGTACTACCGAATCACCCACGCCTCGGACTTCGTTTGTGGACTGTATTAATGGTGCATTTAAGAGTTGACATAATGATTTAGAAACGAAACAGCGCTGGCTTCCATTATCAAGGAGCGCCCGCGCTTTATGATATCTACCGTGTACATCTGCTACTTCAACGATAGCTGTTGACAACAACACGGACTGCACACCTATAGACTTAATCGATTGCGGTTGCATGTGTGCCTTGTTTACTTGAATAGGGACTGCGGAGTCCGAGGCGGCTGGTGCGGCCGCGGGGAGGTGCGCAGGCGCTTCCTTTGCATTAGCACGCGACGTCTCAGTGTTCGTTGTGGAATGCAAAGCAACAGAACTATTAGCGTTATCATCGTGCAGTAATGAGTTATGTTTTTGATTGCAGTACCTACAAGGCCCAAACCTACAATGATTTACTGAGTGTCTCGAATGTAAACAATTCTCACATAAGTTGTGCTCGCGTACAAGTTTAAGCTTTGTGTCTAAGTCGCACTCGATAAACTCTTTACATTTATACAGTGGATGATTCGCGTTACATCTTGCGCATATTGACTTACCGCGTTGTTTATTTGATTTACTCGGCCCGCTGGAAACATTACAGTGTGACATATTATGACATTTTGAGTGTTGTTTTTTGTTGTCGGTGCTTGAAGCTTCTTTGCCATGTGAACGCTGCAATGCCTCCAGCATGTCTGCTTTGTTGCGCAAAAAGTTAATCAAAACATCCACCGATAAACGTTTAGAGTTGTTCTCGTTTGGGTTTGGGAATAATGTGCACTTATGAGACCCCCATTCTCTTTCCGTAATTTTATCTAACTTCGACACCATGATGTTAATAATCAAACTATCCCAGTAGTCTGTAGGCTCACCTAGAACCTTAAGTGCGCGTAAATTTTTCAAAATAGTGTCTATTAATGTTCTAATCGAAGAAGGCGACTCTTTAGTTAATGCAGTTATATTTAACAAAGCTTTGATATGGTGATCAATTAAAAGTCCGCAATTATTATATCGGTTGAGCAACAAGTCCCATGCTACCTGATAATTATCAGAAGAAAATTCTATGGAATGTATAACCAGTTCTGCGCTGTTTACTAGGGACGATTTGAGATAGTGAAACTTTTGGATGTTGGAAATATCTTTAGAATTATGAACTAGTGAGGTAAATGTGTCTCTGAATTCCAGCCAGTGCTCATAGGAACCATCAAATGTAGGCATGGAGATAGTGGGTAACTTGACGGAATGTATTCGATTGTGATTATGACTATGGCATGATCTGGAGCAGTCAGCAACCTCATCAGTATTCAGCATAAATTCAGCAAGTGACATTAAATTGTAGTAACTATCTTCAAAATATTCTCTTTGATTTAATTGTTCGCCTAATTCACTTTCAGAAACTTTTTCTTCTATTTTAGTTTGAATGTCGTTAAATTCAGAAAATAAAGTAGTACATCCTTGAATCCTCAACTTTAAATCAATGCGTTTTTGATTAGGAAAGTCATGATCACAATCCTTTAAAGACTCTAAATAATTATTAAATTTGGTAAGCCTGCCCTTAATTATACCACGCTTCCTAACTAAATCGCGAACTAACTCACTACTTTCTACACTTAGCAAATTAGGAGATTTGTCACGGGATTTACCAGAGTCAATAGGCATTTTGGTGGTCAGTGAAAAGAGGAGTACTCACGGTTTTATAATCGTCAGCTCAATTACACACGGCACTGATGCTAGCAACGTCACCAGGCTAGTGAATGGCTGGAAATCTGATATTCCGAGAATACAATACGGCTGTTTCACTGAAATAAAAGCACAGACACACTATAGCACCAAAAAGAACTCAGGAGATGATGGAAAGGAATAAGGATTGGCCCCACCGATTGCGTATTGTTTTCGATGAAACCGTTTTCGTTTTTTCTTCTCAATCCGCCACGTGCAAGGGGTCATCCAAAGGTCGCTCGGCGATCTCGTAGGTATCAATGTCCCAATGTTCGGTTCGAAGGTCCAAAATGTTGCAGCAGCGGTGAGGTTTGGTGAAAACCGTGGAAACTTATGTGTTTTTACTTTATGTGTTGAGGATTTTCAATTAAAAACGATGAGTTACTTTAACGAGCAAAATATGTATATTCGCCATGTTGATCATACATTATTCAAGGAGAGGGGAGTGGGTACAATATTTTAAATAAAACCAATCACGGTCAAGAGATAGGTATGACGTAGCGTATGGTATAGTTTCTTGCCTCGAGATGTCGCTATCAGTCCTTGATGTGCGTTATGGAGTAGGAGTTCATAACACTACTCGTTAAGACGTCAGCTTCAGTTTAAAATTGTTAAAAGTCGGTTAACGTCGCTTAAGAGCGTTGTCACATTTTGCACCTCTCTCGCTCACACAGAACCAAATTTTTAAGAATGTTAAATGAAAAAATGCTTTTATGAAAAATGTAATCAATGGGCGGTCTACAAAATAATATTAATTTAATAGGTAGTTATCAAAAACACATTTGTATTGTGTTATCTAATAAACATATGTAATTAAGTATTATGATCTGTTTTTGAGATGATGTAAATAAATGCAGCAATAAAATGTGTTTTTAATAATTACCTATTAAATTAATATTATTTTGTAGACCGACCATTGAATACATTTTTCAAAAATGCATCTTTTCATTTAACATTGTTAAAAATTTGGTCCCGTGTGAGCGAGAGCGGTGTAAAATGTGACAACCCTCTTAAACACTGTTTGTCCACCGCAAAACATCAACAGGAAGTCAACGAGAAACGAGATTATTCGACCCGAATGAGATGTCCTGGTGGTGGTGTTCGATGGACACGCGGCCATAGTAAATGTATGTCATGTGTCTTCGGCGCCGGCCGTCGTCTCGTTCTCATTGAGGACCCGCTGACGTCCCGGTGGACAAACGGCCTAGAGTACCCACCCATGAAATCACGGCCATTCAAGCTTTCGAAAAAGTTTTTAGTTTTTATGGCGTCATGACTATCACTCATACCTGTTTGTCATTATTACGCCAAGGTATTTTAAGTATAGTCAGAAACATTCGTTTTTAAGCAATCTGCCTAGCCTTTTCCCAACTATGTTGGAGTCGGCTTCCAGTCTAACCGGATGCAGCTGAATACCAGTATTTTACATGGAGCGACTGCCTATCTGACCTCCACAACCCAGTAACTGGGTAATACGATACCCCTTGGTAAGACTGGTTTTCAGACTTTCGGGCTTCTGACGACCCGTAACGACTGTCAAAGATCTACGAATGACAGCCGGGACCAACGGCTTAACGTGCTTTCCGAGGCACGGAGGAGTCTCGGTATGTAAAGATGGTCACCCATCCACGGACAACCCCGGCAAGCGGAGCAACATTCGTTTTTAAGCACCCTACATAAATTTGCCGTATCGTTGCATACAACGGTCAAAAAACGACAGTTGTGATTGGAATACACGGACCTTTTAAGATGGTAGTCAATTTTCCTAACAATTTAATTTCACTGATTTTTACATAATATTAAGTTTTTGTGGAGCTGATATGGTGGCTCGAAGGTCGTGGGGCCGTAATTATATCTTTTTTAATTCAACACACCATCACGCCTTATTTCCCCGAAGGGTTGGTACAGTCACGAGCACTAATTTGTATACACTTAGCTACTTTTAAAAGTGTTTTTCTTCTACTGTATTGATTGTAATTTTATTTTGTTACGAATATAGTGTTTTGGAACACATGGAATTATGATATAGGTAGACATCTCTAAGTTGCTATCGTTATTCCACGAGAAAATCGCTTTTGAATTTCCCTAAGTGTATACATATTAGTGCTCGTGGGGTCATTCAAATTCTACAATAATACACCACTGATTTACAGTTCAGGCAAACGTTCGTGATTAAATCTAGATATTTCAGGGTCTGGAAGTGCCGACATATACTCGTTCATTGCGCAATACTCGTAAATACAGACTACGAAATTATCAAAGCATTTACAGTATGATAAATATTTCGGGGAAAACCCAATCCGTTCGGATAAAATTCTATATGTAACAAACCGGCGTCAATTCACCGAATACTGTAGAGTGATACTCACTGTTTTCGATCATTCTTATTTATAAATTATAGCCCGAGTAGCCTCTCCATGTAAGGGTCTTATCTAACCCTTATCACTTGTATTAAAGACCACAAAACTCAAAATTTAAGCTAAAATACTAGTTTTAGTACCGCGTCTTTTGACATCACTTCATTTGATTCCATGAAGGTAGGTACTATCGAGGAAACTTACATCTGACCAATTTGAAAACAAAATCCCGTGCACACGATGGCCACATTTGTCAGCAAGCGTTACTATAGCGGCCGAGCGCTGCAAATAAGAATAGTCCTTAGGATGTATAAATGTTTGTTTCTCCCATGGTATATCTTGCTTTATGTAATTTAAAACCTCCAAATAGTAAAGCTTTAAGCTGTCGAGTCGTAGTAATTCCGCTGGTAATAACAACACCTCGTTCTGCAGAATAGTGTACTTGCTATGTGTTATATAGTCAAATATTCAGTCAGTTGATGAGATCTAAATAATCAATTATTGTTTACCAGCTATTGCCCGCGACTTCGCCCGCGTGGATGTCAATACTTCCCTATTTGAATCGGATTTTGTTCTAAATTTCATGGGTTTTAGTTTTATTGTCCGGAACCCTAACCCTTCTTTTTCTAATATTAAAGTACCCTAAGTTACTCCTTATAACATCAGCTATCTATCTGTCAGTGAAAGACCCGTCAAAATCGGTCCAGCCATTTCGGAGATCAGCCGGAACTAACAGACAGACAGACAGGCAATATTTAAAAAAATTGCTTTGTCATTATAGGTATCGTATATACTGTCTTAAGCATTTAGTAAAAAGCTGTTATTTTGACATTACAAACAGACACTTCAGTTTTATTTATTCATACAAGGTGTAATTTTAAACAGTGTTAATCTTTTAAGGGGTCATTGTACTGATCGTTATGATCAACTTTTACTATGTCACCAAACCTGAAATCGCGAAAAAAAAAGTCGGCTTTTCTCTAAATTTATGTTCGTATAACTCGCCAAAATGTAGGGAACACCTGATTTTTTTTTGCGATTTCGGAGTTGGTCCCATAGTAAAAGTTGTTCATAATGATGATTACAATGACCCTTTAAGAGGTTGACAGTGATTAAAATTACACCTTGTATAGTTGGTTGGTTTTGCACAAAGGCCGCTTCTTCTAACATCGCTTCATCCAGTTTCACATACATCATGCTATATGTCATTGAAAAGCCCCAAAACCAAACGAGTTATCCTACGAATCGTACTTGGTAAGTAACACCGTTGATAACAACAACGCCTCGTTCGCTGTAGTGTGTTTGCTGTACTATGCAGTCGGTTGACGCAGTCCGTTATGGAATTAGGTCGGTTCCTCGCAAACGATGAGGTGGTACTGTGGCGGAATTTATATTTATTTTAATTGTTCTGGGAACTGGGTAAGATGGGTTTGTGGAATTTGATGTGGAAATGATGAAAGCGGGAGGAATTAGTTAGAATTTTGTTACCATCAATTTCAATAATGATCTGCGAGATCTTAGGCGTTGCAGAAGTGTCTATTATTATCAATATATGTTTCTGAAGATACGACACACGGGTATTAACCCTCCTTTCTCCCTTTTTCAAGAAACTATCTATTTCATTTCTATTACCATATTTTTAGTATCATTCGATTTGAAAATATACTTGACAAAAATTATTAGGTGTTAAGACTAATCAAGGATCTAAGAAACTACAGAAAGAAAAAAATCCAAATAAACAAAACCAAAATAAAAAAAAAACTGTTTTTATTTCTAAAGGCAGGCTTGCATGGGAATTTCGTACAGCTAATAAAATTTCGTGTTTTCAGATATTTTTAGTTTTAATTGGTAGTTAATATGATAGACGAGCCCTTTTTAAATTCTTAGACTTTTAGAACTTGGGACATAAAAGTTATAACCAGTTTAATTTTTTAAGGTTATGTTCTAGTGTACCAATGTAGATCGTTAGATAAAGGTACATAAACATTGTTTTGGTGATAAAGTACATGTTCGAGATTGCTTGCCGCTATCTTTGTAGTGTTTTACTTACCATTAAGTAGGTAGATTGAGACGAGGATCGTACATACCTACTCTTACTCAGTGGGGTGCATTAGGAGATATCTATTTCTAATTCTATTAATGTTATTTCTATTTCTAAATAATTGATTATCATTACGATATTTGTGTTACATATGGCAACTTCTAAAAATTTATTACGTTTATTTACTAAAATCTTTTTATTGATATTATTAATTAAGCCGAAGTTCTAAAAATAGTACACTTACATGAAAATAAATGGCTAGTTGCCTTAATAAGTGGTACAAATTCTGTAACAGAACAACAAAAAAAGTATGCTGTACTAAATCTGCCGTTCACCTTTCTACATTTATATCTGTAATTTTTATTATGTAAATGGTACACCACAGACTACCTGCAGTACTGTCTCTCCTTTCTCCCTTAATCGATCCAAAGGTTGTCTTTAAAGATCACTCTTAGGGATAAGGCCGCCCATTGTGTCACCCCTTGTATGATTTCTACTTTATATGTGTAATATTTTATGGTGTGCATAATAAAAAGTATTCTATCTATCTAACTATCAACAGTATAAGTTACTGAATAGAATTAAAACTCTGTACATTTGGCCACATCTGCCGTATGCCCAATGAGGAGCAGTGGGCCAAAATAACCACTATGTGAAGCACAGCAGACCCCGTAGAAAATGGCGGAACGAGCTGGCTAAAACAAACGACCAGTGGCTCACATTAGCCCTGGATCGAAAAAGCTGGAAGTCATGACAGAGGCAATGTAAATTGTCTACGGTCGCTGGCCCTGACATTAAGCAATGGATAAAATTGTCAACTTTATACTGCTTGACTACGAGGCTTTTGGCATTTTATGCATTTTTTTTGTAATGCGCGTTTTGTTTGTGCAGAATAAAGAATTTTTCTTTCTCCTTTTTTATTTTTTTCATGGGGAGAGCCCTTTGCCCAGCCGTGGGATGATGCAGGCTAACAGTAAGTGACATTAACAACATACATCGGCAAAGGACTCCTGAAGTTATTTAATAAAATTTCAATTATATTTGAATTCCCTATTCGGCAATAGAAACCGTTAGAATCAATATGAAAACAAAAATCATTAAACAAGCAAAACTGAGTTATAAATCAATTCCCACAGTACTCCTGCGTCGTGGAACTTTTGAGTATTTGCACGACAGTCGAGTGGCGGTGACAAGCCGACTCGTGTAATGCGGTACACTGTGTTGTGCCTGCCTGTGCTAGACTCGTTGTTGTACTCCTACTTTATAGGAGGAGCCATATTTGTAGAGCTAAGCAGCTTACCTGGATGAAATTGATGACAGGTGTAGGTCAAAATTATAGCACGGTAAAGTAATTATACTTTATATTACTTTACTTTACTTTACTTTACTTTACTTTACTTTACTTTACTTTACTTTACTTTACTTTACTTTACTTTACTTTACTTTACTTTACTTTACTTTACTTTACTTTACTTTACTTTACTTTACTTTACTTTACTTTACTTTACTTTACTTTACTTTACTTTACTTTACTTTACTTTACTTTACTTTACTTTACTTTACTTTACTTTACTTTACTTTACTTTACTTTACTTTACTTTACTTTACTTTACTTTACTTTACTTTACTTTACTTTACTTTACTTTACTTTACTTTACTTTACTTTACTTTACTTTACTTTACTTTACTTTACTTTACTTTACTTTACTTTACTTTACTTTACTTTACTTTACTTTACTTTACTTTACTTTACTTTACTTTACTTTACTTTACTTTACTTTACTTTACTTTACCTTACTTTTTTTTTATTACTGTATTTTATTTCCATATGCACGGTGTCTGGTAAAGAATGGATAACCTTGAAATAACATATAATAGATCTTAGGCTGAGGCTACATTAGGCCGCGACGCGACCCGCGACGCATGAGCGATTAAGACAAATAAATGCATGCTCGCGTATATGGCTACACCGTTCATCAAATATTACTAGCGAACTTTGGATCCTTTATACAATAGGAACAACATTACTGTAATCACGGCATCGGCTACATCAACATATCAGCGAAATTGAAGCGAATTTGTTAGAAAATTTCTCACTTGCACGACTAGTTCAATAGTGCTACTAAACATGCGTGTGGCTACATTATGCGTAAAGTAAACCACGATGGATGATTTGATCACATTCTAAGACAACGACCGATGCAAATTGAGTCTTTGTTATGTTATGATAGCGGCTACATTACAACTGTACTTCAGAACGTAAGAAACAAATTCTCGTTATTTAATAGTGTAGCCGCATGAATCGCTCTTGCTAATTCGTTGTGTAGCATGTGTACTGTAGCCACGTCATCGCCGAATGCCGGATTTTCGCTTATAATGTAGCCATACCATGTATACCTAGTTTCGCTCTTCCAGTCGCATCGCAAATCGCTGCTTACTGTAGCCTCAGCCTTATAGTCGTTCTAAAAAAAATCCAAAAAAAAATATCCCAAGTAAGATATTTTAGAAAAAAATAAGTAGGTATACTAACTTTTTTTTACATTCATCTTCGCCACGACCACAGACCATATCGGTTATTTTGTTGTTATTTATAATATTGTACGTTGACTATGCCGACAGAAAGGCGAAGGAAATAGTATGACTAGAAATTGCACAATATTTTTGAAAAAATAATCGTATCTTAGGTAAGTACTACATAAGATATTTTTATTTTTTACTCTTTTTAGAACGGCCATAAGGTCTATTATGTGTTAATTTAACGGACAGCATGTATATCCATACTTATTATTTTAAAATGTAAGTAAGTAACTCTGTCTGTCTGTCTGTTATATTTTCATGGCTAAACCGCTAAACTGATTGTAATGAAATTTGCTAGATAGATTGCCTGGGAATTGCAGAAAGACTTCCGCTACTCTTAATTCTGGGTTTTTGTATTAAAAAATGGTGAAATACAAGATACACGCAGACGAAGTCGCGGATAGCTGTTAGTGTAACATAAAACTTAAATGTAGAAGGATAACACATAAAAACTAATAAAAACACGGAAACTAGGGAAGAAATGGTGGATTGAGATCCTTGTGCCTGATATGGAAAATGAGCTGTAATTAAAATCTAAAACCGAGGCAGTTTGTAGATATCAAAAGTAAAATATCCATATCTGAATAAAAAACTTCTTTCGCAACATTTGTATTATTTATTTGGTAAAATAATTTTTATTTTTTTACTTACAACTTCTGCACATATCTTACGTATATAAAAACTTGTTAACCGACTTAAAAAAGAAGGTTTTGTAGATCATTATTTTTGTTTCGCCCAGAAATCAATTCACAACGATATAAACGAAACAGCTCATTACACCCTTCCAATTCCCAAAATACTGCAATAAAATCCTCACTGCAATATTAAACCGTTCTAAAACCAACGTCAAAAGTAGGTCAAGTTAAATTAAATTTTCCAAAACCGATCACTAACTGCTATCTGATAATATGGCGTTAATTAAAAGTTGTTCATTTGTGCCCCTCCGCCCCTCTACCTCACCTAGAGGGGTGTGTTTAAAATTGCATTTGATCACGAATTGAAGCGGGGTACCAACTTGATTCGATAAAAGATTTTCTTGTAGATTTTGTATTAGTTTTACAAAGTGGATTTTCATGATTTTCTTTTAGGAAAATAGAACATCTTGTGTTGTTAGGTGTTCGTAATAGTTTTGTTTTAGTTACCAAGAAGGATAAATAATAAATACATATTATGTGACACAAACAATTTAGATACAAAAATCTTGTCAAATGCAGAAGCATTTTTCGAAATCGTTATTGGAAGTTCTTTAGCGCGGCTTGCGATAGGAGTTGACTGGAAGAAATCGTCACGTAATGAAAAAGCGTTATACCCTCCTCCATGCAACCTTCTCTCTCTCTCTCTGTTTCTTTACTATTATATACAATAGCAAGAGACGGAGAAAGAGAAAGTGTGAATTTGGTCAAAATGTAAATTATCCAAGATGGCGGCTGCGAAACTTCAAATTTGTCGTCATGGGTATTCGTTTTCATGGTTTTTGAGGGTGCTAAATTCGATAGTAAGGTCAAAACGTAAATCCAAGATGGCGACTGCTATTTTATATACGAGTTTGTGTGTGCGTGCGAGTATCGCGTAAGGAATTTCTTTTCTGACGGGTGGACCCAATCGCACGCGTTTTTTTTGCTTTGTATTGCTTGTGTGAAGAGCACACATAAAAATAAACGCATTCATTTGTTTTTTAGGTTGTTTATGGCCTTTGCCATTACAGTAACAATTAGATTACTAATATGTTTCAAAGAAATACACTCATTAGTCACTGTGGTTGATTTCTAAATAATTAAACTATCGTAGATTCTACAATTCATTAGTGGGCCAAACTTTATGATCGGCGTAATAATCAAACTGTTTCAAGACCCGGCGACGTTGACAGCTCGAAACAAACACTTTACTAAACAACTTACACAAATAGATACTTAAATTGCCATCATACAGAGTACAACCTACTCTAAACAAAGGAAGCCGAACCGCTTCCCTACAGCAGGGGTTGTTTCAAATTGCACTTACTCACGGAGGTGAACACAAAGCTATATCAAAACTTGTCTATTTTTAGCTATGCTAGCAAATACAGTGTATTTTTTCATAGCTAAATGTATTATTTCTTAAATAACGTAAGTTCTCTTACGTTTTTCATCATCCATACTATCCATACTGACATTATACTTGCGAAAGTAACTCTGTCTGTTTGTTACCCGATATCGAAGAAAGACTCACAGATACACTGTTTGTCCACCACACAATGTCAACGGGACATCAACGAGAAACGAGATTATTCAAACCGAACGTGACGTCACGGTGGTGGTGTGCAGTGGACAAACGGCCGTAGACCACTACCTGGGTTAGGGCATAGGATACTTTTTATCCCGGTAGTACCTATGTTCCCGTGGGATAATTTCCGAGCACAACGCGGGCGAAGCCGCGGGCAATAGCTATTAACGCTATAGTTCGCTATCTTCTCAGGATGACTAGTAGCAGCTGGATGAGAGTTGCTGAGGATCGAGTTAAATAGTGTGCGGTTGGAGAGGTCTATGTCCAGCAGTTGACTCATAGGCAGATGAAGTCCACTTGTGAGCGCGGTCTCTTACGGATCATAGCGTTTTAATAACGGACTGTCATTGAATTACTAGTGCTGCGACATTCTGGCTATTCATTGGTGATTTGAGTTTGTAACTGGTTACTTTTGAGTAGCATTGTGGACGAACGGGCTTAGACTCTTTAATATATGATACCCTATTGCTTGCACCTTTTTTTTGTGGATGCAAAATCATCAAATGCCTTCTCCCGCTCTGGGTGGAGCGGGAGGGCGTGTCAGACTTTTACTGACTAAAACCTACCCGTGTTCCTTCTGTTGCCTGTGCCGGGGCCACGGTAACTCTTTGGAACATTCCGCAACCCTGGCTGGCATCGGCCCTAGCGAACCCTTTCAATGATGCTGACATCTCTTTCAGGCGCGCGTGGAACACAACGCGCCGTTGACTCGGGCCTTGCCGGACGGTGAGCTACCCATTGCTCGCCGTCCGCAAGCCTGCGCCTACGGTGGCCGGGAATCGGCTGCCAATTCCCGACATCCAGGGCGTCTCTTGCGGCGATTAGGGGCAAGAGGGCGCAAAGCTTGCCTCTCCCTCACGCGTCCAGCCTCCTCCTTCGCGAGCATTACTGCTTCGCAGAAGGAGGTTATGGCTTCCCATGTACGCTCGCTCCGTACCATGGCCTGGACCAGGGCCGGACGCGAGAGATCGTCACCGCCAATCGCTTCCGCGAGGACACGGCGGTGCTCCGCCCAAGCCGGGCAGACCTCCGCCGTATGCTCCACCGTGTCCTCCGGGCGATCCACACAGTGGTGACACCCGGGCGTTTCCTCCCGCCTTATTCGGAACAGGTACCTCCTGAAGCACCCGTGTCCGGTGAGGACCTGCGTCAGGCGGAAGGTGAGGATGCCGTGGCGCCTCTCCAGCCACTCCTCAAAGAGGGGACTTATCGCCGCAATTGTGGCGTGCCCAATTGCTTGCACCTAAACATTGAAAGCAACAAAATAACACAGTGCCAATGAAGCGAACTCTTACGATTTCCTCCATCTCTCTTACGGCATCGTTTACCGCTTGAGCTCTAAGTGTGCTTGAAATGTACCGTAGTTGCTCTAAATGCCTGAAATAGTTGCAGGCGACGAAGCAATAACTTCTAACTGGAAATTTGTAACGAAGAACAGATATTTATTTATAAAGCGATATCGGGTTTGGTTATGTTTAGAGTCCGACAGTGGAAGTGAAATTCGGCCTGATTTGAATTTCGGTAGAAAACTGTAGACGAAAAAAAAAATATTTTGGTTTGTCGGTTAAGTTTTTCTTTTGTAAAAGTTAAATAAATGCACTGTTCATCTTTTAATCGTGATATTTAACTGTTTAAACTGAAATCGCACGAAGTTTACTTTTCTCAAAGACATTATAACCAAATAATCTTGATGTATAAGCGAGAAAAAACAAATTTTCTGCATTTTCACCGTTAGTGTGCTTTTAGTTCTTGTACCTATCGATTTTCTCTGGATAAATGAATTGAAAGTATTGATTTGCCTTGGAACTCCTAGTAACAGAGCAGAACGTACAATGTGTACATTACAAAAGGCACTTAATTTTTTTTCGGCCGACAAAGAAAATGGATGGGTATTTCAGCCGAAAACGAAATTCGGTCGGACTCTAGTTATGTTCCTAGACTTTGGTTAAACATTTTGTGCTTTTGGATTGACTTAGCTATTCCGGGAACCGGGTATATATTTCGGGAAGTGTATTTTATTCAGTGTTTTAAAGTATCGATTAGTGCAGTGTTAGTCTGGATAGACGTCCACGGGCTAAGGGTCCCAACACATCATTAAGGCTTGTATTAATACGTCAGTACGTTATATTGCTTCTTACTCTTTAATGATAGAATCCTGGGATGCGGTGCTTAGCAATTATTCAAAAATTGAAACAATTATTCGTAGATCATAAAAATACATTACAGTACGATAACGTTTAAAGGTTCCATCGTTTATCTTCGGAAAAACCGAACTTTGCCGATTTATGACTGGTCCAATAAGGGAGTGACGGAATTAGTGCGTCAATATTTAATAATTTAGGCGGGAATATAAATCCATTTCTATTGGTATTTTTCGGTTTTTCCGAAGATCGTCGTCCTGTACCCATGCTAATTTTAATGGAAATCCCACCTGCACTTTACGCCTACTGGGCCAAAGTGCCAAAGAACACAATACCTCCATCTTTCTTTTTTCCTTCCCTCAATGCTGAGGATCGCGACCAGATACGACGCGTCTCCAATGAATGCGGTCTTAAGCGCCTTCCTACAAATGCAGAAATCCTCACTTTTTCCATAAATAAGATTCTTCTTACCTGTGAAGGTAGAACTGGTGAAGATCCTGACAATCTTGGAGCTGACTGGAGGCAGCAGCTTCAGGGAGCCGCCGAAGATCAGATCCACCGTGCGGTCATCCATGGTTCACGTGTAGCTTGTATCTGAATGCATGGAAAATTATAATTTACTAAAGTTTTTATTTTTGTGTTAAAAACTTCGATCAACAATACTCCAGACAAAGGATTGGGAACCAAAACTAAGCTGGCCATGACTGAAACAAATACCTATATAGTATCTACAGTACTATTAATTGTTTTAAATCTATACATACATCAATCAATCTGGCCAGCCTTTTCCGAACTATGTTGGGGTTGGGGTCGGCTTCCAGTCTAACCAGATGCAGCTGAATACCAGTATTTTACATGGAGCGACTGCCTATCTGACCTCCACAATAACTGGGTAATACGATACTCCTTGTTAAGACTGGTTGTCAGACTTTCGGGCTTCTGACGACCCGTAACGACTGTCAAAGATCTACGAATGACAGCCGGGACCAACGGCTTAACGTGCTTTCCGAGGCACGGAGGAGTCTCGGTATGTAAAGATGGTCACCCATCCACGGACAACCCCGGCAAGCGTAGCTTAACCTGATGGATCGACCTGTGCGGCTGTAATAACAGCCACGAGCTCCTCTTAAATCTATACATACATACAAATAAATACATAAATAAAATTGAACTGTCTGTTTGTAATGCCAAAATAACAACTCTTTACTAAATGCTGAGGATATTGTGCGCGCAGTGGCGCCCTCATCGTTTGTTTGGTTATTTCTTTTATTTTAGAATGAAAATGCAGAATATAAGCATGTTACGTTATGCTCCACAAGATTATACGTTAATATTATTACAAACAGTAGTTTTACATTGTTAAGATAATCCTTAAAACGGAAAATAATGGCCACTAAGCTTCGTTTCAGAGATTATAATAAAACTTAACTTTTGTGCGTATATTTTGTGTTTCATGAACTGTTGCCTAATAACAGCTGTTTATTTTACTTTCACTCATAAAATACGTATCAAAATGGATGCGACCGGAACCTCTGTCAACAAAATTATAGAGGAACAGAAAATGATACACAGGTAGTGTACCTCCTTTTAAAGCACGATATTTTTAATTTACTGCTGATAATAATCTCAGTATTTCGTGACCAAAAGAAATAAAAGATACACTCATATTCTTTAACAGTAATTCATTAAACAAATTATACAATTCCTTGGGTTACTATCTTTAACCAATTATTTGTGGGTGCTTCCAAAATATTAATTATTAACCTATTTGCTGTACTTTATTTGATTAAATTGAAAAAAAAAATCAATCAGTCTATTCTTTTCCTCAGTCTAGTCGAACGTTTGCAGCTGAATACCAGTATTTAAATGAAGCGACTGCTTATGTGACCTCCACATCCCATTTATTGGGTGACACGATACCCCTTGGTAAGACTGGTTATCAGACATTTGGGCTACTGACTACCCACAACGACTGTCAAAGATTTACGAATGACAGCCAGGAACAACAGCTTAACATGCTTTCTGAGGCACGGAGGTGTCTCATGTAATGGATGGTCACCCATCGAGGAACGATCACAGCAAGCGTAGCTTGTTGTTATTTAAGCACGAGTCCCTGACTTTATTAATATACTGTAATAAATGCTATTTATTTCATTTAAGTATGCCATTCTAAAGGATACCTCACTCACACAAACAGATTATCTTTCGTATACGTACACGGCGTACACCCCATGTTTACTAAAGTCATGATGTCATCTTCAAAGGGGGAGATTTGCATAGTTCTAATGGAATACGAATGGGGTCATCCCCATGGATATAAGGTATAGGGACACACGAACAAGATTAGGTGAAGTTTGCTTGTAGCAAGTAGGTATACGATACAAAATGGTGGAAATTATGTTTATGATGAAGATTTTGCTTTCTAATCCTTGTGGTCGTAATGTAACCTTTATTTTATTAATTTTACTATTTATGTACACACAATAAAACATTATACAGTTAGGTCATTGTGATCATTGAGTACAAAGGTACTGCTTATTTCTTAAGAAATTTCTTCCAGCAGACCTGCGAAAGGAGAAATTAAAAAAGAAATGTAGACAATAGTGTGTGAGAACAAGAAGAGAAGAATATGAATAGTGACGTCTTAAACTAAAATATATATACCTACACATATACTATAAAGCAAAAATGAACAAATACTTAAATAAATAAATATGCTATAAACATATATATGTATGTAAATTCTCACAGTTGAGAGGAGAGGTAATGCTCTTTTACTCGATATTTGAATTGCGAAATAGATTTTAAATCTCGAATGCTAGGCGGAAGTGAGTTCCACAATCTTACAGCATGGACAGAAAAGGAATAAGAATAGTAGCTAGTTTTATGAGGATGGGATTTAAGGAGGGATCTGAGGTGTGATCTACACGGTGCGTCGCTAGGGCGAGCGTAAGAAAATCGCTCACGCAGATAAGAAGGATAAGACGGGTTGTGTAAGATGTTGAAGAGGAGACATAAAATTCGAGTGTTCCTGCTTTATCTGCGACGTATCCGTGTTACTTCTACCTATTCAATTATATTAACCTATCCTGCTGGTTTCAATGATCTCTTTACACTACCTAGCAGTTAATGGCCTGCGCAGTCTACTTGCAAAGCCCTAGCCGTTACAGTGGAAACTTGGGAAGGAGCGCCTTTAGAGTGTTCTAAGTGAAGCTTTAAATTCAAATTCATAGTATATAATATGTTCTTTTCTAGTATATGGCCCTCTGGATGTTAGGTAGTAACGCTCATAACTACGTAGACGTACGCCACGCGTTCTTGCATTGTTTCCAACCCCCAAAACATTTGTTCAGCGTAAGAAAACAGTGTTGCTATTACTTCAATTAGTATTTTTTCAGTAAGTCTTATTCCTCCTCCTTCTAAATAGGCCCCTCAATGTCTGTCTCCAATAGTGACTTCTTCTCATAACTTCATGGCTAGAGATTCTTCACTTTTAACATTAATATTGTCTGTGTCTTGTTGGAGTGCCACGTTTACCTGTTCTTCCAGTTGCTTAGACACGGGACTCACTAAGTACTATTTTTCATTTTTTTTTTCATCAACGCTACTGTTACTATTGATAATACATATAACAACTAGTTCCAGTATCCCTGAGTCGTCTTGTCCATCCAATATATAAAGATAAATAAAAAGATTAAGCATTTCCACCCACGCGAGCATTTTAATTCAGTTAGTGATAACTTATCTTTAGTGATAGCGGTGGCCATTGATGTGCTAACCTGAGCATGGTCAGGAAATGTTTTTATCTAATTACTGGTTAGTCATGAGGATGGATTAAAATTAGTACTAGCACTATTAATAAGCTCTTGTAGCATCTCTCTCAAGTTCAGTCAAGCTATGTGAGGTCTGTTTTCCTCGTTTTCTACTTCCCCTTCGACTTTGGAGATTAGGCATTCTATGAAGTCTTTTCTTATGACTACATCTATTCATAAATAAATAATATCCCGTCAATCCTTGTGATGCCTAAATATGTTCGGTGTCCATAATATTTCCATCCGTGGGTGCCGTACCAAAGTTATTAGGTTAAATGAAATGCAACCAATCTTGTAGTCCCCAATCTTTCCTTCATGCATGTTTCTTATTGCAATTTCATTCTAAAATATTGTGATGTGTTTTGCGATGTTCATGTTTAGTATCAGACAGCTTCTCTCTCATGAGTTCCTTTTAAAATGTGTCAAAATAATGGTTTTGAATTGAATAATTAGTTCATATTCTTTTTCTTCAAACTCATTTTCATCTACTGGTCCTCAATAAGTCTGTTTCCATCTTTAGCTATTCATGTTTCCGATATAAGATAGAGGACACAGTATATTTATAACATTGGCAGTACACAAACCATCAATGTATGACATGACAAAACCGTCCCGAATGCACTGGTGTCCGCTAGTATTTCTGTCTCTCTCGTAAACCCGATCAAGCATGAAGATGTTCCCCGCACATAGTGGTAAATAAAACAAAGTATAGTTTTATGTCCAGTTTCCTGAAGTAAGTCGTGTAATGGGTGAACTGGACTTTGGTTTTATTATTTTCGTTTTTGCAATTTGCTGGTTGTGTGTTTGGTAGAAAGTAAAGGAGAGATAGATTAAAGAGAAGAAGAAATGAACGGCGTTAAATAAACAAGTAAAGGAACTAAATTGGTTCCATTTCTTGTTCATTTAAAGTTCAGTACTTTCATTTATGGTAGAATCAAGACTTTTTTTAAATAATAATTGAGGAGTGATTTTACACACAGAACAAATTTTCACAAATCACAAATTACTGTGATAGGTATAATATAAGATGAATTTGAAATACTTTCTTCGAAATAAATGAAGTCCCGATAATCTCAAAAAACGATTATGATTAAAATGATTGTGCACTTTTATAAAATTAAAATTTTCACATATATGGTTTTTTTGTTGGGAGTCAGTTTCGGATTGAACAGTCACTGGTTTGCAATATCTCATCCATAATTTTCGGACCCTAAAAATATCATTTAAAACCAATAACCAGATTTAGACGGCCAGTACTCGTAAACCGTCGCTCGACAGAAAGTCATAATTATTTTACGAGTTTCAAATTAGTATTTCGCGGTGTTCATTTCCTGTATTACTTCTCATGTGGCGCGTTTGATTTTTATTAGGATTTTGAACATATGTTCTGCGTTTGGAAGTTACAAGAATATGGTCATATTTTGTGTCAGTGGTGAATGGCAATGTAGCTACCGTACACGGTCTTGATCAGTCTTTGTTATGGGCAG
The DNA here is from genome assembly GCA_947568875.1 of Fissipunctia ypsillon. Taxonomy (NCBI): domain Eukaryota; kingdom Metazoa; phylum Arthropoda; class Insecta; order Lepidoptera; family Noctuidae; genus Fissipunctia; species Fissipunctia ypsillon. Next base: position 2,778,937 of record OX387667.1, read on the forward strand.
TTCGGGGATCAATAGATCTTACCACTATACGAGATCCTTCCGTGCCTCTAAAAGCCCTTTTTTATTTTATCGGTGCTAGTGCAGTTACAAATATGGCGACCTGTCTAAAATAGGGATATTCGGGCGCTGTAATAGAACCCAACCATTCTCAAACTCAAACTCAAAGCATTTATTTCAAATAAACCAATTACAGGCACTTTTTAACTGTCAAAGAGTCAGTCAGTTAGTCAGAAAGTTGAAGCTAGTTGCCCATTCCAAAGCGCAGATCTCTATGGAAAAGAACGGGCAAGAAACTCCACGGACACTCTTTTAAATCAAAATATTATTACAAAATATTGGTTACATCATTCATGTTGAAATGAAGTATGTGAGAACAATGTAGAAAGACGTACACGTTAAAAGCGTCCGCAACAAAAAGGTAAAAACCAAAAACGATTCAAAAATTAAAATAAGCCGTGGCAGCTAAGAGATGACTAGTCCCTACTGACGGCGCCCGTTCACAAACATAACGCATGGATTAGCACCATTCAGCTCAACCATTTTGAAGGGAACTAAACGATCCAACACACACATTTCATAGTTTACGTTTTTTTTTATTAGAGATATGTTTGCTCTTGACTCTAGTCTAGGTCAGAGGTGACAGAGACAAAGTCGACGATGGAGCTAGCTTACCCAGAAGAAGCCTGACGCTGCTGACGCTTGCTGTCTATGGAAAAGTTTTCTTGAGATTGCCGGCCTGTCAATCTTGGCAATTCATTTTAGCACGCAGGTGGTCCAGGCAGTTAATAATTTTTTCATAGCTACAATTTTCTCAAAGATTCAAGGTAACAGTGTCTTTTTGTATAATACATATCTTTTGTGATGCGCACAGCAAAGGAGTGGAATTCTCTGCCTGCGTCTGTGTTTCCGAACGCATACAACCCCGATCTCTTCAAAGTGAGAGTGAACAGGTTTCTTCTGGGTAAGCTCACTCCATCGTCGACTTTGTCTCTGTCATCTCTGACCTAGACTAGAGTCAAGAGCAAACCTATCTCAAATAAAAAAAGGCTCATTTAGTTTAATAATTGATGCCAGGAAAGACATCATCACTTATTAAAACCGCACCGTTAATACGTCTGTATCCAACTCTCGCTTCACACAATTTTATCTTAAACCATATAATCCTGATGTCACAAATGAGTCATGGGCGTCTAATCAAAGTTTCATTATAATACTTTATCACTATGTCATTATGTATCTCTGGGAAGCCATCAAAAACTACTCATTCTTATCATATATATTATGGGCACAGAGATTTACTGTGTTCAGCTAATTTTGTTCAGTTACCAAGCACATTTTTTTATGAATATTCTTACACAGTTAAAGGCTCGTGCAGACTGGCGCGACGCGACACCGGTAGAACAATTTCTATAAAAACTTCATGGAAATTGTTCTACCGGTGTCGCGTCGCGCCAGTCTGTACAAGGCTTAATTACTTAATACTTAGAACAATCTTTTGATCAAAATTTCACCTATTTCTATTGGAAAGAAAGAAAAAATAACATAACATCACGCCTGTATTCCCCGAAGGGTTAGGCAGAGGTGTACCTTAGTACACACACATTTCGCCAGTTATGTTTAAGTCCCATGTAATAGAGGGCGAGCTTATTGCCACCAAACCGGACACAAAGCCAGACTACTATTGGAGAAAGTCGCGAGGAAAGTAGTAGTAGTATGAATATAGATAGATATAAAAGTAAGGAAAGACCAAAGAAATGATGAATGGACGGTGTGAAAGATGATATGGCTAGAAAGGGGATGACTACCGAGATGACGATTAATAGAGAAGTGTGGAAGAAGAAAACATGTTACGCCGACCCCAAGTAAATTGGAATGAGGGCAGGAGACTGATGATGATCCGATTATGATTTTACCTCCGTCCCTGTGTGTAGCTGATCTGATCATGGAGACGAAGGTCGTTCCTAATGCTTGTACTCTCTTTTCGATTTCTTGTACATGTTGTCTATCAGCACAGCAGGTTGGTCCCAGCTGTCATTCGTAGATCTTCGACAGTCATTATAGTCAGAAGCCCGAAAATCTGGCAACCAGTCTTACAAAGGCTTATCGTGTTACCCAGTTAGAGAATTGTGAAGGTCGGATAGGCAGTCGCTTCATGTAAAATACTGGTATTCAGCTGAATCTGGTTAAAACTGGAAGACGTCCCCAACTATGTTGGGAGGCAGATGTTGGTGGTTGGAGCCGAATTAGTCAGGACAGGTCAATATTTGGGTAAAGGCTAGGCAGATACTGACGACGTCGGTAGTTTATCAGTATCTTTAACCTAACTGTATTTATCACAGGCCTTAATTCAGCATTAAGTCTGCCCTGTTCCTTCTTCAATTAAAAGACGATATTTTGATCTAAAAGCTTAATAAATTCCTATTTTCAGCTCACGTGCGAACATTGGCCGTGGCTTTGACTTTCAAAGTCAACACATGTCATGTTCCGAGCACGAAGCCAGGAAACTTCAACGGCGGAACTACTTCCTTTTTCTATTGTTTTCTTAAAAACAAAACATGGGATACTGTTTCAGCAGTCTTTGTCAGTTTTAACATTATTTTGAAACAGGTTTACTGTTTTAAAATTAAGTTTTAACTGACAGATTGCATCGAATCGGTTTTAAAATTTAAAAAAAAATATTTTTCAATTTCTGAAGTTAAGGTGTGATGTGTACTATAGTTTTTAATATTATCTATCATTTTCTCTAAATTATTATTTATTATTTTCCTAGGTTTATAATTTTTTTTTATTGTGTGCGTCATTTAGTTATCATTTTCATGATTTCTATCTTTCTTCGATCGAGATTTTTGACTAATTAAGATTTTTGTTACGTAGATTAATTATTGTTTATTTTACTTTGTTTTGTTTTTATTATGTTCTAGATATTTACGGCACTTACATCAAAACGGCAACATTTTCATATCAACCCGTTCTAACACTAATTCTAGCTTACATAACAAGCTAATAACCACATTAAAACCTAGAAACTTACCTGGTTTAGTGCAGAACTGTAATCAATACATCAGAAGGTCATGAACAAAACGCTTAGTTAGCTTACACTTTCAAACCGATTCTTATATCGATATACAAACTCGATTAGCAATACTGATTCTAATTTCAAACTATTTCTTCCTTATTTTGAAAATTCGATTCTTTTTTTAAAACGCGTGTTTTCCGATGGAGATGTTTTGTTCCACTGATATTTATTTCACGGTTATGAAGACTTGTTATCCTGTTGCTAGGCAACGGTTGCATGCGATTGCCGGTAAAAAAAAATGATCTGACGTCATCCAATATGGTCGAAGTGTGAACATAGGTTTTGATTTTGTGATTATAGCTATCTTTATGACCTAGAATTGATCTAGGGCATAAAAATAGATTCTATTCAGTTTATGAGGGTACTTTTCGGAAAAAAATGGATGACTTCTTTTTACGTTGTTACAGGTGCCTTGAGAGCAGTGGTGGCCCAGAGGTAACGGCCCCGACTTACGAGGTCGTGGGTTCGAACCCAGGCAGGCGCTTTACTTTGTACAAATAACTTCATCTCTACTACTCTCAAAACGGTGAAGGAAAACATTGTGAGGAAACCGGCATGTCCTAGAACCAATAAATCGAAGACATGTGACCTCTACCAACCCGCACTGGGCACGCATGGTACAGCCCACTCCCTGTCCAAGAGAGGAGGCCTGGGTCCCAGTAGTGGGAATATTATAGGCTGATTATGCAGGTGACTAAGCACCTGAGGCACTTGAGTGTTAGGTGGTGTGCAGGGGGCAAAGTGTTATTGGGTTTTTCTATCTGGAATTTCTCAGTAGCAGCCTGGAGTCTGGATTTGTGCCCGGTTGATGGCAATAGGCTCGCCCCCTATAACATGGAACTTAAACATAACTGGCGAAATGTGGGTGTATTATAGGTACACCTCTGCCTAACCCTTCTGGGAAACAAGGCGTGATGTTATGTTATGTATGCAGGTGACTTACGAGTTACGAATAATATTGAAAAGGTTGGTTTGTCCCCCTGTTTGTTGTGAATGTACGAGTAGGTAGTGCAGTAGCCTATTCCTTTGACAAGCATATGTGATTATGGCAACACTGCCTCAATTTAGTTGATTTGTCATTGGGATACTTACCCATGTTCAATTACCTAATGGCCACGATGATCTTCATTATGCCATCATTCTCCTGCCCTTTTCCCAACTTATTTGTGCCTTTTTCTTCCACATCATCTGCCTAGCCTTTTCCCAACTATGTTGGGGTCGGCTTCCAGTTTAACCGGATGCAGCTGAATACCAGTATTTTATATGGATTGACTGCCTATCTGACCTCCACAACCCAGTGACTGGGTAATACGATACCCCTTGGTAAGACTGGTTGTCAGACTTTCGGGCTTCTGACGACCCGTAACGACTGTCAAAGATCCACGAATGACAGCCGGGACCAACGGCTTAACGTGCTTTCCGAGGCACGGAGGAATCGCAGTATGTAAAAATGGTTAACCTGATGGATCGACCCGTGCGGCTGTTATTACTTAGCCACGAGCTCCTCCTTTTTCTTCCACACTTCTCTATAAATCGTCATCTCGGTAATCACCCCCTTTCTAGCTATAATTATCATCTTTCACACAGTTCATCCATCGTTTCTTTGGTCTTCCCCTATCGACATTCATACTCCAAACTTTCCTTACAAAATGTTCCTCATTCATCCGCATCACAAGCCCATACCATGACAGCTGATTTCCGCAAAGCTTTCCAGTCACCGGGGCCTCTTTCAGACTTCCTCATAAGTACTCATTTCTTACTCTATCCATTCGTGTAATACCACACATCCCTCTCAGCATTCCCATCTCAACTGCATGCAATTGCCTTTCATTCATATATTTTGCAGCCCAACATTCTGATCCATACAAGGCAGGAGGTCTAACCATTATTTTATATATCTTCTCCTTCAGTTTAAGGAGAATGAGGGAGTCGTAGATCGTTTCCGTAACCTGTCGCCATTTCATCCATCCAGTTGGTTCTGTGCTTAATCATCCGATTTACTTCGCTATCATTTTGCACGATGATCTTCATTAGATGTCGAAGGAAAATGAATGTCGTCGCCTAGATAAATGTCCAGTCTGCAACACAAAAAAGATTGATTAAGTCTACAGGATGTTAATGCAAGTTTTATAATGCCTAATAGTCCACTGCAGTAAACAAAATCAGAAAAATATGTGTTAATCTTCCGAATATATGCTAATTATATAGTGTGTTGAAAACATAATACAACTAATTTGACACGATACAAAAACATCAGGAAGATACCTCTAAAAATTTCTTTTAACGATTAAAAACCATACTAATATACATGCAATCATAGTAATTTTGTGTCAGATTATTCTACAAGCAACATATTAACGTAATAGTGTTTTAATTGTTTAGTCCAATCAATAGATTTTTTGTAAATATATAAGTGCTTTATATATTGCAATAACCAGACACGACTATCAAAAGGTATTTACACGGCAGATGTGAGTGGAAACGCCGGGAGGGGACGCCCTAGGAAGACATATAGTGATCTTATTGGTGATGTTTTTCAGAAAGGGGTGCGTAGTACTCGCAACAGACGCGTGTGTGTGACCAGATGACCAGTATGTAAGGATCGTAGCAGGTGGCGTTCTGTAGTTTCTGCCTACCCCCATGGGAAAAAGGCGTGAGTTTATGTTTATGTTATGTATATTGCAATAAATTACCAGCGTTATGTCATCACGCTTCTCTTTCTTTTCTATGTAGTCTGACAGTGACCGCGCTTTAGGTCCTGTAGTCCCCTTAATTAAAGAATTTCCTTCCCCTTATTAATAAATTCGGAGTAAAGTACTTGCAACCAGTATAACCGAATTATCATACATTTTTCAATTTTTCGAAGATTAAAAAGGACATTGATAAAGTTCGACTCAGCATAGACGGAGAGTCATCATCATCATCTGCCTAGCCTTTCCCCAACTATGATGGGGTCGGCTTCTAGTCTAACCGGGTGCAGCTGATACAAGTATTTTACGTGGAGCGACCGCCTACATCTGACCTCCACAACCCAATTACCGAATAATATGATACCCCTTGGTAAGACTGGTTGTCAGACTTTCGGACTTCTGTCGACCCGTAACGACTGTCAAAGATCTACGAATGACAGCCGGAACCAATGGCTTAACGTGTTTTCCGAGGCACAGAGGGGTCTTGGTATGTAAAGATGGTTACCCATCCACGGACCAACCGTGGCAAGCGTAGCTTAATCTAATCGACCGACCCGTGCGGCTGCTATTAACCACAAACCCCCGACTTTAGAAAAAGAGCACATCTAAGCTGAAATGACGCGCCCCAATACTTGAATTAGTATACGTACTATCGACAAACGCCAGACCTTCCAATTGTGAAACAATTTCGCTTGCAAATGTTTTGTGCCGTTCCGACTTTCTATTGTTGGACGAGAACAAAGGACTACAGGGACAGGGTTTCTTCAATGAATCAGAGTATACAAAAAGCAACTCTAAGGTGTAAAGGCGTCCGTTTTGTCGATAGTACACCACACGGTAAATACGGTAGTGAGGCGCGCCATTTCAGCTTAGACGAGCTCTACGTGTCTCTGCCGTGTTATCTTTTCGAGCAAGTTTTAATTATTTAATTACATTATGCTTTTACCCTAAAATAATTAACTAAATTAAAATTATATTTCAGTTTATTAATAGGTATAGTTAAGTTATGATAATAGAATGTTATTTTTGTTATTATTTAGAAGTTTGTTAGATGATTCTACATAGTATAAGAAGTTGTTAATGTTCTTCTCTTTTATTCGTCCATATCATAGCTCCAAAACTTTCAGCTCAAACACCGTGCTGCGATACTTTCTTTCCGATGACGTCACGACCAGTAGTACCTACCTACCTACCTAACAATGATAAACAACACAAAAGGCAATCCATTAGTAACACTGTATGCAAGCCGCACCTTACCGCGACTGCTGGGTGGAGCTGGGGTGTGGTGCCACTGATAAGCGGTAGCGGGTTTGAAGACTGAAGATCGGGCCGGTATTTAGCGGGAAATGGAATATTTTAATAAAATCATTGCCTTGTGGCCGAAATGTCTGGCATGCCTTATCGCTAATATTTTTTTTTATGGTTTATCGTTGATACAATTATTGGCTTTAATAATATTGACGGTACATAAAAGAGTCCAAAGAGTGGCGAAATGTGCCACCTCTGCCTACCCCTTCGGGGATTACAGGCGTGATGTTATGTTACGTGTTATGTTATAAGACTCCACCTCTATTTTTGATTATAAGATAAGTATTCCATAGACAGCTAATTCGAAATTCCTTTTGATAATATTTATTTAAAAAAAAACTGAAACCAGACTACAGAAAAAAATAATCACTGAAAAGCATAAAAAACTGGTCGCAAGCCGCCATAATGTTAAAGTGCTTTTTATATCTCTCACAGGGATTATAAAATTTATGTAAGCAACGGAAGAAAAATTACCAACGTTTTATAATGCTAATAAAAAAACAATTTTTACACAACAACCGAGTGTCCTCTCTGCCCTTATTACTAGGCTAACCTAACAATAAGAGAACCCTAGAGCTAATCAATTACATTACAGTGTGTGGCGCACCTAGTCTCGTGGGTGCAGCCGTGGTGGTGCCAAGTGGGAGAGGCGGCGGCTTTGATGTGTTTGTTTTCGTACACTGCAGTGGAATAGTAGGGCGTTTCGCTATTACGTATTCTCCTGAAAAGTTTGGTTATTTGTTGGAAAGAAAGGGTTTTTATTTCAGCATTTCTGGTTATATTACCTCTATTATCTGTCTATACGTATAATAAAAATGAAATGCTGTTAGTTGGTAAGCGCGTCACTTGAAAACGCCTGGACCGATTTGGCTATTTTTGTATTAAAATGTTCGTAATAGTTCAAAACACGTTTTTATGGAGAAAAAAATTGGAAAAATTTCTCGATAAATATTCAAATTCGGGAAAACTCAACGTCCTTTTTTGTATGAATTATTGAAATTTGGACAGGACAATGTCTATAGAGTCAGCTAGTTTAATATAAAATTTGACATGAGTATATCTCGACTATATATCGCGTTCAGACAGACGGATAGACAGTACAATCACAGTTCCTCAAATCGCCTTCTATCACAACTTGGACCACCCCCCAACGGAAGCGCGTCTATTTTAGCCGCGATATGTACCTGCTTTTCCACGATTAGACTTTAGCGAGGCGAGTTCCGGCGCGGCTCGCTTTCAAGCGATATTGACGAAATTGACGTTCGCGTTGTTGTGCGAATTGATGCCCGATGTATTGAGGAGTATTGGGGTTACTAGAAGTGGTGAAAGAGGTGATGGTAGGAGGGGTAGAGGTTGGAGGAGTTTTGGCCAGCTATTTTAAATAATCGTCAAATATTTGCTCAAGTTCCTTTAAGGGGAAAGCGTAAGGTAGCCTGCGAAATTCAAATTTTCTGACGATTTTTGCAATTTACAGCTCAGTGTCTGGATGTATGGCAATCTTTGCGCCCTCACGCCCCTAGTCGCCTGGGTGCCGGGAATTGTCAGCCGATTCCCGGCCACCATAGGCGCGGGCTTGCGGACGGCGAGCAATGGGTAGCTCGCCGTCCGGTAAGGACCAGCCCCGGGTGAACGGCGCGTTGTGTTCCACGCGCGCCTCAAAGAGATGTCAGCACTAACTGACGGGGTCCGCGGGATGTTCGAAAGAGTTACCCATGGCCCCGGCACAGGCAACAGAAGGAACACGGGTGGGTTTTAGTCAGTAAAAGTCTGACACGCCCTCCCGCTCCGCCCAGTGGGAGAACTCATTTGATGATTTCCCACTAAATAAAAAAGTGTCTGGGTGTATGTTGATTGAAGAATGACAAATATGTATTTATAGAATTATAAACATTAATCAACATACAATTTAATACGGACCTGCAAATTGCAAAAAACGAAAAATATGTGACTTTCGTGGGCTACCCTTGCGCTTTGGCCTTAAGAGACGAACAATGAAAACATTTTATGACACTTTGTCTAAGTGTCCTATACAATGTTCACAGCGTCTTAGAGGCGAAAAATGATGATGATGAGGTCATAATCATCACCATTCTTGTAATTGAACCTTATGCACTCTAATAGGAATCGCTCATCACAAGGATCCAACAGCTATCTGGGGTTCGAATAAGCTATCATTCGATCGTCAGTCTTATTGTTTTAGCCATTGGGTTTTTAATTATTATTTAAGGCGACGATATCCGACTTTTATTGATTTTAAACTGAAGATCACGTCTAAACGAGTAGTGTTGATAATTTGGAAAAAAATATATGTTAAATTAGAGCATTTTTTTAATAACTTAATATGTGAATATTTTAGATAATGTTTATATTATATTACATAGTGTAATTAATTTGTAAATGATGTCTAGCGCGGATAAAAAATTGAGAATCATGCAAAAAATATCAAGCGTATTTTTATGAAACCTTCACGATTTTAGAAATTATTTAATTATTTATCTTTTAGTATATGTTTTTTAATATAATACCTTTTGTTTTATGTATAATAAATTAATAATGTGTCTAATTTAGAACAGCGCTCCTTGATGGGCGAGTCCTATTACTGGGTGGACGTACGACGCGTTGCGTGAGCACAGCACAGAACACACAAGCTATGCACTCAAGGCCGTTGGCATGTATCTGGGACACTAGGAAATACTCCTCACAAATCTAACATACACAAGAGCCCAGATCGCACGGGAAACAAATTCGTGCACCTCAGCGCCAAAGTCAGCCACTGAGCCAACCGTTCCGTCAAACCACGCTGCCCATCATTCTCTCTTTAGTAATATTATGTATTGTAAAAGGTGACTAAGGCATTATATCAGAGGGGTAGCCAACCCCATGGTGCCATCACTAATGCGTTTGAAGGTGCGGTGATTATGATGTTTTTATTTTTATCGATAATGGAGGTGCTGTGGTTATTTTTGATACGGATTCTTACATCATCAGATATACTCGTACAATTTTATAAATTGACAAGGCGTATGCACGATGGCATTTCTCATCAGCGACTTCGCAGGAGCCTAAGAGGATGAGTTTCCAAAAAACGATGATACAACTAATTTTTACTTTCAATCATAAGTCTGAGGACCGACCTCATCTGGTTTTTAAACCTCAAAAATGACGAACTTCCAAACAAACTTTTAATTATTATGTTGTACATAATAAAAAGTATTCTATTCTATTATATCCAAGCTCTTAGACCCTGTTGCTTAGGTTGTGCGTTGTCTTTCAGTGAATTTATGATTTTTAATAGATAGAAGATTATGATTGAATAATAAAGAAAAGAAAATACGTCTATTTGCGGTAAACATGACGCAAAGAAAGAACACAAACACAAAAAAGAACAAGTTTAGGGAAAATATGCGTCACATCCATGCAAAACGGCCATCGCTCAGCATAATGCTGCGAGCCCATACGAGACAGAGCCCCAGCACTGGTTTTCAGCGACAGCCGGCGTTGACGTGATGACGTCGGCCGGTGCAGCATCCAGTGAAATATAAATAAGAAATAAGAATAAAATAAACATACAATACCTATATATTTATCTTAAAAATGTTACCTTTTAAAGTGAATACATACTCGTCAGAAGTTGGCGGAGTCATCCCAGCGCTGATTTGCTGGAGCCGTTTTCTCCTCTATCGATCATTATTTCTCCTGACAAAGTTTATTTTGTTTAGTATGTACAATGTTTCTATGTATTAGTATTTTAATTCTTGTATTTTATAGTTATTTCCGAGCTACCTATCCCGTATGTAGTTTAGTAATTTTTTACTTGTGCATAATGTTTTAATAAATAAATACATACCTACTTAATTATAAATGTTTATATAAAAACAATATTTAAAATGGCAACATTCCGTTCCAAGTTGTAATTATTAATACGACTAATGTAAACTAGATGGCGTTTAAAGACGTTGACTTGCAATATTTGTTGCGTTCTTTTTTGAGCTAGTGTTTTGTTTATTTTTCCAATTCATCTGGTAATGGTTTGAGACATTATTAAAAATGGCAGATATAACTCAAGGTTATTCACGTCCCTTTAATCCAGACCAAGCAGCTTATCAGCAGTTCTATCTACCGGCTCGATAATAAGGTACTTTTTCCTACGAATGTCTCTGTTCTAGGCCATGAACTGTACCCTTAAAAATCTGACAAATCCAACGCTTAATGCAATTAAATGCCCACAACAAGGAAGACATTGTAGGACCCTTTTGAAAAAATGGAAATCATCTACCCAAGCCCTATACTACAATGAGAAAGCAAATTAACAAATTAAGTATTAACGCGAACCGTAAACGTTATTTATGTTATTGCGGTGTTGTACGGAGGCTTATATATCGTGGCCTTTGGCGAGGGCCTGGCCTGGTAGACTTTGCACTGAGATTTTATTGAAATTTTTTGTTTTATGTAAGACAAGGGTGTTTTGGGGTCTTAGACTAGCTGCAATAGACTAAATTGATTGGTAGTGGAGCTAATTTCGTGGCTTGTACGTAAGAACGTGTCCTACTCCAAAGCGACTGTGTTTATATAAATATGACATACCCGCGTGATTAATCAAGTTGCGTATGAACGTCATTGTTCAGGAAAACTATCGCGTAATCGCGTATTCCCGCAATAGTCGCTTTTGGTTAGGTTAGGACGCAGGGTAAGCCTAATTTTAATTAGTTCTACCCGTGCGCGATAAGATTGAGATAATGCTGCGCCGTTCCCAAGTAACATTAAAAAAAAAAACCGCGGACGAAGTCGCGGGTGGAAGCTAGTTGTGTTCTTTTCGTGCACTTCAGAGTCACGCAACTGTGACAACACCGCGAGGTCTCAACTTATCGCGCACTAGTTAGTAGACAATACTGTATCGAACATCCACCTTTTAAAAATCAGGTGATAAGAAAAGAATTTTAACAGAGGTAATTTTCTAAAATATTCATAAAACGCCGACAGTAAGTTTCGGTTCTAATAAATTTCTACGTGCGCAGTAATTAAGCTGAATGACAAAAGATTTTGCATAAGGATGACAAGAAGAAAACATTTCGACGGCGCGTTGTCTTCCACGCGCGCCTCAAAGAGATGTCAGCACTATTGACGGGGTCCGCTAGGGCCGATGCCAGCTAGGGTTGCAGGATGTGCGAAAGAGTTACCGTGGTTCCGGCACAGGCAACTGAAGAAACATGGGTGGGTTTTAGTCAGTAAAAGTCTGACACGCCCTCCGGAGAAGTCATTTGATGATTTCCCACAAAAAAAAAACATTGAAATTGACGTGTCTGTTTATAATGTCAAAATAACAGCTTTTCACTAAATGCATATGAAAGTATGTACGGTACTTATAACAAAAAAAAACAATTTTTTAATAGGTTTTAAAATTTTTGTCTGTCTGTCTGTTTGTTCCGGCTAATCTCCGAAACGGCTGGTTCGATTTTGATGGGTCTTTCACTAGCAGATAGCTGATGTTATAAGGAGTAACATAAGTTACTTTTATTTTAGAAAATGCAATTAGGGTTCTGCGCATAAAAATTAAAACCCATGATTCAAATGGGTCTACCCTTTATAGCAGAGCTTTTTATGTCATAATATAATTTCGCATAACAGCAGATAGCATAAACTTCATTTAGCAGAAAATTGTTTGGCAAACACTCATTTATCACACATTCAAAACTCATAATTTTGTAATTCAGAATCATCTTAAGGCATACATTTCTTAACCATAATAATTAAAAAGCAGAACCAACATATCGCAAAAAGTTCACAGTCAGAATCGTCCTTTGGCATACATTTCATATCGATAGTCATTAAAAGGCAGAACTATCATATCTCAGAAATGTATGCTAAAAGATGATTCTAAAATCATCTTTTTCATATCCATAATAATTGAAAGACTCATCTATTGGATACCCTAAGTCAAGGTCAACAAACCAAAATATTATCATGCTCAAATCTTAAAATATTACCTCGTGACAAGCTTTGGGGTCAAGAGAATTTTCAAGGTTAATGACAGACGTCTTGAAGTAAGGCGTCATCGACAGAGCCCCGCTTCACGGGGCTCCTGTTTCTGGATGGTTTTAAAAAAAATAGCCACGAAGGGGATGGCGGGGTCTTTCAGACCCCGCTATCCCCTTCTAACCTAACCTGTCCGAGTCGGTATGCCCCAAGTCCCGAGCTCGCTTCGCTCGCTCTTGCGTCCTAAGTTCTGTGAAACTACCAAATAATCGTCGCTCTAAATAAACGTTATGAAAAACGAAATGCAAAAAATGAAAATGAAATGCGGAATGTTAACTTTGCCAAAGGTAATTACGCCAAATAAAATTCTGCCATCTTAAAAGTATGTCATTGTAAATTCGGACATATAAACATTCGGCCAAACAATAATTATATTAAATAATGTTTATGCCTTAAAAATATTCATTTAAAGAAGATTAGGCCAAGTGTGTTATGGCAAATAAATTTCGGAGCATCAAGGTTCTGCCAGATAGAGGGAACCCGATTCAAATAGGGAAGTGGTTTTCCGACATTCACGCGAGCAAAGTCGCGGGCTCAGCTAGTTACTAATATAAGTCTATTAAGTATTGCCAAATTAGCATGTAAACTGTATGCTAGACTATCTAAAAATGAATTAAAGATATAAGTTAGTGTTTAATTCATTCACATCCTGAATCCTGATACCAAATACGGATTTGTTGTACAGTCAGCGACATTATCAGCGAACTAATTCATTAATTAATTTTTTGTATTGAAAATCAATACACCAGAATTAGTTAGAACCTACTTTTACCTAATATAATAACTGTGGACCCAAACAAGCGTAATTTGCTTGACCCCTTTGAATAATAATTTTTTGAGGACTCATTTATTTGTTTATTTAAACTTTCATACCTAAAATAGTACAAAGGCGGACTTAATGCCTTAGGCATTCTCTACCAGTCGACGAAGGGTGGTGAAGAGATTAGATGGCAGGTGCTCTGTTAGAAAGAAACAATTTGTAGATAAATAAATTATAAACTTATAATACACATACGTACACATTTACTATATTATATATACATCATTCATTCTCATTCTGCCTCGAATGACCGCATCGAATAAAACGGAATGCAACTTAATTTTAACGACTTATTTTAAGCGACGTAAATGACGCTAGGTTAAAAAAGGAAAGATCATAAGAACTGACACTTTCAGCTTATATTACTAATCTACTCACCTTGCCATCTTTTTATAGAAAAAAATTCGAACCATAACAGAATTAATATTCTATCTAAACTCCACAAGAATTCTCTTTGCATAATATTCTGCACTAAATTATTAAAACACGCACTATTTTCTCGATAAGTATACACTCCCGAGTGTGCTCCCGAGACTCAAAAATATCACCTGTCAAATTACCACCCATACACTACCTGTCAAATTAACGAAGCACAACGTCGAATCGATGCAGATGGCGGAATGTCTAGCGTTTAATTTCGTAAAACGTGCTTGCTTTTGCGCACTTTTAGATGAACTTTGCGTCTTCTAGTAAGGAAATTCTCTATGTGCAAGTGATTGCTAGCTGAAAAGTAATCATGGTAGCTCAGGTGTTGATTTTTCTTTTCAAAATATTGAAGGTAAGAAAGATCGTATCGTAAAATGGGACGGGAACATAAAATTTCTAGACTGAGTCTTGGGTTCTCATGGTATGGCTACATTGTCGCGATAAGACCAACTAAGCTTCGCGCCCTCACTCTCGCACACCGCTCGACGTCTCGCTGTTAAACAGAGAGCGCGCGAAGTGTAATTCGCTTTATCGCGACAATATAGCCGTAGCATATGAGCGCCTCCGATTGATCCAGTGGTGCAGTACTTTGCTTTCTACTTACAAAAAAAGTAACGAACTCTCTCTTGTCTCTGAACAAAATCTGATGTTTTTGTATAAGCACTGAAGAGTTACTGAAAATTCTTTTAAGAGTCTTTCTAAACAGAACTAAAGAAAACTTTCAACTAATTCAATCGAATTAGTTCATAATTAATTAATAATCAATTCAATACTAGCTCAATGTTAATGCACTCAACTGTACCAGCTCAAGGTAAACACACGCATTCACTGTCTGTCACTGCGACCGTCGTGCGAGGCATGATAATGTCGTTATGTCACTGTGCTGCACCAGCGATTGTCTACCAGTGTGCTAGTAATTGGTGTTAGATACCTTAGATACTGTGATTGTGTCTAGTTGTACAGGCGACAATAGGGTTCAGATTTTTTTTTATTTGAGTTAGGTTTGCTCTTGACTCCAGTCTAGGTCAGAGATGACACAGACAAAGTCGACGATGGAGCGAGCTTACCCAGAAGAAGCCTGTTCACTCTCACTTTGAAGAGATCAGGGTTGTATGCGTTCGGAAACACAGACGCAGGCAGAGAGTTCCACTCCTTTGCTATGCGCATTACAAAAGACATTTGGAAACACTTAGTGCGAATTGGTGGAATAGCAACTAGGTAGGGATGGTAACCTGCAGTGCGTCTTTTTTTTTTTTTTTTTGTGGATGGGAAATCATCAAATGACTTCTCCCGCTCTGGGCGGAGCGGGAGGGCGTGTCAGACTTTTACTGACTAAAACCCACCCGTGTTCCTTCTGTTGCCTGTGCCGGGGCCACGGTAACTCTTTCGAACATCCCGCAACCCTAGCTGGCATCGGCCCTAGCGGACCCCGTCAATAGTGCTGACATCTCTTTGAGGCGCGCGTGGAACACGACGCGCCGTCGACTCGGGCTTGGTCCTTACCGGACGGCGAGCTACCCATTGCTCGCCGTGCGCAAGCCCGCGCCTACGGTGGCCGGGAATCAGCTGCCAATTCCCGACGCCCAGGGCGTCTCCTGCGGCGACTAGGGGCGTGAGGGTGCAAGCCTGCAGTGCGTCTAGATGTCCAATGGTAGAAGGGGGCCGGCGGAATGAGGTCGTGGAGTTCTCGAGCACACTCACCGAAGTACAATCTGTAAAAGACTGACAAGCAGGCAACCTTGCGGCGATGAGCCAAGCTGTGAAGCTTGGCATCCACCAGTCTTACGTCGCCAATGAGCCTCTTAGCTCTGCGTTCCACCGAGTCAAGCGCGGCAAGTTGGTATTTAGCTGAGCCATCCCGAAGGTGGCTGCAATACTCCATGCAGGATCGGACTTGCGCTTTGTATAGGGTTAAAAGCTGTCCAGGTGTAAAGTATCGCTTCACCTTATTTAGGATGCCCAGTTTCTTGGCCGCAGTTTGGGCTTTGTACTCGATGGTGGCACCGGATTTGAGACATGATGTTGACATCATGTCTTTCTAAAATTTCATTCACTAACCAAGGAATTATTGCTCCTAGGCATGAAGTCAACTTCATGCCTAGGAGCTCGAGCTGATTAGTTGCAGGAACAGATGTACCCCGAAAAGCAATAATTCTTTGGTTAGTGAATGTAATTTTAGTGATATTATAAATGTGCACCTACGTTTGGAAGTGATTGCTTATGGTTAAATAATCTTTAAGGTTAAGCATCACTTGTCGATGGGTGACCATCCATTATATACCGAGAACCTTCCGTGTCTCGGAAAGCACGTTAAGCTGTTGGTCCCGGCTGTCTTTCGTAGATCTTTGACAGTCGTTACGGGCAGCCCGAAAGTCGGACAACCAGTCTTACCAAGGGGTATCCTGTTACTCAATATCTGGGTTGAAGAGGTCAGTTAAGTAGTCGCTCTATGTAAAAAACTGGCATTCAGCTGGATCCGGTTAGATTGGAAGCCGAACCCTACATAATTGGGAAAAGGCTGGCAGATTGTTCGGAAGCGATGTTGTGAGTTTGGATGTTTGTTACTCAGTCACGCTTTAACGGCTGAATAGATTTTAATAAAATTTAGCACTTAGGTCTTAATTTTTTTTTATCTTCCATCACAACATTATCATTAGTAGATGTTTGTATGACTGTGACTTGTCCGTGTAGTTTGGAGGCCTGGAGACCTGTAATACAGGTATTCCTAGTACAGGCTCCAGTATCCACAACATCAATGTATTTTTAACCGACTTCAAAAAAAGGAGGAGGTTATCAATTCGGTTGTATTTTTTTTTTTGCATACACAATTATGTATTGTACCTACTATTTTTTTATTATGTGGTGGAGAAAAGAAACGGTTTATTTATTTATTTTTATGGGATACTTTTTATCCAAATACATGAAGAAGTCTCTTTAAGATGCCAGTGTCAATTTGGGTAACAGCTAGGTGGTACCTAACGACTCCAGTATTTTTTTTCCTCTTCAAAGTTAGAATCTGTTTTAAAAAAAGTTATGTGAAATTAGTTATAGGTAAGATAAACCTGACTTTTTTTTTAACCGACGAAAACAAAAAGGAGGAAGCTCTTTTTTATGTATGGCCATAACTTTTTACAATAGCGTCCGATTTGAACGATTCTTATTTTATTCGGGAAATACCTCGAAGTTGGTCTCATTTAAAATTTATTAACTTTTCTTTGGGGGTTTTTGAGTTACCTTCGAACATACGTATTTTTCCCACTTGATATAATGTGGATGATAATATAATGATAACTTCCTGTGACTGCAATTTACTTAGCAGGTAGCGTTATTCGAATTTGTATGGGGTAGTTACCACTACTAAAAAGTAAAAAATAAAATAGTTTTTTTACAAAAAAAAAATAAAAAAAAATAACCGACTTCCAAAAAAAAAACTACAAAGTGAAAAATAACTTTAATTTCGGAAGTCGGTGGCAAAAAACGAAAATAAAAAACCAAAGACACCGACTCCCGAAACTTAAAGGAAAAAATAAAGAAAATACGTTTATTAAAGTTATTTTCGTTTTTTTTTTGTTAGTTGTTGTTTTGTGGGTGTTACTATAGGTACACCTCTGCCTAACCCTTCGGGGAAACAGGGCGTGATGTTATGTGTTATGTAAAGTTATTTTCCACTTAGTATTGTTTTTTTATTTCGGTTGCTTTATTTTTTTTTAAGTTTCTTTTTTAATAAACAAAGCCAAGTCTGTCATCCGGTTTAGCTTCCAGTGTGTTTGTCTGCCACCAAGAAAAGTCCAGCACCATAATTGCGTAACACACTTTCAACCACAACACGATGGTTGCGAAGGAAATTCATAATCAATTCAAATTAAAATCTCAAATTCAAATTGTTTATTGTGGTACACAGGTAAAAAATATGGTGTTACAGTTTATAAAGTGAAGTACATCTATGACCCGCCTTTAGGCATACATTTATATAAAAACTCTTTAAACATTATAGTAGTCAATAATATATAATCAATAATTTTATCCGTGTATTGTGTTTATCAAACATTGGTCAGGCAGGGGACATAGTCCTTCCATAGTTTTAGATAACCAGTCCACTTAAGCCATCCAAACCCATAGCCCAATATTTTTATTTTTGTCTCCATATCCTGCAATAGTCCTACGCCAACCGAGGGTTATCTTTGGGTGCACTTGCATAGTACGTACCTACAGGGATAATCGTCGGTTGGTGCCTCATTTCCATTGAAAGCATTTAACGGGCCTCTGCGAGTTAGCTTCGGCCCCTCAAATGCCTTCCAAAGGTCCCGAGAAATATCAAACAATCAATAATTTAAAAGAGTAAATAATTCAATAGTTATTGATATAGTACTCAATCATTTGTTAATATTAAAAACAATATGTAATAATTTAATAATATTTAATATGGTGATTACTATCAGCCATTGATTCATGGGTTAGAAAACTTCGTCTTCTCAACAACGTAAATAACGCAATGAACGGTGCTGAACTGTCAAAATGAAAGGTGGGTACTGCGAACAATTGTCATTGCGTGTTACGCAATTATCCCGCAGTTCAATCTATCCGGTTTGTACAATCATGCCTCCAAAAGTACAAACTGTATTACCTCATATGTCCCTTAGCATGTCAATGGAAGGCAGAGACCTTTAAAAAAATCTAAGTAACAACAAAGCAACTTTTCAAACCTAATTAATAATGTAAAGATATTTTCTAACATGCCAACAGTTCAATAAAAGAAAGAATCGTGAGAATTTGTACAGGCCTAATGATAAATTATGAACGTATGTCCTTGTGAATAGCAGCACCTGTTATTTCATTCGACGGTCGCCGTTGTACCTATGTGGGGCACCCACTACATGAAACATGCACGATGATTGCCGATGGACGATTCAAAAAGCCATAATATTATGTGACTTTTATGTAGGCACTCTGATTCGGGTTGATTTTTTCACTTTGGCATTTCAAATTGGTTTTTTATTTAATGGCGTTTCAGAGCATTTTTGTGCAGAACTTTGAAAGACACTGCGTATAAAATACAGGGTATTTTTTTTAAATTTTTGTTTTTTTTTTCAATGTCTTTTCAGACATATTTTTTTTCGGTTGGTTTCGTGACACAAATCGCAGATGGACAAACACCCTCGGAACAAGTAGTAGATATGGGAATCAAACGTGAAACCTTATCGACTACTTCCAATCGCTCAGCTAAATGCGCAAATTGAGCCTCAGTAAATGAGATTCAAGCATTTTTAACCGACTTCAAAAAAAGAAGGAGGTTATCAATTCGACACGTAGGTATGTTTGTAATATTATTATTGGTACTGCAATGTATTGCTACATGATAATCTATTATGGCTTCTAATCAAATTTACAGAATTTGTATGTATGTTTTCCACGCATTTCATTTGTATGTATGTTTCATTTCTCCGAAACTATTAATCGGGTTGTGACCATTTTTTTATTGTAATTGTAACAAAAGTAATTTAAAAAATTAAACCGACTTCAAAAAGAAATTATGAAATAACTTTAATTTCGGAAGTTGGTGTCTTGGAATCTGTATTTCAGTTTTTTGACCTCTGTGGAGGTATAAAAAATATACTCCTTTAAAATTTCCATTTCGAATCTTTCTGCGCAATTGATACTCATCAAATATAATAATATTATTGACATTGATTGTTATTTTTTTTTTCGTTAATTACACGAACAATATACGCACGTTAAGCCGTTGGTCCCGGCTGTCATTCGTGGATCTTTGACAGTCGTTACGGGTCGTCAGAAGCCCGAAAGTCTGACAACCAGTCTTACCAAGGGGTATCGTATTACCCAGTTACTGGGTTGTGGAGGTCAGATAGGCAGTCGCTCCATGTAAAATACTGGTATTCAGCTGCATCCGGTTAGACTGGAAGCCGACCCCAATATAGTTGGGAAAAGGCTAGGCAGATGATGATGATGACACGAACAATATACGCGTTATTTCCACGAAATTTTGAAAACGTCATATGCAAGGTGTAACATAATTAACACACAACCTCTTAAGGGGTCATTGTACTCATCATTATGAACAACTTTTACTATGGGACCAAACCTAAAATCGCGAAAAAAAAAATCTGCTGTCGTCAAAATGTAGGAAACAGCAGATTTTTTTTTCGCGATTTCCGGTTTGGTGGACCAAACTATGGATATAACTACTATGGATAGTAAAAGTTGTTCATAATTATGAGTAAAATGACCCGTTAAGAGGTTGTGCTTTATTTATGTTACACCTTGTATAGCAGATAATAAATACACTCGACTCTCGCTTTACAGAGTTATAGGGTAAGTGGCAGTTTTAGTTATAGAGGTCCAAGCGAAAAACGACTCCCATACAGAGGTTTCTGTTTCTCACTTGTAGAGTTTTCTCACTTATCCAATTCTTGCTTGCTCAGGTTTGACTGTATTCAAAATCAAGTCATTAAAATTAAGTCGAAAATCAGCCCTCTTTGAACACTTACACATCATTAGGAATAACAAAACAATAGGAAGAGCAATGAACACTACTAACCCCTCTATCCGTCCTGTTAAGCACACGGCGTGTGCATGCATGCGTTAGGTAGGTACGCGAAAAAAGCACATGTATATCCCCGTTTTCACTAACACTATAGGCGGCACCTAAATCAACGCTTAAATATTATTGTACTGTTGGGTTTTCAACTCTCGACGCTGAGCAGAGCGTTGAAAATTCAATAGTGGGTCGTTTGCTCTATTTCGTGGCGGCATTACGGATGTGCCGCGTTCACTCGATCAAGGTGACTTGCCCGGGCGTGACTTGATGGTCACTGGCTCCACTGTCTTATGACAATTTTAACTAATCAACTAATTAATATAGTGTAGTCGGAAGAAAAAATTGTTTCCCCGAAAGGTTAGGCAGAGGTGTACCTATAGTACACCCACATTTCGCCAGTTATGTTTAGGTCCCATGTAATAGGGGGCGAGCCTATTGCCATCTACCGGGCACAAATCCAGACTCCGGGCTCTGAGAAATTCTAGATAGAAAAACCTAATAACACTTTGCCCGACCTGGGGAATCGAGCCCAGGTCCTTATGCTCAGCAGTAGCGCTTGCAACCACTAGACCAACGAGGCAGTCCGAAAAAAGGATTCAATCACCGAACAATACAAAGTGATAGAAGCAAATCATTCTGCTAGCGACATAAGAGTCCGCTACGGTCACCAATACCAACTGCGTGCAGGCCCAGGGTGACTTTTGCAACTGCGGAGTATCGCGTAACACACTAACTATTGCAATACCTTCATTTTGACAGTTCAACAACGCGCGCGAATCGCGTATACTCGGTACTGAATCGCGTATACTTGGTGCTGAATCGCGTATACTCGGTGCTGGATCGCGTATACTTGGTGCTGAATCGCGTATACTCGGTGCTGAATCGCGTATACTCGGTGCTGGATCGCGTATACTTGGTGCTGAATCGCGTATACTCGGTGCTGAATCGCGTATACTCGGTGCTGGATCGCGTATACTTGGTGCTGAATCGCGTATACTCGGTGCTGGATCGCGTATACTTGGTGCTGAATCGCGTATACTCGGTGCTGGATCGCGTATACTTGGTGCTGAATCGCGTATACTCGGTGCTGAATCGCGTATACTCGGTGCTGGATCGCGTATACTCGGTGCTGGATCGCGTATACTCGATACTGAATCGCGTATACTCGGTGCTGGATCGCGTATACTCGGTGCTGGATCGCGTATACTCGGTGCTGAATCGCGTATACTCGGTGCTGAATCGCGTATACTCGGTGCTAAATCGCGTATACTCAGTGCTGAATCGCGTATACTCGGCTTCAATCGTCATCAGCTGTCATGAGCCACGTTTACTGTAACTGTTTTCACTTCTATCGTGAGGTCATAACACACCCTCCTTTTAAAGCTCAGAAGTACCTCAAAAGGAAAAAGGCGGAACTCTTATAGGATCACTCGTGTGTCTGTCTGTCTGTCCGTCTGTTACAGCCAATTTGCTTTTAATCTAATGGACCGATTAAGTTGAAATCTGGTACACATATAAATTTATATGACCCCAGCACGGACGTGTTACGTAAGTAAATGAATTTTGAATCTGAGGGTCACTTTTAAAGGGCAAATAAAAAAAAAATAAAAAAAGTTTTGCTAACTATACCGTATGAGATATCAAATGAAAGGGCTTTTGTATAATTTTAAAATACATTGTTTTAAAGTTATTTAAGAAAATAGACGAACATTGTCCATACCTTATCTCCGAAACTACAGAGCCTAAAATATTGAAAAAAAAAAAAATACAGAAAATAGTTCTACACTTATAGATTACAGGACAACCTATAAGAAGTCTATGGTCATAAAATAACATTGTAAATCGCTCAATATTGTGCGTACAAACTTAAATTTGCAGTTGGAATTTATGGGAGAATATGTTTTTCAACTACAATGTTAAGTTTGTTCTTGGGATAATTCTGTCTCTTCTTTCTTCATCCCAACTACGGAACCCTTCATTGTGCGTAGCCCGACTCGCACTTGGCCGGTTTTTTGTGTAAAAAAAAATTGTAAGACTTGAAATTAAGAATAATTGCAAGCTGTCTCTTTACTATAACTTATATAATTACTTAATACTAATTAATAAAATAGTCATACGAAAAACCGTGCCGCGTAACAATGTACCCACGCGCTCTCAAACGGTCGATCAGATGACTTTAAAAGCGAGTTCATTGTACGAACGTTTGTTAAACAGCTGTTTTTTCTGTCGCCCCCCTACTTTAGGCTGATTAAACTAAGAAATCATTATTAATATTGTCTGGCAGTCACAATGACACGTGTTTTGAGAATTGAGATTTTTTTTTCGTCTAATATAACTATATGTTTCCTGAAATTTGTTCGCAGTTTTACAAGCTTCAAACGCATTGATATGTACGCTTCATTTTACCGTAACAGTCTGGTATATAGGTCTCTCTCACTCCCATCTTCCTCCAAGGTGGCCTGCTGTGGCCCAGCTACAATTATCATTAGAGGGAAGCCGAAGAAAAAATTGTTCAGTTCTCTTTAAACTCAGACAAAAACCTGTAGTTTTTAATCTTATGATGTATTAAACTGATATTTAAATATAATTATGTAATGTGATGTGATACATAGTCACACACACAGGTGTACCATATTATTTGGCAATATCATTAAGAAGAGTGAAAAAATAAAATTAATGGTTCCCGTGTGATATCTACTAAAACAAGCCATTCCGCATTTATCAGGCATGTACGACTCAATTCCCAGGCTCTACAAATATCCGGATCTTCAACGTAAATTAACCGGATCCGATTCTATTGGTTGACGAGATCACGAATATGTTAATACCTCGCCTACTTTACAAAAAACGACTTGCAAAATGAATGGTCAAGTTGTGAATACTTTTGCTGTATAATGAGTCAGTTCGCAAATCTTAGGCTTACGCAGGCGCCAGGTTCTTAAAGGTCAAATTAAAAATACTGAACGTCATTCAAAAAACGTAACATATCACCACCACGCCACCACCACCACCCATCTCGCCACTCTGTCACTGCCTTACTCCACCTGTCATCACTGTGCCTTACCAGGTGTCCTGCCCAACTCCTTTTGAGTTCCATAACTCGTTTTCCGATATTGAAAACCTCCGTACGTCTGCGGATTTCGACGTCTGGAACTCGGTCTATAAGTCTTATGCCGAGCATGGATCGCTCCATGGCTCTCTGTGCAACTCTCATCCTGTACACAGCCTCTTGCGTGAGAGTACACATCTCAGCACCGTACGTCATGGTGGGTAGAAAAAACTGGTTATAGAGACGGGACTTCAGACATTGTGGAATTTTGGCTGGTTTCAGAATGTCGTCCAATTCGCTAAATTCGGCCCATCCAAGCTGTATTCTTCTTATTGCCATAAACCGGGCATAAATCCAAACTACGGGCTGCTACTGAGAAATTCTGTGGAAATATCAATACCTTACACTTTGTCTGACCTATCTTTTACCAGGATCCAACGGTCAGCAATCCCGCTTACCACCAGTAGACCAACAAGGCGCATCACACATGGCATCACAGTGGGCCCTGTCAGAATATCAGCGCTGCGGTATTTGCTTTTTCATTTTCAAATATCGCAGCATTATGCTGAGATAGGAGCCTTTTTGGCCTCGCACAGGTCTTATTTGTTTTGTTTTCTTTTCCTTTTGTTTTATTTGTGTTAAGATATTGTTAGTTTTAATGTTCTTTTTATTGTTGTATTTCCTGTGCGTGTCCCAAATAAAATATTTTTCTTTCTTTCTTTCTTTCAAGGCACGTCACGTCTTAAACTTATTATGTTTACGAAAACACATTTAAAAGACGTGGAGCTATCACAGCAAGTGCTCTCGCATAAAAAAACCTCATGGCAAAAACAATCTTCGGTCAGTGCTTTAGTGGACTTAGGAACTGACGTTTTTAATGCAGTACAAAGTTCAATTATTAAATTAAGTTTGTAATCTGGCCAGTAAAAACATAATGTAAATCAATGAATGACTCACATTGGATTAACTCGTAGTTAAATGGAAGTAATGACGAACATTTTAGAGTGCACAGGCCGCGTCACACCCAACTTATAGTCAGCCACCGACTTTTCGCTCACACTGAACCAACAACACACTATTTTAATTATGACTTCATGTTCACACTGGGGCCTACAGTAAACCATCTCATAATCGGCGGCTGATTGTACGTCTAGTGTGAACGCGGCCTTAGGCTTAGATGGTTTGCTCATGTTGAGAGGATGAATGAAAAGCGATTAATAAAAGGAATTTATAAGAAGGATGTTAATGGAAAGGTTGGAAAGCCCTAGAAGGACTTACATTATTGATGATAAATACACATACGCCTTCTTATTATTTATTTATTTGTATATACTTTATTGTACACCAGATGATACTTTACTTAAAGATACATCTTAAACTACAAAATATACAATTGGCGGCCCTATCGCATACTGCGATCTCTTCCAGGCAACCTTGGAATGGACAGTGAATTTCTGGACATTAAATGGGGTTGTTCTTGGTGCAAATAAAAAGTATATAAGTACAATATACTATAACAGATACACAGATACATACATATGCTATATAGTAGATAAATATGCCATATAATAAAGACACTCACACTCTTTCTTTTTCTCTTCTTTTTTTTGTTTCTTTTCTTTTTTTTCCACTCTTCTTCACATGGGGGTAGGCAGAAACAACAGAGCGCCACCTGCTACGATCCTACCATACCACTTTTGCTTCGTTTCGTACATCTGCTCATACACGCTCACCGGTTGCGAGTACTACGCACTAGACCTTTCTGAAGAACATCACCAAGCCTAATCAGCCTATAACGTTCCCACTGCTGGGACACAGGCCTCCTCTCTATGAGAGGGAGTAAGCCGTAATCCACCACGTCAGCCCAGTGGGAATTGGTAGATGTCACAAATGTTTTCGATTTATTGCTTTTAGGACATGCCGGTTTCCTCACGATGTTTTTCTTCACCATTTTGAAAGCAGTGGTGATGAAATAATTAACACAAAGTAAAGCGCCTTCAATATGTATGTCCTCCTAGGGCGTCCCCTCCCGGCGTTTCCACTCGCATCTGCCTGTAAATACCTCTGTTAGTCGCGCATTATAGATGATGTCCTTCAGAAAGCTCAGGTGCGTAGTACTTAGGTACGTGAATGAAGCAAAGGGAGTACCTATGACAGGACAGCACCATGGCATTCGATTCAGTCTGCGTCCATGGGACTTAGGCTTTCTTTCTGGCACGATGCTCATCAAAGACAACGCATATAGTTATGTAAGTCATCATCTGCCTGCCTTTTCCGAACTTTGTTGGGGTCGGCTTCCAGGCTGATGGATGAAGCTGAATACCAGTATTTTACATGGAGCGACTGCCTATCTGACCTCCACAACCCAGTTACTGGGTAACACAATACTTGTCACAACTTTGATTTATAATCTGCCAGTCTTGTGTTCTCTATCACTGCTAATCCTACTATCCTACTAAAATAATATTATAAATGCCCCTGCCATTTTATCCGTATATTGTATTTATCAGACATTGGTCAGGCAGGGGCCATAGTCCCGCCATAGTTTTAGATAACCAGTCCACTTTAGCCATCGAAATCCATAGCCCAATAATTTTTTTTTGTCTCCATATCCTGCAATAGTCCTACACCAACCGGGGGTTGTCCTTGGGTGCACTTGCATATTACGCACAGGGATAATCGTCGGTTGGTGCCTCATTTCCATTGAAAGCGTCTAACGGGCCTCTGCGAGTTGGCTTCGGCCCCTCATATGCCTTCCAAAGGTCCGGGTCCCTAGGGTCCCGAGAAATATCAACAATTATAAATGCGAAAGTTTGTGAGAATGGATATGTATGGATGGTTTTGCTCGAGCTCCTAGGCATGGAGTCGACATCATGTCTCAACTTCGGTGCCACCATCGAGTACAAAGCCCAAACTGTGACCAAGAAACTGAGCATCCTAAATAGGGTAAAGCAATACTTTACGCCTGGACAGCTTTTAACTCTCTACAAAGCGCGTCCGATCCTGCATGGAGTATTGCAGCCACCTTTGGAATGGCTCAGCTAAATACCAACTTGCCGCGCTTGACTCGGTGGAACGCAGAGCTAAGAGGCTCATTGGCGACGTAAAACTGCTGGATGCCAAGCTTCACAGCTTGGCTCATCGCCGCAAGGTTGCCTGCTTGTCGGTCTTCTACAGATTGTACTTTGGTGAGTGTGCTCGAGAACTCCACGACCTCATTCCGCCTGCCCCCTTCTACCATCAGACATCTAGACGTCCCTACCTAGTTGCTATTCTACCAATTCGCACTAAGCGTTTCCAAATGTCTTTTGTAATGCGCATAGCAAAGGAGTGGAACTCTCTGCCTGCGTCTGTGTTTCCGAACGCATACATCCCCGATCTCTTCAAAGTGAGAGTGAACAGGCTTCTTCTGGGTAAGCTCGCTCCATCGTCGACTTTGTCTCTGTCATCTCTGACCTAGACTAGAGTCAAGAGCAAACCTATCTCGAAAAAAAAATTAATGTTTGTTACTCTTTCACGCAAATACTACTGAACGGATTTGGATGAAAATTGGCACACAGATAGTTAATAACCTGAAATAACACATAGGATACTTTTCATCCCGATATCCTTACGGGATCGAGACTTGCGGGTGAAACCGCGAGGCACTGCTAGTATTATTATATTTTTATGCTTGTATGTGGATTTATTTATTGGTATATGACGACACACTCCTACATATAGAATGAGTTAGTACTTCATATATGGGTCTACACGTGCAGCAATTCTCTAGCAGTATTATACATGCTGAAGATAGTCTGGTATTGTCAAAAGTTAGCGAAGTGATTTTGGTATGCTCGAGTCGTGGTTTGTTGGGAAAGGAGTTAGGATACATTATTTTATATGTTGTGTTACTACATACAAACGGAAGAGCACTTCTACTAATCCAAGTATATGTAACGAAGCAGGAGTTTGGCGAAATAAAATTCTTTAATACTTTTAACACAACGGTATATTAATTATTAAACAGAGTCACATTGATAGCAAAGTATTGTCCAAGACTAACTGTCAGAATTATGTTCTATTAATACTTTACAATCAAGTAATTATTGGAAGTTGTTTAAAACATTAAATTATTTAAAGGTAAATGTAAAATAATCGAATCAATAGAGCATTTCTTAATATGAATTCTAATGTGTTATATAACAATCACTGCACGTTACGTCATACCCGGCGGATGCCTACTTGGTGTTGCCAGCAGACGTTAACATATACGATGGATGGGGATCAAACTCACGACCTCCATTACATCAGAATAGTCTTAACCATTAGGCTATTCGTTTCTGTTTGTTGTCCCAAATCCCACGTAAGCAAAGACGTAGACTAAAACGAGTAACATAAGATCAAGTTTATACGTCATGCTTGCGTCGTGATGAACCAAATAAGGTTGTTTGATCTTGCTGCGTAGGAGCATGACATAGTCTGTGGTATCTATAAATATGGAGACTAACATTTGAGATGAATGTCAATGCACACGGTACCTTTAGGCCGCTGCCGGTTCATGGTCAAAGGCCTAGCCTTTTTTGGAGCTACAGTATAGTAGATCTTCTCTTGTATTAGTACGAACTACAGGGTCAAATTAAATTAGGTAGCCAAACTCCGCAAACGTTATGGGTATCGATATCTAAACATGATAAAACAAAAATAAATTATATTTGATGATGTTTTTTTGGGGTCATCAACCGACGGTAGTGTAGTCACTTAAAATATCAGTTTAATTTTTTTTTCTGTGGAGTTTCGCTAGTTAATTTAATTTGACCCTGTATATGAGAATAAGGTACGTAAGGTAAGACGCCCTCAGGCTAAGTTAAGTGACGATCTTTGCAGGGTGACTGGTAGCAGCTGGATGGAGTTGCCGAGAATCGAGCTGAAATGCGTGGGATTGGAGAGGCCTATGTCCAGCAGTGGACTGCTATAGGCTGATGATGATGATATGAGAATAGCTCATGGCATCGCCGTGGTTCAACCACGGTGTGGGCGTGGTTGAACGACCATATCAGATCCAGTCAGAAAGATGATTTTGGAGCTGACTGACCAGTATGCACCACTCATGATGCTATTTTAATGCATCCTGGCGTTCTAATATTTTCATATTAAAAATGCGAAAGTTTGTCTGTTATGTTTTCACGCCATAACGGCTGAACGGATTTCGATGAAGATTGGCACACAGGTTAATAAGGCCATGGCATAGGTAAGGACGTAGGATACTTTTAATCCCGGTAGTACGTTCCAGTGGGATAATATCCGACACGTGAAGGAAGCCGCGGTTAAAAGCTAGTAGGTAATATTTCTGTCACTTGGCTTTTGTACGATCCCAGTTTTACCCCAGGGCTACCTTAACCATTTAATTTAGCAGGACAGTTGATGAGCAGAGCCTGTCAAGGTGACAATCAACAGCACTGTTTATAGTACCAATTCTCTTAACATTTCTCATCACGATACTTCACTTTTCGTCTATATTGATGTTATAAGAATGTTTAGTAAATCCCCCAGGCAAAGGAATGTTGTTTTCCTGCTACAAGAAAATGAATCAACCAATTTGACTAACCGCAATTCTCAGGATGTAAAATAATCTGGTTCAGTATGATTCAGGCAAGGTACAGGAAAGTCCTGCCTCACCAATCAAGGTGCAATAAAGATGACTAAAGCATTTACGCATAGAAATGTGTAACATGGTCTTTCTGTCTGCTAGCAACCTTGAATCCCCAATTTGGTACGTTTATTTTTTTACTAGCCTACGCTGTCCCACTCCTCGGCAAAGGCCTCGCTCCACCCCTTCCATCTTTCACGAGCCTGTGCGTCCTCCTTTCTGTTTTGACGGAACCTATCCAGGTCATCGCGCCATCTCATTGTTTCAGGGCACGAGTTCCGTGCTATTTGGACTGACAGTTTGTCCGGCATGCATCAGACATGTTCAGCTCAGTCCCATTTAAGTTGGGCATCCTTTTGAGCCTCGTCAGCTATCTTTGTTTTGGAGCGCAGTATGCTACAAGACGAAGGCTTACTCCGCGTAAACCTCTTTGTAAAGGAGT
Organism: Fissipunctia ypsillon; assembly: GCA_947568875.1. Taxonomy (NCBI): domain Eukaryota; kingdom Metazoa; phylum Arthropoda; class Insecta; order Lepidoptera; family Noctuidae; genus Fissipunctia; species Fissipunctia ypsillon. The sequence goes on from OX387667.1 coordinate 2,808,966, forward strand.
TTGTCCGAGGAAGTAGCACCTTATATTTTTTTGCCTTTAAGCAACCTATGTTTCGGTTTGAAAGGTACAAGTGCCTATGCAATTACAGGGACATGAAATATAACAGCTTTTTCGCGTATACCAACCCGTACTAGGACCGCGAGGTGGATTCTGTCGCAAGAGAGAGCCTGTGTCTCAGCAATGGGAACATTGTAGGCTGATTATCAGATAGCCACACATCTTGAACGCCGTTCCTATTACAATTGTTAACATTTAGTCGTCATTGCCCAGTTATCATCAGATGGAGCACTTGCTAGTTTACCACCCACATTAAAATTGGTTCGTGGCTAAGTAATAACAGCCGCACGGGTCGATCGATCAGGTTAATTCTACGCTTGCCGGGGTCGGTTCACGCATGGGTGACCATCTTAACATACCGTGACCCCTCGTGTCTCGGAAAGCACTTTAAGCCGTTGGTCACGGCTGTCGTTCTTGGATCTATGACAGTCGTTACAGGTCGTTAGAAACTTGAAAATCTGACAACCAGTCTTACCAAGGGGTATCGTATTACTCAGTAACTGGGTTGTGGAGATCAGCACAGCAATTGCGTAACATACATAAAGTAGGAATCGGTTTCATTTTGACAGTTCAACAACATTCATTGCGCTATTTACGTTGTTGAGCAGACAATTTTCGAACTTAAGAAGCAATGGATTAGCAATTTGCTTCAAAATGATTCAGATTCTGATTGATAATGTGTTACGCAATTAGGGTGCTGATAGGCAGTCGCTCCATGTAAAATACTAGTATTCGGCTGCATCCGGTTAGACTGGAAGCCGACCCAACATAGCTGGAAAAGGCTAGGCAGATGATGATAAAAATAGGTGAGATAACTTACCACTGTCCCCGTTGTAGCGGTCATTCTTATGGGTTCAGCAATGTTTTGAGTAATTGTTCTCAATATTTTGCAATACGGTCTTTTTTGACCTTTTCTGGATCACAGGGTGACAGTATACGTTATCTAACATTTAGTCAAATGTCAGTCAAAGAGGTTAACGGTTGAGGCACGATTTTCATGTGTCTCAGTTTAAATGGCCGCGAGTCGTGGACAATAGCTGTTTCGGTGGCATTTTGGGAAAGTGTAGTATTAAAACTTGAATGAATGATCACTTTATTTGCTAGAATATAGGTAACTACATGGCAGTGGGAGTTTATTTAGCGTCACAGTAAACTCGACGTTTTCGTCGTCCAAATATTAAAAGGTATCTAACGCTTTTGTAATAACAATAAAAATTCTGTTATGTCTCGTTTGCGTCCTTTAAAGTGTCAATAGTCTACGTCATGAAAAGTAAACATTTTAAGCTGTCAATTTGATAGTGGCCTAATATCCTTCTGTAACGAAGCTAAAATTTTACTGTTCCACTAACCAACGATCACTGGAAGCTGCCAGAGGACAAACAAGTCAAATTCCAAACCACTGGCGTAGCTTAAATGACCATCATTTATTCAAGTCGAAAGTCTGAAAAATAACCCTTTTCGTTTCTGGGACCAGAACCATAAAGGCTCCCGCAGACAGTAGAAGAATTTCCATGAAGTTTTCGTAGAAATTATTCCACCTGAGTCGCGTCGCGCCTGTCTACGGAAGCCGTAATAGCGTAACACACTTTTAACCACAATCCGAGGGTTTTGAAAGAAATTCCTAATACTGTTACTGTACTGCTTTATAGGTTTGAAAAGTTCGTCTGATCAACAAAATAAATGACACAACGAACGTGGCTGAACTGTCAAAATGAAAGGGATTGCGATCGATTGTCATTTTACGTGTAGTACGCAATTACCCCAGAGGGCCTAGACAACTGGCAATTGTTTTCAAAGCGTTTCATACCTCTATAACGATTTTCAACAGGATTGACATAAGCTTTCTGGTAGTTGTAGTCATGTAATCATCGTTTATCACTGATAGAATGTTACTACAGTCCGGCCGTTGAGAGAATGCGTTCTTGATACCTGACAGTTTCATACTAACGAATATGTGTTTTGCGAGATTGATCCTTATTGTTACTAGAAATTGTTCATCTAACAGGTGTCATGTCAGGAACGCATTCTCTTGTCGGCCGGACTGTATGTTTAGGCCTTCTAATGGTGATGACAGAGAGGCATACCTACAACCTTCATCATTATTTGCAGTCTAATCGGATGCAGCTGACTGCCAGTATTATACATGGAGCGACTGCCTATCTGACCTCTACAACCCAGTTACTGGGTAATACGATACCCCTTGGTAAGACTGGTTGTCAGACTTTCGGGCTTCTGACGACCCGTAACGACTGTCAAAGATCCACGAATGACAGCCGGGACCAACGGCTTAACGTGCTTTCCGATGCACGGATGGGGTCTTGGTAGGTAAAGATGGTCACCCATCCACGGACCGACCGCGGCAAGCGTAGCTTAACTTGATCGGTCGACCCGTGCGTTGTAATTACAAAGCCACAACGCTATAAGTTTCTTTTGGTGCGTGGGGTAATGCTCGGTTCCTATACTTAAACAAAAACGAATCGTTTTGCTTACTAATGGTAACATTTTTTATTGTCAAAGTGGACATATAAATTGATTCGTAAGCTAATTTGACCTGTGATAGCTACTTCCATATTGGAGGGTTTACTATGCAAAGCTGAGGTCTTTGCTTCATTATTGGTAACGATACAAGAGTCTTAATTTTAACCAATAACGGTCCGTAAATTATAGGAATAGAAATCGGAAAATCCGACGTTCGCACAGGCGTAAAAATATCGCGGCGGGATTTTATCGCGCACTGGATTTTCAACTCTCGGTGTTGAGCCGAGCAATAAGAATTCAAAGAGTGCACTCCAGCGCGTTGAAAAAACACACTGTTGCATTTTCGACTTTCAGTGCTAAGAAGAGCGTTGAAAATCCTGTGCGCGAAAAAAATTGCTAACGTCGCCATCTTGAAGTCAATACACAATGACAGTGACAATATCACAAATTTTTACTAGCAACGCCCCCTTTCAATGTCATTCAGACGCCACAAAAACATTATAACACTCTAATTACCTACTATTTTAAAATGTAGATTTAGGTGGAAGGTATTTCAGACTGAGGTGATGGTTAACCATTAAATGACCCATTAACTCTTATGACTGCAGCAGTAAATCTCTACTCGCCTCTATAACATCGTAACTTTTAATCCATGCAAGCAAAATGGTCGGTTTTCAAATACACTGATCTGTACTGTTTTAATTTCACAGGTCTGCGGCAGTTTGCCAGACTAAAGAAAAATACCAAAAACATAAGACTTTGACCAAGCCATGCTATATTTTTCATAACCTTGGTTACAGTCCTTACACAAAAAAAAAACAATGTTAGGCAATTGTCCAACCACCGACGAGAAAACGACTAGCTTTGAATATCAACAATTTTATCGCAGCGACAAGAGATATCGAAGAGAGTAGTCGCTCAGTGACGCTCGCTTGGCGGGCGGAACACTCGCTGAGAGAGACTTACGCTTGGTACATACGCATACTAACGAGTAATCACTCGCTGCTTGTTGCTCGCCAACTCGCCTCTCGTTAATCGCCGGCAGTGGGACAGGTGCCAAAACGCTATTAACCAACAGCTAGCGCCATCTGTGCTGAAAAAGTCGCAACACATAACATTCATTTTTTATCTCCTGTCATATGACTCCATCTAATTTTTAAAACCGCAAATTGTCATACATTTTGCAGTAGGTATACATAATGCTAAACTACGTTATAACTAATGTTTAACAAAAGGCTGTTAGACAGTAAAAGAGAAACTATTAACTCTAGTTTCATTGTTTCATTGGTTAAGCGTGAACGTTGCAGTTTCAGTAGAAAATAGTCGGTTTTGTGAAATGTCTGTTTGGAAATGATGTCCTTGAGAGCTTCACAAACGTTTTTAGCCGAAAATAGGACGTATCTTCCCTTTTCGTAGGTTTTGTAAAACAGAGTCCTTCATAGACACGCAGACACTAGCAGAAATAGATAGAATACTGTAAGTTGTCCGCAGGCACGAAACTAGCAGTAGCCAAGTGGGGCGAGAGTGGGGCGGTGGCGGAGGAACAATTTGGTACCGTCACCATTGCCTCACTCGGGCCATCGCTCTTCGCCGCTGGTTTCATGCCCGCAGCCTAAAAGGCGGGCAACGCTGTAAAAAAATGATTTTGAAGAAAGAATAACATTGAAGAGCTAGAGTAAACCTGAAAGTTAAGTGAGAATTTGGAGAAGACAACGTCTTTCAGAAGATAAGATTGACTCAGCTAGCGTAACGTAATATTGCACCACGCCTGTAGGTATACCCTGAAGGGTTAGGCAGAGGTGTACCTATGCATAGTAAGCCCACATTTCCCCAGTTATGTTTAAGTCCCATGTAATAGGGGCGAGCCTATTGCCATCTACCGGGCACAAATCCAACCTCCGGGCTGCTACTGAGAAATTTCAGATGGGAAAACCCAATAACACTTTGCCCGACCAGGGAGTCGAACCCAGGACCTCATGCTCAACAGTAGCGCTTGCGACCACTGGACTAACGAGGCAGTCAGCTAGCGTAAAAGGCCGATTTCGAGAACCTGACCTAGAATTTGGTAGAGTTTTAAACTGTCCTACGTGTTGCTACAGAATATTCAATTACCGGAAGAGGCGATGCCAAATTGCCAATTCCATTCCATAATCCAATTAGTCATTTCCCAAATACTCGGACAATTCCACTATCCTACAACATGCATGTTACGTAGGTAGGTCGCTAACAATGCTATGACATCATCGGACTGACAGCGAGCGTGATCTGAATGGGACGGACGGACAGACTGATTATGTAACTAGTTTGCACAGTATCCTTTACTAGAATTACAATATTAGTTAACGGTTAATATGGAAATCCACCGATGACCGTTTGGGTAAACGTGCTCTTGAGTGGAGACGACTACCGACGTACTGCAGGGTACCATCTGCACTTGGCTGATATCCCGACCAGTCGTACTAAGCGCTTGTCCTCCATATTTATTATGCGCACAGCCAAAGTGTGGAACTCTCTGCCAGCGTCTGTGTTCCCTTCCACATATCACCCTTCAAAACAAGAGTGAACAGGCATCTTCAGGGCACGCTCTTCCATCATAGACATCATCCACTGCTTTCCATCAGGCGTGATTGAGGTCAAGAGTAGGCTCATTAAGCGATAAAAAAAGACCAGGTGGTTTAATGGAGCCAATCGGTATAAGGGTACGCCCTCACGCTATGTATAGGGCGTCGAAGGTTGGCTGGTAGCAGCTGGATGAAAGAATTTATCCAAGCCAACTGAAACCCGGCTCATAACCCCCCCCCCCCCAATCTTTCATACATCCCTAATTTTATCTCTCTATATGCACACAGAGGCAACGTAAATTGTGTTTGGTCCCTGGCTCGGACATCAAGCAATGGACAAAAATATGTCACTTTTATGCGGATTGAATACGAGGCTTTTGGATACTTTGTATGTGTGTATTTTATGTATTTTTTTTTTGTAATGTGCGTTTTGTTTGTGCAGAATAAACAATTTTTCTTTCTTTCTTTCTTTTCTTTCTGTTTCAATTTATAGCAACCTGCAGTCATATCGCAGGTGGCCACCTCACACATTTCTCCCAAATTCCGTCTGTATACCAGTGGAACTCTGCATTGTTCTAAAAAAACAAAGCGATCTTCCTGGAGAATATGTTCAGCGAGCTAATTAATAAATTGAACAACCATGTCCATACAACTCACCAGGCAGGACGTATACAATTTTGCTAGAAGTAAAACTTATGAGGAAATATAATGGTAGATTGGCTTATTTTAAGAGTCACCGGCCGCTCTAAAGCACTAGCAACTAGAGCTATACTGAAGTAAGATTCAAAACTGATAAGCAACTGTGTGCTATCATAAAAAAATGTTGCTTGCATCCCCCGAAGGGTAAAGCTACGGTTTCCTAGAAGAGCCGCCAAATAACGGCCGCAGTGACGGCCGCCTTTTTGAATTATTCAATTCGGACCTTTCGTTTAGAAATTACGACGGGTATAAAAATGCTTAAAGTAAGAAAAATGCGCTTAGTCTATTAGTTATTTACACATTCACATTTTATTTTTTATTGACTGTTTGAACGCGCTAATCTCTGTCACTGCCAGTCAGATTTGAAAAATTCGTTTTGCATTATAAAATCCGATTCTTGAGGAAGGCTATAGGGTATGTAACATTACGCTAGGACCCTTAGAAGCCGAGCAAAAACAAAAAAAGGAAGAACGAGCGCTAAGCGAAAACAATAATAATAGTAATTATTAAATAAATAGTGTGCATCATCAAAAAGTTTTTATAGGTTCATTAATTTTAAAAAAGTGTTCATCAATAGATGGTTAATAAGTTTTTAGACGATGGAAGAAAGAAGAAGAAGAAGAAAATGCGTTTATTGGCATTACAAGAAAAAAAAACAGTGCAAAAATACCTTAACCGCGAAAGCCCCACCGGCGCCTTTTCGGCGCCGCTTGTCGACTTACCGTCAAGCCCCACCGGCGCCTTTTTGGCGACGGTGACTCGCGCGTTTTACGCACGAATAAAATTACTATAATTCAGTCTTATATCGGCTGTGGGTAGTTTTACTCTATGGTATGGAAGATATTGTCGTCAAATAAATAATTCTAAGCCAAAAATAATCGTATGGCAATTTTTGTGAGCGCAGTCACAAACGTACCGTGCCATCGGAATTCTCCCGGGGCTTGAGCGTCGTTGACGTCATCGCGTATTAGGCTTAGCCGGTTAAAACTATAAAAAATAGAAAAGGGGCATCAGTTCAGCATGATGTCAAATGATAACACAAGGTGTACCACCTGATTTCACCTGATTTCCTGATTTTCAGCTGCAGCCCACGAGTGCCATACAGGATCAGTTAAATATTTCCCATTGACAATCATAGGTACAAAAAACAAATTTCATGAATGCCCATAACAATACGAACTCAGAATACTTAAACAAAGTGATCATTATACCTCTGAAAACAACGTCACTATTTACCACCCAACAACTTTTACCTGAAAAAAAATCAGTGCTGAAAATTGTTGGAAGCAAATGAAAACGAAATTTAAAGAGAAAAGAATTTTAATTGAAGCGTCGTTTTAAAAGTATCGTATTGGTTTTCCGAGAATTTTCAATCGAGTTTTTTTTTTTTTTCTGTAAGATAGATAGCAATGAATTAATTAAATGCAGTGGGATTTCTTGAAATTGTACGGTTTTGAGTATCTTGGTGTATTTTATTTTTAGACTAGCTGTTGCCCACGGCTTCGCTCGCGTGGATGTCATAATTTCCTATTTGAATCAGATTGTGTTCACAATTTCATGTTTTTTTTTTGCGCGGAGCTCTAATTCATACATACATAAACTCACGCCTTCTTCCCATGGAGGTAGGCAGAAACTACAGAACGCCACCTGCTATGATCCTTACATACTCCTTTTGCCTCGTTTACATTCATACATCTGGTCATACACGCACGCCGGTTGCGAGCACTTCGCACCTGACCTTTGTGAAGAACAGCACCAATAAGATCACTATATTATGTCTTCCTAGGGTGTGCCCTCCCGGCGTTTCCACTCACATCTGCCGTGTAAATACCTTTTGTTAGTCGACTTTCATTCATCCTCTCAACATGACCAAACCATCTAAGCATACTCTTTTCAATTTTTGTCACTACATCTTCTTTTAAACCGCACCGTTGCCTTATCACATAATTCCTCAGTCTATCATTTATAGTCACACCACACATGCTTCGCAAGGAACGCATTTCCACAGCATTTATTCTACTTTCATGCTTCTTTTGCCACACCCAACATTCACTTCCATACATAAGCGTAGGCACCAGCACACCATTGTGAACAGCCAGTCGGGTCTTTTTGGACATTAACTGGTTGGTCACAACCGCACGTATAGCACCATTCACTTTATTTCCCGCATTTACTCTCCTTTCCACATCTTCATCTATCTTTCCATCCCTTGTAAACAGACTACCCAAATAATTATACAAACTCACTTACTTGCTCCACACTTTTATCATTTATTTTCACATCACACATCGATACGTCCTCTTCTCTTTCAAACACCATGACCTTCGTCTTATTCACATTTATATTCATCCCTTTCATCTTGTATGCTTCATCCATGACAGTCACCATGTCTTGCAACTGTTCTGCTGACGATGCAAGTAGAACTTGATCATCTGCGTAGAGAAGGCATTTGACAAGCAAATCATTCATCCTCAATCCGCACTCACCCTCTTTCAAATTTGTCAGACAACTATCCATGTACAAGTTGAACAGCCATGGTGACGCTACACAACCCTGTCTAACATCCCTCGAGATGCAGAACCAGTCCGTGTATGCCCCATTTATCCTAACACAAGCACTGGAATCCTTGTATAAAGATTTCAGTGCCCGTACCAAGCGCCAGTCCACACCGTACACCGACAGTGTCGACCACAGTTCCTCCCTCCACACACTGTCATAGGCCTTCTCCAAGTCAACGAAAGCACAGTAGACTTTCTTGTGCTTTGCCAGATGTTTTTCGGCTATGCATCTTAGGGAGAAGATCTGATCCGTACAGCCCATTCCCTTTCTAAATCCTGCCTGCACATCCCATATTTTCTCCTCTGTCACTTTCTCTACTCTAATTCAATTTCTAAAATTAAAATAGCCTTAGTTACTTCTTATAACTTCAGCTATCTGCCAGTGAAAGTCCCGTCAAAATCAGTTACGCCGTATCGGAGATTAGCCGGAACAAACAGACAGATAGACAAAACATTTAAAAATGATTTTTTGTTTTAAGTACCGTACATACTTTCATAAGCATTTAGTAAAAAGTTGTTATTTTGACATTACAGACAGATACTTTAATTTTATTTATTTGTATGTATGTATTGTATATATGTATATCTATTTGTATATATTATCTACTAGCTGTGCTCCGTTCACGTGGATGTCGTCAGATACACAATGTACTAAAATAACAGCCACATTTTAATAAAACTCCCTCGTCCGCCGACCCGTCGTCGCCAACCGTTCGCTCCCCCGCGCTATTACTTCGTTTTCGCTTAGGGGTATCTGACTTTTTTCTTTTTGCTCGGCTCCTAAGGGTCGTAGCGTGATGTTAAATAGCCTATAACTATCCTCGAGGATTGGGCTACCAAATGCAAAAAGAATTTTTCAAATCCGACTGTTTGTTCATAATTTCATGGGTTTTAATTTTTTTGCGCGGAACCCTAATTATTTTTCTACTCACCGTCACATCAGCTATCTGCCAGTGAAAGTCCCGTCAAAATCGGTCCAGCCGTTTCGGAGATTAGCCGGAACAAACAGGTAGACAGACAGACAGACAAAAATGTTAAAAATTGCTTTTTTTTTATAGGTACCGTTTATACTTTCTTATGCATTTAGTAAAAAGTTGTTATTTTGACATTACAAACAGACACTTCAATTTTATTTATTTGTATAGATATTTGTATATAGACGTACAAATATATACAAAATTAATGAACAGTGTATAAAAAGACCTTAATCCGTGATATGCGCATCAAACTAAGTGATAACATAACATCACACCTATCATCCCCAAAGGGTTAGGCAGAGGTGTAGCTATAGTATACCTACCCACATTTCGCCAGTTATGTAAACTAAGTAACTTTGTGGAAAAATAACTGCTGGGAAACAGCTTTTATTTTTGCTGTGAAAATGAGCTGTTTGCGGTAGTGCGTAATGTAACACGCAAAACATTGTACGTATGAATGCAATGGTGCAGGGATCGTGGGAGTATTAGAAGTTATAACAATTAAAACCTATTTTCGGAAAAAAAAAAAAACTCCAACCTTCAATATCTCTGTAACCTGTTCCCAAGTACGGTCTAGAACAAAAAATATCATAATAACGGGAAGAACAGCGGGGCAATTGCGTAACATACTTACAGTAGGAATCGGTTTCATTTTGACAGTTCAACAACATTCATTGCACTATTTACGTTCTTGAGCAGACAGAATTTTCGAACTTAAGAAGCAATGGATTAGCAATTTGCTTCAAAATGATTCAGATTATGATTGATATTGTGTTACGCTATTAGGGTGCAGGTGACTCTCGGCTGACGCAGATATATGCCAACGGCCTTGAGTGCATAGCTTGCGTGTTCTGTGCTGTGCTCACGCAACGCGTCGTACGTCCACCCAGTAATAGGACTCTGTCCTAAATTAGACGCATTATTTATTTAGAATAAATTAAAAAAGGTATTATATTCAAAGAAAAATACTAAAAGATAAATCATTAAATTATCTTTAAAACGGTGAATGTTTCTTAAAAATACGCTTGCTAGTTTTTGCGTGATTCTCAGTTTTTTATCCGCGTTAGACATAATTTTACAAATTAATTACACTATGTAATAAAAACATACTTTAAAATTTTCACATATTAAGTTATTAAGAAAATTCTCTAATTTAACATATATTTTTTTCAAATCATTAACTTTACTCGTTTAGACGTGATCTTCAATTTAAAATCATTAAAAGTCGGTTATCGTCGCCTTATGAGTATTTTTACACCCGTTAGGTTAGCCATGGTGATATGAATCCATGTTATAGGCCGACCGCATAACTGAGACGTTGCCTGAGGTAGCCGTTCGGTCTGCGCTATCACCGGGTGCCTCTCTACCTCCGCTGCCTCGTTGGAGATTATTTGTCGGAGAGGTGTGTCACCTACGTGGGACGTGATGGCGCAAACCAGCGCCTCATGTCGTGCGGTGTTCCACAGGGCTCGGTCGTAGGCCTGTGGAACATCGGGTACGACTGGGTGCTGAAGGGCGAACTCCAGCCGGGCGTGGACCTGACGTGCTATGCGGACGACACGCTGGTCACGGCCCGGTGGAGTTCTTACAGGGACGCAGCGTTGCTGGCGACGGCTGCGATATCACAGGTGGTGAGCCGCATACGGCGCCTCGGCCTGGAGGTGGCCCTCAACAAGTCGGAGGCCATGGTGTTCCATGGTCCCCGGCGGGCGCCGCCACCCGGATCACACATAGTGGTCGGGGGGGTCCGGATCGCTGTCGAGTCTACCATGAAGTACCTGGGATTGGTGCTCGACAGCCGGTGGGACTTCGGACCCCACTTCCAGCGGCTGGTGCCCAAGTTGATGGGCGCGGCTGGGGCGCTGTCAACGCTGCTTTCCAATCTGGGGGGCCCGAGCGCCGCCTGTAGGCGACTCTACGTGGGGATCGTGCGATCGATGGCCCTGTACGGGGCCCCGATCTGGGTGGCTGACCTGACGGCCGGTAGCATTGCTGTTCTGCGGAGGCCGCAGAGAGCGATGGCCGTCAGAGTCATCAGGGGGTATCGCACGATCTCCTACGAGGCGGCTTGCGCACTGGCCGGATCCCCGCCCTGGGACCTGGAGGCGAAATTACTCGCGTCATTGTATCGGTGGCGTGAGGAAATGCAGGCGCGAGGTGAGCGACCGATGCAGCGACTAATGGAGCAGCGTCGGTCGCTGCTTCGCGAGGTCCTGGTGGCGGAATGGCGGGACAGACTCTCACGCCCTACCTCGGCTCCATCGAGGCGGTCCGGCCGGTGCTCGACCTTTGGCTCGGGAGGAGGCACGGCTCCTTGTCGTTTCGGGTGACGCAGGTGCTCTCGGGGCATGGTTGCTTCGGGAAGTACCTGTGTCGCATAAACAGGGAGCCAGACGCCCGGTGTCACCACTGCGTCGACTGTTGGGAGGACACGGCGCGGCATACGCTGGCAGAGTGTGCCGCTTGGGAGGAGCCGTGCCGTGCCCTCATCTCTAGAGTAGGCAGTGACCTGTCGCTGCCGGCTGTCGTTAATTCGATGGTCGGCAGCGAGGAGTCCTGGGACGCGGTGGTTTCCTTCTGCGAGACAGTCATCTCTCAGAAGGAGGCTGCGGAAAGGGAGAGGGAGATCACATCCTCTCACCCAGCCCGCAGCAGGCGCACTGGGCGTCGGTGGAGGGCGGACAACGCCCTCTTCCAGCCCCGCTAAATGGGTCCAGGGGCGACGGACTCGGGGACGTCCGTCGCCCCCCATACATCGGACCCGAGGTGGCGGCGCGTAGTGTTCCACGCGCGCCCCTCTTAGACGTCGCGTGGGGAGTCAAACACCTCACTCCCCCCCTCGACACGAGGAGAGGCCTGCCGTGGCGGGCCGGCACCAGCCGGGGGTTGCGAAAGGATCGTAAGTTCCCGCGACCCTCGGCGTAGGTGTGAGATGGAACACCGGGGTGGTTTTTAGTCAGTAAGAGTCTGACAGAACCCTCCGCACGCCCCAGGGCGGAGGACATCCATGAGGATTTTCCACCCCGAAACAAAAAAAAAAAAAAAGGTAGCCGTGCGGTGCAGAAGGGGTGACAGTCGTCACAAGTTGACGAATCACTGAGCTCTTGCAACACGTCACCACACCCCTCCCTCACCGCGCTGCTACCTCGGGCAACGTCTCAGTTAAGCGGTCAACCTATAGCTGTGTTGACTGTTCAGGATGCGTCTCACGTTCTAAAATATACCTACTCGAGGAGGTTTTAATATCCGACCTAAAAGGGAGTGTTTTCGTTTTGTTTATAATTTTTCTATATTTTTAACCGACGAAAAATAGGAGAAGTTTCTAAAGTCGAGGCGTATACAAGGTGTAAAATAATTAACGCGCAACCTCTTAAGGGGTCATTGTACTCATCATTATGAACAACTTTTACTATGGGACCAAACCTGAAATCGCGAAAAAAAATCAGCAGCTCTACATTTATGTTCGCATTACCTCGTCAAAATGTAGGGAACAGCAGATTTTTTTTTCGCGATTTCAGGTTTGGTCCCATAGTAAAAGTTGTTCATAATCATGAGTACAAGACTACTTAAGAGGTTGTGCGTTAATTATGTTACACCTTGTCTATGATATATTTTTATTTTTATGTATGACCACGCATAACTTTATACAGAGTAATCCGATTTGAAAGATTCTTATTTTATTCGGGAGGGTATATACTTCGAAGTTGGTCCTATGTAAAATTTATTAATTTTGCTTGGGTGGTTTTTGAGTTAGCTTCAATAACACGTATTTTTCCCACTTAGTTTATGTGGATCATGTTCTAAGTTATTAAACTTCTGGTCACTGTAATTTACATAGCAGGTAGTGGTATTCGAATTTGTGAGGGATAGGTACCACAACTAAAAAGTTAAAAATAAAAACTTTTTTACGTAAAGTGAAAAATAACTTTGATTTCGGAAGTCGGTGGCAAAACACGAAAATACGAAACCAAAGTTCTTCAACCAAACTTCCAAAATCGAAGTTATTTTTCAAATTGTCGTGTTTTTTTTTGGAAGTCGGTTTTATTTTTTGTAAAAAGTTTGTATTTTTCATTGTTAAATAATTTCTCTTTAATTGCAGGTTATTAAGGTCGGAAGAATAAAATCCATTTAGTAACTACACATCAAGGAATTTAAAAGATAGAGAGAGGGGGGGGGGGGGAGATATTTTTCAACTGCATGTGAAGCAAAGTCAGAGGCCCTTGCATGGGCGGCATAAAAACTGACACGAGATTAGTCACTAACCACACGAAAGAGAAAGAAGAAGGAATTTAAAATCAGCCATCGACAACAATACATGCAAGTTTTTCTCCTCCACCAAGCCATATGAAAGCCATACAATAGCCCCGTCAAGATGCAAAGCTATTAAACTAGAACTACCCTCGAAACCGCCCCTAACTGGCTTTTATTAAAAAGCTAGTCATTTCATGGGGCCATTTCAACCCCTTTACGAGTATGAAAGGGTAAAAAAATATCTTTCAAAAGTACCATAAAATGGCAAAGACTATAAACCAGAGACGTCTTATTATCTTTTATATTGCCAATTAGTGGATGATTGGGGGTGTCCCCTATATTCACGCTGTTGATTTTTATGTCACCAGGTAGAAGGGTTGGGCTAATAAGGCAGTTTGGGGAATTGTCGTCAAATTGGGGGATAGGGGCGACAATTTTAAATGGGTTATGGGGTAGTTTGCAGTTTAGAAATTTTCCTTCGGCGTATGCGCCATAAGACAAGTTCTAGGGTAATAGGGATGATACCTGGGTAAAAAAAAGAAATTCTATTTAGTCCGTCAGCTAGACAATAAAAAAATACATAAATATTGGACACGTATTTTTTGCTTTATCATATTAATAAAAAAAATACTTAGATAAAACGCATTAAAGTTGGGGAGTGGGGGCTCGCTACGTCACAACTAAGTATAAAATCTAATATGACGTCATGTCACATTTTAACGCAATGTATCGCCGTAATCTTTTGATTACGTAAAGAAAGAAAAAATACGTGTCCAATATTTTTTAATAATCTACCTGACGGACCAATTTTTTTTTTGTCATCATTTCTATTGTAAGGTGAGAAATTGATAGACAACATAACAGGTACTTCTCTAAGTACGATTTTTGTCTATGAAGTATCTACTAAAGAGTAGATACTTCATAGACAAAAATCGTACTTACAGTCTTATTAGGAATTTTATGATCTATTTTGTTCATATTACGACCTGCCTCATTGGTCTAGTCATGATGCGCAGTAGCGCTTGCGCAAGCGCTATATGAGGTCCTCGGTTTGATTCTCAGGTCGGGCAATGTGTTATTAAGTTTATCCATCAGGAATTTGTCAGTAGCAGCCCGGAGTCTGGATTTGTTCCTGGTTGGTGTCAGGGCTATTACATGTTACTTAAACATAACTGGCGAAATGTGGGTGTACTGTAGGAACACCTCTGTCTAACCCTTCGGGGTTTACAGGCGTGATGTTACCCTGTTACCTCAAAACAGCCAAATTTTATTTTGAGTCGGTTTAAATGGTTAAACCATCCTTATTTCATTGCCGAATGTCCCCCTTGGGTCTCCTCTTAAAAGAGGAGATTATTTTCCCTAGCCTGTCTTAATAAATTAAGACAGGCTAGGGAAAATAATAAAAAGGTGGAAAAACCTTATTTGTACAAAATAATTAGACAATAAAGAGTCTCTCCTTCATTTACCGTGGTATTATTTCTGGGGTTAAATTGGATGAATCCTGTCATTGTCTGTTAGGTATGTCATATTTCTTGCTTCTTTGTTCAAATAGGGCACACATCTGGGGAGTTTTCTGGGCAAATGAAACGTTTACCCAGTCAAGATAAGCAAGTATTATTTACAAACCTGACTGGGATAAAATTATGATCTATAAACATACCTACACTTACGCCTTTGTTCCATGCAGGCAGAAACTACAGACCGCCACCTGCTACGATCCTTCCATACTGCTTTTGCCTGGTTTACGTTCATACATCTGATCATACACGCACGCTGGTTGCATGCGAGTTCTATGCTCCACATCTTTCAGAAGACCATCACCAATTAGGTCACTATATAAGTCTTTCTAGGGCATCCTCTCCCAGCGTTTCCACTCACATCTGCCTTGTTACCCTTTGTTAGTCGACTTTCATTCATCCTCTCAACATGACTAAACCATCTAAGCATACTCTTTTCAATTTTTATCGCTACATCATCTTTTATTATAATCAGGAGGTCAGATAGGCAAACGCTCCATGTAAAATATTGGTATTCAGCTGCATCCGGTTAGACTGGAAGCCGACCCCAACGTAGTTAGGAAAAGGCTAGGCAGATGATGATGATCATCTTTTAGTATAATAAAAGCCGAAAATAACATAACATTATAATATCACGCCTTGTTTCCCCGAAGGGTTAGGCAGAGGTGTACCTATTATGGTACACCCACATTTCGCCAGTTATGTTTAAGTCCCATGTAATAGGGGGCGAGCCTATTGCCATCTACCGGGCACAAATCCAGACTCCGGGCTGCTACTGAGAAATTTCAGATAGAAAAACCCAATAACACTTTGCCCGACCTGGGAATCGAACCCAGGACCCGAAAAAAAAGCCGAAAATATATATAAAATATTTGGCTATATATAGTATATATAGCCAAAGATATATAGAGTTAGCCAAGATTTTTTAATCATAGATGCTCCTGCTGTTTCACCATCATTCTCTCCCATAATCTAATTTATTTGCGCTCGGCGCAATATGTATTTTTCTTCCATACTTCCCTATTAGTCGTCATCTCGGTAGTCACCCCTGTAGCCATATCATCTTTCACCTAGTGCCTTCTGTTTGCCAACAGATAGTTTCGTTTTGATCGTCATCATCATCAGCCTACAGAAGTCGCCATTCAGCTCAATTCTTGGCAACTCTCATCCAGCTGCTACCAGCCACCCTGCGAAGATCGTCGCTCCACCTAGCCTGAGGACCCTACCTTACGTTTGCCGATTCGCGGTCTCCATTCAAGGACACGTCTACCCCAACATCGGTGCTACGGCTAGCTTATTCTGTGAGCTATGTTGACAACTTTGGTTCTCTGCCAGATCACTTCGTTCCGGATTCTATCCCTCAGAGAGATTCCAAGCATAATTCGTTTCGATCGTGTCGTTTGTTTAATATTGCATCTTAGAGACCACCTAAACGAAACGCCATATCTTCTAAAACATTTATTCTATGCCATTTTAACTGCCATCGTAAAGCATCGCACAGAATAATAATCTTTATAACTATCCATTTACGAACAACAGTCGCCTTGTTTCGTATGGCAGTATGAAATTATTGGACCTTACTATCTGGGTGATATTATTATGGTTAGTGGACGAAATACTTGGCTTGATAATACATTTTTGTTTGTGTTTGTGTGTGGTCTGGGGCATAGGTCATGCCGTCTCTATATGGATGAAAGCTGATTTAGCTGTTATAATGGATGCACTGTTTTGTTTGATAATTTAATTCATGTAAAGGACCGTTTTGAGATTATAAAATTGGTTTATCGAGCTTTGTGGAGTCAGTCGAGCTCTCTGAGCTGTGAGTTCGACATAAGGCAAAATACTAATTATCAAAACCTACCTACTTTTAATCTTCGCAACATTGGTTATGATGACGAAAAGTAAATATTTTCAGAAAACTAGGACTTGTTGGTCTAAGACTGCGTATGCTCATCAATGGTCCTATTACTCATAAATGGTCTGAGGACAGCTACGAATTGTGGCTGAAAACTTTCTAAGAATTAATTTTGTTCTATCCATATACATTATATACTCAAATTAACGAAATTCTCATTCTAATTTTACATTCTGTGATTACTGACTTGACATTTTAGGATTTTAAAGTGCTTGTTTTACCATGTATATATCACATAATTAATTTATCTCTCCGTTTGAGGTTTTCCGCACCTGCAGCAGCCGCCCCAGCACAGCCCGCCGTACTAGGAAGATGGGATGGTGCAAGGGTGTTGACACATGTTGCATCCCACACCAAAGGCCTGCCTAACTTCCAAGGCATTATGGTCATTCCGTCTGGTCTCTAGCCATCGTCGCATGCCAAGCCGTTGGGTTCTAAAACAGCTGGCACCCCGGCGGTGACAAGAGCACGACGGATAATGTCATTAATGCTGGCGTGCCGTGCTATCCGGCCTGCGCTCTTACTACAAGACAGGCCATGATGTCCGAGGTAGTCGACGGCTTCACCGCACTGGCAGCGATGTGGAGCCCCGCATGGAGCGCCCAGACGCAGACAAGTAGCGAGCCGGAAGGTGGAGTCACCCAGCAAAGTGCCTATGTTGGGTGACGGTAGTGCTTGAAGCCAGAGGCCCGACTCCCATTCACCCACAGCCAGCAGGCGGGCACGCTCAGCAGTATTGGTGGACGTATTGATAAGATTATTCCGTACCAACCTGCAGAGCGGCTCATCCCACTGTCTCTGGGAAGATGGGTTCACGGGCCGATCTGTATCCGGGCAAGCCGCTATCCAGGCGTTCACCGCATCACTCAAACACGGCACTTCAGAGTCAACCAGTGAGGGAGCTAAATTTTCCCGGTCAACTTTTCAGTGCTGTGGACAGAGGACAGGAACGCCGGTAAGCTAATACTGGTAATTTTGCGAGGCCGCCAAAACGGATGGGTAGTGTGGCTTGAAGCCACGCTCGGTCGTCCAAGGCCACATTTAAAATAGATGTTAGTGTGTTGCGGATACTTTGGTCAATTTTGTCCAACAGATGTGGCTGCTTCCATAAAGGGGAAGAACGTAGAAAATATATAAAATTTGGGCGGCTGCTGCAGGTGCGGAAAACCTCAAACGGCGAAAATATTCCGATCTTTTTGGGAGTTATATGTTCGAGCCGTTTGGGGTTGAAACACTAGGGCCATGGGGCCGAGTGCCCACTTGGTTTTCCGAGAAATCGCCAAGCGGTTGGTCGACTCTTCACGTGACCAAAGGGCTGGCCTATTCTTTGGCCAAAGAATCAGCATCGCCATACAACGTGGCAATGCTGCCAGCCTTTTGGGCACTTTTCCTGTTGACAGCGATGTGGACGAATTTTTTGATGCCCTATGATTATATACATATATATCTTTTTTTTTACATCTGTACATATTATAATTATTATTTTAAGTCTGTTAGCTTATATATTATGTAAATATTTTGCTCAGTTATAGTGAATAAAAGCCACTACAATGTTAAAAAAAAAATATTTCTCATTGCTTAATTTTTAATTCTTCTTACCTATTGTGGTATAGTAACTTTATTCTAGATGCATCGTCTTCACGTATAATTATATAGGTAATTAATGTATACAAAATATTGTAAAACATTTTAAAAGAGTAACGGTGGAGTTTCTTCTCCATACGAAACTACCTTTAGGAAGGGGCGACTAGAATTCATTCTATATTTTTTTTTGTATATTTTGACGTTCAAAAGTGCTTTTTATGTGCCATAGATATGAAATAGATAATTTGACTTTGACTTTAAGATGTAATCACCAAACCTAAGGGTATCTTCCACTCCCAAAGGGGATTTTAACTGAATCCGTTGTGGTTCTCATCCTACAAATTATCATGACATCCTATATTCTTTTATCGATCAACTAAGAAACATGCTAGAAAATTCAGTCTTATTTATTCCATTGCAAAATAACAAACGAATATTGTATATTGAAGTATTTTGTCGCTGTAGGCATGCTGGTACACCGGTGTGCCACTCACCGCCAACCATCAAGCGGCGCGGCGCTGGCATTCCGGTGTGCCACCCGTTCCCGCGCTTTAAATCTCCATTTTTAATTATAAATCAAGGCTAATATCCAGTGCAGGCAATTTTATTCTGTGGTCCGGTAGATATTCTCGTTAAGTAAATGATTCTAAACATAAAATTTGGTTTGGAAACTTGAAAAAAAAATTTAAAAGTGACGTTTTGACAATGACATTTGGCGCGACTGATATCTTCATGTGTTTTTTTATTGAAAATAAAGTGTTTTCGTGTCTAATCGACGGTAAGTGGGTAAATATTCATTTATAAGTAGTTACAACATCGTTTTAGATAATATTTGCACGAAATAACATCATAGATACCATTTTGTTTGAGCAAATAATGTTACGTAAACAAACGACACTTTCGGCCATACTCTGTTGCAATCATATTTTGTTTATAAGTACATCTCTCGTAATACGAGTATAGTTTAGATTTTATAGTATGGTATGTTTATTCAAGAACACAAAACAATTTACGTTAAGTGAGTGCAGTTGATAAAAACATAAGTAAACCATTTTTTTGTGAGCGGGGTCATGCCGGGTCGTAAGGTCATGTCACACCCGTGCGACTTTAGCTTATGACTAAAAAAATCAAGCGGATTTTAACGCCATTTGACCGGTTCAAAAGTGCCTTTTATGTGCCATAGATGTGAAATAGATAATTTGACTTTGACTTTAAGATGTAATCACCAAACCTAAGGGTATCTCCCACTCCCAAAGGGGGTTTGAACTGCACCCGTTGTGGTTCTCATCCTACAAATTATCATGACATCCTATATTCTTTTATCGATCAACTAAGAAACATGCTAGAAAATTCAGTCTTATTTATTCCATTGCAAAATAACAAATCAGTATTGTATATTGAAGTATTTTGTATAAGCGGCATATCTAGGATATTGGAGCGCGGACCAGAAACGTCTGTGTATTGAAGTCAGAACAAAGATCTTTTGTTTGCTTATAATAAATTATATACCGAGTTCTGTTAGCAAGAAAATGTGGAGCAGATGAATTTATTACTTGAGTTACTTGGAAAAATGAATAGATAGGGTTTACAGTGTGGTAGAAAGCTGGCGAAATCTTATTGCAACTCTCTTATTTAAATCATTTTTGACTTAACTCAAATCAAAGCATTTATTTTAATTAAAACATTTAAAAACAAAAAAAAAATTACTTTTGAATTGTCAAGGAGTCGGTTAGTCAGAATTATGAAGCTAATTGCCCATTCAAAAGCGTAGTAGGTAATAGGGCTTTCAGATACCGGATTTTTTAAATACCGGTATCAATACTGATAGTTATTAGTGCGATCAATATCGTGATCACGTGATTACGTTATTGAACGCAAGTACAATTAGAATTTAATAAAACTATTAAAATACGTATTTTTTTTATATTCAAATCAGTCTTTATAAGCTTACTTATTGAAAATAATAATATTTTACATTGAAGATAAATACATAGCTCGAGATAAATTTATGGCCCGTGAAACGAGGACCAAAGCAAAATTTTAGAAGCAATTCTCCAAGGGCTTTCCGAAACACCCCCTGTATGTGCAGCGATTATTTATAGTTTAGGAGCTAGACGGTTTTTAATATTTTTGGGGAAATTCTCAGTTACCTTCAGACTTTTTTATTTTTCTCTTTCTGTGTCGTATTTTTTGTAAATATTTATTTGTGATATAAAGCCTTAAATTTTGGTTTATGATCGGTGAAAAATACTATCGGTCTAAACATCGCTCAAAGTGATTAAAACTTAGCTCACAGGGAAAATTTTTGCTCGACAAGGTTCGATCTAGATTTTCAGTTCATTTTAAAAAAAGGAAAAAAGAAGGGTAGCAGTGACCCGGAAGTATTTTTTAAAACTTTCAAGATCCTCAGCTTTCCAAAGCATATAAATAATAAGTACTTTTCGGGACAATACTTGGAGAAATTGGAGTTCGAACATGGTGGGGTAAGGCAAAAAACACAATTTTTTCATACTTGGTAGTAAAGTATTGTCGTGCCTGGTGGGCAACTGTCCGTCGGTTGATGTCGGGATGTTGTATATAAGTATATGCTAGTCGCGCGGTAAACTCTGATTGCGCGATGCAGGATTTTGCGTGACGTCAGTGTGACGCGTTCCATTGTGGCGATGTAGATATGCCGCCACAGTATGTTTCCGCATGGAAAAATCCATTTTTCATGAACTTACTTCATTGCATCCAATTAAGCTGAAAATTTATATGTTCGAACTTCAATTTCTTCTAGAAAAAGAGTTAGGAGGCGCTTGCGCTGACGAAAATAAGTGTGAGAGTAACATCACATCATAAATCATAATGTCTCATAATACAACAAATCGCGGTAATGTAGTATAATAATGTTTGTAATACCGAATCACGGTATTGGCTCGTCAATACCGGTATTGTTAAAGGCAATATAATTCCCGGAATAGCGATATTGAAAGCCCTAGTAGGTACCTGTTGTAAAAGAATAGGTACTATATAATATTTTTATTAGTAAGGCTGATGTGGGTTCTTTCACCTATTTAAATTTTAATTAATTTAGTAGTATTTTCATCATTCTTTTTAAACTGGACAACATAGGTAATACCTAAAGTGTTTTTTTTTCTTTCTTGGACCCAGTTTATTTTTAAAATCTTCAGTCTTATTCCATCCATTAGCTTTTTAACGAAATACAATAAAATCTGTTAATGAAACCCCTTGTTAAAATTATCGTATTCATAAACACATTTTTGTTTGTTTTAAAATATTCTTATCCAGTCACGAATCGTTAGTATCTGAAATTATTGGTAGGTACGAAAAATTGCCAATCAGCCAGATGGTTGGGGGCTGACTGCCCAGACTGGGGGCCATCCACCCCCTCTTAAGCAGTATTATTTTCATATTACTGCAGTGTGAGAAAGAGATGGTGCTATGCAGGACGTCTACTTCCATCTCTTTCTCACTATGAAGCAGTGGCGTAGCTACAATTATCATTAGAGAGAAGCCTAAGAATAAACTGTCCAGTTCTCATAAACTCAAACAAAAAACTGCAGGTTTTTAATCTTATGATGTAATATATTAAACTGGTATTAAATATAATTCTGTAATGTAATGTGATACACAGTTACACACACAGGTGTACCATATACTTGGTCATAGTAGATATTAAGAAAAGAGTGGTTGTTCCGAAGGGAAGCCGATTGGAATCGGGTTGTATGAAGTCTACGCCCCTGCTATGAAGCGGACACACATTGAAGTATTGACACTCGTTGAGGTTAGATTGTTGCACCCCTTATAATGTAGTGACCATACACACTGCACCTTCACTTTTCAGAAAAAAATGTCATTATGAACATTATGTACCTATTTTTAAAGTGCAGGCGCACGGTGTAACTTTAATTACAAGAAGTTGACTGTAGAGTATGTAAATTACGTTAAATTAACAGTTGGCGAAATAAGACTGAGGGCTAATTTCACCAATGAAACTGAACGCGTTCAGCACTTCTAAAGCGCGATCAAGAGCTGTCATTGTGAAAATTGTTATGAAATATTGACTCTGACAGCTCTTGAACGCGGACTAAAAGTGCTGAACGCGTTCAGTTTCATTGGTGTAAATCGCACTGATTGGATGATGATTTAAAAAGGTACGAAACGCCACTTTTGTTCAAGTGTTTTTGTTTGGGTGATGAATCGGGAAAGTGGTGAAATAACTACAATACAACTTCATCTAAGTCATTACTTTCCTTGTAGAATGAGTATTTTAACCGATATCCTGCTCGGAGAAACTAAAATTTTGAACTTTTTTGGAACGGGTTCTTTGAGACCTATAGAGCTACAACTGCGCTCAAATAATATGAAATTTTAAATACTTTAAAAATGTATTGATGACTTTTTCCATAGGATGCACCTTTTAGAAGTTATACCTAAGTCAAAAACTGAAAGAAGTCCGAAAATTTCGAGGCTTCTCGAGCACCGCGCACTTAGCACAGTGGTGCTATTCTGGAAAGATCCCACCGTGAAAATTTTGGTGAAGTGAGCGTGATGTGAACTGTCATCCCACCTTACTCTACTAGGGATTGAGCTCACTTCACCTAAGTGCTCACGGAGTGATGTTTACAGAATAGATCGGCTGGTCTTTTGAAACTACAAACTTGGTCTTACACTATTAGTATCTATCCTATTGTAACAACATCCAAAAAATCAGAACAGTGCAACTTTTTTTGTGTCTACGGTGACTGGCTTGTTATAGGTAAACTAGCTGTGCCCCGAGACTTCGTTCGCGTGGAAGTCGTAAGATACGCAATACACTAAAATAACAGCCACAATTTATCCCTCGTGCCCCTGCCCACCGTGTTGCATCGCCCGCCCGCGCTATTCGTTTTCGCTTAGGGCTCGTTCAGGGAGACGAGGGGCGTTAAGCGGCGCGTTGCACAGGGCGGGCTGCGGGGCGTCAAGCGTTTTCTCCGTTTATGGAGAGGCAGCGCGTGTTGTTGCTCGCCGCATTTAACGCGCAAAGACAAACATATGGTAACTATGTCACGATTTACTTACCTACTTAATTTATAAACATTAAGGCTGCTAAATAATCTATGTAACAAATTATCTATGATGCAAAAAAATATTAAATTATGAACAAACGGACACCGCAACTTCTTTTGGCGCGCGGTTTTATATATATTCATAAATCCCTTCCTTTCACCTACCACATGAACCGCGAGCGCATTGATTCCGCGGCAGCTGCCAGGACAGTCGATCGGCTATCGAGGAACCACGCGTACTAACTTTTCTGAACAGTACCTACTTCTGCTCCTCGTACTCCATATTAATTTTATTCTAGTAACTAGGTAACCTAGTAACTTTATCAAAATATAAATATACTTCGTTATTGAAGTATATTTATATTTTACCTATAAGTGCCTAGTGTTCTTCCCGTACTGGGAACTTCTATACGGCTGAAGATCAGTGTAGCTGGCTGACTGGAAGGCACCCTTTGAACCCGGCACCTGGCACCATTGGACCACCTGCTGGACTGACTCCGAAGCCATCACCGACGTCACCGACCGGCACCAAGCAGGAGAGTGCGGTATTGACGGCCTCCTACGTGGTCCGACCTTTGACCGGCCTTACCTCCTACCCTCTCGTTCGGCATTTTTGATAAACTTTTAAAATATAGTTGCTTTCGATTTTAACATTATCGTTTCCTTTTAAATCCAGTCGCCTAGGTAAAAAGGATTGCGACAACTAGTGGTTTCGTTTATGAAGGAATAGAAGTACCCGGCGCTGTGCCTGCCGCGTCGCCCGCAGCGACGCACGCGGCGTCGTCAGCTGCCACGCCTGCGGTTACCCCTCACCGCACCTCTTCCTCCCCTTCCTACACACTTCGAAGGACACGAGGAGAGAGAAAAACACTTCTCCTTGAACGCTCTATACATCGCCGTATGTTTGTGTGTCCGGCAGCCCGCACCGCGCACCGCGGTGCCTGACGCTCCGAATCTCCCTGGACGAGGCCTAAGTGTTCTTTCTGACTTTTTCTTCTTGCTCGGCCTCGAGAATTGAGCTACCAAATGAAAAAAAAAATTCAAATCCGACTTTTTGTTCACAATTTCATGGGTTTTAATTTTTTGCGCGGAACCCTAATTCTTTTTTAAATAAAAGTAGCCTAAGTTACTCCTCATAGCATAAGCTATATTCCAGTGACAGTCCTGTCAAAATCGGTCTAGCCGTTTTGGAGATTAGCCGGAATGAACTGACAGACAGACAAAACAATTATAAGTTGTTTTTTTTTTTGTTATAAGTACCGTATAACCTTTCATTTGCATTTAGTAAAAAATTGCTATTTTGACAATACAAACAGACACTTCAATTTTATTTATTTGTATATGTAGATACATACAGGGCGTCCCACGGATATGACACATGGAGGGAAAGTACCTTGAATATTGTAGATGGAACATTTTACTGAAAGAAGACATTATTTGAATTTAAAAAACAATTTAAACTGCATTCATTGATATTTAAATAATTACATGGTTGAACCGGGAATCGAACCCGTTACACGAGAAAAATAATCATCCTGTAGCTTTATCATACCGATTGAAAGGCTTTATCATAAGGATTATTTTTTGCTAAATAACATAGTGTCAGAAATAAGAGGAAGACCATGAATTTTAACATTTTTAATACAAAATTAATCAATTTATCAAATGCTCAAAATGAGTCCCTTCCTATTGAATTCGATTTGTTGCATACAACCAGGTACCTACTAATTACGTATCTCTTTATCATTTTATCATGCACTTAAATTATAATAGGGAAATGATGCGTACTTCTCAAGTGGGTACATTTATTAGTAATAGGTACTTATGATAATGTCAGTTGTATGTCCTTACGGCAATGTCAGCTTTTCATTTTTCTGAACAAAATTTCTTATCAAATGTTAAAATTCACGGTCTTCTTTTTTTTTGTGATACTATGTTATTCAGCAAAAAATAATCCTTATGATGAAGCCTTTCGATTGGTATGATAAAGCTACAAGGTGATTATTTTTCTCATGTAACGGGTTCGATTCCCGGTTCAACCCTGTAATTATTTAAATATCTATGAATGCAGTCTAAACTGTTTTTTAAATTCGAATAATGTCGTCTTTCAGTAAAATGTTCCATCTACAATATTCAAGGTTTCTCATGTAACGGGTTCGATTCCCGGTTCAACCATGTAATTATTTAAATATCTATGAATGCAGTTTAAACTGTTTTTTTTTTTTTTAATTCAAATAATGTCTTCTTTCAGTAAAATGTTCCATCTACAATATTCAAGGTACTTTCCCTCCATGTGGCATATCCGTGGGATGACCTGTATAGATATAGACAAACAGTAATAAAAACAAATGCATGTACTCTTACGGTATGAGAGGTACTATAATTATTATAAGATCACTGGAACAGATGACGCATTGTTTATATAGGATAACACTGCACTTGATCTACGTCTATAGGTCAATCAAAAATAAGCCTTGCCTAATTCCCCTTCACGTTAACAGGAACAATAATTAGATTGCTTCTAGTGTATAATTTAAACTCCTAACAAGCCCTCTTGGGGTTTAATCAACAAAGCATTGGAGAACACTAACCCCAGGCCCGCACAGGGGCGCTGTTGTCGCGACGATTTTACATCGCGCCCTGGATTTTCAACTCTCGGTGTTGAGCCGAACATTGAGAATACAACAGAGTGCATCCTAGCGCGTCAAAAATATCCACCGTTGGATTTTCAACTTTCGCCGCTAAGCAGTGTGTTGAAAATGCACTGCGCGAGAAAAGTCGCCGCGTTAAAAAATCGCCCGTGGCAACGAGGGCTTAGTTGGTCTCTGTGAGAAGTAGTTACGTCACAAGCGTTCATCTTCGGCTTAAGTTATACATTCAAGTTTTAATCAGTTTGTTACGGAAAAATGTGAAGAAAATGTAAGATTTTTTTTCTTTGAAGAAGAAAATATAGGACTTTTCTACAGTCTTGCTCAATTTCACTGACTTTGTGTGTTTTAAATAGAATTATACATATTGCTTAGCTTTACCTATTGTTTAGTCTACCTTTTATCTACCTATGTTATTTTCAACCGTTTCTTGAAAACTCACGATTTCTTCCTATGAACAACACACACACACACACACACACCCACAATACATAACACACACACGCACACATAGAACATAAATACAACGATGTTTTTTTTGCCTGCTTCATTGGTCTAGTGGTTGACTGCCCCGTTGGTCTTGTGGTCGCAAGCGCTACTGCTGAGCATGACGTCCTGGGTTCGGTTCCCGGGTCGGGCAGTGTTATTGGGTTTTTTCCATATAGAATTTTTCAGTAGCAGCCCGGAGTCAGGATTTGCGCTCAGTTGATGGCAATAGGCTCGCCCCTATTACATGGGACTTAAACATAACTGGCGAAATGTGGGTGTACTATAGGTACACCTCTGCTTTTAACCTTTCGGGGAATACAGGCTTGGTTTTATGTATGTTTTTTTGTTTGTCTGTAAAGAAAAATAAATGCACTTCAAACACAATAAACAAAATCTTCTGTTATCTTCTCTTCTCATCTCTCGCAGAAAAGTAGGCACTAACACACCTGAAAGTTTGCTCACCTTGATTAAAACACAGGTTCGAGCAACAATTCAGGCCCATCAGTGTACCGTACTCTCTTCTTATAAACTTCTACAGCTTCTGTAAGATTCTTCTCTTCTATTCTGTGACATTTTTTCATTCTTATTTTTCTTCTTTTCTTTCTTCTTTCAACATACTTGCTTTTACAGTAGGTACCTACGGGGTCACGTGGTTCTTCCTCGATCTGGCACTCCCAGCAGTCATCATCTTCCTGCCTTTTCCCAACTATGTTGGGATCGGCTTCCAGGCTAACTGGATGCAGCTGAATACCAGTATTTTAAATGGAGCGACCTACGGGGTACTGGGCGAGTTACTGGGTAATACGATACCCCTTGGTAAGACTGGTTCTCGGACTTTCAGGCTTCTGACGACCCGTAACGACTGTCAAAGAATCACTGACTGCCGGGACCAACGGCTTAACGTGCTTTCTGAGGCACGGAGGGGTCTCATCTAATGGATGGTCACCCATCCAGAATCGACCACGGCAAGCGTAGCTTACCCTGATCGAATGATCCGTGCGGCTTTTATTACTTAGCTACGAGCCGCTCAGCAGTGTGATATGATAATTATTAATAATTGCAAGTCATAAACAGTTTAATGCTTTAGAGCACTACATAGCCATATTTCATAATTACAATTATTATTAGTAATATTGACAAATTTATCGAAACAATGAATTATTTGACAGCTGTTTGCGAAGGTGCCAGCATTCTGACTGCACCTACTGCAGCTTCGTTTCCTATAAAAAAAAAAAAAAAAAAAATCAAGAACCTAGAATTAAAAAATATGGCGCCTCAAAAATGTCAGAAGACGCGCCCTCCAAATTAAGTCCCAAAAAATGGACGACAAAATGTTGCCCCATCAAATTTTTTATTATAGCTTATGCAAGACTAATTATTACTTCTTATCATTCATAATATATCTGTCTAGGAGCCAAACATTCAATAAATGATTGATTTGATAAGATCCAGTTTTTATTCTGCGCGTGAGTCATTTTGTTTTGAAGGTAGACCGGTCTGGGCGTCAAGGCTGTCTTGTTTATTATATCTATTTTGTAATTGATAGTCAAATACATTTTAATAAGGCATGTTATTATAAATCACATTGACATGTCTGTTTTTATTTGAATAGTGAAAGGGATTTTTTTAGAAGTTGTTCAATAAAACAATAGTTTTGGACAAAACTGTTCTTTGATAAAAATGGGACTATTATTTTAATTACTTGATGTAGAAAGTACCTATATGGAACTAATCTGCCAACAATAATTATAATCCCAGTTAAAAACATGTCTAATTAGTACCTTACCTACTTATCAATCTAAACTCTTGTAGAAATAATTGAGTTTCCTATATTAAAAAACATTTATTTCAAATAAACCAGTTACAGGCACTTTTGAATTGTCAAGAGATCGGTCAGTCAGAAAGATGAAGCCAGTTGCCCATTCCAAAGCGTAGTAGGTTCCTATGGAGAAGAACGGGCAAGAAACTCCACGAACACTCTTCTATATCAAAATATTGTTACAAAATATTTGTTACATCATTCAAGTTGAAATTATTTAAGTGTGTGAGAACAATGTAGAAATCAAAACCAATAAAAACAATATTTTTTCATCTTCTACCTGAACAGTTACAAAACAAAACAAACAGAAACAAAACGCACATCAAACACGACATTATCAACAAAAAAAATCAACATCATTATTACACTGACAACAAAAATGGCGCGAAAAATACTTTTGACATCTGTCAATTACGCGCGTTCGGAAACGCGACACGAGCGAATACAAGTTTATTGCGAACAAACAATCGCTGATATGTAGATTGGCTTAGTTAGAATGGTAGTAGTATTTGTGTTAGTTTCAAAATAATGGTTGCCTGGTTGTAAGCGTTGATACTAGTTGTGTGGGGCGCCCGCAGCGACGTGTACATTTAGGTTAGTTTGTATGATATTATGTTTAGGTTTGATATGGCGGCCATGTTAAACGAACACACGACGTGTGGAAAGAGACTTGAATTCTTATTCAAAAACATTAGGATATTGTATTCATGAGCTCTCTTTTACTGCAGTCACCTCAAAATTAATAATTATTTCGTCCAGAAAAAATACTCATTATGTTTAGTAATGAATACCTATTACAACCACTGGTATCAGAAATTATGTGTTGTCTCTAACCTTCCTGCTTAGTTTAATGTTTATCTTCTTGTGTACCTGTCTTTAATAGTACCTACACATCTTCTTTTATTTATATAATAAAATCATGGGTATTTTCTTCTAGCCTACTTATGGGTAGATTATTTTAAAATACCTCTGATTTGTATCCTACTTCCTACTATATAATGTTATAAACGCTAAAGTTTGTAACGATGGATGGATGGATGGTTGTTACTCTTTCACGCAAAAACTACTAAACAAATTTGGATGAAATTTGGCAAACAGATAGTTTATAACCCGGATTAACATATAGGATATTTTTTATCCCGATATTTTTACGCGATCGAGACTTATACGAGTGAAATTGCGGGGTGCTGCCATTTATGCATAGTTATGAGGACTACCTCAGATTCATATATTTAAATCCATAAAATATAGACTATAATAGAAAAGAGAACCTTCCTCGAATGTATTACTATAAGTGCTGAAGTACTAAAAGTTAATCTCGCACAGTTGTAATATATTCTTATGTGTTTATCCCCTCTAGAATAACAATGATAAGGCAGGATCGAGAAGCGGTTACTGCTTGATTAATATTGATACAGGGAGGGGACGCCGAAGGACAAATGAAGTGACCTTATTGGTGATGTTCTTCAGAACTATCAGGTGAGTAGTACTTGAAACTGGTGTCTGTATGACTAGATGTATGAACGTAAACGAAGCAAAAGGAGGATTGTAGCAGGTGGCGTTATGTAGTTTAATTAGTACAATTTTTATATTATCTACAAACGCATGCTTTTTTACCATAATGGCTGAAATAGAAGTATCCTCCAGATAATGTAGCTCGATCTCATTTTGTAAAATGATTCAACTGAGCAACCATATATTGTACGTTTCTCCTCTTTTTTCAGCATCATCACATAAGGATACTAAGTGAAACAGAAGAGTCAAATTATTATTTTTGCATAGTCCTTAGACCTTTGTTAGCATTGATTGACATCATAAAAATAAAATGTTAAAACTTTTTTCCAAAAAATAAAACCGACTTCCAAAAAAACACTATAAAGTGAAAAATAACTATGATTTCGGAAGTCGGTGTCTTTGATTTTGTATTTTCGTTTTTTGCCACTGACTTCCGAAATCATAGTTATTTTTCACTTTGTAGTGTATTTTTGGAAGTCGGTTTTATTTTTTGGAAAAAAGTATTTATTTTTCTCTTTTTAGTTGTCGTACCTACCCCATACATATTCGAATATCACTAACTGCTATGTAAATTACAGTGACAGGAAGTTATTATAACATCGTCCACATAGACTCAGTGGGAAAATACGTATTATTGAAGCTAACTCAAAAACCACCCAAGCAAAGTTAATAAGCTTTACATGCAACCAAGTTCGGGGCATACCCTCCCGAATTAAATATGAATCGTCCAAGTCGGACTATTTTGTAAGAAGTTATGCGTGGTCGTACATAAAAAAATAGACACTGCTTTTTTATTGGCTAGGGAGCTGCCACGATTTTGTTGTACTCATCATTATGAATAACTTTTACTACGGGACCAAACCTGAAATCGCGAAAAAACAATCTGTTGTTCATTACCTATTTTTTTTTTGGCTAGGGAAGCCAATGAAAATCAGCGTGTATACGCGTATTAAGCGTTGACTCGAGAACCCCCTCCTTTTTTTCGTCGGTTAATAATTGACGTGTTTCTTTTTTCCAAAATTTGTGAATGCAATTAGCAATTGCCTACTCAAAAAGTTAAAGATAGTCTCGAGACCGTTTTGCTCTAGCTACACCGGTTAAGTGACCTGTCCTTACAGCCCGGCCTCAAAATCCCATCTCGTACAACCTAATATTAGGTACCTGTAGGAAAATCCCTAAATATCAGGTTATAACTCTCAATTTCCTACCTGCGTCATGAAAATATAACTTTATAGCTTACACGTGTATGAAAAAATCGATTGCCCATCCCTTTTGGTGGCCCCGTTTGCCCCAAAAATGTAATTGGATAGTCCATAGTCCACCTAATTTTATGTATAGGTATTGTAATGTAATACATCTACTAATGGGTATTAGATACCGATCAACCTTTATGTTTAAAAAGCTAATGTAGTTTTGGTGGAACTTTTATCCAAAATATTTTGCGAAGAAGGAAAGTTTTTGAGCCAGAATATTGTCTTTTATATTAGTTTTGTTTATGGTAAGCTTTCGAGTCATAGAGAGAGGATGAAGACGATATTGTCTTTTTCTTTTAAAAATGTACTACATAAGGAATTTCTTGTTTTAGGCGTCTATTCTAATGGATACTGTACACTGGCCTCCCATACCAATTAACAAAGTAATTTGAAAACATTGTAAAAATCAATTATTTTTAAAAACAGGAACCTTAGAGTTTCTTGTTGGCTCTTCTCCATGGGAAAGGAACAAGTGGGACCGTGAACTTAACTTCTGACATTTCCTAAGTGCCCATGAAGGTTTCATCATCTGCCTGCCTTTTCCCAACTATATTGGGGTCGGCTTCCAGTCAAACCGGATGCAGCTGAATACCAGTATTTTACATGGAGCGACTGTCTATCTGACATCCACAACCCAGTTACTGGGTAATACGATACCCTTGGTAAGACTGGTTGTCAGACTTTCGGGCTTCTGACGACCCGTAACGACTGTCAAAGATCCACGAATGACAGCCGGGACCAACGGCTTAACGTGCTTTCCGAGGCACGGAGGAGTCTTGATATGTAAAGATGGTCACCCATCCACGGACCAACCGCGGCAAGCGTAGCTTAACCTGATTGATCGACCCGTGCGGCTATTATTACTTAGCCACAAGCCCCTCTGCCCATGAAGGTTTTTTAACTTTTAAACAAGGTGTAATTGAGATAACTAAAAATCTTAAAAGTGGTCGTTGTACTCAATATACTGAACAACTTTTACTACGGAACCACTCGGTTAACAATAAAAAATTCAGCTGTTCCCTTGATTTTGTCGAGTTATGAGAATACAAATGTATGGAGCAGCTGATTCTTTTTTTATTCACATCTGTTAGAGAAGATGAATACAAAATTGATCGTCTAACCTTAAGACCAGAGATTTCTTTAGAAATAAGCGTCATCTTTTGCGTATTTTTCTGTTCGTTTCTTCTTGTCTATTTATGTATGTACATAAATCTATATCAATACAAATAAATAAAATTGAAGTGTCTGTTTGTAATGTAAAAATAACAGCTTTTTACTAAATGCATATGAAAGTGTGTACTGTCCATAAAACAAAAAATCATTTTTTAAAATTTTTGTCTGTCTGTCTGTTTGTTCCGGCTAGTCTCCGAAACGGCTGGACCTATTTTGACGAGACTTTCATCGGCAGATAGCTGATGTTTTAAGGAGTAACTAAGGCTACTTTTATTTTAGAAAAAGATTTAGGGTTTGGCGTAAAAAAAAACCCATGAAATTGTGAACAAAATCCGATTCAAATAGGGAAATTGTTTTCCGACATCCAGGCGAAAGAAGTCGCGGGCACAGCTAGTAGTTAAATAAGTTAATAAATAAACAGATTTGTAGTTAGGTAACTATTTACAGTGTATTGATTTGTATAGCCTCAAGTAACTTTTGATTTTTATAACCACTGTTAGTTTTGGCATGCCTAAAACATATTTGTGGTTATAAATGGCGGGACGGGCTCTCATCAAACTGAAAACCCTAATACCTAGCCCACCCAATTTTATTATAAAACGCAGCTCAAGTACAATAGTAAATTTCCCGCCACAAATAACCGGGGTTGCCCAAACCAATAATGAGATCGAGATCAATACGTAGTGTTGCCAACGTAAATATCTATATCTGCCAACATTCAGTCGTAAACACGCAAAGACGTTTATTTTAAATCATATTTTATCCTCCTTTGTAAATTGTTTATGAGAAAAGCGTTACTGTCTGTGTTAAATGTGAATTTCTAGAAAACTTGGTAATATAATTATTGTATTATTAGTAGATTTTTTTTATTGGTTTGAAGTTTTAAATAAACAAGAGAGGTTAAAATTGAACAAAAAATATGAAGTTATGATACATGTTATATAACATTTCAGAAATGTAAAGCTTTACATTTAGGGTAAAATCTGAAAAGGCACTTTTTTACAGGCAAACTTTATGATTACGGGGGGTACTGGGGTAGTTGCAGGGGCTCGTGGCTAAGTAATAACAGCCGCACGGCTCAATCGATCAGGTTAAGCTACACTTGCCGCAGTTGATCCGTGGAGAAATCATCATCTGCCTAGCCTTTTCCCAACTATATTGGGGTCGGCTCCAGTCCAACCGGACGCAGCTGAATACCAGTATTTTACATGGAGCGACTGCCTATCTGACGTCCACAACCCAGTAACTGGGTAATACGATACCCCTTGGTAAACTCAAACTCAAAGCATTTATTTCAATTAAACCAATTACAGGCACTTTTGGATTGTTAAAGAGTCAGTCAGTTAGTCAGAAAATTGAAGCTAATTGGAATGGGCATTCCAAAACGTAGATCTCTATGGAGAAGAATGGGCAAGAAACTCAATGGACACTCTTTTAAATCAAAATTATTACAAAATCCTGGGTAGGTACATTGTTCTTGTTGCTTCTATATGTGAGAACAATGTAAACAATTAAAAACAATTCAAAATATAAGATTAAAAATAAGCCCTGGCAGTTAAGAGATGACCAGTCTCCACTGACGGCGCCCGTTCACGAACATGAGTGGATCAGCACCATCCAGCTCAACCATTTTGTAGGGAACCGAATGATCCAACACACGCGCCACCATCAGCGAGACATTTAAGTGAGCATGACATACTCTCAACTGCCATACTCTTTCAAGTCAACATACCTACATCATAACATAAAACCGCTCCATGGTACTCACATTTACAAAATTGAAAAAAATGCTTCTAATTTATACAAAACTATAGACTAGTTGTCAAGTAAGACTGGTTGTCAGACTTTCGGGCTTCTGACGACCCGTAACGACTGTCAAAGATTCACGAATGACAGCCGGGACCAACGGCTTAACGTGCTTTCCGAGGCACGGAGGAGTCTCGGTATGTAAAGATGGTCACCTACCCACGAACCAACCCCGACAAGCATAGCTTAACCTGATGGATCGACCCGTGAGGCTATTATTAATTTTATTATAATTAATATTACATTAATTTTAGATACCGAATCATTTATTGCCTAATACTACCTTCATTGATTAGCAGTGGGTATGCTGAATATAGGCTCCTAAATATAGATCAATACAGAAAAGGGCAGTTAGAACGGAATATTTAAATAATCACAACGCGTAACAACTGGATCAATGCTAGGAGATGAAGAAGACTCTGCTAAATACAAATCTGACACTACCTATGGGACTAGAAGAAAAAGACATGCAGTCATAACAAAATAATAACACAACATTACACAATCACAAGAACCACTCAAAAACATAAAACACACCGAAACAACACAATTTAAAAGCAAAAATGAACACTAGAAAACACGAACCGTTGTACCGTTGCACTGACACATCATTTATCAAAGGAGTATGGCCAAGGTGCCGCTCCACAGTAGCCCACTGCTATGCACGAGTATTATGGATCGCTTTGTATGAAAATGTAGGTGAGACCGTCCACTGCACAATGTGGTTGGAAAACAAATTAATCGCGCAGTTATGGAGTGTTACATAGTCGGGTCGGTATATTAGATTCGGTAGTACAGGGCGCGTCAATTATCTAGACCCAAGATGGCGTCAACTGCGCATACATACATATGCCAGTCGCTGTAAAAAAAAGTAAAACGTCACTGCGCCGGTTTATTGGACGCGCACTACGTTATTTGGTAGGCAACTAGGTATAGCATCACGCGTGACCAGCATCCCAATTGCGTAACATACTATCGATCACAATTTGAATGATTTTGAAGCAAATTGCTAATCCATCGCTTCTTAATTATGTTCGAAAAATTTGTCTGCTCAACAAAGAAAATAACGCAATGAATTTTGTTAAACTGTCAAAATTAAACCGATTCCTACCATAAATATGTTACGCAGTTTCCCCGCCGAAGTAGTCTACACATATTCGCCTTCCATTCAACTCGTGCCAGTCGGCAAACTTCGTTCGGTATCTAGCCTTGCTGAATCATGTTCAGTTCGACAAGCCGAGCAGCTTTTTCTCGACCATAATAATATTATCTACATAATAATATTTGATGTTCTGCCCGAATCGTATTGACCCAAACAAGTATAGAAAACCTCTCCCTGCCGTGCCTCTCCTACGTAGCAGTGGACGGTCGACTTTATGGCCAAACCCAACCTGTTGCTGAAAACAGGAATATTTCAACAAAAACATGGGAAATATGGCACTTTGCTGTAGCGAGGACAACTTGAAATTGAGTAGAGGGTAACTTGGGAAGTTACGCGAAGTTAGATGGCTAAGTTTTTTATTTAGAATTTGAGAAGAAAAAATGATGATGTACCGGTTTAATTGGCTTTCATGTTAAATAAAAGTCATATCGTCGTTGTCAAACCAAAATCTGCTATGTGCAAAAATTATACTTGTTCTCCTGTAAAATTTTATATGAAGGTGTATTTTAAGAACTGTATTATATAAAAATGTACGTAGATACAGTAGGTACAGTGCTCTTAGGCCATAGCAGTTTTTTTATACGGTAGATAGGGCAGTGAACTATACGCAAAGGTCATAAAGTAGACGTCAAAAAATTGCCCGTAGCAGATTTCGGTTAGACAACGACGATATTATTTATTTATTTATTTATTTAAACTTTTCACACTTAAAAAAGTACAAAGGCGGACTTAATGCCTTAGGCATTCTCTACCAGTCAACCAAGGGTGGTGAAGAGATTAGATGGCAGGTGCTCTGTTAGAAATGGAACAATTTGTACATAAATAAGTCATAAACTTATAATACACATACATACATATTTACTATAATATATACCTATATTATATACATATATTATATATAAATTCAAGAGAGAGAGGTTTTGAGATGACTCTACGCTATTTATTTTGAAAATAACTCCGCAATCTCCGCTTAAATGCATACCGACTGGTGGCCATCCTGATGTCAAGAGGTAGCGCATTCCAAAGAAGAATGGACTGAAAATGAAAGGAAGAATGAACAAAGTCAGAAGTATGAGAAGGACAGAGTAGGAGAAGATTGTTAGAAGAACGAAGATTCTTAGCGTGTGAAGAACATAGATATTGGAAGTGAGACACTAGATAAGAAGGAGGAGTGGGAGAGTTAAGAAGGGAGAAAAGCGTGGTCAAAGCACGCAAATTTCTTCTCTGGCGAATGGGCATCCATTTGAGCTCAGACCTGTAGCTCGACACATGGTCATATTATATATATATATTATATTATATTATATTATTATAACTAATATCTCATTGGGATCAGCGATTAACTACATAGATTGGCATGAAGTCGTACTTATGGGCCAAGAATGAATAATAAAATAATTGATAAATACTTCGTAATAGAATCTGTCATATTTTCGCCTTGAGATGCACTGGTTCTTTTTTATCATAAATAAAAACTTGCACAATCCAACGCATTTTTTTTTCTAACTATTAAATATAAAATTATCGCGAGGAAACCTCGAAATCACCAAGACAGAGAGGAAGCGGTGTAATAAATATTTTTCGGTCTGAAAAATTCTAGTCCTTTTCATTTCTGTGGTCAATTTTCAAAGTTATGCTACCTTTAAATTAGCCTAGAATGTAAATGACCACTATTTAAATAGAAACTAACAAGAAAATATACCAACAATTTACCGAAATAACCCATAAAACAAGTCGCATTTGACCAAAACACGCGAATTCTGGTGGAACTTTCCTACACGCTCCCATAGACAGTATAGACGCCATTACTATAAGTACCTATGTCTATGGTTCATTTAGGTTAATACCACCACACCCGCGGCTCGCGTGACCACAGACAAAGTGGTGGCACTACACATAATTGAATTAGCCAGTATCCCCTCATTCACTTAAAGCTATCCATCCATTCGGCTGATGGTTATCGCAAAATGTACAGCAGTTTTCTATCTTTAATTTGTTGATAGTTATAATTGATGGATTGGTACTGATATGGGAGTGTGGATTTTTTTTAAATGGTGGTTTTATATTGCATTGGCGTTTTTGTATTTTGCTGTTGTGAGTTTTTTGTTGGGGTAGGTTTTGAATGTATTTTTGTAAGGTGGGATCGGGTGGATATTCTCAAACTTGAAAAAGACGTGTCAGAGAAATGAAGTGAATATTTTCTTTAAAAAAATTTAATAAAGTCTCGACTTTTTCGTCCGAAACTTTCAGAATAACCAATAATGAGTTTCTAAATGACCAAATAGAAAAAAATCAAAGCACAAAAGCTCATTTAGAATAATTATTAATATTGAAATGTTTGGGAAAGTATTTCAGTATTAATAATTATTCTAGTATTAAAAAAAACTATTTAAGAAAAGTCGACCCAAACTGAAAAAAAAACAGAGAAGGGATTCTCTGTTTTTTTTTTTTGCAGTTTGGGTCGACTTTTCCTAAAAAGTTTTTTTATTATATAAATCCTTTTGAATAATTTTAACTACCGTGCAATGTATTCAGTAGGTACTGTAGAGGCCTTAGTTGAGCCTGCCTTCCGCATGAATCCTCTTTGGATTATAACATTGGCTGATAAGAAAAACTCTGGTTTTCTCTTTGAAACTTAGAATAGGTATGAATTTGATATAAAGTTATATTGTTTTATATGGAGTCAGTGTAATATTAGCCCTAGTGATATAATGTATTATGGCTTAGAAATAAGCCAATAAATCTGATTGATAGTGCAACGGTCTTCCTATTTATATCACTACGAAGATTCTGCAAAACACACCTCGAAGTCGAGACCCCGCACACAAAACACATAGTGACCTGCCTATGTATCGTGGCTGGTCGCTATAGTACAATGACTAAAAAGCTTTGAACTTTGCTAAATTAATAGAACTACCTTGTAAACGAACTGCCTAGTAATTGGCCACTATTACAGTGTCTGGCAATAAAAAATGGCCCACTTTTCTATATTAATTGCTTTGGCCTGAATATCTACAATTTGATCACTTATTACTAAGTTCAATATTTCTTCGTTTACACGTTCCTTAGTGTTTGGTAAGTTCCTTAGTACTTTAATTAGTTTTTTCTATTATTGACTTCGTGAAATGACGTGTTTTGCTGCTTAAATATTTCAGTAATGAAATCTATCGAAGAAAATGAAGTCCATTCAGTGCTCATAAGAACACCTGATACGCGAAAGTATGTGATGTCCTAGCTAAAATAATTTCCAATCATAGGTAGTTAAAAAAAATATATACTGACCTAAACATTGGACGAGATCTTTCACAAAGATCTCTACTTGAGTTTGAATGTCACGACTACCTCTAAGCATCTCGGGTACAAGTAAACCAGAAAAGGTATGCACTTCGTTAATCTTCGTGTTTCAGAATTAGCACAGCTCTTTATACTATCTCGTCATCGCGCGTTAGTATTTCCGAAGATAGACTTTGATTCCCGAAACGTATAATTTTCTCTGGATATCTGTATTCTGTTTACCTATTACGGCCGAACCCAAGAACGTATCTGTCAGCAATTTTGGCGTACTGGAGATAGAAAAACTTGGTTTTAACGTCCCAATAATCTATCAGAGATTAAAGAAACTCACCGGCCCACGGTGTCTATCGATGGGAGGGTCTATCGCTTACTACGGATAGCTATCTGAATGAAAAACCAAAGTATTCGTCCCAATAACATATTGAGAGCTATTTGCTTAAAAGGACTGTTACCAAAGATGACAGATAGGTATATCCTAAGCAATATTTACTTAAAAAAAAACACTTTATAAATAATCATTTAAAACATGTCCGATTCAAGTGAAAGTACGTTAAGGGGGAAGCGCTAAGGTAGCCCGCGAAATTCAAATTTTCTTACGATTTTTGCGATTTACAAGCTCAGTGTCTGGGTGTATGTTGATCAAAGTATGATACGCGACCGTAACAAATATGTATTTATAGAATTATATTATTAGAATTAGTAATACAATTCCTTAAGTTAGTATAATCCTGAAATGTTAAGATTTCATAAAAAAAGTCATTCAATAGACTTACTTGGTCTTAGAGAGTTGTATTGATGACTTTAATTATTATAATTCTGTAAACTCATATTTGTTACGGTCGCGAATCATATTTCAATCAACATACAACCTAATACTGATCTTCAAATTGCAAAAAACGTATTCATTTGAACTTCGCGGGCTACCTTAGCGCTTTCACCTTAAGCGAAAGTGATTTTGAAATCGCAACAGAGTTATCCTATTATGAAAATGATTTTGAGATGAAAATGATGTTCAAATCAAAAGAACTTATAAATGCTGCATTGACCATAATAATATGATAAATTAAGTTATTATGAACTTACATATAACAGTGAGTAATTCACTCACTGAAATTATATCCTCATTTAAAAGTAACCGCAACAAGGTTTGGTGTTTCTTATGTCGAACTGGCAAATACGTTTCATTCCTCCTCTCCAGCGTAAAAAAAATCTTGCTGAGCAAATTTTTGTGCAGTGTAATGCAAAGTGCAGTGTGTATTTACAGAGTTTTAATTTAATATAAATTATAACTTAATCCAGATTTAAAATTAAAGAAGTTTTTATAAAAAGGTTGTAACGGAACGCACATGAGGGCCTAGTAGAGAATTCTATAAACTGTTTTCGTTAGATAGATACCCTTTATCGATGATTGTGAGACGTCATACAAGGATAGATAGAAATATACTGTCTATCATCAATAGCGATCTATCGTTCACTGAAGATAGGTTATTGGGGTCGACCGTGTCTCGAAGACATCAAGTCTTTCGTATAAGATAGACAGGGAGTGGTCCATTTCCATTATAATTCATCAAACTCAGCAGGGAACAGAACACAACAGTATTATATCTTTATAGCTTCGTTTAGCGCGTGTTACGGTTAATGGTAAAAATTAGGTTAATAGACAATTTACGAGATGTCTGAACTACACAGTGAGTCATGTTACTGTTCGTAGATTGTTATAATTTGTGGAGCTTGTTGAAATTTGTGGAGCTTGATGTGAGTTGAATTTTTTTTTTGTTTTTAGGTCGGTTATGGCCAAGTAATATAGGCTCGTATCAGTGAAGCCCCGTAATTAAGAGCTTCCTATTAATTTTCTTTAAAAATATTAAACAATTCAAATGTGTGAAGTTAGTTTTCTAATAGAATGTCACTTCACTTAGAATATCCCTAGGTCCCTAGGTCCTCTTGTTAGATTTGATGAGAAGGGTAAAAATAGAGCTAATAGTAAGGGAATAAACAAGAAAAGGCCAATATTGTATTTATTTAAAGATCTGGAACATAGCAGACGTTAACTAAAACATTTTTGTCAATCCTGATAAAAAATCTTATTGATAAGTAATATCTTATGATTCAAAAGAGACAATCTACTTTGAAATAAGAAGCGGAAAAACAAAGCAAATAAGTTCAGAAATAGGTAGGTACTCTATCTTCCCATTTCTCTTTGTAGACAAAAAAAAAACTTTTTTAGACAAAGGTATCGGATAATCGGACACAACCCAAGTCCTCTCGATATTTTGTTCCCAAACCCATTATATTTTAGTATTTCCACCGAGCCGAACAAACGTATCGTTCGTAAAAAAATCTATAAGAACACAGTTTATTATAATATCGTAATCAATATTCTGGAAGCCAGCCAATTTTGGCCTTCTTCGGTTATAAAATCTGATATTCTGATTCCTTGAAAGTTTAAAAAAAAATAGGTTAACACAACCGATTGCTGGCAGGTTGCCAACGTTTCAACCTACTTATTTTTCCAAAATTGTTCCATGTCGAACTTACAGTAAGCAGAGTTATTTTAAGTAGCAATTATGCATTGCAGTGGTTGGACAATTTATGGTAAAATTCCAGGGGAAGGTTGTTGGCACAAGTTGGTAGTTGTTGAGTAGTGGTGGGCGATAAAAAATGCCTGCAAAATGAAATAGTTTCCGTAGAAAAAGTTAAATTATACATAGTTGACGCAGTCTATAAAAGTTTGGCCTGCATGTTTTATACTGCTGAGGTAATAATAATATCGACACAAAGTCATGTGCTTTCTTATTTTCAGTTAAAGTTAGTTGGTAGCCAACTAGGCATGGCAACACGCGTGACCAGCATCCCAATTACCTAAATCACAATCCGAAGGACTTTGAAGGACACTCCTAATCCATAGCTGCATAGGTTTGAAAAATTCTACTCCTCAATAACGTAAATAATCCAATGAATGTTGTTCAACTGTCAAACGTTACGCAATTAACCCGCACTTCTTTCTCTATTTTACGACGACGACGAAGTGACATTTCTTTTCTTTATTTTTGACATCGCACCGTATGAATCTTTTTACGATCTGTCATGGTATGCATTCAGATCGTAAGTTCCACTTTTTACCTCACCATTTACACCCAATAAATAAAAAATATACATTTAACTTATGGGTGAACTACACCAATGAAAATCTTAATCAATCACACGTAATAACCGTCGCCATGTGTGATGTGCGTAAACCAGCGCACGCGCAATGCGTACACGATCGTCTGACGGATACGTGCCATATGTTGTTGAGATGTGTCGGCGAGCACTGCACTATATTATGCATTTGTGTACAGTCAGCTACAAAAGTCGATTATCATTTCGGAATTTGTACTATTTAATATCATGCACTGGCTCATCCTAGAGATACTTATTGTTTTAAATATTGATGTCATAATTTATAAATCTTGATTTAATTTATTTTTAGTGCTTCGGAAAGCACGTTAAGCCGTTGGTGCCGGCTGTCTTTGTCAGTCGTTACCGGTCATCAGAAGTCCGAAAGTCTGACAACCAGTCTTACTAAGAGGTATCGTATTACCAAGTACCTGGGTTGTGAAGGTCAGATAGGCAGTCGCTCCATGTAAGCTGCATCTGGTTAGACTGGAACTACTGAACTGGAGGCTAGGCAGATGATGATGAATTTTAGTCTTGAAATAGTCTATTAATTACTCTTCATTTCTCATTAATTTCAAGTTTTCATTCATAAATCTCTTCTGAAATAGGTGTATTTTAACTTCATTTATATCTGACTTTAAATATTGCTATTGACTCGTTATTTTGCTGTCTAATGTGGTGGTAGAAGGGGGCCAGTGGAATGAGGTCGTGGAGTTCTTAAGCATACTCACCGAAGTATAATCTGTAGAAGACCGACAAGCAGGCAACCTTGCGGCGATGAGCCAAGCTGTGAAGCTTAGCATCCACCAGTCTTACGTCACCAATGAGCCTCTTAGCTCTGCGTTCCACGAGTCAAGCGTGGCAAGTTGAGCCATCCCAAAGGTGGCTGCAATACTCCATGCAGGATCGGACTTGCGCTTTGTAAAGGGTTAAAAGCTGTCCAGGTGTAAAGTATCGTTTCACCTTATTTAGGATGCCCAGTTTCTTGGCCGCAGTTTGGGCTTTGTACTCGATGGTGGCACCGAAGTTGAGACATGATGTTAACATTGGCATGCCTAGGAGCTCGAGCTGATCAGTTACAGGAACAGATGTACCCCGAAAAGTAGGAGTTTGATCGAAACGACTCCCTTTAGCGGTAAAAAGACACGCATATGTTTTGGTAGCGTTAAAAGAGACCAGATTATTATCACTGCACTGGGAGACAAGGTTAAAAGTCAAATTTGCCCGCTCTACCATGGCCTGAGATCAAGGAACGAACTTCGGCCCCGCTGGTTTTTGCGCTGGACAAGTAATAAAAAGTTAAAAGACGCAGTACAAAACCATAATACAAAGAGCTTGAACGACGCGTGCGCAAACAATCGTTCAACGGATACGAGCCATTATGTTTAGTTAATTCGATGAACTTTGTACGGAACGTTCGTGTATGGTCAATTATACGTCAGTAGTATCTAACACTCGCACTAGGAAAACCACTAAGAAATAAATATCTAAAATCATTTATTCTTAGGCTGAGAATCAGAATTTTTGAACGTCAAAATAACATAAAACAGCAGGGCAATTGCGTAACGCTCTTACAGTAGGAATAGATTTCATTTTGACAGTTCAGTAACATTGCGTTTTTTACGTTGATGAGCAGACAAATTTGTCGAACATATGAAGCAATGGATTAGCAATATGCTTCAAAATCATTCAGATTGTTATTGATGGTATGTTACGCAATTGGTGATGTTCCCCAAAACATCCACCCTTAACCAACTCCTAGTTTTTAAGCTAGGAAGAAGTGGCGCAACAAACTCTTCTGCAAAAGCGCTTTGCGCTTTCGAAGTCAAATTGTTACTATGAACGTAGCTTACCGACTTCATAGCAGTTATATTGCGAAATCGCTCTAGAAATGTGGAAAATATTAGACTGAGGGACTTATTTTTTGTACATTTTGTAGAGCATGAAGAACGGATAAAATTACAGTCGCTTTGCAAGGTCAAGTCCTTGACATAAAACAGGGTTTTTGTTGTATTTAACAGGCTTTTGAATG
The DNA here is from genome assembly GCA_947568875.1 of Fissipunctia ypsillon. NCBI lineage: Eukaryota > Metazoa > Arthropoda > Insecta > Lepidoptera > Noctuidae > Fissipunctia > Fissipunctia ypsillon. Next base: position 2,852,964 of record OX387667.1, read on the forward strand.
ATCCAGAATTTTTTTGGGACGCTAATAACCTTGAGATACATTTGCATGGCCAGAGGTACTTAAGAATACTGTGTGGTTTTAGTAAGTAAGATTCTGACAAACCAAACCAACCAACCAACCCAAGGCGAAGAGGTCATCCATGAGGCATCAGCATAATCAGCCTATAATGTTCCCACTGCTGGGACACAGGCCTCCTGTCTTCGAGACGGAGTGGGCTGTCCACGCGGACCCAGTGCGGGTCTTTGAATTTTTGGTTCTAAGACACGCCGGTTACCTCACGATGTTTTCCTTCACCGTTTTGAGAGCAGTGGTGATGAAATTATTATCTAAACAAAGTAAAGCACCTGCCTGGGTTCGAACCCACGGCCTACTAAGTCGTAAGTCGAGGTCGTTACCACTGGGCCACCACTGAGGTCACCACCTCATCCATGAGTAGTAGGAACCAAACATAAAAAGGATTACGAAGTGTTTTCTGAAAATCTCGGATCTTTTAAAGGTGTATTTCTAGATCATTATCCTGAAGATCTTAAGGACTAAATCTTTTAGATTTACCAGTGGCTTTAATCTACCTTGATGTTTAATATCTAAACCAGTGCCATAATAAACCACACACTCTTGTAAAAACCACCCAGTAACAACATTCAACGTTTAATCCACTGGTGGCAATAACCAGTAAGATCGATCTCACATTAAAGTGTATTTCGGGAACGTAAGATTAATATTTTTTGGCATAAACTCAAAGTTTCCATCCGTCGAGTGATGCTGCGCAGACGGCTATCGTGTTATTATTTAGTTTTTATATTTTGTTAGTAGACTGTGAAAGTACGTATATTTAAGGCTCTGGTTTATGTTATGGAGGATCTAAAAATGGGTCACCATTAATAATAATAATTCTACCGAGCGATTTCGGTCACGGTGGCCAATCTCAACGAAGCCAGATATGCTGGAGATATTACTAGTTCACAAGATTTGTGAGTGCAAACACAGGTGCACCAGTGGCGAGGCTTGACATTTCGTAGAAGGGAAGCCGAAGAAAAAATTGTTCAGTTATAAATAGTCATACAAATACGATTATCACGTTGTGACGCCGGCTTACTTAGAACAATTTGTGTTGTTGTTGGAATATATATTATTTGGCAATCGTAGACATTACTGAATGTACTATTTTTCAATGGTGGTAGGTGAAGTTACTCTTTCGATTCTCCAAAGGGAAGCCAGTAGGAATGGAGTTGTCAGCACGCTTCGCCTCTGAGGTGCACTCTCTGTCAACTGAAGGAACACGGGTGGGTTTTAGTCAGTAACTGTTTTAGTCTGACCTCTCGCTCCGCCCAGAGCGGGAGAAGTCATTTGATGATTTTTCATCCAGAGAAAAAAAAAATGCACTCTCTATTCCTTTGCCCTTATAATCCGATGCGACAATTGGGCACGACCGAGAAGAGATCAGGCGCAGGACCAACAGCTTTACCTGCTTTCCGAGGCATGCGGTATCACAACACCAACTTCCAAACTCCAGGCTGCCACTAAGAAATTCCTAATGAAAAATCCCAATAACACTTTGCCCAATCTGCCACTATTATTAAACTTCCTATGAACCATGGGTGTCGTAAGAGGTGACTTAGAAGATAGGACCGGCAATACTGTTCTAATTTATGCTAATGGTTATAGAAGAAAGATATTTGAAGTTAGTGTTATAGTCAAATATTTGAAAGACTAGGAGGATAATGAATATAATGGATGGAAAGGTAAAATAATTATTCTAAAAAGAAAAGTATCACCCAAATTCTATTAGCATAATTAGGTTATCCCACACACACACAAATAAATCATAACTACACAAAACACAACAGTCAAGGAACTGTTTAGTTAAAATAACAATGAACATCATGATGATGTAGCAAAAATAGTAAACAGTTACTTCGCACTTAAGAACGTGCTTAAAAGGAAAGTCTATTCTGTGGGTGTCTGTGTTGTTGTGGTATCTGTCTATCTATCTGTTATGACTTACCAAATCTTCATCCAAGGTATACTGAATCCTATATTGCACCATTATACCTGCAAAAAAAGAAAACATTTTCATCAGTATCATTGATAATTAAAACAAGATAGTCTCCACCAAGGGGTATCGTGTTACCAACTGGGTTGTGGAGGTCAGATAGGCAGTCGCTCCATGTAAAATAATGATATCAGCTAAATTTGGTTAGACTGGAAGCCGACCCCAACATAAATGGGGAAAGGCTAGCTAGCGTCAAAGACAAGGTGGCGGGGGCACCGACGCAAAAACAGTTACCATGGGTCCATCAATTATCATGAGCAAAGTATATGATTCATAAAAAAAACGCCCAAGTGCGTGTCGTACCACGCGCAATGAATGGTTCCGTAGTTGGGATGAGTTTGTTTATACCAAGAACAAACCAAACATTGTAGTTGAAAAACATGTTCTCTCATACATTCCTACTGCAAATGTAAGTTGGTCGACTGTTATTCGTTAACCTGTAAAGCCTACTTAGTTGTGATAATTTTCCTTTCAATTTTGTTGTATAGACTACTACCGTGAATGTTTTCATATATCCAAAACTAACCGTTCAGCTGGCGGGGGGGAGGGGACACTTGATTCTAACAAAAATTTGCACTTTAAATCTTAATATTTCAGAAACGAAACCCGCAATCTCTTTGAAAGACTTCTCCAACAATACTCCACACTATGGAGTAAACGAGAAAAAAAAACATCCGCTCTTTACGTGTATAGGAGGTACACTAATTATTTTATTCATGATTTTATTTTACCACTTTGTCGGTGTGATTAATATGTAGGTATGTCCAAGCGAAATTATAGCTTTTTAGTACTAAGAGTCTCTGAGCTAAGCAGCGGACGGACGGACAGACGGACAGACATGGCAAAACTATAAGGGTTCCTTGTTGACTACGGGACCCTAAAAATGTGCTGTTTCATACATTTTGACTGCGTAGGTATTGCACTTTTCTATGAAATAACATATTTTAACATAACCATAACCAACACATCATAACCGACGAAAATATCTACGCTAGGCCTAGAATCGATGTCCCTGCCACCCTGTATACTTAAAAATGTAAGTGTGTCACTTCTTAGGCAATCCTTCTAACATTTGCCGACTGGCGAAAATTTTTATTATTGCATGAGCTATTGTCAATACGAGAATTGAATTGTTCGTGCCAATACGAAAGTGGTCGAAGACAGACACGCTATGGAAAATTCTTGAGCATAAGATTATGAATCAGCTGTTCAAGGACGTTGGAGATTTGCCTCTCTGCTTATGACGCATCATGTCATAAAGATTATGTATGGTATGTACAATATGATGTCATTATCATATGCTTACAACTGTGTATAATTTTCAGGGACTGTATGAATAGATGCATTTGTGAGAAAGGGAAGTGGTATGCAAGCAACATTGAAGATCATTTTGTATAGTTTCGGTAACCTTACGAGTTCATTTAGTATCCCATTTTTGAGTGACTATCAAACAAATAAGTATTTGGGATCACTACTCCCGTAATCTATCTATGTTTGCTGTATAAAATAGTTCTCTTACTAGTCTAATATTTTTTTCCGTTTTAAGTGTAATCCTCTTTTCTATTTCTATTCTATCATCATTTGCAGTAGAGAGCAATATCTCAGTACTATCATCATTTTCCTGCTCTTGTCCTATGTTACTTGGGATCGGTGCAACACGTTTTCTCTTTCCATTCTCCTCTGTCAACCGTCATGCTATCATTCACTTCTTTCTCTTTCATATCATTCCTCACACAATCCATCCATTTTTTTTGGCCTTCTTCTCTCTCTCTCCATCTATCAAAAATATTCATCACTCTTTTAGGCACAAGCGTTTTCTCCCTCTTCATCACATACCCATACCAAGCCAAACAATTTCCTTCATATTTTCTGTCACTAGTTCAAACTTCCCTTATATACTAATTTCCTACTTTATCCATTTTCGCCACTCCACACATCCATCTCAACATTCTCATCTCCGCTGCATGCAATCTTTTTCATCCGTTCTTCACGGCCCAGCATTCCGATCCATACAGTACGACACGCCTTATCACGGACTTGTAAATTTCCTCTCTACCAATCTCTTTACCATTACAAAGTTAACCAGATTTTGGCAAAAAAAAAAAATGTGAACATATGCACATTCGATCGCATGTCGGCCATGGACCTTAAGCTGACATAGCGTAATTGTGGAGTTTCAATAGAACACAAGGCCAGCTTATACAGGTTTTGTTACCACTGACATGCGGCCTACTAACTACAAAGTTGAGTCAGGAACTCCATTCATAAATTGACCTGCATACAGTTAAATAGGTTAAATGGCCACCACGCGGTAAATGTGTGGTATTTCGCAATATTTTGTAATACACAGAAGTAATAGTTTAGAAGGCGTCACATTCATACATACTAAACCATACTTAATATTATAAACGCGAAAGTAACTCTGTGTGTATCTCTGTTACCTTGCGCTTTTTGACGAAATTCAGCACACAATAATTATTAGAGACATAGGATGCTTCTCGTGGGCTAGGTTTAGACATCCACGCGGGCGAAGCCATGGTCAAAATGTAGTATTATTATTATGTGTTCATTGGCATTGAAGTTTTCCGATTAATGCCTGTGAAAGAACCTTTTTTTATGAAAAACATTTTAACGCCTCATTTGCCTTCTAGTATGAAGTTCGTATCGAAATAACTGCAATATCTGACAATTAAATTAACATTTGTAACACCGATTATCTAAATCTTAAGTATGTAATTTCTGGTTACATAATCAGCAGATTCCTCTTGCAAATTCTCAATTTCAACCTCACCGACATTCACCTGGAATGTTACTGGCAACACTAAATCTTCCAGACAACCTTGCCAGCTAAAAAAATCTTTTTTAATTGACACGCCATGCTGGCAGACAGCAGTTGCTCCAAATCCTTTGATATCGACTCTGATCAAACACAGACGGCTTCTAAAATAGATGTGTTTATACTAGTAACTAGAATAGCTTAATGTTTCTGGCTAGTAATCTTTTACATGAGAGTCTGAACGGCTGTAACGTCTGTTGAATTTGTTAACTGTTAGATGAGGCATTGGTCATGTGTAATGTCGGCAGATGTCCCTTTTAAGAAAAGGGTCAGAGGTACAAACATTCAAACATTAAACTTGAAAATGTAAACAGTACCAATATTTAAAAGAATGGTGGTAAAAATGCAAACAGTACCAAAATTCAAGAGAACAATGTTAAAAATATAATGTCAGATATCGTTTACAAAAAATGAGCGATCGCTTCTAAACGTATTCGACCTTTTAGAGCCCCTAAATACAATGTCGTTGACCTTTTGAACCGAATGGCTCGACCACCCTCATTCTACTCATCTAGTACAGACCTAATGAACTTAATGACCAAATATTAAAATGGCGGAAACACTCCAAATTCTTTCAAGTGACTCACTTGAAACCATTTTAGTTAACAATGTTACTAACGTAACTGTGTTAACAATGTAGATGCGTTGTAAATTGACACATGACTGTCAGAGAATTGATATAATTATATGAACAAAGTAACTTTGTTAGTAATATTAAGGGTACATTGTCCGGATTGAAAACTGTGCAAGTCATAGTGATTGAATGGTTTCGATTCGAGGTTTTACCAACAAACAAAATAATGAAATATAAAAGAAAAACAACCGTCTGATAGTACTTTAATTACTAGCTAAAGAAGAAAAAATCAGGCCTATACTTACTTAAGTTCATAAAAGTGGGCGATGATAATGATAAAAAAGTAAGTAATGAAGTAATAGAGAAAAATATCGAGAAGAAGTTGATACCCGTAGATAATTAAAATGTAGTGAACCTGAATCCGAAGTACTTAGAAGTGTTATAGTGAATCCGCTGTTAGCAGGATTATCTAGCTTAATAGTAATAAGATTAAGGTTCTGATAAACCAAAAGACTGATGAAAAGGCAAATAAGTTGAGAATTTAGTTCTAACAAGATACATTACATTATATTATTATAACGACACATATGTTTCATGCCTAACTATATGGAATGAGATGGTTTAAAAATCTACTAACCTGCACTCTCTCGCAAAGAGGAGGCGTGTGTTCCAGCAGTGGGAACGAAAGTAATAACTTGCCATCAATTCTCCATAGAACAATACCATGCCTTTTTTTTTTCATTACCTCACAATAAATAAATATACTCCCCTGTTAATTACAATCTCCTTGAATCACAAATCTTTAAATTGTAACCCCGGAGGCACGTGACCTCATTTTGAAAAAAGCTTCTAAAACAATACAAGAGTAGAACGGAACAATAAAATGGGGTTTGAACGAACAGCAATGTCGGAGAGCCGTACGATATATACACTTCTGGACACATCTATTGGCCCACCTTGTATTTTCAGTTTCGTTTGGTCCTAGCTAAAATTTTATATTAGGTCGAGCAAAAAGTTTTTATGCAGTTTTGAACCTGGCACATTCACAATTTCATTCAATAGTCTTTTTTTGAATTTCGAACACAGAATTTAAAGAAACAAAAGGCAATTTGGAGCCTGTTTGTTGATATCAAACAATCGAATACTAAGAAAACTTGGTTTTATTGGTTTACTTGGATTTAATTCTTGAAAAAGTGATTGATATCTTTGGTTTTGCAACAAACATTACTTATTCTTAACATTAAGGTGAGGTTCTATCAATAATCTATGGATACTTCACCTGAAGTCGCCGCCCAAGCTGTGGCACTTATTCAGGCCGGACACAGCCAAAGAAACGTGAGTGCTCAACTTAATTTAAGTCGATCTGCGGTCCGAAATGTTTATCGGAAGTACCTAGAGACTGGCGGCTTTGTTCGTCGCCAAGGAAGGCCACGATCTCGGGTCACAACTGAAAGGCAGGATCAATTAATTCATCGTGACGACCAGCTTGAGAAATCGTCACCTTACCTCCATTGAGATACAAAACCAACTTCGCGACTTCCACGGAGTATCTGTGAGCGCTCGAACTGTTCGGAGAAGGTTAAAAGAACGCGATATGGTACCACACAAGCCAGCTAATGGGCCCAAACTAACGCGAGCCCACCGAACAGCGCGCCTTCATTTCGCACGCAGTCATTTAAATTGGACACAGCAAGATTGGAGCCGTGTACTCTTTTCTGATGAGTCTAAAATTGTGTTATATGCCAATGATGGAAGGAAGAAGGTCTACCGACGTAAGGGAGAGCGTTTCGCACAATGCTGCTTTGAAGAGAGGGTTGCTTATGGCGGTGGCTCATGGACTGTCTGGGGCGGTATATCCGCGAGCGGCAAAACTCAACTTGAGGTTGTTACAGGACCACGGCTGCCAACATTAAATGCTGAAAGGTACATTCGTGAGTGCTTAGAACCTCACGTGATACCATACGCGGACTATGTGGGCCCAAATTTCCTTTTTATGCATGATAATGCAAGAGCCCATGCGGCCGGCATCGTCAGGGAATATCTTCGGGATGTGAACATCACAGTTATGGACTGGCCAGCCAGAAGCCCAGACATGAACCCCATTGAGCACATGTGGGACGAGCTAAAAAGACGTGTTAGGGCTCGTCAGCCAGTTGCCCAGACGATGCAGGAGTTGAAAACTGCCATAGAAGAGGAATGGGAGATGATCCCTCAAAATTTCATAGAGCGGTTGATAAACTCTATGCCTAATCGTATGAGAGCTGTGGTAGATGCCCATGGAGGCAACACGCGTTATTAAATTAAACCTTTATTTGATAAAACATGTTTTTTATTCAAAAATCAATTGCCTTTAACAAGGCGCATATCCGACTTGTTAGGCGTAGCTCCATGTCGTATGGTATTCTGAATTCAAATTTAAAACAATACGATCGAAAAAGATGGTAAAATGTATCAGGTTTAAAACTGCATCAACAGTTTTTGTTCAATCTAGCAATCATATTTCGGTAGGGGCCATCGAAACCTAAACTCTAAGGTGGGCCAATAGATGTGTCCAGAAGTGTATATGAGAGAATACGGAATATATTACATAAACGAGTGAGTTTGAATACAAAATATATTTTAGGATTTAGATTCTGAAATTGATTTTGAAGCAGCATTCAGTTTTATTGATAGTATATATGCGATATATATGCGTGATATCAATGATATTGTTAGAGGTAGGTAGGTAAAGTAGATAGGTGACAACGTTTCGGAACTTGAAAACTAGAAACTGAGATAATTGTGCCAGGTGTTAAAAATAAATGCAAAATGGATAAGAGAGTATATACTAACGGCCGAACCTAATAACCTATTTTCAGTAAAAGACAGATCGCTATTGATAGTAGACAGTATAATTCTATCTCCTTATGTCAGGCCGGTAAGATTCCATAATCTGTTATAGATTATTGGGACGTTAAAACCATAGATAGGTTTTTCTATCTCCAGTATGCCAAAACTGGTGATAGATAGGTTTTTGGGTTCGGCCGTAATATGACGAGTAGTAAAAAAAAGACATGCGTTGACACCATAAATGATACAATATCATTATATATAACCGTGTCGCATTGGAAAATAATACAACATATGTATTATAATAATAAAATGTAGTTACGAGACATGTAGACAAAGTACATAATGAAGCTCAAGACGAGCTTACTAATGATAGTAATCGAAATGACAATAACTTAGAAGTGTAACATCGACCAGACGGTCCCGATAGTTGTGTCCGCAAATTAATCGCGATTGCTCTCTCGGGACGACTAAGAAGATTGGATTTTCGTTAGGAGTAGTTCTGGCTAGTTCGGCAGTAACGCTTCTTGACACCTTTGGAATTATCCAGGGATGTGTTGCAATCAACTTGACCAGTCTTCAAATAAAATATACAGACTGTAAGGGACAGCCCTCCGCAAACTAACAGGGTGCATTCCGCTCCTTATTTTGAATCATATTCCACCGGAAAATTTCTCAGGATTTTTTTAAATCGTTTTTTCAGTTACTATTCCTTTATGTCAATGTAAAATTACATTCTCTGTACGCAGCACTCCATTTATGTAAATAAAACAGCTAAAATCAAAAAATCAGCAATGGATGTTGAAATCTCGGCGCCGAAGGCTCGCTGCGCTGCCGTTCGCTGCGCGCGTTTTGCCACGTTAACGATACATTGCATGTGAGGTAATAAAACAAATCAGGTTTATTGGATTCCCATAACGTTCTTGAAATAATTTCATGTACCAGTCATCTTAGTATGAAATACTGAATTCACCCCATCAGTCTGCGGAGGGCTGTCCGATACACTATATATAGATAGATACTACTTGCATCCTGCATGGAGTATTGCAGCCGCCTTTGGGATGGCTCAGCTAAATACCAACTTGCCGCGCGTGACTCGGTGGAACGCAGAACTAAGAGGCTCATTGGCGACGTAAGACTGGTGGATGCCAGGCTTCACAGCTTGGCTCATCACCGCAAGGTTGCCTGCTTGTCCGTCTTCTACAGATTGTACTTCGGTCAGTGTGCTCGAGAACCCCATGACCTCATTCCACCTGCCACCTTCTACCATCGGACATCTAGATGCACTGCAGGTTACCACCCGTACCTAGTTGCTATTCCACCAATCCGCACTAAGCGTTTCCAAATGTCTTTTGTGATGTGCACAGCAAAGGAGTGGAACTCTCTGCCTGCGTCTGTGTTTCCGAACGCATACAACCCCGATCTCTTCAAAGTCAGAGTGAACAGGCTTCTTCTGGGTAAGCTCGCTCCATCGTCGACTTTGTCTCTGTCATCTCTGACCTAGACTAGAGTCAAGAGCAAACCTATCTCAAATAAATAAAAATGAAAAAACTTGAAAAGTTTAAACTAAGTATACCTTAAGCGAACTATTTTTTTTTCTTGTTATGCTACCACTACTTCATGTCAATAGGCTCGCCCCTGGCGCCGCCTCTGTATAACCCTTTAAAAGCGTGACATGTTATGTGAATGAATATAGTTATATTTGACAAGGATTCATCAACAATGCTAAAAGTTCACCTACACCAAACATTTTGTACAAATGAATATTTCAATTCTACTTTTATGAAAACTACAGCAGAATTTTCAACGGAACACGAAAGCATTCATGCTTACTGCTCTCCTGCAATCATAACCATTACTTTCTGGCTCAGCTTTAAAAATAAAAAGACAAGTACCGAAAGGCAAGGAGAGTAAAATTATAGATCTTTTTGAGAGCGCAATTGTTTATCTTGCAAAGGATTTGAAGGTGCAATAAAGTCAAGTTAAGAGACATGAAATGTGAGCAGTGAGTAAGCGTTTCTATGTTATGCAAGCGTATCGGGTTTATAAAGAAAATGATTTAGATGTTTTGTTGAGTTTTCATTTTATGGGTCCAAAACGGGAATCGGAATGAAATAGTATTGTCGATACTCGAAAGCAAGATCACAATTTGTCGAAAGATTTCGTTTGGAAAGGTTGGCATTTTCAATTGTAAGCAATAAATTCCTTTAATTCTTGGTAAATGATTTTTTTTGCTTACAGGATTGATAAACGCATTTGTAAGAAATACAGCAGGAATGGTTTAAAAATAACATGCCAAAAATATAAAGCTCAAACACAATTCCAAACCACACAATTCCCAAAAAAATTTCGCACAGCCACAGGTCGAAAAATAAGCCATTTCCACATCCTTTACCAATTTTAGATTTAACATACCACAGTCCCTAGAGGCGGTAGATAATATACCAGTAAAAGTCTATAGGATTCCATTTGGATTCCACTCTAAGCTGCGATGGATTCCCGAGGGAGCTGACGTCATTCAGCCTCGAAAATAGGTACACACGACGTCACAGCAGGTTGTACTTCCCAGTGTTGGTAGACCTCTTAGTGTACGAAAAGCCTATACAATGCCAGACCAGCTTATACTGGAAAATTATAGGTTGATGTGACGTCGTGTGTACACAGCGATTTTGATGGTCTCTTTCGGTTTTTGCTCTCGTCTCGTTGGGGGTTTTTGTAAATAGTTTTCTAGTATATATTTAATGTGAATGGGTTTCTGGTGTACTGTCTTAATTTTACACTATTTGTAATGTTTGGTAACTTGTATTGTAATCTTCTTTTTCATTTGGAAATCTAGTTTAAAGTAAACCATGTTATATTGAGAAAGAAATTACTAAGTATCTAAGACTTAAATAATAGGCTTTACTCTAATACTTGAATATATTATTACAATATATTATAATTTTGTCTCACAACAGTCCTTTCTTACAAGCGAATCGTTCTCAAGAGATTTGTATACGTTTAAATATATAGCCTATGAAAACTAATTTACGTCATAATATACATTTTCCTTATACCTTACCTTATACCTAATAGACATTTTAGCTAAAGCATATATTATATCTGCGTTTGATTTGATCATCATTACATACATCACCATCATCACGAACTCTTGGTCCTTTTCCTCAAATGTTTTTATGTACCAGTTAGCATTAATTTGCATTATCACTTCCTTCATCAATCAGTGTACTGACTAATGCCCAATGCTATATAAAGCTCCAACCGTATCACGTCTTTCCTTAAGATTTCATCGTTTTCTACTGACTCTCCAAAAACTCTCCTATATCCTCTAAAAACATTTTGACCTTCTTATGATGGACACTTTTTAAAATTAATGAAGCTATAAAGACTTTTTTGTGCTCCTAATGATGCACACTTTTTTAATAATTGAGCCTCTTTTTTACTTTCGGGCCTTTTCTCTTAGTTGGTCTCAGTAACTAAGCTAGGGTAGGTATCCCGACCCGAACCCGTAGGCGCATAAGGTTCCCATGATCCAAGTGCGGGAATGGAACACCGGGGTGGTTTTTAGTGATTACGAGTCTGACAGATCCCTCCGCCCGCGCCAGGGCGGAGGACATCCATGAGGATTTTGCACCCCGGAACAAAAAAAAAAGGTTAGAACTATGACCAACCACGCTGCATCCAAATTGGTCGCAGTTACTTAGCTATTCAGTATTTTTAGGAACCCAAAATAGGATTAATATTAGAGTGTTCAATAATATTTTTAGGAGCGCAAATTGGGAATTATTAGAGGTTCGATTAAACACAATATGCCGTATTGAAATGCATCACCAAAACCGAAATAACATCTATATTATCGCGTTTTTAGAAAACTTATAGGTACTAGAAACATACCTTCTTTTTCAGGTAACCAAGTATAATGTTGTCTTTGAGTATCCCTAAAGTTCCAGCGTTTTGATAAACAGCTGACCAAAATACTTCCCTAATAAAATCATGAACGTATTACACACAGGAAATATTAACGAAACTACGGGTGGAAGGCTCCAGAATCTTTTCGCTCAATTAAATAGCTGAAATCAATTTGAACGGGCCGTAATTCCGACTCGGCCATCCGTGTTTAACAGCCACTTACAGATGCCACTTTTTTCATGTGAGGGATCCGACTTCCGGGATTTTCCAGGGCGAAAAAACGTTTGAAGACGTATTTTTTATACCTTTGTGATTTTTTTTACTTTTTTTTTAGGACATGAGAATGATGTACAGTCAGAGAAATTAAATGTTTATCAATTTGAAACACTACGTCAATGAAATTTAATGAAGTTGTGAAATTAAATGAAATTTTTTAAATGAAATTGTGTCTTAGTCATTTCACACAAATGTCAAAGATGAAAGTTGGGATTTGAATATATGGGGAATTTAAGTTGTTAGTCATTTTTTTAAATAGTTTATTTCCCAGACTTTAAGCTGAGGAAAAGCAAAATATGTAGGTACCTACTATAAATTGCTTCAAGAGGCAGGGAAGATTATTAATTATATTATTACGAAGTCGAAGGTACTTGCACTTTATAGAAAATACTCGCTAGAAGCGTTATTGACAAGTAACTTAGGCAAATAATGTAGGAAAACAAAGTAAGAAAAATGAGGACAAATAAGACCAGAGTAATTCAATTATCAACAGGTTATTGAACTCAATTAAAAATAGGTCTTTTGAGGTCATTGTACTTTTAGACTATGTATTCGAAGCATATTGCTTCTAATGCTCTATATTGTTCAGATGGGTATCTGAGCAATATAGAGCATTAGAAACCTACAACATGTAACGGACTCACTCTTATAATGTTTAGCTAAGAATATCCTTTATTGTGAGCTTTTATAATTTCTAACGTGGCAATATAATTGTGAACGATATTATCAAGGAAGTAAAATATATGGAAATAATTATATGAAAATGCTATCAAATTTCCGTCCACGATAATATTCTCACGTTAGCAATTATTAAAGCGCACTTTGAATTCTGCTTATCACAATCATCATAGGCCTCGCTAGTATCAAGCGAGATCTGTGCTAAACATATATAAAATCATAAGATAATATACCTTTATCGGTGTCTGCGGTTTCCACAACTATTTCGTCACGAACGCAACGTCACACGATGATGTTTCAAATTTTTTGCGCATTTCGTCACTCGAGTGATGATGAGTATTCAACTGCAGGTCCTCACCGAACATGGGTGCTTCGGGAGGTACCTGTTCCGGATAAGGCGGGAGGAAACGCCCGGGTGTCACCACTGTGTGGATCGCCCGGAGGACACGGTGGAGCATACGGTGGAGGTCTGCCCGGCTTGGGCGGAGCACCGCCGTGTCCTCGCGGAAGCGATCGGCGGCGGCGATCTCTCGCGTCCGGCCCTGGTCCAGGCCATGGTACGGAGCGAGAGTGCATGGGAAGCCATTACCTCCTTCTGCGAAGCAGTAATGCTCGTGAAGGAGGAGGCGGGACGCGTGAGGGAGAGGCAAGCTTTGCGCCCTCACGCCCCTAGTCGCCGCAGGAGACGCCCTGGGCGTCGGGAATTGGCAGCCGATTCCCGGCCACCGTTGGCGCGGGCTTGCGGACGGCGAGCAATGGGTAGCTCGCCGACCGGTAAGGACCAAGCCCGAGTCGACGGCGCGTCGTGTTCCACGCGCGCCTCAAAGAGATGTCAGCACTATTGACGGGGTCCGCTAGGGCCGATGCCAGCTAGGATTGCGGGATTTTCGAAAGAGTTACCGTGGCCCCGGCACAGGCAACAGAAGGAACACGGGTGGGTTTTAGTCAGTAAAAGTCTGACACGCCCTCCCGCTCCGCCCAGAGCGGGAGAAGTCATTTGATGATTTCCCATCCACAAAAAAAAAAAAAAAAAAGTGGTCATTATACTCATCATTATGAACATTTAACTATGGAACCAAACCCGAAATCGCGAAAAAAAAATCAGTTGTTCCCTACATTTTGATGAGTTATGCGAACAAAAATGTAGGGAAAAGCTGATTTTTTGGTGGTTGGTCCCCAGTACGGGTCGGTAAAAGTCATGTCCTAGAATTTTTGGTTCTAGGACATGCCTGTTTCCTCACGAAGTTTTCCTTCACCGTTTCGAGTAGATACCTAAATAGAATATAATTAATATATTATCTTAAATAATCCTCTACTTATTAACAAAATATAAATCACTTGTAATAAAAGGATTGTTCTAAGCACGTGTAACGTGAAAACATTAATGAAGTCATTGATATTATAATTAAAAGGAAGGAAAACATATGAGGAAGCTGATATTACATTTATCTTGAATTTTTTGTCGTGTAGTGGGAAATAGTTGTGTTAATTATTAAAAAAAAAACAACTATTTAGTAAGAGGAAAACAGATGGGAACACAAACCCATACGTAGAAATCACTATTTTATGAGATGCTTAATTTCGTGTCGGAAAAACGGAAATACATACATACATAAACTCACGCATTCTTCCCATGGGGGCAGGCAGAAACTACAGAACACCACCTGCTACGATCCTTACATACTCTTTTGCCTCGTTTACGTTCATCATACATCTGGTCATACACGCACGCCGGTTGCGAGTACTACGCACCTGACCTTTGTGAAGAACATCACCAATAAGATCACTATATGTCTTCCTAGGGCGTGCCCTCCCGGCGTTTCCACTCACATCTGCCTTGTAAATACCTTTTGTTAGTCGACTTTCATTCATCCTCTCAACATGACCAAACCATCTAAGCATACTCTTTTCAATTTTTTTCACTACATTTTCTTTTAAACCGCACCGTTGCCTTATCACATCTTTCCTCAGCCTATCATTCATAGTCACACCACACATGCTTCCAGCCGGGCCTTTTTGGCCATTCACTTTATTTCCCGCATGTACTCTCCTTTCCACATCTTCATCAATCTTTCCATCCCTTGTAAACAGCGTAAAACCGAATTATACCGAATAAAATGTGCCCATAGACCAATAGAAATTGAGTTTTAATCCCACCTAAATTATTATACATAGATTGACGCACTAATTCCGTCACTCCCTAGACCTTAATTCGGCATTTAATTCGGCAAAGTTCGGTTTTTGCGAAGATAAACGACCTTGGTTGGTTGTACCTTTGAACGTTGTCAAACTGTACAACCAGTCATAGACAATCAAATCTATCGGCAATTGTTTTTTTTAGTGCGAAGCAAAACTTTGCTTTTTCGACGGAATTAAATAACGATTGATTCTGAGTAAAAATAATATACTTAACTAGCTTCTGCCCGCGACTGCGTGAAATTTATTATTTTAATATAAAATAAATCCTCATTCGGCTGTAATATTGCAGCTTCCCATTAGTGAAAGAATTTTTGGAATTGGATCAGTAATTCCGAAGATTAGTTCCTACATACAAACTTACTAATGTTACCTCTATATAATATTAGTAGGTACTTATATATAAATATATAAATAGCAGTCATGTTATTGCTGGAGATCCTGAGACGAAGGCGTCAAAGTTACTTCTACCAGGAAGGAAACTAACTAAAATATTATTGAAATTAATAATAAAAAGTTAAAAACTCCTTTTTAAATTAATGTCGAGACTTTAGACCACGTAAGACCTGACTTTTAAGTCAGAACATTGTTTGGGTATTGCCCACTTCAAAGGCCAAGGAAAATGACAAATATCCTTATTCGCCGAATATTTAAATTCAAAAACTTACAGAAATGTAAAATGTAATATAAATTAAATTAAAGAGGAAACAATTTGACTTACATAGAATCAAATAAAGTTATCTGATCTACTTTAGTTTCCAATAAGCTCATCATCTGCCTGCCTTTTCCTAACTATGTTGGGGTCGGCTTCCAGTCTAACCGGATGTAGCTGAATACCAGTATTTTACATGGAGTGACTGCAGTTACTGGGTAACACGATACTCCTTGGTAAAACTGGTTGTCAGACTATCGGGCTTCCGTAACGACTGTCAAAGATCCACAAATGACGGCCGAGACCAACGGCTTTTTTTTTTTTGAATGGGAAATCATCAAATGACTTCTCCCGCTCTGGACGTAGCGGGAGGGCGTGTCAGACTTTTACTGACTAAAACCCACCCGTGTTCCTTCAGATGCCTGTGCCGGGGCCACGGTAACTCTTTCAAACATCCCGCAAGAGACCAACGGCTTAACGTGCTTTTCGAGGCACGGAGGGGTATGTAAAGATGGTCACCCATCCCCGGACCAACCGTGGCAAACGTAGCTTAATCTGATTTATCGGCCCGTTCGGCTGTTATTACTTAGCCACAGGCCCCTCAGTTTCCAATAAGCTTACTTACAGAAATAAAAATAATTACCGACTTTTTATTGGGTGTCAAAAAAGCATGCAGTTAACCTGGTGGTAAGTGGTCACCACAACGTATGGACATCTGCAATACCAGACGCATCGCATCGCATCGCATGCGTTGCCATTCTAAAGGCAAAGCTGAAGTATTTCATGTGCCTGTATTACACCGGTATCTAAACCCTTCAAACCCGGAACGCAGCATCGCTGCTTCGTGTCAGAAATTGGTATGGTGGTACTACTTTTTCAGAGTTTTTTCAAAAAAAGCTCTGCTACCTAGTAGGAACACAGTTCATCCGATTACCAGAGTTTGATTTACTTCCTTGAAAAACGGATCAAAGCAATATTCTGAGAAAATTTTATGCTTGAGTGCGGAAATTAAAGGGTTTATCTGAAAAAATAATACGAATGGTGTTAGAAAAACATTCTATATGGCCAGTTTTAAATGCAACATTGATGTTTTAGAAAGATTTTAATTGAACCGACTTTATACCTACACAAAACACTTATAGACACTTGTTCAATGCGTGTCTTATGTCAGTCTTACGTCAAATTCCATACATTAAACAGTTGTTTAGCCTAAACAAGTGATAAACACAGTTTTGTGGTAATACAGAATGTCTCTAAGCCTACTTAGCTCCAGTTCGCAGTTCCTCTTGCGATTTGACAAAAAAATTTCTGGACAAGAACTTAATAATCCGAGTTTTGCTATGTGTATTTGTCTTTACCGCTTTTATAATAATATCTACGTAAGCAGTAATAATACCGCACACCTCGAGGTCCTTGGTTTGGACCCTAAGCCGAGTAAACAGAATAGGGTGCATGCATAAAAGAATCTGGTGTCCGGTTCCAACTAACGGTTGCAATACGAATGAAAACTGGTCAGCACAATAAGTCAATATAGTCAAAAGAAGGATACAATTGTTTGCTATTTTGACTGTTGAAGAGTTTCGGTAATACATGTAGTACCGATCTATCAGCGGTGACGACGGTGGAAAAGTCAAAAATGTATTGGATTGACATAGGCTACCGAAAAGTTGAATTGTCAATCCTGTTGAAAGTTGTTGCAGGAATATGAAACACTTTGAAAGCGCTTGGCACGTTTCTAGGTCCACGGTTAGTTTAAATGTCTTTTTATGTTTTAATTTGAACCTATTTTAATTAGTAACTATTATCAATAGGCAAGAAACCTGACTTCTGTGTGTAAGCACCTTTACCCAGAATATTCCAGATTTTCAGTGCTATAAATCATCCCGAAGTTGGAATTCTGTCTGATAAATTGCGCTTAAGCGTTTATTCCTGAAGTTGTCTTTAAGTTTAAGAACTGTTTTGAATACGCCGATTCTTCTCCAAGTTAAACTTTGGAATCGCTTACTTCAGTACTATTCGAATAAAATTTAGAGTTTAAGTTAGTTTGAATAATATTTTATGAAGAGAAACTTTCTTTAGATTTATTCGACAAAGTTTTAAACGTAAATGAAAACTTTTCTTTTTGATTTTTATAAAGGTTGATTTTAACGATGAACCGATTTTTGAGAGTTTTGTTTAAATTAGACCGGAAATACTTTGTTTATAATTCGCACCTAACATAATAATTGTTTCCTAAAATTTCACTCCGATCAAATGTTTACAAAAAAACTTAAAAGAACTCGTTAATTCGTGTTCTAGGCTGGCGTCCAATTATCGGGTGTGGGCGAGTCCAACTCAGAACTGAGTCACTCATTTAACATAACACGATCGAAACAAATTAACACAATAACGAAGCGTACGAAGACGACCGCGCGCGATGTCGTCACGTGGATAACTGAGCGTATTCGTCCCACGTCCCTCTTTATAAACCAGCGACAAGGGTTGCGCGCGCACACACAATAAAAACTAAATGCTAGCTCGCCCCATAAAGTGTCCTCATTAGAGAAAGGGCGCGTCGGCTATGTACACACTGGTTTATTGCAGGTGGACACCGCACCTCGTTTGGCGATCATCTGTTTATTTTAAGGTCATTTCTTGTCTTTATCGCTTTTGTAACTTATTTGGGCAGGCTAAGGGTAGTTCGGGCAGGGTAATAATGCGACAGATTGACCGATTATAGTGCGCAATACAGTTATATGGGTGGCGCGCCCCGTTAAACAAATGTCAAAGAAAATAGGTAGATGCTGGAATTGTTTATCGTCGGTCGGGGGTGCGGTCGGGCGGGGTTGCAATCGCGATACGCCCTGATTTATCAAGGTAGGTAGAAAATGGGTAGAAAAAAATTAGACCTCACAAATTGGAGTCGCCCCATTTTATTTTTATACCGCGTTTTTATCGCGGCCGCGTCAATCTGTATCCCTTTTTAAATATTGGATGCGGCAGAGACAGGTTTTCACCATTTACGTAAATAGATTGGGGCATTCGTTTGCACGGTTTTATTTAGCAATTTTTTATGTGACGACCTTATTGAATGCACTCTCGTTTTAGTGTTTGTTTGTACTTTAGTAACTAAATCTAGTACTGAAGTGTTTTCAGGACTGGTTCCAGTCATTTACTTCTAACACAGCTGAAATTAAAAGCGAATCTGTGGGCTGTTTGCTAGTCAAAATTTAGAGACTTGCTATGGCATCCACGGATAAGATGGACATGAGGGCACATGTTCACTAATAACGATAAAAAATAACAAACCCGTCAGCTAAGTGTAAGTAGTTACTTTGACCAGCACCCTAATTGCGAAAGACACTATCAATAACAATCTGAAAGATTTTGAAGCATATTGCATCCATTTCTTCATATGTTCAAAAAATTTGTCTGCTCAACAACGTAAATACCGCAATTAATGTTGTTGAACTGTCAAAATGAAACCAATTTCTACTGTAACTGTGTTACGCAATTGGGGTACAGGTCTTTATTGATGATGATAAATTGATAACGCATAAGTCAAACATGTTGCTAAGGTGTCAAATATGGCCAATTACTTAGCAACTCTTAAAATAAACAGTCACATTTCTGGGAAACCATACGATTTAAATTATAACAAAAATATTTTTCATTTACCGTGCCGTTTTTTCGTACCAAAGAATTTAAGAGAGTTTCCCAAAAACGTGATTTTTAAATAGAACTATACAAAAGGAAATAACCCGCTATCAATCCGAAAAAAGGGATTTGTTTTGGGAATGAAACTTTGAAATTTCATCGAGGGGTTTTCCTGAAACCTTTTTAGGCCGGTTTTAAGTTTTCGCGAACCCGGTCTAAAAAGGTCATCCCGAAAATTCGGGAGTTTCGGCACTGCCTTGTTGCAAGTGGGAAACAATATTTTTAACTCGAATTTATATAAAATGAATATACATAATTGCGCTTGTTCTTGTTGAAGGATTGTGATTTTATATTTGACAATTTAGAAGTTTTAGTATTTTGTGTTTTTGTGTTGTATTTTAAGACAGGTATAGTAATATTGGTTTTAAACAAAAAGTCAAAGGTTTTGAGATAGAGTAAGTACATAAATAACAGTGGATTGCAACAACCATTACTTCCTTCACTAATATTTATCGAAGATCAGCACTGAAAATATTGATTTGGTTTATTTCTTCTCTAAATCGATACCTAATGGAAAATAAGCAAACGCGTACATTTTAATTATATTATACAAAATTTCGCGGGATCTAATCTCATTGAATGTAGGTATCTACAGATTACCGATACGATCTTGGTATAGACCTATGGCCAGCAGTAGTCTTTTGGCTGTCATGTCGATGATGACGATGAAAACCGAAAAAAATATCGATTCCAAATCAGTATCTGTCGCCTAAACTGGGAAAACCGATTTCAATACCGATACCGATACTGCAGAAACGTATTTAACTGCACTAAAAAAATTCAAATATTCGTACAACGACTTCACTACATTTTGGTACCCTCGTTACACAGATTTTCATACAAATTTTACGAGAGAAAAAGAAAAAGCAGAAATTGAATTAATTACGTAAAAACCCTAGCTTCGCAGAATTTTTGACAGTTTTTGTCCACCAAGAGAATAACTTAAAAACCACTTTACTGACTAAGCTAGCTAGATTAATTACTTAAATGGAAATTTTATTGGAATCAAATTAAATTCCTGGCAAGCTTTCAGCGGTTTGACTTTTTAGTACCTTTGTATTATAATCGAGTAATCCTTTGGTTGTTGCCAAAAATAGGCCGCAATCCTTTTATACGAGGTGTAATTGAAATAACCCAAAGCTTGAAAAGGGGTCATTGACCTCTTCATCAAGAACAACTTTAAATATGGAACCAACGATGAAATGGCAAAAAAAATTTGCTGTTCCGTACATTTTGTCAAGTTATGTGAGCATTATTGTATGGGACGTCTGTTTTTTTTTTCTCGTTTTTAGGGCTGGTCCCTGTTTTGACTGTAACACATACAGCCAAACTCGGAACAAAGGAACATAAAAAATAGAGTAACTTAAAATAAATTCTCAACACCTTGTAAAAACATAGTACTTAAATAGAAAAATCGTTCATTCATTCAACTATCAAAATTGTTCCGTATGAGAATCGAACTCGTGACCCGTAGGTAGCGCAAAAGCTAACCTCATAATTACTGCGCCAAATTCCGTACAATCTACACCAACCTTCTCTATTACAAACATAAGATAACATCACACCTGTATTCCCCGAAGGGATAGGCAGAGGTAAACCTATAGTACACCCACATTTCGCCAGATGCAATAAGGCGACGATAAGCAACTTTTAATGATTTTAAACTGAAGATCACATCTAAACGAGCAGTGTGAATGATTGTAAAAAGTATATGTTAAATTAGAGCATTTTCTTAATAACTCAATATGTGAATATTTTAGTTTATGTTTATATACACAGTGTAATTAATTTGTAAAAGTTATTTCTAACGCGGATAAAAAACTGAGAATCACGCAAAAACTATCGAGCGTATTTTTATGAAACCTTCACCATTTTGAGGTTCATTTAATTATATCTTTTAGTATACGTGTTTTAATATAATCATCTTTATTTTATGTATAATTAATTAATTAATAATGGGTCTAATTTAGGACAACGCTTCTTGATGGGCGAGTCCTATTACTGGGTGGACGTACGACGCGTTGCGTGAGCTCAGCACAGAACACGCAAGCTATGCACTCAAGGCCGTTTGCATATATGTATCTACGTCATAAGGGTCAAGCCTATTGCGACCGGGCACAAATCCAGAACTCGGGCTCCTACCGAGTAATTCTATTAAAAACAATTCTGTACAAATATTACATTACAATTTACAACAATAGCAACTGTACAGTAACCCCATAACTCAACATCAATAGGTCCAACTGTGATTGAAAAAGAACCATCATTGTTTCAACGGCTGAACATGAACAATCATTCCATTCTCGGCCGGGACCCGAACCCTGGACCGTGCGCTACTAGTAAAACAATCAACTCTTGTTAAAATAACTTTGGTTGGTGTGTGGTTTAAGTTACAAGCGATTAGAGTGCTGTATTACACACTCTTTGTAACGTAAAGCATAGCTTTCTTTCTTTCTTTCTTTCTTTACCTGTATACCTTTTACACCGTATATTTCTTATTTTTGCATTTTTTCGTTCTTTTTTTGGAAATTATTACGGGCTCATATCTACCTACATCTTGTTAAAAATTAGGTAATGAAAATAATTTCCTGTGGCTAAAGTATTTATTGGATTTGATTGATTTTTTGTATACGGGTAAAGAACATGACACTCTTTACGTGATTTAAAGGAATGTCAATCGTCCTGTTCCACCTTGTATTGTACTCTTTGGTTTACTGTCATGGGGTCAGTCAAACGGAGCCACCCTTGCTCTCTAAACAGTGTATTTCTGACACAACCCAATGTTAAACAAATATGGAATGATTACCTTCTATCTTAATTTGACCGAGATCCGTCTTTTGAGAGTATTTGTACGAATGTGCGCGAAATCTAAATGCGACACTCAGATTATAAAGAGTTCTGCCATTCTTCTTTCAGTTAAAGAGAGCTATAGGTACGAAGGGGGTAACCCCTTTAATTGCTATGAACAGCTTAAACGTTAGATATGTACTTATTGTAACACTATCTAATCTAAGGTAATTCAAAACGTAACTTTACAAAGCGATTATTAATTAGCGTTCAAAATAATGCCTTATAGAACTGACCCTTTATACACCATATTGTAGTAACTTCAAGACTTTATTCTTTTCTGGTATTTATAGAAACTATTTGATAATGCCATTGTAAAAACATACATGTTTTCAAGGTATTGTTATCCCATTTGTTTCAACTACCAAGATACATCGCTTAAAATTTATGTATGATAGATTAAGTATTAAGTTGTGTAATTATTAACATCTGAAGTGGTTAATTAAAGCAAATATTTTCCAAAAACTAGCTCCCTACTCCTGCTAGTTCACAAGATATTAATTTTTGAAAACATATTTGGGCTCTGGAGTAAAATGAAAGTTTTCGAGATATTACAAAATTGCTTTCTTGTGTCGACTTGGAACTTAAACAAACCATAAACTTCTGCTGACCCCAAGAAACCCAGGCTTAATGAATAAAATAACAAAATAAATATACAATTTTCGTTTCCATAATTATTATGAATTTGATATTCTATAGCGTCACGTTTAAGCGCTTAAAATTTTCGGAGGACGGGACATGTCCAAGTATTGACTTTGTCATTTTCAATTTGTTGCTTAATCTTCTACGATATTAAATTTGGCTTCATTACATTTCTCTGAAATGAAATTCACGTCTGTACACCATGAAAGGGTAGGCAGAAGTGTGCTTGATTTGATAAATATTGAAAATTAGGTACAGCTGTTTTTGTACGTTTTGTTTGTCTACTTTGCTGTTTATAGTTCACGCTAATAGTCTCGGAACGTATTGGACTCTAAATCAAGACCTTTCGCTCCACCTTAGGACAAACCCATTGAGTTACTGGTAAAATGCTCTTGGTATAGTCGTCCTAGTAATTACCACTTTTGACAACAATTTCCAATAAATTGAAACTTCAATAAGGTCCGAGTGCTAAGGTTCGAGTGACGAGAGTATTGTTCTCCGACTAAAGTGCCTGCGCCTACCTACCTGCGCCCCGCACCGCCGCCGCCGCGCCCCGCACCGCACCGTCGGTCAGTGACTTTTCGTAGATAAAGCGTGTTTACTTTTTATGCAGTTGTTTCTGCTATTTATTTTGTTTGAAAACAGCAATTTTTTTAATTTTCCATTAACTACTAATCTTCGTGTTTTAAAATATTTCGATGGAGTAGTACTGTGCTCGTTTTCATTTAATGTCGTACATCCAGATACACGTTGTATATGCAAGTCACGCGGTAAACTCTGCTTGCGCGTTGCAAGATTTGTGTGACGTCAGGTCTTTGACGCGTAGTTCGCATGTGTCATTGTTGATGCCGCCACAAACGGATCACCGGAAGCCCCAAACCGCTCCCGCCTATATCTTAAGCTCAATAACCCGTCAATATTAGGCGCTGACTCACAAGCAGTAGCAATAGTTATGTTTCCATTGTAGCACGTCAAATGATACGTCACGGCTCAAAATAGGCTCGTAGTTATGAATTGGAAACTCATACATGAGCTTTCGGAGCTTTGCATGAGTAAGAAGGAGTATGTGTTTAAATTTAGTTTTGCGTATTGTTTGGTGAAGTTTACAAAACGAAATAAACACCCTTTTTCTGCTCAAAGCAGAGATTGGGTAAAATACTACATATAGATTACGCTAAGATAAGTTTAGAAATATTTTAAATTACATCTAAGCAAGGAAGGGTTCGCAATCGTTGACCATCGCTTAAAATCGTAAAGAAATAATTCGCAGGTTTTATTAAAAAGAAATATACCTAGAATTAGACTGGACACCGACCTCAACTTAGGTAGTTGAGATGCTAAGCAGGTGATGATGAGATGACACAAGAAAATATATTTAAAAAAATGCCACAATAACGAACATCCTACCAAAAATTTTGTTCCACAATGTTATCGAACTGTGAGAACACCAAAATGTAGTTACAGTAAATTAACTCTTAAACACTGAACGAACCCTTTAAATAATTAATAAATTCCGTGCTCCACTGTGTTAGCTTAGCTTAGCTGTATTGATATTAGTTGATCCATTTTGAACGTGAATTGTCGAAAGTATTCGATACTACTGGGATTGCTATACAAATGTTTCTGGTAAATTCGTGATTGAACAAAGAGTGAACAAAGAGTGCATTTAAAAGCGACTTTATAGTGACTAAAGGCTAATAAAATAGACCTCAAGTTTTTGGAACGAAGTCCTTGTGGTAGGAGGAAACTGGCAGAAATTGTGACGTAACGAAAAAGCGTGACTCCGTCAGGGTCAAATGTCAAAGTTTTTGTTTTTTTTTCATAGCCATCTGGTATAGTTTTTAGCATTAATAGGTACATGTTATACAGCGAAATGAACTTCGGTCCAATCGGGTGTCCCACGATGACACCTCTCGATTTTTTAGGGTTCCGCAGTCAACTAGGAACCTTTATAGTTTCGCCATGTCCGTCCGTCCATCCGTAGCTTAGCTCAGAGACTTAGTCCTAGATAGCTATAATTTGGCATTAATGTATATACATATTAATCACGCCGATAAAGTGGTAAAATAAAATCATGAAAATATTTTTTTTTAGGGTACCTTCTGTACACGTAAAGTGGTGATGTTTTTTTCTCGTCTACCCCATGGTGTGGGGTGTGGTTGTATAGATGTTTCAAAAATATTACGGGTTTATGAAAACAATTCTCATGTTCTCAATTATTTTCTCAATTTTCGGTTAAGGGCTCTGTTTCTAAAATATTAAGCTATAAAGTACTAATTTTTGTTAGAGTCAAGTCTCCCCCCTCTGCCAGCTAAGCGGTTAGTTTTGAATATGTGAAAAAATTCATGGTAGTAGTATATATAACGAAATTAAAAGTAAAACTATCACAACTAAGTAGGCTTTACAAGTTTACGAGTAATAGTCGATCAACTTACATTTGCAGTTGAAATGTATGAGAAAACATTGTTTTCAACTAATAAAATTCTTGGGATAAATTCATCCCAACTACGGAACCCTTTAATTTGCGTGGTCTGACATGCACTTGGCCGGTTTTTTTTTTTTGAGAATTCTGCTTGTAAGTGAGGTATTTAAATATAAATATATATTATTGCATAACTATGTACTTATTTTTTTATTGATTGCAAATCCATTTCTATAATCATTTATTACAGTACTTTCCCTGGTCATTCTAGAAAAAACTATTTGTTTTAAAATTACCTACTCGTAAATATGTATGTACTGTATATTTCAACGCACCGTGATCATAGCTAAGAACAATCGTAGCTAAAATAAACTACCTTGAAAATAATCATCATGCCAATGACAATCCACAGATAAAATACGCTTTCCAATGATCGGTTTATATAATCAGTAGGTATTATGTCCCTCTTAGGCCAGCAGTAGACTTCAACTGGTCAGTCTTAAAAGATTTATCTTAGATAAAGATTGTACGCTTTTAATAAAAACTTGAATTATAATTTAAATTTCTGAACTCTTCGGTCTTCGGTCTTTGGTTTTGTATTTTTGTTTCTTGCCACCGACCTCCGAAAGTGATTTTGGAGTTTACTCCTTAGGATTCGATTTTCATCGGCCCCCGTTAGGGAAATTTTATGAGGAGTGAAATTAATACAAGCGTTACTCAAAAGCGTTACGTTTTTCTGCGCAACGTACCTTGCGCACCTTTCACGCAGTAAACTCAAGTCGTGCGTCGGAGCTGACACACACACACTTTTTTTTTTAATCAGTTTTATTTTTTAAATATAACTGGCGAAATGTTTGGGTACTAGGTACAACTCTGCTTAGCCTTTCGGGGAATACAGGCGTGATGTTATGTTATGTTTGTGGTATTTTTTTTTTTGGAAAAAAGTTTTAATTTTTCACTGTTTCGTTGTAGTACCTACCCACCCCACACAAATTCGAATACCACTACATGCTATGTAAATAACAGTGACAAGGATTTATTACAACATCGTCCACATAGACTAAGTGGGAAAAATACGTATTATTGAAGCTAACTCAAAAACTACCCAATTAAGTCAATAAAATGTATATTGGACCACCGCGCAAGCTTCCTCTACCAAATGAAAAAATAATTTTCAAAATCAGTTCACATTTTGATGGTGAAATCAGTGAATATATTTATTTAAAAAATACATTCAATCGAAAATAGAACCTCCTCCTTTTTTGAAGTCGGTTAAAATATAAACACACAAGGTAATCCGTTTATTAAAATGGAGATACAAATATGATCTAAAATATCTTCATAAATGTATCATTAATTACGTTAATGGATTCATTTTATCCCAGTAAGATAATGTTGTTATATTTCATAAATGTGTTTGCTCTAGGCCTGTGGTAGGAGCAATTATTTTGATTATAGCAGTTTATCGGGCTGGCAACAAAATCACCGCTTCGGGCAATATCATATTAGTACTGAGTAGGGACTTGGCTACTTATTTTAAAACTATCTGTGGAAATATTTCGAATGCTGCTTAGTTTCCCTAGTAAAGGGAAAAGCGCTAAGGTAGCCCGCGAAATTCAAATTTTCTTACGATTTTTGCAATTTGCAACTCAGTGTCTGGGTGTATCTTGCTAAGTAATAACAGCCGCACGGGTCGATCCATCAGGTTAAGCTACGCTTGCCGCGGTTGGTCCGTGGATTGGTGACCATCTTTACATACCGAGACCCCTCCGTGCCTCGGAAAGCACGATACGCCGTTGGTCTCGGCTGTCATTCGTGGATCTTTGACAGTCGTTACAGGTCGTCAGAAGCCCAAAAGTCTGACAACCAGACTTACCAAGAAGTATCGTATTACCCAGTTACTGGTATGTGGAGGTCAGAGAGGCAGTAGCTCCATATAAAATACTGGTATTCAGCTGCATCCGGTAAGACTGGAAGCCGACCCCAACATAGTTGGGAAAAGGCTAGACACCACCTCTTCACCCATTTCCAAATTGCAAAACAATAAATACCGAACACCATTTACTTATTTTAATTAGGACTAAACCTAAACGCTTTTACAAGTTACGAAATATTTGGTGCATACTGATTCCTTATCGAGATGTGCTACAGAAAGTGAAGGGAGGCGTGGATGTAGGGGCAACTAACGGGAAGGCTCACTAATGAAGGGTTTGGTTCTGAGGACTGACTAAATTAATTCTAGATCGTCTTATCAGTAGGGAACTTTAGTCGTTACTTATTTCTTGGATGTGATAACACGGTCGGCGCTGTCGTGCTGTGACTTGAACCTATCGATATATTATATTATATATACTTACAAGATGTAACATAAATAACGCACAACCTCTTAAGGGGTCATTGTACTCATCATTATGAACAACTTTTACTATGGGACCAAACCTGAAATCGCGAAAAAAAATCTGCTGTTCCCTACATTTTGACGAGTTATGCGAACATAAATGTATTACCTATTACCTTTAATACCTTTCTTAATCTTTCTTAAAAGAGGAACGAGCTCCTCTTAAAGTAATAACATCCGCAGGGGCGATTTATTAGGTTAAGCTACGCTTGTCTGGGCTGGTCCGTGGATGGGTGACCATCTTTACATACCGAGACGGGGAAGTCTCGGAAAGCACGTTTTAAGCCGTTGGTCCCGGCTGTCATACGTGGATCTTTGACAGTCGTTACGGGTCGTCAGAAGCCCGAAAGTCTGACAACCAATCTTACCAAGGGGTATCGTATTACCCCGTTGCTAGGTTGTGGAGGTCAGATAGGCAGTCGCTCCATCTAAAATACTGGTATTCAGCTACATCCGGATAGACTGGAAGCCGACCCCAACATAGTTGGGAAAAGGCTAGGTAGATTGATATATTATCTTTCTTAGGGCTGATTTTACCTAACATCAAATGTCTTTAATCCGTGGAATAAAATTGACGGCTGACAGTTTTAACGGAAAAACTGTCAAAAATTTATAATTATTCCTCGGATAAAAATTTATCGAAGAGAAGAGTTATCTGGCGTTGATATAATCAGCCCGTGGAGTCATTTGTGAGTGTAATCAATGGACAAAATAATTTCGTTGTACGACATGGATAGCCATAACATTTGGAACTGCAAAACCTCGTAGGCATCCAAAACAGAAGTCAATAGGTCTTACGTGAATCTGTGATTTCTTCAGCAGTCATACCAATGAAAATGGAGCACACTAATGCGACTTGCAATAAATTAAAAAGCGAAAACGGAGGAAATAGCAAAGCTGGCGAAAGATGGCAGTACTATAATAATAGGTACCGTGGGAGAAACGAACACGATAAGGACTATTCTTGCTTGCAACGCTCGGCCGCTATAGTAACGCTTGCTAACAGATGTGGTAATCATGTGCACGGGATTTTGTTTTCAAATTGGTCAGAAGTAAGTTTCCTCGATAGTACCTACACCTCTGCCTTACCCTTCAGGGAATACAGCGTAATGTTATGTTATGTGTAGAAATAATTAATTTCCCTGAAGAGCTTTTCCTGAAAAGCTCTTCTACTATAACATTACTTTTTCAATCAACGATGTGACAAAATACGTCAAAGCCTCTAGCGATGCCGCAGGGCGATATAATCTTTAATTTAATACATAATACAAATCTATTATAAACGGTTTTTATAATGTAGGTCTATGTAAATTTTATATTATAACTAATCTCCACAAGATACGTTGGAATGGATATTATAAACCCGTATTGTGTGGCCAAGAAGTAAGCGGTTTTAGAAAAATAAATAGGCACTTGGGTCCAAAGATTTAAATCGTTAGATTTGCCCGCAACGTCGCGTAAAATGTGATAATATTGAGAAGAGTTCACACATCCAGTTTAATGGCGTTTCCATGGTAGCATGCGACATTGTGAGTGTCAGAGGGGTCGAAACGTAACAGAAACGCGACCAGTTTTTCACTCAGCAACCGAATCTAACGAAGTAAGTCTTTGCTAGGATCAATTTTTTTTTTACAACGAAATACTTGACAAATGCCCGAGCTTTAGTTTGTAGTAATCCGATTTTGACTGTTGAACTATTAGGTGAATGGGTTTAAATAAGTTAGACCCAACCTGGAAAGCATTGTAGTCAAACGGTCTTATGTAAATGTCCCTACAGACCTAAGTGCTATGGACGGCATGAAGCTGGAAAACGAATGTCGGTTTTAGGTGTCGGACAATCCTCTTTGGGAAGCGTAACTCACTGGCTTTGGAAAAACTTATTTGTAAGTACCGAACATTTTAAAGCTTTAGTAATGCGGAAAATAATGATTGTGGAATAAGTTCCTATGTAATAACTCCAGGAATTTCTCAGTAGCAACCCGAGGGGCAAGTCCCGTAATTTTAAGAACGTTCACAGTCTGATCTCAGTCTCAATATATTAAAAATACCTATACTTTCCCTACATTTTTGAAAAGTTTTTGACATTGATTGTCGACTTGGCGGCGACGTTGTTAAAAGATGCCCATCCATATATAAATATTATCCGTCTCTCCAATATTCCAATGTTTACTCTAGGGTGCATACTCGGTAGACTCTAATAATCCTTCCATATCCTAAGGGCACGTCTTCCCTACCATTACCGCGCCCCCCGGTCTACTCCTTGATATGCAATGGCCTATGTAGCCCCATGAAACATGAGGCTACAGGGGCTAGTGTGAATCTTTGGGTTTATTCGAGTAATCGAGTCTGGTTAAACCACGCTGGGGTCGGTGCATTTCATTCATTCATTGATTGTCGCTGAGATGAGATTGTGACTAGATTTTGAACGTTTTTAGTTACGGGAATTGGGCTTCAGGAGTTTGGATTTGTGCCCGGTAGAGGGCAATAGACTCGCCGCTTTTAGATGGGACTTGAACATAACTGGCGAACTGTGGTTGCACTACTTAATAGGTACACCTCTGCCTAACCCTTCGGAGGAAACAGGCGTGGTGTTATATAATCTATATATATATAATTACTTGTCACGACTGATTCATCAACGCATCCAGCCTACGCCTGCGCCGCTGCGGCTACAAACTTGAAAGTTTGACAGTTGATGTCTTTTATGTTGTAAGCATCCACTAAGGAATGATTTTTGGAAATTCAACTTTTAAGGGGGTGAAAAGGGGGATTTTATTTGTATGAATACTTAATCTTATTTCTTGAGTTAATAAACTTAAAACTTGGCACGAATACTTATCTAAGTAAAATATGAAGTTTGCCATTTTTTGTTTTTCTAGACTATCCCCTAAAGGGGAATTGTGAGGTGTCTAAGTTTATATGGAAGAATTTTAACGCGCGGTCCGATTAAGTCGAAACTAAGTATTTATACTTAAAACCAAAAATAAATAATGAAGTGTATCAGAGTTTTTTGAAAATCTGCCCCTAACGGGAGATTAAAGTACGAAATCCACGTGGATGAAGTCGCGCGAGAAGTGCTAGTGTTCCAATATTATTTTTCCGCCTAAAATATTGATACTTTATCCGTTCGTTTCGTGGCCCAAAAAGGTTCTGTACGGGACTTAATCTGTAATATTACGTTGCACTAAGCCTATATAGTATTGTTACGCATGAAATGAATGTATATTTTTGAAACCTATTCATTTTGTAAAATGGGGTTAGCAGATCTCGTACCTACTGGAAAACTTTCCAAGAAATTAATATGTCCTATTTTCATTGAATGAATATTTCAGATCAATCATTTAGTTTTTCAAGCCTGACAAAATATACTGTCTTTCGTGGGTACATGAAATGAAAAGCCCGGTTTTGTGTCCGGTAGATGGCAATAGGCTCGCCCCCTATTACATGGGACTTAAAACATAACTGGCGAAATGTGTGTGTACTACAGGTAGGTACACGTCTGCCTATCCCTTCGGGGAAACAAGGCGTGATGTTATGTGTATGTTATGAAATGAAAAGCAGGCTCACGCCTGGAGCTAGACCACCACCTCTTAAAGCATTATTATTTTAATCTAACTTGAGTGTGGGAAAGAGATGGAGCTAGACGTCCTGTATAGCTTCATCTCTTTCTCACACTGAAGTAATATTAAAATAATACTGCTTTAAGGGGTGTTGGTTACTCCCCTGAATCTAATGTCATGATGCTGACACTCACTATATCATCAGAATTATAATTACAGGCAGACTGATTGAAACTAAAAAATAAATTGTGGAAATTCGGTGATCGCAATTTGTTCATGAGCTGACAGGAAGACACTACTGCCTATCCTCTCATGCTCGGTTCTTATAGACAAACACGAATCGTTTTGCTTACCAAAGGTAGCATTTTTTATTACCAAACTGGGTATAAAAATAGATTCGTAAGCTAATTTTACCTGTGATAGCTACTTCCATATGGGAGGGTTTACTATGAAGCTAAGAAGTCTTTGCTTCGAAGTCTTAATTTAAACAAATAATGGTCCTTATATTACAGGAATCGGCCAGTAACCTCATCTATTAACAGTATCTAAGCTACGTCTAAATACCGTCACGACATTCTCCTTAACGAGGTCACCAGAGCCTACCCTACTAAAGAACACATAAATTCTTTTTAAAACCAGCCCGACAGTACTACCGAGTTTAAGGACCTTTTACACATAAAAAACCTGACACGTGTCGTACATTGATATTCAAATGTTGCAATGTGTAAAGAAAAGAAGCCTTTCAAATGCCGGAGACGTGAGTTAAGGTTCTGAATTGAATAGTTATAAAAAAGAAACGCATGAGGATAGAAAGACGTATGAAAAAGTGGCCAAGTGCAAGTCCGAGTTGCACAAGATGGGTTACGTAAGTACCACCGTACAATATTTAAACACTACATTTTTTTTTTTTAACAATTGACCCTTGACATGACCCATGACCCTTCATTAATATTTAACTATATTTTACATAACATAACATCACGCCTATAATCCCCGAAGGGTTAGGCAGAGGTGTACCCATTTCGTTATGTTTTTAAGTCCCATGTAATAGGGGGCGAACCTACCTACCATCAACTGGGCACAAATCCAGAGACTTCGGGCTGCTACTGAGAAATTCCAGATGGAAAAACCCAATATCACTTTGCCCGACCTGGGAATCGAACCCAGGACCTCTTGATCAGCAATCGCGCTTGCGACCACTAGACCAACGAGGCAGTCTGATTAATAAAGTTACTTATTTAGAAATTTAGTTTATAAGTTCCTTATGTCACATTTTAAAATTGCATTTCTTATTCAGCTTTGCCTATTCAACTTAAATATATTTTATTTTTATTGTTAGATATATAGCGGCCATCGTAGTGAAAATTACAAGTGTCTACCTATTATTATGGTTCGATAGATGCAGCTCTGTGACAGACGGACGGACGGAGAGCGAAGCTTTACTAATAGGGTCCCGTTGGCATCCTTTGGGTCCGGGACCCTAAAAAGGAGGATACATTGATGTACCCATTTCTGGTAAATAAGGACTAATTCTGCGCGCTTAACGCGTGGGGTCCTGGTTTCGATCAGGCACTGAGAGGATCATGGATCATGCAGACTAGTGTCTAGTCTGCATGATGCTCCAAACACCGACTCATCTAGTTTTTACGTTATTTTGAAGTGTAAAAGCGTTTGATTTACCTCTTTTGAGGGGAAAAGGAACTTTGTGATGTTATGTTATGTAAATTATAAGTTCATTACCAAATAGATCAATACCACTATACCGTGAAACCATCCCACTTAAAGTCTTATAAATAAAATCTAATAAATAAAAGAAATCCAGATAGAAAATTTGCTTTCATAAGATGATTACATAGCAGGAGCTTGCAAAGCAAATAGTAATCCTCTATTCGTTATTAATTCTAGGATAATCTTATATTGAGTCAAAATTGTCTTTTCAAGGCTTTTCGTATTATTTTCTTGTTTGTTTTGCGAAATATTTAGGTCATTGATCGAGTTGCTGACCTGATTTTAATTGAGATGCTTGCAAACTTGGCTTAGCATACGATTCTTGTTTAGAAACGAGACTTTTCTTAAAAGGATGGAAAAGAGAAATAAAAGCAATCATTGTCTCCATTATGAAGCCAGCACCCTAATTGCGTAACACACTATCAATCGGAATCTAAATCATTTTGAAGCAAATTGCTAAACCATTGCTTCATAAGTTCGAAAAATTTGTCTGCTCAACACGCAATGAATGTTGTTGAACTGTCAAAATGAAACTGATTCCGATTGATAATGTGTTACGCAATTGCCCCGCGAGTGGGTCGCTGCAAGTACAACCTAGTCAGGTGAGAGTACTCCAATAAGCCACAGTGAGGCTGTGAGGCCATATCACAAACGATGCCTCACCTCTTGTCGTGCTCTCTGTGTAAAAACATCTGCACTATGGAAGACCTTTGCGAGGCCAACACTAACTCTATCGAAGTAGCCAAATTCTGGTCGAAGCTTATCATCATCTGCCTAACCTTTTCCCAACTATGTTGGGGTCGGCTTCCAGTCTAACCGGATGCAGCTGAATACCAGTATTTTACATGGAGCGACTGCCTATCTGACCTCCACAACCCAGTTACTGGGTAATACGATACCCCTTGGTAAGACTGGTTGTCAGACTTTCGAGCTTCTGATGACCCGTAACGACTGTCAAAGATACACGAATGACAGCCGGGACCAACGGCTTAACGTGCTTTCCGAGGCACGGAGGGGTCTTGATATGTAAAGATAGTCACCCATCCACGGACCAACCGCGGCAAGCGTAGCTTAACCTGACCGATCGACCCGTGCGGCTGTTATTTCTTAGCCACAAGCCCCTCTGGTCGAAGCTTATATAAAATTAATAAAGGAGAATCATCGATACGACGAAGAAGAAGATTGTTTCCATTACTGAATGTAATGAATTGTATGTAATTTTAATTAATGTGACTGTGTGTGTTCTATTATGAGTCTCGAATTAAATGATTTGAATAACCATAGGTGTCTCAAATGCAAACTAAGGCATTAGAGGATGGGTAGCTGCAGTAATAATCTGTTACGTCATCTGGCAATGGCAATCACCAAACTGTCTGCCAAGCTTGGTGATTCCGTTTGGCCGTATACAATTTCAATTTTATTTTGATCTGAATATCGACTGGCATCATGGGATCATTAATTTACAAGTGTTACCTCGATACTTCTCTTTCTAATTCCCTGGAGATCGCGGCTTATACATATTATATCCCTTTTCTTTACAGTAGGTATACTCTTTTTCCTTATACTCCTCGTATTTTCGGATTATGTTCGTTGCGGGTTCTAACTTTTTGAGACATTTTACCGTCCTTCGGGGATCCGGGTGTGTAATGTGTCGGTGTTTTCATTGGTCATAGTTCAATGGAGGGATAGTGATGAGAGCACATAACTTTTTATTTATTATTTCTTTAACCTTAAAGGACCATTTTAATGGGCTCGTGTTAAACCACCATCTCACCCGGGCCCTATTTAGTATAACTGATAATGCGACATGCTTGTCAAAACATGACAAAGTTGTCAGTTGTCACTTTTTGTATGAATAAAGTTCATAATTCAAAAATGACTCGATAGTTTCAACCTATTTAGTTCTAAAGATAAATGTTGTTTTGTAATAAGACCGCATAAGCTCCAATGATGCTGTCTCTATGAGAAAATAAATGATGCTTGATTTGATTCCTGCTTGTTATCGTCAAGAGAATGTGCTAACAAGGCGAGTCCATAATTCTATTCTATCGTGACCCTAGTTATTAACCTCTTAATTTTTCTCTTAGTAAATTGTATACACTGCATAAGATCTACAGCACTGTCTGCTTGGCAAGTACCAAAATAGGCTCTGTTACTTAGTACAAAAATATTCCAACTATTACTCATATTTTAAAATTGTTAAAACACATGGCTCCAACCCGTTTCCACGTATTTTAAAACAATTTTAAACAGAGGAGTAGGTATATCCAAAAATAAATTGTTACATTTCTGTAACGAGTGTTACAATTGCGAAGTGTTTCGCACCAAATGTTTTCATTGTTTCAGTTTTGTAACATAAATGTTTATTTTACAATTAAAAGCGAGTGTTTGAAGTGTTTTAAAAATGTAGTCAGAGGGAACAATCTGTATTTGAGTTTGTTTGTGGAGTTGTAAAGCAAAAAATCAATGCTTTTTCTAGTGAAATTAGTGAGGTTGAAGTTTCAATAGGGAATATGTACGTAATTCAAAACTTATTCATTATTTAAATATACATTTTGTAGGAGTCAAGAAACAAATTTCTATTTTTTATTTTATTTTTAATGCATTACTTATTTTACAATTAATTATTTTATGTTCCGTTTTTTTGGTGGAACGGAACCCAAACTCAAAACGCGTTGCCTTCAACAATGCGAGAAGTGACGTAAAAAACTATGTGAATAAAAATCTATTATTTGCAAAGTGCTTGAAATCTCACTAAGTAAGTAAGTAAGTAAGTAAGTAAGTAAGTAAGTAAGTGCGATTACAGCTTGAATAAAACACAAAAAATACTTTAATTTATATGATTTGGGGTTAAAAACCTTAAAAAACAGATGTAAACAAAGAAGTAACGGCCCACATGACGTCACATCATGCCCGCGACAGAAACGGACGTTTGGACTGTAGTAGAAAATTGTTGGAGTTTCAGCAGTGGTTGAATTTAACTATTAATATATTTCTTGGGTTTATTTTACTGTCTTATTGATTTAGTGAAAAAAAAAATGACACGCATATTCCCTATTGTTGAGTCGAGCATTTTTCCCTACTTAAGTGAAAAACTTCACAAATTCTCACGTTCTAATTAAGAACACAAGCTTGTTAAGTAGGTACTTACCTATACTGGCATGTCTTAAGTTATCGCTAGTGATGTCCACTTTAATGAATATACGATTAGGACATTAACTAAAGTGGACATTGGTGCCGATTCTCGTCACAAATGCGTCTAAACTATATTAAAAATCACCAAAATTTAGTTTATTCCTGTCAGCTTGCTCAGCAGTAGCGCTCGCGACAACTAGACCAACGAGGCAGTCCAGGTCGAGGTATTTAAAAAAATATGCTATCATGGCGAAATGTGGGTGCACTATAGGTACACCTCTGCCTAACCCTTCGGGGAAACAAGGCGTGATGTTATGTTATGTTATGCTATAATCGTACACAGACTAAAAATGCCATGAATCTCAACCTAAATTTTAAACTCATTAGTATAATACCAGCGTGAAATAACACCCTTCGCCCATTCTACTCAGAATTGCCCGAAAGCCATGGAAATAGCTCCAAATTTGGTACCAAATTATAAACTCGGGGCTATAATCATATACCGTTATGGTGACGCAATGATGTGTACAACAAAGGGTATTTGCATATGTATGTATCGCAACGCATCTGGGCCGAGCTGCACGTGTCCTTTCAATAACCCATTATGCACCCCATGAACTTAAG
The DNA here is from genome assembly GCA_947568875.1 of Fissipunctia ypsillon. Classification (NCBI taxonomy): domain Eukaryota; kingdom Metazoa; phylum Arthropoda; class Insecta; order Lepidoptera; family Noctuidae; genus Fissipunctia; species Fissipunctia ypsillon. Next base: position 2,890,019 of record OX387667.1, read on the forward strand.
CACATTCGAAACTCAACCTTATCTCGAACACATACGATTTATTTAACAATTTTTCGAACGCAAATCGATTTGCGTCGTAGCAAAATTAGGTTTACAGTTCGTTGAAGTTGTAAATATTTGAATTTAGACTTTATGTGTATGCAATAAAGGTTGTGTTAACGTTATTGGAGTGTAAATACATTGAAGAAGATTTGAAGAATGGGCTGTTTGTCGTGAATGGAGTCTTTAAAGGTACAAAATGAGCATTAAGCAGATGTAGAATTGTAGAGGTTCAAATGAAGTATGAGACCGATGCATGAGTATATGCGTTGTGTACAGTATGAATCACGTACAATAGTCGTATGGTAACATAGTATCACGTATGTATTCCCCGAAGGAGTAGGCAGAGGTGTATCGCACACACATTTCATTAATTTTATTGAGTCCTATCGGTTGTCATGGTGCGGCCATGTGATGCCAAGGAATGAGGAAGATATCGTGAGGAAAGTTTTGAGTATGAATGTGGATGGTTATAAGAGTCGGGGAAGCCGAAGGAACGATGGATGGAAAGGGATGACTACCGACATGACGATTAATAGAGAAGTATGGAAGAATAAGACATGTTGCGCCGACCACAAATAAAGAGCAGGAGAATGTTGTTCTAGGATAGAACGAGAGGTAAAATATTTAACTAGATTATTGTCAGTGTCAGCAGTCACGTCCGCTCTAAGACATCACAACGTGAAACACAAGAAAACTTGAAGCTATCTATTCTTTGCTTTCGATAAGGTAAGCTACGGAGCATTCGATCTGTTCAGGCTTTAAAGCCTTCAAAAGTGGCAACATTTTATGTGTGACAACATTTTTTATCAGTTATTATTCTGGCAACATTGTGTTCGCTGTCAATGTCATATTGACGTTATGACTAGTTTATAGTTTACCTATGGTGACTTTCCCGCCAGTACCCGAAGAAAAAGCTTTGTGAAATAGGTCCTTCCAAAATAATCAAATCTATTGATCAAAAATGGTATTGTAAATATCTCATCGAGTCACCTTTTGTTGACCACTCAACATTATTTTTGACCAATCTGACGAATCTATCTGCCTAGCCTTTTCCCAACTATGTTAGGGTCAGCTTCCAGTCTAACCGGATGCAGCTCAATACCAGTATTTTACATGGAGCGATTGTCTATTTAACCTCCAGATTCGGCGGGAAGTTCGAAAGAGTTACCGTGGCCTCTGGCACAGCCAACAGAAGGAACACGGGTGGGTTTTAAAGTCAGTAAAAGTCTGACACGCCCTCCCGCTCCGCCCAGAGCGGGATAAGTCATTTGATGATTTCCCATCCACAAAAAAAGGTAGGTACTAGGTAACACGATACCCCTTGGTAAGACTGGTTGCCAGACTTGGGCTTCTGACGACCTGTAACGACTGTCAAAGATCCACGAATGACAGCCAAGACCAACAGCTTAACGTGCTTTCCGAGGCACGGTCTTGGTATGTAAAGATGGTCACCCATCCACGGACCAACCGCGGCAAGCGTATCTTAACCTGATCGATCGACCCGTGCGGCTGTTATTACTTAACAACATACATCCAAACGTTAAGTGACGTTTCTGTCTGACTGCGGCTGTGAGATCCCAAATAAGTCGAGAAACAAATGAAAGCGTTTACCTACTACCAAGCGCAATTTTTTTTAATGCCTTTTTTACAGCCATGGTTTTGATTCTTGCTTCTGTAGTTACAGAAATGGGCTCAGATCTTTCCAAACGTCTTCCACAGCGACCACATTTCAACTCTGTGCTCCTTTTCAAATGTATCTGTCGTAAGCACATCTTTATTTACATAATTCGTGTAAGTACAGAATAATAAAACAATTTCACTAACTTAGGGTGAGTGCGGGGAAATTGGAACAACCGCGAAATATAATTATTTATTCCATTTTATTCGAATAAAAATTTTGCTCGCGTTCCGCTGATCCGAATAATACAGATTTCGTTAAGATAAAACAAATGGAATTTCTCATTTCCACCTGTGCGGAGTGAAACGTGTTTGTTGTAGGAAATTAAAGGTATGAGAAAAATATTTAATGCAGGAATGTTATTAAGTGCTTGAAGTTTCTTAGGGATTTTTGTGTGAAACTAATAGAATTTTAGTTTGTAGCTTTGCTTATTGCTGGCAACATTTACTGAAAACTATCAATTTTTTTTTTAAGTAAAAACGACTTTAGGCACGTTGAGCGCTTTTTGGTAGGGGAAATCTTACGGGTTCACGACATGTGACATTCTTGCGACAACCCGGCGACGCGCAGCGGCCTGTGTACATGTTAATGTTTTAAGTTTTCACTTCTGTCGCCAGTCCCCATTACTGCCTACTTTTAACCGACTTCAAAAAAAGAAGGAGGATATCAATTCGACACGTATGTATGTAATATTATTGGAACTGCACCATATTGACATGTGGTAATGTATAGGGCTTTCAATCAAATATACATAATTTTATAGGTGTATGTATGTTTCTCCACGCATTTCTCCGAAACCATTAAACAGATTGTGATTGTGTTTTTTATTGGCTTACTTCAACTTAGGGAACAGTGCAAGTTTTATCAAAATCTGTTCAGTAGTTTTCAAGATACGGACTAATGCGTGTAAAGTGAAACGGTCTGGCTTATTGATACGAGATACGGGTGTGGTGTCAAAGGGAAAACATCTCAAAACCTTGGTCAAATTCTAGTGCACTATTTACAACAAAACTATAAACTACTTATTACAAACAAATATTCCAGTTTTTACTTAAAACTAAAAGTTACGATATAAAAAAGTAATTTAGAAAAATTAAATAATTCGATAACACAACACCACACATAACTGGCGAAATGATACGATTATTATTAATAATTATTAATTGATTGATTATTATAGGTACACCTCTGCCTAACCCTTCGGGGAAACAAGGCGTGATGTTATGTTATGTTAAATAAGTCGATTTAATTTTTTTTTCAAAAAGAAATTAATTTGAAATTATGAATTAAGTTATTTATTTTTTTTAAATTACTTTTTGTTACTGATTATGACGATAATAAATTTTGATACAATTTTTTTATTTGTGATAGGTTTGCTCTTGCTCTAGTCTAGGTCAGAGATGACAGAGACCAAGTCGACGATGGAGCGAGCTTACCCAGTAGAAGCCTGTTAACTCTCACTTTGAAGAGATCGGAGTTGTATGCGTTCGGAAACACAGACGCAGGCAGAGAGTTCCACTCCTTTGCTGTGCGCATCACAAAAGACATTTGGAAACGCTTAGTGCGAATTGGTGGAATAGCAACTAGGTAGGGATGGTAACCTGCAGTGCGTCTAGATGTCCGATGGTAGAAGGGGGCAGGCGGAATAAGGTCGTGGAGTTCTCGAGCACACTCACCAAAGTACAATCTGTAGAAGACCGACAAGCAGGCAACCTTGCGGCGATGAGCCAAGCTATGAAGCTTGGCATCCACCAGTCTTACGTCGCCAATGAGCCTCTTAGCTCTGCGTTCCACCGAGTCAAGCGCGGCAAGTTGGTATTTAGCTGAGCCATCCCAAAGGTAGCTGCAATACTCCAAATAAATTAATTAATTTAGCAGAAAACGTTCACAGGCTAATTTAATTATTGTGACAGAAAATAATTATAAGCTACAATTCATTCCATTAAACGAGCTGGTACTTACATAACTCATTCTCAAGCTCAAAACCGAATAATTGTTAATAGTTTCTAGACAAAACAATTGTCAGAACTCGCATCATGAATCATAGATAATTAATGCCTACCACAGTCAACAGAGACTTCCATTTAATAACAATCTTCGTAGCCATCTTAAATTCCACAAGATGACGACAAGGACTTACAAAATCACGCTCTAAACACTAATGACTAGCGAAATATAATTATGAAACAAAAAAACACATTCATTGTCAAATGTCAGGCTACACGTGTAGTCCATATCATAACAAAAGCCATAAGTCACTGGCCAGACAGAAATTATTCTAACACCAGACCGAAATTTAAAAAAAAGACATGTCAACATTTGTCCTCAGCAAACAAAGAAAAAATAAATCAGTAGATGTTCATTATAACCAGACCCGCCCCACCGCTCTTCGTGCAACTACACGCATTAAAAATGAGGCTACACAAAGAAGTTTTAGAGACCAACCAAAATTGGTCCCTGCGTGGCCTACATCTAAGCACCAACATTCTTTTACGGTCCAAATAGTCATTACAAATTTAAATTTAGGCCTTATGGCTGTACTATTAAGAATTTAAAGGAGTTGTTTTGAAAGGAAAATTTAATTTTGCTTCGAACAGTAGGCCTTTTCTTGACAAGGAAGCCACCATGCTGATGTCATAATGATATTTAATTGGGGACGGACTAATTCTTGGAGGATATTTGGTTGATAGAGCTTTTCCTGTGGATTGTACGAGAAATTTATTTATTTTAGTGGTTGAAAATGACTTTATGACACTGCTTCCTTTTGAGGTAGTAATGTAAATATTTAAACGACTTCGTGTTGTTATTAATACATTTTGTAGCAACATTTATTCTGTCATTTTCAAAACAGGTAGTGTGTGTTCGTCACTGACCTGACCTTAGATAGAACCAGGATTAAGGGATGGAGAAAAAAACGTTAGATTCTCCACAGACTCAAGATAAAGTTTTCGAAAGCAATCTTACATTATCACAATGACTTGCATTTACCAAGTCTAGGGACCACAAACTCTAATCAGCCCAATTCTTTACAAACCAAATTCACATCCGTAAATGTAAGCACAGACGGTAATCAAGCATCACATCAAAAAGGGCATTCAACTCCAGAAGATCGTAGAGATCGCAGAGATCGTAGCTCCAGTTTAATGCTCCACAAAATTTTACATAGACACATAATGTTTGAACATGATAAGGAGGACAAGCAAGGCACGTGACGTGACGTCGTAAATACCTGCTAGATTTATCAGCAGGATTAGTAGGATTAAGAGGATGAATCGTTGCGACATCATACAGGGATACACGAGGCCTTGGAGGTGGTAGAAGAGGATACATAGCAAGATGTTGAAAAGGAAAATGTTAGTAGTATGAAATAGACAAAGGAAATTAACTGGCGTATTGGACGCGCTGGTTCGAACAAAAGATTCGTTCTGCTTCATATGTATGATACGCTGCAGACACTACATCCGTTTGATTTTCAAGTATTTCAAGTATTGGTGAATGTTTCATTATTATTTTTGACTGTTGGTGTACATTTGAGTTTTGGTCTTTGTGTACCTAAGTTACGTAGAAAGTAAGCATACAAAAATATTTTGTGTTAAAATACAAGGTTTGTCTGTTTTCCAAATGGCAAACTTAATAGTATAAGGAGATTTACAAAAGTAACGATAGATGCGATGGACAAAAGCCGGTGTTATGGCCTAAATTGGAAATCTTTTGCCAAGCACAGCTCCACTAGGGTTAAAAGTTATAGACAATGATATTCGTAATTGAGGCTATAAATATTATTAGTTAACACTTCGTGACAACAAATTGCATAATATACCAACTACAAACTAAATCGGCGTTCTAAAGGTTGCCTTTTTGATATTGATACACTAAAGTTGAAACACTAGAGCGGGATATTTCACGAATGTAATAAATTAGAAAGTATAGCAGAGCTTGGGCTGAGAGAGACAATGACCTAAAGGTTATAGCTGATGCTGATCGAGAAATCGTGGAACCAGATCCGGTGTATTGACGGCGTATGAATTATGATAAAGCTCCTGGTTCTAACATATTTGAAATATTTCAGGCAATCATAGTACAGTTTCGTGACTGACTAGCTGATTAATAGATAGTCAATGCACTGCCTAAACATGAAATTAGGAACTTAAAATACTTATGTGTTTCTGCACAATGACATCTTCAAAATTATCCCAAACGAGGGATTTTAGTTTGTATGCGATCGAAATCAATAGCAGTTTGTCCGTTTTATTCAGTTATATCTATCAAACAGATTTATATTAGATTAGTTCGATTAGATGATTTAAGTAAGTACCTATATACAAGCTATATTAATAATTTTTATTTTACTTTATAATATGCTTTATTGAACATCATAAAATTCACCGGTCTGTACCTATCATATCAAATTAAACTTTGAGGTAAATCCCAAAATATCGTATCTGAAATAAGTTAGGTATATGGTATGGTACATTAAAACTAGATTTAATTTCAATTCACAATAATAATCCTATTAGTAACACAATTAAAGTTGAAGATACTTACAGTAATAAACCCATTTCTGCTTTAAGGGATCCATCTGTAACAATTAAAAATAATCATTAGTATCAAATAAAGTAACTCAAATATTGTACATATGTATAATATAGGCTCTGTCTTTGTCCTTAATGTCGGACGTAGAACTCACAAAGCGGGAAGCATAAGCTTAGGATTATCTAGAATATAATAGTTTCCTAAAAGCGCCTTTATTCTCAGAAGGGTAAGGCAGAAGTGTGGTGGTATGTGTGTGTATACATTTGCTTCTTATTTACATTCAACCAACTTGGGTTAACTGAATTCCATTCAAAATGTTCATTCAACCAAACGCTTCCAGGAAAACAGACTTAGATATTAATGCAATATTAAGATAAGAAACCACACGAAGTTTAATTGTAATTTAAATTAAATAATAAAATAATATTTTTTTTTTTTAATTTTTATTAATTTTATAATAATTTTCTGTTGTTTGATTAGTAAACGTTGTTTAGCACAAACTCTGGCTAAGCGTTATTCTTGTCACTGTCGCACAACTGTCAAACTGGAAGTGCAAGATCGAGACGGAATCATGTCTCAAGTAAAAGCACATGCTAAGTAACGTTTATCGATCTCGGCCTCAGAGCTCTACAAAGCCCATAACACAAATATTATTGACTAATAATATTGTTACTTGTGGAAATCGATCCGAGTACGGTTCGATGTTGTTCGTACAAAAGCCAACGTTTAACCATTAACCGCTACATTAATGGGATCGCCTAATTAACTCCATTAACATTTTCAGCCAGCATCCATTACAATGATTTTAACAATATCGCATTACATATTATCAACAGTTTGTAATCTACCTGAAACTGGATAAACGTCTACAAAATAAACAGAGTTTTTGTCTTCGATTTAAGTACTCGTATAAGTTTACTAAAATAATTATAATTATACCTACTAGTTATTCCAAAAATATATATGTAACCTTGGATCCCCACTCTCCCATTTTCCAATTCGAAACTCAAATCCACTTAGCCCCATTACACTTTAACTCTAACGCAAACACTGAAAAATCGAGCAGATTACTCTACGTGGCACGTACTTATCTGAAATCTGGATAAATCTAGTTGAATCTAGTTCACGCCGGTATAAGCCAGACAGAGCAGGCGCGCATATTGGCCCAGTATCTTTCAATGTTATTTATTTAGCCGATTTCAAAGCCAATGCTTTAGCAATTTGGCAAATAAACTTTTTATTAATCAAGATGGAATCGAATACCTACTAAACAGCATAAATATGAATTTTTAAAAGGCCAGTAATTTAAAAATTCTACTCAGGCATGAGGCTAGCTAGCTTGAACTCGCAATGGTCACACACAGCAGAACTTTGACACTTTGACATTTTACCATTTTGCCTTGCTAAAGATAATTAATCTTTTTGACTAGGAGGAGGTTCTCAGTTCGTCGGAATCTTTTATATTTTGTTTTTTATGTAGGTATGTTCTCCGATAATTTTTTATTAATACAGAATTTTAGTAGTAGTTTAATTGAAATAAAATACTTTGAGTTTGACTTGAGTATACGCGACGTCAATACGGCACGTCGAGTTTCAAAACACTTGACTTCAACTGCCTCGTTGATCTAGTGGTCACAAGCGCTACTGCTGAGCATGAGGTCCTGGGTTCGATTCCCAGGTCGGAAAAGTTTTATTGGGTTTTCCTATCTGGAATTTCTAAGTAGCAGCCTGGAGACTGGATTTGTGCCCGGTTAATGGCAATAGGCTCGCCCCCTATTACATGGGACTTAACTGGCGAATTGTGGTTGTAGTATAGGTACACCTCTGCCCAAACCTTCGGGGAAACAAGGCGTGATGTTATGAGATTAAAAAAAGTTCGATTTCTTTGTCATTTAGACTCAAACTGTCACACGGTGAGCGGTGTGACAATTTCTTTTTTAACCGACTTCAATAAAGGAGGAGGTTCAATGTTATGTTATGTATGTTCATCAATATTTTCGTCAATTGTGGACCGATTTTGAAAATTCTTTATTCATTTGGTAGAGGAAGCTTGCGCGGTGGTACCATATACATTTTATCAACTTAACTTGGGTAGTTTTTGAGTTAACTTCAATAATAATACGTTTTTTTTTTCAACTTAGTGTATGTTGATGAGATTACAATAACTTCCTGTCACTATTATTTACATATCAAGTAGTGGTATACGATTTTGTGTGGGGTAAGTAAGTTCGATGTGATGTTACGAGGACTTTTTATCGTTGCATAGTATCTAATACACAACTATCTATACCGGATTTGCTCTCCAATGTGGGTGGTCTGTGACTACGCCGATCTCGCAACTTGGTCACCAGTTGTACTGCCCAGTCGTGGGAAAATCTCGCAATGTACACTAACATTGTGGAACTAGGAACATCATGAATGAAGACTCCATTATTCAGAGTGACGCGTGTATGTTCGTTTGTATGCACTGTTCGCGTGACAGACATCGTTTTGTGTTTTTAATTACAATAATTTCTAATGGTGCTCCAGCTTGCTGTAATAATGGCTGTCGAGAAATATACTTATGAATGGTAAATTGGTACTTGCCAATAGTATGCCAGAGGCCTCTTCTTAAAAAGAGAAGGAAAGATGGAAATTATTATTTTAATAAAGGAGACGGAAACGATTACATACAATCTTGGGCCTAAATGTTACGAGATGAAATTGGTGTGAATGAATAGATTTAAACTTATCAGCCCCTCGCTGAAAATTCTGTAAGTTTTGACAATCTGAGAGCCGAGTTATTAGAGGTTTAGTAAAAGTAAGGTTATTTATTTATTTATTTATTTAACAGTTTATGTACACACATATAAACAAACAAGAAGAAAGGAACAGAAAAATACGTACAAAGGTGATGCTTATTTCTAAAGAAATCTCTTCCAGCATACCTGCGATAGGAAAGTAGATAAAGAGATGTAGACAACGTGTGTAAGAGTAAAAGAGAAAACAAAATACATAAAATCACAAACGATACACTAATATGAATATAAACAAATATATATATAAACATAAAATATGAGTACATACAAATACATACATTATACTACCAAAATAAATATCACAAAAAAAAATATACGATAATAATGAAACATAACATAATAAATACTAATAGCTATGACGAAGTGGAGAGATTATGATGATTATTATGTCACAATCTTTAACTAACAACTGATTCCTGAAGTGCAAAAGATGTTCTTTAAACACTATTTATTATATTTCGTCTAAGGGTCGTCGGCCTAGTGTATTGCAGTTGCTATCCTTCAATTCACACAGCGATCCATAGTTTCAACAATATCCAATCCACAAGGCGGCGGTAAAATCCAAAATAACAATTCAAAGTCAAACGTGTGAGCGATCTTCGGTGTCCAGTTTGAAAGCAAGGGTCGTACAAGGTAGGCAGGGTCAGAATCCGTAAACAACAACGCAGTCGCAGTCGTTAAAAATTAAATAATCTGGAAAGCATTCAAAACGCATCGGAAAACACAAAACGAGTGAACAAGCAAGAGCAGTCGGCAACTGTCTACTGTCAATGTTGAGCTCTGACTCACAGCTGTCATGCCAGTGACATAGACTAAAAATATAAGACTGATTTTAATCGATATGAAATCGATATTCATTATATTGGTTTTTCAGTAATTAATTGATATTTTATTTATTAAGGCATGTGATTAAATGCACTTTATTGTATATAAGTATATTTAATGCATTTAATTACTCGAGTTAATTACCTAGTGCGAAGGTTTTCTTTTTGTAATTTTTTAATCGATTATTTATAACTATATTTCTCCTAATTCTCCGCTTCCAGATTAAGAATTGAGCTGATTTTTGATATTCTAAGATAAAAAAATATGACAAATTTTTTAGATCATATCTCAACTTATTACATTTGGGCCCACCGTTTTCCATCTCCTTTGACTTCTACCGAATGGACTGGCCTGCAATGGCAATGGACAGACGTGTGTGGAAAACGAAAATGGCTCCCGCAGACAGGCGCGGCGCGACGGCTCGAAGCTATTCTGTTAGAACAATTTCCTTGAAGTTTCCATAGAAATTGTTCTACTTAAGTGATAGAAAGGTACATTATCGCTAGAGATGCCGTGAATACTCGCTATTATTCGGTATTCTGCATTACTCGACATTTTTTTTTCGTCGAATACCGAATAATAGTGTCTATTGTTTGACATTCGGCGAAAAGTTGTCTAAATAAAAATAAACTATTAATGAACAGAAAAACTATAGGCCTAAAAATAATTAAACTTTTATTAATCTTTAAAAACAAAACACACTTAGTATTTATTATCATTAATATAAAAAGTTAGCCAAAAATCAGTCATGAAAGTTAATTTAAGTTAATAATTTAATATTTAAAGTCCAAAAGGGGCAGGGTATGGTGCAGAAAAATTAGTTTTTCTGCACGTTTGAGATCAAGTCGTTTGCGGTTTTTTTCATAAATCAAACCAGCTTCAGAAAATAGTCTTTCTGAATAAACAGAGCTTGCTGGTGTGATTAAGTAAAGTCGAGCAATCTCACTTAAAATGGGGAATTGATTCACGGTTGCCCACCATTCATATGGGTTTATAGGTACTTCTGCATTCCAGCATTTAAAATCAGTAAATATGAGACTGGTTTCTTTAACTTCATTGTTTTTTTTTTTCTCATAATCTTAGATTTTCTTTAGACTACAGTAATGATTGATAAGTACAAGTGTAATATTATTATTTGAGTATAAACAATTTTTTTATATTCCTTTTTTATGTCGAGTAATAATGGCGAGTATTCGACTCTTCGCTATAACAACTTTCGTGGCATCTCTAATTATCACTTATCAGCGAGTAACATGGGCTGTATCGTATTGACTTCCACGCGAACAAAGTCGCAGGCAGAAGGTAGTGTATCATAAAATACCCTGACCATTAAAAAGATTTTAGATCGATGTCAACTCGATATTGGTCAAAGATCTATGGTATTTTGATCTTTGTTTATTATACATAAAAAAATAAATTGAAGTGTCTGTTTGTAATGTCAAAATAACAGCTTATTATTAAATGCGTAAGAAAGTATATTAGTACGGTACATATAACAAAAAAAAAATATCTGTCTGTTTGTTCTGGCTAATCTCCGAAACGGCTTGAGCGATTTTGACGCGCCTTTCACTGGGCGATACAGCAATCGCCCAGTGAATGTTATAAGGAGTTGCATAGGCTACTTTTATTTTAGAAAAAGAATAAGGGTTCCGCGCAAAAAAAATAAAACTCAAGAAATTGTGAACAAAATCCGATTCAAATAGGGAAGTGTTGATATCCACGTGGCCGAAGCCACGGACATAAATAAAGTTTTCTATGCAATTGTGTGTCCTGACTTGATGAAGAAAAGAATTTGAAAACTGACGAAGTTAAAAAGGCTTGACTGTATCTACATTATAATAATTAAGTAGATAGATATTTAGTGAATCAACTAAAAATATAAAAAAGGACGGAAATGGAATCGTGAAAGTTTCATTAACTATTTTTAGTTGACAAATGTATTCCCGTACGGAATATATTTAGCATTTCACCGAATTTAGTTCTGTGATTCATTTGTATATTATTTTCAGGGAATTAAGGAAAACGGAAACTTTTGCGTTTGTGATTTCCTGTTAAGAAAATGCGATGTAAAAGAAAATTAAAGAAATATCAAAGTGATGGCTAAACCCTTACTCTTCATTTTCATATTTCTTAAATCTTTTGTTTGCAAATCTTTGTGATTATGGCGTAATCATTAAATTTTAGATTTAGTCACTAAAGCCAAAACTTGAGAACATCCTCATTTTTTTTTTCGTCGATTAAAAAAAACATCATCATCAGCTTGATCTTTTCCCAACTATATTGGGGTCAGCTTCCAGTCTAACCGGATGCAGCTGAATACCAGTACTTTAGATTACTTTACATGGAGCAACTGCCTATCTGACCACAACCCAGTTTGGTACTGGATAACACGATACCCCTTAATAAGACTGGTTGTCAGACTTTCTGGCTTCTGACTACCCGTAACAACAATGACCTGGGCAAGCGCAACGACCCATGCGGCTGTTATTACTTAGCCATGAGCCCCCTTTTTCTACATAAAAATAAAAGACTAACAAGTAACCATTTCACTACTAACTCTCACCAACCTAAACAAGACCGGTACTTACCTGCTATCTTAATTAAAATATGTTGGTTTTTGTCCCCATATCATAAGTAAACACACTTATCTAAATACCCCGGGCTACGACACATAATTATGTATCTATCTAACTGGTTTCATGCTGTAATTAAATCTTTTACTCTTTAGCGACCAATTTGCGACTTTGTTCTGCGATAAAAACGGACACGTAATTATTTTCTTTATGTAATTGAATGCAGAAGCGAAGCGCTCTAACAACTCCATTCCTACCGGCTTCCCTTTGGAGAATCGAAAGAGTAACTTCACCTACCACCAAATATTGCCAAATAATATATATTCCAACAACAACACAAATTGTTCTAAGTAAGCCGGCGCCACAACGTGATAATCGTATTTGTATGACTATTTATAACTGAACAATTTCCTCTTCGGCTTCCCTCCTACGAAATGTCAAGCCTCGCGACTGATTGAATGATAATTATCCCACCGTCTTTCTGGGTAGTGATGACCACAGCCTACCTAAAACATGAAGGTGCTTGTTAATTTCGGTTTCGTTCTTAGATACAGCGATGTCCACAAATGGATACCCTTGCAACGAGACAAAAGTCTGATGTGACGTGGCTGTCTCTAAGAAGGAAGAAGAGGAATACTAAGGATACCATTAATGTATCATGATATGGATAGAAAGGAGGTGAACGTTGAGATGACAGCAGAAAGAGATTTATGGTAGGCTAGCAGTGCCCCGCGGTTTCAGCCGCTAAATCTCGATCTCGTAGGGATATCTAGATAAAAAGTACCCTATATGTTAACCCATGTTATAAACTATCTGTGTGCCAAATTTCATCCAAATCAGTAACAAACATCTATCCATCCATCCAGCTGTATATTTTCACAAACTTTCCCGTTTATAATATTAATAGGAATTAGGATTAAGAGCGTTTACGACGTACGGCATTACTTTCAAGTCCTTGTTTTTCGAAATGAATGAACCGATTTTAATGAAACTTCATATGCATAAGCAGGATACATGGGTCCAAAAATTTAGTTGAGAACATTTTCGAAAAATAGCGTTACAACTTTTGACCAATTTTAAATTTTCCATAGAAACAGAGATTTCCAATTTTCTTTTTTTTATTAAAACTTTTCGAAAATGTTCTCAACTAACTTTTTAAACCTCCTTTTTAGATATCCTGTTTATGTGTATGAAGTTTCATTAAAATCGGTTCATTCATTTCGAAAACCAAGCACTTGAAAGTTTGTATGAAATGCCGTACATCGTAAACGCTCTTAATACAAGCTTTGGACACCCGTTTAGCAGCAATTCTAATTTGTTGTTGTCTGTGGATGTTTTTCCAGAACGCAATCGACTTAAAACTTTAATTTTGCTGTGAGTGTCTTGCTCAATCGAGTCCAATGCTTTGCAATACCAAATGACATCCCAAATGAAATAGGCAGACGGCTAAATAGTAACTTTTTAGTTGATCTAAGACCCTTAATTGATAAAGTTTAAGCCTATCGCCATTATAAAATTATTCTAACATTAAAATAGGTTAATAATGTACCTAATTACCGCCAGGAAGTGAACCTGCCTATTATTTTCATATAACCGATAACCCCGTGCATTATCGATAGTCTTGACTCGACTCTTAATCAATTTGTTGGCATGGAAACTAATAATTAATTTAATTATGTAAGAACTATGGAGTTATTTGTTGTGTTCTGAGAATTTATTCGTTTGAAATAAAGGGTTCATTAAATTTTAGCCCACTTCCGGTTTATTTATTTTCTATTTATTTTTTGGCAATACTTAAAATAACTATTTTTTTTCTGTAAGTAGGTTTATACAAACACTTTTACACGTCAAACATATTTTTTTAAAACTAGATGAGGCCGGCGTTTCCTATCTGACTACTCTGAGAAGAAAAGCCGAAACAAACTCAGAGGTCACAGTCTCTTTTAAAGTCCAGACATAATCTGGGTCAGATCATCTGAAGACCATGTAGGTTGGTGTCTGAAATGGTTTTTTGAGGAAAGAACCACACAGATTGAGTGGACCTGTCCACTCAGTGCAAGCATCTGTCAGTAATCGTACAGCTCAACTTAAAAGTTAAGGAGCTCAACGATTAATAAACATGTTCCTCATCTCTGGCTTGCCTTTATTGGCCGGCTGAAGTGAACACCGACGAGAACTGACCTCCCACCTCATTCTTGCCTTTATTGGCTGGTTTGAGTAGAGATTCACAAGAGCAAACGTGCTCGGAGGAAGGAAGTATTCCAGTAAGATGCTGGTAGGGGTCTTGACCGTACTTCCGGGATTGCCCTGATAGCCGTGGAATACCTCTCCACTCCTCTTAAGCACCTCAGGACATGTTGCCCCCTTGTCGCTACGACACTATGTGCTAGCGACCGTTTCCGGGGGCTCATTGTTGAGTGTGCAAGTCACCCCCTGCTATTTTATCCGTGTATTGTATTTATCAAACATTGGTCAGGCAGGGGCCATAGTCCTTCCATAGTTTTAGATAACCGGTCCACTTTAGCCATCCAAACCCATAGCCCAATATTTTTTTGTCTCCATATCCTGCAATAGTACTACACCAACCGTGGATTATCCTTGGGTGCACTTGCTTAGTGCGTACAGGGATAATCGTCGGTTGGTGCCTCGTTTCCATTGAAAGCGTCTAACGGGACTCTGCGAGTTGGCTTCGGCCCCTCATTTGCCTTCCAAAGGTCCGGGACCCTAGGGTCCCGAGAAATATCGAATAATAATTAAAAAGACATTCTGGACTCAGAAGCTTGAAGCGTTAGGCATGAAAAAACCAAACGAAGATAAACTTCCGGTATTTCGTGTTTCCGGATTAAAGAAAGAAAAAAGGAAAAAGAAAATAATGTTTATTGACATTTAGGTAAAGAGAGACAATATAAACACAAAAGAAAAAATAAGAAAAATCTTAATTTCCGATTCAACGACGACTCTTCTACTTCGACGACGATTCTTAACTATAAACGAATCACCCGGGAGCAACAAATCAACATATTATCGAGTTTAAGATTTGGTTATGTAATCAGGGAAAAGCAGCAGAGTTAGCGACGTAGCAAGCAGAACTGGCAGTGGGCTGGCCATGTCTGTTGAAGGACCCATGGCTGGTGGAGCAGACTTCTTCTTTCTTAGCGTGGAGAATGCGAATCGGCTAGCGTAGTGTGGCCCCCAAGGTGCCCCCCAGCGAGACGGACTGACAACCTTAAGAAGGTGGCCTGAACAGGCTGGATGCGGAAGGTGGAGGACAGGGTGTTATGGCGCAGCCTGGGAGAGGCCTATTTATTTATTTATTGATCTAGGATCTCCAACAAAAGATGTACACAATACATGTACATAAATAAAGGGACAATGTCCAGCAGTGGACTGCAATAGGCTGAGTTGTTGTTGATTGGCTTTGTAGAGCATCGTCTCACTCATGACGGTGCGACAGACTCTTTCTAAAGCGAATCTCGATGTATCCTATTATCGCCCGGTTACTGTATGTGTATTGCTGTAAGGCTTGCAATAAATCAATACAATATAGCTATATACATATACATACTATTACGCTTATGTATGTTCGGCAATCACTCGCCTCTTACAGGCGATAGTATAAAATTACAGTTTTTATTGTCACCATGCGATGGTAAGTTGATGGACACTTTGGACAGTGTACTTTCAAAATCAAATCATTTATTTACCAGATTATAAAATCCAATTTGTATTTACATACACAACTTAAATACTAGTGTTAGTACCAACATTTGGAAAATTTTCGTAACAATTAATAATAATGTCTAAATATTTATATATATACAAGGTGTAACATAAATAACACACAACCTCTTAAGAGGTTATTGTACTCATCATTATGAACAACTTTTACTATGGGACCAAACATGAAATCGCAAAAAAAAATCGGCTGCTCCTTACATTTATGGTCGCATAACTCGTCAAAATATAGGGAGCACCTGATTTTTTTTCGCGATTTCAGGCTTGATCCCATAGTAAAAGTTATTCATAATGATGAGTACAATGACCCCTTAAGAGGCTGTGCGTTAATTGTGTTACACCTTGTATATATATTTTTTACACAAACATACATAAACTCACGCATTCTTCCCATGGGGGCAGGCAGAAACTACAGAACGCCACCTGCTACGATCCTTACATACTCCTTTTGCCTCGTTTACGTTCATCATACATCTGGTCTTACACGCACGCTGGTTGCGAGTACTACGCACCTGACCTTTCTGAAGAACATCACCAATAAGATCACTATAGGTCTTCCTAGGGCGTCCTCTCCCGGCGTTTCCACTCACATCTGCCGTGCAAATACCTTTTGTTAGTCGCCTTTCATTCATCCTCTCAACATGACCACACCATCTAAGCTTATTTTTGTCACTAAGTACGTGTTCTTCTTTTTTTCTTTTTTGTCAATGGTGTGCTGATGTCTAAGCTTATTTATGTATGGAAGTGAATGTTGGGTGTGGCAAAAGAAGCATGAAAGTAGAATAAATGCTGTGGAAATGCGTTCCTTGCGAAGCATGTGTGGTGTTACTATGAATGATAGGCTGAGGAACGATGTGTTATGGCAACGGTGTGGCTTTTTTAAATTATTTTTAATTAGTTATATTTATAAATTTTTGCCATTGTTTTGTAATCTTAAATTATCTAGGTGTATATTGTGTTAGGTTCTTATTTTATCAGATGGCCAGGACAGGCGGAAGCCCGCCGCTTCTGTCCAAAATGCAGGCTTTCTTTTATATTCTGTATAATATAGCAGCGGACATGGAACCTATTTTCACAAAGGAGATCTTAATCACCTTGAACACCTTTGTCGAAATGTATGTTTTCACACGTTTTATTATTATAGTCAGAACGCTTCATTTCGTTACAAGTTCAAAGTATTTCATAATGTGAGCCAAAATAAACGACAAAAATGTCTTCTGTAATTTTTAGCTTGCTTAATTCCGCCCATATCTTAAGGCAAGCGAAATAGCTATTTCACTTGCCTTAAGATATGGGATACTCAAAATCTATTCTATCTATCTATCTATATATCTATATATCTATTTCTTACTGGCTATTTCTATTTATTTTCTATTTCCGACTATTTCTGTTTCGAGCTCGTGATTATAATGTGGATCTATTTTATTTTATTTTTCTGATTTCTCTTATTGTTTTGTATGCACGTGTTTCTGTGACAAATAAACCTATTTTTCTTTTCTTTTTTTTCTAAATAAAGCAAAAAACCACAACAAGAAAAACTTGATACAAACATTTAATTCCAAAGCCAAGTGACAATTACCACCAATTGCTAACCACCCACAGATCAAAAGCCATATAAACACCACCATTTTTCTAATCAGGACTGTCTGAACACAACGCCACCCTACGCTTGCGTCAACACATGAAGTGTCTGGTTTAGGGGCCTGTGATTATCAGCTGAGTGATAAGGCCGCCCCCCCGCCCCCTGCCCCCCACCAGCCGCCACCAGCCCCTGTATTGAGCGAGCCCGCATAAGTGCATGATTAGAACGATGTGTCATTAGTTGTAATTGTTTCTTGCTTGTTAAGTTGATTTTTGGGGTTATTTATGTGCGAGAGATGGAAGAAAAGATGCGTGGGTTGTGTGGAAGATGATAAATGGAAGGAAGTGAATGTTGATATGAAGGCTAATAGGGAGAGGAAAAGTTGCTCAGCCAAATAAATTGGGTTAAAGACAGAAGGAACATGAAGGATGTGAAAGAGTGGACTTTTTGATAATGTTTGAAAAGAAAGTATTTGAGAAAGTGTGATCCTACTAATAATAAATTATAAACGCGAAAGTTTGTGAGGATGGATGGGTGTTTGTTTGTTATTCTTTCACTTAAAACTACTGAAAGGATTTGGATGAAATTTAGCACACATACAGTTTATAACTTGGATTAACACATAAGATACTTTTTGTGCCGATATCCCCACATGATCGAGACTTATGTGGGTGCAACCGCGGGGCGTTGTTAGTGTTACAATAAAACTATGACCAAGAGTCTGGAGTGTTTTAGATATCTCTATAAAAAAAAATATGGTGCGAACACTCGTGATAATACAGTCTCAAAGTAACAAAAACTGTAGTTAGTTTAATCTACTAACAAAATCTGTTTATACAGAGTAAGACAAATTTGATCCCTGATACCTCATTAACAGCATTACTATTTATGTAAATGTCTATTAACTGCTCCCAAATTACTTTAATTTAATTTATTTTATTGTTTTTTTACATGCTTCCATAATAAAATGTTTTCATCATTTTATATTATAAAATCTTGTATTTTAAAAAAGATTCTTTTATATTTCGTGAATGTGAGAACGTTATAGGTTTAACAGACTAGATTTGTAGACCATTTTCTATTTTGTTAAGTACTTGTTGACAGGCCGACACTGTCCTCCCATGCTTAATAACACTGTAATTTAAAAACATTGTAAAAGCCAATTATTTTTAAAAGAGTAACCGTGGAGGTTCTTGCCGGTTCTTCTCCATAAGAAACGATCAATTGGAATTGTGCACAAAGCTTCTGATGTTTCATAAGTGCCCATGTAGGCTTATGTGAAATAAAATATTTTGAATTTTGATCCGACTGCAATAAAGAAAACTGTTTTGACTCTGATGTGTGCATTATTATAGCTAAGAGCCGCTGGTTAAAATTGGTCAAACTAGAAAGTTGTTTGATCCCATAATATATGATTTGATCGTCAGAAATCGTAGTGCCAGCTTTTGAATATAAATCGTAAATGTCAAGCTTGAAAGTGATTTGACTATTGTAACCGATATCATGGCTAGTTGTGTTTGTGGTGTTTATTTATGTGAATAATAAGTTTCTCTAGAAAGTAACAAACCAATTGATAAATCGGATAGATACAGAAATTCTTTTTATATATTTAATGAAGACGTAAGTAGTTATTTTTCAAATATGAAATTACTACTTACAGAATGATAAATAATATTTTATTCCTGTAAATTGATTTCAATACACAATAAAACACTTTTACATGTGATTTCTTTTTAAGGGAAGTAAATTTTTATTGTTTTAACGAATTCAAAACGAAATTAAACCAACCTCTTCAATCAAAATCCGCTCTCCACTTCCATATCTTCCATCCCATCCACTTTGCATATAATTATGCATATATGCAAAGTCGAGTCATTCTCTCTATCATTACGCAGACAAGTTTAACCACTAAGAAATAATTCAAAAATTAAACTCATGTACCTATTCTACAATCATAATAGATGTCGCTTTTCAGCAGCCATTTCTAAATCTACAAATTCTTTTATAATTTGGTTAACTAGCGGAGCAAATGCGGTAAGTATTCGGCAATATTTAAAAGGCTACAATTACATTTGACTAATCGTCTAACAGTTAACCCACAATTACACATTACTATCACACGGAATCTCATAGTTCCATAGCAAATCGATTACTCAATAACAATCGTTACCAATTAAATCGACAAACGCTGTACTATAAATTATCATCTTGCTCAATTATTGCTTTACATGTCATGACTATTATTTCACTAAATGCTGTTAATCTACCTCTATATACCAAATCCGCTACTATATCTCTATTCACCATTGTTTTTGTATTGCCAACTACTTATATGTTACTTGTTCACCGGTTCTTTATTTACTTCACTATCAGCAATATTTTCATCACAACAAACTTCTTTATCGATATTGATTTCGGGTGAAGTCTTCTCTACTTTTATCCATTTAGTATGGTCACCTATTTCATTGACTTACGAGTCCATTCTTGATTAGTCGTCTGAAATACTGTAATGGGTCCAGAAGCCTAAAACACTAGTTTATTTAGTAAAACGGCAATAATTATATCTCGGGACATGACTGGTAAGACTTTGGACTTAGAGCTATGCGAGACGAATGTCTCAGATATTCGTTTGATAACCGAGACTAATTCAATGGTTAAAGTTCAGTACACTCGAAATTTTCGAAAAAATCAAGAAAAATAAGCTTTTTGCACCAAAATCGAACAAGACAACTCCTATTTAAGAAATTAAAGTAAGAAAAATAATCATTAAGTTCAACACACAAATTGACGCCAGAGACGTTTTTATGCAATACGGAAAAGCCGAAAAAAAATGTAAATTAGTAGGTACGTCTAATTACTGTTTGCACAAAACATGCTGACAATAACGTTCAAATATTTTCGCACAAGCCTCAAAATCAACGACAATTATTTCTTCAAACATCGATATAAAACGGCTCGTCAATTCGACTATCCGTATCAATATGTACAGCTCGTAGTTGTACGGAACCCGGCGATCGCAGCAGATGTGCAAGATAAACAGGACACGCGCGCGCTGACTCACGCCTGCGCCCGCGCATGTACAGGCGGTTGCACAAGCGTTTGGTAATTATTGTGTGCGGTAATATATTTTTTATGGTGGTTGTTTGAAATTGATTTTTTTTTCAGGTTTATGTGTTTAAGTGTTCTTGTAAGTTTTGAAATTGACGGGTTGTGCAAAAATATTTAAATTTAAAACGCTTCGATAGCCTCCTTCTTTTTGAAATCGGATAAAAATATCTACCTTCTAACAAAATATGAGGTAGGTATGCTTTCAAAATCATAGTAGCCAAAATAATGCTGTCTCAAAAAGTGATTTATAGAGTGATTAAGGTAGGTACTTAGTTGCATAACAATATTAACAAATTATGTACTTAAAAACTACACAAAAACGTTCCTCAAAAACAACTCCCACTAATATTCGCAATATCCCCAACCAGATGCGAATGACTCCATTCATTTTATGAAAGGTGGCGTCGCAAAGCCACATGGCTTGGCAAGGTGCAAAAATTTCAACCCTCTTTCAAATTTAACCCATCCCATTACTGAAAACGAAACATGCACTGCGGCAGATGCAGAATAACCATCTAAATAAAATAAAATGAGTATAAAACCAAAATGGATTGGATGAGGTCACTAAGGTCATGGGATATAACAGCTGACTGGCTTACATGGTTGCCGACTTGGTGTTTATGGGCTTTAGAGGCCAAGAATAATACGTAAACGTCCAAAATAATTATAGTACTTCATAATAGATGGTTCAAAATCAAAAGAGTCAGCATATGCACTGCAGTGCGATATTTTAGCATGACATTATAATAGTAAAACAAAGTGACGCAACTATATTAGAAGCTTCACCCGAACTTCACCCATCTGAAATTTAATCCGCTCCATAAATCAATAAGAAAACGGCCGACAATCCAAATAAATTGTCACTGTTCTATTAAACTAACTCAAACACAAAACCAAAAGTAATATTGAAACTTTTTCGACTAAACCTTGAGCAAAATTGCCTTTGTCTTACGATATAGACTGCGGCTTATAAATCTTCGTTTAGCCATGGCGTTTTATGGTTAACCTACTTCGCCCCACCTTTGTGGACACCTAAAATGGCGACTAATGCTAATTACTGACCCACTTGTTCGGCTCGACTAAAGAATACAGTTTTGGTTGTTTTCATTTTTCCTGTTTTGTATTCAGAACATTTTCTTTGTTGTTAGTATAAGTGGTTAGTTCCTGCATTGTATGTTTTATTTTTGTATTGCCTCAGGTAAGAGACGTTTACTGAAGAAGGTTGACATTTCTTAATATAGAGTAGTATGACAGATTATTGTTGTCAATGTGATTGTTATCAATATCATTATCATCACAACTCTGAAGACTTGGATATATTATGCAAATATCTTAAACGATGTTAAAACCATGTTGTCTTAGTTGGAATTACCATTACACATATCTTTAGGATAGTTAGTGGCCATCCTCTTGATGTTAATTCCTTTAATCTTCTTTTACGACTCCCATGGGATAGCTCTTAAAGATTAATAGCTTATTCTTCTACTATATATTGCATCTTAACATTAGATACCATAAGTAGTTAGTCTTAATTATTTTATTAGATCACTGTCTAAAAATATGGTCTATCTAACTTCATTACCTCATCGATTGTCTATCAGCCTTTAGGTCACAAGTCAGTAGATAATCATTCAATTATAATTTAATCTATGTATCTACCAACCACCATTAGTCATTACAGCGGTCCTTGTTCTGGTAAAATTAATTTTCAAGGTCCACAGTATTTCTACTATATCCTTAAATAATATGCGTATGCGTTATATGCGTAATATGTTGATATCAGTAGACCCAAGAGCTTAATGTACTATTCCCAGCAAAGGAAAGGTACACTGTATCCTAAATATATTTATGTGGTTTACTTAAGTTATGAGCCGGCCTACCAATTTACTGTCCCTATTTCGTTATGGATAGTGTGGGCTTTTTTTTTTTTTTTTTTTTTTTTTTTTTTTTTTGTGGATGGGAAATCATCAAATGACTTCTCCCGCTCTGGGCGGAGCGGGAGGGCGTGTCAGACTTTTACTGACTAAAACCCACCCGTGTTCCTTCTGTTGCCTGTGCCGGGGCCACGGTAACTCTTTCGAACATCCCGCAACCCTAGCTGGCATCGGCCCTAGCGGACCCCGTCAATAGTGCTGACATCTCTTTGAGGCGCGCGTGGAACACGACGCGCCGTCGACTCGGGCCTGGTCCTTACCGGACGGCGAGCTACCCATTGCTCGCCGTCCGCAAGCCCGCGCCTACGGTGGCCGGGAATCGGCTGCCGATTCCCGACGCCCAGGGCGTCTCCTGCGGCGACTAGGGGCGTGAGGGTGCAAAGCTTGCCTCTCCCTCACGCGTCCCGCCTCCTCCTTCACGAGCATTACTGCTTCGCAGAAGGAGGTAATGGCTTCCCATGCACTCTCGCTCCGTACCATGGCCTGGACCAGGGCCGGACGCGAGAGATCGCCGCCGCCGATCGCTTCCGCGAGGACACGGCGGTGCTCCGCCCAAGCCGGGCAGACTTCCACCGTATGCTCCACCGTGTCCTCCGGGCGATCCACACAGTGGTGACACCCGGGCGTTTCCTCCCGCCTTATCCGGAACAGGTACCTCCCGAAGCACCCGTGTCCGGTGAGGACCTGCGTCAGGCGGAAGGTGAGGACGCCGTGGCGCCTCTCCAGCCACTCCTCAAAGAGGGGACTTATCGCCGCAATTGTGGCGTGCCCAATGGATAGTGTGGGCTTGAGTTGCAAAGTGTTTCATAGTTAATAACTATAACATCTACTAAATTAGCATGTATAGTTTCTGCGGCACCTTATTTAAAGTTATAAACTCGTCTTCATAAAAAATGATGTATTCAATCAATAAATCGTCTTTTCAACCCTATCAAAGCTTTTAAATTCATCCTGGCACCTCGTGTATAAAAAATAGGGTCCTTTACTTAAATGGAATACCGATAGATGAACCCACCTGTTACTCAGAACATTAACTATATCGACATGGACAGATCGAGTGCCATTCACCACACGAGCTCACGATTGATTACCTGCCTCTTCTTCCATAGCTAGGGTTGGACTCGCTGGCTACAAGTGTAGTAGTCGTAAGCTAAATCTTTAATGAAAATTTCGGGAAACATGTAGATGAATGAAAAAGAACCAATAATGCTGACGGTACACTACATTTTGAGGAGGAAATTGATGCTTTAAAATATAAAACAATTGTAGAGAATCTTAAAAATTTGACCTTGAACGAAAAGCGTGAGAATTATGTAAGCCAAACTGGAAAGACTAATTCAGAAGTTGAAATTTTAATTTTTTATTGAACAGTTTTAAGATGCAAAACGAAATTATAATGTAGGTATAGAGGCTTAGAAAAAGATACGCTACAAGCAGTGATCTCGAATGTCATAGAGCGAGATCGGTAGTTTCCAGCTAAAATCGGTATATTTGTACCCAAAATCGGTATTTGACAAAAAACATACAATATTCAATCAAATTCGTTTATTTATTGAAAAAAAAAAACTTACAGACTAATTTATAACGAGAGCCCATATCGGTAGAAATACCGAAAAATCGGTAGGTTCGAGACCACTGGCTACAAGTAAATACAAGATATTCAAAAGACGTAATTTAACAAATGCAAAATCTTAGTCCAATCCTTGCATGAATGAATGTAAGCGAGGATTACAAAGAGGTTTAGATAATAGCAAGTGCAAATTAAAGTTATCTAAATGTAAAGAGTGCTTCAAGGTTTACTGAGAACCGAGCAAGAATACCCGTAGTGAACGCATAGAGAAAAACGGAAACGAGGAATTTTGTTAAACTGTAGTTAGTTGAAAATTTAGAGGTTATTTTATCATCTCTGTTGTTGTAATATAATAATTATTATCTCCAAATGTTTTCTTCCAATCATACAAAACTATAGCATTATCGATTTTCTGATTGTTTGTTACAGTTGCAGTATCAGCTTTTTCATCTTCTATTACATAATTTAATTAAAACCATTGTTTATACAACATTTGTTATTTTCCTGTCTCAAGGGCAATCGCAGCTTTTTTCAACTCAGCACAAAAATGGAAGATTCCGAAATATTGTTCCCTTATTTAATTTTAGGCTCAGCTTTACGCTTTCTTCTTCGCTGAGTAAAAATGTAAAACTTTTACGATTTAATACAAATGAATTTTCCGGCTTCATTTATAATTAAGTTCTGGCTTATATTTACTTGCATGATGAATGGAGCTCTTTATAATATTTTTAAATTTCTTTTTAAATTACTGCTTGAGTGGTTTTTTTTTAAGTTAATCTCAGTTCGAAGCCTGGTAAAGTTTTGGATATTTGACCGACCAGATAAGCAGGCCTTTAAAATATTGCTTGGCTTTTCCGAAATCGAAATTGTAATGTGCTTCAGAAGTATTAATAACCATTATAAGGTCCAAGAAATCTTCAATTGGAATTGTTTGTATGAATGTATGATTAAGTACCTACGTCTTCATAACTTTGAGATTAAGGATTTTCGCAAGGATCTTACAATTGAACGTCCGTGTCTGCTCGATAGTACCTCTCGCCCACTTGGAGGCCTCTACGGCGCCTGCTGGTCGCATCCCAGCAATAATTAAACTATGTAGGTCGCTTGAACACCCACAATGACCAACGTTGTACAAACCACCAGCCTATCTTGACCCACCCCACCTCCCACTAACAATCAAACGTCAGACAAGTACAGCACACGGCAAGGCTCAGCGCAAACTGGACGTGCTATGACCTCGCCGACCGCTCTTCTGTTGTTCTTTATTCAATTCAAAATGCGTTCCAGACGTGAACGTTGATGATAAATGACGGTTGAAACTTGAAATTCGATTTCAATTTGGAAGTTTGAAATTTAATTTTGGAATTTGGGGTATTTTCGAGTTCGCGTGTGAAAAGTTTGGGTCGTTAAATATGTGGGGAATGGAATAATTTCATGGGGTTGGAGAGCTATTTGATAATTTTTCGGCGAGTTATTTAAGCAGGTAATTGGATGGTTTTAATATTGTCTAAAATTCTAAAACCTCTTATTTTATTTTAATGTTATCATTGGAACGAAAGATAATTATTTTTCAAAAATGTTTAAAGCTCATAATTGGAATCCAACACCGTAGGTACCTATGTATAGAAAGTTTCCTTGCCTTGAACCTTGTAAGTTATATGTTCCAGAAACATGTTATCCAAGATCAGCGAACAATAAGACCAAAATGAAAACCACCTAGCAATCTAGTATACCTAGTACCTACGAAGATTATAAATAAATCCGTCAGCTTATCATAAACGATGTGGCTTTACAGTACAAGAGGCGCGAATAATGGATTTTCTTTCAACTAAAGAAACGTAACAATGGCGATGAAATCGCAGTATCTGTCAAATGAAATCGCTACAAAATAAAAGTGTACAGAGACATTCTTCGTGCTATGACAAATGGTCCCCGCGGCAGAAGTAATTTGCCGCAATTTTTTGAATGCGACCACCCCATTCAGAGTCATTCATAAGAATGTTTTTCTTCCGCAGAAAAAGAAAAGGATACGTGAACAATTTTTCTTTTTAAAATTACGGTGCGTTACATTGGCATTGTAAATTATATAAAAGCTTTTTTCTAATTTATGGAACATCTCAAATATAATTAAAAGCTTTCATGAATAACGAAAAAAAAAGGTTTTAAAATAAAAAGATAAAAAACTACTAATATTACCAACGGTGAATCTTTATTACGAAATTCTAGTAAAACAATAAATTCAAACTCCAAGTGACTTCATTCGAACAAATCAACTGTAGATTCCCACAGAGCGTAAATAGAATCACCATTAAATTCACGCAACCGCAAGCACAAAGCGCAATAAAATTTCTTCCGTACCTTACCTTACAAAAAACCTTAGTTGTTATAATAAAAAGCGCAGCACTATAAATGTCTAGCTAGCGCCAATATGACAGCTATTGCTCCAAATACGACGATATCATTTACATTTAGCGAATAAAAAAATGCAAACTCAATATCGGCGTAATTCGACGCTCGCATAAAAAATCCTAAACGAAAACTTCCCGCTTGTCAGCCGCAAAAAGCTTGAGAGCTTTTAATCGATCACTGTACTACAAGAGAATAAACTTACGTTCCGATCCGGGTTCCTTCCGCAAAAGCGCAATGAAAAAAAAAAACAAAAAAGTCGTTCACATAACTAAAAAGGCACTAAACGTTATACGTCCAAACGCGTTTTCGAGATAAAAAAAAATGGGTGCGTGTCTCTACGACCGCGCGGAGGGCGGCTTGCAGTATACTGATCTAATTTCCAAACGTACGACTGTGAAAGTGACGTAATGCCGGCGCCATGTTGCCCCGCGTCCCCAGCCGCGCCCCTCCCCCCCGCGACCGCGCCTTGCTTCCGCCACTGGAAAAATGCACTACCTATTTAATCAATTTCAGGAGTGCTATGGAATGCTACGAAGCTTTATGGGCTTATTGCGTAGTATCACGTTACTAGCTGTGTTAAGTTTTCCGCGAATCGATTAGAATTGTCTTATCTGTCCTTCCGGCATTAGAAATGGCTTTTGCTACGCAAGTTTGTATAGGACTGGCACGTCATAAATAAGGGCTTCGCGTGCTGGTTGCGTTGAGGTTCTGTTTTTGAAAATATTTCTTGCGATTTGATTTTCGAATTGTTTCGTGTTTTGTTTAACTTGGAATCTTTCCATTTCTTGTCCATTATTTTATGAGCTGTGCATCTTACGATCTCTATAGAATGAATGACGTGACTGAAAACACGTCTGAAAATTGTAGCTGCAGATATACTCTGTTTTATCTCACAGACCGGAACTACAGTCTTGATCTTGAAGATGCATAAATAAATCCATAACGTCTGTTTCTCGGTGTGACTGCTATTAGTGTGGTGGCCATGTTATGGTTTTTCATCCTTTTAGACAAACTGAATTCGCAGAATTAGTGGACTTGCCGAAATCTTATAGCTGTTTCAAAACATTATCATCAACTGACGTTTCCAAGTGGTCACGGTAGCTGAAAGAGAAACATTTCCTTCCCTGTAAGCTACTAGCTAGTAAAATGCTTTCGTTTGTGTTATGTATCAGTGATGACATCATAATCATTATTAAAACATTGGATATGGCTTTTAACGTAAATCTTAACTTTTGTGGTTTCGAGCACTAGGTTTAATAATTATTCCTGTTTACTTCTATTTTAGCCTATAATTTTTCCACTGCTGGGAAACTTCTCTTTGAAAGGGAGTGGGCTGTAGCACGCGGCCCAGTGCGGGTAGATGTCACATGTCTTCTAATTGTTGGTCCTAGAACCAACATGCCGGTTTCCTCACGATGTTTTTCTTTATTAAATTATTTACACAAAGTAAAGTGCCTACCTGGATTCGAACTGGATTCAACTCGTAAGTCGGGGCCGTTACTACTGGGCCTCGACTGCTCTTACTTCTAGTAACATAAACTATTATTCTAGCGATTCCTACGTATGCAAATGATTATAATTTTATTGGTCCTTCGAGTCGGATACAGGAAACTAGATTAATAAAGTATCTTCAATGTAATAATATTAGAAGAATATAATAAGAACCATATTCCACAAAAGATCTTCAGGTTAAATCCATCGGATTTTTCCTAGGATAATACTAATAACAAAATATGGATTATTATACTTAGCCATTAAGTAATTCTTTGAGCTATTATAATATCCTTTTCGGGATGAATAAAATGAGCAGTATCTAACGACTACTATTACCTGTAAGCAAATAGCAATGAGGAGTTGTTGTTCATTTAAGTCCTTCTACTCTCGTGTGTAATGAAGATTGTCCTTGATATCATCGATAACAAAGGACCTAGCTACACTACATAGCATAAATATTTTCTAATGCTTTTCTAAACTTTTATGCTTTTTATTCTTTGCTAAGACACGACAGTTCCTGGAAGGATTTGGGGAAGGACATTGCCCAGCAGTGGGTAAAAAAAACTCGAACGTTTGTCGTTGGTTTCGACAAAAGGGCCGAACAAAAATAATGTCTTAAAAACCTGAAAATATCACATTTTCACAAGTTGTATAAAACAAGCTCTACGGTAAAAATGCGTCAGCTTTCCTCGAGGTTAGATACAGCTCTGACGTAGAATATTAACGATCGCAGACAACAGGTTAGTACCAATATACAGGATGGCCAGAATATTGACAACCAAAAAAAAAATTAGGTCCCTCGTATTGTGGGGTATCCGAATCACCCCCATGTATGTTCTACGACTTTTCATAGTT
This sequence comes from Fissipunctia ypsillon, assembly GCA_947568875.1. Classification (NCBI taxonomy): domain Eukaryota; kingdom Metazoa; phylum Arthropoda; class Insecta; order Lepidoptera; family Noctuidae; genus Fissipunctia; species Fissipunctia ypsillon. Next base: position 2,919,155 of record OX387667.1, read on the forward strand.
TTCGAGTTATTAATTTTTTTCTGAATTTTTGAAATTTTCGACCAGACCAACTTAAAAATTTCAAAAAAAAAAGTTTGTCCAGTTTTTTTTTGCAACTGAGTCTTTAAAAGCACTGAGACTTTAATGCATAAAATATTCAGCTTCGTAACTGTGATAAAAGTTATGAAAATGTTGGTCTAAAGTGAACAATTTACGTTCGGTTAATTATGACATAAGTTTTTAAATTAAAAATCTAAAAAGGTGATTTCATGGTTCCTAAGTAGACCTTAAGAATGAGCCAGACTCAGCTTTCATAATCATTAAAAAAACGTAATACTTAATGGGCTACTTTGGCTAAAATCGGCCTTCAAAGACAGCGAGGTGGTAAATTCTTAAAATTAGACATCTGATTTAAAAAAAAATTTGGCCATTTGTTCGTTTCGTTCGTTTCGTTGGGGAAACAAGGCGTGATGTTATGTTATGTGTGTTTTTAAGTTGGTCAGGTCGAAAATTCGCAAAAATTCAGAAAAAAATTCATAACTCGAGAACTATGAAAAGTCGCGGAACATATATGGGGGTGATTCGGATACCCCACGATACGAGGGACCTTTATTTTGGACGTCAATGTTCCGGCCACCCTGTATATCATAGTAAGTTATGTAAGTCATTTCAATCAGTCGTCCCCTCAATTGATTGTTACGTCATTCGTTCTTTTGTTTAGGTAACAATTATCGTAGACTGTTATTGCGTCCCATTGCAAAGCTAAGGCTTATACAGAGAGGGAATGAGGGAATCTACTCCGACGCAATAAATCCGAAGTATCGGCCGAACGTTCGGACGTTTCCTACTATACTTCATTCATACTATATTTCGTTCGGTTGGTTCGGATCAAAACGAACTTCATTTTGACGTTTGGTCGGATCCGAACCAACCGAACGAAATAGAAAAAAGTATATTATGAAACATCCGGCCGATACATCGGATTTATGTTTACTGTGTGCTGGTGAAAACAAGACCAGTTTTTGTCACGATATTTTTTTTCTCCGTAACTCATTATAAACTTGGAAAGAAAACATGAATGTTACTTAGTTGTTATCTGAAGAAGTTTTCCATTTAACAATTGAGGTTAATTTTATAACCTCAATTTTCGTCGATGACTCTTCAATTACAATCTAATAATGTTATTCAAACAATAATTGTTGTAAAATGAGCCGAAACCTTATAAATAAAGATAAATGTGTTACTAATTCCCTTTAATGAGTGATTGTGTAAGAATTTAACTTGAACAGGGTTTGTTGACACTTTAATTAGATAATTTTGAAACAGACCATACAGAGGTACCTATATCACGTATACTATTAATGTATAGAGTAAGTAAACATAATGGTTCATTGATTACTTAATCGATAGGATTCCCATCAGAAATGTACTTACTGATCATAACCAATCGTGACAATTGTAATACCTTAATGGTACTTTCAAAAGTTTCAGAAACCAATTTCATGTAAAGCCTTTATAACGGGTAAGCTCTTCTATTGAATTTTGAGAAGATAGAAGAAGTTTGATGCCAATTGGCAACAGTATGCATTCAAGGGATATGAGGCTGTAATTGCAAGAAAATTATTCAGTAAATCGATTGAAAAATGTGGTGTAAGAGGACGACTTTGACCGTGTATTGTCTTCTTCTTTCTCAATGCTGTACGGGTTACACAAAAATAGTTCATGCTTATGAATGAAGGAATGAAATGCACCCACCCCAGCGTGATTTGACTAGACTCGATTACTCTGCCTGCGTCTGTGTTTCCGAACGCATACAACCCCAATCTCTTCAAAGTGAGAGTAAACAGGCTTCTTCTGGGTAAGTTCGCTCCATCGTCGAATTTGTCTCTGTCATCTCTGACCTAGACTAGAGTCAAGAGCAAACCTATCTCAAATAATTAAAAAAAAAGAATGAACCCAAAGATTCACACTAGCCCCTGGAGCCTCATGTTTCATGGGTCAACAGAGGCCATTGCGTATCAACGAGTAGACCGGGGGTGCGATAATGGTAGGAAAGACGTGCCCTTAGGATATATATGGAAGGATTATTAAAGCCGTACCGGATATGCATCCTAAAGTAGGCAATTGAACTGTGGAGAGACAGGTGATATTTATATATGGACGGGCATCTTTTAACGTCGTCGCCACCAGGTTGGTTCAGGTCCAGCTTCACCAGTGAATCCTTTGGCGTTAAACTGCTTTCTCAACTCTTTTCCATGTCACTGCTACGCTGTGTTACATATTGCTGTTTTCAAAGTCCTCGCCTGAGCTCTCGCTACTATCCATTTCAGGTTTTTGAAACGAAGTGAAGCTGGTCATCTCTTAACTGCCAGGGCTTATTTTTAATTTTATATTTTTTTTACATTTTTCTCACATATAGAAGCAACAAGAACAATGTACCCAGGATTTTGTAATAATTTTGATTTTAAAGAGTGTCCTTGGAGTTTCTTGACCGTTCTTCTCCATCGAGACTTACGTTTTGAAATAGGCAACTAGCTTCAACTAATTGGTTTAACTGAAATAAATGCTTTGAGTTTGAAGTTCTGCAACGTGGCCTGCAGTACAATATAGCTCATGCTTAGGAAACAAATTGGCAGTCGGCAATGTAGCAGTACTGTCTGACCAGGGTAAGTACTCCGGACGTACTTAAGTAGGTACTGTAGTAATCTGCTGGGATGCCACGGCAGATCACTACGTGTATGGTGTATGTTCGCTCGTTAAGAGGTGTGTGAGAGGGCGTTTTGATTGTTAAATGACACACCGGAGTCCCATAATATTATTTTAATGGCTTATCGCAAGCTCGTTACAAGTTCAACATAAAGCTAGGCGTCAATCAATATAAAACAATTTTACTATACTATGTCATAATTTAAACTATTCTATTTTACAATATACCAGTGTTTGTCTTATCAGCCAATCAAACAATTCGCGGAGGTTTCATACTGAAGGCAGGTCCTACTAAAGCCTCTACAGTACTTACCTACGTTTAAGTAAAGGTTGACAGAGGCTGAGAACGAAACGAATGATAGTTAATAAAACATAAAAGCAATAATACTTACAGTAAACTTGAAACAACGTTACCATTAGTTAGCAGCATCTAAAACATTAATCTAATTTCTAACTGCCAAAAACAGCAAAGGCAATAATCGCCAAGTATTAAGGCATTAATAATGAATGAATACATTTGATCTATTATTCAGTTAATTGAATATATTATGCGGGACGAGGACGGTGCGGAGAACTTTTGAATAAACGTCAAGAGCCAGCATTGTCGATGCCACGCTTCGATACTCTGACGGGAGATTAGTGAGTGTTGGTAATTGTGAAATTTTGTATTATGGTGGGGTACTGTTTTGTGTAATTAGCGCTTCCTCAATGTTTATGCGTTTGCGGGTTTTCCAATTAGGAACACAAATTATACAATAATGCATTTAAATAAACAAAAGCATTTCTAAGCGTTGAAAAACCTTACATTTACAGAGATAAGCTTTTCTAAGTGAATCTAATTTACTCAAGGAGATTTCAGTCGATATTTCATGACTCCTCCTACTTTTATACCCAATATTTCTATTCGATTCGTTGGCAGTGCGGCCATGATGGTAGCGTTAACAGCCGTATTGAGAAATATTTCAAAATGCGGATGTAACCCCATTCTGTGAATATGTATAGTTGTGTTACCAAACTAATATTCGTTGTATTCGGCATATGACCAGTTTACTTAACCCCAGCGCGATATAAGCTAACGTAAGTGGGTCGTCGGCTTCCTCATTATCCTGGCTGCAATCATCTGTTCTAGTTCCTTCCTTGCCGTCCGGTGTTTGCGCCGTGTTTGAAGGAAATCCTTCGCACATTTTATTGGAAATTGTAATGGCATGCCTATCGATGTATGGGTTACTATGAGTTTATATTCTTGAAGGTAACAGCAGAATTGTCGGCCTACATTTTATTATTTAATAAATGACTTTTGAGCTCGATCTTGTCTGGTGGAAAGAGATGGATGAGGTCTACGATGTAAAAAGCGTACCAAACGAAGCCTGTTCAATCTTGCTTTGTAGGCCGCTAACGCTATATTTCACTGGAGAATGGAATTTGATCCAACCATGCGAGGTGAAAATTCCTTTGCTTAATTTTTTTTTTTTTTTTTTACTGGCGTAAAGTCTAAATGACACCCTAACTAACTGAAAGGGCTAAGCCAGGCAGGGAACTTCATTTGTACCGTTATAATCTATAACTTTGCGGTATTGTTGTGTTCCATAATTGCCAGAATTCCTGTTATCCCTTCCAGCTGAGCTAAAATTACTTGTTCTAGGAATAGATTCAAGCCAATACTGCATAACGTGAGGAACGAACTCACGACCTGTCGCTCGCAAGTCCAATGCTCTAGCCGCAGGGCTATTACCACTTATATTGTTAATAGTGTTATGAAAATAGTTAATGTAGCTAGTTAAATCTCAGTTTAATGTTAATTTGATGTCAAAACGATATACCTAGATGTAATTTAAACCTCACAACACTTCATAGGTAATTCTAAATACTGTTTTATTAATGCAGAATTTCCACAAAATAAATATAAACCTAAATTCCATTCTGCAAACCGGTTACATAAAATATTTCTGGGAAACGTTTTAAAAAACTTATTTGGCTAACCTTAGAGCCGATGGACTCATAAACTTGAATCTTGGATTGCTACCAACTTCTATGAGACGATTGAAAAGATGTACCATCCCGGACATGAACGGTGAACCACTTTTCAACCTTTCGACCTTACTTCTAAGGTAATAAGGTTGAAAATTGGTTCACCGCAAACATTCGCGATGGTACCTATCGTCGTTGTCTAACCAAAATCTGCTATGTGCACTTTTTTGAGATTTCTACTTTTTGACCTTTGCGTATAGTTCACTGACCTATCTACCGTAAAAAAAAACTGCTAAGGCCTATGAGCGCTGTACAACAATTAAGACATTTTTATACATAGCTCTTAAAATACACCTTTATATAAAATTTTACAGGAGAACTTTTTTTTTCAATATTTCTAAAGTATATTTTTTGCACATAGCAGATTTTGGTTTGACAGCGACGCTAAGTATCTTTGAATCTTTTGCGAACTACGAGTCTGTCAAAATTATATCTCAATACTCAATAGTTTATTTGCAATCCAGAATGTGTATTAGCTTAAAATTACATGTGATTGTTAAAATAGTAGGCGAGAGGAAGCCTTGAAAACTTAGCTTTTCAGTCTTCTGAACTAAATGTAATCTACTTAATTATATTAGGATTGTTGTTTTTCAGGAAGTTGTTAGCTTTAGTGTACTGTGCTGTATATTCGAGCTTTGGTCGTAGATTTTATGAGGGATGCCCATGGTTTTACTTCTAACACTACGTGATTAAATCCTCAAAAGAACCACATGAGAAAAATATAATTCGAAATTTTTATAGCAATGGCTATTGAATCTTGAGTTAACAAATGAAAATGAAAAACTTACTATACCCGGTTACATTGTTAAGCAAAACTGTTTATTAATCGAATTACAAAAGAGCTTATAAAATTTTAGGAAATAAACTTAAATCCTAGAGATTGTAGACAGACAGAGTAGGTAACGACTATTTTAGTACCACTTCCGGATACCGTGAAAATAGATCGCTGTGGAAAAAGAAGAAATATTGTAATTTAAATAGTGATGTTTGTCGTATATCATACAGAAAGTCATTGGCAGGATTATTTTTAAAATAGGTGCAAGTTTAAAGAGGAAGCGGCATTAATATGTTGGTAGATGGAAAATGGTTAGTAACATTAGGCTTTGCTTATCAAATAAGTTTAACATTGCAAGAATATCTTAAAAATCTAATTTTTCTTTACTTATATTTAAGGAGGAACAAATCTTAATAAATAAAAATTTTTTTTTTTTTTTTTTTACTGTAACCAAGTAAATACTTTTGGTTTTTTTGTTGCTATGATTGTTTTTAGTTTAGTTTGTGATCTTCCTATGCGAGTCCCAATAAATACTTTTTCTTTCTTTCTAATAGCCACAATTTTTTTTGCAACAAGCAAACACCGCTTTGGATGGCAAAAGTTGAAATGGATGATTTTAAAACTGATAAGCTAGATAGAATAATTTAAAAAATATTTTATATATACTGCCCAATGAACACTACTGCAGCTTTCATTCGTTGTGAACCGAAGTGCTGCCTCTCATGGTGTGGGCATACTTCCCCACTCCCAATCAATCAATCAACTCAGCCTATCGCAGTCCACTGTTGGACATAGGCCTCTTCCAGTCTGTGCCACAACACCTTGTCCTCCGCCTCCCGCATCCAGTTTGTTCCAACCACCTTTTTAAGACCGTCGTTCATCTAGCTGGAAGTGTCGCGGGAATACGTGGTCTACACTCTTGGACTCGTCTGCTCCACCCACCACTCTCACTTCAGCTTGCTTACTGTGCAAGCTATGTCGGTAACTCCGGCTCTTTTCCGGGTTATTTTATTTCCGATTTTATCCTTCAAAGGAAAGAAAAACAAAGAAAGAAAATAAATTTATTTGACCCAGGTTAAGGCACACAATATTCATACAAAAACAAAAAAAAACGGAAAATAAAAAATAAACTTAAAATAGCTTTATTTCATGCAATTTTCCCGAATTGGACCGAGTTCTTGAATTACCTAACCTGAAATGACGCAAGACATCGGAAATCCGCCTCCCCGCTCCCGCTTATCGCTCATTACTTGCACCAGAAAACCCAAACCCGTAAAAAGCAGCCATGATTTACTGGAATATAATTTTAATGCCACATGACGTTCGTAACTCACCTTTGACGTTTACACAACGAAGTAAAATCGAAAATGATATACTGGTCCTAATCTTTACTTAGTTAAAAATTGAGATTATCGCACTGGTCGGTTTAAAGGTAAGACGTGCCTATTATAATATTTTATTCATTCGAAAGATGGTATTCTTCCTCGATATTGATTCTTCTTAAAGAAAACTCAGGTTGTCAAGCGGATGACCAGAAACGTTCTCCTGTCTGCTAACAGTAGGTACCTTTAACAGCAAAATGCTACCACTAATCGTTTTGCGAACTGATTATGACAATAAGATATTTGGATGGTTCATTGTGAAGATCGTAGACGATGAGACGTTCGTAGACGATGAGACGTTCGTAGACGATGAGACGTTCGTAGACGATGCTTTGAGTCAGCTACTAAGTCTACTTACCTACACGAATAAATAAAATTGAAGTGTCTGTTTGTAATGTCAAAATAACAACTTTTTACTAAATGCATAGGAAAGTACGAGTATAAACGCTTCTTATAACAAAAAAGCAATTTTTAACATTTTTGTCTGTTTGTCTGTTTGTTCCGGCTAATCTCCGAAACAGCTAGACCGACTTTGACGGGACTTTCACTGGCAGATAGCTGATATAACTGCGGGTAACTAAGGCTACTTTTATTTTAGAAAAATAATTAGGGTTCCGCGCAAAAAAACTAAAACCCATGAAATTAACAAAAAGTCGGATTTGAATTTTTATTTTTGCATTTGGTAGCCCAATTCTCGAAAACAGTTATAGGCTACTTATCATCACGCTACGACCCTTAGGAGCCGGGCAGAAAGAAAAAAATCAGAATTATGAACAATAAGTCGAATTTGAAAAATTCTTTTTGCATTTGGTAGCCCAATTCTCGAAAACTGTTATAGGCTATTTAACATCACGCTACGACCCTTAAGCGCCGAGCAGAAATAAAAAAAATGTCAGAAAGGACACGAAGTAATAGCGCGGGCGGGCGATTCAACGCGACGGCTCAGATTACCAGATAAATCACTCCATACAAAATTTTCAATACCTACTACTATAATAGCCTACACCTTCGACGGTAGACGCTGTGAACGAAAATGTACCTAACCTTGCAAGCGTAAAGTGAGTTTTGCTTTGTAGCTGCGCGCGGCCGCGTGGTTATTGTGAATTGCCAGTACTGCCTTTTTCAATAAAGATGTCAGTAGGTATTAGTGGGCACTTTATGAAATAATATAAAATAAAATGAAACGCTTTTTAATGTTTTAGCATGTTTAATGGTTAAAAATACTTATGAAAGACCGAGGAATATTTTTATGCTAGGTAACTATTAAGTATTCTGTGACCACACCCCGAAACTGCATTTGTAAGACAAGTAAGGCCCACATCGTACGCAACGTGTAGTACCTAACTATTTAATAATCAGTGACGTAACCACTCCGCATGGCCACGAATACGAACGAAATACGAAATGGAGGAAACTGAAAACACGATTAATTGATTTGTTCGTTCATTTACACAATTAGCGTAATAAGTAACTACTATGCTTCTACACTATGAACAAACCTGCGCTGGCGCCATATTGTGTAACAAGATAATAACGATAATAAATATTATTGAAAATGAATTTGCACAAAGTAGATTTTTGCTAAACGTAATTTTCAAATGACAGTTGACAAATGGAGAGCATTGACCTTTCTATTCTTATCTCAGACGCATAGTAGAAGTAATTACGTACCTACCAATAAAATACAAAACACGAAACATGCAAGTTTAAACAATTTACCTATTTAAAAAACGATAGTAAAACTGTATCAGCAGGTAAACTGAAAAAAGATAAGTTTTTATCTCTTCTCTTGCTGGATCTACATCCATCAACTACACATAATACACCAGGACCAGCCATATCATAAGAATATGAAACTATATATGCGTATGCGCCTCGCGGCTGTCGGCTACCCACTGAGAAATGGGCTGCGTACGGCCCGGCTGCCGGTATGTAGTTAGCGCGCGTAAGTACATGGAGTGATTTATCTGGTAATCTGTGGCGACGGGTCGGGGGACGAGGGAGTTTTATTAAAATGTGGCTGTTATTTTAGTATATTGTGTATCTTACGACATCCACGCGAACGAAGTCGCGGGGCACAACTATCTATACAAATAAATAAAATTGAAGTGTTTGTTTGTAATGTCAAAATAACACCTTTTTACTAAATCCATAAGAAAGTATAAACGGTACTTATAACAAAAAAGCAATTTTTACATTTTTGTCTGTCTGTCTGTCTGTTTGTTCCGAATAATCTCCGAAACGGCCAGCCGTTTTAATCAGTCCAGACCGATGTTACTGGCAGAATGCTGATATTACGGAGGGTAACTTAGGCCACTTTTATTTTAGAAAAATAATTAGGGTACCGCGCAAAAAAATTAAAACCCATGAAATTATGAACAAAAAGTCGGATTTGAAAAAATCTTTTTTGCATTTGGTAACCCGATTCTCGAGAATAGTTATGGACTATTTAACATCACGCTAAGACCATCAGGAGCCGAGCAAAAAGAAAAAGTCAGAAAGAACACTAAGCGAAAATGAAGTAATTGCGCGGGCGGGCGATTCAACGCGACGGTTGGCAACGGGTCGGGGGACGAGGGAGTTTTATTAAAATGTGGCTCTTATTTTAGTATATTGTGTATCTTATGACATCCACGCGAACGACGTCGCGGGGCACAGCTAGTACAAAATAAATAGTTAAAAGTATCCTTTGCGTTACACAGCTTATTCTTTGAGAAGGACAATAATGGACCGAGGCCAGTATTTTAGATCCTAGAGCATAGTTATGAATCTTAAGGGGGAAGCGCCAAGGTAGCCCGCGAAATTCAAATTTTCTTACGATTTTTGCAATTTGCTGGTCAGTATTAAGTTATAGGTTGATTAAAATATGATTCGCGGCCGTAACAAATATGTATTTACAGAATTATAATCATTAAAGTCATCAACACAACTCTCTAAGACCAAGTAAACCCCAAGAATTACTATTTCATGAAATCTTGACATTTGGGGATTATACTAACTTAACAAGTTTTATTACTGATTGTAATGATTATAATTCTGTAAATACATATTTGTTACGACCGCGAATCATATTTTCATCAACGTACAACTTAACACTGACCAGCAAATTGCAAAAAACGTAAGAAAATTTGAATTTCGCGGGCTACCTTAGCGCTTCCCCCTTAACTTAAAACTGTCAGATTTGAACGCAATCTCGACTGAAATCTAGTTTGGAATCGATTTCAAATTCAGATCGAGTACCGTTCTAGAATACGGGCGGCCATGAATGAGGCAACTCAATTGTTGTGCCAGAGTGGTTCGATATTCGAATCGAGTCGAGAAGACTTTACCAATTAAACTTTTAACTGTATGGTACGTAGAGAGCCTTATTTCATGCAATTTCCCCGAATTGGACCCTTTGTTGTTGAATTACCTAACCTGAAATGACGCACGACATCGTCTCTTCGACGATTTCATTCGTAAGGAAATAATTACTTACAAGTAATTAATTATTACTCATGGAAGCCATAATTAATTGTTGTGTATTGACCGTTCGTGGTTTTGAGGGTTTATTATAGATTTATAAACGTTCTATGAGGTGGAACCCATGCCATGTTCATGTTGGCATCAATAAAGTGTTAAAAGAGCTATGCAAGCTCCTAGCAGCCGCTGAGAATGGCTCAAGACCAGACAAAAAGCAAAGAGAAATTGGAGCTTAAAACAACTGCCCATAATGTTATAACATTGGTTGTATATTACCTAAAGACAGGTGGATGCTACAAGAACAGGTTTTCCAGTGCATATCGAGCCTTTTCAGGAAAAACATCGTAAGCGCCAAAAAATCACAAAAATGTTTTTTCTTCGTAACCTCTTAGTTAGACAGTTTTACATCTTGTCGCGATTACTCTTAAATTTTATTTTAAATTTACACGGCTTTATTGTTGTAAGAAGTTATCATCGTAAATGACAGCTGTCGCAAATTTTCGCTTACGATTCTTCCTGAAAAGGCTCGATATTGTTTAAAAAAAATACCTGGCCATCAATAAAGTTTTGTAAAAACAAAAGTAACAAAAGATAAATCGAGATCTGATTAAATAACACTGCTAACAAAACATAACATTTTCCACATACCTAATCCTCGAATGTTTTTCTTATCATCGCACCCTAAAAGTACAAATCTTCGTCCTCAATCGCAATGTTAAGATAAAAAACTTCCAACAATTCGTAAAAAAACTTGTAACAGTAATAACATAGTAAAACTTTTTACCCGCTCGATTTAACACGAAGATGGCTCACAATGGGTATCGATTTAAGATGGCCGCTTTCCCGCGCTTTCTTATGTCAAACGTGCGTTCTTGCTTTGGTAAATTTTTTCGATGTCATGTTCTTTTTTTTTTGTTTTTATGAGTTCAAGTGTCGATGGAAGTTTTTGGGCGTCTAAAGTGGAAAGTTGTCTGAGTGTAGTGAATGAAGTTGGTATTGCAATCCTATCAGACAGTAACCGACTTTTAATGATTTTAAAATGAATATCACGTCTGAATGAGTAGTGTTAATGATTTTGAAACAATATATTAAATTAGAGTATTTTCTTAATAACTTAATGTGTGTATATTTTAGATCATGTTTATATTACATAGTGTAATTAATTAGTTTGTATTCTAACGCGCATAAGAAACAGAGAATAACGCGAAAACTATCAAGCGTACTATTATGAAACCTTCAACATTTTAAAGATAATTTAACTATTTATATATACCTTTTGTTTTATGTATTACTGGGCGGACGTACGACGCGTTGCATGAGCTCAGCACAGAACACGTCAGTTATGCACCCGCTGGCATTTCTGCGTCTTAAGTACCGACATTTTTTAGAAGCTTCTCGTCTGTCAGCTAGATCAAGCTGAATCTGGTAATTAATTTAGGAAATTATTGAAGTAAGGCCAAAATTAAAGCACAATCAATAAGAACATGAAGCATAGGCCAAAGAAGTTCTAAAAATCAAAATTATTTGGAATTTATTGCAGAAAATACATAGAAAGTTACCGAATTCGAATTACCAACAGCTAAAGCTATATCGCACAGACTTCGGAACAATAATTTAGATAATAAATCTAGATGTTTTACAGACGCAGAACACCCTTAGGTCCGATAAATTTATTGATGAAGAACGCAGAAAGTTTCGGCAGAATTATTGGTCTTTTGGTACAAATATCTCTGCGGAAGGAACAAAATGTTTTATTCAAACAAATAGAATCTATGTCTAGTATAAATGCCAGTTTTTAAAAGCAAATACCATAATTACGAATACAGATATGATACAGGGTTGCGTGTCCATTACGATGTCTTCCCACGCAGCTGTGAATGTCAGCTAAAGGGATTGGAGCACTGCAATGTTCACTGACTACGTTTTATTGTTCTCTACGACGGTATTCAAGTTCATTTGCCTTATACGGTAATAGAAATGTGGATGGAATAGGCAATAATAACGAAATGGATAGTCAAAGCTTCTGCGGATGATGGTTTTGCTAGATGAAGTCAGGTCATCAGCTTTTATTGCCTCATTTAACGGTCTTTAAAGTTACTGCTGTAATCACCAAGCTGGTAAAATCTATTGCTGATTTTGGAATATGAGAGGACGCTACTGCTTGTTTAAATTAAAGTAGTTGGAGCTCGTGGTTAAATAATAACAGCCGCACGGGTCGATCGAAGGTAAAGCTACGCTTGCCGCGGTTGGTTTGTGGATGGGCGATCATCCATTACATATCGAGGCCCCTCCGTGCCTCGGAAATCACGTTCAGCCGTTGGTCCCGGCTGTCATTCGTAGACCTTTGACAGTCGTTACGGGTAGTCGCAAGCCCAAAAGTCTGACAACCAGTCTTACCAAGGGGTATCACGTTACCCAGTAACTGGGTTGTGGAGATCAGATAAGCAAACGCTCCATGTAAAATACTGGTATTCAGCTGCATCCAGTTAGACTGGAAGCCATAACATAGCTGGGAAAATCATCATAAACCAAAGTAGGTAATCAAGATGAAAAACAATATCAAAACGTATTTTGGAAATTAATCCAGTTGAAGAAGGACTGAAATAAAATAAATTGACTCCGATTCGAAGACAGAAAAATCAATCATAAAATAAGCCGATTCTCTTGACCGCTTGAAGAAAAGCTCGATGGAATTTCGGTATTACGAGCAAATTCCCAGTGCGTCCTGCCCGTTATGACATACGTGCCGAAACGTGGACAATGATAGTCTGGCTGGTTCACAAAATCAAGGTAAACCGGCGCGCTCCGGATCGGGTTATGCTCGGGGTTCCTTTGAAGGATAAAATCAGAAATGAAGTTATTTGGAAAAGAACCGGAGTTACCGAACTGGCAAGCTGAAGTGGCAGTGGGCTGGCCATGTTCGTCGAAAGACCGATAGCCGGTGGAGCAGATGAATCCTGGAGTGGAGACCGCGTATCGGCAAGCGTAGTGACAGACTGACGACCTTAAAAAGGTGGCTGGGACAGACTGGATGCGGAAAGGGGAGGACAGGGTGCTGTGACGCAGCCTGGGAGAGACAGAAGGCTATATTCAGCAGTGGACAGCGACATTTTTACTTATTCAACTCAAAATGCACGAAACTTTTGCATTTAGTTCCAATTTGGAATTTTAAAGCCTTCTAGAACCCCACTATATTCAGTACAGATAAAGCGGAGCAGCAAGGTTAAATATTAAATGAAATAAACTAGCGCGTTCCAACTTTTATTCACAATTTTAAAGACCTAACTGAATAAAAATGTCGGGAAATTTTTCGCTAAATGCTGTGACGTGACTTGATTTCCCAAAAGAATTTTTCGCATGCTGCATAGTATTATGTTAAACTAGCTGGTTTTGCTCGCTTAAAATAGTTATTTATGCTACAAGTGCGGAAAGTAGGTGATTTCCGGCGAGTGGCGTCTTTATTCACGATCGAGCGCAGCTAGCAAGTGTATAATTCGACACAAGTCGGAAATCATCTTACGCACGTGTATCATACAACGTTTCACTATGCATTGTGCGAGGAAATAATAATAAAAAAAACTAGAGAATTAATAACGCGTTTAATGAAGTATTAGTTTTATTGTACCTTTTATAAGAATGATAATCTGTAGTTGCCTAATTTGTAACACTTTTCTCAAATAATAAAAACTCTTTGCGTCGGGCTGACGAAGGAGATAAAAGTAAAAAAAAAAAAACTGAAAAGTAAAAAGCACTAGTGTGAAAAAGTGGCACTTTCCGCACAATTTGGCTGCTTCGAAAACACTATTTTCGAGCTCATGCATTGTAAAGAAATGAAGTGTGTTATGAAGTACCTTTTGGATGTGGAAAAGTGGGTATGCAGCATAGTTATGAACTACTATCACCAAATTGTTTACGAAGCTTGGTGATTCATCATCATCACTTCAGCCGAAAAACGTCCATTGCTGGACATAGGTCTCCCCCAAGCACCACTACTTCGACCGGTTCTGGGTTTCTCGCATCCAGCGGATTCCTGCGGCCTTCACCAGGTCATCGATCCACCTTGTGGGAGGCATACCAACGCTACGTCTTTCGGTACGCGGTCGCCACTCCAGAACCTTTCCGCTACATCGTCCATCTGTTCTGCGAGCAATGTGCTGTGCCCACTGCCACTTAAGTTTGGCAATTCTTCGGGCTATGTCGGTTACCTTGGTTCTCCTGCTAATTTCTTCATCTTGGTGATTATCAAACGCTATTGTATAATGCGACAAGTTTTTTGATGCTAATAGGGGGCAAAAAAGGAGCTGGTATACATGACGGCACCTTTAGATGTTCATCACTATGCACGCATATATGATGGCATTTATGCTGAACTGGACCTATTTTGGCGCAGCCGTGAGGCGCACAATTGTATTTTTAATTTTATTGTATTTCTTTATTTTTTGCTTCTCTTTTGTTTGGTTTCATATTTACAATATGTCTATTGTTTGTGTGTCTTGCATTGTGACCAAATAAATTCATTTTCTTTCTTTCTTTCACTAAAATCTGATATACCTAACGCTGCCGTCCTCAAGATAAACAAGCATAATTGTGTTTCTTTCTTTCTATATGTATGTACCTATGTGCTGAAATGTCTCATGAGCATCTACTTACCCCAATACATTATGATCTTTAACTTTACTAATGTCAAGAAGAATTGTAGAAAATGGTGCAAGAAATCATGTTCTTGTAACCGCCACTTTTATCTAATATTGCTCACGGAGGAAGTTCTGTAGATTTACCTATTTTTCCCTTCATTTAGGTGTACACGTAATATAATCAGCCTATAATGTTTCCCACTACGGGAACACAGACCTCCTCTCTGTGAAAGGGAGTGGGTCGTAATCCACCACGCGGGCCCAGTGAGGGTTGGTAGATGTCACATGTCTTTGAATTTTTGGTTCTAGGACATGCCAATTTCCTCAAGATGTTTTCCTTCACCGTTTTGAGAGCAGTGGTGATTGTTGCGGCATATCTACATCACCACATTTGGAACGCATCACACTGACGTCACGCAAAATCCTGCATCGCCCAATCAGAATTTACCGCGCGACTAGTATATTTAACATCCCGACATTAACCATCGGGCAGTACCCACCAGACACAACACCCGTCTGGTCGGAGGATCCTCCGTTTTCTATGGAGGACGAGTGAAATTTACACCCTGTTTCTCATGCCTCTATACTGTTCCCTTCCTGGAATTTATTTACACAAAGTAAAGCACCTGGTTGGGTTCGAACCCACGATCAGTTGGGGCCGTTACCACTGGGGCACCACTGCTCATTTAGGTGTAATTTCTTCTATTCTAGTAAATTTATTTAGCAAGCTTGAGATATCTTTTCTCTTTCAGGGTCAGTGGTTAGCAATGTTAACCATATTGTTACAACTAAACTAAAACCATTGCAAAGCACAACCTTTGAAGACACTTGGTTCAATATTCAGCATATAACAATTCCCCTTATAATATAAAGACTCACCTAACAAATATATACCCCAATAATAAATACATCTACCTGAATACCCTCGTATTCGTAAAGATAAATGAAAGTATGGCTGTAATAGAACTCAATCAGCGTTAAGGAGGGTGACAACTAGGAACTCCTACAAATAACAATGAATGTAGTCATTGGAAGGGAGAGTTTTTCCACTTTTATCCTACACTGCAGGACAGAATAAGATGGACGCTGAGATTTCTTTTCTGTAACATTTCTGAAGTGAAAACTTCTTCAGGCGCGTTTTGGTAGGGCAAAATCTTACAAGTTTGAGTCACTGACATACTAATGTGACCTGTTTTTAACCTGAATTTTGTACGCAGAATTGTAATCTTTGTTTGATTTTAAGATAAGTTTTTTGTCATCATTTAGCGTGGATAGATTTTGTCATTAATTTTAATAATTCTAATTTTGTTGCATATGTGAAATTTAAGATACTACTTTTTTGATATTTGTACGCCGTCAACGGCAAAACATAGTGTACCCATACATATTTTTATTTACAACACCTGAGTGGAAGCCTTCTTGTCACAGTCATGACGTGCAGCTTCCGACTATTTCTGTTTTGAGCTCGTGATTTTAATGTGGTTCTATTTTGTTTTATTTTTTCTGTTTATTCTTATCGTTTTGTATGCACGTGTTTCTGTGACAAATAAACCTATTTTTCTTTCTTTTTCTTTCTTTCTTTTTTCTTTCTGTTTTTACACCCACCTATGTTTTACAAATAAAAACTTTGACTTTGTTGCACCAAAATGGCGACACGCAGCGGCCTGTGTACATGTTAATGTTTTAAGTTTTCATTTCTGTCGGCCGTCCCCATCCTCTCAAATGTCGAATGAACCCCATAGGTACATAAGCAAAATACCGAAACGAGAATAAATATAATCGTGAAAATCGTTGAGAGCTCACATGCAAACGGCTTCTAGTAGGAGAACATTTGACGGGATAACAGAATATTTTTAATGTTTTTCATCAAACTGCTTTGTCGCTACAAAATTGTTGATTACGGGCTACCTTATTACTAACTTGCACAATTGTTTAACTTTATCGGAAACGAGAAAAGCAAGGATGGTATTACAAATGCCCAATATCATACATTACATCGTTCAAAAACATTGATTCTAGTATTTTCATTCCGGACATACTCCATCAGAATATGAAAAACATCATCAACCACTCCACATTCATCACAATTTGGAGACGAAGCTTTCTTCATCCATACTTCCATACTTATTACTTATTTACTTATATACTTATATTATTTATTACTTATATTACTTATTTACTTTTTACTTATATATATATATATATTATATATATATATTATATATAATATTATAAATTCGAAAGTAACTCTGTCTGTCTGTGTGTTACCTTTTCACGCCTAAACCACTGAACGGATTTCGATAAAATTTGGCAAGGAGATAGATGGCATCCTGAAGAAGGACATAGGGTACTTTTTGTCTTAAAAATAACCCTACAGGGGGTGATATAGGGGATGAAATTTTGTATGGGGAAACCCTGTATTTTTTAAGTTAGGGATATGAAAATTCAAATTTATGCTTTTGGTAGGAAATAAAGAATTATGTGGTTCAGCGTTTTTGAAAACTCACCCCCTAAATAGATAGTTCGATATCATATCCCCTTTTCTTTTGTTCTTTCATCAAAATACCTACACGCCGAAGACCGTAACCCTTTTTTTTGACTTTCCAAAATAGTCCGAAGTGGAGTGAACTCCACTAAAACACGGTTATTTGACGAGCATATCAATTATATAATTTTCTTCTAACTGAACATGCGACGAAACCCATTGGAGACATACTGTTTTGGAATTAGATTGAAGTTTTAAGAGCAATTCTTAGATCACTAATACCTCGCATGTGAGACCTGTGCCCAGCCAAGTGTTGCAGCGAGCTTTTGGAGTCTGTCGGCATCACAAACTTATCGCCAATAATAGATTTTTGGGAATATAAAACAATGCAGAATATCAATCTTAACTTCTGCATGTAGGTAACTGCTCCGTAGATTAAATCATTAATTATTGTTTATTCATAATAAGCCCATAATGGACCCACTGCTGGGACGCAGGCCTTCTCTCTTCGAGCCTTTCAAGCTCTTTTCAAACCGTTCATTAATTATGAATAAAAAATAAAGTGTATTTATAGTATACCTAATTCTAAAAAGTGTAGCGAAAAAAATAAAAAAGGAGAAGCACTTTTTCGCTAAAACACGTTTAATTTTGTTAATATAAAAAAATATAAAAAAACATAGCAATTTGGTATAAAAAGTAAAAAAATAATAATATTTAAAGTACCTATAAAAAGAGTTGCAGGTTGATTTGTGTGAAGGAAAAATAATTAGCAGAGAACTTTGGTCCGATAGGTACGCGAATAACGAAAGAGAAATAAAACGTACTAACTAGTCGATTGCAATCGCTATTAAGTAACGCTCCCAAAATATATCGTAATGGAAAAAAAAAGATCAGAGAACCAAGGTATTTCGCATTTTACAGATTTGAAAATTAAAAAATTAAGTAGCCAATGAATTAAAAAATCCGCAGAGGGTTACTAACTACATTATTAAACCAGTACGTAAAAATATCATTAAAAAAAACCGTTGACATAACATAATTACGTCCGGCGAGGTGTCGTAGACTTTAGGAAGTAGTAGTTCTCTGCTCAGGAGCTGGCGTTGGTTGCGAGACCTTCCGCAGTCAAGATGCGGTCCAACTCTCGACGTTGACCAAGGACGTCCTGCGTTATTTTAGGCCAAAACCTGGAGGCCGAAAGGCGGCCTGTTCTAAGCTGTTCAATCCTGACTGGTACTCAATACACAATACTCAATAACTTCATTGCTTTACCATAATGTGTACAAATAGATAGGAAGGCACGGATAGCAACTTGCTATACATAAATTAAATTACACGTTAATTTTCCACAAACTGGGTCAGTATCAATTGATCAACTTTTGCAACTGAAGAAAAAATGAGGACCCATCTGTCAGAAAAAAAATAATTCGAATCACGAAACAAAAAGGTAAAAAATCGACCAGACTCAATGACAAAAAAAAGGTTGACAATAAAGAACCAAAAAGTTTTGACATGCAGAGTTATGCTGCAAAAGCTATATTCAGGTTACTCAGGTTAGGTTTAGGTTATTCAGTTTAGGGTAGATTGGGAGAGGCCCGTGTCCAGCAGTGAACTGCGATAGGCTCAGTTGATATTTAGGTTCCACTAATATTACTTGACAAAGAATTTCCACTTTTAAATATTATTAAATTATAAGTACATTGTATTGTATTTATTTATTTCTCAGTATATGATACAATGAGATCTCACCTTAAACATTGTTTCACATATGCTACCATTGCTGGTGTAGAAATATTAAATAATAAGCTAGGTACATGCAAATCAGAACTAGGTACATTATAAGAATATTATATAAATTTATTAAATTTTTATTAAGTTTACGAATTTATAATTTTAATGACAAATTAATAGACTGGTTAAGTTTAATAAAAAATGCATTATTTATAATGTCAAAATAT
Organism: Fissipunctia ypsillon; assembly: GCA_947568875.1. Taxonomy (NCBI): domain Eukaryota; kingdom Metazoa; phylum Arthropoda; class Insecta; order Lepidoptera; family Noctuidae; genus Fissipunctia; species Fissipunctia ypsillon. The sequence goes on from OX387667.1 coordinate 2,938,561, forward strand.
TAGTAATTACATCAAAAATATAAATCATAATGCCGTAAATATAAATCATATTTATTGCTTTGGGAACGTCTTTTTATGCAGTTTGAAAACGTTATTTAATAGAAACCACCTTGAAAAGCAGTTTGAACGCAGTATTTATTAGAACTTGCAGAGCAGAGTTCTGCAATAGGTCGGGATTACGTTCTTGGAAGATTATTTCTGCCACATTTTTGCTATGTAGGCTAATCCGTGAAACTACTGCATGGATTTTCACTACTAGGTGAAAATGTTTTTGGTTGCATTTTATAAAATCAAATGTGTGCTTTTATATTTTTTTACATGACGATATGATTGTGGACGTCCACGTCCATAAAATGTATGGAAATACGAGCACGTTACAAAGTTATCGTGGACGGAAATTTAGAAGCGTCCTCAGATATTTCCATACATTTTACTTACCTCTGTTATCGTGATGCCGTGACGTGGTCGTGCACGTCAACGATAACATTGTCACATTAGAAATGATAAAAGTGTTCTCTTCTACTAGAACTTATGTTTAAATCAAAGTTGAAAAAATATTTTTCCATGTTATCTTTCATTTAATGTAAGCAAATAATGTTTTAAGTAATTATCATATCCGTTATTTTGGTGCAAAATGTATTTTATTTTTCATATCAATTAAATTATCTACTTTCTTTTCTTAGCATATCGATGGCAAAATGTTCAAATATGTTTGGCCCAAAATTCAGCTGCGCGAATTACGCTCACTGACGCAGTCATAAGATCATCAAGTGCACAGAATGCAAGGTGGGTCATTGCCTGTGGGGAGATGCCTTATACGCACTGGAGATCTGAGCCATCCATGAACCCCCATCTGTGGAGATTTTCCTTGCTCCGGCGGACGTGGGTTCGAAGTATATTTCCAGTTCCGAGTCGGCCACGGCAACGCGTGCCGGAAGGCACTCAGATGGTTTGATAAAATTGTCGTTGGTTTACATAGGATTACATCTTGCTGTGGAGGCATTACCATTGGATGGAATACCTGAAACTACGCAGCCAAAAAAACTTTTCGGCTTTCCAGCCTCTGGGGTACTGAGATGTAGGTGCGCATTGGGTGACGTAAGTCAGCTTGTAGCTTCGCCCTCTCGATGCGGCTGGATATGGTCCAGCGAATGCTTGGAGGCGCAATGCCAGTCAGTGGATACAGCATTCGTACTGGGGTCAGTTTAAGACAATCACCAATAACCCGAGTCGTCTCATTCAGAGCTGTATCCACCAGGTCAGCGTGGGCAGAACGGCTCCGTTACCTAACTCTAACTAATACCGTAAATAAGTAAATAACTAATTAAACGCAGTGTGTGGTCTTGTCTAAAATAATCCTTTTAGTAGTCCGTTAATTTTAGCCGGAGGTTGGACGATGTTCGATGAAAATTGTTGGACAAAGTTTGGGCAGTTCTTACTGCTTCCAATGTACATACGACAAAGTTTTCGGAGTAAATATATTCAGGATGTTTATAAACTTGCCCACCTGATTTTAGATACAAACTGTTCAGGATTTAAATATTCTGTGGGAATAATATTTTGTTTAAATAAGGCTTGTATTTAATCGAACCTCTAATAATTCCTATTCCGTGCTCCTAAAAATATTATTGAACACAATATTTATATTGATTGCGCTTCTTTTTGTGAACCTCAAATAATTCCTATTTTGGGGTCCGAAAAATACTAAATAGCCAAGTAACTGTGACCAAAAGCGAGAAAAGGCCAGAAACGTAAAAAGAGGCGCAATTATTTAAAAAAGTGTGCATCATTAGAAGCGCAAAAAAGTTTTTAGAGATTCATTAATTTAGAAAAGTGTATATCTAGTGTTATCTGTGGTAAAGTGTCTAAGTGTGTGTCCCCTTGTAAAATTTCTACTTTATATCTGTAATATTTAGGGTGTGCATAATAAAGACTATTCTATCTGTCTATCTATCATGCGAAGCGCAAAAAGTTTTTAGAGGATCAGTTAAATAAATATTTCCTACTAAATAAGGCGCATTAGAGTAGTTACTGGACGAATAGTCTATACAACATGCCAATCATAACCTCTCATCCTCCATAACAGGTATTTTAGTTTAGGTATTATTATTTTTCAGAGCTGCTGTAGTTAACATTTAAAGGAGAGAACTCGAAACTTGACAGAATTGACTTACACATCCAAATACTACTAGAATACATACACTTAAGGCCAATCAACATTGAGCAAAGAAAACTCTAAACAAATGCCAATCAGAAAACTTCATCCTTAGTTCCGAAAATTAAGTGAAACTAAAAACAATGTAGACCCTTTTCCTTACACGCCAGTGTACGGAACACAATGGCTATAGTGTTGTACAAGTTATTGGGCCGAGCCAAAGTCAGGCCTTTGTGAACTTATCTCGGGTGTTAGTCGACCTGCCAATTGAATTTTGACCTTCCGAGATTCGTGTTAACTTTCTTTCTGTACTTCGGGTGAAAAGGGGTGTGATTGAGACTTATTTGATTAGGCTGGATACTTTTGGAAACTTGATAATAGTAGTTTATGAAACTGTTGCATAATGAGGGTATTAAAACACGAGTGTGTGTTTAAAACGTAGTGTTTTAATACCTAGTTATGTGCAGTTTCATACACTATTTTATCTTCTCTCATACATTAGGAATGAACCTATCCTTCCTATCCTTTTATTTACATTTGCTACGTCATAAAGTCATGATAGCATTTATCATTGTGCATAATTTTCTCGAAATTGCAGTCATTTCCGTCGCCGTATCTAAAATATCGGGCAGATTAAAATTTTCTTCACATTCACTGTTCTCAGACATTTTTAAGTAAGAATAAAAAATTTCCCACGAAAATCAGTACAACAAAACGTATGAATGGAGCTAAAACCCAGCACATCACCGCGCATGCGCTAAAGTGGCGCTGCGACAGACAAGTAAAAATTGGAATCAAAACTTTTTTGTAATGCTATAAAAATGGTGCGGCCCGTATATGCGTTCCATTAGAAAAAATAATTGATGGAAAATCCTTGGTGATATTAACCGGCTAAGCCTAATACGCGATGACGTCAACGACGCTCAAGCCCCGGGAGAATTCCGATGGCACGGTACGTTTGTGACTGCGCTCACAAAAATTGCCATACGATTATTTTTGGTTTAGAATTATTTATTTGACGAGAATATCTTCCATACCATAGAGTAAAACTACCCACAGCCGATATAAGACTGAATTATAGTAATTTTATCCGTGCGTGAAACGCGCGAGTCACCGGCGCTGAAAAGGCGCCGGTGGGGCTTGACGGTAAGTCGACAAGCGGCGCCGAAAAGGCGCCGGTGGGGCTTTCGCGGTTTACTTAAATTTGCCCTGTATCTTATTGGCAAAAAAATATTTTATAAAACTATTTTATTAGAGAAAAAGTGTTATAATAGGATTCTATTTTTAAATTCCGGTATGGTGCTTATAAAGTATGTCAATAAAAGCTCGTTTTGAAGTTTGTAATTCGAATTTTACGATATGAGAGAAGATAAAGATTTTTAGGGTTCATTTCTGCATAAACCACTGCAATAAGCAGTCATAAAATAATGCCATAATCACACATTCACACAAATTGCAGTTAATAATTATTATCTGCTGCAATTTGTTTAAAACACATTATTATAATGCTGATAGCATTCTTCAGTTGCTTTTAAAGAGAACCCACGGAAATGAAGAAATAAATTACTGCTCTCTTAGGTTTTCTTAAGGGAAAACCATTATTTAATGCTAGGCTACTGGAAACGAACATTTCCCAAAACCAGAGGAATTGCCGTAAAATTTGCTTACAACAACAATTTCCTTATTTTCAACATTTTCGTCACCCCCTTTGCCAAGGTATTCTCCAACTATCCAATTAAAAAAACCACACACCTTCTCTATACCCTTTCAGAGAATACAGTCATTTATTCCATTTTCCATCACCATTAAAAAAGCCACAGAATAGAAATATCCGGTTCCTCGCACAAAAGTTACAACCAGCGCATAAAGGAAGTTACAACTTGGTCGAATAGCATAGGACACTGCCGGCACCCTAGTAACCTGATTACCTCATTACGGGTTGAACCAAGGAGTTAAGTGTGCTGGCAAAAAAAAAATTCAATTTAGTTATTTTTATTATTTAGTTACTTAGTGTAAAAAAATATATATATGTATATAATTATAGGGCATCAAAAAATTCGTCCGCATCGCTGTCAACAGGAAAAGTGCCCAAAAGGCTGGCAGCATTGCCACGTTGTATGGCGATGCTGATTCTTTGGCCAAAGAATAGGCCAGCCCTTTGGTCACGTGAAGAGTCGACCAACCGCTTGGAGATGTCTCGGAAAACCAAGTGGGCACTCGGACCCCATGGCCCTAGTGTTTCAACCCCAAACGGCTCGAACATATAACTCCCAAAAAGATCGGAATATTTTCGCCGTTTGAGGTTTTCCGCACCTGCAGCAGCCGCCCCAGCACAGCCCGCCGTACTAGGAAGATGGGATGGCGCAAGGGTGTCGACACATGTTGCATCCCACACCAAAGGCCTGCCTAACTTCCAAGGCATTATGGACATTCCGTCTGGTCTCTTGCCATCGTCGCGTGCCAAGCCGTTGGGTTCTAAAACAGCTGGCACCCCGGCGGTGACAAGAGCACGACGGATAATGTCATTAATGCTGGCGTGCCGTGCTATTTTTTTACATTTGTACATATTATAATTATTATTTTAAGTCTGTTAGTTACTTAGTTATTAGTTTTATTTATTACGTTTAGCTTTTTTTTTTTTTTGAGGTGGAAAGAGAGTAGGGAGGCCTTTGCCCAGCAGTAGGACAATAATGACTAACGAAAAAAATTAAGTGTGCAGTCAAAAAAAATATCAAAACGGTGTGAGAAAATAAAAGTTAATAAATAATAAAAAAACATGATTTATTTACTTCAACAGCTATAACTTAAAATAAGTAAATGAAAAAATACAAAACTTTATACAAGAACATGAAATAAATAACAAGGAAGAGAAATTTAACGGCAAAATAATGTTACATACGTCAAAATTCGAAAAACGAACAGTGTCTTTTTAGCAAACTCTGCGTCTTTCAGTCCATCCTTTGCTACATATATATTATATTATTATTATATTAAACCTCCTCAGACCAAGGCACCAAGTGATCACATACTCAAGCCAATCTAGCTGGGTTACGTCAACATCGAAAATTTCTCGATCTACAGTTGATAGGGAATCGTAAAGATTGGCAGTGTAATTGTCAGCCGTTTCGTTTGTAGAAAAATAACTAGTCACGAGTAACATCCATTGTATTTTGCTGAATAATTTCACGAATCTGAAAAATTAATCAAAGTTAATATACAGAAATAATATGAGCCTATGGCGTTCTAGAGGCACGAGGAACAGGGTGTAAAGTTCACTCATCCTCCATAAAAAAAGGAGGATCCTCCGACCAGACAGACGGGTGTTGTGTCTGGTGGGCTACTGCCCGACGGTTGATGTCGGGATGACGGTTGATATGATAGTCGCGCGGTAAACTCTGATTGCGCGATGCAGGATTTTGGGTGACGTCAGTGTGATGCGTTCCAATGTAGCGATGTAGATGTGCCGCCACAGCGTTACCATGCAGTCTTAGAGCAAGTCAATATTAGACGGAAGTGTCACGCGATTTTGTATCAATGTGCACCGACTGATCTAGCATTTTGACTTGACTTAAGCTTCTGTGGTTTTTAGCATATAATTTAAACTCTGCGACACACATTTTGAACAATATATATATATATATACTTTAGCTGCGACATGGGACATTGGTGGAAAAACAACAATGATTATGATATTATGGAAAGCTTCATAAAGAATACTAACCGGATCCTTTAACATTTTCCTTATTTGGCCTTAGTAAAATAAACATTTTTGATATTTTTGTAGTTCTGAAATTAAATGGAAATAAATTACCCTAACAAGCCGTGTTGGAATTTCCTATCGGCATCGGCAAAAATGACGAACTTCTATACAAACTGTCATCCCCTATTTTACCCCTTCGGGGGTGAATTTTTAAATGAAAAAAATATATTTATTTCTACATACATACATGCATAAACGCATGCCTTCTTCCCATAGGGGTAGGCAGAAACTACAGAACGCCACCTGCTACGATCCTGATATATTTATGTGTTTTAAAAAACACTTTTACATATCAAAAATATTTTTTTTTTTTAAATAAATGAGGTTGATGTTTCATATCTGACTACTCTGAGAAGAAACACTGAAACAAACTCAGAGGTCACAGTCTCTTTTAAGGTTCAGACATAGGTCAGATCATGTGAGAACCATGTATATTAATGTCTGAGATGGTCTTTTGAGGAAAGAACCACTTAGAATATTTGAATTTTATCCAAGTTTCAATTAACCAAGTGACCTTATCACAGTCAATTGCTGTACCAAGATCCTGTAGTAAAACTGCTGCACGGCTGAGTCTCCTCCACTTCATTACTATCTTCACCTGAGGAGTTTCTCAATGAGCTGCTTGCCGAGGAAGCCGGAGCCGCCCGTCACGAGCACTGCGGCGCCGCAGTAGAACTGCTGCACGGCTGAGTCTCCGCGCTCTGTCGCTGTGTCCATCGACTTGTTACGGGACATCACCTCGCTCATGAACACCTGAGCCGGATCCATAGCTTCTACTTCCGCCATTATTTCCATAAATCCTCGAAAAATATTAAACAAAGAAAGAACGAAAATATGGTTTTGCGACATGTCACAAGTACACAAAATGACAAACAGAAAAACGTAATTATAAAAAAAATATCGTTACACTCAACGTAAGTTCCAGTATGGTAAGGGTTTCCAGGAGTGTAACGGATGTATAAATCAGTTTTTTCAGGGGACTACCCCTGGAAGGCTGCTCTAAATAATTTCTTATAATAACTAGGTACAGCAGAATCTGCCGCATGCAACTACGAGCAATCGTAAATACATCTTTAGCAGATTACGGGCTGGTATGATGGGTTGACTAGCATTTATGTACCTAGTAGCTCCTTATGAAAGAGGCACTAATACAACTGAACACACCATACTGTCTTAATTACGGACACAATTTTATTAGTAAGCTATTGACTTTGTACTTATGGGGTTCAAATGACACGCAAGGACATGAACATAAAAATCCCTATAAGAGTGCCGATGGCAATCTAAATTGAGTTGGCCCAGTTTTCGGCTACGTGTTCGGTGACATCAATATACTCTATCAGTTCCTGTAATGTGCACACAACAGGACATATTTAGTGTCTCATCGTTTGTGGAACAGTACCACATTTACACTCCATTGCGGAGTCATCTATGAACCTCCTGCTGAACAGGTTTTCCTTGGTTCGGCAACTTGGGTCCGGAGTCTATTTAATGACTTCCTGATTAGCTAACGCAAATCGTGTCCAGCTGGGAGATTTCCGGCAGGTGGAACGAATAATAGGGGTAAGGAAGCACTGTCTCCTCACAGCTTCAGTGTTTCTTTTGATCAAAACATATACACAAGCAGAAACATCGAATAAACAGAATTATCTAAACATCTGACTTGCATTACATAAAACACCAGCTAAAACGCTAACATAAGAAAATTCACAACTTACCAGATCGATACAAAACACTAGATTTTGCTCCCAAAACGGCCACGCTTAGTAAAGGGATGATGCGTTACAAGTAAAATAATCTTATTTAAGCATTTCTACCCGACTGCGGTGAAGCCCAAATGGAGGATTTTATGACTAAGTGTATGCCAGGTAAGTATCTACATAGAGAGTTCAGTCTGCAAGGTTCAATGACCTTACGATAAAATAAATGCATACTGAAAATCTATGCAGACAACAATGTGTATAAATTAATATTTTAATAAAAAAATATCAATGCTCTAGAAATAAATTTAACTTATTATTACAATAAAATACATAGATAAAAAACCGGTAAAGAGCAAGTCGAACTCGCCTACCGAGGGTTCCGTACATTGGTAGGCAAAATTTAATGGAGTTTTTAAGGCAAAAATGTGTTGTGGTACCTAGCTACGTAAATGATTTTAAGGGTCGCCGAAACGATCAATTGCAATGGTCAATTTTACGTGATTGATACACATTGATGCACAAATTGATCGTCTACCAAGTGCAATTGAAGCGACTGTCAATATTAGGTACTACAATAGAAATTGATGGCAATTGATCAATTGCAATTGATCGTTTCGGGGACCCCTTAAAATCATTTACGTAGCTAGGTAAGTCCACGGATAATTGAATAGAATTAAATTAATAGTATTGACAAAAGTCGCAATAGTAAAAAAGATAAAAATATTTTTAACATCATTTCATTTCACTAACACCTTCCATGATGTCGAGCCCTGACCACCGACTTATCGTCAGCGACAATTTCACGAAAATGCCAATTCTATCGTAAAAGATATAGTTTCAAATATCGTTTACGATAAAAATCGCATTTTCATAAAAAAATGTCGCTTACGATAAGTCAGGTGGTTAGGGCTCAATGTGTCAAATTAAAAAGGTAGAAGGTGAAAAATTGATTTTCTGATGATTGAATGATTATTTAACGATTTTTTTTTTATATCTGCACTTATCACATCTGTCTTATATACTCTCTAGAACATCAATATGTAATCTTTCAACTTGAGGAACATTACACCTTGTCCTCGCCCCATCAATGTAATTGGATTTTAGTTAATATGAATTGGAGAAATGGTAGATTTTTAAGTGTTTGGTAGATTTTTATCATTATGTTTCATGAAAATATTTACAAGGAACAATGGACTGGACTCATGGACTGCCTTTTTCTTTAACAAAAAAGGTTTTTCTAATTGCCAATAATACCCAAAACTACATAAACTGGATTGGTGTGTAAATTAATTTGTAATGTCATGAACGTTAATTATTTATGCAAAGTTAAACATTATGGCACCTAATTACTTTATACGACATACATTGAATCCAATTAAGTACACAAGAATATCTTAGAACGGTCGGACTTTCATGGGTCTTTTTTTGTTTTGTTGATTTCCTGGAGGTAAGGAGAAAAAAGATTATAATATGTGAGACATTTTTTGTAATTCTAAACTCCTACTTCTTTTCATTAACTTACTGACTTTGTGACCTGTAACAGTCGCCCTCAAAAAGATGTACTTACACATTGACCAGTGGTGCTATTCTGTAAAGATCCCACCGTGAAAATTTAGGTGAAGTGAGCGTGATGTGAACTGTCATCCCACCTTACTCTAGGGATCGAGCTCACTTCAAACTCACTTCACCTAAGTGCTCACGGTGTGATGTTTACAGAATAAATCGACTGAACTCATTTAATATTTTACAATCTTTGTTCCATATGCCTTTGCGTGCTGTTTGAACCCCATAGTAACAAAGTGAATTGTTTACTAATTGTGTCTGTAATTACGACATGAAGGAAAGACGAAAGAAAACGCACATTACACATAAAAATTACATAAAATGCACACCTACAAAGTAGCCAGAAGCCACATATTCAGCCGTATAAAGTTGAAAAATTTTGTCCTTTGCTTGAGTTCTGGGCCAGGGACCAAAGACAATATAAATTGCCCCTGTGCACATGCGAAAGGCTATTGAATCAATGTGTATAAAACACACATTGGACACTTTACTGTAGCTACACATTGATACAGTATTAAGGAACACAACTTACAGACAATCAAATGAATTCTTGTCGATGTTAACATTTTTTTGAGGCTAACTGCACCTATAACGGAAATTTCATTTTTATTGAAAAATTAAGAGTTCAAAAAACAAAGTTACCTATCCTGTTTTACAACATTAATAAAAAAACGGATAAGCATAAGCATAATCAGCCTATAATGTTCCCACTGCTGGGACACAAGCCTCGGTGAGAGGGAGTGGGCTGTAATCCACCACGTGGGCCCAGTGACAAGGAGGACATGCCGGTTTCCTCAAGATGTTTTCCTTCGCCGTTTTGAGAGCAGTGGAGATGAAATAATTTACACAGAGTAAAGCGCCAGTCAGGGTTTGAACCTACGACCTACATACAACTCGCAAGTCGCAGACGTTATCACTGGGCCACCACTGCTCTAAAAAAAACGTTTGATGGTTTAGTTTCTTCTAGGTTATATGTAAGTACGTAAGAAAAGTAGCTAACTAGAGGTGTATAGTACACCTATATGTATTTCAATGGTTCTGAAATGCGAAAAGCCCTAAGTATGTAACATGGAATTTGTTACCCGGTAAAAGTTATAAAGAATTATCTAACTAACCATTACATAACAGAAACCATTCAAAAGTTTACTATAAAAACTCAAACCTTAACAAGAAAACTCCTATTACGTCACAATCACAACTAAATTACAACTACCACAAATTGATTACGAAACCATTTTCCCGTTACGTTCATCAAAACCCCTTAACATTAATTACATAATACTTTTTACATTATACCCATAGTTAAAAGAAAGAAGTCTGCTTTTTATATTTCTATGATTATACCCTATTTCCTTGAGATAATAGGGTATAAATTAATGTTCTATCTGTAAGATACATTACGATAGACGTCCGCTTACTATGACGGGTCGACTGCAAGTGACAGATGACAAGCGCCATATTGGATTGTCTGTGGCAGACTACGACGTAATGCAGAGTCGCATAATGTCGCGGTTTTGCTTGTAGACTCGATGTTTTAGTTGTTGTTTGGTTTTTGATTGTGACTAGTGAACTCAGTATCAGTTATTGCCAAATAATTAATTTTCATAGGACTGGGAACCATTTGTTTTTTATACTGTAGGTACTTTTAACCAGAAAAAGAGAAGCTTAATACTACTAAATTAAAAATTATATTAAATTCAAAATAAAATATAAGTATTTAGCGCCAGTAATAAAAATATTTTAGTAAAAAGCTAATAACATCAATTTACGGGCGGCAAATAAGATTTTTTTGTCAGAAAAACCCAATAGCGCTTCTCGATTTAAGAATCGAATGTTCACAGTCATTAATAGCAGCGGCGTTTTTGATCAGCGAGGTGGTTAGTAACAAAAAGCTTTACACCATAAATATAAAACTTATAATTACATGACTGGTTATCTAATCAATAACACAGGCTGACACCATCGATCCACCGCTATGGAGCCACCATTATCTGATCGTTCTACCCGATAGTTTTGTCTTATCTATGACCTGTTAACTATCTGACGGCTTGACGAGGTAAGTGATTAAAACGGTCACGTAGTTTATTAAATATAATGAAAAAAATTGTGTCGATGTGGTGGTCTTGGGAATTTTGATTACGAGGAACTGGAGTAGGATATGCTGTCATCGACACGTTCCAAATTCAAATTCTTCATTGCGAACTAAGTGTACAGAATTTTGAAGATGTTAACAATATGTTGGCTCTTAGAACTTAGTTGCCTGCTAAGGCATTGCAATTTAAATGGTTATATAATAAATACACTTCTGGACATATCTATTGGCCCACCTTGTATTTTCAGTTTCGTTTGGTCCTAGCTAAAATTTTATATTAGGTCAAGCAAAAAGTTTTTATGCAGTTTTGAACCTGGCACATTCACAATTTCATTCAATAGTCTTTTTTTGAATTTCGAACACAGAATTTAAAGAAACAAAAGACAATTTGGAGCCTGTTTGTTGATATCAAACAATCGAATACTAAGAAAACTTGGTTTTATTGGTTTACTTCGATTTAATTCTTGAAAAAGTGATTGATATCTTTGGTTTTGCAACAAACATTACTTATTCTTAACATTAAGGTGAGGTTCTATCAATAATCTATGGATACTTCACCTGAAGTCGCCGCCCAAGCTGTGGCACTTATTCAGGCCGGACACAGCCAAAGAAACGTGAGTGCTCAACTTAATTTAAGTCGATCTGCGGTCCGAAATGTTTATCGGAAGTACCTAGAGACTGGCGGCTTTGTTCGTTGCCAAGGAAGGCTACGATCTCGGGTCACAACTGAAAGGCAGGATCGATTCATCGTGACGACCAGCTTGAGAAATCGTCACCTTACCTCCATTGAGATACAAAACCAACTTCGCGACTTCCACGGAGTATCTGTGAGCGCTCGAACTGTTCGGAGAAGGTTAAAAGAACGCGATATGGTACCACACAAGCCAGCTAATGGGCCCAAACTAACGCGAGCCCACCGAACAGCGCGCCTTCATTTCGCACGCAGTCATTTAAATTGGACACAGCAAGATTGGAGCCGTGTACTCTTTTCTGATGAGTCTAAAATTGTGTTACATGGCAATGATGGAAGGAAGAAGGTCTACCGACGTAAGGGAGAGCGTTTCGCACAATGCTGCTTTGAAGAGAGGATTGCTTATGGCGGTGGCTCATGGACTGTCTGGGGCGGTATATCCGCGAGCGGCAAAACTCAACTTGAGGTTGTTACAGGACCACGGCTGCCAACATTAAATGCTGAAAGGTACATTCGTGAGTGCTTAGAACCTCACGTGATACCATACGCGGACTATGTGGGCCCAAATTTCCTTTTTATGCATGATAATGCAAGAACCCATGCGGCCGGCATCGTCAGGGAATATCTTCGGGATGTGAACATCACAGTTATGGACTGGCCAGCCAGAAGCCCAGACATGAACCCCATAGAGCACATGTGGGACGAGCTAAAAAAACGTGTTAGGGCTCGTCAGCCAGTTGCCCAGACGATGCAGGAGTTGAAAACTGCCATAGAAGAGGAATGGGAAATGATCCCTCAAAATTTCATAGAGCGGTTGATAAACTCTATGCCTAATCGTATGAGAGCTGTGGTAGATGCCCATGGAGGCAACACGCGTTATTAAATTAAACCCTTATTTGATAAAACATGTTTTTTATTCAAAAATCAATTGCCTTTAACAAGGCGCATATCCGACTTGTTAGGCGTAGCTCCATGTCGTATGGTATTCTGAATTCAAATTTAAAACAATACGATCGAAAAAGTTGGTAAAATGTATCAGGTTTAAAACTGCATCAACAGTTTTTGTTCAATCTAGCAATCATATTTCGGTAGGGGCCATCGAAACCTAAACTCTAAGGTGGGCCAATAGATATGTCCAGAAGTGTATATACGTACTCAATCTTACAGTTACGTTATATAAATTTTATATTGTATTACATTAATTATCATTATTCATACATTTTATATTACATCATACTATTCTTATAATTTATAACACAATCGTTTTAATATTAAATTATTATTTTTCTTCAAGGAATTCTTTTACAGGGTAATATGCCTTTTTAATCAGGAGCTAGACCACCACCTCTCAAAGCAGTATTATTGTAATCTTACTTCAGTGTGGGAAAGAGATGGAGCTAGACGTCCTGTACAGCTCCATCTCTTTCTCACACTGAAGTAACATTAAAATAATACTGCTTTAAGAGGTGGTGGTTGGCCCCCAGGAAGTATACTGACAAATTCACTAAAGTAGAAGATACGCACAACGTCAACACTCGCCATAAAAAGAGGTTATGCGCTCCATCCTCAAGAATTAAAATGTTAAGTTATAGCACACATATGCCAATAAAAATATATAATAAGTTGCCAAACTTGTTTAAAACTGTAAAATCAGTAACAATATTCCAAGAAAGGCTAAAACTATACCTAATCCAAAAATGTTTCTACTCAGTAAAAGAATATTTAGAGTCAAGCTTAAAATAACGATTTTCTCTCATGTACGAAAGTGGCGATCTGTCCTATACAAACGATAAGATTTAGTCTATCCTATTTAACTTCATATAAAATTATAATTATAATTTGTACTACCTGAAAAGGATGAAATTCATTACTATTGACATTTAATTCTGACATAACTATAATCTCTCAGTTTAATTGTAGAATTATAAAAGAAAAAATAAGTAATAATAATGTTAAATGCAAGCTAATTTAGGATGTTATGGGCAGGCGAATGGTAATTGCAATGCTTGTTAAAGGCTGCTAAGTCATAAGTACTGACATAACATTACACCAACATTGTACAATTAGTTCGCAATAAACGTTTTGACTTTGACTTTGAAGATTTTTAGCTTCCTTTTAAAAATACCAATTGAATGTATGTATGTTCTTAATGTCGCTGGGTAACTTGTTATATATTTTTACGTTTGGTAAATTCGGTATTGAATGATCAGCAAGTTGTTGGTTCTTGGTGGGTACCGAACGTTGTATGTTTAAGTCTGTCTGTTTTCTTGTAGTTTCTCTATTTTTTTTCCAATAAAAGGACCCTTTTTACTTCTTTCTTTTTTATACCTACTTCCTCAATAAAGGTTTATTTATTTAGTTTATTTATTGAAGTTTCACAGCTGACAGCTGGTGGTTGTAAAATTTGGCATGTGTGGCAAGATCCCCATTTTGTTTCATGAAAAACTGTTGGTTGTAACTTCTTTTGAAACCAATTTTATTTAATGTGTATTATAGTTAGCTAATTAATGGCCAAAACTGCTGTGATTGGCTGAATGATTTATCAACAGCCAAACGCAGAATAACGTTCCAATTATTACCTGTCAATGTCATCTGTCATCTGACAGCTGATATTCTTATTGTGATTAAAATCGTAAAATATCATTATTGATCAATAAACAAGCAGATATTCTCTTACAAATTGTTATGGATAATCTGACACGCGCTTGACAATTTGTCACATTGATAATTTTGCATAATTAATTTAAACATTTACATTCTAGTGTCTATTTTTTTGATAGAATAACATAATTCACATTTTTCTAGCCTTAGACAAAAATTTGGTTTTCATATTCCACTTCTCGGTATTACAAGCCAGCTTCATAGGCCATCAATGAATCAATCTGCCCTTTTCCCAACTATGTTGAGGTTGGCTTCCAGTCTAACCGGTTGCAGCTGAATTTTACATGGAGCAACGGCCTGTCTGGCCTCCACAACTCAGTTAATGGGTAACACGATACCCTTTGGTAAAACTGATTGTTAGACTTTTGGGCTTCTAACTACCCTTAAAGTCAAAGATCTACGAATGACAGCCGGGACCAACCAATGGCTTAACGTGCTTTCCAAGGCACGGGGGTCTCGGTATGTAATGGATGGTCACCCATCCACGAACCAACCGCGGCAAGCGTAGCTTAACCTTCGATCGCCCGTGTGGCTGTTAACCACGAGCTTCACAAATCCAAAAGCTAAAAATTATTACAAGTCCCTTCCGACCACAGATACCAACAAATAACCTCGTTTAAAAAGAAGTGTTACCCCCCTTCTCCCCGGTTCTCCCTTGGGGTGGTCATTTATCACAATCGAGCCGACGTTTGGAAGCCCTTCATAACCTAATCCATCCAATCAGGGGGACAATGTAATTGACATTATAATATAAGTATATCAATACTTATAGAGCGTTGAGTCTTTTATTTTTTTGTTGACTACAAAATAATGACTTGCGTCGTCTAATAAAGAGTATTTAGACGTCATTCATTTGTTTCTTTATTTGTATTATATGGGCCATAAAGGTGTGGAGTTTAAATTCTTTGATTTTACTTCGAGAAAAATTTAAAAAATTCTTTCAACCCTGACCTAACATAGTCCTGACTCGTCCTTTTATTTCCTGACTTGGTAACACGGTGAGGTCAAGGCCGTTTTAAATATGTATTTCAGTCTCAAAAGTTTGGAAATCACTACCGCGGCCTGCAAAAGGGGCATTGATGTTCGTCCATCAATGCCTGGTTGCGGACAAGGCTTGTATAATACCTACTTTTCTCAAATAGTGCGCGGAAATTCAAAACAAGTAAATAATTCATTTAAAAATTCCGTAATCAATGACGAACAACGATATTTTTTCACGCACCAATGTGTTCATTTGTTTCTATTTTTGTTGCCTTAGAACGATAGTAAGTAGGAAGAGCTGACGGACAGTAAGTACTTCACAGTATTGTGCAGCATAACTCTGCATGTCAAAACTTTTTGGTTCTTTATAATCGACCTTTTTTCCGTTTGTATTTGAGCCTGGTCGATTTTTATCTTTTTATTTCGTGATTCGAATTATTTTTCTTCTGACAGATGGGTCCCCATTTTTTTCTTAGTTGCAAAAGTTGAATCAATTGATACGGACCCTGTTTGTGGAAAATTAACGAGTTTTTTTCAAGTGAACCACTATTCCTGCCGTCCTATTAATACCTTATGGTAAAACTATATTGAGAATGGTATATTAAGTATTATTCTAAGCATTCATCTTTATTTTTTCTGGTACGTATCTTTTAACAGTTTTCCTCAATCGGAAGTTCAGTCTGATCACGCTGGTCTAACCCTAATTCATTTTGTCTTAGGATTGAACAGCTTTGAACAGGCCGCCTTTCGGCCTCCAGGTTTTGGCCTAAAATTACGCTGGACGTCCTTGGCCAACGTCGAGAGTTGGGTCGCATTTTGACCGCTGAAGGTTTCACAAACAACTCCAGTTCCTGAATCTGCGACAACCTACAGTCTACGTCACCTAGCCGGACGCAATTACTTATGCCACGGTTTTTTTTAATGATATTTTACGTACAAATTTAATAGTGTAGATAGTAATCCTCTGTAGATTTTTTTAATTCATTAACTATTTAATTTTATTTTCAAATATGTAAAATGCGAGATACCTTGGTTCTCTAATTTTTTTATAACGATATGTTTTGGTAGCGTTACTTAATAGTGATTGCAATCGACTAGATAGTACGTTTATTTTCTCGTTCGTTATTCGCGTACCTATCGGACCAAAGTTCTCTATTTTATTCCCTTCACACAAGTCAACCTGCAACTTTTTGATACAATAATATTCATTTTATCTACCTTTTAATGTTATTTTCTATTTTTATTTTAAAAACAAAATTAAACGTGTCGTAGCAGAAAAGTGAATCTTACGTCTTTTTATTTTTTTTTTCGCTACAATTGGTACAATAACTTAGTCGAAAATAAGTTAGTATATTATAAAACTAAAATGGCATTAGATATGTATTACTACTATTCCTGTGGGTTGATTTTATTGTATTCTAAAAATAGAACAACAACAACACAAGAATAATCACGACAAAATAATTACTCCTCGTCTTTCGATTCTTATAATATTCCTACCATAATGCCCTGTTATTAAACCTGTTAACCTGTTATTAATTATTATGTGGTACTAAAGGAATAAATAACATTATAACTAATATTTGAAAGTTAATTGTAATAGCTCGTATTAAAACAGAATGTTGTAAAACATCCCATACAACATAAGTCAAAACAAAAACATAGCTTTAAAAAAATATAGATGTCGCTGACCAAAAACGACGCCATTATTTACTCCTTCTTTCTTTTTTAGTAACTCGCATTCATTTCTTTACAAGAAAATAAAAAATTCAAAAGTTTTATAAAAATAATTAAATTAAAAATGATCTGAATAATACGTATCGTTCATATACTATGTTCTAAAAGTAATATGTGGTTTAATAAAGAGTAAAATCAATCTACAAGTACAAAAGGCACGCCCCAGGCAAATATGGAAAACTTTTACAGTTTTAACATAAAACATATAACACATTTACTACTAACCAATAGTTATAATACTCTCTAGACTCAAAAATAAAAATATAAAAGTAGATATTAATAAATTGAACGATCGATGTAATTTGGTCGCAGTCTCTTAAAACAAGCGACACAATGACTAAACGCATTATATTCTAAGGGTTGCACTGAGATACACGTAGTTGTTGAAATTACGAAACTGCCTGATGAGTCACCATGACGTCACTCCGTATATGAACGTAGCCAGGGTCATGGCGAACAGAATGTAGTGCGAGAACTGATAGCAGGGAACAATTGATGGCACCCGGTTACTAACATTCTCTGTACGGCAAAGTAAGACAGTGTCCTTATCAGCCATGATGAGCATCAAACGTTGCGCCGATGCGATAGAGATACTGTAGTCATTTCCCATTACAGCACACTTGACAACAAAAATGTAGGTGGCAGATGCAGATGCAACTATTAATACAGCCAATACAATAAAACTTTCATATCACACATTACTTCAACAGCACCAGGTACAAACTAATGTAATTCGATAAGATTTTCAGCACTTAGTGTATTAATCGGTTCTGTTTCCCTTGTCTTAACAGTCGTAATGGCACTGGTAGTCAATAAAAGTCTATAATAAAGCCGGTATCGCATTCAAAGCATTACTTAATTATGTAATTGCAAAAAATAATTCTATCTGTCGATGTGTGTGGATACGTGTTTCAAGATTGTCCATTTTGCACTAGATATATTTAAACCGAAAATTTTAATGTATAAATTGACAGACATAGACAGACATTACAATCCATTACAAAATAATCACGTCATTCTCCTTGACAATCGATTTTTATAATATTCGTGCCATAATGCCCGGTTACTTTTTACTAATGGAATAAATATCGTGATAGGTAATACTTGTATGTGCGTTGTTACAATACGTATATAGAAAGATAAAGCAAAACCATCCCAAATAACAAAAGGCAATACAAATATGTTGTTTAAAAAGAATATAGACGTCGGCGTCGCTGTATAAAAACGACGCCATTTTTCTTTTCGTCGTTCTATTTTAGAAACCGCACTCGCTTTTGTTTCTTTAGAGAAAAACAGAGAATACAAAAATTTTATAAAAATAATCAAATTAACAACAGTAGGTATAACGTTGCATACGACTAATATGCAAACATAGACATACAATTTGCGTATGAATTGTAAATTTTCACTTTCTACTGATAGTTCAATAAAGATTAAGATTAATGTACAAATGAGCGCTACAACAAAAGGCAAACCCCAGGCAAAGAGAGTGCTCTTAAGATACTTCCTTTTTATATCTCCATGAAAAACTTTTACAATTTTAATATAAAACACATAACACATTACCACCTACCAATAGTTACACACCGTAGTCAAGAACGTAAACATATAAAAATAAACTATTATAAATAGAACGGTCGATAAAATTTTGTCACAATGTTTTAAAATAATCGATATAATGATCAAACGCATTATATTCACAAGGGTTGCACTGAGATACATGTAGTTGTTGAAATTGCGAAACTTCCTGATGAGGCACCACGACGTCACTCCGTATATGAACGTAGCCAGGGTCATGGGCAACAGAATATTGTGTAAGACCTTATTACAGGGTATATTTACTGGCTCCCAATTTCTAACACTCTCTGTAGAGCAAGGTTTATTGGTGTCGTTACCGGTCAAGATGAACATTAAACGTTGTGCCGATTCGCAGATAGTGTAGTCAAAACCCATCATTGTTCACTTGGTAACAAAAATGTGACAGATGCAGCTGTGATTAATGTTACAATAAGACACAGTGATTGTCCAGGAACCGAAACAAAGTAATGCGGGTCAGCCATCTGATTGTCGGCACTTAGTGTACTAATCGACTCTGTATCCCTTATCTTATCAGGTGTAATGGCACTGGTAGTCAATAAAAGCCTATGATAAAGACGAAATCACATTATTTGCGAAAAATAAAACCTGTCTGTCGATGTATGTGAAAATGTGGTTACCCTTTCTTAGTTAATCAGACCTTTGAATATGTGGACCACCCGTACCCGTGATTGTCCACTTCTCGGTTCCGTAATAACAGAAAACTTAAAGAAATATAATTAAATTAATAATAGAAGAAATAACGCTACATGTGACTTTAACACAAACATAACATTGTTCGTATGAATTGTACTTATTTTACTTTCTACTGACAGTTCATCAATGAGTAAAATTAATCTACAAAATGATTACTATTACAGATAGATAGCAAACCTCAAGCAAAGAGAGTGCTCCGTCTAAACTGATATCAAACGCTTTAGTCGAAGTGAATATTCATTTCTGTTTCATTCACACGACACCGACAAAATTACATAGAAATGAACGTTCATCTGCTCATTTCATTGTATGTTCCGATCATTCTGAGCGTGAGCGAATGAATTAATTTTTCATTGTTGTGTTTTGAGTTTTCATTTCCAGTGAAAGATGCCTAAAGAAAGATGAGGATTGAACAAAGAGCTAATAAATTCATAAATTGATTACCAGAAAACTTCCGAAAACTTTAAAACACCAACCGGATCGTTCTACATTTTCTACTCTTTCTGTTACTATCAAGTCTAGTCTGTCGTCCATTATAATATATCCCTGAAAATAATTAAAAGTCATTTGATGGCGTGTCGTGGGCTGGCCTGGGAGTGGCCGTAGTTCCATAATGCGTTAAGGCGCGTTCACGGACGGTCGGAAGCACTTTCATTGTAGCCGGTGGAATTGACATGTTTACATTGTACTGGTAAAAGAATGATTTGTTTGAAAAGAAGGGTGAAAATATTGATGAGTCATTTCCATTTTCAAAAATCTGCAACATCGCTTAAAATAAGACGTTCTTTTTCTCATGCCGTAAAATTTGCTCGTGCTATAGCTACATATAATATAATATATTAGCCACTGTCGTCACGGGTAGTGCGAAGCCCGAAAACCTGAAAACCAGTCTTACCAAGGGGATCGTATTACCCAATAACTGGGTTGTAGAAGTCAGATAGGCAGTCAATCCATGTAAAATACTGGTATTCAGCTGCATCTGGTTAGTAGCCGACTCCAACATAGTTGGAAAAGGCTAGGCAGATGATGATGTTTAAATATTAACCAGTCAGTAAGATGTTGGTGGGGCTGACTGTCTAGGGCATGTCAACAAGGTTTTAATACTTTAATTATTTATTAGTCCAAGCGATCGGATCCGTAAGCACAGCTAGTATGTAAATATGCTTACTTTTAGAAATAGTGTGAGACACTACGAATGAGGAAAATACGATATGATTTAATAATAGTATTATCGTTGCTCTGTTTTTCTCTTTTCCGATAACTTTAAATGCCAGGTGTCAAGTTCTACATAATAATATGTAGTTTCACGAACAGTAGAACTTCCATTAACATTATAGGCAATATGCGTATAATGTTCTCTGCTGGGATGAGTTTCATGAGAAGGAGTGGTAACATACAACTAAGAAAAGAGATCGTTATCATCATTCTCTTGTCCTAATTTATTTGAGGTCGGCGTAGCATGTTTTCTTCTTCCATACTTCTCTATTAGTCGTCATCAGAAGGGTTTAGGACGATAATTAAATGTTTAGCAACTATAGTTACTAAACCATGCGAGAAAACATCGATATTTCTTTATTTATTAGATGTTAGTTTAAAATTAATCTATACAAATAAATAAAATTGAAGTTTGTAATGTCAAAACAACAGCTTTTTACTAAATGAATATGAAAATATATACGGTACTTATAACAAAAAAAATTAAAATTTTTGTGTTTGTCTGTCTGTTAGTTCCGATTAATTTTCGAAACGGCCTGACCGATTTTGACGAAACTTCACAGGCAGATAGCTGATGTTATAAGGAGTAACTAAGGCTACATTTATTTTAGAAAAATAATTATTGTTCCGCGTAAAAAAATAAAACCCATGAAATTGTCAACAAAATCCGATTCAAATAGGGAAGTATTGACATTCACGCGGGCGAAGCCGCGGGCAACAGATAGTGTATTATACACACAAACCTTCCGAAATAAATTCTGCAAAATGTTGGAGAAAACTGCATCAAAATCCGTTGCGAAGATTAGAAAAACAACGTGGTCTCACAGACAGACACGAAATGTGACTAACTAATAATAGGTATGTTTATATAGACTACATTATTGCCTAAGTATTTCTAATAACTCAAGAAAATTAATATCACTACCCACGATTGATTGATACGCGACAACCACCGACCACGCTTACTCACGACATCACGACTTTGTTTGATGCTATCTAGCATATTCAAATTCAAATTCTTTATTTCAGACATGAGTCCATAGTGTTAGTATACAAGGTGTAATTTTAAACAGTGTCTATCTCTTAAGGTATCATTGTACTCATCATTATGAACAACTTTTATTATGGGACCAAACCTGAAATCGCGAAAAAAAATCAGCTTTTCCCCACATTTATGTTCGCTTAACTCGTCAAAATGTAGGGAACACCAGATTTTTTTTCGCAATTTTGGGTTTGGCCCCGTAGTAAAAGTTGCTCATAATGATGAATGCAATGACCCCTTAAGAGGTTAACGGTGACTAAAATTACACCTTGTATAACAAAATGACTTAACGGCTAGTGTTAGTAATAAAATAAAAAGGGAAAATAATATCTTCAACTGGTGTGGATCCTTACCCAGTGGCGCAGCAGAGGGGAGTCCCACCGACCTCGGAACACACTCAGGAGACAATTAGTGGCGGTGCGCAGCCGGCTGGCCATGGATGCGGTCCTTTTTCTTACTGCTTATATTAAGGTTTCAAGATTATAAAATAATAAAGACTTAAAGTAAGTTAACAGGTTCACCGAGACACAATAGACGTTTTATTGTTAAGACTACTTTAGCCGTATACAAGGTGTAACAGGACGATTGATATTCCTTTAAACCACGTAAAGAGAATCATGTTATATACGGATGTCATGTTGTATACGGGTAAAGACCCGTATACAAAAAATCAATCAAATCCAATGAATACTTTATCCACAGGAAATTATTTTTCATTTTCTTATTTATCAACGTGATGTAGATCTGACTCCGTAATAATAGGTAAACATTGCCGCCGCCGCGCCCCGCACCCCGCACCGCACCGTTGGTCAGTGACTTTTCGTAGATAAAGCGTGTTTACTTTTTATGCAGTTGATTCTGCTATTTATATTGTTTGAAATCTGCAATTTTTTTTTATTTTCCATTATCTACTAAACTTCGTGTTTTAAAATGTTTCGATGGACTAGTACTGGTCACGTTTTCATTTAATGTCGTACGTCCAGATACACGTTGTATAATGGAAGTGTTAAATTACTAAGTAATTGTAATGATTAACCTTCGTATGGCCGGAACGCAGATCTACGCGAGACACGAGGGCTTTTAATTGTTTCTGTAATTATGACATACGAGAGGTTAATAAAGAAATTATAGCTATAATGCATACAGTCAATTTGACGGTCAGATTTGCGGTTCAAAACCACTATCTCAAGTGATGTTCAGCGATGACCATGGTGCACGCTTGTCTAATAGGAGTAATCTATTCGTTCGTTGACTTACCACCACCACTTCTGTCGAACCCGTTGGGGGCATAAGACGAGATGTTATGTGTTTTGTGTTACTACCTAGATAGATAGATACTGGACAGTTCCACTCTTTGTGTGGTTCTTTTCTCAAAAGACCTTTTCAGACACGGATCTACATGGTCCTCACATGATATGACCAAGATTATGTCTGGACTTTAAAAGAGACTGTGACCTCTGAGTTTGTTTCGGCCTTTCTTCTCAGAGTAGTCAGATAGGAAACGCCGGCCTCATCTAGTTTAAAAAAAATGTTTGACGTGTAATAGTGTTTGTATAAACCTACTTACAGAAATAAAATATCATTTATCAATCAAGATTATGTCTGGACTTTAAAAGAGACTTTGACCCTTGAGTTTGTTTCGCCATTTCTTCTCAGAAGAAGTCAGATAGGAAATGTCGACTCCATCTAGCTTATTTTTTTTTTTATATGAAGTGTAAAAGTGATTCCAATATCCTATTTACAGAAGAAACAATTTCATTTAATTACGATACCAACTTAAAAGGAAAAAACTGTTTGCATCATGAGTCATGATGCTCCTTCACATAGTGTAAACGGAATCCTTATATACTTTTGAACGACGATGTATAGAGATCTAGTGCATAGTTGCATAGTCTCATAGTGCATAGTTGCACAGTTAGTGCATAGTGGCACAGTTAGTGTATAGTTGCACAGTTAGAGCATAGTGGCACAGTTAGTGTATAGTTGCACAGTTAGAGCATAGTTGCACAGTTAGTCCACAGTTGTGCAGTTAGTGCATAGTTACTACTCTGCAAGTCTGCACTAATAACTCTGAACTGTTTAACCGAATTATGTGTAAAAACATTTGCAGAGTGAAAAATGGGAATAGTCAAGGGTGAGACTTGAAAATTTGAACCATTCGGAAAGTCATAATTATTCATAAACAACTCTCTGAGACATTTGTAAAGTGAAGAGCGAAGAGTGACAACTTGCATATAGAGTGGTTCCATCAAATAGGCTTCTGGACTGAATGACTACGTGCAAAACGTTACATTTTCCTTTTTAATCTAGCAAAGAAAAGCTTTTAGACTATACATAAAAAAGTTAGACATTGTAACCGCAGTCTTACGTAGGAAACGAGGGAGCGGCGGGAAGCGGGTGGGGTCGACCGACCCATATACTGCGGATCAACCAGTTGAACCCAGCTGACCCGGTTAACTTAACACCGATTGTTATTAGTTGTTTAAACTGAAAGGAAAAATATGGAGGATGATGACAGTAGAAAGCGATGAAAAGTGGGTACTTTGTTGACAAGCTTCATACCTACTTCTATGATGTCAATATTTAACACTACAAAATTCAAGGTAGTAGCATATACAAAGAAATTAAAAGGAAAACTATCATAACTAAGTAGGCTTTATAAGTTAACGAGTAATAGACGACCAACTTACATTTACAGTTGGAATGTATGGGAGAACATATTTTTCAACTACAATGTTAAGTTTGTTCTTGGGATAAACTCATCCCAAATACCGAACCCTTCATTGTGCTTGGTCCGACACGTATGGCCGGTTCTTTAATGTATTTAGGTATCTGCGAGACATACAGGACGTCCCACGGATATGCCACATGGAGGGAAAGTACCTTGAATATTGTAGATGGAACATTTTACTGAAAGAAGACATTATTGGAATTTAAAAAAAAAACTATTTAAACTGCATTCATAGATATTTAAATAATTACATGGTTGAACCGGGAACATATTTATCATACCGATCGAAAGGCTTTATCATAAGGGTTATTTTTTGCTAAATAACATACTATCACAAATAAAAGGAAGACCATGAATTTTAACATTTGATGTGAAATTTTGTTCAGAAAAATTCATTGCCGTAAGGACATACAACTGACATTATCATAAGGGACTCATTTTGAGCATTTGATAAATTGATTAATTTTGTATTAACAATGTTAAAATTCATGGTCAGCCTTTTATTTTTGATACTATGTTATTTAGCAAAAAATAATGCTTATGATGAAGCCTTTCGATCGGTATGATAAAGCTACAGGGTGATTATTTTTATCGTGTAACGGGTTCGATTTCCGGTTCAACCATGTAGCCCTGTATTTCATTGATCAAATAATAATTAAACGCTTTAACTAGGATAAAACAATAAAGCTAATAATTTACATAACTTAGGTTCCAATTCCTAGTATGTCTGTTACGCTGAGTGGCGCTCTACGCGAAGTTAATCTTTCCTGTAGGAGGCGCTTTATTGATATTATACAGGTGAATCGGTATTTTCAATTTTCTCATACTAATGGCTTGTACTAGTGAAGCAAATTGTAAGGAGGTGGTGATGTTTCTCATACTAATGGCTTGTACTAGTGAAGCAAATTGTAAAGAGGTGGTTCACCACCAGCATGACCTCCTTAGAATTTGTTTCACTAATCTACCTACATACATACATAAGCTCACGCTTTTTCCCATGGGGGTAGGTAGACAGTATAGAACGCCACCTGCTACGATCCACTAATTTGGATCACAATTTCACATATTTCTTGTTCTGTGTCTGAATTTTTCTGGTAGATAGTTCCCATTCAAACAATCTATTAAAACCTCCAAAAGAAAAATATGTTTACAAAAAATAAAACCGACTTCCAAAAACAACACTATAATTTGAGAGAATTACTTTGATTTTTCGGAAGTCCGTGTCTTTGGTTTCGTTTTTTGCCACCGACTTCCGAAAGCAAAGTTCACTTTATAGTGTTTTTTTTTTGGAATTCAGATTTATTTTTTGTACAAACGTTTTTATTTTTCTCTTTTTAGTTGTCGTATCTATCCCACACAAATTCGAATACCACTACATGCTATGTAAATTACAGTGACGGGAAGTTATTAGAACACCATCCACATAGACTAAGTAGTAAAAATACGTACTATTGAAGCTAACTCAAAAACCACCCAAGCAAAGTTAATAAAATTTACATGGGAACAACTTCGGTAGGTATACCCTCCTGAATAAAACAAGAATGGTTCAAAACGGCGTACTCTGTAAAAAGTTATGCGTGGTCATACATAAAATATATATAAATACTTATAAAAAAAAATTATTTAAAACTATTTATTTTCTAAACTTGACATGGAACATTTTACACAACAATAGCGCTCAATCTTTGATAAAAGATAATATTATGTGCGCTATTAATTCATTTTAGAGTTTGCTGACAACCTACACGCAGAACTCCATTCCGAACTTCCCGACGGTAAAGTAGGCTTTTAAGATGTTTTTAATTTGTTGACCTTTTTTTGTTTTCAAATTTTTTGGCAATTTTCTTTGGCAGCTTATTTAGAATGTTAGGAAGCGTACTTCCAGGCTCTATATTATAAATGTAGGTATAATAACTTGATATATCGGGTGTAAAAAGACACTTAACGAAGCCGAAAGTTACATGTTCTTCCCATCATTGCGATTTTTTTTGTTCTGGATCATACATGGGAACCTTTTGGTTACGGAAATATTGAAGGTCAAAGTTCCAACTTTATTACTTACATTTTTTTTTATGAAAGCTGTTTTAACTGTACTTTGAATACCGTCACGACCCCATACTGTTGTATGTAATAGTAAGCACTACGTTTTGCGCGTGTTACATTGCGTGTTACCATAAAAAGTGATTTTTCACACCAAAAAAGAAAGTCGTTTCCCAGCAATAATTTCTGCCCTATGTTACTTAGTACGATGGGCAGTATGCGTAGGTAACGGGTATGTGATGTATCTTTTTACACCCTGTATATATATTTATATACACGCGTCGACTTGCGAACCTCCTCCCTTTTTTTTTCGTCGGTTCGTAAAAGATAAGCTGACCTATTCCAAAATACACGGTGAATTTTACGCTGACCTTAATACACAGCAGTATTTAGCATAAAACCGTGCGCTCACGTAAGAACTAGACTTATGTTATGACCATTACTAACACTGCATGATAACCCGCGTGGGCACATCGTAGGCGTGACGGTCCTAGATTCGATGCTCGAGTCATTAAAGGTGCCTACAGGTTTGGGACACGAGTTATCAAACAAATTCGGTAGGTAAATGTATGCAACAGACAAACGACATCGTCATTTTATCGATCGCTACCAATCGATGAATCAATATGTGATGTGTGCTCAATTTTTACCTTGATATTTATCGAATGTTACTAGGTGACAGCAACGGCATAATTAATAAAATTAATAATTAATACATTTTCTACTTTATTACACAGCACCTACTGTCGTGAAAATGTGTCAATTAAATCTTTATTTTTGTAACATGTCCTATTGGCAGTTGTAATAGATACTAAATTGGGGCACAGATCCTAGTTAGCGTCAAAACACAGCATTCGAGCGACAGTAACGATCTTCAAAAATCGAGCAAATCTATAGGCACCTTAATACGCATGTGTGTGTATCCTAGTTCTGTTGATTCATTCATAGTTAATTTGTTACAGCCAATTATAATGGTTAAAATGTTTTACGAGGTCAGAGTTTAATTTAACTTAGTTTAAGTAGGTAGTGGGAAGGTGGAGTAAGTGGCATTTATTAAAATGCAGTTTGTGAATGTTTGTAATTAAGTGTTAATTGGCCGAAGATTGGAGACAATCTTAGACTTTAACTCTTCGAATGCCTTTAAGATACAATCAATCTGCCTAGCCTTTTCCCAACTATGTTGGGGTCGGCTTCCAGTCTAACCGGATGCAGCTGAATACCAGTATTTTACATGGAGCGACTGCCTATCTGACCTCCACAACCCAGTAACTGGGTAATACGATACCCCTTGGTAAGACTGGTTGTCAGACTTTCGGTCTTCTGACGACCCGTAACGACTGTCAAAGATCTACGAATGACAGCCGGGACCAACGGCTTAACGTGCTTTCCGAGGCACGGAGGAGTCTCGGTATGTAAAAATGGTCACCCATCCACGGACAAGCCCGGCAAGCGTAGCTTAACCTGATGGATCGACCCGTGCGGCTGTTATTACTTAGCCACGAGCTCCTCTAATGCCTTTAAGATACAGTCAGGGAAATTCAATTTTTATTAATTGACACTACATTAATGGCCGCGGTAAAACCATTTCAAAGTCCAAATAATGACAGTTGTAATTTGAATAAATACGGGAAATTTAAGTTTGTGGACAAGTAGGTGGGTAACATAAGGTACAGTTGAAAACCAGCGCCAGGCACTAGTTGTCTGGCGTTTATGCTGAACTAGGCCTGTTTGGCGCAGCCGTGGGGCGCACGATTTATGCTACTTTAAGTTTATTTTTTATTTCCTGTATTTTTGTTTTTGTATGAATATCGTGTGCCTTAACCTGGGTCAAATAAATTTATTTTCTTTCTTTCTTTCTTTAGATAACGAATAGAGATGATGCCTGAGTAAAACAAGAGAAATTTTATTTAATCCGCCAGTCAGATAATAAAAAATATTATTACACGTACTTTTTGCTTTATCATATGAGTAAAAAAATACTTAGATATAACACATTAAAGTTGGGGAGTGGGGACACGGTACGTCACAACTCAGTATAAAATCTAGCAAGTCATGCTACATTTTAA
The DNA here is from genome assembly GCA_947568875.1 of Fissipunctia ypsillon. Taxonomy (NCBI): domain Eukaryota; kingdom Metazoa; phylum Arthropoda; class Insecta; order Lepidoptera; family Noctuidae; genus Fissipunctia; species Fissipunctia ypsillon. The sequence continues at coordinate 2,967,290 of OX387667.1, forward strand.
CTCAATGTATCGCCGTAATCTTATGATTACGTAAAAAAAGAAAAAATACGTGTCCAATATTTTTGAATAATCTACCTGACGGACAAAAAAATATATTTAGTCATCATCCCTATTCATTTCCCTGAATTTACAATTATTCAGTCTCTAAGGGTGAATTCGACAAAACTTTTATACCTAAAGTAACCGTCATGAGAAGCTATAAATTTTGTAAACAAGTGTTCAGGAGTTCACAACATTTGGACAAACAAACTCGTACGCATTCGAAACTCGAATGACGCGTTTATTTCAAAACGGCGTCCCGATAGTTTACAATCCCTGCGACGGACGCGTTCCGGTACCAAGAAACACAAACGATAGTGCTTTGCGTCGTTAAAATATGATCCGACTAAATTAAATAGGTTGTTACTTTCATATAACCCGTCTATATTTCATGTCGATTGAATATGGTCAATTTATTATTATCTCGCAGTATAAAATGTTTACTTAGTAAAAGATGTTTGTTTACATAATTTATAGCTTCTCGGGACGGGTACTTTAGTATAAGTTTAATCCAGCGAATAAATTTTTAATTTTTGACAGATTTTCCATACAAAAGCTGTCAAACGTCAATTTTATTCCACGAATAAAAGATATATCTGACTTTGGTTAAATCAGCCCTTAATCATATTTTTATAACCTCAGTAAATCTAGGTCGATACGTGTTCGCAGTTAAACTACTGATTAAAAAAAATTAAGCAGAGTGGTTGGTGGCCATGTACGGGAAAAGAGATCAATTTTTAATATGCCACGTTTATAACATGGCTCTCTCATATTGCAGTTGCTTAGGCATTTGGAAGGCATATACAAGGTGTAGTGGAAATAGCTGAAAACCTGAAAAAGGGTCGGTGTACTCATCATACTGCATAACTTTTACTCCGCGACCAACTCTAAAACCGCGAAAAAAAAACAACTGCTGCATTAATTTATGTTCTCATAACCCTACAAAATCTAGGGGACATCTCCAATAGTGAAAGTTGTTCATAACAATGAGTACAATTACCCTTTTTTCAAGTTTTCAGTTAACGGATACAAAATTAAATGATCCATCAACTCCATCACCACATTTAAAAAAGCCTTTATAAAAGCGATCTAAAGCGTCCCAACTTTCGAGCTCCCAAAAATTCTTGGCAAAATTATCGGTCCATCCTTTGGCACTCTTTGCTCGTAAACAAGTATGTCTCCAACGTCGTCTGAGGATGATTAATGTTCCCCCCGCCCCCCCGCCCCCCCAGAGACTTGTGTTTACCTTGTGACACTATTAATTAGTACAGTATATTGTTATAAGGGTCTGGAATTGTCGGGCAATGTGCGTCGAGCGAGGCCGTCCTTGGGTACAATTGGTTGAGTTGAGAAGGCCAATTTTCGTACTTAGAAAACGTTCAAATTCAAGTTGCAATTTCATTTCAGCGACAAACAACGTCAAAAACTTGACAAAAATGTTGGGAAATTAGAGGTCTTTTGACAGATTGAGACTGAGATTAGGAAGCAAACGCGCTTAGAAATACGGGAATTGCTGCCTTGATGTCGATTACTGAAGGAATTGTAAGTTGTACAGTTTGACAACGTTCAAAGGTTCCGTCGTTTATTTTCGGATAAACCGAACGTTGTCGAATTTAAATGTGACTGGTCCAATAGGGGAGTGACGGAATTAGTGCGTCAATCTATAATAATTTAGGTGGGAACAAATCAATTTCTATTGGTCGATAGTCACATTTTATTTGCTATAATTCAGTTTTTCCGAAGACAAACGATGGAACCTTTGAACATTGTCAAACTTTACAAAATTTTATTGATTCGTAGTTTGATCTGAATTTTTTATTTGAACTTGAATTTTTACACCTTATGTTTATTAATAATATAATCCCGTATAATTATGATAGCGCGGTGGTCTATTTCCATAGTTTTTTCATGATCTTCTATCATATGCAGCACAATGTTAGGTATGGGTTAAGCTCATGCTCATCATCTCTCATCTACAACCAGACAAAAACCTCACGTACTATCCTAGCGGCCTCCTCTGCAATCTTTATCAGCTTATTGTCAGCGAGATCAGAGAGTAAATCAGGTCGTCTGTCAATCTAGTGGAGACCTGCGGGGTGATTGCGTAACCCACTTACAATGGCATTACGTACCTGTAATTTTTTTGGCAGTTTAACAACATTCATGGCGTTATTTACTTCGACAACGTAATGAATTTTTCAAACATATGTATCAATGGATTAGCAATTTCCTTCAAAATCTTTCGGATTGTGATTGATAGTGTGTGACGCAATTTGTTGTTCTCTTTAAAAAACTCCGTCAAGTGCAAGTCGGACTCGCACGCGAAGGTTCCGTACCACCGTACAATATTTAACACTACATAATTTAAAAAAAAAAAACTAAACGAAGAATATTTTTCATCTTAAATTTTAACAATCGCAAATATTTTTGTTTCATAATGATATTGTGAATTAAAAGTAATTTTTTGTAGAAACTTTCCCATATTTAAATAAAATACCTTATAAATCGGCGTTTTTAGTATTTGTTCATTAAAAACAGTATGTGATATACAGAAGTTTCAAATTCCTAACTTGTTTAGTTGTTGCGATTGAACTCGTACAAAAAAGGTCTAAAACTCACAACTTTTATGGCCCCCTATTTCTTCATTTTTTAAGATAAAAAAAATTAAAATTATATTTATAGGTACTCAACTCGATGAGTTCTACACCATGACACCCCACATGCCAGTGTAAGAGAAAAAAAAATTTTGAAAATTAAAACTGTATTGTATAATCCTTCAATATTTAAAACAAATTAATAAATTTATGTTTATAATTTGTTGTTATAGCGGCAATAGAAATACACAATCTGTGAAAATTCCAACTGTCTACCTATTACGGTTCAGGAGACACAGCCCGCTGACAGACAGACGGACGGACAACGGAGTCTTAGTGATAGGGTTCCGTTAGGCACCCTCGGGTACGGAACCCTGAAAAGATATGAAAGGTCTTCAATTTAATTGTACCTAGTCTAATTGTATTACATTGTAATTGCAAAGAATGCGATCGGTAGATGTTATCACTCAATTTTACCATACCGACATGGTCTACTGCGGTAATTGAATCATAGAAACAATGGCATCCGTAACGAAATCGCTATGCGTGGAATATGTGCTGAACTTTGATCAAATTGAGTTACTGTTATGTGAACTGTGGCTGTGGGTAACCATGGATCTAGGGATAGACTGGAACATTCTAGGACATTCACATTCTAGGCGATGATTATATTCGATTTCAGGTCATATTTACTAAAGGTCCGTGCAGACTGGCGCGACGCGACGGCGTGACGCGACACCGGTAGAACAATTTCCATGAAGTTCTCATAGAAATTGTTCTACCGGCGGCGTCGCGTCGCACCAGTCTGAACGAGCCTTAAGACAACCTTAGTACCTATCTACTTCTTGCCTTTATCTAACTTAGGTAGGTACTCACTAATTTCATGAATAATTGTCACAGAAATCTTGAAGAAAACCTTATTTCCAAACTATTTTTGTTTTTAACGGGTCCTAGTTTTGCTTGTTACAAAAGACCACAGCATGTCAACGTAAGGTTAACGGAAAAAAAAGATATTAATGACAACTGCAAAGCGGGGATGTCGAACGAAGTACCAAGTTATAAAGCACTAGCTGCTGCCCGCGACTTCGTCTACGCGCTTAGCACTTGACAATAGTGTAGCTTTTTATCAGTGAAAGAATTTTTGTAATCGGGCCGGGACTTCCAGAGATTACCAACAAATAATTTTACACATACTCGTTCTCACATAAACACGCAAACAAAATCTATAAAACGACAACAGCTACGTTCCTTACATACAACAACAATAATTCAATACAACACAACAACAAACAACAATAATTTCACCTCTATAATATTAGTTTAGAAGTATTTCTTCTAAAAGAAAAATAATAAATCAAACACAATAACAATTCCTCTCAAAATACCTGTCAATAAACGTCTCCAAATCTTCAAAACAGTTGATAGCCGCATAGCTGTATACTTTACGATTGTTGTAACAATTTTATTGTTTGTTTTATCATTGTCATTACAGCAGCAACACGTTTGGGAGACGTACGTCACGTTACTGCATTAATTTTATATCGATTTTATGAATAACCAGCGGCCCACCCATCCCTGTTTCGCACGATTTACGACTTGACTAAATTCGTTGTATAATCAAGTCGTTTCCTTTTATGTAAGTTTAATATTAATATATTATACACATAAACCTTCCGAAATAAAATCTCTAAATGATGGAGAAAACCGCTTCCGAATCCGTTGCGTAGTTTAGAAGAACAACGCGGGCACACAGACAAACAGGAAAAGCGACTTTAATGTATATGTATCATAATGTGTAACAAACATTCTCACACATTCACATATTCTTTTTTTGAAATTCGATTTGCTATACAGGGTGGTGATTTAAAAACCTGCATCTGTCTAGGGGATATTTCTACCAGTCTTACTGTAGTTATTTATGCTACAAGTGCGGAAAGTAAGTGATTTCCGGCGAGTGTATAAATCAACACGAGTCGGAAATCATCTTACGCACGTGTATCATACAACGTTTTACTATGCATTGTGCGAGGAAATAAAAATATTAATTTATCAATTGATCAAAATCAAAATCTAGAGTAATTAATAACGTGTTAATGAAATATTAGTTTTATTGTACCTATTTAATGAATGATAATCTGTACTTGACTAATTCGTAAAACTTTTTTCAGATAATAAAAACTCTGCGTCGGGCTGACGACGGAGTAAAAAAAAACTGAAAAGCACTAGTGTGAAAAAGTGGCACTTTCTGCACAATTTGGCTGCTTGGAAAACGCTCTCTTCAAGCACATGCATTGTAATACAACTTTGTTATTTATTATTATTTCGTCTTTGACACTTCTCGGGACCCTGAGGTCCCGAACCTTTGTAAGGCGTACGCGGGGCCGAAGCCAACTCGCAGAGGCCGTTAGACGTTTTGAATGAAATGAGGCACCAATCGACGATTATCCCTGTACGCACTATGCAAGTGCACCCAAGGATAACCCCTACACCCCTACCCCCCCCCCCCCCCTATCCCTACTCCCCGGTTGGTGTAGGACTATTGCAGAAAATGGAAACAAAACATATTAGGCTATGGGTTTGTATGGCTAAAGTGGACTGGTTACCTAGGACTATGAAAGGACTATAGCCCCTGGCTGATCAATGTTTCATTATACACGGAAAAATGGCAGGAGGTGACTTGCACTCTCAAAAATAGGCCCCCGGAAACAGTCGCTAGCACTTAGTGACGTAGCGACAAGGGAACAACATATTCTGAGGTGCTTGAGGAGTGGAGAAGATTTCCACGACTATCAGGACAATCCCAGAGCCTGGAATATGGTCAGATCCCTACCAGCACTTACTGGAATACTGATTTCCTCCGAGCACGTTTGCTCTTGCGAATCTCCACTCAAGCTGGCCAATAAAGGCAAGAATTAGGTGGGGGCTCTATTCCTCGTCAGTGTTCACTCCAGCCGGCCAATAAAGGCAAGCCAGAGGTGAGGAACATGACTTCTCCCGGGAGATAGGGTCCGTGGAGTCGCTACTGCCCAACAGGTCGCCACATGCTGCCCTGCGGGATTCTTATTACTAATAAGTATACACATACTCTTTCGATGCAAGTATGAAAAGTTTTTCTTTTTGTAATTACGTTCGTATCTGTGTATATCTGTTATTGTATTGCATGTATCAAGGTGACAGAAAATTTTATTAATTAATAAAACTGCTGATTGAAAGTAGCCTCGATAGTTATAATTGAAAAAAAAAATTGTTATGGAAACAAGATATTTGAGGAAAACGTGCACAAAGAGATAAGGATCGTCGATTCTATTTTTTTTTTAAACTTTTGTATTAACATTTGTGTGGGTTTTCCAGTATTTGTCAGATTTTCTGTGGGAGTACTAGGTAATCTGAAAAAAAAAACTCTAAATTCGCCCGATACCACAACAAAAAAAAACACAGCAAATCCGTCACTTTTTAAGGTAAAACCTCAAAAAAAAACCAACATATTCTTGCTAACAAACATATTTAGATCAAAACCGAGTGGTTGTGGGTGCAACTGAGACTCAGCTCCATTAATCATATCCGTCGTTGACATGCGGAACAAAAAAACGGAACTCCCGACGTGATTGTCATTAACGATAATTAAAGCAAAAGAATGCTAAGCAACATCACGGGTGAAATAAATAGAAACGACGGATTATGAACCTTATGTCCTTAGAATAAGAACAGAAATTATTTTGAAAACGGTATGTATAAGTTGGTGGTTGGGAACATAATGATAGGGTTGGCAGTTTTTGGTGGAAACAGAAGAGGTCTTGCTTTTTTTTCAATTCGAGGAACCCTAACTGTAAAAATAAAGAAATTTAGACTCCAAAGCTAAACGGTAAGTATACTTGCTTTAATTAATAACAAATCAGCTACACCGCATCACAGCTGTATTCCTCTAAGGAGGAAAAAGGCACGCAGAGGTAGTATATTATTATTCTCACTAGCCTTTTACTAAGATAGAAAACAGATGAACGCCACGCTCAAAAGTTGCATTCACAAACACTATTATGAAGTATTAATGACATCATGATTCCTGTCCGAAAAAGGGATGGCGCTATCGGTCATGTATAGCTTCGTCTCTCTCTAGCACTGGAATCATGATGACATTAAAACGTCATAATACGGCCCCAGACTAAACTAATTACACCATTAAAAAAAATATATTATGTTAAAAAACCAACTGCTAAAAATCTGAAAAATAAAATGTCAGTGTATTTTCATGCGGCATCCGCCATGATGCTTTTATCTACTTACCATGGCGCTCACATGAAAGTAACCCGAATAAATTCTAATAGGCTTTTGTGGTTTCCAAGGAGTATAAAATAACTATTTTTGGGAATAATGTTGGGGTCGAATGTGTCTCTAAAAGTTAAAATAGTTGAGATAGGAACGATGGGAAGTTTTTCGGCCATGTAGATAAACCACGGCAGGAAAACAAGAAAAAAATAGGATATACAAAGTATGGAGGTAGATTGGAGTACAAAGATCCAAATATACTACGTGTAGGTACTATAACAACTCATGAGTTCTAAAATTAATTAAAATGGGTCTTTTGAGACTAATATTATATCAGTCCAAAAGAAACACTACAAAGGTACCAGGTTTGGTTTCGAATATTAATAATTAATCTCTCCAATTTTGGCACCCTCTTTTTTTTACCACGGCCATAAAATCATTCAGCCAACAACCCAACATCCGTAGCTTCCGAACGCGATCACTCGCCGCCCCTGATTGGCTGCCGCGTTCCCGCCAAAAACGCCATGATGAATGACATCTGTCAACTTAACCACAACAATTTGTTAGGTGACATGTTTTTAAAACAAATTATTGTCGCTTACATTCTTTGTTTAGAAGTGAAGAATGAGATTTTGTTTTATTTGTTTTGTTAACTTTTAAGTGCGAATGATATTCGTTGTCTTCACTTTCGAACTGTTCAAGATTTCGATTAGTCAAACGACCATTCAATTATATAGTAAACATTGCTTTCGTATTCATTAATTCAGTCATTCTTCTTTTTTAAATAGCTTTAGGTAATAAAATATTTCTCTGTATCACACGATCGATGCTGCATCGACGTTTCGATAAACGTCAATCGCGTAGATGTGTCATTAAAATCGATCAACCCTGTGCTAGTCTATGGTACAAATATCAAATCCAAATAAGAATATATTTATTTCCAGGTAATAATACAATTACATAATATTATGTACATGGATTAATAACATTATCATATTAAGGTAGCACGTAAAAGTAGAAATATGTTTTCATCGATTAATCGGCAGTAATGGGCACGATCGTTGTCGAAAAACTTGATGAAAATATTTAAATTTGGTGTAATATCACGGTCGACATTTAACGGTCTATGGTCTACGATGCGAATACGAATACGAATATTCTTTCATTGCAACTTTTACTCTGTGAAATATGAAATACTAGCAGCGCCTCAAGGTTTCACCAGCATAAGTCTTGATCCCGTGGGGATATCGGGATAAAAAAGTATCCTATGTGTTAATCCAGGTCATAAACTATCTGTGTGCCAAATTTCACTTAAATCCGTTCAGGAGTTTTTGCGTGAAAGAGTAACAAACTTCCATCCATCCATCACAAAGTTTCGCATTTATGAAGTATATTTTCTAAGCAGTCAGACAGGACAAATTTAATTTGTATTACAAAGTATGAGTAACGATTCTATTTTCACCCTAGCCTCTCCTTCGATGTTATTTTTAACTTTTCACTATGACATGGCGGTGATTACACCATGGGGTGCCCATGGGCTTCTGGTCACGCGTGGTCTATTAAATTAGAAGCCGCTAAGCGATCGCGGCACGAACCAATCAGATTGGTCTGTTAGGATGACCATGCGTGTGTATGTTGTAGAATAAGTTTTGATTAGAAAATATGCCAATGTGCAAAATTTTGTCTATGATTTCTTTAAAAAATGAAATCGCATATTTCCAGACACAGATCCAACTTAAAATATTGTAAATACATATAATAACACAAAAATAACATAATAAACTCCACAACAAAATTGACAGACGCGACTTTATTTTTACATGCATCGATGGATGAAGCAATTTTTTGCACTAAACATTAATTAGGTGAAACAATGTATGCCGCAACTTTAAAGACTTTTAGTGACTATGTACACTACTACAGCACCATTACGAGCAGTTAAAGACTATAAGTGAAACGAAACAAAATCGATTTTTTTTTAAATTTAAGATAGGTTTCCTCTTGACTCTAGTCTAGGTCAGAGGTGACAGAGACAAAGTCGACGATGAAGCGAGCTTACCCAGAAGAAGCGTGTTCACTCTCACTTTGAAGAGATTAGGGTTGTATGCGTTCGGAAACACAGACGCAGGCAGAGACATCCACTCCATCGCTGTGCGCATCACACAAGACATTTGGAAACGCTTAGTGCGAATTGGTGAAATAGCAACTAGGTAGGAATGGTAGCCTGCAGTGCGTCTAGATTATCGTCCTAAGTGCCGAAAATTTTGCTTCATTATATTCGTTTGTTTCGGTTCCCGAATAAGTAAAGTTTTGTCTGAATTTTACTTTGTATCGACTGTGTTGGAGTCACATTTTTATCTGTCGCTTCTATTGTATGGTAATTGCAAAACAATGACTATATCGAGTATCTTAACACCTTAATTGAAGCTTGTCATGGCTGATAACGAAAGCAACGAGCTATTTCTTCAGTGAGTGATAGTGTGAGTGAAAGCTAAATCTATTACTACGTGATTGGACACTATGTTCAGCTTGCCATAACTATAGTTTAATTCATATACGGAGTGACATCGTGGTGGCTCATTAAGAAGTTTCGTAATTTCAAAAACTACGTGTCTCTCAATATAATCTTAGTGAATTTAACACGTTTGAGTATTGTATCCGTTCCTTTAATTAATTGCGTATACATTGCAGTGTTCCTTCGATACTGACACTTACATTCTTTTATCTATTTATTTCTATCAACGGTGTTCAACTGCTGGTTGCTGATGATGCTTTACCTTTGTTTTGTGTTTTCTGTTTTACGTTGACACTGTAAAAGATAGAGACATCAAAAGAAGATGTCTTCAGTAGTATTGCTAAAGTCTACATTGATTTTATTATTTACTGAACTGGGACAAGAAGGTGATTTTGAGGCCTTATAAGGTTACTGACATATGTTTAAACTCGTTTTAAGTAAAGTTATATATCTGTTGTTGTTTGGTATAATACCATGTTTTATTGGCATACTACGTTACATTATCTTCTTCTGATGTCTTAGACCTACATTTTAATCGCTTTATCTCAAACCTCGGAGGCATAATGACTTCTTCATGAATCATCATCATATTCATCAACATCTTCCTACCCTTGTCCCACGTTACGTGGGGTGGGCGCAACACGTTTGTCTCTTCCATTCAGCCGTAACTACATTTCTGTCAACTGTCACTCTATCATTCACTACTTTTGAGGGTTCCGTTCATCCAAATGAAAAGCAGGACCCTTATAGGACAACCCATTTGCTTCGAACCTTCCTACTGGACCGATTAAGTAGAAATTTGGAATATACATGAATTCATGTAACCTTAACACGGACGTCTAACGTAAATAAATTATTTTTTAATATGGGCATCGCTTTTGGAAGGGCAATTACAAAATTTAAAAAAAAGTTTTGCAAACTGTACCGTGTGACATACCTATCAAATGAAAGAACTTGTTGTGAGAATCTCAAATTTTTTTTTTTAATAATTTTAAAATAAACAGTTTTAAAGTTGTTTAAGAAAATTGATGAAAATTGACCATTAACCACCCCTTATCTCCGAAACTAAAGAGCGTAAAATTTACAGAAAAAAAAAATCAAAACAGAAGAAAAAAATATACAAAATAGATATTTACATAAATATTACAGGGAAACCTACGTATAAGAAATTGACGGTCTTAATATAACATGGTAACTCTCTCAATATTGTGCGTACAAACTTTCATTTAAAGTTGCAATGTATGGGAGAACTTGTTTTTCAACTACTACGTTAAGTTTGTTCATGAGGTAAATTTTATATATAATATATTGTTTTTATGATACATTGTGGTCCAGCACGCACTTAGTCGTTTTTTCTTTCATAATAATTATCATCCCTCACACAATCCATCCATATTTCCTTTGGTGTTCCTCTCCCTCTCCATCAACATTTATATTCACTCATTTAGTTACTTGCGTTTCATTCCTTCATTCACTTTCAACTTTTCTGGAACTGCGCAATTATCAAACTTCCTCTGATATATTCATTTCTTACTTTATCCAATCTGGTCACTCCACACATCCTTCTTAACATTCTTATCTCCACTGCATGCAGTCTTTTCTCATTGTCTTGTCTCCGATTCAAACAGTATGGCAGGTCTTATGACGGCCTTATCAGCACCATTGAAGGGATCCGCTAGCGCCGATACCAGCCAGGGTCGTGAGATGTTCGAAAGAGTTACCGTGGCCCTGGCACAGGCAACTGAAGGAACACGGGTGGGTTTTAGTCAGTAAAAGTCTGACACGCCCTCCCGCTCCGCTCAGAGCGGGAGAAGTCATTTGATGGTATCCCATCCAAAAAAAAGGTCTTATCACGGCCTTGGTGTTGTTATTGTTACACCCACAAGATCCACATCTTGACAAACGTCGATCTCGTAGGTGTAACCTCAGGATAATTGCTATAGAGCCCACTAATAAAGTCATAAATGTTCGCGTAGAAACGTTCCCAAAATGCTAAAAGCACCATGGATTAGGATTAGGCATTCGATTTCGTTAAATGAATCATTTATTTTCGTCAAAATTTTCCGCCTTTTCAAAAACGTCTCTGAAATGTAACTGACAAACGCGAATCATGTTTTATTTTTTTTAATGAATAAATAATTTATTTTGGACCAAAAATGTTTTCACATCATTGACCCACGAAGTTTGTTTTTCAGTGACGTGTTTGAAATGTAATGTCCAATATTATTGACTCTTGTTGCCTATTAGCTCAATAATACTATACTGATAATAAAAGATGAACAGAAACGATTAGTCAAGTACCCAAAATCTTCTCTAATCACATTACTTTGTTCCTGTCGCTGTTGAAGCAATGTTCGATCGAAAAGTTTTAATGTTTCAACGACAGTACTTGGAGTCACACCTGCCATGCTGGTTTACAAGTTTACAATAACGGAAAGTATCTACAGTATCTGAGTTTTGGCATAGCTTTTGACACTTGACATGGCTGATCGTGACGCCAGCGTAGAATCTACTAGAGCAGGGTTTCTTAAAGTGGGGTCCACGGACCCCCTGGGGGTCCGTGGCATGTGCACCAGGGGTCCGCAGTAGGTCAGCTAACTCTTAACCTATTTACTAGAAAATAGTGTAATAATCTCGTTTAGGTTAAGCCAAGAACTCACCGCGACGATAACGTATCGTCAGTCACAAAACATGAGTTAATTGAACAATGACTAAACTTCTAGGGCAGGGTTTCTTAGCAGCGCAGTTGTTTCATGTTTGTCTCTGATACTCTGATCTGTTCATTTACTCCTGTGGCGCCACGTCTCACACTGTAGTAAGTAATGAAACTACCAACTAATAAAAGTGATTTTTCAATATAAATATGGCTCGTTTTCTTTACTTAAAATATTCTTTGACAGGGGTCCGTGGAATTATTTATATTGTGAAAGTGGTTCGTGACTGCAAAAAGTTAAAGAAACCCTGCACTAGAGTGAGTGACCCAACACAAATTGTCAATATAATCACACACTATTTTCAATGCATGATGACCCTGGCTACGTTCATATTCGGAGTGACATCGTGGTGCCTCATAAGAGAGTTTCGTAACTTCAACAACTACGTGTATCTCAGTGCAATTTTAGTTAATATCTTACGTTTTGCTGTTGTGACGGTTGCTTTAATACATGATGACATAAATATTGCTGTGCTTGGTCGATTCATATATTTTTATTTTTTCTTATTCATTTTTTTTTTACTACTGTGTATATCTATTGGTTGGTTGTGATGTGTTATATGTTTTACGTTGATATTGTAAAAGTGTTTGATAGTGATATTAAAAACAGGCACCTTAAAAGCTCTCTCTTTGCTTGAGGCAATCATTTGTGGATTGATTTTCGTGTTTATTGACCTAGCTGATTTAGGTGATAAAGATACAATACTTACGTTTTTTGCCTAGACTTGTGTTTTGATAACTTGTAACGTTTTACCTGCGTCTATTAACTTGACCCTTTATATCAAACTTTTGTGTACTTTGTTTCCTTTTAGGGATAAAGACGAGTGTGCAACTATTTCTAAAAAAGAATAAAGAAAACAAATCTTGAGTCATTTATGTACAGCAACGGCTATGTTTCTGTTAAGCAACAGTTTTATTTTGCTTGCAAGTAGTAGCTCTTTCGTTATGTATTCGTTTGGTAAAGAGTAAATGGGTGTTATGGCTCGAGTATTATACGAATCGATTGAAAAGGACCATGTCGTGATTATTTTTGTGTTGTTTGTCAAATAGACTAAGATTACCGGCTATCATCGCCAGCCAAGTTCATAAGTTTAACAGTAAGCTTAGGCTCTCACGGGCGATTTATTCCCGCGGCGATTATTTTTCGCGCACTAAATTTTCAACGCTCTGCTTAGCGCCGAGATTTGACAATCCAACAGTGTGTTTTTTTGACGCGGTGGGATGTACTCTGTTCGATTCTTAATGCTCGGCTCAACACCGAGAGTTGAAAACCCAGTGCGCGATAAAATCCCGCCACGTCGATCGCGTAGGTGTTATGGTACGTACAGGTTGATCGATGAAGTCAGCTTGTAAAACACGTAGACCTATGTACAATCAATGAAACTTATGATCTAGTATTTATAAATCAAAGCAGATTTAATTGATCAACCGATAATACTAGGATACGATCGAACTAGTATCGGCAATAAAGATTGACGTTGGACGGTCTATAATCGATGGTGTAGATATCGTCGATTGATCGATCGTGTGGATTTTAAAGCAGCCCTAAATGCTTGTTTTAAGAGCAGATTTAAGGACCTGTGCTTTTGTTTTGTATGTAGTTATTTATTAGTATAAATAAATAGTTGTATTTATAGTCGAAATATTTTGTGCTGGAATTTATATAATTATTCTCATAGACCTATGTGTATATGACTTCACTACATTATGTCTTTTGTATTAAAATACTTCACTATGTGGAACCTTTGGTATATAAATAAGTAAATATTGTTCATGTTTCTAGTTTATTCCGTCAATGATATCATTTGAACTATTGCTTTTTTTTCATCAGAATTTTCCGCCTTTATATCTGTCGTACACATTATTAATTGTCAAACTCTAGCCATACTTTCACATACATCGACGGCTAGAGCTTATTTTATGCAAAAACAATACTTAAATTAACCAAAGGATGCGATACGCTACGTTATCATAGGCTATATTGAACGCATACTCAATTACGAATTCGGCTGATAACGCAGGTTAACGGAATCGATTAATTGAGTCAAGTGCTCAAAATCTGGTTAATCTCATTTATTTGTTCTAATGTTCGATCTGAAAACATTATTTCACCGACTGTGTTGGGAGTCACACCTGTCTGACGCTTACGTTTTTATTTTTAAGAGTGCGTGGATATTATATAGAAAATTATTTCATTATTTAAGTGTCGACACCACGTATTAAATGGTTCTCATGGCAGTTATCGACTCCGGTAAACTCAACTCTACAGCTTGTGATGCTTACGTGGAAATCTTTGACGTTTACTTGATCGTACACTCAATTTTATACGCCTTGTGCCTGCCTACGTTCTTATATGGAGTGACTTCGTGGTGCCTCATTAGAAAGTTTCGTAACTTCAACAACTACGTGTATCTCAGTGCAATGATAGTGAATATTTTACGTCTAATCGTTGTAACACTTACTATAACTCACTGCAACCATCACGCGCACGGTGAATCCATATTGTTATATAAGTTTTTCACTATGTTTCTAGCGTTAGTGTATAACAACTGGTTGGTGGTTATGTGTTATATGTTTTACGTTGATCTTGTAAAAGTTTTTCATAAATTTATTACAAGAAAATATCTTAAAAGCTTCCTCTTTGCCTGGGGCCTTCCTCTGGTAGTTTTGATGATTTGTAGATTAATTTTATGCTTTGTTAAAATATCAGAAGAAAATAATAATGAAGACATGCTGCTTACTATAGTCGGCGTTTGCATTTTAATGACATGCATCATTTTGCCTATTATTACAAACATCATAATTTTTATCAAACTTTTGTTTTCTCTATTTCCCTGTAAAGTTACAAACGGGCGTGCAGTTACTAAAAAAGAAAAGGCAAGAGAAAACCTGAGTCGTTTATGTACGGTGACAGCTTTTTTTGTTTTCAGTAACACCTTTGCGTTGACATTTGTAATATGGGATTTATTTGCACTTTCAGAATTAATACGAGGTATTGCATTTTGTTTACATATAATTGTTCTTTCATTATTTTTTCCTTTAGTAAAGAGTAACCGTGCATTATGGTATGAATATTATGAAAATCGATTGAAAAGACCATGTCGTGATTATTATTGTTGCGTTATTTGTAACGTCATGAGAATCAGTCGCTAATAAAAGTTGTCATCATCACCAGCAAAGTTCATTAGTTTAATAGAACCCAGACTTTTCTATAGCTCTTGGGGTGTTTTTACACCTTGATAAACGTCGATCGCGTAAGTGTCACAGCTGGATGGGATGATCGATGTATACGGTTTTTTGATTTATTAATTGTTATTAGTGATAATAAATTGTGTTTCATGTTGTGCCTTAAGTAACATGGACTGCTTCTCATACGTTTGATGTTTCGACATAATTTTTTGCATTCCATTAAAATGTGAGCAAGATAAAGCATTGTCAGCAATTTGGATTAATATATTGATGCCTCTTATATTTTTTATGCTACTTGTAGTGTGTGTAAATATAAAGTAATTGTAAATAATAAATAATTTATGTGAAGAAATTTTGATTGTATAATTTTAGACTATAATAAGAAAATCTCCTCGCATTGCGTAGCTGTACTTACTGTCAATCAATCAATCAAAATCAAAATTAAATAAGACAGACCCTCAACACGCTCGCCCTTCACCACTTCCTAGTGCATGACGAAGTGGCGGCACAAACTGTCCAGCAGCGTGCTCAAGACACACCCCCCTCCTGTGTTCTGTATCCGACTTTTAACCCTGCTGTAAATCGATTACTTTTGTGGCGGCATATCTACATCGCCACAATGGAACGCGTCACACTGACGTCACGCAAAATCCTGCATCGCGCAAACAGAGTTTACCGCGCGACTAGCATATATACAACATCCCGACATCAACCGTCGGGCAGTAGCCCACCAGACACAACACCCGTCTGGTCGGAGGATCCTCCCTTTTCTATGGAGGATGAGTGAACTTTACACCCTGTTCCTCATACCTCTATACTTTGATTTTGAATTGTCGCCTTTATTACCATCAAACTTTATGCCAATGGCAATTGTTGGACTTAATTTTATAAACTATCTAGTTTGGGTCTTACCAGCAATAATATTATGTAGTGAAATCTAGTCTGTAAATAGCTAAAACATGTATGTATCTCATGCTTAATTTTGCACACCCTTTGGACAAATAAACAATGTTTATTTCTATTGTTTAGTTTTTATAACTCGAGCGCGACTCATCCTCTTTCTGCCCCTTATCCTAATATGTTTGTGGTCGTCACAGCTAGTTTTCTTCTACCATAGATCTCTATCAGCCGTCATCTCAGCAGTCACCCCGTTTCTAACCTCATCATATTTCACACAATCCATCCATCGTTTTTGGGGTCCTCACCTACTCCTGTAGCTATCCTCATTCAACTCGATACTTTTCTCACGACATGTTCCTTATTCCTCCGAATTACATACTCATACCATAAGCCAGGGGTCGGAAACTGGAGGATGTGGCTCCTGTGCTGCTTAATGCTGTCGCTCTTAGAAGAGTGAAGGAATTTAAGTACCTCGGCCAAGTCGTCAACGAGGATTTAAAAGATGACGGGGATATAGAAAGGGAAAGGAGAGCGATGGCGGTCCGCTGCAACATGTTGGCACGCAGATTTTCAAGGTGTAGTTTTGAGGTAAAAATCACTTTATTTAAAGCATTCTGCCAAACTCTCTACACCTGCAATCTGTGGGTCACCTACACGCAGCGGGCCATCAACGCTCTCCGAGTACAATACAATAATGCGTTCAGGGTGCTGGTGGGGCTCCCACGTTACTGTAGCACGTCTGCGATGTTTGCGCAAGCGCACACAGATGGCTTTCACACTGTGCTGCGGCGCCGCATCGCATCGCTGATGTTCCGTACGCGTGGGAGCGCCAACACCATTCTGAACGTGCTCAGCCACAAGCTGGACAGCCCCCTTCTGCGGCACTGGGTTCAAGCACAAGTGCGCGTACCTGGGGCCCCAGAGGGCGGCAAATACCTTAATAATTTTTTTTTTTTTTTAAACAATGTAACTAACACAGTTTTTAAGTTGTATACTAACAATAGTATGGGCATGTTGCCTGAAATAAATAGATTTTATTTTATTTATTTATTTATAAGCACCAGGCCCGGATCTAGTTGGGTGCAGGGGGTGCACTTGCACCGGGCGGCAAAGATTGGGGGGCGGCCAGCCACCAGCCAGTTTTTCCTCAAAATAAATTCAGAAATTGACAAAATACAAAATCCATAGGCGCTGCCTGGAGCGGCATTTCACACTGTACCGTCATTTCCTTTGCAAATGTACCATTCGACAAAAAAAAAGAAACGTCATAATATATGTTGAAAAATTTTGCCTAGAGGGCGGCAAATTTGTACTCTGCAACCCCTTTTAAAAATGTAGATCCGGGGCTGATAAGGACCTACACAACTTTTCAGTCAACTGTGCCGCTTTCCTACTTCCTTCAAACAGTTTAGATTTAAAACACTACAGAAGAAGAATCTTAATTATAAATTCCTTCACACATTAATAATTAATGTACCTAACGAACCTACCGGTATGAATGGATGAGTACATTTTAAAAATGTCATTTACATTTAATTAAATAAAGGGAAACTGAGATGGGAAGTCTTTCTAATGGGGTAATTTCATGCTGACTCCAAATAAATGGCGCTAATTTCTGTTTATATAATTTCTCTTAAATTCGTAATATACCTAGTAGGAACAGTTTTTCTTATAATTAACCCCCGACGGAAAGAGACGGGTGTTATAAATTCAAAGTGTGTATTTGTGTATCTGTGTGTCTGTCTGCGCCATCGTAGCTCCCAAACGGCTGAACGGATTTTGTTCTTTTTTTATTTTGTTTGAAAGGTGACTTCATCGAAAGTGTGCTATGCTTAAAAAAAATCTGTTCGGCCGTTTGAAGATTATCAGCCCGTTTCTAGTTGATGAGTAAGCATCTTCCACAGGTCTGATCGAGTCTAAATTTGATACATATTCTGTTACTGTAATGATATTAGAACAACATAGTAACCTTGAACTGATGCTGTAGCATCACCTGGAATTTGCAGGATACCCAATTCCCTCACCAACTTACAGCACAGGTATCGTATTTGGGCTCATTGAAATGGCTATAGACAGACGGTGATCCGGTTCTGATGATGGAGTAGCAAAGAGAAATGAAGATAAATTAGTAACCAGCTTCACTGTGGGAGAAATACGTACAGCTGCGCAGATTTAAGCAAACCAAGTGTCGATCGTAGCGTGTCTACTAGTAATGTGGGTTTAAAACAGGAAATAAAAGTTAATTTAAAAAAAATTAAAAACCCCCGACACATACAAAAACCTCTAAAAAGTAAAAAAAAATAATATGAATTGGCCCTTTAAGTTTAATAAAAAGTGTAGGTAATATTTTGATCCAAGCGTCATTGCGTCGGGGAACGGCTAATGAAAATGCCAAACAGACGAGGCTTTGAATACCCAGCAATAATGAATGTACTCCTAGTATGCTATTGTAGAAAGATGACTGCTGTTAACTTCCTTTTTTTTTGCACTAGCCGTCTTCAAGGGTCAATTCATATTATTTTTTACTTTTTAGAGGTTGTTGTTTGTGTCGGGGGTTTTTTAAATTTTAAATTTTATTTTTTTGAATACCTTTTTTTTTCATACTTCGTAGCTTTGTGCCGCAAATAACAAGCAGGAATAGGAAATAAGTAATTAAAATTATTTCACATCCTCCGTCTTTGAATCAACGTCCCCGAACCTGCGTTGCAAGTACATATATTTTAAATTTTAAAATATAAATTATAGTTCGGACGAGTACTTCGACGCCTAAGTGTCCTTTTGTTTTGTATATTTATTTGTATAGTTAGTTAGTTAGTTCGTTAGTTAGTAGAAAAAGATATTTTAAGTTTTTTAACATATAATTGTAATTGAGATAAATTAAATATCACAAAAATAAAAACCTAAAAAAAAAATTATAGTTTAAATATTTTTTTATTATATTTTTACATTGGCATTCATTAAAAAAAAACATGCTGTAGTTAAAAAAAATATATAGAAAATCTGTCTACTAAAACACAAAACTATCTCAACTAACGGCAACGCTTGGTCACCCCACACCGTTCGCCAGTAATCAAGAAACCCGACAATTTTGACGAATATTAATTCGTCAAAGTTGTTTTCGAGTTGAGATTGCGTGCTTAATGAACGGACAGACGGACAGACTAGTCTACTTGCTATTGTCTTCCAATCGACTGTAGATTAAATTCGACCACATGGGAAATTCAACCTTGCCTCATTATGATAGAGTTGAGTTTACAATGTCGTGGTGTTTTAATGGAAATCATTAATTTTGTTGGCAACAATCAGGCTGTATTGTTTATTGTTTTATTTTGGTAATTAAATTATATGTTTGTCTAGCGATTGCTTCTGTCTGGTGCCTCTGCGTGTCAATTATGAAACTTTATTTTGCGCATTGCAAACTTAATTTGGTTCACAGCGTGTGGTTACCAAGTTATGGTAAGATTTGGTAATAGCAGAAGCACTTGTATAAAGGTCTTGTCCCGAGTCCGGAGAACTACCTACACCTATAAATAGATGACTTGATTTTTAGCTATTTTATAGTTGGTCTCATAGTAAAATTATTCATAAATATAACGTAATCTCGTTAGTACATGTCTAGGTACTAGGTGTCCTTGTAACTGATCAGCTCGAGCTCCTAGGCATGGAGGACATCATGTCTCAACTTCGGTACCACCATCGAGTACAAAGCCCAAACTGCGGCCAAGAAACTGGGCATCTTAATAGGGTGAAGCGATACTTTACGCCTGGACAGCTTTTAACTCTCTACAAAGCGCAAGTCCGATCCTGCATGGAGTATTGCAGCCACCTTTGGGATGGCTCGGCTAAATACCAACTTGCCGCGCTTGACTCGGTGGAACGCAGAGCTAAGAGGCTCATTTTCGATGTAAGACTGGTAGATGCCAAGCTTCACAGCTTGGCTCATCGCCGCAAGGTTGCCTGCTTGTCGGTTTTCTACAGATTGTACTGTAGAGGCCTTAGTTGAGCCTGCCTTCCGCAAGAATCCTCTTTGGATTATGACATTGGCTGGCTAGACAAACGCTGGTTTCAATTGGAATTTAGAATAGGTGAAAAATAGTGACATATAGTGATATTGTTCTGTATCGAGCCACTATAGTTTTAGCTCCAGTCTTTACCTGTTGAATTATAAATAATATTTTAAATATAGCTGCCAAAGCTAATAAATCAGTTTATTGAGTGTAACGGTCTTTAAATTTATAAATATCTTCGAGAAAGTTCCCCCAACACACCTCGAAGACGAGACCGCACACCACAGTACTTCGGTGAGTGTGCTCGAGAACTCCACGACCTCATTCCGCCTGCTCCCTTCTACCATCGAACATCTAGACGCATTGCAGGTTACCATCCCTACCTAGTTGCTATTCCACCAATTCGCACTAAGCGTTTCCAAATGTCTTTTGTGATGCGCACAGCAAAGGAGTGGAACTCTCTGCCTGCGTCTGTGTTTCCGAACGCATACAACCCCGATCTCTTCAAAGTGAGAGTTAACAGGCTTCTTCTGGGTAAGCTCGCTCCATCGTCGACTTTGTCTCTGTCATCTCTGACCTAGACTAGAGTCAAGATCAAATTAAAAAAAAAGGTACTTTTACCCTCTGGAAGAATACCAATGATTTCAATTACACCCTTTATTATGGCCACCACGAAAGGCACACAGCAGTAAGTGAACAAGGCTGCCAATGTTGATGATTACAACCACCTGGCCACCAGAAGCATGCAACCTCGATATTATTGTGGAAAAGAACCACCCATCCAAGATTTGATCCCGGCAAGCGTGGCTTAACCTCGCAGATCAATCGCCAGCAACAATTAGGTCTTTGTCTATTCCCAATCCAAAGTGTTAGTGGTAAGTGATAAATTGCTTTTAGATTGTCTCTGATTGGTTTATCTTCTGTTATGTGCCGTTTTAGTTATAAGGCTGATAGAAAGGAATTCATTGGTTTAATAATGAGTTATAGACGCCAATGTGATCATTTTTTGATATCTCGGTAGGTAATATAGGGTGGTAGCATTGTGTTTAAAATATACCCGGTTCTATAATACAGGGTTATTTTAAATTGGCTAGCTAAACTCCACAGACGCGATGGGTATCGCTGTCTAAACACAATCAAATAAAAATAAAAAGATTGGATGTTTTTTTTTTGGGGAGGTCGACGACCGCTATTGGTGTTGTTACTTGAAGTAGGAGTTGAGAAAAACGGTTTCATATTGATACCCATCACGTGTGTGAAGTTTACAAAAAAAAAAAAGATTTTCTAAACTGACATTTCAAGTGACTGCAATAACCCGGTCGATAACCCAACAAAAAAAATCATCCGATTTTTTTTTGTTTTATAATGTTTAGATATCGATACTCATCGCGTCTGCGGAGTTTAGCTAGCCAATTTAAAATAACCCTGTGTATTCAACCATCTAGGGTTTTTCAAATTGTCAAAACTTTCTTTTTTATTTTATTTTAATTTTTTTTTACCGTTTTTGTTTTTATTACGGACGCATTTAACGTGCACGTATTTCTACATTGTTCTCACATACTTATACAGGGTGTCTGGTTTCGGAATAGTAAAACTTAAAGGGGAGGTACAGACCATCAAACTGAACAACTTTTTCCCGGGGACCAACATCGTAATCGTGAAAAAAAAATCAGTCATCCCATACAAAACTTCAATACCTACTCGAACAAATGTATGAGACGACTGATATTTTTTTTGCGATTACGATGTTGGTCCCCGGGAGAAAGTTGTTCAGTTTGATGGTCTGTACCTCACCCTTAATTTTCGTCACACTGTGTACAGACACATTGTATGTATAATATAATTTCAACATGAATGATGTAAACCAATATTTTGAATTAAAAGAGTGTCCGTGGAGTTTCTTGCCCGTTCTTCTCCATAGGAACCTACTGCGCTTTTAAATGGGCAACTAGCTTCATCTTTCTGACTGACTGACCCCTTGACAATTCAAAAGTGCCTGTAATTGGTTTATTTTAAATAAATGCTTTGAGTTTGAGTTCTTATTTACTAGCTGTATGACTTAGCTTCTGCAGATCAAAATCCTCTTGTATACCTAGGTCTGTACCTATCCAATATTCTATATCCAGTATTAATCAGCGCGCTTTCTCACTGACTGTGTGTAAGCTATTTCAGACAGACGAATCACAATTTCTTTTTATAATATTTGTTTCTGCTGTGTGGTATCCGAATTGATATTTTTGAAAGTAACTAGGTGTACATGCATTTGTAAATTACAACATGGAACTTACGTATTCTAAATTTCTTTTCTTTATTTAAACAAATTACAGGAATAACGTATGCAATTAACTAAAACGAATAGATCAACTCACAAATACTAACTGAATTGCGAGCATACAATTAAAAATGAGCAGTTCATGTCGGAAATGAATTCAAGTCCGTCTTCCAGTTCTAGAATTATTATTTTTGTTCACAATTTCATGCGTTTAATTTTTTTTTGCGCGGAACTCTAATTATTTTTCTAAAATAAAAGTAACCTAAGTTACTCTTTATAACACCAGCTATCAAGTGAAAGTCCCGTCAAAATTGGTCTAGCCGTTTCAGAGATTAGCCGGAACAAACAGACAGACAAACAGACAAAAATTCTAAAAACTACATTTTCGCCATTAGAATCCTTTCCAGACCTCGTAGCAATTACTTTTTTCAAAAATATTCAATGTATGTACAATTTTGAATTTTCTACAATTTTCTTCTTCTCTAGATTTTGAGGCACGAGTTATGCAACAATTTAGTTGCATAACATCACGCCTGTAAGTATTATCCGAAGGGTCGCGCAGAGGTATATAGGTACTGTACAGTACATCCAAGCATGTTTCTTTGTTTAAACATGTTGTACTCAGAGGCGAGTCCATAAATTGCCATAGACAGTGCACAAATCTAGCCTGCTACTGAAAAAAGCTCATTAACACTATGCCTGACGATAGACGAATTCAATGTATGTAATGCTATGAAAATAAAAATAGAATTAGAATTTTGATGCAGTACAAAGTGCCAAATAGTTTAATTATTTGATGCACCTTGATTAGAAAATCGAATAGTAATTTATTTTTAATTTCCATACAAAAAATGCAAATTTTGTAATTATAATTTCAAATACTTTATTTTAAATCCCACTAATATTTTTTTTTTATTTTATTTAGACTAACAATAGTCAATCACACAGAAACCGCTGAACGGATTTGGATGAAATTTGGCACACAGATAGTTTATAACCTGGATTAGCACATAGGATACTTTATCTCTGTAGTACGTTCCCGTGGGATAACGTCCGACCTCCACGCGGGCAAAGCCGTGGGCAAGAGCTAGTTAATTAATATTACTGGTTTACCTTTCCTCTACCTGACTACTGTATTTATTAAGAGATGAAAACGGCCTACTGAAGCAAAATATAAATATACCTATGTATTTTGAAACAGAATTTTAGGGCATTGTGACCACAGTACCTATATCGACGAACGTGCCCAACCGCGCAGTTAAGCTGATGTGAGACGGTTCACTCGAGGGAATGATCATTTTTATTTATTTATTTATTTATCTCAACCAACTTAGGATCATACAGTTTAAACTACCAACATTACAAAAATTATTAATTATTAAAAAAAATCTATGATCAAATTCAAGAATTACATAAAAAATTTAAATGAAATTATACATTAATATTAGAATTGATAACAGCTAAATCAAATTAAATTAAAATAATATTTTAACATTAGTCCGTACGTGAACCATGCAGCAGTGGTTCACGTACTGACAGTCGAATCGTTCAGCAAAAGCGTTCAGGATCCTGTTGCGGCTGGCCCGCACCCTACGCACCAGGGATGTGCACCGCTTGCGCATGACTGCGTGGAAACAATCCACACGCGCCTCGGCAAACATCCCCGACGCGCTACAGAAGCGAGGCAGCCCCAAGAGCACCCTGAACGCGTTGTTGTATTGGACACGTAGAGCACTGTACTTTTTCTGCGTATATTCCATCCACAGACTGCAAGTATAAAAGGACGTACAAAATGCCGTAAATAGGGCTATTTTGACGCCCGTCGAATACCGACCAAATCTGCGGGCTATCATATTCGCACGAACAGACAGCGCTCTACGTTCCCTATCAATGTCTGCATCGTCTTCCAAGCCAGAGGTTAATAAATGTCCAAGATACTTAAACGTATCAACTCTCTTAAGTGGGCATCCATTGAGCTTAATTCCTGGCAAGTAATCCGGACACCCCCCCCCCCCCCCCTGGCTCGAAAGACCATGCACTCGCTCTTGTTTGTGTTATACAACAAACCATGTTCTTCAGCATACTTCTCACAGATGCCAATCAGCCTTGACACACCACAGACAGAGGCGCTCAGCAGCACCATGTCGTCAGCGTAACTGATATTGTTTAGGCACACACCTCCAATATGGCAACCGACATGCGTGCTGCTGAGCCTCTCTATCAGCGCATTAACATACAGGTTGAAGAGCTTCGGTGAGGTTAGCCCCCCTTGCCTCACGCCGCACTCCAGCCTGTATGGGGTCGAGTAAGCCCCCGACCATCGAACAACATTGACCTGATTGTTGAACCAGTATTGAAAGATACGGATCAGTTCGTCTGGCACTAACGCTTGCTGCAGTTTTTGCCACAGCAGATCATAGCAAACCAAGTCAAATGCCTTCGACAAGTCGAGGAAGCAAAGACAGGTGTACTTCTATCAGTGTAGTACTTGACAGTCTGCTTTAAACACAATATAGCTGTTTCTGTAGAGAGACCTGCTTTGAAGCCAAACTGGTTATCATGTAAATTCAGGTATTTATCCAGCTGAGTGTTAAGCAAACTGCCAAGCACTTTCGAGATCACAGTGGCCAATAAAATGGGCCTATAGTTATTCTTATCGCTAACATCACCAGTTTTATTCTTAATAACTGGCACCACCACAGTTTTCATCATCCGCTCAGGCAGATACGAATGTCCTATACACAAGGAGAAGAACATCGCTAAGACTCTGGGCAGATGATGACCAGCATGCTTAAGGTGTTCAATACTTAAATCATCGTAACCTGGAGACTTGCCCCTCGACATCGACATAATGACATGTCTTACCTCCTTTGCCGTAAACCGGACACTGAACTCCTGACCACTACAACCAGCATTGCCTATAAACTGTGACGGTCCCAACGGTGATGAAACAGTGAAGTGCTTCCTAAATACACAATAGCTCGGCAATCCCTGCTACATCTGCTTTTTTGCTTCATTTCAGACACCGACAAAATTATATCATAATCTCATTCGTCATCATCATCTGCTTATTTAATTTTATTTTTGTATCATTCGAAGCGCGAGTGAAAGAAATGGAAATCGATGGATTGGCTCACTATCATCACCATCAGCGTAGCCTTTTCCCAATTAAAGATGCTGGGGTCGACTTCCAGTCTAATCGTTTGCAGATGAATACCAGTATTTTACATGGAGCGACTGCCTGACTGACCTCTACAACCCAACTACTGGGTAACACGATACCATTTGGTAAAACTAGTTGTCAGACTTTCGGATTGGTCCACTAATGAATCTTTTTTTCACTTTTGTTTGATTTTGTGTTCATACGTTTTGCATCAGGTGAAAGATGCCGAATGAAAGACATAAATGAACAAAAAGTGGAGTGCTATCAGCTTTACCCCGTTTTTATTCGTGACCACTTCTCCACTTTACTTTTACATTTAAACTACATTGTAGATTTTAGTTAATAATAGTCCATTTGACACCTTTGGAGCCAAACAACGTTTAAGAAAGAAAAAAAAAACATCATTTACGAATCTACCTACTCACCAATAATTTCATTCAGAATTACTAAGTATGTATTAAGTATGCACCTAATCAGACACGATTACATTATTTAAAGACATAGTCATACGCTACCTATACACTCTCCGTCTGACTGTTGCTTAGTTCGCTTGTGGTGACCAAAAGTGGACCGTTTCAATTCGGTAAGTTGAATAAAATTGGCAGGGTGAGTCCGTCATCAGGTTACCTGATAAGTACTGCCACGAATCGACATGTACTGCAAGAAGTTGGGACCCTTATTAAGCCAAATGTAGGAATTTTGGGGGAATAAAAAAATATATAATATTACATTGCGATGGGGGAAAATCAAGCAGGCAGCTTATCTGATGGTATCACCACCTATGCACATCAGAGGTATCGCTGGTGTGATGCTCTCCGAGGGAGAAAGTTGATGTGTATCATGTGTCTGTAATTATACCAGCAACCATATCCAGCAAACTGGAACACAGCAACGCTGCCTGGTGGCGGAAATAGTTGTGGTGGTAGGATAAGGAGGAATAGGAGGTGGAACTTCTTAAGATGAAAAACTTTTTAAAATGAATTAGAAGGCTTCGATTTCAAGAATTTATTTCTATAAAAGAATTTTACAATATTCACTTACAAGAGAAAAAAATATCTTAATAGTTATAGTTACAACATCGGGAACAATGACTATTTACAATAATTAGTTATATCCAATATCACTTACAATTTTATGGTTACAGGCTTTACAAAACTGTTTCTGCTAAATATTATTTTAGTTAAGATTTATATCTATAATACATAATATATATATATATATCATGTACATTATATATATATATATAATGCATATGTATATATATATATATATATATTATGTACAAGTATACAATAAAAAATAAAAAGGGAGAAGAGCTCATTGGGCATCAAAAAATTCGTCCGCATCGCTGTCAATCGGAAAAGTGCCCAAAAGGCTGGCAGCATTGCCACGCTGAATGGCAATGCTGATTATTTGGGCTAAGAATAGGCCAGCCCTCTGGTCCCGTAGAGAGTCGACCAACCGCTTAGCGATATCCCGAAATACTCGATGAGCACTCGGACCCCACGGCCCAAGTGTTTCAACACCAAACGGCTCAAACATATAGCTCCCAATGAAGTTGTTATATTTGCGCCGTTTGAGGTTTTCTGCACCTGCAGCAGCCGCCCCAGCACAGCCCGCCGTGTTAGGAAGATGGAATGGCGCGAGGGTGTCGACACAGGTTGCATCCCACACCAAAGGCCTACCCAACTTCCAAGGCATTATGGTCATTCCGTCCGGCCTCTTCCCATCGTCACGTGCCAAGCCGTTGGGTTCTAAAACAGCTGGCACCCCGGCGGTGACAAGAGCCCGACGGATGATGTCGTTAATGCTAGCGTGCCGTGCCATACGACCAGCGCTCTTGCTGCAGGATAGGCCATGGTGTCCGAGGCAGTCGACTCCTTCACCGCATTGACAGCGATGTGGAGCTCCGCAAGGAGCGCCCAGACGCAAACAAGTAGCGAGCCGGAATGTGGTATCACCCAGCATAGTGCCTATGTTGGGTGATGGTAGCGCCTGAAGCCAGAGGCCCGACTTCCATTCACCCACAGCCAGCAGGCGGGCACGCTCAGCAGTGTTGGTGGACGTATTAATGAGTTTATTCCGTACCAACCTGCAGAGCGGCTCATCCCACTGTCTCTGGGAGGACGGGTTCTCGGGCAGAACCGTATCCGGGCAAGCAATTTTCCAGGCGTCCACCGCATCGGTCAAACACGGCACTTCAGAGTCAACCTGAGAAGGGGCTAAGATTTTTGCGGTTAACTTTTCGGTGCTGTGGACCGAGGACAGGAACTTACACTAGAAATTTTGCGGACGCCGAGCCCACCAAAACGAATGGGTAGTGTGGCTTGCAGCCACGCACGGTCGTCCAATGCCACATTTAAAATGGATGTTAAAGTACTTCGAATAATATGATCGATTTTGCCTAAAAGGTGTGACTGTTTCCATAAAGAGGAAGAGCGGAGATAATACATAAAATTTGGACCGAAACAGCAATATCTGATTAGAGTGAATGCCGAATGTAGATTAATTTTTGAAAGTCTGTCCGAAATATCGTTAAAATTTTTGATTTTATCGTCGATGAATGGTGAAAAACTATCTTCTAAAATTGGGGAACCTAGGAGGTGCAGTGAACGTTTTTCTAAAACTTTGATATCTGGGGCTATTGAATTGAATTTCTGTATAGTCGATTGTCTGTCCGTATTGTCACAAAGGTAAATTTCGCATTTGGAGTTGTTAAGGTCAAGGCCGATGGATTTGAACTGCTGCTTTAGGAATATAAGATCTTTTAGAACGGTGTCTACGTCACCTCCTAGTGTTCCATCATCTAAATACCAGACATTAAATTTTGAATTTAGTTGTTGTAGAATGGGATGGATAGCCAAACTGAAAATGACTGGCCCGAGAGGATCACCTTGTTGGCATCCGACTGCAGATTCCAAAACGTTGTCTTTATATAATAATTTTGATGGATGCCTGTAGCACTGCCAAATAAAACCATAAATTTCTGGTAACTCCTTTTTTACTTCAGCCAACAAAGTGTCCCTGTTAACCGAGTTGAAGGCATTCTTAACGTCAACCTTGAGGATGACCTCACCTTTACTGGTGTTTAAAAAACTGGAAAGGGCATGTGCGGCAGCCCTAGTTTTAGTTTAACTTTAAAGACGTTTATGGATTTTTACATTTTAATATCATTTGGTAAATTATTATGTAATTTGCCTCCCTCAAATCTTATATTATATTTGTCAGAGACTTCTAGAGTGTTTAATTTACAGCTTGTATTTTTTTTCTAGTAAATTATATTTGTGAGCTACTGTTTGGTATTATTTTTTGTATGAATATGCATGTGTGATATATAGATGTTTTATTCTAAATAGTTTTGTGTTTTTGTAAATTTTGACGGTTGGTGTTAGTCGATGATATCTGAATAATGTCTTTATTACCTTGTTTAAATATTGTGGGTGTGGCTTAATAAGTGTAGAATAGATCAAATTCTGAGTATGAAACATATTTAGATATCCTTTTAATTAAACCAATCAGCGGAGATATTTTAGACCGTACTAGTCGATATGTAGCTTCCATGTCAGTCTGTTGTCCAAAATTAAGCCAAGGTATTTTTCTTGGTTAGATTTTTGTAGCGGTTCGATAATAATAGTTAAAGTTACTTCTGTTATATATTGATCAGAAGCTTTTTGAATGTTTTGTATTAATGTTAGTTATGGTCGAACACAATGATTTTTTTAGCAATGGTGCAGTCAGAAGCAATGGATCCGGCTCAAGTGTTCATGGCAGCGATGATATCCCGTAACAAGTCGATGGACGCAGCGACAGAGCGCGGAGACTCAGCCGTGCAGCAGTTCTACTGCGGCGCCGCAGTGTTCGTGACGGGCGGCTCCGGCTTCCTCGGCAAGCAGCTCATTGAGAAACTCCTCAGGTGAGGATAGTAATTAAGTGAAGGAGACTCAGCCGTGCAGCAGTTCTACTACGACGCGCAGTGCTCGTGACGGGCGGCTCCGGCTTCCTCGGCAAGCAGCTCATTGAGAAACTCCTCAGGTGAGGATAGTAATTAAGTGGAGGAGACTCAGTCGTGCAGCAGTTCTACTGCGGTGCCGCGGTGCTCGTGACGGACGGCTCCGGTTTCCTTGGCAAGTAGCTCATTGAGAAACCCCTCAGGTGAGGATAGTAATTAGGTGGAGGAGGCTCAGCCGTGCAGCAGTTCTACTACGGCGCGCAGTGCTCGTGATGGGCGGCTCCGGCTTCCTCGGCAAGCAGCTCATTGAGAAACTCCTCAGGTGAGGATAGTAATTAAGTGGAGGAGACTCAGTCGTGCAGCAGTTCTACTGCGGTGCCGCGGTGCTCGTGACCGACGGCTCCGGTTTCCTTGGCAAGTAGCTCATTGAGAAACTCCTCAGGTAAGGATAGTAGTTAAGTGGAGGAGACTCAGCCGTGCAGCAGTTCTCATTAAGAAACTTCTCAGATGAGGATAGTACTTAAATGAAGGATGAGCCCATTACAAAGCGAAATACAAGGATTGGGACTAATATATTTTCCTTCACATTATAAATAATGCAGGAATTTGTACCAGGAATAGAAGATAAACCTTTGTGGAATTGAGGGTGTAATTCATATTTTATTTCCTTTCAGAGCAACGAAAATATCAAAAGTATTTGTACTGCTGAGACCCAAGAAAGGCAAAGGAATAGAAGAGAGGTTAAATGCACTGTTACAGGAACCCGTGAGTCTATTTGAAATTAATTAATTAGTCATATCTTGCACTAAAACAAAAAACCAAGGGAATAATTGACCCAACCATAACCAGGACTGGAGTGCTGTGTAAATCAGAATTTTACTCAGACCTTCGAAGGCTATGGACTATTCTAAGTTATTACTCCTATAGAGTTGAGGTTGTTAAAACGGGGCAACAGCTGGAGGAACTTACTAAATATTTTTGTTTATCCACCAACAATAAACCAAAGATAACAAAAAATATGTTGACATGATTTGTTTTAAACTCAGGTATTCGACATTATCCGAGAGCAGCAACCATACTTCGCGGACAAGATCATACCAGTAGCAGGAGATGTAGCTGATCTTAGACTCGGCATGAGCGATGAAGACTGGAACATTCTCGCAGATCAGGTTTATTTTCAAGACTGTTAATTATGTGAAGCTACAATCAAGTATTTGGCGCGGTACCCCAGTAACTTACGTCTTATTGAAAAGGTTGGTCAGCCAGCAAGGTAGGGGCTGACTGGCTAGTTTACTGTTACTTGCGAAGTCGCTTTAATTATTACAAGTAGCTATACATAATAAAAATGGCCATTCATTTCCTGAAAGCTTTCTTGGCTAAACCCTGGACCGAGCTTACCAGTTCCGTTCATTATTGACTACAGTTCTTTCTAACTTCAACTCAAATTTATTTATACTTTATTGTAGACCACAAAAATATATAACAAAAATAAAATGAAATTCGTCAAAGTCATGGTATTTTTTTTTACTTTAAATGCGGTACTTAATACAAAAAATTATTGGTGTGCGATGACACATTTCGCCATTCGCCATATTTTGCCATGCAAGTTACGCATAATATCTAAGTATAATATCTTATCTCTAGAAACAACAATTTTGTTACGACAGGTGAATATAATATTCCATATGGCTGCGACGACAAGGTTCGACACCCCGCTCCGTATGACCACCATGATCAACATTCGAGGTACCAGAGAAGCTCTGCTACTAGGCAAGGCTTGCAAAAACCTCAAGTGAGTATTCACATTTAACAACTCATATAAACTTGGATAAATCGTCACTCTTATTCATATAAATAACTTTATTTGCGTTCCATTTTGCTAACAAGATCGAACAATAGCTAAAAGGTGTGGTACAATTACGGATCCTGTAGGGCACTCACTTTTACCAGGTTGGGCGAAAAATATTTCGCCTGTTACTGGCAGATAGATGGTATATTTATTTATGGATATTTGAAAAGGTGCACATGAAGACTTCAAAAAAAGGAGGAGGTTATCAGTTCTGTTGTATGTTTTTTTTTAATATTTGTTACCTCAGTACTCCGTCATTTATAAGCTGATTTGGAAAATTCTTGTTTTATTGAAGGACATACTTCCAGATTGGTCCTGTTTTTATCAAAATCCAGTTGTGATCATAGATCCATGAGGAAATGAGGGAACTCCTCAAATATTATGCCAATAATATGTGTATGCCAATACACATAGCGATTTTGGTATTTTCACCAACAAGTCAAGCATTTGCATTCAGAAAGTATCATATTTTTATGAAGTGGAACTGACGAAGAAGACCACAGATGGCCACGGGAACTCCTCAATGATAAGTATTTCGTGGGTGGCGATAAGAATCTCGATTAAGATCTTCAATCAATAATATTGATCAAAAATTAAGTTAGGCAACTATGAAGAAGCAAATTTAAATAAATGGTTCTGATGAAAATGGTATCATCGAACTGATCTGATGATGAAGCCGGAAGGTAAGCACCGGAACTCCGTAATAAAACAATGTATCCCAGCCGTGTTTGGGCTTATTGGAATTATCATGAGCTGCACTCTGGATAAAAATGATTTTAATGGTAATATGCTTCAAATTGCGCTAATTGAGTTGTATGTTATTTTAGTTGTTTGTTATGTGGCCTTGATTGTCAGAAGACAGATTTCGTCAACGATCTGTCGTCGTTTGATTGATTTAATACGTATTTTATTCCATTTAGTGTATGTTGATGATGTTATAACAACTTCCTGCCTCTGCAATTTCCATTGCAAGTAGCGCTATACGACTTTGTGTGGGGTAGGTACTACAACTAAAAAGTAAAAAATAAAAACTTTTTGCAAAAATACAACCGACTACTTTTTTTTGGAAGTCGGTTGTTTTTAGCTATCTAGGCTCCTCTTCGCCAGGAGAAGATAGTAATAAACTAACTTCGAATCGATCAAATATCAATCGTCAATTCTTTTCCATAGATCCTACGTTCATGTGTCAACGGCTTTCTCCCACGCTTGTACCAACCGCATCAACATGGAAGTGTCGGAAGACTCCTACCAGAGTCCTGTGGAACCTGAGACCTTAATCCAACTAGCCGAGTCAGTCGAAGAGTCGCGGCTGGACGATATGACACCTGGGTGAGGGTACAACTTAATTACTGTACAGCAACATATAGGTCTAGTGGCCCTGAGCGCGACTGTGAAGTGAGGGCTCCGGGATCGGAGTCGAAATACGATTTATTGAATTTAACTACATGGCACACAGTTTGGTTTTCGTGCTGGGCTGTCTACTGAGAGTGCAATACTTGCGTTGAAGCACACTGTGAAATACTATACGGACAGGAAAACACCAGTGTATGCTTGTTTCCTTGACCTTTCCAAAGCTTTCGACCTGGTTTCTTATAAGGTCTTATGGGAAAAGCTTCGGAAGGCGGGAGTTCCTGCATCTTTAGTGTCAATATTATCTATCTGGTATGACAGGCAGAGGAACTTTGTGAAATGGTCCAATGCCTTGTCAGACTCTTATAAACTCAAATGTGGTGTCAGGCATCAGGTCTTACTTCCCCGAAGTTATTTCATATCTATGTTAACAACCTGCTTGTTGAGCTCAGCAGCACTCATGTAGGATGCCATATAGACGGAGTTAGTGTAAATAACCTAAGTTACGCAGACGATATGGTGCTGATGAGCCCCGCAATCGGTGGAATTAGAAAATTGCTCACCATTTGTGAAAGATACGCCGAGCAGCATGGGCTAAAATATAGCCCTACAAAGAGTGAGCTGTTCGTATTTAGAGGAAGAAATAAAAGTCCCTCAAATGTCCCTCCCGTAGAACTAAACGGGTATACCACTGTTTGCCCGAATTTTATTTACCCTAATATCATTTGCCATAATAGTCAACAGCCATAATATTATTCGACGTAATATTCATTTGCCCTACTCTTATTTGCTATATTAGTCACGTGCTAGAAGCTTTGTTTCCCATAAAGTCACTTACCATAACATCATTTGTCATAATCATTGTAAGCCCTAATTATCACATGCCCTAATTATCACATGTCCTAATTATCACATGCCCTAATTATCATATGCCATAATTATCATATGCCATAACATCATTTGCCATCGACATTGGGTATGTAACGGTTGTTCTATCAGAAGAAACTGGATGCAATCGGGACTTTAGGGCATTCCGACTCGGATAGGTTAGGTCAGAAGGGGATGGCGGGGTCGTGTGAGCGAGCGAAGCGAGCGAATAGACCCCACTAGAAATTTTCTCCAACTTTTGATTATTAATGGAAGAAGGGTATTTGGCTGACACTTCATTTTGTTTTCAGACTGATCAAAAACTGGATAAACAACTATTCGTTTTCAAAGGCCGTCGCGGAAGAGATGGTCAGAACCATGAGCGATGACCTCCCTATCTGCGTTGTTAGACCTGCAATCGGTAAGTGTGTAATAAGTATTATTATTATTACTCCCAAACTTCCAAAATTAATCAAAGTCAAAAGTTACAGTCAAAGCATTTATTTCAATTAAACGATTTAAATACACTTATAAACGATAAGAAAAAACAAGAATTCAATCTAATTGCCATTTCCAAAACGTAGTTTCGTATGGAGATGAATGAGCAAAAAACTCCTAATTAAAAAACAAAAATATTTTGTTTTTATTAAATCATATTTTTTTAAAACTAGATAAGGCTGGTGTTTCCTATCTGATTACTCTGATAAGAAAGGCCGAAACAAACTCAGAGGTCACAGTCTCTTTTAAAGTCTAGACATAATCTTGATCAGATCATGTGAAGACCATGTAGATTGGTGTCTAAATTAGTCTTTTGGGGAAAAATCCACACAGATTGAGTGGACCTGTCCAGTCAGTGCACGCATCTGTCAGTAATTGTACAGCTCAACTCAGAACTTAAGAAGCTCAACGATTCGACGAACATTACCAAAGAAAGAACATTTGGGGTAGGCCGCATAAATTACTCAAATTGCCAAACCATGATTAAAACTAACTGAGAGAAAAAAAAAACAAGGACCCACATAGTCTTCACATTCACAATAATTAAAAAAATATAATACTTTACATAAAAAGTAAATATTCATGTCATTGTTTATATAAAATTCATCAATGTCTATGTGTATATAAGAAAGAAAAGTTAGCAAAAAAGAACAAAAAAAAAACATTCAGTAGGTATGTGTAAAAAAAAAATGCTGTATATCTCTATATACCTATCAAGCCTGTATCGGCTCACTGCTGGGCAAAGACCTTTCCACACTTGCTGTCTTCTGTTATTGTGCCTTGGTAGGAGTCAAGTTCATGCTTCGATCTTCATCTTGGTCTACCGCGGTCTCACTATCACTTAGCATTCAATGGGACCCAATGTCTGGTTCATCCATCACTCTGCTTATCTTTATAATACTTTTACTTGTCAGTTTTTTTTATTACAGTAATACATTCTGCACGAGAACCACAGCCTGGATGGATAGATGTATCCAATGTATATTGGGCCTCTGGTGTAAGTAAAGTATGGTATATAGTAGCAATAATGACTGTCTTTAGACCCCATTGGATTGGAGGATTTGTGCCCGCTTGATAGCAATAGGCTCGCCCCCTATTACATGGGACTTAAACATAATTGGCGAAATGTGGGTGTACTATAGGTACACCTCTGCCTAACCCTTCGGGGAAACAAGGCGTGATGTTATGTGTTATGTTTCTAACAGACCGAAAGTATGGACTGTTTTTTTTTTCAGAATTATAACATCCTTTTCAATTCAGGATATATAAAAACGTTTCTTTAACGTCCATGAGGATCATGGTCGTAAGTTCGAACCTAGACGAGCACTTTAATTTGTGTGACTTATTTCATCACCGCTGCTCTCAAAACTGTGAAGGTAAACGTGAGAATTCAAAGACATGTGACATCCACCAACCAGCACTGAGCCAGCGTGCTGGATTATGGCTTAGTCTCACTCCCAGAGAGAAGGCCTGTGTCCTGGCCGTGGAAACGATATAGGCTGTCTAAAGTGCTATTACATATGATGAAAGTGATGGAAATTGAATCGAAAAAATTGTTTTGTTTTGGAATCCATCCTAAAACTCGTTCCTTTTTGTTTAAGCAGTTTTGCTACTACAGTTAATGGCACCAATCGTGAGCACAAATTCCACATGAACTGTTGTTGCCGTCGTCAGTGGGCTCTTGTATTCCATTTTCTACCAGTACATAAATAAGCTTGATCTTATATTAACTTAAGTGCCCCTGCTCGTGTACAAATTGCCGTAATAGGAAATGAAGATTAGTAAGGTTTAAATGTGGACTAGGTTCTTTTAATGGCAGTCAATACACTTATAAGTATATTGACTTCCGTTAAAATAAAATAATAAACTAAAACTAATTTTCAGCTGGGCTTAGGCGTTGGCATGGGTTTGATGCACACAATGTTAGTTAATGACAAAGTTCGTTTGGGTTTTATTCCCGTTGACTATGTCAATAACGCAACCATAGCTGCGGGATGGGCGACTGCTAAGAGAAGGGCTACTGGTGAGATGGATCCAAAGATACTCGTATATGCCATGACCACGTCAACGAGAAATCCTGGGGTCTGGGGTAAGGTTTTTTCCTATTCCAATTTATTTCATCACCACTGCTCTCCAAACGGTGACGCAAAATATAATGGGCATAACGTAACTGGCATGCCCTAGAACCGAAATTTGAAGCAATGTGACGTCCACCAACCCGCTCTATAATAATAATGTTAACAATTTGCTAGCTTCCGTAGCCTGGCTGCGTTTCAGTGACCTCTTTGGGGAAACCGAAGGTTTTGTCTGTGCAAATATGGACGAAGTTATCATGACGTACAATTATCGGAGATTTATTGTGAAGGACGGCATTTTTGACATCAGTCGGGCATGCCACCGTTCGGGAGAATCTAGCTAACGAAGAATACTTGCATAGACATAACCTCCATAATCAGCCTATAATGTTCCCACTGCTGGGACACAGGCCTCTTCTTGGTGAGAGACAGTGGGCTGCAATCTACCACGCGGGCCCAGTGTGGGTTGGTAGATGTCACATGTCTTCGAATTTTTGGTTCTAGGTCATGCCGGTTTCCCCACGATGTTTTCTTTGACCGTTTTGAGAGCAGTGGCGATGAAATAATTTACACAAAGTAAATGAAATAATATGATATGAAATGGTTTATTCTGTATATAGGATATCGGAATCACTTTTACAAGTCATATTAAATAAAAAAATTAAAGCTAGATGGAGTCGACATTTCCTATCTGACTACCCTTGAGAAGAAATGGCGAAACAAACTCAGGGGTCAGTCTCTTTTTAAGTCCAGACATAATCTTGGTCAAATCACATGATTTGACATGGTCGTCACATGACGACCATGTAGATCCGTGTCTGAAATGGTACTTCGAGGAAAGAACCAGTGGACCTGTCCAGTCAGTGCAAGCATTTGTCAGTAATCGTGTAGCTCAACTCAGGACTTAAGGAGCTCAACGACTCGACGAACAATACCAAAGAAAGGACATTTGGCTAGGCCGCATAAAGTGTTCAAAATGCCAGACCATCTTTGAAACTAACTGAGAATGAAAAACAAAATAGATGACCCACATAGTAGTGATGTGAACCGGTTTCATAAAACTCTAAAAAAACCTAATAAAACCGGTTTTTTGAAGGTTTTTATAAAACCGGTTCACATCACTACCATATAGTGCTCGCATTCACAATAATTAAAGTGATATAATACTTTACAAAGTAAATATTCATGTCATTTTGTATGTTTTGTATTTTGTTGCTGTTGTATGTTTTGTTTGTTTTGTACAATGTCAATATGTATATAAAATAGTATCTATATATTGATGATTTTGCATAATAATTAAAATGTCAAGTTTTACGGTTTTATCACAAGGTACAGCAGAGCGAGCAGCTCAATCCCAAGCTTTTTTGTCTTCTTAATAAACAGAAAAATGTATAGTACCCATTTTTACAAAGTTTGTTTTTACACTACAGCTTTTAAATCGTTTAATGGGTAAGTTTCGAATGTCAATGGGAAGTTTGTTGTAAAAGTGTATACATTGACCCATGACGAGTTTCTTACTAGGGGAGTGTGCTCGAAAACTCCACGACCTCATTCCGCCGGGCCCCTTCTACCATCGGACATCTAGACGCGCTGCAGGTTACCATCCCTACCTAGTTGCTATTCCACCAATTCGCACTAAGCGTTTCCAAATGTCTTTTGTGATGCGCACAGCAAAGGAGTGAAACTCTCTGCCTGCGTCTGTTTCCGAACGCATACAACCCCGATCTCTTCAAATTGAGAGTGAACAGGCTTCTTCTGGGTAAGCTCGCTCCATCGTCGACTTTGTCCCTGTCATCTCTGACCTAGACTAGAGTCAAGAGCAAACCTATCTCAAATAAAAATAAAAAAAATTAAATTACTCTGTGGAGGCGAGTGCGATGTACATTAAGATTGTGTTTATTCCTGGTATTTAAACTATGAATATCGGATATTTTCTTAATATTTGATAAACTTTTCTGTACATACTACTGTAGCCTCTCAATATATATTTTCAAATATACACAAAGTAAAGCTTAAAGTGAAGATTCGCAAAAGCATACGTGCTCGGAGGAATGAAGTATTGCAGTAAGATGCTGGTATGAATCTTGACCGTACTTCTGGAATTGTCCTGATAGCCGTGGAATACCTGTTCACTTCTCATAAGCACCTCAAGACATGTTGCTCCTTGTTGCTACGACACTGTGGGCTAGAGACCGTTTTCGGGGCCCATTATTGAGTGTGCAAGTCACACCCTGCCATTTTTTCCGTGTATAATAAAACATTGATCAGGCAGGGGCCATAGTCCTTTCATAGTTCTAGGCAACCAGTCCATTTTAGTCATACAAACACATACTCCAATAACTTTGTTTCCATATCCTGCAAAAGTCCTACATCAACCGGAGGTTGCCCTTGGGTGCACTTGCATAGTGCGTACTGGGAGAATTGTCAATTGGTGCCTTATTTCATTAAAAGCGTGTAACGAGCCTCTGCGAGTTGGCTTCGGCCTCTCGTACGCCTTCCAAAAGTCCGGGACCCCGGGTCCCGAGATAAGTCAAAATAAAATCACCGCCGCACGTTGACGTCGTGGCCACGAAAAAAAAATCAGCTGTCCCTACAATTAGAGAGTTATTCGAATATAAATGTAGGGAACAGCTGACTTTTTTTTGCTATTTCAGGTTTGGTCCCATAGTAAAAATCGTTCATAATGATGAGTACAACACAATCGTGGCAGCTCCCAAGCCAGTAAAAAAGCAGCGTGTAAATAAAATGTGATAAATATAAATACTATAGGTACTACTATTTTATTTTCTAACAGTCAATAGTAAAAAGAAGAGTACACAACTCGTGAAAAAAAATTCATCTCGATCCATGCATCCCTCGCTCCGCTCAGGATTCCAATCTAAAATCCTTCGCTGCTCTCGGGATCCAACTTAGTCCCTCGAATTAAATTTTCTTTTTTTTTCACTTGTTGTATAATCTACTATTACTTGACTGTCTGTTAAGAACAGAACTTTGCCATTTTGGCACAAACTGAAATTTTAAATATTATTCACAGGAAAGCTCTTACCTATATTGAGAGATGACACGGTAGCGAACTACCCACCACCAATGGCTGTGGCGTATAGCCTCTACTGGAAAACAAGCAACCCTGTAATGTTCTGGATTCACACTTGGTTGCTGCATCTGATACCTGCGTACTTCATAGATGGAGTCTGCTTACTTATTGGAAAAGAACGACGGTAAGATAAACTTCTCATAACTGGAGAATTGGAAAAGAATTAAAGCAGATATTTGGGGCATAGTTAAGTAAGTTTTCCAAAGTAGAGCGTG
Source organism: Fissipunctia ypsillon (assembly GCA_947568875.1). Classification (NCBI taxonomy): domain Eukaryota; kingdom Metazoa; phylum Arthropoda; class Insecta; order Lepidoptera; family Noctuidae; genus Fissipunctia; species Fissipunctia ypsillon. Next base: position 3,006,842 of record OX387667.1, read on the forward strand.
CCTATAGAGGCACTCTCTACTTAAAAAAAAAAAAAATTGGATTTTGGCTGGGATTTTACGGTTTCTTTTGCTACTCGGTCGTCGCGCGTCGTTGTGACATTTGTAGCAAGCATCTGAGGCACAGTTTCAGTGACAATACAGATATTAGGTAATTTTGATTGCTTCCCTCCAGATCTAAGATCATGCTTATTTTAATAGCTATAATTTGAGAAGTATATGTCCATGGTACTTTTCCAATAGACTACAAAGTTCTTCCAGTTCTTGTTTTCTGGTCTTATTTTTTTATTTTTCCACTAGCTTAACGACAAAAGTATTTACATGTTGCTTTCAGCGCTTTCTGGGCTTCCTCTGATGACAGCCCAGAAATTGTTAGTGTTCTTTTTTAGGGTTCTTTACTTCAAAAGTAAAAACGGAACCCTTATATGTAGGATCACTTCGTTGTCCGTCTGTCTGTCTGTCAAGACCCTTTTTCTCAGGAACTTATGGAGGTATCAAGTTGAAATTAATATTAAATATGGAGGTCTACAGTTCCTTGAAGCTCTAAAAAAATCAATCTTCTTAGCGTATGCAATAAAAAATACGCGCATTTATACGACATATTTTGATACTTGCAAATACATCAAACCCTACTTCCACGTTGACCTAAACTCATGTTTGGCAAGAAGCAAGGTCTCACAGCACAAGTAAAGGAAAAACTCCGTAAATCGATAATTCGTAGTTTTATCACATACTTTTTTTTGCAATTACAAACTTACTTACATTTGCAGTTGGAGAATTAACTGTGGCGTATATAGATGTATGGGAGAACATTTTTTCAACTACAAAGTTAAGTTTGTGTTAAGCTTGTCTTGAGATAAATTCATCCCAACTACGGAACCTTTAATTGTGCGTGGTCCGACATGCACTTGGCCAGTTTTTATGGTACAGTTTTTATGTTCAGAGACTTACGAGACGAAGAATGTTATGCTTTTTTACTATAACTTTGTTTAGCGACTTTTGAAAAGTGATGGTCACCTACTTATGCCCTTTTATGATAATCATTCATTTCTGGCGCTTGTCATGTTGAGCGATTTAGATATAATACGGTGTACAGCGATTTTGAAAATCTAAATGTGGTCATCAACTTTTGATGCTGACTGTACCTAAACGCTCGATCGTGGAAATTGTTTTATGTAATGCTCTTTCCAAGAAGTTCCTTTTCTATTTTCAGATTCGTGAAGCTTTACACCAAAACCTACAAATTGATGACAGCATTGTCCTTTTTCACCTGCAATAATTTTAACTTTGTTGACAAAAACACTGAAGCTCTTTACGAAAGTCTATCAGAAATCGATCGAGAAATTTTCGATTTCGATGTCAAAAAAATTGATTGGCGCGAATTAATGATATTGTGGGCTTTAAGCTTAAGAAAGTACATACTAAAAGATGGATTATCAAGAACAGAATATGCTAAAAAGAAACAATTCTTTTTAAAGATTTTTACTTATACTGCTTTTGTGTTATATTTCTTTATGTTGTATAAATTGGTGTCTCTATTATTTTCTCTATTTTAAACATTTTTTTTTTTTGAGATAGGTTTGCTCTTGACTCTAGTCTAGGTCAGAGATGACAGAGAAAAAGTCGACGATGGAGCGAGCTTACCTAAAAGAAGCCTGTTCACTCTCACTTTGCAGAGATCGAGGTTGTATTTTTTTTTTTTAATTGAGATAGGTTTTCTCTTGAATTGCGTTGCGTTCGGAAACACAGACGCAGGCAGAGTTCCACTCCTTTCCTGTGCGCATCACAAAAGACATTTGGAAACGCTTAGTGCGAATTGGTGGAATAGGTAGGGATGGTAACCTGCAGTGCGTCTAGATGTCCGATGGTAGAAGGGGGTAGACGGAATGATGTCGTGGAGTTCTCGAGCACACTCACCGAAGTACAATCTGTAGAAGACCGACAAGCAGGCAACCTTGCGGCGATGAGCCAAGCTGTGAAGCTTGGCATCCACCAGTCGTACGTCGCCAATGAGCCTCTTAGCTCTGCGTTCCACCGAGTCAAGCGCGGCAAGTTGCCCAGTTTCTTCGCCGCAGTTTGGGTTTTGTACTCGATGGTGGCACCGAAGTTGAGATATGATGTCAACTCCATGCCTAGGAGCTCGAGCCGATCAGTTACAGGAACAGATGTACCCCGAAAAGTAGGAGTTAGATCGAAACGACTCCTTTTAGCGGTAAAAAGACACGCCTGTGTTTTGGTGGCATTAAAAGAGACCAGATAGATTATCATCACCCCACTGGGAGACAAGGCTTAAGGTCAAATCTGTCCGCTCTACCATGGCCTCTCTCAAAGAACGAACTTTGGCCCTTCATTTTTCATACTATGTTTGTTAAATCTTTAATTTAAAGATAAAGAATTATCTAGAGAATAAAGTATTGTGGTTTCTGTATCTTTTGTCTTTTTGTTGTTGACTATTTTGTATCCTTAATTACTGGTTTCAGGAGCACTACTCCCACTGTAGTTATTATAGTGTGTTGATTTGCTAACATCAATATTTTGGGAACTTTATTTCCAGAGTCCGTTTTTTCACAATGTGTAATTTGGATTAAACCTTCCGACTGTATCTTTAGTATGAATATCGAGGTCATGTCATATTTACAAAAGAGAGGCGCGTTATAGGATTAGCTTGTCATTTGAACTCCTAGTTTTCGGCTCAGTGTCAGTTTTGTGGGATTAGAGATTAAGTTGTGACGGCCAATCTGAATTTATTGTGAATCTAAAATAGTGAAGTTTAGTTTCATAACAATTTGGCATCGACACACGAAATATCTTCTAGAAATAGAAGAAATTGTGGGTTTTGTTAGACTTTAGAGCAAAGAGACTAAACTGCATTCATTAAAAACTATATTTTTTCTTACTATGAGTAAGGCAAGAGGCGGCTAAAGGATTCCGGGGTTACCAGGTCGTTGGACATTAGATGAATCATCATACAGAGTCATACCTACTTTTCAACGATCTAGTAACGCCACATATTATTTAATTTGTAGACCACGAGACGCTGGATTGATCACGGCATTTTCTTTTTCCAAAGATCATTTTGGTCATTATGATACTATTCTACTCAACTTCCTGAAATTACCTAGTGCTATGATGGTGACGTGATTACCGCCACCATCATGTTCTAACATCTGCACCATAGTCATAAATATTTATAGTGGTAGGTAGTACTTTCTTGGAGAAACTCTTTAACTAAGAGCTCTACAGTACTATTTAGGTACTTTTAGATATTTATTCCTTGTATCCAATTATTTTCATAGCATTTATGTAAGCGTTAGTACAATGGTCACGGATCTCATTATAGAGGTCAATTTGACCAATTGTGTGCATCGCCTACATTGAAGCGGCCAGTACTCGCTAAATGCTCATAACAATGTCGATTACGCCATGTAGATACAGTGTAGGCAGAGTTACAGGTTGTAATGTACTTAACCTAAAATGTGATTTCTTTTGTACTGGAAGCTATGAAAGTTTATGTCGATGTAGTAAGACAGTTGAAGATTTTAGCTGGGTGTCTTCATAATATTTTCTTATCTTATCTTGAGAACTAGTTGACTCACAATAAAAAAGAGGTGACTACTAGCTGCGATCCTGCGTACATGGTAGGAGTTGCCGGCATGTCGGGGAAGAATATTCCGATCTTCCGATGCTGAAGGTAAATGCAATGTATTCCATGAAGAAGTGGGGTGCCTAAGTCTTGACCAGTGACGACACAAGTACGTGGGACTGGCTCATCCTGGGCTATCAGTCCTGCTATCAACCTGGCTAATTAATTACTGCGGCTTGATTATTCCTGTAGTTTACAAAATATCAAACAAGTCCTCACATTTTTTCCAGAGCATTTTTCTAATACACAATCTGTGTGCCCGGTGGGATAAATTCCTATCGGTCTATTTAACCCCATTAGGGGATCAATTGTGAAAAATCCTTCCTTAGTGCTCACCTTCTTTATATAAAGAACTCTTGTGCACTCTTGTGCACTCTTATGCTCTTGTGTCTTATGTGCTTGTCTTGTGGTTTTCTTGTGGGTGTTACTATAGGTACACTTCTGCCTAACCCTTTGGGGAATACAAACGTGATGTTATGTTATGTGTCTTTTGCACTAAATTCTGTCTGTCGATGTATTTAAGATTTTTAATAGGTAGGTAGATTCATCTGCCTAGCCTTTTCCCAACTATATTGGGGTCGGCTTCCAGTCTAACCGGATGCAGCTGAATACCAGTATTTTACATGGAGCGACTGCCTATCTGACCTCCACAACCCAGTTACTGGGTAATACGATACCCCTTGGTAAGACTGGTTGTCAGACTTTCGGGCTTCTGACGACCCGTAACGACTGTCAAAGATCCACGAATGACAGCCGGGACCAACGGCTTAACGTGCTTTCCGAGGCACGGAGGAGTCTCGGTATGTAAAGATGGTCACCCATCCACGGACCAACCCCGGCAAGCGTAGCTTAACCTGATGGATCGACCCATAGGTAGGTAGATTATTAAGTAGATAATAATCTAAACCTTCACAAGGCTCTATTCTGATAGAGCCTTTATTTCGCCCTACCGAAAGGCTAACAATTTTTGCAAGTTGTACAGCACAATCGTAGGATATTAGCGCCGGTTATTACCAGCACTCTGATATCAGCTCAGGAAGGAAAGCATTCGGCAAAACATTTCCCCTCGCGTTGATGGATGGGCTGCAACTAAAATATGCGGGGCCACACCGCGGGCCGTTAAATTGGGGATCAGTTAACTGCAGTCAAGTGTGGCGATTGTAATCGTGAAGGAAACGTAATGTGTCAATTTGGTAATGAGAACTTGACAATTCCATTGACAGTGATTATGCATACAGTGGAAATTAGACCAGGTATAAGAATAGAATCTAGCCAATAGTGAGAGTTAGAGTTATAACTATTTCATCATGATCATCATCCACAACCTAACTTTATCCACTGCTGTACAAAGCCCACTCTCTGCTTGCACTAATTACCCCCACATTTGTCAGTCTCGTCGAGGTTTTATCCTCTATAGCGATAATGTCTTCCGCCCATCTCCATGACAGAAAATTATTTTCAACACACTTGTTCGTAAAGAACTTATTGAACCGCTTTTAGGTTCATAATGCAGTGTATTAAACACGCGTGCTTTTTACTTTATATTACCACACTAGTGCGGTAATGTGCGTTTTTTTTTTAAATCTTATCAAAAAGATTTTTATGCCTACTGTGCACATAAATATGTATATGTGTATATAAAATATGATAAATTAACATAATATTTCATCAAATTATTTAATTTTGTCAAAAAAGTAACATTCTTTCGTGTACTACATCCAAATAACATACAAAATATTCAGTTTAAATGCTTTTAATACCTATTAGGTTGTTCGACGGCTTCGTGCCTTTGCCTCTCCTTCAACTTGTGAAGACACTGCGATAAAAGGAATCCGCAGGCCATATTTTTTTTTGTAATTATATATAGGTAATTAGCTTATGAAACTTTATTTATTTTTGGCCTCGCAAATGTGTTGAAAAACGTCGTATGAACCGCGTGTGCATTGATCATTACACACTTGTATCATAATGTACTATTACCTAGCGTGTGTCAGTTTCGTCAAATGACTGAGATAATAATGACGCCAACATCTTGATAAAGCACTATTACTTACTTTATGAGATAATTGGTTTAAAATATACCGTTTAAAGCCCAAAATATGGAAAAATAAAATAGAACAATCTTGTTTATATTATGTCACCGTAAGACTATTAACTTCGTTAGTTTGTAATCTATCTCGCGAGATTATAAACTATCGAAAAATTGTGAACTGCAATAAACTATTTACAATTTTACCCATTATTTTTTGGACTGCCTCGTTAGTCTAGTGGTCGCAAGCGCTACTGCTGAGCTTGAGGTCCTGGGTTCGATTCCCAGGTCGGGCAAAGTGTTATTGGGTTTTTTCTATCTGGAATTTCTCAGTAGCAGCCCGGAGTCTGGATTTTTGCCCGGTAGATGGCAATAGGCTCGCCCCCTATTACATGGGACTTAAATATAACTGGCGAAATGTGGGTGTACTATAATAGGTACGCCTCTGCGTAACCCTTCGGGGAAACAAGGCGTGATGTTATGTTATGTTATTTTTTGATAGTTTATTATCTATCCATGGCAAACCGACAAATTGTGAACTGTTATCAAAATTGCATGCGACGAACGCACCTTGCACTAATACTAAATAGCCAAGTAACTGCGACCAACTTGGATGTAGCGCTCGTCGGCCGTTGCCGCGGCACTGCTCGCTTCGCTCGCTCGGCTTGCGCGCGGTTGGTCACAGTTCTCACATAACCTAACCCATTTGGTCAGGGTGCCCTGGCTTAGTTACTGCGACCAATTCGGCTACCGCCAAGAGTTATCTAACAGGGACGGTACACAATTTTATGGATGACAAAATCGGACAGATTGTGGACCCCGTCGGTAAATGCAGGTTCGTTCACAATTTGACGGTTTGACATGAATAGATTATAAACTATCGAAAATGTATACGTTATATTTGAAAGCAGTATGGTACAGTTCACAATTTATCGACAGTTTATAAACTAACGGTGTTCACAATCATACGGTGACATAATACTATATGCCTCAAACAATTACAAAAACAGTCAGAAACTGTTGAAATTACAATCCCTGTTAAAGACAGAGTTCTCGATCAAAATATCATTTTAACGGATAGTTGTGAAACCCGCCCCCAAGGTGTTAGGCATGACGCAAGTTTCGCGTGTAAGCCAAAAGTTTCCGCGCTATAGCGAATACCTAATACTCGATGTATAATGATACAAGAAAGAAAGGTCAGAAGGTTGAATCAATGTGATATTACGATGAATTTTTAGTGATGCAGAAAATAATTGACAAAGAAGACGCTGCATGGTACTGTAGAGGCTTTAATCGAGCCTGCCTTCAGCATGAAACCTTTATCGGAATTACAGCTGGCCATTAAGACACGTCATGAGATTATATAGTAGAATAAGTTCGAAATATGACATATAGTAAAATTGTTATATATTGGTCCTCTCCTAGCTTTACGTTGAACTTGTAACGAGCTTGCCATAAGCCATTAAAATAATATTATGGGACTCCGGTGTATCATATAATAATCAGAACGTCCTTTCAAACACCTCTTAACGAGTGAACATACACAATACACGTAGTGACTTGCCGTGGCATCCCGGCAGATTACTACAGTATATTCTGAAAGGTGGCATAACCGCAAATAGCTGTTATATCGTTAGTTGATTATAATTCTCAAAATTACTAAATAAATGATTATTTGTGAGCGTTCAAGCAAAAAGGGTTCTCTGCATTTAGTGTCCGAGATATACGCAGTTTTGTAAAGTTGGGTGAAAAGATTGCATTTCTCGATTTTAATTTATTATTAATTAATGCTCAATCATCTACAAGGTCGTAAGTATAGTAAATGACTTTATATGATGTTTCTAAGAACCAGAAAATGTACTTAGAAACATCAGAAAATGTACTAAGTACCAAAAATCAAACTTTGAAAAGGCTTTTTTTCAAATCGAGTTTTTTCAGAGTTTAAACTTCAAATAGCTGATTTTAAAAAAAATGTGCCAGTTTTTGAATATTTTTTTAATCCTTATTATCAATTGACTATTCTAGATACCGAATCTGGTCTTAACTCAATACCCCACTACTGGACCCTTTTTGCTTGGACGCCCACAATTTGTCAAAGTTACCAAATAAATGATTATTTTGTCAATTCATAAACAACATTTAAGTTCACTATACAGCGATATTTTAATTTTACATAGAATTTTATGAAATCAGCGAACTTTTCAGAAAGCATCCTCAAGAGGTCAGGTCTAAGTAAGTAGTTACTTTGGTCTGAATTCCACGAACATGATGAAGCCAGAAATGTATGATAACAGTCCACTTTACCAGTTGCTGCCAGACTGTTGGCTGCCTCGTTGGTCTAGTGGTCGCAAGCACAACGGCTGATCATGAGGTCCTGGGTTTGATCCCCAGGTCAGGCAAGGTGTTATTGGGTTTTTCTATCTGGAATTTCTCACTAGCAGCCCGGAGTCTGGATTTGTGCCCGGTTGATGGCAATAGGCTCGCCCCCTATTACATGGGACTTAAACATAACTGGTGAAATGTGGGTGTACTATAGGTACACCTCTGCCCAACCCTTCAGGGAAACAAGGCGTGATGTTATGTTGTGTTTCACCATTTATGGCAATAGGTTCATGTAGTGTAGAAGGCCTATTGCCGTTGCCTATCTAATATATTACATCTTGTATAGTCTTCGTAGCTTGTGCCACCAAGCGAGTAAAAGGTAGTCGAAATTACTTGCATAGATACTACATAAATTTTAATATGGATGTTTGTTCAAAAATAGTTAATCATTATTCTGGTCCGAATCGGGGAAGAAACTTGCTACTTCTGTAACTTGTCTGTGCAGTTGCTAACCTGGCCCTCAGCCGGCTCGGGTCTCTAATTCCTGTAGCGGAGCGGGAAATGACTTTGTTTATAAAAGGGAGTAACCCAGACTAGTAATTTGTAACATTGGATTAAGCTGTATGTATTTATACCCTTTTGGTATTTAGAAGTCAGTTGATTTCTGTTTGCTACATAGTTTAAGAAACTGCTAATTACTCATTAAATATAACAATGCTATGTTATATAATAATGTTATATCTAATGTTGCTTTCAATTAAAATATCAATGAGACTTGCGCTCTCACACCAACTGAAGCTATAGGCAATTTTATTAATTTCCTATTTTGGCACATATATCTTACCAGTTAGTAGTCAAATCAGTAGGAAGTGTGTCTTAAATGGACCATCATGTAAACGACCCTCAATGACCGATTTGACCTCAAAAATACCCCTACATTCGCATCCAACCTCATTCCACCCGCATAACACCATATTGGTTACATAAAAAGTATTTTATCACCTCTTAAAGACCACAGACGGATCCAAACATACTGAGAACACGAAAAGAAACAAAAAAGTTTAAAAAATTCTGCGATTGCGCTCATTCAGACCTAAAGTGTACACTGTCAAGTTTACACGAGACACAGATGGGAATATAGAGTTTGTTTAAGAAAGAAAGGGACGGTATGATCGTTACTGAGCCATTGGGGTCATCACACTGGAGACAGGGGGTACTTGCACTTGACCCCGCAGTGAAGTAAGGTACGAAAGGCTTTCGAATTTCTGGAGTTTCAATATGCTATTTTTATGAGGCGCGAAATTTTGATTAAAGAGTTGTTGCAAATGCAGAGAGGGACATAAAATGCCGTATTTGTAGTTAGATTACAGGAATGGTGTGATTAAAAATCATTGCGATGGTTAAAAAGAGGTTGAGGAGACGACTAGAAGAGTTTGTTAACATGGTTTGGTAGTGTTGAGAGCATAAATGCTAGGCGACTGACATGACGGTCTTTAAGGCCTAGGTCTATGGTAATTTCAAAATTGATAAAACCTGAAAAGATATAAATAAAAGTAGCATCGACAGTTTATTTATTTATTTTTATTTATTTAACAGTTTACATACACACATATAAACAAACAAGAAGAAAGGAACAGAAAAATACGTACAAAGGTGATGCTTATTTCTAAAGAAATCTCTTCCAGCATACCTGCGATAGGAAAATAGATAAAGAGATGTAGACAACGTGTGTAAGAGTAAAAGAGAAAACCAAAAACCTAAAATCACAAACGATACACTAATATGAATATATACAGATATATATATATATATATATATATATGTTTATCTAAAGTAGAAGTTGGTATTATCACTAAAATTTCTCTTTCTAGCTACACTACATTAAGTAATCTCGAAGTAATATTGCAGATTCATCAAAAACTGACAATTTTTCTGACATAATTATCCTATACGACTCGGGGATAGAGTAGCTTTCTTACAGTAGATCATTTTTTTAAATCGAATCAGTAATTCCAAAGACTATCTCTAACAAACATAGAAACAACTTTACGAGTACTACCTCTTTCTAATATTTTGTTTAGATTTAGATAAACATTTTTGAGCTTTATAAACGTTTTATGAAAGACAACACAGAAAACAGCCGCGAGAAAAGAAAAGAATGAAAGGACTCCTTTGTCCAGCAGTAGAACAACTCATCATCAACAAGAGAGAAGAAGAAGCAATATCATCATCCGCGCAGTTTTTTCCCAACTATGTTGGGGTCAGCTTCCAGTCTAATCAGATACAGCTGAATACTAGTACTTTATATGTAGCGACTGCCTATCTGTCCTCCACAACTCTGTTACTGACTGAGTAACACGATACCCCTTGGCAAGACTGCTTGTCAGACTTTCAGGCTTCTGACTACCCGTAGGGAACTCTGCCAAAGATATTCGAATTACAACCGGGACCAACGGTTTAACGTGGTTAACGAAAAAGATCGGTGATATAACAAAAATTCTCTACAATAAAACTGCATTTATTTCCCTAGAAAAACACGGAAACAAATTGGTTATAAAATTAAAAAGTAATTCAGTAAAGCGTCGGCGTTGGCTCCAGCTCGCGTATAATTAGTGCTCATTTTTAATTAGATGCTCGCAATTCAGTTAGTAGTTGTGAGTTGATCTACTGGAGTAATTCGTTTAGTTAATTGCATACGTTATTCCTGCATTTTGTTAAAATAATGGCGATTTTCTCATAACATTACGTACAACGTACCTACTTTAGGCAAGAACAATTAGAAAATAATATGAAACTAGCTGATTCCACGTTTTTACCTGTTCACCTCCATAAAAAATATATTCAAGTACCCGCATATAAAGCATATTAAGTAGTAACTTAGGTCATGGTCTCCCTGTGTGTTAAGTTTCATCCAAATCTATTCAGCCGTTTAAGCATGACTGAGTAACAAACATACAATATTAGGAGAATAATTGTAACAGTCCATTTTGAATAAAATTGTGTTCATTCCAGTTTGTTGCGAGGGCTAGTCAAGTAAAAATGAAGGCGATGATAAGACTTTTTATGATTTTAAACTGAAGATCACGTCTAAACGAGTAGAGTTAATGATTTGGAAGAAAATATAAGTCTTTTTATTGAAATATAAGTCCGTTTGTTTTATGTATAATATTAATGCATCTAATTTGGGACAGCGCTCCTTGATGGGCAAGTCCTATTACTGGGTGGACGTACGACGCGTTGCGTGAGCTCAGCACAGAACACGCAAACTATGCACTCAAGACCGTTGGCATATATCTGCGTCTTAAGTAGTCTGTGTTTGTCTAGCACAAGCCCTGTGTGTGTTGTGTGTGTGGTCGCGTTAATTTCCGTGCCGATGCACGATGGTCTAGCTAGATTGTCAGGTGTTTATCACAAACTCGGAAATAAAACACAAAAGAGAGAAGTGTCTCTTTTCCTGTTCTATGCCTTGCTTAAGAAAATCTCGAGAGACAGTGGATAATAGCGCGATAAGGAGGACGTCAGAGGCTGGTGAAAAGATATAAAGTTTGGGTTTCACGTTTCGTAGGACCCAGATCATCGTTGCTTGTTTCCGAATTGGCATGATGGACGCATTTTTAGGTTTTTTTTTTTTCAAAAAATGCAATAGTTTCCCAAAAAGGGATCATAGGAAGGCCTCGTCAATAATATGCATTTTGTTTTGGTTTGCCTCAACAATTCCATATTCAAACTCTACTCTGCTTGATTACATTCTCCATTTTATTCCTTACGCGATAAAGTCCATATTATGTAATTTTGCAACAAAATAATCATTTCCCCATTTATTTCCACTCATGTAGAAGCTTTTAGCAATATAGTATATCGTCAGATTTTACAGCAGTGTGAGCTTTAACGAGCCATATCTGTGACCCAGTTCTCACATTCTGTTCCTACAGCTTATGTAGACTTTATAGAGCATATATCCTATATATTTTTGTCCAAATAATCGCCAACTTGTCGTGAGTGTATGAAAAGAGGCATTTGCTCTGCACTGGAATGATTACAAGCTAGATTTAATATCAGTACAATCGATCCTCTGAGCTCGTGGCTTAGGAGGCTTGCCGGGCTTGGTCCGTGGATGGGTGACCATCTTTACGTACTGATACTCTCCCGTGCCTCAGAAATCATAATGAGCCGTTGTTCCCGGCTGTCATTCGTGGATTTTTGACAGTCGTTACGGGTCGTCAGAAGCCCGAAAGTCTGACAACCAGTCTTACCAAGGGGTATCGTGTTACCCAGTCACTAGGTTTTGGAGGTCAGATATGCTGTCGCTCCATGTAAAATACTGGTATTCAGCTACATCCGGATAGACTGGAAGCTGGCCCCAAAATAGTTGGGAAAAGGCTAGGCAGATTGATTTTGACAATCGATCCTCTTCAGTCGATTTAGCAGACTCAAATTGAATACATATACTGTGCAATTTTTGCCATAATAACGTAGGTATACCTTAACTACGCTCAACCTCTTCTTCTGCCTACCCATGTGACATATTCAGTGATCGGAATTGGTAGTGCTAATTTCCCTTAACTTCGAGGAAGGAAGTAACATAGAGTGGATAATACCTCCACTAAAATCCCGGAATAATTTTAATGACGTTTAAATCCCGGGATTAAAAAAAACCACGAATTATTATTGGACTTTATTTGTATTTACAAATGACTGATTTGAAAAATCATAACGTTTTTTAGGGTTACACACACACATTTACGTCTGTAATTTTTATGGTGTACATAGTAAGAGTATTATATCTATCTATAAATGAAGTCCAATAAATAATTCGTAGTTTTTAAATACCGTGATTTAAACGTCATTAAAATTATTCCGGGATTTTAGAGGAGGTATTATCCACTCTATGTTACTTCCTTCCCCGAAGTTTAGGCAAATTACCACTACCTATTCCGATCACTGGACATATAACTTGGGGTAAGCATGAAATGTTTACCTTTTCCATTCCTCTCTGTCAGCCATCACGATATTGTTTGTTCCCAGCTAAAGCACTAGCAAGTGGTGAAGGGCGAGCATTTTGGGGGACTGTCTTATGTAACTTTGTCGTTCGAAAAGTGCTAATTCTCAGCCTAGCTTGAATAAATGACTTTTAATTTTGATTTATTCCCTTTTAATTAAAATCATCCCATACACAATCCGTAGGTAAAAACATTTGCTATTATCATTGCTATCATCATCTGCCTGCCTTTTCCCAACTATGTTGGGGTCGACTTCCAGTCTAACCGGACGCAGCTGAATACCAGTATTTTACATGGAGCGACTGCCTACCTGACCTTTACAACCCAGTAACTGGGTAAAACGATACCCCTTGGTAAGACTGGTTGTCAGACTTTCGGGCTTCTGACGACCCGTAACGACTGTCAAAGATCCAAGAATGACAGCGGGGACCAACGTAACGTGCTTACCGAGGCACGGAGGGGTCTCGGTATGTAAAGATGGTCACCCATCCGTGCAATAACCGCGGCAAGTATAGCTTAACCTAATCGATCGACCCGTGCGGCTGATGTTACTACATGAGCCCCTCACGCTATCATAAATGGTTACGCAAATAGTTCTAGTTTCAAATGTTAAAATAGTTCACCACAGGAACGTCTCAAGCGTGGTTGCAAGCTAGGAGGCAGCTGGCACTCGACGGGTATATCCTGCCTACCCGCGAGTTGTATAGCGCGATGATACTTAACGACCTCGTTACGAAACACGTACAGTCGCGAACAAAAGTGTTTCTGTTTTTTTTTTTTGTGTATTTTTTTCCTAGGCATTCAGCTGCATCCAGTTAGACTGGAAGCCAACCCCAACATAGTTGGGAAAAGGCTAGGCAGATGACGTTAATATTTAGTTTTTTCATGGGATTATCTTTTCATTTAGGATTTTAGGACGAGCTTTTAACCGTTTCCAGAAAAACTTCCAGATTGTCTCATTTTAGTTTATATACTCACCATGATCACAGTAGCAAGCAAAACCAAGTTAATAGTATTAATAACAAACTATTACTTACTTTGAAACAATTCCAAGAATAATTATAAACATGGGTTTATTTTAGAGTATATTGTTGCAACTGAAATAAATAACTCCAACCGAGCCCACACAGCATGACCTGCTAAATGCTCGACAAATTACGATAATTTAGTAAGTTATTGATAATTCCTATTGTGTTCTGTAATGGAAACCATTATGATTTGATAAATAAACTACGATTTCAAAATATACAAATTATAGAACATGTCGCGGAATTAACGAACAACCTCTTAAGGGGTCATTGTACTCATCATTATGAACAACTTTTACCGTGGGACCAAACCTGAAACCGCGAAAAAAAATCTGCTGTTCCCTACATTTTCACGAACAAAAATGTAAGGAACAGCTGATTTTTTCCCGATTTCAGGTTCAACCCCCTTCCCCTTAAGAGGCTGTGCGTTAATTCCAGGACATGTTGTGGTTTTAATTTGTAAATAAATATCTTAAGTATAAAAAATTAATAGCTCTCTCTCTCTGTTTATTTTTCTGGTTTACAATAAAGATAACGTCTATCTATCTTTCAAGAACCTTTAGATTGGTGCATATAATAGCATGAGTATTATGAGTATCTACCTATTATTTTCGTCCGTCAATACCAGCTGCTTTTAGGTCTAACTATTAAAAAAAGGCGAGAGATGTCGTAGGACCCGGTTGGAACTAAATTCCTTTCCTATATTATGTATTAATTAATACACAGCCATCTAGTATGGTCTCAAGTTTCAAGTGAAAAGGTAGCTTTTAGCTAGCTAAAAACTATACTAGATGGCTCCGTGTCGAAAATACAAAAACTTTTGACATGTGAAACTGACGTCATAACGCTTTTTCGTTACGTCACAATTTCTGTCAGTTTACTCCTACCACGATCTGCATTAAAGAACTTCATTCCATAAACTCTAAAGTATTGATGACAAACTAACACATAAACCTCAGAAATTAGTATCACACCGTCTGCATAACCAAAATGACTGCATGTTCCCATTTATAATAGAAAAATACTTCACATTCGATATTACAGTCACATAAGTCTTCAACGACATGAAAACGTTAGCAGTGCAACCTCGTTGCAGTTTTCATGAAAAATATTTAGTTCACAAATAAAAGCTTAGTCTCGGCTACAAAACGTTGAATTTGTAACCGACTGTCGAGCTATCGACCACGACAAAAGACAGCTAGCGTCCTTAGTAACATATACATGCAACAAAACAAGGCATTTACAACCTTATCTCTTCTTCACAAACTTCAAATTAAACTCTACCAAACCTACTAGAAAAACTACCCGTCATTGAACTTTCAACCTTAATTTTCAAGGAATACAGTTCAAAATTGAATGGTCTATCAAACACGCACACATACGTATCCCGTTCGATAATATAACTTGTTGCACGTCACAACACACACACAGACGAGCCAACACACACAGCTATGTTTACACTAGCATAAATGGATAGGGCTTGTTGGTAGAAAGTATTGAGTTACGAGGAAATGATGGGAAAATATATATTTCGTGAGGTCCTGGCCTGGCCTTATGATGCCTATTGAATAAATTTTAGATATTACCTCCGGAATTTTGTGGTCGGATAGGTAACGTGTTTATTTTTGTATCATTTTCTTGGAGACATCTTTGGTAGGTTAGTTGCGAAATTAACTGACCAAATCGTTGGTTCAGAGTTCATAGAATGGATAATTCCATCCCGAATATTTTTATTTCTTCGGGATGGTTAAAGCTTTCACGAAATGACGAGAATTTGATTTTAAGCAAAGTTTCTTATTTAAAGTAGATTATTTCAACCTCAGAAATTGCAGTAAAGCTCTGAACAGATTTTCAGCCGAGGAAATGTAGTTAAAAATGCCAATGACAGAACACGAATTCATTTAACACTCGTCTTATGCTAGCTAATGTACAGTCAACCGAACATCAGTGGTAACACTACGAAACTGAAGCTGAACCCTTCCGCGACGTATGAAGGCGTGGTCAATGTCAAAATGTTACCACTGATATATGCTGTAGACTGTACTACGAAACTGGGGGTCTACTCTGAAGCGTAAATTCGAAGTATCGGCCGAACGTTCGGACCTTTTTTTAAACAATTTTTTTTCTAAAATATGGAGTTCATTGAACAAATGTCAAAATGTATTTCGGTCGGATCCGAACCGACCGAACGAAATAGAATGAAGTGTAGTAAAAAAATTCCGAACGTTCGGCCGATACTACGGATGTATGCTTCGGAGTAGGCCCCTGACTATGAAAACAACTGACTATAAATTCTTAAAAGGATTAAGAATTTTCAATCATAAGAGTTTCTACTCCTTAAAACTTTTCCCTAGACTTTCCATCTAAATCTGTGGTCTACCTATCCAGCCATAAGCATATACAGGGTGCACTTTTGGACACAAAGGGCTTACTCGAGCTACCGCCTGAATATAACAAGCGGTGGTGCTCGCTCGGGTTCTCTCTGTCAAACACGTCATCCCGCCTGTTAAAACCACAAGGGTAGGCAGGGACAGGCTTCTATTGCAGGTTTAACGATAGTTTATCAGTGACAATTTATTCACTAAGAAGTTTTGAAAGATATTTTTTCATCCACTTAATAAAAATCTAAGATTCATTCATTTACTGACAGACAAATTCATCCCCTGAAGGGGTTAAATATGGATGAAAGTTTGTTCGTAATTTTTCTCAATGAAAAATCCCATCGGGCATACGACTTGTGTTGTACCCAGCAATTAACCAGCGAGTAAATAGTCCCACTGCGGCCAAGTTCCTTCTTTTGCCTCAGCTTTTTTAAACAAACAGAGAACAAACATCGACGGCATCGTTGCTCACAAACTGCATGCCCGCGATTTCAAACAGCTATATTCAGGTTACAACACAATGTTTTCCGTCATTAAAAAGACTTTTGTACCACCAAAAATCTTCTTGTTCTCACACACTATTGTCTACATTTCTTTTTTAATTTCTCCTTTCGCAGGTCTGCTGGAAGAAATTTCTTAAGAAATAAGCAGTCCCTTTGTACTCAATGATCATAATGTCCTAACTGTATAATGTTTTATTGTGTGTACATAAATAGTAAAATAAATAAATAAACAAAAATCATCTACCAGACTGGTGATCATCAAAATTGTATCTAACAGTCTTCATCAACATAATATCCAATAACACCTTGGGTTAAAAATACTCCTGACTTCACATTTAGGTAACACATACAATAAGATATTATCGTATCGATATTATTAGTCAGGATCAGTAAACAATTTCGCCCACCGCATCTTATAAATTCCGCGCCGAGCAAATAGTTTATGCAATCTGAGTTCTTAAAGAAAGTATTAAAATGTTGTTATACATAAACCACTATTCATTCGTCAAAAACAGGTGATTATGAAATGTTTTTTTTTATGACACAATATAGCATCACGCCTTTAATCCACGAAGGGATAGACAGAAGTGTACCTAAAGTACACCCACATTCTGCATATTTTGTTTACAAGTGTGTGACGTTGCTCACATGATGGTAAGTAACACTAATGATGCGGTCGACGATGGTGCACGTTTGTCTACAGGATGGTCCAAATAGTGACGTCCAAAAAAAAATCAGAATTTCTTATCCCCAGAGGTATTCGAAAATACCGCATGTATGTTCCGCGATTTTTTGTAGATTTCGAGTTATTTCTTTTTTGTAATTTTTAGAGATTTCTGCCAGCGGAAGCTCGAAAATTCATATCTTTTTTCGTAGTAGTATTTTTTTTGTGACATAATCGTCTTGAATGTTATTTTCCATACGTAAAGCAATAAACTTTCTAATATTCCTCCAAGTTACACAAAAAAGTATCGATAGCAGGGATTTAAGTTTTTAGTGGGATAGACTCAAGATTTTAATAACTCGAAAACTACAAAAAATCGCGGAACATACATGGGGGGTATTTTTGAATATCCCTGGGTATGAAGAATTCAGATTTTTCTTTTGGACGCCACTATTTGGTCCTACCTGTAGAAGAAAATCTATTCGACCCACTTATACGTTTAGTCGGGTTAGAGCCAATTCGACCAAACTTTTATACCTAGTATAAGTCAAATCCAGCGGATAATTTTTAAATTTTTGACAGCTTTTTCATACAAAAACTGTCAGACGTTAATTTTATTCCGCGGATAACAGTTTATCTGATATTGGTTAAATGAGCCCTAAGGCCCACTTGCGTGAAAAACTTAACTCAGAGTTAGTTGCTAACACAAGGTTAAATTGACAGATTGTCATACAATATTGTCAATTTAACCTCGTGTTAGCAACTAACTCTGAGTTAAGTTTTTCACGCAAGAGGGCCTTAGTTAAATAAATGTAGAGTTTGCAAACTCGGAGTTAAGTAATTAACATATTAACTCTTATTACTCGTTGCACCACTGAAAAGTAACGCCGGGTTCTAAAAAAATAAAAAAAATTCTATTGTCAGGTTAACTAACCTGACAATAGAATTTTTTTAGTTGAAAACATTGCAGTTCAATCGACGAAACATAAAATAGAATTGCAATGTCTGCGCCCTGATACGTAATCCAACCAAAAATGAATAAATGAACAACGAACGGAAATTGTATACCCATCTCTTTTACACTACATTACGATACGTAATACTTTCTTGTCTTTCGAGTTTATAACATGACATTTCATTTTAATCTATACAACTAAAATTAAATGTCATGTTATATAGTACACCGGATTTTTACTTACTATACCTATAAAATAGAAAATAAGTTATCAGCGGTACCTCAAAAGTCAATTTATTTTGACATTACTTACACTAATTCAGAGTTTAGCGACTTAACTCTCCCACATCGGTGGGTGTCGGTATTTAAAAATGTAATCCTAGGTTTACCTCTAACTCTTGGTGGCGCAAGATGAATTATTTGATTAACCCTGAGTTAGCTGTTAGTTAAGGCACGTGCAAGTGGACCTTTACTTGAAGATTCCCACGTTAGAGCTGTTGGGAAATGTAAACTCTGGCAGGGAATTCTACTCCTCAGTTTAGCTGGTGTGCACCAGGGGCGCAGCCTTCATACACCCCGATTCCTATCGGCTTCCCTACGGAACAACCACTCTTCTTAATGCCTACAATTTTTTGTCTGAGTTTATGAGAACTGAACAATTTTTTCTTCGGCTTCTCTCTAATGATAATTGTAGCTGCGCCACTGACGCACACAACCAAATTCAAATAATTTCCTCCAATGAACGTGTCGCCCATTAATAGCATTTTCATAACACCATCTTATCTTATATGTTACGGCTAAAACCCGAAGTGCGGCTACAACTAGTTTTAGCCGGCTACAACTAGGTGTGGGCTGAAAGGTAGGTTAGGTTAGGTTAGTACTGTGACTACACAACACACCTAGTTGTAGCCGGCTAAAACTAGTTGTAGCCGCACTTCGGGTTTTAGCCGTAACATATACATTAGGTACTTATTATTATTCTAACGGTGCAAATGACTTCATATAAGCACACTTTCTCCCAAACGTGATATTATCAACCCTCCTATTAACCACCATTAAACCCTGGCCTACCATTTGCCCCCAACTCTTCGCTACGAAGGATTCACTAACGTTGGTCATCTTAACCGATATAAAAAGACCCCTACCTCGTAGTTTTCTTTCCTCCAGGGTCAAATAAGGTACTTAGGATGGTATGAAACTCAAAGGTCAATAATAAATGGTAATGTCGGTCTGAATGACTTTCATGGTTAAGGAGCTAATTTAAGAAGGAAATGGAAATGGAAAATGAGTTTCGATTCCCGATAACTAGTTTCCGAACGGGCAGACGGTTTGTTCTTGGCTTGTTATCTTCAGTTACAATTAGGGCTACATGGGGCTTGTAGAAAACAGCTATGCAGCTTATGACGTCTAACGGTCGAACCCAATAACCTAACTACCACCACCACCAGTTTCACCACCACAGTGTCACCAGTTTTAGCATACTGGAGATAGAAAAACCTACTTATCTGTGGTTTCAACGTCCCAATAATCTATAAGAGACTATGAAATCTTACCGGCATAACATAAGAACAGATAGAATTATACTGTCTTTATCATTAATAGCGATCTGTCTTTTACTGAAAATAAGTTATTGGGTTCGGCCGTAAAACCGCTGTTCAAAAAACAAATTGCATCGCGCATTTCACACAGAGACTTAAGTAAGTCTTATGTTCCTGTAGTTTCCCCAACACATTTGGAACACAGCAAAACGGCTCGGAGTTAAAATCGTTTATTTCCTTTTCCGCACGAATTCCTTCAAAGAAAAGAAGGAGCAATGACGAAAAACTTAATTACAGTCGTACAGAGCAGAAAATTTGATAAAAGTCACACAAAAACGAATAAATTATGCCTCGTAAAGCGAAACATGGTCTATTTTTGACTCTGCGTAAATTATCTACTACCACCTTACCTCTCTAAAGTTACATTGATTCATTCAACATCACACAACATTTCAAATCTTCATACAGAACCCCTGATTTCACTGAAGGCGTCATAAATTCCGTCTCACTGACATAACGATGATGAAAGCGCACATTAATTTGGTAAAGCATTCCCCATTACCGGTAATTACTGCTGATATTAGGCATCAAATATTCATCATGAGATACCTGACATTTGATTCACTTGGTTTGTGGTTACACTGTTTTCAACGGACTAGTCTTGTCCATAGCATTATTGTTTCAGAATTCTAGCTTTAGTCTAAATCATACATCATGCGCACGTGAATTTGGTGATTTACGTAAATCTACAAATGATAAATACATAGATAAAACATTGATATTCAGTGCACAGAAAAGACAGCACAACACAAAGAAGCGCAATTAAATGATAAAAAATTACGTGAATATATTTAAAACAAGGTGCCAATATACAAAAAGACATTCAATAATAGAGTGACACTATGACATTATTTCAAATAAAATAACGAATATGCAAGGTGCGGTGTGTGTTTCAAGGTTGCACCAAATGGGAGTCCAGCTCAGCATGCGTCGGGCCAATATACTTGACGCTGATATTCTGCTAGATCCCTGCGGACGTCGAGCAGACGAGATAAATTGCTGTTGTTGCTAAGTATTTGGTGCGGAGTAAAATTATGTAAGTAGACCCGCAACTTAAATTATGTATTCTATCTACAGCACCGACTAGATTTACAGTAAAGTTTTGCATTGTGAAACGTTCTTGTTCGTTAATGTGTTCATTGCTTGATTATTTATAAAGTTATATACCTAGATGAGGATTGGTATTCCTTGCGTTTATTGTCGCGTATCAAAATGTTTCAAGTATCTGTAAGCAAGCATTGTTAAAACAAATCTTTTTCTTCCTGCCTTCGTGCCATGTCCCAGTAGGGGTGGGCGAAAAAATGTTTTCTCTTCCACTCCCCCTGTCAGCCGTCACGTTATCATTTTCACCCCTTTCATCCTTAACATAGCTTTAAACAACAATGTTCACTTCAAAATGTTTGACCTTTTTAAATTGACCGTGGACATAAAAATAGTTCTTGCCAAAACTATGCACATACCTACCACGGTACGCAGCGGTTATATTTCATGAATATTGCTGGCTAGGCGCTCGGGCGTCTCCGATGATTTTTATGCTATTTTTATAAATATTCCAGTCGTTTTCCATAGCGTAAAGTGGCTAGCCTTAATACTGTAGCAAACTGGCTTAAGTGGAAGTCAACAATGGTATGTAAATATTTTGGGAAATAATTTAATATTTCTCACCTGGTAGAAAAATTCGTTACGGAGAAGAGGATGTGTTCCCAATTACATGATACCGTTTTTCTGCAATCTGGCTCCACCAATTTTTCTTAAATTATTTTTTTTATTAGCCATTATTGTCCCACTGCTGGGCAAATGCCTCCCTACTCTCTTTCCACCTCTCTCTGTCCAAGGCTGTCAAGGACTAATCTTTATTTAATTATTTAACAGTTTATGTACACACACATATAAACAGACAAGAAGAAAGGAACAGAAAAATACGTACAAAGGTGATGCTTATTTCTAAAGAAAATCTAGATTCTAGATTTTTCTTTATTAGAGGAGTCCAGCTCATCCCGCCATCTCCATCTGGGCCTGCCGCGATGTTGTTTGCCATTAAGGTGAAAGCGCCAGGGTAGCCCGCGAAATTCAAATCAAGTATTAGGTTGTACGTTCATTGAAATATGATTCGCGACCGTAACAAATATGACTTTACAGAATTATAATCATTAAAGTCATCAATACAACTCTCTTAGACCAAGTAAGTCAATTGAATGACTATTTCATGTAATCTTAACATTTCAGGATTATACTAACTTAAGGAATTGTATTACTAATATTCTAATTCTGTAAATACATATTTGTTACGGCCGCGTATCATACTCTGATCAACATACCTACACCCAGACACTGAGCTGCAAATCGCAAAAATCGTAAGAAAATTTGAATTTCGTGAGCTACCTTAGCGCTTCCCCCTTAAGCGGGACCCACTGGGTCGTAAGTTTGGCCCTTTGATTGTCTGACATGCAGCAGATGTGTCCAGCCCAATTCTATTTAAGCGGAGCAGCTTTTAACCAATTTTAATGAAGCTAATTTGCAATTACGTTATACAAGGTGGAACAGGACGATTGGCATTCCTTTAATCCACGTAAAGTGAATCATGTTCTTTGCCCGTATACAAAAAATCAATCAAATCCAATGAATACTTTAGCCACAGGAAATTATTTTTCATTTTCTTATTTTTCAACATGATGTAGATCTGAGTCCGTAATAATAGGTAAACATTGCCGCCGCCGCGCCCCGCACCCCGCACCGCACCGTTGGTCAGTGACTTTTCGTAGATGAAGCGTGTTTACTTTTTATGCAGTCGATTCTGCTATTTATTTTGTTTGAAAACTGCAGTTTTTTAATTTTCCATTAACTACTAATCTTCGTATTTTAAAATTTTTCGATGGACTAGTACTGTGCTAGTTTTCATTTAATGTCGTACGTCCAGATCCACGTTGTATAAGTTTAAGTTACATACTCGTAGAGCAGCTTTATGAAGTCAAAAGAGGTCTGCAACAAATTCACTTATAGAGGCATGAGGAACAGGGTGTAAAGTTCACTCATCCTCCGACCAGACGGGTGTTGTGTCTGGTGGGCTACTGCCCGACGGTTGATGTTGGAATGTTGTATATATGCTAGTCGCGCGGTAAACTCTGATTGCGCGATGCAGGATTTTGCGTGAAGTCAGTGTGACGCGTTCCATTGTGGCGATGTAGATATGCCGCCACACACTCTAGTTCGATCTGTAGGTTTTCTGACGAAGTCTTTGTAACATGTTAGTTTAATCTCCAAGACCTATTCTTGCTCTATCGTCAACAGTGGCAAGAGCTTCCTCAGACTCAATTTAAAGCGCCTTTTATACTGATTGCTTCATTTCTTCATTGCCATGTTCCTCTCTCTATCTCCAAAAAATTTAAGACACAGAAAGATCATATTGCAATCAAAGTATTCTCTGTAAAATCTATGCCAGGATCCACAGCTGTATTTCGATTACTTGAAAGCAAATCCCAGGAGAAATTCTAGCTCGTCTTGAAACTCACGGCGAGACTAATCGGGAAGATTTAAATGCCGAGCACAGCCTGGTGCAGACTGAATCCTTTTGTATGGTTTTTATAAGGAATGAATGAATGGGAAATGTTAGGTATATTTTCCATTATTTAAATTTCTGTTTTGCAATTTTCCCACCTGTTTATAAAACTGATGCCATCTACGTAAGCTGCCCAGGGTAGCCCGCGAAATTCAAACTTTCTTACGTTTTTTGCAATATGCAGGTCCATATTAGGTTGTATTTTGATTAAAATATGATTCGCGACCGTAACAAATATGTATTTACAGAATTATAATCATTAAAGTTATCAATACAACTCGCTAAGACCAAGTAATTCTATTGAATTACTATTTCATGAAATCCTAACATTTCAGGATTATACTAACCTAAGGAATTGTATTACTGATACACATATATGTTATGGTCGCGAATTATACTTCAATAAACTTACATCGAGAGACTGAGCTGCAAATTGCAAAAAATTGGCAGGCTACCTCAGCGCTTCCCCCTTAAAGAAGAAAGTTTAATTTGCCTGTAATTTTCCCAGCAGCCATTTCATTCAGACTGGAACATAGCAATGCTGCTTGGCTGCGAGCATAGGCATGCTCAGGGGATTTTACTACAAACCCAGCCGTTTTTGTGCTGGTCCTTATGAATCCAGAGGAAATTTTCATCAGCAGTAAGATGTTCAAATACAGTTCACTTTATTGCTCTGTGCAAATTCAATTAGGTATTTTTATTGCTCTGTGCTTATACCCTGCAGGGATCCAGCAGGATATCAGCGTCAGGTATATTTGCTTGGCACATGCTGAGCTGGACTCCCATTTGGTGCAACCTTTTTTTTTTTTTTTTTTTTTGTGGATGGGAAATCATCAGATGACTTCTCCCGCTCTGGGCGGAGCGGGAGGGCGTGTCAGACTTTTACTGACTAAAACCCACCCGTGTTCCTTCTGTTGCCTGTGCCGGGGCCACGGTAACTCTTTCGAACATCCCGCAACCCTAGCTGGCATCGGCCCTAGCGGACCCCGTCAATAGTGCTGACATCTCTTTGAGGCGCGCGTGGAACACGACGCGCCGTCGACTCGGGCTTGGCCCTTACCGGACGGCGAGCTACCCATTGCTCGCCGTCCGCAAGCCCGCGCCTACGGTGGCCGGGAATCGGCTGCCAATTCCCGACGCCCAGGGCGTCTCCTGCGGCGACTAGGGGCGTGAGGGCGCAAAGCTTGCCTCTCCCTCACGCGTCCCGCCTCCTCCTTCACGAGCATTACTGCTTCGCAGAAGGAGGTAATGGCTTCCCATGCACTCTCGCTCCGTACCATGGCCTGGACCAGGGCCGGACGCGAGAGATCGCCGTCGCCGATCGCTTCCGCGAAGACACGGCGGTGCTCCGCCCAAGCCGGGCAGACCTCCACCGTATGCTCCACCGTGTCCTCCGGGCGATCCACACAGTGGTGACACCCGGGCGTTTCCTCCCGCCTTATCCGGAACAGGTACCTCCCGAAGCACCCGTGTCCGGTGAGGACCTGCGTCAGGCGGAAGGTGAGGACGCCGTGGCGCCTCTCCAGCCACTCCTCAAAGAGGGGACTTATCGCCACAATTGTGGCGTGCCCAATTTGGTGCAACCTTGAGATGCATACCACACTGTGTATATTCGTTATTTGATTTGAAGTATGTCATATGTCACTTTTATTTCTTTATATGTATGTTTTTCTTTTTTGTATATTGGCACCTTGTTTTTATATATTATGATATATTCATGTAATTTGTTATCATTTAATTGCGCTTTTGTGTGTTGTGCTATGTCTTTTGTGTGCACTGAATAAATGCTTTATATATTTGTCTATCTATACCGAAATATGGCACAAAACGATCCACCGTATATTATGACCAAATCTCTCTCCATCATTTTCACTCCAAATCATCATAAAAACTTAAGAACCCAGAAGAAACAGAGATAATAATTTCCATCTAAATCGGTCTCCCCTTAACACATACCTCGAAATAGCAGCGTTTGATCGCCAACAGGCGCTGCGCATGAGTCGATCGATCGATTGATTTATACACACATCCCTTCTTACCTATACAACGTAAGTGCCACTTTTAAACCACTGAAAAACCTTCCTTATTTCTTTTAGATAGAGTTTAAAATTGGATGGTGTACTGGTTCTTCCAGAATCAGGTATAAATTCACGCGCCATCTTTATGAGAGTAGATAGAATTGTGAAATCAGGGCAGGGCCATGTGCCATAGGCAAGAGTCCAGACGCTTTACGTAATGTGGCTTATTTAAATTTTGGGGGACTTGTACTGGGATTTACAAATCTCTTTGTTTGTGGCTAAAAATAAAAGTTACTTGCGGTTGGAAAAATGTAGCAACAAAGAAAAAACCGACCAAGTGCGTGTCGGATCATGCACAATAAAGGGTTCCGCAGTTGGGATGGAGAAAGAAGAGACAGAATTATCCCAGGAACAAACTTAACATTGTAGTTGAAAAACATGTTCTCCCACACATTACAACTGCAAATGTAAGTTTGTGCGCATAATATTGAGAGATTTGCCGTGTTATTTTAAGACCATAGACTTCTTATAAGTTTTCTGTATTTTTTATTTTTGGCTCAGTAGTTTCGTATATAAGGGAGAGGAGCTCGTGGCTAAGTAATAACAGCCGCACGGGTCGATCAATCAGGTTAAGCTACGCTTGCCGGGGTTGGTTCGTGGATGGGTGACCATCTTTACATACCGAGACTCCTCCGTGCCTCGGAAAGCACGTTAAGCCGTTGGTCCCGGCTGTCATTCGTGGATCTTTGACAGTCGTTACGGGTCGTCAGAAGCCCGAAAGTCTGACAACCAGTCTTACCAAGGGGTATCGTATTACCCAGTTACTGGGTTGTGGCGGTCAGATAGGCAGTCGCTCCATGTAAAATACTAGTATTCAGCTGCGTCCGGTTAGACTGGAAGCCGACCCCAACATAGTTGGGAAAAGGCTAGGCAGATGATGAGTTTCGTATATAAGGGGGATATGAAAATGTTTGTCTATTTTCTTAAATAACTTTAAAACTATTTACTTTTGCACAGGCAGCAGCTCCGCACACTGAGATGTAGTATGTAGATGGACGAATCACACGGGATGTGTACAGGAAATAAAATCACTGTTTTGTGTCCGTTAATGATTGACAGTTTCTTAGGTAAACATTAAAATATATAATACCTAAAGTAGGTGACTTGTGGCGGGCGTAACAGCCTAGTCAGCAAATGTACATAAATCGGTGAATTTAGCAATTACTGCTTGTTCAGGTAAACACTAAAACAATTGATATCATGTGGCGATGCTCGTACAACTTTAAAATTTAAAAAAATATCTGAGTAAGCCCTTTCATGTGATAAGTCACACGGTATAGTTTACAAACTCTTTTTTTTAATTTCTTATTTGCCCTCAAAAGTGACCAATCAATCAATCTGCCTAGCCATTTCCCAACTATGTTGGGGTCGGCTTCCAGTCTAACCGGATGCAGCTGAATACCAGTATTTTACATGGAGTGACTGCCTATCTGACCTCCACAACCCAGTAACTGGGTAATACGATACCTCTTGGTAAGACTGGTTGTCAGACTTTCGGGCTTCTGACGACCCGTAACGACTGTCAAAGATCTACGAATGACAGCTGGGACCAACGGCTTAACGTGCTTTCCGAGGCACGGAGGAGTCTCGGTATGTAAAGATGGTCACCCATCCACGGACAACCCCGGCAAGCGTAGCTTAACCTGATGGATCGACCCGTGCGGCTGTTATTACTTAGCCACGAGCTCCTCTATTCAAAATTCATTCATTTACGTTACACGTCCGTGTTTGGGTCACAGAAATTCATATGTGTACCAAATTTAAACTACATTTAATCGGTCAATAGACTGATTAAATATATAGTAATCTAATAAGATTCGGAGTAAATTGGCTATGACAGACGGACAGACAGATAGACACACGAGTGATCCTATAAGGGTTTCATTCTTTCCTTTTGAGGTACGGGACCCTAAAAAGCGCATAATAGAGAGATACTTGTAAAAAGGTTTATATCTGTGAAGTTTGAGCAAGAACCATTGTTAAGTATGGACGGCACATTTTTTTATCAGGTGGGCGTCGGTTGCCAATCAATAATATGATGGTTATGAGTTTTGATTCATAAAAACGGGTCACCCAGGGAAACAAGCCCATTCGAATAGTCAAAATGAAGACGTGCTTCAAGGGCAACTTCAAGTCTTCAAACCAATTCTTGGGAACAATTAAATACTGACAATGGGCCCCTCAATACAAGCTTCGAACCGACTTGAGAAATTGCGATAATAACCATGCTCGGCCAACAGTAGATAAATTTGTTATTGGCACTCACTGCCCTTCCTGTTGCCTTGATCCGGAATAAGAGAATAAACTCAAACTGAAAGCATTTATTTCAAATAAACCAATTTAGGGCACTTTTTAATTGTCAAGGGGTCAGTCAGTCACAAAGGTCAACATTTATAAATAGTTGCCCATTCCAAAGCGTTGTAGGTACATATAGAGAAGAACTGGAATGAAACTCCATGGACACTCTTTTAAATCAAAATATTGCTACAACATATTGGTTACACCATTCAAGTTAAAATTATACATGAGCGAACGATATTGAAAGACGTGAACGTTAAAAGCGTCCAAAGTAAACAAATAAAAAAATATATATTAAAAAACGTGTGCGGTCGGGGAACCCCCGTCAGGAACGAAGTTCCTTTTCACGAATGATTTAAAACAAAAACAAAATATTCGCAGCCGCCATCTTGGATTTACATTTTGACCTTACTATCAACTTTAGCACCCTCGAAAACGACACCCATGACGAAAATGTTGAAAATTTTCGTAGTCGCCGTCTTGGATTTTCATTTTGACCAAATTCATTCTCAATCAAGAGAGAGAGAGAAAGGGAGAATTTGAAAGAAGAAAGTGGCATGGAGGGGCGTACAAGTATGAACGCTTTTTCGCGTGACGATTTCTGCCAGTTTACTCCTACCGCAAGCCGCGTAAAAGAACTTCGTTCCAATTACCCATGGCAGGAGATACCCGTACAGAAAACCCAGCAGCCCTAAACTACTAGCCATTAACAAGTACCAGCCAAAAATTACACTGTTACAAAAATAAGCGTTTCCAGATGTCTTTGGTGATGCGCACAGCAAAGGAGTGGAACTCTCTGCCTGCGTCTGTTTCCGAACGCATACAACCCCAATCTCTTCAAAGTGAGAGTGAACAGGCTTCTTCTGGGTAAGCTCGCGCCATCGTCGACATTGTCGCTGTCATCTCTGACCTATACTAGAGTCGAGAGCAAACCTACCTCAAATTAAAATAATAAATAAATCGCGACAGAAATTGCCTACGATATTTCTTTCAGAACTTCAACGAAATTCTTACTTAAACAGAAAAAATGCAAAAGTAATTCGCATTTCCAACAAAACGCCGATTTTTAACAAGCTTTGCTTAGGGCTGGGGGATTCAAGCCCTTGACTTAAGAACTGGCAGGCCCTTCACAAAGGAAAAACCACCATATGTCCTCTCAGAAATAAGGTAGAGTTTCAAATACCACGGAATCCACGACGAACGCTTACCATAAAGAAAATGACGGAAATAAAGAAAAACGCACATTATTTTTTGTAGCAATAAAGTTTAAATTTCAATAGAGTATGTAAATTTTCTTCTTTTTTAAATAAGGCCTGTATTATCAGAGTAGAAGAGCATAGTATAAGAGGAACTCATTGTTTTGAGTGAGCCGGGCTCTATGACAACGAACTTTTCACCTTATTTCATTAGAAATAGAATCTAAATTCTATTGTTTTGTCTAATATTGATTAGTGATAGGTACTCAGGTATAATATAGCTCGGGATCTCACGACTTGATTCAAGTTTACTGGGTCATTCCACTCGCTAGGCAAGTACACTGTACAAGTACTGGCTTGAACAAAGATTGGATCCATAAGCTTTTAGAGTTAAAAGTCATTGTAAATATAACATTGCTCTTTTATTTACTTCATGATATAGTTTCTTAGGGATCTTTTAAAAGGTACCTACTGTAAGCTATGAAAAGGAATGACCTTGAACTTCTTAGGTACTAACTTTATTTGAATGAGTAAGCATTTTATACAAATCTTGGAGACTCGG
Source organism: Fissipunctia ypsillon (assembly GCA_947568875.1). Taxonomy (NCBI): domain Eukaryota; kingdom Metazoa; phylum Arthropoda; class Insecta; order Lepidoptera; family Noctuidae; genus Fissipunctia; species Fissipunctia ypsillon. The sequence goes on from OX387667.1 coordinate 3,036,652, forward strand.
ATAAATTTATTTTCTTCAGTTGGTTCAAACGTTTGAATGAAAATTAATTGTTATACAAATTAACATCTTACGTGAATTTGCAGTATAATAGTCATTTCCACAGATATAGATAGATCTATATCTTTGGCCATTTCATACATTTGTCCAAGAAAGAGTTGTGAATAGAATTAACAAACGATTTAAGTTGGTACCTAGTCAATTTGCTTAACAATTAATTTCCCTGAGTTTAGTTACAATACGATCAAAATAGGAACCAACGTACTTTACTAAGTTAGTGTATTGTAAGGTCAAGGGAAAGGGTAGCTCCTAAGCTGCCCTCGTAACCTATGGACTGGAAATGTTGTCCTGTGCTTTTGGAGACATCCATGTCATAGAAACAGCCGCACGGGTCGATCGATCAGGTTATGCTACGCTCGCCGCGGTTGGTCCGTGGATGGGTGACCATTACATACCAAGACCCCTCCGTGCTTCGGAAAGTACGTGATCCACTGTCATTCGTGGATCTTTGACAGTCGTTACGGGTCGTCAGAAGCTCGAAACTCTACAACCAGTCTTGTCAAGGCGTATAGTATTACCCAGTAACTGGGTTGTGAAGGTCAGATAGGCAGCCACTCCATGTAAAATACTGGTATTCAGCCGCATCCGGTTAGACTGGAAGCCGACCCTAACCTACGTTGGTTGGGTGGCTGAAAGTTTTTAGAAAATAAAAAACGGAATGATAGAAGCCTGTTAATATTTTTATTGTTTTTCGAAGTAGTCTCCGTTCCTTTCTAAGCACCGTCACATGCGATGGAACCATTGACTGAAGCAGTGGGCCCACTCGTCTTTAAAGATCTCTTCCGCGCCTTTTTCAAACGCAGCCAGGGCATCTTCAGGGTTCATAAAACGAATTCCTCTAAGTTTATCTTTTATTTTTGGAAATAAATAAAAGCCACAAAGTCCCAGGTCGGGACTGTAAAGGACTCACTAACTCCACACCTTCGATAGACAAATTATATTCGATGGTCCGTCTGGCGGAGTGAGCTGGAGCGTTATCGTGGTGGAGGAGGATCCTGCTTCTTGGGTGCTGCTGTCTAACATTTTCCAACTGGTAAACAATGACTGACATACCAATCTGCAGTGACAGTCCTTTTATCTTCTAGTACAATTGTTGTAAAATGACCCGTCCGTCCAAAGAATGAGATAATCATCTTTTTCCATTGACTTCTGCCTTTCTTTACTTTTGTCGGCAAATCTTCGAATGGAAACTTCCATTGCTCAGATCGTCTTTTGGTTTCGGGTTTGTAACAATATATCCAGCTTTTATCACCTGTGACGATGTCATGTACAGCATTCGAGTCACCTCCATCATACTTTTCAAGCATTGAGCAGCACCAGTCCAAATGACGGCGTTTTTGATCTTCCGTCAAATTATGAGCTATCCATCTAGTACAAAGCTTTCTGACGCCTAAATTTTCATGTAAGACTTTTTGTACTGGACTCATACCAATGCCTAAAACTGCCCGAATCTGTTGATATGTCACCCTTCTATCAGCTTCTATCATTAGCCGCACAGCACTCACGATATCTTCAGTAGTCGCCGTAGAAGGACGTCCTTCTCGCGAATCATCAGTGAGTTTGCTTCGACCACGTTTAAACTCATTAAAGCAGTGGTAAACAGTGGCACGGGATAAGGCCTCATCATGAAATGCTAATCGAAGTCTATCGCAACATTGTTGTTGAGTAAGACCGCAACGAAAGTCGTAATAAATCATTGAGCGAAAATTTTCTCCAGTCAAATCCATTTCGACGCACGACATACACTTTTTAAATTGCCGTCAAATATTAAAAACAAATGACATATTATGAATTCATTACACATCTACAGATTCCCAGAGTGTTCCTAATTCGAAATTTAAATAAATTTTTCGTCGGCTGCTTTTCTTACTGGCCTATTCTGAAAACTTTCAGTGTGACACCCGTAGTTGGGAAAAGGTTATGAAGATGATGATGATCTTGTCATATAATTGACCACCCATAATAGGGTATCCCTTTAACGGCATCAGGATAAGACAGTATCTATTTTGTCTTCATACATATATATATTTTTTTAACTAGATGTGGTCGATGTTTCCTCTCCACTAAAGAAGAAAAACCGAAACAAACTCAGAGGTGTCAAATTCTCTTTTAAAGTCCAGACATAATTTTGGTCAGATCATGTGAGGACCTTTTAGATTGATGTCTGAAATGGTATTTTAGTGCTCGCATGTGTCAGTGATCGCGTAACTTAACCCAGAAATTGAGAAGCTCAGCTGTTTAGCAAATTGACTACCAAATTAAATTGTCTGTTTATTATTATTTTGATATTTCTCGGGACCCTAGGGTCCCGGAGTTTTGGAAGGCATATGAGGGGCTGAAGCCAACTCGCAGAGGCCCGTTAGACGCTTTCAATGGAAATGAGGCACCAACCGACGATTATCCCTGTGCGTACTATGCAAGTGCACCCAAGGACAACCCCCGGTTGGTGTAGGACTATTGCAGGATATGGAGACAAAAAAAAAATATTAGGCTATGGGTTTGGATGGCTAAAGTGGACAGGTTATCTAATACTATGGAAGGACTATGTCCCCTGCCTGACCAATGTTTGATAAATACAATACACGGATAAAATGGCAGGGGGTGACTTGCACACTCAACAATGGGCCCCCGGAAACGGTTACTAGCACATAGTGTCGTAGCGACAAGGGGGCAACATGTCCTGAGGTGCTTAAGAGGAGTGGAGAGGTATTCCACGGCTATCAGGACAATCCCGGAAGTACGGTCAAGATCCCTACCAGCATCTTACTGGACTACTTCCTTCTTCCTTATTATTATTATTACTAGCTACTGCTCGCTACTTCGTCTGCGTGAAATTTCTTGTTCCCCGACCCACGCCGTCGCATCGCATCGCCTGCCTGCGCTACTATTTCGATTTCGCTTAGCGTTATTTCTGACTTTTTTTCTTTCTGCTCGGCTCCTAAAGGTCCTAGTGTGATGGTAAATAAGAATTTTTCAAATCCGACTGATAGTTCCAGAGATTAGCGCGTTCAAATAAACAAACTTTTCAGTGTTATTATTAGTATAGAATATACAACATGTCCCGGAATTAACGCACAACCTCTTAAGGCGTCATTGTACTCATAACTTTTTACTATGGGACCAAACCTGAAATCGCGAAAAAAAAACAACTGTTCCCTACACTTTGACGAGTTATGCAAATCTTACGGAACAGTTGTTTTTTTTCGCGATTTCAGGTTTGGTCCCATAGTAAAAGGTATTCATAATGATGAGTACAATGACCCCTTAAGAGGTCGTGAGTTAATTTCGGGACTCGTTGTAGATAGATAGATATGAAATAGCTTTAATGCCGCAGATTGACATAGGTAGTGTTTCAGTTTGATGAACAATTAATTTCCCTGACTGTACCTACACTAATCGTGATGATTATGAAGGAAACCCAAAAGCAAGGACTATTTAATAATATACTGTTGCAACAGTGAAAGGTATATACCTTTCACCAAAGGTTAAAAAAAAGGTCAAAAAGGTCAAAGGTATTTACCTTTTTAGGCATATGCCTAAAACAGTAGGAAGCTGTTACTTGCCCAAACTTAATCTAATAACCTCACGACTTCATATCTATGTGTAGTACGTATACTTACAAGGTATTCTCTGAGCTTTATGGAACACCTATAAATTGTTGCTTCAAACTATACTCACGACTTTTCCCTTGGGGTACGCAGAACAGGTCCAGTTGAAAACCAGCGTCAGGCACTTGCTGTACTGGGCCTTTTTGGCGCAGCCATGAGGCACACTTTCCTTCTAAATTCTTTTTTTTTTTATCTGCTGTGTATTAAATTGTGTGCCTTTTAGTCTGTGCTAAATAAATGTATTTTCTTTCAAACTATTAGATCGTCACGGGCTTTGATCCTTATTGTATTTTTTTTTTGGTTTGTCTATGTTTATTTTATACATCGACAAAAACCAGGGGCCTTTTTAGAAGGACATCATTACCAATAAGATCTGAAGTCAGTCAACTTAATTGTCACATAATCACAACTGTCATTCTTTGACAGTTGCATGAAATAGCTATGACGTGGCAAATTGACGTAATGTGTCAGTTTGATAAACAATTAATTTGCTCGACTATACTTCCAGAGCAGTATGGGCTGAATGTAGATATTTTGGCTTGCGTAAGTCTGCGTGACACCAAATGGTTCAGATACTTGTGCTAATTCATCCCTCACACGTAACTATTTGCTTGCGCAAGCCTAAATTTGCGCAAGTAAATCGTTACGTGTGTGGCATCGCAATTTTTTTAAGAATTCTGTTCGAAAAAATTACACTGACCCTGGAAAAATCTTCAGAACTTCGCATTTTATACCTATTAATACTAAATTAACCATATGATCTTACAAAACGTGTTTCCCTATAAGCTACACTTTCACTAAAAACTTCCATTAAAATAAAGAACACTGTCTATTGTTTTAATTTTCGACACTAAAATAGCCGGATACCATGGAAGGTTTAAATTAATAGAGCGAATACAATGGCTTGGATGGCGGGGTCGACGGCCGGGTCACGGGGTCACATGGGTGGGCCACGGTGCTACCATTGTTTTATGGGACTTTTTATTTCAACGCTTCTTTATGGTGGTTTATGAATGGTCAGTTGGAGTGCAGTGCTAAATGTTTTTGCTAAAGAGAAACGTTTAGGCTCATAACAAAAAAAAAAACTAAAGATTCTGTTTAGGTTAGTATTGCTAGTAGGTACAGTCATCGAAATTATTCCTTAAGCAAACTGACACTTTACGTCGATTTGCCGTGTTATAGTCATTCATACAAACAAAAAATGACAGTAGTCATTTCAATATACAGACAATTAAGTTGGTAGTCAATTTTCTTAACAATTAATTTCCCTGACTTTACCTATTTTTTTTTCAGATGTGTTGGCTCTTATCTCTAGTCTAGGTCAAAGGTGACTGAGATAAAGTCGACGATGGAGCTAGCTTACCCAGAAGAAGCTTGTTCACTCTCACTTTGAAGAGATCGGGATTGTATGCGTTCGGAAACACAGACGCAGGCAGAGAGTTCCACTCCTTTGCTGTTCGCTTCACAAAAGACATTTGGAAACGCTTAGTGCGAATTGGTGGAATAGCGACTAGGTAGGGATGGTAACTTGCAGTGCGTCTAGATGTTCGATGGTAGGAGGCCTATTCCTGTAAAATTGTGTTACTAGCAGCTGTGCTAAAAATGCTAGTGCGTATACTACTACAAAAGTGCAATGAAGGGGTTCGAATGCGCGAATTTCCATTCGGCAGTCCGTTCCTTATTGACTTGTTGCCTTATTTACACCTTCAAATGTATCTATTGGCCGTCCATTATCGTTGAGAAACCGATAAATAAGCCATATAATAATATGATAGTAAAGTATGTAACTACTTAACGTACGTTAGTAAGCAATATTTAATAAGAGAATTGTTTTTGATTTTGTGCGTGCGTGTATGAATGAATGAATGTAATCGATGCAAAAGGAGTATGTAAGGATCGTAGCAGGTGGCGTTCTGCAGTTTCTGCCTACCCCCATGGGAAGAAGGCGTGAGTTTATGTATGTAAGTATGTTTTTGATTTTCTGTATTTTATTTTCTCTTCTACTCTTTCACACGTTGTCTACATCTCTTGTATCCTTTTTCCTATCGCAGGTATGCTAGAAGAGATTTCTTTAGGAATAAGCATCACCTTTGTACGTATTTTTCTATTCGTTTCTTCTTGTCTGTTTATAAGTATGTAAATAAATAAATAAATAAATTCCTGGGCGAGTTCATTTGTTTAAGGAAGTACTTGTCATTCTATTATGATGTAGATACCAAAGTAGATCATAAATATAAGTAGATTATGCATGCATATTGCTTCGATGGTATTCAATGCGATACCTTGTAGGTACCATAGAAATATAAAAATATATGTGCATTGTACAGTCGGTGACATAACTGGTTAGCCCTTCGTGGAATTAAAATCAGGCAAAATAAAATAACTAACTTGGTTTGAGAGTAACTAAATGGAAAAATTGGCCAGGTGCGAGTCGGACTCGCACACTAAGGATTTCGTACCACCGTACAATATTTAAAACTACTTCTTTTACTTCAGTAAAAAAAAAACACGTTTATTGTAATAATTCCCTTTAATTTTTAACTTTATTTTATTTTTTGATGCTATAGCGGCAATAGAAATACACAATCTGTGAAAATTTCAACTGTGTACCTATTACGGTTCATGAGATACAGCCCGCTGGCAGACAGACGGACGGGCGGACTGACAGCCTGCTTAGTAATAGGGTTCCGTTAGGCACCCTTCGGGTACGGAACCCTAAAAAAGAATTAAAAGACACATACTATAGAAAAAGTGTCGTGACTGTCAAAATATTACACTAATGGTCAGCAAGACGACTAATCACCACAAGCAGCACCCGTTCACGAGCATAACGCGAAGATCAGCCATTGCCCCCCTCGCCATATTTGAGGGAAGGTGTCAATGGTCGCAAGAATGACTGCTGAGCAATTGAGCATGGGTTTAATCGAGATCAAGCCAGGGATCGGGCATATCCATTAGGATTTTGTCAGTAAGTTGCAGCTTGGAGTCTGAATTTGTGCTCGGTTAGGCTCACGCCCAATGGAACTTAGAACATAACTTATGAAATGTGTGTGTACTTCGCCTCTGCCCCTTCCCCCTCTCCCCCTCTCCCCTCTCTTTCCCTTTAGGGAATCTTCATCATCATTGGCATCCTTGTTCCCCCCACTACTGAGTCTATACTCAGTAGAGAGGAAGGGAGGAGGCCTATGCCTCCTCCCTTTTGTGTCATGCTTCCCCGGTCTGTGCAAGTCTCATCCAGGTCTTCCCCGCGGTGTGTAGGTGGTCCACCCCACCTGGCCGTTGTTGGTCTACCGACGCTTCTTCTACTTTTGGGGATATTATTCTATGTGAACCAAAATAAAATATTTTATTTCACAGAAACCTACATGGCCACTTATGAAACGTCAGAAGCTGGGTGCATGGTTTCAATTGGTTGTTCCCTATGGAGAAGAGCTGGCAAAAACTCCACGGTTTCTTTTTTTTAAATAATTGGCTTTTAAAATGTTTTCAAATTACAGTGTTAATAGATATGGGAGGACAGTGACCGTCAGCTTATTTGCAACACTATACCTACCTCTCTAGGGTGAAAAAAATGCCGTTATCAGTCAGTACGAACAATGTAGACAAGTAAAACAATGTTATGGCTTAGTATGCACCACGCCTGCTGCTTACAAAATAATCGTGTGGGTGTTCTATGAGCACTGTTATCGTAAGCATGACACTCATAACGCCGATGGTGGTCCTATGGTGTGTTTAATAGTTCGGATTTTAAAAGTGAAATTATAAGGTATTATGTAGGTATCTCCAAGACTTATACAGAGTACGAAAAAGTGACAGGAAGACTACAAAAGAACTTTTGGTACGCAAGTTATAAACAAGTTAAGATGTGAGACTAACCCTCACATCGTGGAAAAAAGAATCTATTCCAATTACCTATTCTGTTTATGTTCACATAACTGGACAAATGTTTTTTTTTTTTTTAATTGAACAAGTATTTTTACTTATTACACAATGACAAGAGCGAAGCCGTGAGCTAAGCTAGTATTAAATTATACCGTTAAACTGAAATAGCAATAAATTGAATTGAACCACAACTCGCCTCCTTCAATTGACTACAACAACTCACTCACTTTGATAAACGGCTGATAACTGGATTCATGTTATACCATTTCCATTTTAAGAGCATCGCAAAGCTTACCTACTCAAGCGAATTGCACAACCGCGGAAATCTCAAACTGGCCGTATAAACTATTTATATCTCAGATGTTCAATACTTCAAATGTCGGTCGATTCACATCATGATTTTATATTTAAAATCGTACCAGTTGCCAAAACCTTTTGTTAATTTCGGCGTGGTTTACGAGCGATAGTAAAAATCCGCCATGTTGGCATCGCTTCATCGCGAGATGGCGGCCTGATGTCAAAAAGGGCGCGAAAACGAAGAAAATGGCCGACCGCGATCGTTATTTTTTAATAGTCTGTTTGTTGGCTATTAATTTTGTGGAGATTCTTGACGAAATGGCTTTGGTTTTGGTACTTGGAAATGTAATTAGTTGATCTGGTATGTGTAGATGTTTGAAGTAGGTAGGTTCACTCCTAAAGATAGGTATCCAAATTATCCTTAATCACACTTGAAGCGTATCACAAAACATCTTTACATATGAATTAGCGTACCTATACAATTTAACGAAGTAATTTGAGGAACAAACAAAAGGCGGAAGGTATTTAGCGAGATCTTAAAGAATTTACATGCAAATTTCAAATTCTTGGAAACTCCTTAAATTAAGTGCTTCCCCCTAACTTTTCGCACATTGGCGCGTCACCCCTACACGTCATTTAGAAGACAATGTATATAAAATCAAAGGCCACTTTATATAATACAATGAATAAAATTATTGAATTTGAACTATCTTACATACACTTAATCAACACAATTACATATCTCCAAGTTGAGTGAGATGTAGAATGTTATACCAATGATATAACTTCGTATGTGTTCAACACACAGAAGTAAGTACTATCTTTTACTTAAAGTGACACGTCGCTAGTACTCCTGGGGGGCTACCACCACCTCTTAAAAGCAGTATTATTTTAGTGTTACTTCAGTGTGAGAAAGAGATGGAGCTATACAGGACGTGTAGCTCCATCTCTTTCCCACACTGAAGTAAGATTACAATAATACGGCTTTAAGAGGTGGTGGTCTAGCTCCTGTTAACCCTTCCAACTAAGCTATAAATAGCTCAAGAGTTGTGTTTACATCAATAGTGCAAATGGAGGGGTTTGAACTCACGACTTCTCGTTTGCTAGTTGTCCGCCCCAAACGCGCCTATTACGCTTTCGCAGAGATTGAACACTATACTTAGGTGCCTACAACATTTAACTGCAATTTGAATAATCTTCCCTTTGACCTGACATTTATCAGGATCATTAATTTCTTATTTATAATGCCAACTCATCCCTACCCTTTCGATCTACGCACAAAACACTTTCCTCCGTTCACTTAACAATTCAAAATCAAAATGTCAACACAAATGCCGAGCCGTCCCTCCACGATCATTAAAAAGAAATCTGTCGATATTATCGCGAACTAAATAGCTCCAAAATGTCAGAAATAAGGTCGGGAATCAGAAATGGCAGTGCAAATGCTAGATTGCGACATTTTCGACCATGATCCGATCGCGGCACGGTCGGGTAGACACCCCAAGTCGGTGCGGATTCCTTGAGTTTTTGAATATATCGGTGAAAAAAAGTTGGTACGGGCACGTCGAAATTGCTAATACAAAGGATTATTTACAAAAATCCAGACTTATAAAGAAATCTAGGCGATTAAGCAACTTAAGTATTTAAGGCCTTTAAAGGCCACATACCAAAAAAAAAAAATAACCCCACCGCCGTAGTCTACGTTGACGTCGTGTTGGTGCTTGCGCGCTCCTGAGCTCTAGGTCTGTGCCTGTAGTGTCTACTTTGCCGAAACAGGTCTAGGGTGGCCAGACCAAGAGAGATACTTAAGCCCATAGGGCAGCATGTGGCGAGCTGTTGGGCAGTAGCGACCCCACGAACCCTATCTGCCGTGAGAAGTCTTGTTCCTCACCTCTGGTTTTATTGGTTAGCTGGAGTGAACACTGACGAGGAACAGAGCTCCCAGCTCTTTCTTGCCTTTATTGGCCGGCTTGAGTGGATCTCCACTCAAGCTGGCCAGTAAAATTGCGAATCTTCGCAAGAGCAAACGTGCTAGGAGGAAGGAAGTATAAGAAGTGTAAGATGCTGGGATCTTGACCGTTCTTTAGGGACTAATCTTTTATTCTTTAATTTTTACAATCATTTAATAAGTCTGGTTGATTGCACCGTTTCTAAGACTGTGCAGGCCTTATTCAATCCTTTAATCAGTCAAGAAACTTTATTTTACGATTTAGGTTTTAATTTATATGTAAGTATTTAATTCAATCCTCTGCCAAGTCAATTTCATTTCAAGCTTAAATGTTTTTTTATCTTAGGCTGTACATAGTCAGCAGAAAATAGACAAATCTATAATTGACCCAATTCAAAGTTTAGTAAATGACATACATAAATAATAAAATAAATTGTTGGTGGTTGGTTTGATTTGTGCAATTATGGACAAAGTTATCTTGTCGAATAACTACCGGAGACATAATAATGCACAGGACGGCTGTGTGTCGGGCATGCCACCGTCCGGCGGGGCAATTGCGTAACATAGTTACAGTAGGAATCGGTTTCATTTTGCAGTTCAACAACATTCATTGCGCTATTTACGTTGTTGAGCATACAAATTTTTCGAACTTAAGAAGCAATGGATTAGCAAATTGCTTCAAAATGATTCAGATTCTGATTCATAGTGTGTTACGCAATTAGGGTGCGGGTGAGTCCATCAGACATATTATCTCTGGTTGCTCTCGTCTGGCTAATGGCAAGCAGTTGCACAGGCATAACCAACCTAGACCTAGACCTTGGCTAGGATTATTCACCAGCAACTTGCTTTGAAATATAAGCCTGTGGATTCTAAGGTACCGTATTACAAGTATGTGCCCAACCCAGTTCTCGAAAATGACCATGTCACGTTGGACTGGGTTGGTCGGTATATCATGACTGATAGGACTATTATCGTCAATAACCCTGATGTAGTGGTGATAGATCGATTAACGAGCCGCGCAATGATTGTCGATGTTACCAAAAAGAATAACGGGGGGGGGGGGGGGGTGGGGTTCTCAAAAGAGAAACAAATAAAATATCTTAACTTAACACACGAGGTTGTTGACATGTGGAATATGAACTCGGCTGTCATTGTGCCGATTGTCGTAACGGCTAATGGTCTGATGGCCGAAAGCCTCGACCAACATTTCTCGAGGCTCTCGCTAAGTGGTTGTATCAAGGGCCTGATTCAGAAGGCAGTACTCCTCAATACGGCTCGCATTGTGAGGAGGTTCCTATCTCTGCAGCTCTAATCACCGGTAGCTTGAACCCTGCTCCTAACATCGACGGATCACTATTTTTTATGTTTTTTTTTTCTTTTTTATAAAAATATTTAAAAATGTATTTAATAAGTATGAAAATAAATAACATAACACAACATCACGCTTTTTTTCCCCGAAGGATTGGGAAGAGGTGGAACTAATAGAACACTCACATTTCGCCAGTTATGTTTAAGTCCCATGTCATAGGGGGCGAGCCTATTGCCATCAACAGGGCACAAATCCAGACTCCGAGTTTGTACTGAGATTTGCAGATGGTGTAACGTTACAATTAGCCTGAGGCCAACCGTAGGTCACACGTAATTAAATTATATTAGTGGAATTCAGGATACAGCTTCTTCAGGAAGGCAATGGCCTCCCGCCGTAGAGTACTCGACCGGAGCTCAGGGATGATGTTCTGGAGTCGAACAGAGACGTGCAGTTGGAGTTGGTGCAGCGGCGTCTTAAATGCCGTGCAGCATGAAGCCGAAGGATGGTTACGCCCCTCGAGGAACGGGGATGCGGTGATATCCCCTGGTCTTCTCAAATTTTTCTTTGAGAGACTTGAAATTGAAGAGCCTGTCTTCGAACGAGCTCGGCCGTACCGAAGTCAACACTGTCGGTTTACACACTAACTTTACACGTAAAAAAATAATTCATTTAAACACGTATTTATTTATTTATCATAAGTACACCAACAGCACAGTCACTTGCGATTCAAATTAAATAACATCTGAAATTGGCATTTCAGTAACCATACAAATAACAGGCATGCATGACATTGAAATAATACTAATATTAGAGATAAAAGAGAACAATAAAAAGTGTGTCTAGTAAATGCTAATCTAGAACACTACAAAACTAACCAATTTGAGCTACATAGACGTGCACTCTTCGCACTGTTTAAATAGGGAACTTCTGTATGAAGCGAAACTCATGGCGAAAACAACAATAGGGTAATCTGTCAAGTTGGACCTTTCATTATATTACCTCGCCATACGTGTTAGTGGTCTATTAAATGTGGTATTTAAGGTCGAGGTAGGCAATTCAAAAATACGTTGACTAGACCTGAAGTTAAAATAGCTTACCAAATATGCATCCATGGAACCGTTTATAATTTTATGTAATATTAGTAAGTCAGAATGATTACGTCTTACTTTCAAGCTAATCATTTTAAAGTGCCTCAACCTGTCATTGTAATCAGGTATAGCCTTACGGATCCCATTCTTCATACATAAATACTTAACAAAACGGGCCTGAACAGATTCAACATTGTTAGTATAACTTGAATAATAGGGGGACCAAATAGTGGAACAATATTCCAAGGAGCTTCTCAAGTGCGTTGTGAAGTAAAATAATGCTACTATAATCACGAAAAGGTTTCGACATACGGATAATAAAGCCAAGCTTTCTTTGAGCCTTAGTCACTTTATTTTCTATATGATCGCGGAAAGATAGGGATGTATCGAAGAGTACCCCTAGGTCACGAATAACCGACACTCTGCTCAGTTCTGATCCATCAATATGATAATCAAATTAAATGTAATTTACTTTATTCGGCAATGTAATAGTCAGGCATTTTTTAACATTGAGCGTCATTCTGTTGTTCGAACACCATTGTTGAAGGACATCAAGATCTCTTTGAAGTTTCGCACAATCACTCAGTTCCGATATTCTACAGTATATTTTTAAATCGTCAGCGTAAGCTAAACAATTGCAATTTATTAAATCTAAAAGGTCATTCAAAAATACCAAAAACAGCAAAGGGCCCAACTTAAAGCCCTGCGGAACACCAGAGCCAGGAGAAAAAGGTACAGATTCATAACCCACTAAGGCAACTATTTGAGCACGATTAATTAAATAACTCTCGAACCACCGCAACAGACAGCCATGAATACCAGCGCAATTCAACTTCATAGAAAGAATTGAGTGATCAACGCGATCGAAGGCTTTTGCAAAATCTGTGTAGACAGCGTCAACCTGACCCCTAGCCTCAAATGTGCTACTAATGAAAGTAGTGTAAATAAGTAAGTTAGACATAGTAGAACGGTTAGACACAAAACCATGTTGCTTCGAACTAATTATATGACGGAGGTGGGAATTAACTATGTTGTATATGAGACCCACAAAGATCTTTGCAAATTTTGATATAATAGAGATTGTTCTGTAGTTAGTTACGTCATTCATGCTACCAGATTTATGCATGGATATAATGTGTGATATTTTCCATAAATCAGGAAACGAACCTTCCATAAGGAATTCATTGTAGATTAGTTGTAGTGGTATAACAAGAGCATCAATGCAGAGACGAATAAAAATAAGGGGAAGTCCATCAGAATCTGCTCCTTTATTAAGATCTAACTTTTTGATGCTATCTCTAACGTCATTTTCAGTAAAACTAATGGAAAACATGCTGTATTTAGACGAGAAGCAACCCGGAGATAAGTTAATAGGCTGTTGATGAACACCGTACACAGATGCAAAATAATCTGCAAATAAATCAGCCACACCACTACCACCCTCACCAACACGATCACCACACGAAACTTGGTCTGGGACACCTCTGAAAGATTTTTTAGACTTAGTATAACGCCAAAAAGCTTTTACATTTGTTTTTAATTCACTCTCAATCCTTTCTATATAATCTTTAAAACAGTTATCCATAGCTCTCCCCGCTCGCATCCGTAGGGTAACAATAGTATCGTCCCGAGGGTTTTTATACCGTTTGAACCGAGTCCTGTATTTATGCTTTTCTTTAAGAAGTTTAAATAAACGAAGCTGAGAACCAAACTGGATAACAATTATTCTTAGGTTTACCCTTCGGAGTGTATTTATCTATGTTTTCCCATAGAATATTATAAAATTTCAGAACATAATCATTACAACTCAAATGACAATAATCTTCCCAATTCACTTTACGTAGATCACGAACACATGCCTCATGGTCTGTTTTAATGAAAACATATTTAGACTGTATCACATTACTACTAGAGAAAGATTTAATAGCACTTTAGATAAATATTTTTGAGGTTTTCAAATTAAAGGACGATTGTTGGTCGACATGAAGGCATGGTCTCCTGACAGCTCGGACCAAATCCTTTCCTTTTTTTTTGGGTAGTCGGCCAGAAACAATAAGGCGGTTACAGGGAAGACCTAACCTTATTAACTAGCCTTACAAAAGGTTAGAAAAAGAAACATGACAATTTATGATGAAAATGTCAATGAATGAAAATATTTTGTGTTTATGCAGTTTAGAAAGTATGTTTTGTAAAATAAGTATTAGTTTTAATGAGTGTCCTGTGATCTCATATCTGAAAATATAGATACAGGTAACAAGAAGTATTGAACACAACCAGCCCTTTTACTGCTAAATATATAAATAAACTAAAGGATGCGAATTCTGTGAAGCGGAATACCACAATGGAAAAACCCAATAACACTTTGCCCGACCTGGGAATCGAACCCAGTAGTAGCGCTTGCAACCACTAGACCATGCAACGAGGCAGTTAAATAAAATAAATAAAAAATGGGAACAGTAATGGACTATATAAATGTAGATGATATGTTTCCGTGTCCTTGTAGATTTCGAGCGAATGTCACCTTAAAATAAACAACATTAAAGTAATTAGTGATACTATTTGCAAAATTAATGTTATTGCTTTAGAATTAATTTGTCTGGTCCCGTTTTGGGAATGCCATTCAATGTAGGAGCTATTTATAATTCTGTACTGGCTCGAAGAGGTCTATAAAAGGCAACGGGAAGCCGTGTCGATTGTAGACACGATAATTCACTGATACATTGTCTTGTGCAATACTTGAACGTTTTAGGCTCATTCAAGTAACTAAGTAATGTTGACTTGAAATAGTGCTGGCTCAGTGCCAGATAAGACAAGCTTGTTTATATTTATTAGATCACCTTCACATTCGTTAAATGTAACCCTTAAATGTTTCCAGTATTTTCTAGTTCTATTACCTATCTGTGTCAACTTTGTTACAGAGTTCTTGTTGCTAATAAACTCTAGATCCAATTTAGCGCATAACGGTTTCATCCCAACGCCTAAATTCCAGTGTTCGGAGCCTAATCCATTGATTGACCTTATCAATCATGTTTGAATCATAATATCTACATAACTTTCGTACGTTTTCCTCCTTAATTTCCTTGGACCTTGTAGTAGCGACCTTGACCTTGGCCTTGGCCTTGCCATTTACATTACAAATGCCTACATTAATAAACCACAGTGAAAATCGGGAGCTGTTACATGCTGGAACTGCTTGAGAATTTCAGTGTGTAGCAAGATTTCAGAAGATGGTAGTCAAGTAAAAACATCAAAAATTACAGATTGCAAAGTCTTCGTAGATGACACGAATACAGAGAGAAGTGGTAAAAGAATAAAAGGAATGCTAAGGTAATCTGGAAAGAGAGAGAGTATAATAAATAAACAAGTTGCCACAGAAAAACCATTTTGCACCACCAACTCTTTTCCATCTCCACAAAAACGTGACAATGGACGTGCTTGCTCCACTTTCTCCCCCCTATGTTTCCACACACACTGCCCATTGTTTTTCACCGTTATTTATTGCGAAGTTTAGCATAATACTCAGTTTATTAGGGGCCGGCCAGAAAGGGGTCGATCGTTTTGTTTTTAGTAAAATACTCATGATTCATTTGCAAGATGTTCCATTAACGTACTTACTAAATCATTAAGTTGTATCATGAACATTATTTTATTAGGAGCCCATGAGTGTAGCAGGATTTTAACGAATCTACGAGTAATATTATAGATTTTCTTTTCTACCACCCATAGACTATTTGTATGGTAATTAGATTATATTTGAGATTAATAATTATAAATACAATAAAAAATATTTATGTGCTTGCTCGGCTTCCTTAGTTTCATCACATTCTCCAGTCATCTTCATTTCTCAGTTCCATATTTAAAAGCATCCTTAAAAGTGGTCATGGATTTGTAAGAATATTACTATTATCTGATTTTATGTGTAAGTAAAACTAAGCTGTCTATTTTTTACTTCATTTTTTTGCTTATTAACTGCTTTATTATTATCTTCTTGGGGACAGCTTTGCCTCTCCTTATATTAGAAGGACGTGAACATAACACGTAATTCAAATACATAATTCTACTGTTTATCAGAAATTATGTGACTAAATGATAATAGTTAATTTATTTACATTTAACACACACCCCCTCTCACAACACATCATCACACATCACTCACATTTCATTATTGTAGAAATTTTTTGTTTTTGCATAATGTATTCAAAAAATGTGCCTTTTGTTTTACTTCGTCGCTACATTTTTAATTACCAACGACATACCTAATGACTTGTTTGTTAATGGAGGAACACTGACTCCCAAGTCACATGTCTAAACCTAGTTTGGGTGCCAGGGGAACTATATTGGAGATACTACTCCTGTATGTTGTAAATAAAAAAGATTAAAAAAAAACACCTTTACATGAGAAAAACTGCCAATGTCCTACAGGTGTACAATATCCTCTGCACCCACGGACTTCATTCAACTTTACCTACATTTTAAATCAGCCGTATACATTGACATATATTTGAAAACTACGTGTATAAGAACAAAGAAAAGAATTGTTTTATTCATACATTTTTGATATGCACATAAAAGTTGGAAATTACGTAAATATATGGATTAATGTATGGTAATTCGTTCTGAAACCATTTGTTCGGTGTTGAATTTCTAATCTGTAGCTGTGAGGTGTATATACTATTTTGCAATACTCCGAAATTATAGACAGTACGAGAGGAGGATCATTCATTATCATTATTAGGAGTATCGCGTTACCCAGGGGTTGTGGTCCACCACCCATAATATGTGGAGGTCACATAGGCAGTCGCTCCATGAAATACTGGTAGCTGCATCCGGTTAGTCTACAACCCGCGACCCGAGCATAGTTGGGAACAGGCTAGGCAGATGATGATGAAACGTTTAAGTACTGGTGATTTGAATCTTCCAATAACCAAAACAAAAGACGATCTAAAGGAACTGGTCAAAAACTCTACGCTTGAAGACGGATTGGTGATCGCAGTGGAAGCTCCCGCGCGTCTTTTTATTAATTTATTTTACTGTTTATGTACACACAATGAAACACTATACAGTTAGGACATTATGATCATTGAGTACAAAGGTACTGCTTATTTCTTAAGAAATTTCTTCCAGCAGACCTGCGAAAGGAGAAATTAAAAAAGAAATGTAGACAATTGTGTGTGACTGTGTGAGAACAAGAAGAGAAGAATATGATTTGTGACGTCTTAAACTAAAATATGTACCTACACATATACTATAATGCAAAATTAACAAATACTTAAATAAATAAATATGCTATAAACTTATATAATTATATATAAATTATCACAGTTGCGAGGAGAGGTAATGCTCTTGCTTTGGTTTTTATCGTAATCATTTCGTCTTTATGGCACCTACTTATGGGAAGGGCAATTATTTACCACCACGGAACCGAGATAAAAGTTCCTTATGTCTTCTGCACTAATGCTAGCCTAGTAAATTTTCTAGCTATAGTCATCAAATTATTTGTATACCTTTTAAACAGCTGTTTAAATCTGCATTAAAGTTTTGGAATAGTCCAATTCGTCATGGGCCCAAACGTTTCATTAGCCATAATTTATTTCTTTTCAAAACAAGCTTAGAACTCTAAAATGAACGATACCGTATATTTTAATATAAATTCTCCTGGGCTACGTAGTTCATTTTGCCGACATATTGCAGCGCTGAATCTTCATTTGTTTATTCAAATGATATAATATTTGCATGCACTCTAGAGTTATAATATCTTCATGAAAAGGGAGCATATAAATTATACTAGCTTCTGCCCGCGACTTCATACATACGCGTGAAACTAATTTTAACATAAAATATATCTTATAGCATCGCATCGCATCGCCCGCCCGCGATGTTACTTCGTTTTCGCTTAGCGTTCTTTCTGACGTTTTTCTTGGTACCAAAGGGTCGTAGCGTGATGCGTGTAGCATAATAACCTTCCTCGAGAATTGAGCTATCAAATGCAAAAAAAAATTCAAATCTGATGGTAGTTCCAGAGATTAGCGCCTTCAAATAAACAAACAAACTCTTCAGCTTTATTATATAAGTACAGGTTAGGTTACCACAGTACCTAATAAACTGAAACAGCAGCTTGTTGTTGGGAATAATGAAAAAAAATTTGAAGATAGATGAGCTCCTTGCACAGGCCCGCGGGCTAAGCGAATTATAAAACAGAACATCTATTTCTGTTAATCATTTGAAGATAATGACACACAGAATGAAGTTTAAAATAATTATGTTTAGCGGTAAACACGCGTTTATGCACGGTTCCTAAAACAAAAACGGATCGTTTTGCTTACCAATGGCAGCATTTTTTATTGCCAAACTGGGCATATAAATAGATTTGTAAGCTAATTTTACTTGTGCTAACTACTTCCATGGGAGGGTCTACTATGATATATTGGTACAGAATTAAAAATACAAGAGTCTTAATTTTAACCAATTAACGGTCCGTAAATTATAGAAAAAGGCAATGGCTTTTTTTTTTTAACGCCGTTTGTCCACCGCCACGTCAACTGTACGTCAACGAGAACGAGATGACGGCGCCGAAGTAGCGATACATACAGTTACTATGGCCGCATGTCCACCGCACGCCGTCACGTTCGGTTCGAGTAATTTCGTTTCTCGTTGACGTCCCGTTGACGTTGTGCAGTGGACAAGGACAAACAATGTAATCTCACGTTTGTACAGACGTAAAAATATCACGGTGGGATTTTATCGCATACTGGATTTTCAACTCTCGGTGTTGACCCGAGCATTGAGAATCCAACAGAGTGCATCCCAGCGTGTCGAAAAAACACACTGTTGGACTTTCAACTCTCGGCGCTAAGCAGAGCGTTGAAAATCCAGTGCGCGAAAAAAAAATCGCCGCGGGAAAAATCGCTCGTGCCAACCTGCACGCGTAGCATGACCACGATGAAGTATAGACAAAATGACACATCCGATGCTTAATACGGTAGAAATCTTTCTACAATCTCTCATTTTGTCTATTCTTCCGTCGATAAAACCCGTTTCTATGGTGGTCATGCTACGAGTGCTGGGCTAAGTCTGTCTTTGGTGGTCATGCTACGAGTGCTGGGCTAAGTCTGTCTTTGGTGGTCATGCTACACGTGCTGGGCTAAGTCTGTCTTTGGTGGTCACGCTACGCGTGCTGGGCTAAGTCTGTCTTTGGTGGTCATGCTACGCGTGCTGGGCTAAGTCTGTCTTTGGTGGTCATGCTACGCGTGCTGGGCTAAGTCTGTCTTTGGTGGTCATGCTACGCGTGCTGGGCTAAGTCTGTCTTTGGTGGTCATGCTACGAGTGCTGGGCTAAGTCTGTCTTTGGTGGTCATGCTACGAGTGCTGGGCTAAGTCTGTCTTTGGTGGTCATGCTACGCGTGCTGGGCTAAGTCTGTCTTTGGTGGTCATGCTACGAGTGCTGGGCTAAGTCTGTCTTTGGTGGTCATGCTACGAGTGCTGGGCTAAGTCTGTCTTTGGTGGTCATGCTACGCGTGCTGGGCTAAGTCTGTCTTTGGTGGTCATGCTACGCGTGCTGGGCTAAGTCTGTCTTTGGTGGTCATGCTACGCGTGCTGGGCTAAGTCTGTCTTTGGTGGTCATGCTACGAGTGCTGGACTAAGTCTGTCTTTGGTGGTCATGCTACGAGTGCTGGGCTAAGTCTGTCTTTGGTGGTCATGCTACGAGTGCTGGACTAAGTCTGTCTTTGGTGGTCATGCTACGAGTGCTGGGCTAAGTCTGTCTTTGGTGGTCATGCTACGAGTGCTGGGCTAAGTCTGTCTTTGGTGGTCATGCTACGAGTGCTGGGCTAAGTCTGTCTTTGGTGGTCATGCTACGAGTGCTGGGCTAAGTCTGTCTTTGGTGGTCATGCTACGAGTGCTGGGTTTTTTTTTCTTTTTGTGGATGGGAAATCATCAAATGACTTCTCCCGCTCTGGGCGGAGCGGGAGGGCGTGTCAGACTTTTACTGACTAAAACCCACCCGTGTTCCTTCTGTTGCCTGTGCCGGGGCCACGGTAACTCTTTCGAACATCCCGCAACCCTGGCTGACGTGTGCTGGGCTAAGTCGGTCTTTGGTGGTCATGTTACGCGTGCTGGGCTAAGTCGGTCTTTGGTGGTCATGATACGCGTGCTGGGCTAAGTCGGTCTTTGGTGGTCATGCTACGCGTGCTGGGCTAAGTCGGTCTTTGGTGGTCATGTTACGCGTGCTGGGCTAAGTCGGTCTTTGGTGGTCATGATACGCGTGCTGGGCTAAGTCGGTCTTTGGTGGTCATGCTACGCGTGCTGGGCTAAGTCGGTCTTTGGTGGTCATGTTACGCGTGCTGGGCTAAGTCTGTCTTTCAGCTTTGCTGTGTTCAAACTTGACAAACCAAAGAAAGGCATAGTACACAGCATGAAAACTTACAAAATAGTATAAGTAGAGGCACTGTTATCATATCGCAATCTACTTTTGTATAAATTGTAACAGTGCTAAAAGTGGGCTTATTTGAAACTAAACTCAAGCTTATAACTAGTAAACTTTATAAATGTATGGTATTTGGAAGCCTCAACCGTTTTTAGGTTTCAAATGGAACCCTATCACTAAACATCCGCTGTCCGTCCGTCCGTCCGTCCGTCCATCCGTCTGTCAGCGGGCTGTATCTCATGAACCGTAATAGGTAGACAGTTGAATATTTCACAGATTGTGTATTTCCATTGCCACTCTAACAACAAATTAAAAAAAAAATTAAAGGGGGTAGTGCTAAATATTGTACGGTGGTACGAAACCCTTCGTGTGTCCGACTCGCACTTGGCCAATTGTTCATGTACCTATAGGTACTATCGTATTTAGCGAAGGGTTGGCATCTGTTCAATGACTGGAAATACCATAACGTTGAAAATCCATTAATTCGAGCTAGACTTAGACAGGCCTTCGGCCTTTCTACAAACCTAAACCTATCATCAATGAAATAATAAGATTAATTTAAAACAACGAACAATTTTAATTTAGTTGTATCTAAATCATTGATAAATCTTTCCAATAACTTATAACTCCAACACAAAGATGTACATCATCTCCAATAATAACGCGTACCGATTTGAATAAACAGTGAGTCAGTGTGGTTGACTAGTGACTAACTATTTAATATTAAAACTATTTGCCTGTCTGTCAGTGTGTTATCATCGTAGGTAGCATCTCACACAGACCGTACTGAAGGTTAATTCTTGGAATTTTAACTCGTAAACTATGACGGGATGACCTAGTAAGTATCTGGAATTAGTCATAGCTGAAAATTTGGGTTTCATTGCTAAGAATAAAAGCGTATGTAATTTTTTATGAGGTCGATGGCTCGCCATCTAAAGAGTCACGGCCTCCTATGGCACTTTAGATTTTAGAGTTACACGGTCTGTTTCCAAGTCTAATGTGGCAGTAATTGCAACGGCTGCCTAAACCCTCAAAATTACATTACTATTCCACATAATCACGAAACCCCATTAAAATTGTTTTGGAAATACCAGGTTGCTGCACTTGACTCGGCGGAACGCAGAGCAAAAAGGCTTATAGGCGACGAGACGTTGGTGGCTAGGCTTCACAGTCTGACTCATCGGCGTAATGCCTGTCGGTCTTCTACAGACTGTATTTCGGAAAGTGTGCGCAGGAACTCGACGACCTGATCCCACCATCGCCCTTTTACTACCGGACTACCAGACGTACTGCAGGGTACCATCCGCACTTGGTTGATATCCCGACCAGTCGTACTAAGCGCTTCTCCTCCACATTATTATGCGCACAGCCAAAGTGTGGTACTCTTTGCCAACGTTTGTGTTCCCTTCCACATATAATCCGTCTGCCTTCAAAGCAAGAGTGAACAGGCATCTTCTAAGCACGCTCGTTCCATCATAGACCTCATCCATCGCTTTCTATCAAGCGTAATCGAAATCAAGAGCAGGCCCATTCAAGTTATCTTTCATTTTTATTTGCTTCAGCAGGGTCACAGGTAATAAATAACTCAATGTCACTGTGGCAAAAGCTCGCTCGAACACTAAATTTCTACTCCTTCAACCGAAACATCAGTACAAAACAAATAAAATTAAACCAACCAGAAACCATTAAAGCCTTACAAAACTCCGCAAAATATCACCAACCTCGAAACCGTGCCAAGCGTACAGTTCTCACCCACAGGTACGTCTCACGCTTGACCGTTTTATATTTTTACCTCGAGTACGGGCCATGTGTTGTATACACGGTGCTACATCAAAGAACAAAAGAATTAGCTTCATGAAGAAAGTAAAAATAAAATGGTGGATACAGCGGGTTGCTTTTTTGAACTGTTGGATTTTGATTAAAGGGTTCATGTTAAGAGAATTTTTTGTTGTTAAAAGAGGTTGAATATTGTATAGGTGTTATGTCAATGACTATCCGTTTATTCATTAGGTCACGGGGTTACGGGTTTTCCGTAATAATCCTAGTTTATCATTCTCAAAACGAACGACAGTTTCCTACATAATATAAACATAAACCATAACATTACGCCTGTTTTCCCCGAAGGGTTTGGGCAGAGGTGACAGCAGGCGACAGTTTCCAATATAACATAAATATTGGTACAATAGTTCATCATTTTTCATCGCTATTTACAGTACGAAAACTAACGAGTAACCGTGGAGTTTCTTGCCGGTTCTTCTTCATAGGAAACGACCAATTGGAACCGTGCACCTAGCTTCTGACGTTTCATAAGTTCCCGTGTAGGCTTATGTGAAATAAAATATTTTGAATTTTTGAACTACCTAATGGTCGATTATAGAACTAGATTACTTATTTAAGAAAATCTGTTTTGAAAACGTACCGGGTTTCATAATTTGATCTACCTACCTATGTAAGTAAAAGTCCAATGTACTAAGAAAATCTGATCCCCTTGAAGCTAACTCACAATGTAAAATCTGAAACTTGTCATTGTTTTCACTAATGAGCACAGCGACAGTTCCTCAAACAATATATAGCTGGCAGTAAGCCAGAAATGGCTACGACAGACTATAAGGCATTAAAATCATGAACAAAATCTACAGTGCTAGTCTGTAAAGCTAACTTTGAAACTCACTCAAGTAACATCACATAATATTTGAAAGCGAATTCATTTGTTTTTTAAAACAAATCATGGCGGATTCAAACCTTAACTTCGTTCGAATTTCGAAGAGTTGTCAGGGAAGAACTACCATCATCCATATCTTTTTCAGTACCTAACTACTGTTCCCTACGCATTCAGGCTCTTTCATTCGCATTTCAAGATCTCTTACAAAATAGGTAAGTTTTATACAGACCCCTGCCACACTTTATTTGCTCCCTTTTACCTGAAAACAAATGTGAACCGCTTCAGATTTATTTAAAGGCCTACAGTAACGATTTGCTTTAGTCATTTATTATTGGTTTCGGGTTCTTTCGTGAATCGATATATAACCTCAATCTTTTCAGTGTATGTACCTACGTACCTTCAGGCATTGACAGTCCTTTCTTAGTATCACGTTAGACTTGCTTTTTCATTTTACATTGAGTTGCGATTGAAAAGCATTTTCCCTAATTCAAGAAAAAGCTAAGCAATAATTTATATCGTTACAAAGAACCATCTCAGATGATAATACAATAATCAGAGCCTTGAGTTCCTCCTTTTAGACTCTTCCGCATGAGTCGGCAAAAAAACTCATGTTTAAAAAAGAAAAGAAAGAAAATTCGTTTATTTGCGGTAAACATGACGCATAGACAGAACACAAACACAAAAAAGAAACAAGTTGGGGGAAAATATGCGTGACATCGACGCAAAACAGCTATCGCTCAGTATAGTGGGTGCGTATGTGTGTGGGGGTGTGTGCACGTGTGTGTAGGTATGTATGTGTGTGTAATGTTTCGGTATGAATGGTCAAGAGAAAATAAAGGTAACCTAACCGAGGCGGGGTGCTAACATTTTTGAGCTCTCTACGATTGATCTTGCAGTCTTGCACTCCCAGTCAGCTCTCTACTAATTCACTTCTAGATAAAGGAACATTAACTTAAATTCAAGAAAACATTTAATAAGAAGATTATGCAACGAAATGATGAAGTGGAGACAGATAATTATGTCAATTAATCTGCCTAACTTTCTCTAACCGGATGCAGATCAGATGAATACCAGTATTTTACATGGAGCGACTGCCTATCTGGCCTCCACAACCCAGTTAAGTATTGGGTAATACGATACCCCTTGGTAAGAAGACTGTTTGTCAGACTTTTGGACTTCTGACGACCTCGTAACGACTGTCAAAGATCGATCGATCGAGAGATCTACGAATGACAACCAAGACCAACGGCTTAACGTGCTTTCCGAGGCACGGAGCTAGGGGTCTCGATATATGATGGTAGCTTAACTTTCGATCGACCTGTGCGGCTGTTATCATTTAGCCACGAGCCCCTCACAATTAATTATGATACAAAAGTAAAGGTCAAATACTATTCTGAGCAACAAGAAGTTGAAAAAGATATCTATAATTACATTAATTACGCAGACAAAGTCACAGACAATAACAGTGCATGGAATAAACAATAGTGTCAAGAAATTTAAATATTTAATGCCTAATACGTATGTATGACAATCTATACATATGAATAATCACGCTTGTCTAACGGTCAGCAGAATGCATTACAGTTTATGAGATCACAACAATGTCACATGTTTCGCACATTTATGAAATGTTGCGAAGTGTTAATGTGAACACGTAAACATGATGCAAACTTTAAGATCGTCGCAATTCATAAATAATGATAGCTTATTTATTAGTAGGTACCATTAGGCCGCGTCCTAAGCAAAAGCTATCGCCACGTGAGTAGCCGATCGTTGCGTCATATGTCACTTTTTGTTCGGCGAAATTGCGATCCCGAACGCGTGGACGCGCCGACAGAAGCTGCCTTCCAGTTTTCCGAACAAAGAGCGACATATGAACGCGATGAATGCGTATTCACGCGATCATTTTAGTTAGGACGCGGGGTCAGCGAGGACAGAACTTTGTATTTCGTGGCAAAAATTAGACGCAGACAAATTTTTTAACAGCAGGCAATCCCTAATTCACCTGTAATTTCACCGGCACCCATTATACAAATTAGTAAAAACTATATAGGTAGGTTCCTATTCATAACCGCATTCTTAACTTGTGATGCATCCTATAAGTAACTTTACTGATACTGCAATCAATACAAAAAACAAATTAGAAATCAGTCAAATAAAATAAATAATAATAATAATTTAAATTCTAAACAAACCTTCTTGTCAGAAGTATAAAATATACAGGGTGTAAGGGACTGCCTTCCGCATACTAACAGAGTGCATTCTGTGCAGGATGTAATGTGCGTTGTTTGTGCAGAATGAACAATTTTTCTTTCTTTCTTTTTTCATTCAGCTCGTTATATTCAATCATATCTATTCCGCCGGAAAATTTCTCAGAAATATTTTCATTTTTTTATCGATTTTTCAGTTACTATTCCTTTATTTCAATGTAAAATTACATTCTCTGTACGCAGCACTCCATTTGTGTAAATAAAACAGCTAAAATAAAAAAATCAGCAATGGATGTTGAAATACTCGGCGGCCGAAGGCTCGCTGCGCTGTCGTTCGCTACGCGCGTTTTGCCACGGTAACGATACATTACATGTGAGGTAATAAAACAAATCAGGTGTATTGGATTCCCATAACGTTCCTGAAATAATTTCATGTACCGGTCATCTTAGTATGATATACTGAATTCACCCCATTAGTCTGCGGAGGGCTGTCTCTTACACCCTGTATAATAATAGGTACTAGCCTATTATTATCCCATTGCAGGGCAAAAGCTTCTTCTCATAGAGAGAAGGCACCAGCATGATAAAGGTACAAGTAAAATAAAGTGTGGGGGTCAGGGATTGAAAAGGTTCTTAAAATACCGGTATAGAACCGGTATTACGTGGTTCCGGGTACAAGAACCCGAACCGGAACCGGAACCTAAATTGGAACCTATAAGAACCTTTATGTTACCGGTTCTTCAAAGCAAGTCCGAATGCCCTTTACTCACACAAATGCATAATGTCTCTAATTGGGCGAAACCAGGAAGGGGTGTAGTTTGTCACTAGCTGCGCTCCCGCAGAAATATTTTCGCGGAAATATTTTGACTCCACTGTACCTACGAGCGGCCGCCGCGCGGGTGAAAAGGACTACCTTTTGCTGACTGTAAATACTCAAGTATGTCGATATAACACCCAGTCCTTTTTTTTTTTTTTTTTTTTTGTGTATGGGAAATCATCAAATGACTTCTCCCGCTCTGGGCGGAGCGGGAGGGCGTGTCAGACTTTTACTGACTAAAACCCACCCGTGTTCCTTCTGTTGCCTGTGCCGGGGCCACGGTAACTCTTTCGAACATCCCGCAACCCTAGCTGGCATCGGCCCTAGCGGACCCCGTCAATAGTGCTGACATCTCTTTGAGGCGCGCGTGGAACACAACGCGCCGTCGACTCGGGCTTTGTCCTTACCGGACGGCGAGCTACCCATTGCTCGCCGTCCGCAAGCCCGCGCCTACGGTGGCCGGGAATCGGCTGCCAATTCCCGACGCCCAGGGCGTCTCCTGCGGCGACTAGGGGCGTGAGGGCGCAAAGCTTGCCTCTCCCTCACGCGTTCCGCCTCCTCCTTCGCGAGCATTACTGCTTCGCAGAAGGAGGTAATGGCTTCCCATGTACTCTCGCCCCGTACCATGGCCTGGACCAGGGCCGGACGCGAGAGATCGCCGCCGCCGATCGCTTCCGCGAGGACACGGCGGTGCTCCGCCCAAGCCGGGCAGACCTCCACCGTATGCTCCACCGTGTCCTCCGGGCGATCCACACAGTGGTGACACCCGGGCGTTTCCTCCCGCCTTATCCGGAACAGGTACCTCCCGAAGCACCCGTGTCCGGTGAGGACCTGCGTCAGGCGGAAGGTGAGGACGCCGTGGCGCCTCTCCAGCCACTCCTCAAAGAGGGGACTTATCGCCGCAATTGTGGCGTGCCCAGCGCTGGGTTGCGACAATCGCACTCTCCATGCCGCCATGAGATCCTGCCGGAGCTCTGTCCGCCGTGCCGCGATTTCTCGCGGCAACGGAGTTACGCCCCGGCGTCCTGCCTCCTCGCGCCACTCCCACATGTGCGCGAGGACTTTTGCCTCCAGATCCCATGGCGGTAATCCGGCAAGGAGGTTCGCCGCCTCCCCGGAGACCGTGCGGTATCCCCGGGCTAACCGGATGGCCATGACCCTCTGGGACGCGTTCAACCGACGGACCGGTCGCCGCCTCACGGAACGCGCCCACACCGGAGCTCCGTAAAGGGCCATGGACCGCACGACCCCCGCGTAGAGCTTCCGGCAGGAGGCGTTTGGACCCCCCAGATTGGGCAGGAGCCGCCTCAAGGCAGCCCCGGCTCGCTCCAGTCTGGGAGCCAAACGTCGGAAATGCTCCACGAAATTCCACCGGCTGTCGAGGACGAGTCCCAGGTACTTCATCGTCGACTCGACACCGATGGGAACCCCTCCTACCGTTATTTGGGAACCCGACGGTGGCGCGTTCCGAGGACCATGAAAACACATGGCCTCGGACTTGTGCAAGGCCACCTCGAGTCCCAATTGCTGGATCCTCTCTATAATTGTCGCAACCCCGCATGTCGCCAATTCGGCCGCCGCCTGGTGCGACCTCCCCTGCGCCAGGACCAGCGTGTCGTCAGCGTAGCAAACTACGCTGACGCCATTAGGGAGGTCGGCGCGCAGCACCCAGTCGTACCCGATGTCCCACAGATGCGGCCCCAGGACTGATCCCTGTGGGACACCGCACGACATCTCTCGCCAGTTCCACTCTCCTCGGTGACCAGGGTAGATGACAGCCCTGTCCGTCAGATAGGCCTCGACCACGCGACAGAGGTAGGTCGGCACTCGGTGGTACCGGAGTGCCTCCCTGATGCAACTCCAGGGCAGGGTGTTGAAGGCATTGGCGATGTCTAGAGACACCGCCAAGACGACCCCACCCCGGGCCACAGCATCCCCCGTCGTGAGGGCTCGTACGCGCATGATGGCGTCCACCGTAGAGCGCCCCTTGCGGAAACCAAACTGGCTCTCCGCCAAATCCGGCCCCACCCTCACCAGCCGCCCGACAAGGCGGTCTGCAATGACTCTTTCAAAGAGCTTGCCCACCTCGTCGAGCAGCACGATGGGCCGGTAAGCGGACGGCGAGTCCGCAGGGCGCCCCGGTTTCTTAATGAGGACCAGTTTCCCTGTCCTCCATTGAAGCGGGAACTGGCCCCTCTCCAAGCATGGGCTTAGGAGCCCCCTTAGTCGAGGCCCGAGAGCCTCCAAGGCCAGGACCCAGGCTTTTCCAGGTAAGCCGTCGGGTCCTGGGGCGGTATTCTTGGCATTCAGCCTGCGCACCGCCACTCTCAGCTCTACCTCGGTCGCCTCCGGAGCATCGTCGTCATCGTCGGCTGCGTGGTCCGCATCCGACACCGCAGGAGGCGGAGCCATGGGCGGGGGAGTATGTTCCCCTCGCGAAGGGAACAGAGCGCTCACCACGTCCTCCACGAGCTGGGGCCGGAGACTCTGCGTCAGCGGGGGAGCCCATGGGCGGAGCTTGTTCCGCACCATTTTATAGGGGCGCCCCCACGGGTCCCTGTTCAGAGTCTCCAGCGACTCCTCACGGGCCAGTCCCTTGGCCCGCAGGATCTCCGCTCGGAGGGCGGTCTTCGCCGCTCTGTACCCCTCGTACAGCTCCGCCTGAATGGCTTCCGTATCCGGAGGGCAGATACGGAGCCTGCGGTGCCTGGTGTACCGGCGTCACGCAGCAACGCACGCGTCGCGCAGAGACGTCAACTCCGGCGACCACCAGCACACCTGGCGCCGGGCGCGTCCGGGCCGGACCCGGGGCATTGCCACGTCGCATACTTCGGACATGGCCTCCCGGAACCACCCCGCCTCGTCATTGATGTCAGCAGGCCTGTCCGGTGGTGACACCCAGGCCTGCACGATCGAGGCTTTCAGGAGGAGCTCCCGGTCCAGCTGCTTCAACGCCCACCGCGGACCACTCGGGGCCTGTCGGACCGGCGCGCTCGAGGTCTGAGCGGAGACGTCAAACCGGATGTACCGGTGATCGGAGTAGGTCTCCACCCCCTCCATGACGTGCCAGTCGAGGACACGCGGCGACAGAGCGGGGCTGGCGAACGAAATGTCCACCACTGACTCACCCCGCATCCGCACACACGTGGGGACAGAACCCGGTTACCCGGTTTAGGACGACCAGGCCCGTCTCCAGAGCCCAGTCCTCCACCATCCTACCCCGTGTGTCCGTATGCCGGGAACCCCAAGCCACATTCTTGGCATTGAAGTCCCCGAGGACGAGCACAGGGAGGGAACGGAATCCGACGACGACGACTCTCAACTCCGCAAGGGAGTTGTGGAACTCGGCGAGAGTTTGGTTCGGGGAGAAGTATACCCCTACCACGACAATCTCCCCGAACCGTGCTGCCACGCAACCCCGTCCCCTATTGACAGCCTCGAGGGACAGGGTACCGGCGGCGGCCGACGAAATTAGAGTCACTGAGCCGCTCAGGTCCTCCACCCAGTCATCCCTGGGCGGGACAAAGTACGGCTCAGCGACCACGGCGATGTTAATCGACCACTGCACCATGCTCTGGAGCAACAGATCCTGAGCGGAGGCGCAGTGGTTGATGTTCGCCTGGAGGAGGCGTAATGGGGCCATTATTGGCACTCCATATCAGCCCCCTCCCGAACCCCCTGTGAGGGCTCTGCTGCGGTGGTTGAAGCGGCGGCGACAGTGGAGGCGGCAGCAGCGGAGACGGCAGCGGCGGCGGCGGCAGTGGTGGCGGCTGCGGCGGTGACGATGGTGGCAGAGGGCTTGCTGCCCCTGGGTTTGGCGGGTGGAGCGCAGGCCTTGCTCCCAGCCCGGTGATTGGCCGGCTTGCCAGCTGCCGCACACGCGAAGCATTGCGGCGCGGCTTTACACGAGCCGGCCTTGTGACCGGGCTGACCACAGCAGAAGCAATGGCCGCTACGGTCCACCTCCGAGGTGCATTTAGCTCCCACGTGGTTGCCCATGTGACAGCGGAAGCACCTCAGAGGTCTGGGTTCCAGCAGTTTCACCTGCGTGGAAACCCAGCCCACCTTGAGCCTTTGGCCTTCCCCGGTTATTTTTCGGGCCACCGCCACGGGGCAGCTCACTGTAACAGTTCGCATCCCCGTGAAGTCAGGACGGATGGTGCCTACCCTAACCTGCTCGACTGAGCACCCTCCAGTCCTAACAACGGCGGCCACCACCTCTCCCTCCGTCGCTGAGTCGTCCAAACCCAGTATGCGCATGTTCGCGCACTTGGTGGGTCTGGACACTCGGGCCTCGTCCGCATTTAGGGACGCCCTAAGCCTCTCGGCCAGAGCGTCAGCGGTCGGGCCGCTGGCCGCACCGGGAACCTCCAGCATCCGGGCCCCAGTTGCAGTGACCCTTATCCGGATGCCATCGGCAACGCCGAGCTCCTCGAGGTTCACCGCCTCCCTCGCCTTGGCAAGCACGTCGCGGTAGGACACGCCCTTCTTCTCCGCTTCCGGCTGTAGTGTGATCACTACAGCTGCGGACCTCGGGGCACGGAGCCTAGCCGCGACGATTCGCTCCTTGCGCCGCTGCCGTCTCTCCTTCTTTTTGGCCGCCCTTGCTGCCTTACCCGCCTTCCTCTTCTCCCCGGCTACTTGCCATTCGGCGTCAGCCGGAGGAGATTTAGGAGGCGGGGGCGGCCGTTTCGCCGCCGGGGCTGGGGCCCTCGCGAGTTCCTGCACGGCCCCGCCTTTCGCCTGCCCCGTTGATGCAGGCTTGACCGTGGCAGCCGCGGCGGCGGCATACGATGCCGCCTTCCGCTGGCCCGAGGCCGGCTGGCTCGCCGCTAGCGGGGGCCGCAGGACTATGGCCTCCAGGGCGGAAAACCGGCTTCGGAAGGCAGCCAGTTCCTGCCGGACCAGGGCCAGAACCCGGTCCTCAGCAGGCACGGGCCCGACCTGCCCATGCCGCGCCTCCCCCTGTGGCACCTCCCGGGGGCTAGCTCCTCGGAGCCTGGCCAGGTCCGCTCGGAGCTCCTCATTCTCCTTTCGGAGAAGCTCCATGGCGGCTGTCAAGCGAGCGACCTCCGCCCGCATCTCTGTCATCCCGTCCGACGGGGGCCTGAGGTGACTGGCCTCCGCTGCCGCCATAATGGAGGCCCTGGCTGCCGATATGGCCTTGTCTTTAGAGGACTGAGTCCTCTTCAAGGCCACACTCTTGATCGCGGCTGCCACGACCTCTGCGAACCTGACCGTTTGCTCCGAATTGGAGCCGCCAGCGGCGTCCGGCTCACCACCTGCTGACTCCGACCCAGCCGAGACTGACCCCAACTGCGACTCTGGCTCGGCCGGGCTGGCTCGGCTCGGCTTGCTGGCTTCTTTGGTGAGCCCTCTGCCCACACCCCTTTCATGGGCCCCACCCCGCCGGCTGATTTTTTTACGGGCCGAGCTCAGCCCACCATCCGAGGAAGACCCCAGGCCATCCCCCGGTTTGGGGCGCTTCTTGAAGAACTTTTGGTTCTTCCCAGCGCCCCCCACCACTTCGCGCTCTGGGCTCTTACATGAGCCCTTCACGCCAGACGCGGCGTCGGACTCCGACCCCGCATCACTCCCCTCCTCTTCACTGCTTTTATTTTTATTGAAAGATTTATCCATAGTTGTTCCCACGAGTAAAAACTTTTTAATTCCCAAAAACTAGTGGTTCGCACTAGCGACTAATTTAGCTACCCATTAGTCAAGCTACCAACCTCCCTCACGGTGCGCCGCCGCTTGGAGGTTTGGGGTGATTTTTTATAGAGGTTTTCTTCCTCGCGGCCCGGGCGGTTAAGCCAAGACCCTCGACCCCCGTCAAAAGTCAGAGACATGACCTTGACAATCTTCGGGGCTACGAGAATAACGGTGGCAGAAAGAGAAGGCCTCTTCCTGCCTGCCCGGCGGCAGAGTTAGTGCACACCGAGCCCGCTCTTACTCCGCCGCTGTGCGTCTCTGCTTAGAGCGCAGAGAGACACACGTTGGAGCGTACTTCTGACAGGATATTGGCATACGGGCAACAAGACCCCTTAGGCACACAGTACCTAATGGGAAGTCATTGCCCGTACCCCAGGGTGCACCGTCCCGGTGACTGGCCTTCCCCCCGGACGCATCCATAAGGGAATTCCAGCCCACAGGCACACGGGGAGGTTTCCTGTCCAAGCACCCCATAACACCTAGTCCTGAGACATGGTTTAATATTCTTTAATTATTTTGTAATCAGTTGAGAAAAAATTTGATTTCTCCCATCATGCTCGTCATCGTCGTTGTGGTGCAAAGCACAATCTTTACACTCTATTATTTGTTGTTTTTCAGTATTTGCAGTCTTAGGTTGACATTTTTCTTGAAAATTTCTTCTAAGCAATTGCTTCAAATTTAGAGGTAACTCTTGCTCTTGGAGTTGAGTGTCTGTATCGGTATCGGTCACAATACGGGCATGTTTTGTTCCTGAAAGTAAGATACCAAATATAACCAACGTGTAATTGGAATAGCGTAATACCTCGGCGGTAGTACCGTAACCCATGAAACTAAACAACCATAAAACACTGTCCACACATCTTAAAACAAAATAATAATAATTTATATTAAAAAACCCTGCATTTCAATGACGCTTGCTCAGTTCTAAAAGACATGAGAATTTAATGTCTTTTAGAACCGAGCAAGCGTCATTGAAATGCGACGACGCAACGATGACGCAAAGTGCCGTGTAGCTCCGTGAAAGGTGCGCAAGGTACGTTGCGCTGAAAAGCGTAACGCTTTTGAGTTAACGCTTGTATCATTAATTTCACTCTTCATAAAATTTACATACCGGGGTCCTTATATGAAAATCGATTCTTAAAGGCTTCTTCAAACAGGCGCTACTCGCGACGCGAATTGCGCGCGACACAAAGGCACCGCTCGTCGCGCGACACGCAGTGTCTTTGTGTCGCGTCGCGTATCGCACCTGTTTGCAGAAGCCATAAGGAGTAAACTTCAAAAAAAAAATGTTACTTCGTATTATTATACTTAACTAAGCTAGACAATAGAATATCTCCACCGTTCTTTGCAGGAAACTGGATCATGTCCTGAAAAGGCAGAATTAGTAACATGTTCATAAGGAACAATTTGTTCCATTTTCAGCACAATTTTTAAAATACGTTTGGTGAAAAGAAGTCTTTTCAATTCAACTTAATTTGGGATCGGGTATTGCTGCATGAACGCCTGCAAGTTGTAAGGGCCAATTGAAGGGTCCAAGGTAAGGTAAGGGTTGGGTCCAAAAGGGTCGAACCTCGGAATAGCGACGACCGGCTAACGATATGTCAGTACATGTTACGAATTCGATATTTCTATCAACTCATATTTGATTAACATGTCGACCAAATAGTTTCGTGAATTAATAAATAAGAATGACTGTTTTTGACTGATGAATGACAGTGTTAATTATATCAAACATCTGTTCAGAAAAAAAAACCACGAAAAGAAGTGGAGTTTCTGTTTGTAATACTGAGCCACTTGGATTTATACAATTATATTCTATGTTTCTGAGCCTTCACAAGACATACCTACGACTTTAAAAATCAGAATAATTCCACTTAGACTACAAGTAAACGTGATTTTGAAGAAAGTAGCAATAACGGATGAGATGAGACAAAACAATGAACTAAAATTATACAGCGACTAAGGAACACGCGAAGGAAAGTCTCCCTGTTGAGACCCACACATATTTCCTTAGCAACAGAAAAATGCAACTGACCAAGTTGATTACAAAGGGTTTAATAAACCAAAAAAGACGCTTATACAATAAAATTATTTAT
Organism: Fissipunctia ypsillon; assembly: GCA_947568875.1. Classification (NCBI taxonomy): domain Eukaryota; kingdom Metazoa; phylum Arthropoda; class Insecta; order Lepidoptera; family Noctuidae; genus Fissipunctia; species Fissipunctia ypsillon. The sequence continues at coordinate 3,070,759 of OX387667.1, forward strand.
TACACGCAAAAAACATAGACTAACATCCGTTTAACACCCAAAATTGTACAAAAAGCTATTCAAACATCTGTTGTACAAAAAAAAAAAAAACTAAGAAAACAGTCTATGTTCAGTAGACTATAAAGCTATTAAACCACATATGTGTTAGACGCTATAACAGATGACAAATCAAAATAACTCTGAGATAAATCTTAAAGAAAAAACTATGTGTGTCATGGTTTTCTTTGTTCATAACCAGAGATCGGAATAAGTAGAATATATTTACCGAAACTTGGAGGGAGTACGTAACATAGAGTGGATAATACCTCCTCTAAAATCAAGGAATAATGATTTGAGGAAACAAATAAACCAGCCAACTTACTTTTATTTTACCTTCTTAAAACAAAACATTTGAATTTGACACAATTTTAGTACGGAACCCTAAAAAGTGTAATATGATTCTTCAAATCCATCATTTTTAACTATATAAAAATTCCAATAAATAATTAGTGATTTTTAAATTCCGGGATTTTAGAGGAGGTATTATCCACTCTATGTTACTTACTCCCTCGAAGTTTAGGTAAATATATCCTACCTATTCCTATCTCTGTTCATAACGCATTATTTACATCAAAAGTTTACGATAAAAATCGGCCTAGAAATCGATGTACTTTTTACATACATTTTAATAAACGCTTCGAGTTTGAGTTTGATTCCTACATAAAAATCTATGGAGTATAAAGAGGATGTAGACAAGTGGCAAACGCTTTCAAAGCGTTGCGTCTTTCTCTAGCACTTTTCAACGGGATTGACATAAGCTTTTCGGTAGCTTATGACGTCAGTCCCATAAATTGACTTTTCCGTCATATTTACCGCAACTTTGCTGATAGATTATCACTTTGTCTAGGTCCTAAAAACCATATTCTATTTAAAAATGGGTTTAAAAAAATTAAAACGTTAAACCAAATCCAAACCATCCTGTACAGCCGGGCCCCCAATAAAATAGAGTTAGCTGCGCGGACGCAACGAAATCGTTCATCGAACTCGACACATCTGTTTCTTTGTGCACGAGCCCGAATGCCAGACTGTCTCGAGTGTGCCCCGTGCTTCATAACTTGGTGCAACTCTGTTAAGCCTAACTTAAAATTAATCATAAATTAATTAGGTTTTTAATCTAATTCATCTGTAATTAACCTTACAATAATTATGTAGGTATGTAGCTAAAAGAGAATTTTAGACAGATCACATAGCCAAAACAGTTTAAGGTGAAAGCGCCAGGGTAGTCCGCGAAATTCAAATTTTCTTAAATTTTTTGCAATTTGCAGATCAGTATTAGGTTGTAAATTCATAGAAATATGATTCGCGACCGTAACAAATATGAGTTTACAGAATTATAATCATTAAAGTCATCAATACAACTGTCTAAGACCATTTAAGTCTATTGAATGACTATTTCATGAAATCTTAACATTTCAGGATTATACTAACTTAAGGAATTGTATTACTAATTCTAATATTATAATTCTGTAAATACATATTTGTTACGGTCACGTATCATACTCTGATCAACATACCTACACCCAGACACTGAGCTGCAAATCGCAAAAATCGTAAGAAAATTTGAATTTCGCGGGCTACCTTAGCGCTTCCCCCTTAATTTGTCGTATCAAGACAATAAACATGACGGCGCAGCAAGTAGCGCCATCTAGTTTTGTTACGAAGTTACTGGAATCACCGAAAAGGTCGGATAAGAGTGACACTGGCTGGTGACAGTCACTCTAGCAGAGCGTCACATCGCTGGTTGCGTGGCGCTGTCTTTGGATGACAGAAGAGAAGATGTCTGGGAAGCCGCTTTCGTATCACGTCCACGATGAACTGCTATATTCCGGCACAATCCTGATGATATTGAAGCTACTGAACCACTAATAAGGAGTATGTGTTCTGTGACATACGATAACCACTTCTGGTAAAGGCTATCCTGCGCCGTTAGACATAACACCTTGTCTTGCCTAGTAGGCATAGCCTATCTGAAGGAGGTCTTATCTTAGCCTTGAACATCACGAAAATACAGTGAAGGAAAACTATGCCTATGAGTCCGTGATGTTTAAAGGATACAATTTTCTGTAACCATTAACCCGCACTGAGCAATCGTGGTTATTAATGCCTTTGAAGAGGCTTTTGTCTTCCAGTGGAAAATCTTCGTCCTCTCGGGTCACCATAAGCTATTTTACATACATAACCTCACGCCTTCTTCCCATGAGGGTAGGCAGAAACTACAGAACGCCACCTGCTACGATTCTTACATACTCCTTTTGCTGGTCATACACGCACGACGGTCGGTCGGTACACTGGTCGTAAGCTATTTTGCACAACAAAATTGCTCCTGTTGTGATATAGAGATTGGTCACTCAAACAGTTGCGCCATAACGTCGCTCGGGTCAAGTCTACAATTGCCCATAGATTTACCTTCGAAAAATGAACCAATTTATCTTGCTAATCGTAAATTCTAAGTACCATAGTGTTCATTTGAACTAATAATGGTCACTAAGTTAATAAGAAACCTGTAATGAACGGTATTCGTGACAAAAATGGTCACAACCAGCGTGTTTAGCAAACCTAGTGGTGATCCCAGATTGTAGTTATTAGTGTAAATCAATAACTACTGGCTAGGTTTGTCACATAATTCTCTAAACACCCGTTTTCTTCGCGACCATTCAATTTGGTTTGCTGTCAAATGTCATAGTGTTTATTTAATAAGCTGTTGGTATTTTAGTCAATTAACTACATCCGTTTGAGGAAAGCCCGTTTATATATACTAAAATAGTTATAAGTATGGCAATGTGGTTGCATAATATTCCCAAAGTCCCTAGTATAGTAACACTAACTTTTCACTACGAAATCCCTTTGAAATAAAGCCAAACTGTACCCATGGACGTATGTACCATCGCGGACATTTGCGGTTAACTACTTTTCGACCTTATTGCTACGGTAATAAAGTCGATGGTACAAACTGTAACCATATTAACCTATAAAACACGCAGATCAGTACCGAGATACAAAAATGTATACCAGCAAATAATAATATTACCAGCCTATTATTGTACCACTGTAGGCCAAAATAATAGATAGAACAGGTATCATACAAAGAAGGTACTTGATGATTTTACCTTCGATACTATTACTAACATTCAAACAACATATACTACACATTAACACCATTTAATTCCCAACCACACAGCCCCACCCTGTATACGGGGCCCCCAATAAAGCGGCCGCGCCGAAACCGTTCATCGAACCCAGGACATCTGTTTCCATGCGCACGCGCCACGCACTGACTCGCTCATTCATCGCAACGTTTTTGTTGTTTTAAATATCCTCCTCTTTTGCTTTCAAGCTGTCTTCGTTAGGGTGTGGGCAGAGGAGGAAGTGTAATTGACTTTTTTATGAATAAATGCAGATGTTTTTTTAAAGGTGTTTAAATTATATTTGGGCCTACGTTTGCACATATTTTTACTAGACTTTTGCCAGTGACTTCATCCGCCCTTTTTTATTCCTTTTCTTTCATCTTCCAAGGAATAAGGAAGAAGTTTCGAAATTACCCCATAGGAATTTCGTAAATCCATCTTCTTCATTCATCTTTTTCCTTGTCTACATCTTATAGGGAACCTCTGTGCAAAATTTCAGCTTTCTAGGTCCAAGGGTTTGGGCTGGACGTTGGTGAGTTAGTAGGTAAAGTCAGAACTTTTCTTCTTAACCAAAGTATCAATTGTAACCTATCTTCCTAGTACTCTTTGAACTAGCGACCCGGAGTCTGGATTTGTGCCCGGTTGATGGCAATAGGCTCGCCCCCTATTACATGGGACTTAGATATAACTGGCGAAATGTGGGTGTACTATATGTACCATGGAAGAAACGAACATCTACACACCGTTAGGACTATTCTTGTTTGCAGCGCTCGGCTGCTATAGTAACGCTTGCTAACAGATGTGGTCATCGTGTGCACGGGATTTTGTTTTCAAATTGGTCAGATGTAAGTTTCCTCGATAGTACACCTCTGTCTAACCCTTTCGGAGGTGTGATGATGTGTTTGAAATAACTTGATACTTTGGGAAGGACATAAAAAGAAAGCAACCCTACCTAAATTTCCTTCATAATGATTAAAAAAAGTAAAAAAAGATTTCTTCTGCAAACATAAAAAAGTTTAAAACTGCACATGTGCAAAATCGCGGACACGGCCTAATTATGTTTCTTCGTTTATTGTAACTGCTACACCATCCTGAAGCTATGAGAAATCAGATTCTCATCACGATGTTATCAATAACAGCTTGATGCATTGCCTTCCGTTCAAGATTATCTATTCTATGTAGGTATTCTATTTATAAGTAAATGAGAATGAAATAATGAATGAAAATAACGGAAGGCATCAACTACCAGCTGTTTTGTAGTTACATCCCACACACACACACACACACAGACAATATAATTATAGTTTTGTAAGTATCTATACTAATGCTTATTAATGATTGTAAGTGGTTTTAACAAGATAATTGAATTGCCTAACAATACGGTGGTAAAATATCTCCTACATCTTGTCACTTCGGCTTTAAATTATCCATACTTATACAGTTATATACTTTTAATAATATTATTATAAAGAGGTTTTGTCAGTCTGTATGTAGGAGGTAATCTTCGGAACTACTGATCCGATTCCGAAAGTTCTTTCACTAATAGGAATCTACAGTATTGCCGAGTGTCATAGGATATTATTAATAAGGCTGTCGCATCACCTGTCTCACTCACACGGGACCAAATTTAAAAAAAAATAATGAATAGATACTTTTTTGAAAAATGTAATCAATTGGCGAACTACTAAATATTAATTTAAACATAACATAACAACACGCCCTGTTTCCCCGAAGGGTTAGGCAGAGGTGTACCTATTATAGTACACCCACATTTCGCCAGTTATGTTTAAGTCCCATGTAATAGGGGGCGAGCCTATTGCCATCTACCGGGCACAATATTAATTTAGTAATTAATAAAAACACGTTTTTATTGTGGCATTTATTTAACTCATCTCAAAAACAGATTATAATACTTATTGAGCTGAGTTTATTAGATAACAGATTTGTGAGCCATCCGGTCAGCAACACCATTGCCAGATCTATAAAGCGACAGACCACCATAAAGTACGAACGATTAATATTTAAAACAGCTGACGAAATGCAAATGGCGTAGAGTTAGGGACCGGCGCCACTTTTGTGACGTCAGAATGGTTGCTGTATTTGAAATCCAGGGTTCTTTCATTATAATTATTATTTAGATTTATTTTATTGAATGAAATAATGACTGAATGAATGTCTCCCCATGATTTATGTGAATTATGTCAAGAAAATCAAAGGGGCTTGTGGAGTAATAACAGTCGCAAGGTTAAGGCTACGTTTGCAGCGCTCGGTCCGTGGATGGGTGACCACTTTACATACCGAGACCTCTCCGTGCCTCGGAAAGCAAGTTAAGCCGTTGGCCCTGGCTGTCATTCATGGATCTTTGACAGTCGTTACGGGTCGCTAGAAGCCCGAAAGTCTAACAACCAGTCTTACTAAGGGGTATCATCGTATTACCCAGTAACTGGGTTGTGGAGGTTAGATAGGCAGTCGCTCCATGTAAAATACTGGTATTCAGCTGCATCCGGTTAGACTAGAAGCTGACACCAACATAGTTAGGAAAAGGATAGGCAGATCATCATGTCCAGAAAATCAACGGGACGGATAAGTAAAACCATTAGTTACTTTACAAGACTGCCACCTCAACTTAAGTACCATGGGAGAAACGAACATCTATTCATCTATTACACCGTAAGGTCTATTCTTGCTTGCAGCGCTCAGCCGCTATAGTAACGCTTACTAACAGATGTGGTCATCGTGTGCACGGGATTTTGTTTTCAAATTGGTCAGATATAAGTTTCTTCGATAGTACATAGAAGTTAAACCTCTGAAATAAAATAAAAGGATGACCTTCCCATAGTAGGTACCAATCTTCTGAACAATCCTTGGCCGCGATCAGGTATCTCATTCAATTCTTTATAGGGTACTTAAACTTACGTAGTAAGCCATTAAGGTGCAAACGGATAAAAACAATCATCAACGGTCTTCAAACAAACTAAACGAGATGACAACAGACAAATTGAATCTTGCTTGAACGACAAACGACGGAGAGGAAGCAAATGGCGTACGGAGTAAGACGGTAATAGGAACAGCATTGTTAGACCAACGTGGAAGTTATTAGTCGACCGGACACAGTTGCATAAGCTATAATCTTACCAGACTGTGTGCTGTAGCTGAAGTCAAGATCACTACATTTGTACCTATACCGCATCTGTTTGTTTGAAAACGCTATACTTAAAAAGGAAGAAATATATTATTATGTATTCTGATAAAACATAATGTAGGTTGTGGAGGTCAAAATAGGCAGTACTTGGTAACACGATACCCCTTGGTAAGACTCCTTGTTCTTGTTCTGGGCTTCTGAGTACCCGCAATGACTGTCAAAGATCTGGGAATGACAGCCGGGACCAACGGTTTTACGTGCTTTCCGAAGCACGGAGCGGTCTCGATATGTAATGGATGGTCACCCATCCACGAACCGACTGCGGCAAGCGTAGCTTAACTAACGATCGGCCTGTGCGGCTGTTATCCCCACGAGAAAAGATGAAATAATTACTATCACTAAATAGCTCACCCAAAAGAATTCACGCCATATTAATTACCTGAACGAACACACAGACAATCCCTCCATTTCCATGATTAGATATGACATGCATAATTCAGTCTCCATTCCGCGTAGTTTCACAGTTAAAGGCGTTTCAAGCCGGACAAAAGTTACGATTCCGACGAAAATGGATAAAATTATTTTTCCAGGGATTTATTCCAGAAGGTAAGTAAATTATTCGTCCAATTTGGAATTAAGATTTCTGGAATAAGTTCCCTCGGATGATTATTGTTAGGGTTTAGTTGAATTTGGAATAGTATTATTGTGTGTAAATGTTAGGAGGGTTTGTTGACGTGTTTTGTTTATCTGGAGCTAGACCACCACCTCATAAAGCAGTATTATTGTAATCTTACTTCAGTGTGGAAAAGAGATGGAGCTAGACGTCCTATATAACTCCATCTCTTTCTCACACTGAAGTAACCTTAAAATAATACTGCTTTAAGAGGTGGTGGTTGGCCCCCTGATCGACTTTAGCAACTTATGTAATTGTGGATTAATCTTCTTCACTATATTCTGATTTTCATCGAAGAGATGTAGAACGGAAAATCCCGAAGAAACCGTAACTGGTTTCTTCGGGATTTTCCGCTCTACATCTCTTCAGAGGTAACCCTCTGCCTATTACGAGTCCAATATCCTGTAGGTCACACTCCCCTACGCATGTTTGCGATGCAAGACTAGGTTGAAAATACAAATTTTGCCTGTAATCACCTTCCATCCATACCTCCTCATCCTTATGTTGTATAGTCTAATGACTTGGACGAATCCCAAACCAATAAACGACTTTTATGACTACCTACATAACTGAGTTGAGCTACACGATTACAAATGCGTGCACTGACTAGACAGTGGACCTGTCTATGTCTCATATACGTTTGGTTATTTACTCAAAACACCATTTCAGACACCACTCTATTATGGTCTTCACATAAGATTATGTCTATGATTAGAAGATTATGTCCAGCCTTTACAAGAGACTGTGACCTCTGAGTTTGTTTCGGCCTTTCTTCCCAGAGTAGTCAGATAGGAAACGCTGACCTCATCTAGTTTTGAAATATGATTGACGTGTAAAAGTGTTTATACAAATCTACTTGCAAAAATAAAATCATTTATCATAAACTAGCGACCCGCTCGCTGCTTCGCACGGGTGTAAGCAATGTACTGATGTGGCGACATGTCGAAACATCGAGATTTCTGAGCTATATCAAAGTTAAATATTGTTTTATACACATAAACCTTCCGGAATTAATTCTCTAAATGATGGTGAAAGCCGCAGCAAAACCCGTTGCGTGGTTTAGGAGGAGTTAGCGGATAAACAGACAGACGCGGAAAGCGACTTTATTTTATACTATGTAGAGATACTATAACCTTCAAAATGTAAAACGACCATGCTCTTTTGTGGTACCTAGTTTTAAGTATTTCTCGATCGAAATCATTCACAAGGAAGTCTACTAATAAAGATCTAAAACATCGCTTCCAAAATTTACTTTTACACAACGTTACATCACCTCTTAGGCCAAACTCCATTCACCGAGAACCACAACATTAATCCTTTGAAATGATAAGTCCGCATAACCCAGTACATGAGCGTGAACTCTGCCTACCCTCGTTATTACATAACCGGGCAGTGGGCAGACTGACTAATCGGCCTTCTCCAACAGGTGGTTAGCAGATGCATTGTTGTAATGTACCGACAGCACATTAATTGAAAATCGTATCCTGTGTTTTTCTGGAGATATAATTTTTTGGTGTTGTTAATTTGCATGGTAATTAAAGTCGTGATTTAATGTTGTGATAGAATGTTGTTAAAGTTAATTTACATAAGACTTTAAACTTTTAAACAGCAGTTTTATTTCAGTTCGGTAAAAAGACTGGGCTGTACCTGCGGATATAAAAATCTATTGCTAATCTACACGCCAATTTTGTAACACACCATCAATCACAATCTGAATGATTTTGAAGCATATTGCTAATCCATTGCTTCATGTGTTTGAAAAATTTGTCTGCTCAACAACGTAATAACGCTATGAACGTTGTTGAACTGTCAAAACGAAACAGATATTGTAAGTGCTACGCAATTAGGGTGCTGGTGACAAATTGCAAAATTAATTGCTCAAGCTGTAGGTGGCTACTTCCAAAGATTTATAACTGATTTGTATTATGCCTCATTAGGTCAAATCTACAATATGTCAAATCTTGTTGGCCCAAACTTCGCCACTTCCACAGTGTGTCCAGTAACAGCGCAGAGGATGGACTGGATGCTCAGAACTCATCATTTCAGCACAATCTATTCTAGAACAGAAGGTCAAAATTTTAAATTAATAAAAGCTTGTTTTCAGGAGCTGAAGGTCGTCCGGCCCAGCTCTCTTAAACTGGGAACCACTACCTCGTAAGAAAAGTATACTATGCAGGCAGGAGCAAAGCCTGAAGTTCTGAGAAGCATGGGTAAGATGAGATGAGAAATCATTAAGTTCATCCAAGAGACAGCTGTGACAATAAGACAGCTGTGACAATAAAAAGCAACGACTAAAAAGAAAACGACCAAAAAAAACAACAATTAACTCACACCTTATTTGCTGACGGTCCACTAATCTGTTCGTTGCATATTCATATAAAATGGCCGAGCTATACATACGTCGCTATGTATAAACACACCATTGTTTTGATAAAGATCTGTCATTATGGCTATGGGGTTATTTCAGATCGGTCTGAAATAAACCCAAATACCGAAATGTGAAGAATTTGACGGTATTCGTGTCGCCTTTACTGTAACTACCAAGCTTCGACAAAATTATTATATCGGATACCTGCACCCTGATTGCGTAACACACTATCAATCACAATCTGAATGATTCTGAAGCATATTGCTAATCCATTGCTTCATATGTCCGAAAAATTTGTCTGCTCAACAATGTAAATAACGCAATGAATGTTGTTGAACTGTCAAAATGGAACCGATTCCTACTGTGTGTTACGCAATTTATTAGGGTGCTGATTCATGTAGTTCGCAGCAGAAAAAAAATGGGCCACCTCTCCACAATTCCGTGGATATCGTAAAGGTAACTAAAGGATTAAAAAATCATAATTAACATTTTTTTAATGGGATGACGGTAGAGGGTGATGATGACGTCATGCGGAACTATATTTTATTTTATTTAATAAAATAGAAATAAAACTAGACGCACAAAACTGAGATCCCATCTACCAAACATGGTAACTGGGAATAGTTGCCAATTAACATGTTTGGTAGATACCAACGACGAATGTCTTTCGGCTGACATTAGAATGATGATTGCAGGTTGTTAATAGAAGACAGGAAGACGCTTTTAAAGTCATTGAAATTCTGTTTATCACAATACTTATCCATATATCATTAGGATTCCCTCATGACGTGAGAACCGATAATAAGAGTATATTATCTGTAATTATCCTACCAATATGTCTATCTTTACCTGTATCTAGATTTGTTTTAAACCGCTTTGCTGTTGTTTACGGTAAGGGTTTGTCTACACTGAGCGGTCGAAACGCTGGGCACTGGTGGTTTAGAACACTACCACATAGATATTGATTTTTATTAATCGCCACTTTGCTATTTACTTTATTCACTTTTTGGTCTTTCTTAACAAGAAGAAGTTGACCAAAAATGTTAATCTATTATCGTACCTCCGCAATTAAGGTGCGGTGCCTGCGGTACGTAGTATACTTGAATTTTCTCTTGCGGACCGAATGCACTACAAGGGTGTTTGTGAAGAACTGGAGTGAATGAAGATTAGATTGAAGGCAAGCTAAATCTAGCAAAATGCCAGCATATCTGTTTACCAATGTGATCAATGCTGACAGTCGTTTGACAAGAAAAGAAACTCGTACTCGGCCAACTTGGATAACATGATCCAAAAAGAAGTAGATTCTATACACAGAGTCGCCGTTAATTGGAGAAGACTGCTCCGAAGTCTAATGGTGCTGCGTTAAGATTGCAGAGCTGTCAGAGATATCCGCATGGACAACGAGATGTTCATCCAAACCTACTTCTTCTGCAGTATCCTGGTCTGACTGATCGGCTTCTAAAATCAATGGGTCATTATGTTCTCTATAACTCTCTGTTTAACTACCTCCGATCATGTTCACCTTGTTTTGGTAAACGCACAAAAATCAACGTTTATCAAACAACGTTTTAACCGCTCTGTGTGCATTTACCCTTACCAAACAATAGAGTCTGTAATCCCTAGAGTTCTGATTAAAACGGCCTTGCAGCTTCGCTAATCTGTGCAGTATTATTCATACATACGTACAGTTATACTTGTTAGTTTTATATGTACTATCACAATATTAGCTCTTTGTAATGCCACCGCTTTGTCGTTTGTTTTATTTCATGCTGTAATTATTTGTGGAGCATATTGAAATAGTTGATTACTGTTAGTACATGTACAAGTTCTATTATGTTAGGCTGGTAGTTTTAAAACACAATATGCATTGGTTATTAAACAATAATCTTAGTTTTTAATTGCTGTTGGTGGTAAGACGGCAAACTAAGTATTCTTAAAATAATTTCACCGCTATCTCATCTTGATTAATTTACTAAAAGTAATCTTATTTTAGAGGGTGTCTCAAATGTAGTGGCCCAAAGGCAAATGGGGTAAAGCGGAGGTAGCCATCTATCATTTAAGTTTAATAAAAAGTTAGAAAAGACAAGTTATAATAAAATCTGAAGCGTTATAAAGCCAAAGTGAACGTAAATAGGAACATTATCTTATACCTACCAGTAGCGCAGCTACAATTATCATAAAAGGGAAGCCGAAGAAAAAATTGTTCAGTTCTCATAAACTCAGTCACAAAATTGCAGGCATTTTTGTAATGTTTTTTATCTTATGGTGACTGTATTAAACTGGTATGTAATGTGATGTCATAGTATAAAGAGAGGAAGTAGGCTATCTCCGGCACAATCCGCGATATAATTGCCTACTGTCTCAGGGTTGTCACTTTTAGTTAAATTTGAATTCAGTGCCAATAAATTGGCAAGGGTCGGGAAGTTGTATTTTTTACTTGTATTGTCTGGGTACCTAAACGATGATGAAACCTTTCACGATGAAAGAAAGAGCGACGGGCCAGCAGACGGGCAGCGCGGGGCGGTGATGAGCACGAGTAAACGGTAGGTGATTCGAACTTTGCTCTATTTATCTGATTCACAATTAGTCAATTACTTATTTTTTAAGTATGATTTTATAACTGTAAGTAGGTACTTAGTTACTATACCTACAATAGGTACTGAGAAATCGGCATGACTAAACATAAACAAATCAATAGCGGCAAATCAATTGACAGATCAAAAGTACCTAGTACATTCTAGTGGGAATGTAGGCCTACCTACTTCCTCTGTCTGATAGAAAACTAATACAACAAAAAATAAGTAAGTAGGTATCTCATCATCAAGTAAAAATGATATACTAGAAAAAGTGACTTCTTTCCTGTTCAATAGGTAATTTGAACAGAGACAATTCTGGAATCGATGAATTATTAAGACACCCAAACACACAGCAATACATTCTCCTGCGATTATCACACATTTTTCATTCACTTAGCGGTGCCGAAAAGCCGTGACGTGCGAACCTCGTGCGATGTTAGCCCCGACTGGCGCGCTGCGAAACGGGCCGAGATTTGTTTAAGTGTGCGTGCGGCGACGCATAGATACTTTGGCGCACACATACAAGCCGCGCGCGGTGCGTTTGTATGAAGATAACGTACTTCCTCTCTTTATACTATGGTGATGTGTTACACAGTTACACACACAAGTGTACCATATCATTTGGCAATAGTAGGCATTAAGAAGAGTGGTTGTTCCGAAGGGAAGCCGATAGGAATCGGGTTGTATGAAGGCTGTGCCCCTGGTACCTACACTATCTTGTACCTACACTTTCTCGGCATCTTCCAGCCAGATTTACGTCGAAATTTTTGTTCACAGGATAGAAAAATCCAAGTAAAAGTGTAAAATTTCTTGAAGATGATTAAATCGAAGTTGTCTGAATTGTTGAGAATATCACAACTTTTAATTTTTTAAATGATAGGCAGCCACCTCCACTTAACCTCATTTGCCTTTGGACCACTACGTTTGAGACACCCTGGTTAACAATAGTAATTGACTAAGCTCATGCTGAAATCCAGAGGTCTTCATGAAACTCCTTATCCACGTAAAGAAGTGGATTATATTTACTCATACTGGCTTAGCCCATACGATGGTCATCCTCGACGGACGCTCTAGGTTCTCGTGGAAGATGTACTAAAAGTAGTGTCTACCTACAAACAGATTACCATTACATTTCTGTACTCATTCCGTTTCATCACCTCATTGGCTAGAGTCAATGACTACACAGATGGCAGCTAGACGTCGGCCAGGGAAGTACGTACGTGGAGCGTATAGGTAGATGTAGTACTTGTACAGGATAACAATCACCGGCTTTGTCTATGTTATCGTACGGGCAGACGGTGGCGGGGCTGACAACATTTTATGGTAGGTGGAAAATGTGATCCAGTTTCGTTTTACATCACATCATCATCAGTTTTGTTTTCTTAGAAGAAGAAATCAGATAATATTTTAAGTCTAATGTTCCAAGGAAAGTAATCAATTTTTTTAATGGTGGTCAACTAGACTAGTCTAGTCTTTCTTAAGAAAAAAATTTTGAATGCGAAATGCCAGAGCTATGTAACATACCTACATAACTTAACATAACATCACGCCTGTAATCCCCGAAGGGTTAGACAGAGGTGTACCTATAGTACACCCACATGACGGATACATGTCTCCCCTTTTATCCCAGCTGCATAACTGCAGACTTTTTTTTTTTTTTGTGGATGGGAAATCATCAAATGACCTCCCGCTCTGGGCGGAGCGGGAGGGCGTGTCAGACTTTTACTGACTAAAACCCACCCGTGTTCCTTCTGTCGCCTGTGCCGGGGCGCGTATTTCCATTTCCGTGTACATTAGGAGGCAGTAGGGAGGTTTACTGCCTTGAAACACGCACGGGTTTGTCGCGCTAACTGCCTTTACAAAATCGTGTTCAATTCAAGGCACACGTCCTCCAATCGCGCACGGGTTCGCAACACCAACTGTTCTTCTAAACACGTGTTCAATTTAGGGGGTTATTGTAAACTCACCACAACGGAAATTCGCCACATTTAAAAATATTGGTTAACTTGCCACAGTGACAAAATAATTCACAACAGGGATAGTAAACTCGTCACAGGTACGTCAAACTTGTTTTGAATGTACCGACAGCAAAACGAGATTTCTTTTTATTCATAATAATCAGTATTATATACATTAATTTTGCGATAGGTTAGGTTAGGTTAGGACTGTCTACTACGCGCGAGCCGAGCGAGCGAAGCGAGCGGTGCCGCGGCAGCGGCCGGCGAGCGCTGCCTCGAAATTGGTCGCGAAATTTTTCTTAGTATTTTTTAAGTTCCATGCATCGCCTTGAACACGTGTTTGGAAGAACAGATGGCGTTGCAAATCCGTGCGCGATTGGAGGACACGTGCCTTGAATTGAACACGATTTTGTAAAGGCAGTTAGTGCGACAAACCCGTGCGTGTTTCAAGGCAGTACTGCCTCCTAATGTACACGGAAATGGAAATACGCTGCCGGGGCCACGGTAACTCTTTCGAACATCCCCCAACCCTAGCTGGCATCGGCCCTAGCGGACCCCGTCAATAGTGCTGACATCTCTTTGAGGCGCGCGTGGAACACGACGCGCCGTCGACTCGGGCTTGGTCCTTACCGGACGGCGAGCTACCCATTGCTCGCCGTCCGCAAGCCCGCGCCTACGGTGGCCGGGAATCGGCTGCCAATTCCCGACGCCCAGGGCGTCTCCTGCGGCGACTAGGGGCGTGAGGGCGCCCAGCTTGCCTCTCCCTCACGCGTCCCGCCTCCTCCTTCACGAGCATTACTGCTTCGCAGAAGGAGGTAATGGCTTCCCATGCACTCTCGCTCCGTACCATGGCCTGGACCAGGGCCGGACGCGAGAGATCGTGACCGCCGATCGCTTCCACGAGGACACGGCGGTGCTCCGGCCAAGCCGGGCAGACCTCCACCGTATGCTCCACCGTGTCCTCCGGGCGATCCACACAGTGGTGACACCCGGGCGTTTCCTCCCGAACTGCAAAGACTGGGTTATGTTTTGCTTCTAAAGCCAATCATGTGCATTTTTGTGCTGCAAAACGTCAGTCTGTCTCTGATGTAGTTGAGATTTGTTTTGCGATTTGGTTAGCAGGTACTTTAATTGACATTCTTGGAACAAATTCGACATTATTGACCTCCAGCTCATTATTGTACACGACTAAAATCACCACCTCGTATGTGCCCCTGTCCGAATACGAATGTTTACACATCACAGATGCGGCGCACGTGTGCGTATCGCGTGCGCGGGCGCAGTGTGACGTCACACTCAGTCAATAGACACCGGTGCGGCGGCTGTTGGGACCATATAAAGAATTGTAGTAGTTCAGTTTGTATCATTCATAATATTATTTATACTGTGAATGTTATCCTGTGTTGGCAACACCGGTCAAGATGACGTTTTTGTAATACTTGTAGGTACCTACACCTACTTGCTACTTTCTTTTATTCTTTATTAATTAAGGAACAAAACAAAATATAAACAGAAACATCACAAAAACCTCAATAGGTTTGTCCGGATGTTGAAACATATAGCAATCTTAATACTAACGAAATATCATTATTTATGGTTAAAACAAAACTTACAATTGAATTATCTGTAATGTATTCTTATTTAATTATTTAACAGTTTGTGTACACACATAAACAGACAAGAAGAAAGGAACAGAAACATACGTACAAAGGTGATCAGTTTTTGCACAATATAAATATGGTTTTTGCTACACGATATTTTTCGGTTATAGGCTGAGGGCCCCGATCTCGCAGGGACACGCTCCGGAAGGCCACGGTTTCTAATTATCTCGATAAAGTCGATTAAAAGTCAATCTTGCTTAAAAGGACCATGAGCGGGATAAGTCTCAAACCAATTTTTTTAATACATTACTTTGATATTTCTCGGGACCCTAGGGTCCCGGACCTTTGGAAGGCATAAGATGGGCCGAAGCCAACTCGCAGAGGCCCGTTAGACGCTTTCAATGAAAAAATGAGGCAACAACCGACTATTATCCCTGTGCGTACTATGCAAGTGCACCCAAGGACAACCCCCGGTTGGTGTAGGACTATTGCAGGATATGGAGACAAAAAAAAATATTGGGCTATGGGTTTGGATGACTAAAGTGGACTGGTTATCTAAAACTATGGAAGGACTATGGCCCCTGCCTGACCAATGGTTGATAAATACAATACACGGATAAAATGGCAGGGGGTGACTTGCACACTCAATGATGGGCCCCTGGAAACGGTCGCTAGCACATAGTGTCGTAGCGACAAGGGGGCAACATTTCCTGAGGCGCTTAAGAGGAGTGGAGAGGTATTCCACGGCTATCATCCTTCCTCCGATTCCTTCCTCCGAGCACGTTTGCTCTTGCGAATCTCTACTCAAGCCAGTCAATAAAGGCAAGAATGAGGTGGGAGGTCAGTTCTCGTCAGTGTTCACACCAGCCGGCCAATAAAGGCAAGCCAGAGATGAGGAACATGACTTCTCCCGGGAGATAGGGTACGTGGGTACTGCGGGTTTCTGTATCTCTCTTGGTCTGGCTCCTCACCCCAGACCTGTTCCGGCAAAGTAAAATACTATATTACTTATTATTATTGCTTTGGGGTTTTCAAAAACATACACTAAAATGGTCTATTCTATCAAAAAAAAAAAAATTGCTACTATAAAAAGCGCCGGGTGTTAATGTATAGTCTTTCCTATATTATAATTGTTGAAATTATTATTCTATATTTCACATTTCTTTTAAAATAAAATTACTTTTGTCGAACCATTATGTGCCGATAGAAACCAAACAAACACATTATATTTCCTTGAAGCACTTTTTATGTCGACGATACAAGTTGAAAACAATAGAAAAAATAACAAAGAAAAAATGTGACCAAAATAGAAATGTGGCCCTCCGGGACGTGTCTCTGCGGGATCGGGTTCCTCAGGCACGAACCCATATTTTTGATAGGTATTTAATGTCAGGACCTTGACCCCTGAATTTGTTTCGCCATTACTTCTCAGGGGTAGTCAGATAGGAAATGTCGACTTCACCTAGCTTATTTTTTTTTTATCTGTCTTGTAAAAGTGATTCCGATATCCTAATTACAAAATAAATCATTTCATTTCATTTCATATTAAAAAATATTGTAACTTGTGAACTTGATGATATGTGACTAAGTATGACTTATTTTGTATTTTAAGTAAATAAAGTCGAGGAAATTAATTGTTTATCAAATTGACTACCAACTTTTTTATTGTCTATAATTATATTCAAATCACAACTGCCGTTCTTTGACAGTTGTATGACATAGCTATGACACGGCAGATTGACGTAATGCGTCAGTTTGATAAACGATTAATTTTCCGTACTGGAGCTAGAGCTCCAGTACGGAAAATTAATCTTTTCACCATCTCTATTTTAATCTTACTTGAGTGTGGGAAAGAGATGGAACTAGACGTCCTGTATAGCTCTATCTCTTTCTCACACTGAAGTAACATTAAAATAATACTGCTTTAAGAGATGGTGGTTGGCCCCCTGTATGTACAATACTGATCGTTCCTAACCTAACCTAGTATTGTTTTTTTTTTTTGTTAACAAAATACCTACATCAAATTCTGAACAAATAAATTCATCCTAAAATTAAACTACTGTTCATAACTTACTATGGACAAGAGTTCAACACATCTTGTGCTAATGTAATTAGTTGACTACATCATTCTGTTTGCTTATTGAACCAAATTCCACTTGCATGATGCTCTAATAATTTCAAATTCGTTACAAGAGTCTTGAATTCTTACATAACCACACCTGGGGGCATACCATGCACTCTTATAGCAGGTCAATTTTTGACGGAAAGTGAACTGGCAGGCTATTTTGTACCATGAACACGTCAAATAACAGGCGAGCCAGCGATCACGTTACTAAAGCCGGTCAGTGGTCACGTGACAACATGTCACTGGTCAGACCTGCGATAAGTTGTACCATCAAGTCCTTTTTGACATGTAAACACTTGAAAACTGAACTGCCCTTTTTTTTTTTTTTTGTGGATGGGAAATCATCAAATGACTTCTCCCGCTCTGGGCGGAGCGGGAGGGCGTGTCAGACTTTTACTGACTAAAACCCACCCGTGTTCCTTCTGTTGCCTGTGCCGGGGCCACGGTAACTCTTTCGAACATCCCGCAACCCTAACTGGCATCGGCCCTAGCGGACCCCGTCAATAGTGCTGACATCTCTTTGAGGCGCGCGTGGAACACGACGCGCCGTTGACTCGGGCTTGGTCCTTACCGGACGGCGAGCTACCCATTGCTCGCCGTCCGTAAGCCCGCGCCTACGGTGGCCGGGAATCGGCTGCCAATTCCCGACGCCCAGGGCGTCTCCTGCGGCGACTAGGGGCGTGAGGGCGCAAAGCTTGCCTCTCCCTCACGCGTCCCGCCTCCTCCTTCACGAGCATTACTGCTTCGCAGAAGGAGGTGATGGCTGCCTATGTACTCTCGCTCCGTACCATGGCCTGGACCAGGGCCGGACGCGAGAGATCGCCGCCGCCGATCGCTTCCGCGAGGACACGGCGGTGCTCCGCCCAAGCCGGGCAGACCTCCACCGTATGCTCCACCGTGTCCTCCGGGCGATCCACACAATGGTGACACCCGGGCGTTTCCTCCCGCCTTATCCGGAACAGGTACCTCCCGAAGCACCCGTGTCCGGTGAGGACCTGCGTCAGGCGGAAGGTGAGGACGCCGTGGCGCCTCTCCAACCACTCCTCAAAGAGGGGACTTATCGCCGCAATTGTGGCGTGCCCAAAACTGAACTGCCCTGCAGTCATATTAAGCAGGCGTGAAAAAAAAATACTTGGGTAGTACCTTACAAGTAAAAGTGACCTGGACTCGGAAACTAAGTGTAGAATTGGTGCCGCTTCGGCAGTGTTTAGCAGACGATGGGAGAAGATATTCCGCTCGCACGACATCAAACTACAAACGAAGGTCAACGTGTACATAGCCATCGTCTTGCCATACATCCTGTACTTCTCTGAAACGTGGTGCATGTACAGGAGACACATACGCACATTAGACACATACGCGATATCTTAAACATCAAGTGGTTGGAAACACGGATGGTCTGCGAAGGGCTAATGTCAGTGGAATTGAGGTCTATCTGATGCGTCGTCAGCTACGCTGGTCTGGACACGTTGTGACGATGCTTGAAGAGTGGGTAGCTAAGCGCATCATGACTATCTGTATGTACCCGTGTACCCACTTTTTTTATGCAATTTTTTTTTTCTTAATTTGTTTATTGTTTTTCTTCATTAGATTGCATGTGAACCAAATGTGCTGATTAAAATGAGCGCTAATCCCGCCGACAAACTGTTTCGCAGTTTGGTGGGTTTACAAAATGTAAAACATTTTTGGTCCAAAATAAATGATTTTTTTTTTTTTTTTTCTTTTCTGTACTCAAGGACGGCAAGCGGAAATAAGGCGGCCAGTTCCTCAGATACAAAGACGTTCAGAAAAGACATACGAAGAGATGCAAAATAGTCTCCTCTCGTTGGGAGGAGTCGGCAAAGGATAGACCTGTTTGGAGGCGTTTGGTGAACCAAAATGTTTATGACTTGGAAGGCTAGCGGAGGAGAGATCTCCTCAAGAGTAAACCACCCTTCAACATACATTACCACAATGGCATTCAAACTTGTCTGCACTGTCACACACGTCCGCACTGCGCACGCACCTTTACTGTCAAGATACATAGGTAACATTAGCCACATCAGAGCACACGCCCGTAACATTCTAACACGTCCGCACTGCGCACGCACCTTTACTGTCAAGATACATAGGTAACATTAGCCACATCAGAGCACACGCCCGTAACATTCTAACACGTCTGCACTGCGCACGCACCTTTACTGTCAAGATACATAGGTAACATTAGCCACATCAGAGCACACGCCCGTAACATTCTAACACGTCTGCACTGCGCACGCACCTTTACTGTCAAGATACATAGGTAACATTAGCCACATCAGAGCACACGCCCGTAACATTCTAACACGTCTGCACTGCGCACGCACCTTTACTGTCAAGATACATAGGTAACATTAGCGACATCTGCGCACACGCCCGTAACATTCTAACACGTCTGCACTGCGCACGCACCTTTACTGTCAAGATACATAGGTAACATTAGCGACATCTGCACACACGCCCGTAACATTCTAACACGTCCGCACTGCGCACGCACCTTTACTGTCAAGATACATAGGTAACATTAGCCACATCAGAGCACACGCCCGTAACATTCTAACACGTCCGCACTGCGCACGCACCTTTACTGTCAAGATACATAGGTAACATTAGCGACATCTGCGCACACGCCCGTAACATTCTAACACGTCTGCACTGCGCACGCACCTTTACTGTCAAGATACATAGGTAACATTAGCGACATCTGCGCACACGCCCGTAACATTCTAACACGTCTGCACTGCGCACGCACCTTTACTGTCAAGATACATAGGTAACATTAGCGACATCTGCGCACACGCCCGTAACATTCTAACACGTCCGCACTGCGCACGCACCTTTACTGTCAAGATACATAGGTAACATTAGCGACATCTGCGCACACGCCCGTAACATTCTAACACGTCTGCACTGCGCACGCACCTTTACTGTCAAGATCCATAGGTTACATTAGCGACATCTGCGCACACGCCCGTAACATTCTAACACGTCCGCACTGCGCACGCACCTTTACTGTCAAGATCCATAGGTAACATTAGCGACATCTGCGCACACGCCCGTAACATTCTAACACGTCCGCACTGCGCACGCACCTTTACTGTCAAGATACATAGGTAACATTAGCCACATCTACGCACACGCCCGTAACATAGAGTCGTCGGAAACGAAAGTAGTCACCGTAGCCTAAATTGGCATGGGATGTATTATTGTTCCTTATACACATTAATACACATTTAATAGAATTGTCTCTAGAGGTGTCATTATTTACAAATTATTTGTGTGCAATTCTGCGTCAAAGGATACTTTAATAAGTACTTACGGTACCTTTAGTTACATACCTCACGATAAGGACGAAGGCGATAAGGAAGGAGGGTTCGATTCCCGCACGGAGCAAATATTTATATGATCTACAAGTAGTTGTTTCGGGTCTGGGCGTTTGTGTTTGTGAGTTTCTATGTTTGTAAACGCACCCACGACACAAGAGAAATTCCTAGTGTGGGGCAACGTTTTTTAAAAAAATATACTAATACTAAAATACTAAATACCTAAGCTTAGATGAAGAAAGCTTTGTGAAGCAACTCGTTCTGATCACTAAGTAAAAAAGTAGGTAAGTATGGAACTACTAATGTCATGCCTATTTCTAAGGCTTGACCGAGATCTTGGTCTCGGTCTCGGTCTCGGCACTCTCGGCTACAAATCCAACCGAGAACTCGGTCTCGGGTTTTGGCTAAAAATCGCCGAGGTTCTCGGCCATAACCGAGACTGTTGTGTGCGTATTGGTATTCGTCACCTTATAAAGAAAGTACTTGGGCCTGCAGCACAAAGTTTTATTAACGCCGCCTACTAGTGTAGCAAGTGAACAGCTCGTTCGTAGAGCTGGTCGGTTATACGTCGAGAGGCGACACTCTTTAAATGGTGAAAACGGTGACAAATTACTGTTTTTGTGCTAAAAGATCGTGGTGTTTAATTTTGAATATTAAAACCATTACACTCTTAAATATAAAATATGCAAAATTAGCGCATTTTCATTTTTTTTTCACGATTTATCTATTCTCGGTCTCGGTGTCGGCCGAAAACGAAAAACCTGCCTCAGTCGAGCCTTATCTAATGTTGCCACCAAGCAGCGTTGCTATGATTTAGTAAGGTAAGACTTTGGTTTCCTAACAAAGTGGTGAACGGCCACACATTAACGGTTGTCCAATTACAGAGCGTTTTTTTGACACTTTAATGTAAAATAACATCACGCCTTGTTTCCCCGAAGGGTTGGGCAGAGGTCTACCTATAGAACAACCACTAAAAAAAAACTTTTAAATACTTGTGAAAATGGCGGCCGTTATAATATGACGGAACCGCTCTTCTAGGAAACCGTAGCTTTACAGTGTAATGGCTGGACATGAAACATTAACCCACTTGAAAGATGATGTAAGGATTCAATGAAAGCCTTGATAGAAACATCACTGAATGACAAATGAAAATAAACAAATGCTCTACATTTACGCTATGACACTCGAGGACAATACTTGAAAGTCTTGAACTGTACTCAGAAATAAAATTAATTTCTAACAATAACTAGCTGCGCGCCCCTGCTTCGCACGATTTGTACGACTTGACCAAACATGAAGATTTCTCTATTATAGCTTAGATAAAATAAATTATTATACAAATATACAGGATGTCCGGTAATTAACGGATAACCTTGAAATAGCATATATTAGACCTTAAGGCCGTTCTAAAAAGAACACAAATACAAAATACAAAAAATATATATCCTAAGTAGTACCTACATATGTAGGTACCTAAGATATGACTTTTTAGAAAAAAATACTGTGCAATTTCTAGCCACACTATTTACTGCCTCTCTGTCGGCATAGTCAACGACAATATTATAACAACAAATAACCGATGGAATTCATTCATTTGTGGTCGTGGTGAAGAAGAATGTAAAAAGTTAGTATTTTTTCTAAAAAATCTTAGTATTGTACCTTTATTAGAACGGCCATAAGGTCTCTTATATGCTAATTGAAGGCCATCGCCATTCTTTTGAAAACTGCATCAGGACCCGTTGCGCGGGTACTTTAGTAGAACAACACGGTCACAAAGACAGACATGAAAGCGACATTAATTTATAACATGTATAGGTAGTAGCTAAGAGCTTCGTCTAGCTTCTTGAGAAGTTATCGAGAAACAGGCTGGTCAAGGGTATGGTATAGAGATCGGTTAGTCTTGAACACGGCACGTACCGCGAGGAGGTTCCTCACTCTCGGAATTTCGAACCCTTACCACAATAAGCTTGAGCATTCTTTTTACGCACTTTGTTTAATATTTTTAAATTGGAAATAGTCGGTTCGAACCCTGACAGGCGCTTTACTTTGTGTCAATTATTTCTTCACTCTATGAACGGTGAAGAAAAACCGAAAATCTGAAGATATGTACATCTACCAACCCGCACTGGGCCTGCGTGGTGGATTACGGCCCACTCCATTTCACCCGCAGGAGGCCTGTGTCCCAGCAGTGGGTACATTATAGGCTGATTATTATTATTATTTTTCTTTTTACATATCTCGGGACCCTGGAGTCCCGGACCTTTGGAAGGCGTACGTGGGTCCGAAGCCAACTCGCAGAGGCCCCTTAGACAATTTTAAATGATGAGGAGGCACCAACCGACGATTATCCCTATATGCACTATGAAAATGCACCCAAGGACAACTCCCGGTTGGTGCAGAACTATTGTAGGAACATGGAAACAAAACATATTGGACTATGGGTTTAAGTGGCTAAAGTGGACTGGTTACCTAGAACTATGGAAGGATTATGGCCCCTGCCTGAGCAATGTTTTATAAATACACGGATGAAACGGCAGGGGGTGACTTGCACACCCCTCCCCAAAAACGGTCGCTAGCACATAGTGTCGTAGCGACAAGGGGGCAACATGTCCTGAGATGCTTATGAGGAGTGGAGAGGTATTCCACGACTATCAGGACAATCCCAGAGCCCTGAAGATGGTCAATATCCCTACCAGCACTTACTGGAATACTTCTTTCCTCCGATTATTATTACTTATTAGTAATGGTGTGTCAGCAAAAAGTGGTTCAGAGTTAGAAATCTGTAGAAGATTTGTGATCATTTTGTGGCATTTTGTTTAATAAGAACCGTGCACGTCGTCATCAGATATGAGTTATCGTGGCAGATGCCGCGGTCGGTACGAGAATGGGCGACCATCCCATTCCCACCGTGGCCCGCCCGTACCTCGGACAGCACGTTAAAATTCAGGTTAGCTGGTGCCAGTTTTCCAAAATGTCAGCAGAGAAGGAATTATTGCAAAAAACGCAGAAGCCTGAAAAGATGTTATTTTGCCAACGTTTGCGAATCATATGAAAAACCGGCTCCACTAAACAACACTGACTTGGTAATGTAAAAAACTTGAAACTTCGAGTTACTTATATGTACTCTACCACATTAAAGGATCTTCGCTTAGAGGTGACGTCACGGATGTCAATCACTCACAAGCTCTCTGTTTACATATCGCGAATAAATAAAAATACAACAGTTTGATTCGCATAAGTTAATTGTGAAAATACGAGTTTAAGTGCAATTTATAAGTAACATTATTATCCAGTGTTTATGAATAAACTCTAAAAACGTTTTATCGATTCCCAGCAATATTTAAGCACCCGAAATCCAAAGGGAAATAAACAGTTTTTTACTCTTGAACGGGAAACAAACTGTAGCCTAACTTTAGTGTGTGCGTACCTTTACGCCGATACTGCGTTCAACTCAACGACCATTGTTTCTTAAAAAAGCGCCATCTATTGCCTTACCGGTAAACTTCGTGGACTGATCGAATAACAGTAAGTAACTATAAACAAGTTCCGGTGGTTGTGGCCAGTTTCTCTGGTCGACAGAGGCCGCTAATTGCAGCTAATGTAGATATTGGTACCATCGAGCGTGTGCGTTCAGAATACAGGTCCTATAGGGACCCCAACACCGGGTAGCGGCACCAGTAGCACACTTTAGAATTACTTTTTTCGTTTGTTTTGTTATTACCGATTATTTTTTTAGTTAACGTCATTCTTAATTATATAAATACTGTCACGTTGATTTTTATACAATAATCGTTTATTTATAAAAGGGGCACATTTACAATAAGTAACTTAGGAAAATAAAACAGAGCACAGTTGCTTATTTGCCTGAACTAGGTTGGACCTGTGCTTCAGGCTAGGAAGTGCATAAATACTTAAAGTAATAAATTAACAATCGGTATAAATTAAAATCTAAACTAAAATTAGGTAAATATAAGTAAAATACATGTTAGCGGTTCTATTTGCAGACAACAAGTAGATCTTCTGTCTGTGTATAAGCGATGGTTAGTAAATACTTAAGTATAATTTTTTTACAGCTAAAATAATTTAATTTATAGATACTAAGTTTTCTATTTAATCTATTGTACAGAAGTGGGCCTAAGAATGTAAAAAATCTTTCTACAAAGACATGTTTTGAGGATGCATTAGATGTGCATACTATATCATTCCGTCTCTTGTTAGTATTGTCAGCAGTGTAGGCAAGCATGGTGTGCTGTTTTAATACTAAGTGCATGATGAAGAGTTGGCGAACAGTCAGCACGTTGCAGGATTTATATAGCAGATCAGTGGGGAAGAAAAAGGGATGGAAGTTTGCTACCTTCAAAATTGCTCTTTGAGCTCTTTCAAGAGGGAGTAGATTGGTTTTTGGTGCGCCACCCCATGAAGTGATGCAGTATTGAATTATAGATTGACATAGGGCGAAATAAACTTGTGTGATTAATTTTGAATCTGTAAATGTTCGCAATTTTTTAAAAACATATATTAATTTGCGCACTCTTTTAACTAGACTTTCAATATGTTTTTTGAAAGACAGTGTTTCGTCCATAATTACCCCGAGGTATTTTATGCTGTTCGTTTTAAGGATAAAAGGACAATTACACATGTTGACTGAACGGTTTCCACAACGATGGGCACATAGATGGTGGTTAGTGATATTAAATTGCGGCTTGCGCATGGAGAAGTGAATATATTTTGTTTTGTCAGCATTTAATGTTAGTAAATACTTAAGTAAGTTTAGTAGCTTGCATGCCAATGTACTGAAATAACTCGCATGGACGTTATGGTGCCGGGCGGATTACTACGTATTTAAATGATACAGTTTAGGACTTTTCACTGATATTGTATCATATTCAGAAGATAAGTTATTACATAATGTTATTTCAACACCAGTCAGGGCCGGGACGCCGACTGTCAATCTATATTGCTTTTTCACTCTTCTCTTTTTAAATCAAAGCTTGTCTTCATAAACTAATAAACGTTTAAGCCAGCGGAGGTTGCATGCTTATGGCATGCTCAGTTAAAACCTCTACAACAGCTACGCCCCTTTTTTATTTTTGTTATTTGAGATAGGTTTGCTCTTGCTCTAGTCTAGGTCAGAGATGACAGAGACAAAGTCGACGATGGAGCGAGCTTACCCAGAAGAAGCCTGTTCACTCTCACTTTGAAGAGATCGGGGTTGTATGCGTTCGGAAACACAGACGCAGGCAGAGAGTTCCACTCCTTTGCTGTGCGCATCACAAAAGACATTTGGAAACCCTTAGTGCGAATTGGTGGGATAGCAACTAGGTATTAGCCCCTATTGGATAAAATAGGACTAAGTACCGAAGTGTCCAATTTTATCCATTTAAGACAAACATTAAAATAACGTACCTATACCTATCAGAATATTTACCTAACACTAGAAATAAAATTAACAATGTGAGGTATGTCCCTTGAAAGAGAAAGCTTAAGTCAGAATGAACGAATCGCGATAATCTGACATCACGACAAGTGTCAGTTAATTTAAATATTAGTATGTGCCAATATGCATCCTCACAAAACAACATCCGACCAAACCTAGTGAAAAAGATGCGCCACATCCTCCTAATGAACAAACAAAATGACATGACAATTCATATCAGCCCAGAAGGGGTTAAGAAAAAAAAGAACTTATCATAATATTTTGCCTCATCGAACACTTTTGAGCCAGAGGGAGGGAAAAGGCCATGAAGTTTATATCAGAAAAACCCGTAACTCATGCTCATACTCCAGAGGAAAAATTCTCAAAAGCTATCCCGATCTTACTAGACTCATACTCCAATAAATGTCAGTCAATCCTGACTAAACTGTGGATTCTCAATCATAAACTGGACCAGTTCTGTCAACCTGACACACTTTGCAAGGACTATGTCCCGTCAGCAATTGGTTTCAATTTAGACTGCTTACACTGCTTGAAACATAACATTACGCCTGTAATCCCCGATGGGTTAGGCAGAGGCGTACTTACCTATAGTGCACCCACATTGCGCCAGTTATGTTTAAGTCCCATGTAATAGGGGGCGAGCCTATTGCCATCAACCGGGCACAAATCCAGACTCCAGGCTGCTACTAAGAAATTCCAGATTGAAAAACCCAATAACACTGCCCAACCTGGGAATCGAACCCTGGACCTCATGCTCAGCAGTAGCGAGTAGTATGCTTGCACGCTCGGTTAAAACCTATATCGTACCGTGAATGTCACAATGGCATGCAAGCTACTTGCATAGTTTTGTACTTACAAGCTACAGGTATGTGTATTCCCGCCTTAAGGCTCCGCTGTCCGTCCGTCACAGGGCTGTATCTTTTGAACCACAACACACACTAGACACTTGTAATTTTCACAGGGTGTGCACTACTAGGTATAGCCACTATAACAAAAAATTAAATTAAGTTAAAAATTAAAGGTCCCCATAGAAGAAACGTGTTTTTCCGGCGATTTTTACTAAAGTATACATATTTTTAAAAAGTAGTGTTAAAAATTGTACAGTGATGCAGATACAGAACCCTTCGTGTGCGATTCCGACTCGCACTTGGCCGCTTTTTAGAAGTATTTTATTGAATCAATCAATCAAATCAAAAGTCATTTATTCAAACTAGATTGAGAATCAGCACTTTTCGAAGTCAAAATTACATAAGACAGTCCCCTAAAACGCCCGCCCTTCACCACTTCCTAGCGCTTTAGCTGGGAAGAAGTGGCGCAACAAACTGCCTAGCAGCACAGCTGTCTGTTAAGCTAGAAAAAAAATTATATATCCCCCCCCCCCTCCCCCTCTCTGGGGATTCTCCAAAAATTCGAGTGGTCTGTAATCTATCACGCTGGCCAAGTGCGGGTTGGTAGATGTCACATGTCTTCGAATTTTTGGTTCTAGGAGATGCCGGTTTCCTCAAGATGTTTTCCTTCACCGTTTTGAGAGCAGTGGTGATGAAATTATGAACACAAAGCAAAGCGCCTGCTTGGGTTCGGCCCCCGACCACAACTCGTAAGTCGGGCCACTGGGCCACCACAGCTCTTACCACGGTTGTTTAATGTTAATTTTATTCTTGGTTAGTGACGAAAATGCGATTTTCATAGAAAACGATATCTTTTACGATAAAATCGCATTTTCGTAAAAATGTCGCTTTCGACAAGTCAGTGCTCAGGGCTCGACATAATAATATTATGTAGGTAACATCATTTTCCGCATTCCCAAATGATTGCGATAAAAAGCTTTTTATAATTTTTACTATTGCAACTTTTGTCAATAGATTTTAAATCAGCTATTAAGTGATTTTGTTCATATCAAGTATCGGTGGACAAACGTTTTAAGTGATTCTGCCACATTTTTGCTAAAAAAATCCGATGTATTTCGCCTACCTATATGTACGAACAGAACCCTCGGTGAGCGAATCCGACTCGCTCTTGGCGGTTTTTTTTGGAGGATTTTAATTGTAATAACATGTTAAACTTATTTCTAGAACATCGATTTTTTTTTTAATTAAAATATTAATTTATACACATTGTTGTCTGCATAGAATTTCAGCATGCAATTCTATTATTTATTCGTAATTTCGTTGATAACCTTGCAGTCTGGCTGTTTAGTACTCATCTGAAATACCTCCTTTTGGGCTTCGCCGCAGTCGGGTAGGAATATACCGGGTGTAAGGGACAGTCCTCCGCAGACTGATGGAGCGAATTAAGTATATCATACTAATATGACCGGTACATTAAATTATTTCAGGAACGTTATGGGAATCCAATAAACCTGATTTGTTTTATTACCTCACACGCAATGTATCGTTACCGTGGCAAAACGCGCGTAGCGAACGGCAGCGCAGCGAGCCTTCGGCCGCCGAGTATTTCAACATCCATTACTGATTTTTTTGATTTTAGCTGTTTTATTTACATAAATGGAGTGCTGCGTACAGAGAATGTAATTTTACATTGAAATAGTAATTGAAAATACGATTTAAAAAAATATATTTTCCTGAGAA
Source organism: Fissipunctia ypsillon (assembly GCA_947568875.1). Classification (NCBI taxonomy): domain Eukaryota; kingdom Metazoa; phylum Arthropoda; class Insecta; order Lepidoptera; family Noctuidae; genus Fissipunctia; species Fissipunctia ypsillon. The sequence continues at coordinate 3,099,732 of OX387667.1, forward strand.
TATTTCCGGTGGAATATGATTCAAAATAAGGAGCTGAATGCACCCTGTTAGTTTACGGAGGGCTGTCCCTTAACACCCTGTATTTAAATAAGATTCATTTCTTCTAACCGATCATATTATGATCATTCCTGTACTAAACGTGGCTTAGCGGTATTGTGGGAGCTGTCAAGTGTTTTGTACCGATTTGGTAAATAGTGTCCTTTTCTGATTTTGAGAAAAGTTTGTGTCCAGTAGTAGTCTTGCATTAACGTTAAGTTTACCCCGAGCAGCTCTTTTTTTAACCGACGAAAAAAATGGAGATTTAATTAATGCAATGTAAATGTGTGTTTTTTCAAATGTAAATTGCAAATTTAGAGGCGAACTACCTATATTTCACAAAAAAACAGGGTTTGCGGCTTTACAAAACAGGTTTTGTCCCCTTCTAAGCAATTTCCTAGTGGTTACTAAAATGATTAAAATGGCAGAGGAATAGCTTACACATAGAGGATAATTTCAAACGATTTACGCGGCCAAACGCACGAGCAACACTAGTATGTGATAGATCTACATCTGTTTGCGCAACTGCCATGCAAAACTGTAGCCAGAGCCGAATCTACAGTATGTCGTACTCTAAAGATGCTAAATGCCCTTCTGACTGCCAACCCTGACTGTGATGAGCTTGCGGATGAATGGAGAAAAATTATGCGTATATAAGGTGTATCTATTCATACACGAAATCTCTTAAGGGGTCATTGTACTCATCAATATGAACAACTTTTACTATGGGACCAAACCTGAAATCACGAAAAAAAATCATCTGCTCCGTACATTTTTATTTCACGGTATGCAAGGGAGTCCACTGTCCCATGTTAATTTTAAATAAAATTTGTATACAACTTAATAATTGTCATCTTCGATTGCAATTGTATTGTCGTTTCTATGTAATTGGTATTATATCGTTATAATTAACTTTAAATAAATACATGTTCTCAATAATATCCTACAATACACATGATGGACAATAAAAGTAAAGAGCTATAAAATAGAGGCGCACCTCGAGTGTTGCTATAAACGAAATTATATCACTAAACGCTTTGTATAGTGCGCAATATGAGTGCTAGAGGTGTGGCAGTGTGGCTTCCTGTATCGAGTAATCGATTAAGTTTTGTTGACTATTCGACTTTTGGAAATCGCACATAACTTTTATTTTGGCTGCTTCGCTATCGTCTATCGTTTTGGAGTAGTGTGATAGGTAGATTAATTATTTTATTAGTTTTTAAATGTTATAATAATAAACTAATTTCCTTATATCTATCAAATATTTCCAACGCATCGGCAAACATAAATATATATCTACAGGAAGAGGAACGTTGGTTTCCTCTTCCTATACAGGCTTATTTTAAATTGGCTAGCTAAACTCTGCAGACGCGATAGGTATCGATATCTAAATATGATAAAAAAAAAATAAAGGATTTGATGTTTTTTCTGGCAGGTCAACGACCGCTGTTAGTGTCGTTACTTGAGTTAAGAAAAACTTTATTTTTTTATTTTATCGTCTTTAGATATCGATACCAATCACGTCTGTGAAGTTTACACACAAAAAAGCAGATTTTTTAAACTTATATTTCAAGCGACTACAATAATTGCAGTCGATGACCCCACAAAAAAATATCGAATTAATTAATTTTTTGTTTCATCATGTTTAGATAGCGACACCCATCGCGTCTGCAGAGTTTAGCTAGCCAATTCAATATAACACAGTATATATACGTTTATGTTTGGAACCAACGTTCCTCTTCCTATATCAGGCAATGGTGAAATCAAACATTTATAAAAAAAGAAAACAAATGTAGGTAATAAATTTAACACTAACAAAACTTCCACAACCGACGCTGACTCGCAAAACTGTTCAACAATCGACTCAACCCAACTTCACCCATCCCTACTGCGAGTATAAGATGAGTTTTTGAATCACCCCATTACATACGATGGGTCGCATTCCTAGTAGGGGGGGAAATCAATTACAGGGGGTGTCGGGGAGGCGGGGGTGTTGGCAAGACGCATGTAGGTCACGACTTACGTACCAACATAGATTCCCTTCGATATTTTTCAAGAACTGCTGTCAACATGCGTTGGGGTGTTTTTGAAAAATTGGAGCGGTATAAGGAGTCCACTTATTTTTTTTTTTCTTATTTTTGGCAAAATAAGACTTAACTATGTACGAACAATTGTTTTGATCTCATAATTCCATCAGACTTAATCTGAAAACAGTCTACCCCACGACCGTACCGTACAATAACTACGTAATCCTCTTGAATTGAATGTTGTAGTAGCTTTTAAATGTAGACAGGAGGATGCTATTAGTCTTTTACATACCTACCTTCTTGGGCCTCTTGATTTTTAGATCATCGCTGTATATTAAAAAGGCTCCTAATGTAAAAACACGGCTTCTAATAGGGATGACGACTTCTTTTTTTTTTGTCCGTCAGGTAGATTATTTAAAAATATTGGACACATATTTTCTCTTTTTTTACGTAATCAAAAGAATACGGCGATACATTGAGTTAAATGTGGCATGACGTCATGCCTTGCTGGATTTTATGCTTAGTTTTGACGTAGCGAGGCCCCAGAACTTTAATGCGATGTATTACTAAGTCATTTTTATTAAGGGGGAAGCGCAGCTAAGGTAGCCCGTGAAATTCAATCTTACGATTTTTGCAATTTGAAGCTCGGTGTCTGGGTGTATGTTGATAAACTATGATTTGCGACCGTAACAAATATGAAATATTACATAATTATAATCATTACAATCAGTAATACAACTCGTTAAGTTATTATAATCCTCAATTGTCAAGGTTTCATGAAATAATCATTCAGTTTACTTAGTCTTAGAGAGTTGTATTGAGGACTGATGCTTGAGTTTTATTATAATCCGTAAAACGGAAAATAGCGGCCACTAAGCTCCGTTTTAAGGATTATAATAAAACTACTGTTTGTAATAATAACAACGTGTAATCTCGTGGAGCGCAACACAACGTGCTTATCTTTTACATTTAATTTTCATTCCAATAAGAAATAACCAAACAAACGATGAGGGCGCCACTGCACGCGTTATAAAGTAAAAAAAAACGTGTCTAATATTTTTTTATTATCTGACTGACGGACTAAATAGATTTTTTTTTTACCCAGTCATCTTCCCTATTGTCTCTACCCACAAATGTGAATTCCCTGATGTTATCCTGGCACTTTGGAGCACTAGGTTACGAGTTCAAACCTTTTTTTTTTTTGTGGGTGGGAAATCATCAAATGACTTCTCCCGCTCTGGGCGGAGCGGGAGGGCGTGTCAGACTTTTACTGACTAAAACCCACCCGTGTTCCTTCTGTTGCCTGTGCCAGGGCCACGGTAACTCTTTCGAACATCCCGCAACCCCGGCTGACGAGTTCAAACCTGGCAAGCAACAATGATTATTCTTGGTGAGAAACACACCGTGAGGGATTTCAAACATGGTGATATGCTCGTTACTTCTCTGCATGAGAACAGATCTTTACCCTGCAGAGGGACAGTCATAGGCCTAGTAACATAGCCTATTCATTAATAACTTATCTATTTATTGCGATACGGGGAAACAGTTCGTAGTGACAGCTGAATGCATCGATGGTCTGACTGCACGCCCGCTCGCCAGTAGGAGGCCCGGCAGAACAATACATGTCGATAGTTTTGACGTGTTGTTGCGATAAATGTGTGTACGACTATGATCGCGGTTGCAAATGATTTGTAGATGGTGTGAGATTGGGTTTGGATACAAATGTTATTATAATGATGAAGGTAGAGAACCAGGAAAAGAAGAAGAAGTTTGACAACCAGTCTTACCTAGGGGTATCGTGTTATCCAGTAACAGGGTTGTGGAGGTCAGTTAGGCAGTATTTCCATGTAAAATACAGGTATTCGACTGCATCTGGTTAGACTGGAAGTCGACCCCAACATAGTTGGGACAAGGCAGGCAGATGTAGATGAAGGAAGAGTTGAAAGGACTTAGTCCAACTATTTGTCATTGTCTTTCGTTTCCACGGTAGTCATTCTACGCGACATGTAATGGCTGTTTTTGGTACATATTTGTTACACATAACACATAACCTAAATTCCTCGAAGAGTTAGGCAGACGTGTACTGCAATGAGCAATGTGGGGGCTCGCCCCTTATTGGGGGCGAGCCTATTGCCTCAACTGGGTACAGATCCAGACTCCGGGCTGCTACTGAGAAATTCCAGATACAAAAACCCAATAACACTTTGCCCAACCCGGGAATCGAACCCAGGATCTCATGCTCAGCAGTAGCGCTTGCGACCACTAGACCAACGAGACAGTCAAAGAAAGAAAGTTAGTAAGGTCGGGTCGGGGTTAGGTAGGTAAGGGTGGTAAGGAATGTTAGCTCCTTTACTACTAAATATTTTCATTGTTTACTAGTTTGACATATCAAAACTTATACCTCACATAACAATACATTGATTAAACATATGTCCCTAATGAAAAAATCGGAAAAATCGGAAAAAAAATCTGCTGTTCCCTACATTTTGACGACTTATGCGAACATAAATGTAGGGAGTAGCTGATTTTTTTTCGCGATTTCAGGTTTGATTCCATATTAAAAGTTGTTCATAATGATGAGGACAATGACCCTTATGAGGTTGTGCGTTATTTATGTTACACCTTGTATAAACGACTGAAGGCAGGTGTGTCACTACATGAAGGGCAACTTTGGGAGTCTATCAGACGATTCAATTATTCAGGGGCCTGATCGATTGTTTGTGGTCTTAATTTACAAGGACTAGGCCACATTTTGTAAGTTTCATAAACAATCTAACTATAACTAGAGGGGTGCAAACGAGAAACGATACTTCAGTTTATCTAGCGCAATATGAAGTGGCAATAAATTGATGATTACTGGTTTACTGTTTTTTTTATTATTTTTGTTATGTATATAGATTTACTCGTAGATGAACAGATCAGTCAGATTGAGACTGAGATCAGAATGCGAAAGTTCTTAGAAATAAGGGGATAGCAGCAAAAGACGTATGAAAAAGATAGACCAAATCTTTTTCTGCCTAAGAAGTCTGAATTTAATAACATTTATTTATTTATTTATTTGGTACACCAACAGCAATACATACAATGAATTAATAATAAAACAAGACAAAGTAAAAGTGCTGGTATGTATGCCTATTACAGGTATACGCAGCATTCACAATAAAGACAACGACGTAATTGTATAAGAAAACATAATATGAAAATACAGGAAAAAAAAATCAAATTAGAATACAAAATAAAGTAGATAGTTATTTGCAATAAACTTAATACAATGATAATTATGACAATAACTGTGTTATCGATGTTAGCATTTGAGTGTGAATGATAACGAAGGTTTATAAACATGGATTTGTAGTGTTACTAACATTGAAATTGTATTTACAAAAATATATAAATATATTTATTTATTTATTGGTGAATCTATGCACTCCCGTACCTCAGAGACTGATCTTCTAAACTTGTTTAGTGATACACCGTGTAAATCGGTTTCTGGTGATTTACAAAGACTGTTGTAATTTCTACAAATTCGTAGCAAGGGAGCGTTGAGACCAAGGTTGGATTTGCGGAAAGGGATATGAAACAATCTAGTGATGGGATATCTGGGAGGTTTTGAAGGGACTGAATATTGGATACGTTCGACTAGATCACTACATTTTATAAACCCGTTTGCAACTTTGTACAGAAAAATTAGATCACGCGAGTGGCGACGGTCTCGCAGCGTCTTTATTTTGAAGAAGTGTAGGCGCTGCTCATACGGACAGCGGTGGCTAATATTTCTAGATATGAAGGCTAGATGTTTAGTGAATGCTCTTTGTATTCTCTCAACTCTTTGTGAATGAACTGCATAGAACGGGTTCCAGGCAACACTAGCGTATTCCAACCGACTTCGCACCAGGGTATTAAACAAGACTATTCTGGTTTTTGGCAGTTGGAAGCCCCTAGTGTTCCGTTTTACAAAACCAAGCATCTGTGCAGACTTCTTAACAATGTCGTTGATGTGTGGCTTAAAGCTTAGTTCATCGTCGACCAGTACCCCTAGGTCTCGTATTTCACGTACCTTTGACAACGTGGTGTTGCACAATGTGTAGGTAGTATGAAAGGATGACTTTTTTTTCGAGAAACGAATAAAGAAGCATTTTTGTGCGTTTAACGTCATATTGTTAGCTATGCACCAGTTTTCAATGTTTATTAAGTCACTTTGAACAAGCGTACTATCTGCAGGCTCCGTGACTTTTCTATAAATCTTTAAGTCATCAGCGAACAACAAAGCTTCGCAATGCTTAATTTGACTTGTGATGTCATTTATAAAGAGCAAAAATAATACTGGGCCAAGATGGGAGCCTTGTGGGACTCCAGACCGTACGTGAAATTCGTAAGAGACATAGCCATTGACTGCAACAAACTGAGAGCGATTTATAAGATAGGATGCAAGCCATCTCAACAGCGATCCGTGGACACCACTAAGCTCAAGTTTTGCAACCATGAGCGGATGGCTCACCTTGTCGAATGCGCTGCTGAAGTCCATGTATATTGCATCTACTTCGTGTCTGCCATCGAGGGTTTCAGATATATCAGATAAATATCTGACTAGATTGGTCTCTGTGGATCGTCCAGCTCGGAATCCGTGTTGGCAGTCAGAAAGTTTAGTATCCAAGTAATTGGTAATGATGGGACAGACGAGACATTCGAAGAGCTTGGAGAAACAAGATAAGATGGAAATCGGCCTGTAGTTTTTTATGTCACTGAAGTCGCCTTTTTTGTGCACAGGCACGATACGGGCCTTTTTCCATTCGTCGGGAAATACTCCTGACTCTAAGGACCGATTATATAAGAGACACAGTGGCTCTGAAAGCGCTCTCCCACATGATTTCACAAAAACTGGTGGAATAGAATCGGGACCGGCACCCTTGGTGGTATCTAGTTTTTTAATTTTCGCGAGAACTTCTTGTGATGTAAATTTTATAGTACTTAGCGCTCCAAATGATTCTTGGACCTCTGTTGAGGCACTGCCATTTGATAGGGTAAAAATTGAAGAAAAATGTGAAGCAAAAAGATTTGCAATGTCGGTTCCATTGTTGGCTATTACGTCACCCATGTGCATTCTGGCTGGAATCGCTGATTTACAATTTCGTTTATTTTTAATGTAACGCCAGAATGATTTAGGATCTTTTGATATTTCAGTCTCGATACGATGTTTGTAATCATTGTAATTATGGTTGATCATTGTATGACAACGGCTTCTAAGTAAATCGTAGCTCAACTTGTCTCGAGGATTATTGTACTTACGAAATTTTCTACGATACTTCTCTTTTTCAGATAGTAATTTTATGAGAGCTTTACTAAACCAGGAAGGATATTTTGAATTTTTGCAACTGTGTTTCGGTATATGCTTGGCGATCAATTCTTTTAATTTTGCATAGAATATAGATACTAAAACATTAATATCGTCAGAGTGGGAAAATTCCACATGCCAGTCAATAGTTTGTAGGTCTGACATAATTTTTGCATAATCACATTTGTGGAAATTTGGGCGAGTGTTATTCTTTGGACGTAAGCATTTTGTATTTTCGTGTGACATTGTGATAAGCAGCGCAGGGTGTTTAGAATCAAGTCTAGTAAGAAGGTCAGAGGTATGGGAAGCATAAAGATTTCGCATATTGCTTATAACTAAGTCCAGTGTTCTGTCATCTATGTTACGAACGTGGTTAAATTGAAAAAGACTGTTAATTGCTAAGAAGTCAACAAACATATCCCCTAAAATGTTGTTAGAGTTATTAGGAATAGAATGAGTTTGTTCATCAAAAGATGACCATTTAATAAATCCGAGATTAAAATCTCCGAGGATAAGAACATCTTCAACATTGTTAATAACATTACTGACATTATTCAAAAAAATTGACAATGACTCTGTTTTTATTGGAGGCGGCAAATACGAGACACAAATAGCAATATTTTTTACAATGTTATTAAATTTTAGTTTGACAGTCACCCAAAGGTCCTCGTTATTACTCTCCCAGCTGTAGACTCTGGCTGATGGAACATCTCGTGAAACAGCTAAAAGAACACCACCGCCATCTTTTTTAGTATTATTGTGGCATATTCTATCGCGACGGTAAATAGTGTACCTAGAATCGAACAATTCACTGTTCAGGATGTTTGAATTCAGCCAAGTCTCAGTAAAAGCTATTATTTTATAATCATTCAGTAAAGTGTTTTGGTACATTTCATTTGTTTTTGTTCTTAAACCCCTTACATTTTGGTAGTAAATATCGAACATTGTGAATATAATTGTAACTAGAAGTATTGTCTGAGTTAGGGGGTAAATGGTATGCTGTTGAGTTATTCATTGTTTTTGAGTAATGATAAGCTTTCCAGGTTGCGAATAAGAATAGCGGCGTGAGGCACATCTTTGCGAACAAACACTCGTCCATTTCGAACCCACACAAACTTATAGCACAGCTCCTTGGCCAACTTCCTTGTGGCCGCGTGTAGCTGCTTGTTAGCTGGACATAAATGCTCCGAAACGTACACCGGCGTCTGATCTCCACCTATTCCCAGGTGTTTTGAGTTAAGCTTGTCTTGATGTTGTTTTTTTTTGTTAAACTTCACTACTGCTGCTATCAAGCTGTCACGAAGACGAGGTGTTCGTAGTTTAACAACCATAGGACGGGGTCTATTGCTCTCAGGATTTAATTTGGCAACTCTTGTAGCATGAAGGATGTCACCATCTTCAAGTTGTTCTCCTACAGTTTTTGCTAGTTGTATTACGGTGGTAATGACGTTTTCCGCCTTGTATTCCGGGATCCCGTTGATTTCAACGTTGTTTACGCGAACACTTTGCTCAACCAGTGATAGTCTCATTGCGTGATCTGTAGATGTTGTTATTAGACGTTCATTCTCAGCTTGTAATTTTTTTATTATAGAATCTTTTTCCTCCAGACAAGATTTAAGAGTTTCAAATTGTGCGTTATAAAAATTCATTGAAACTTTGAAGTCTGACATTTGTTCCGACATTTGTTTAAGCTGGTCTGTCACTAATGTTTTAATTTTGGTTTCAAGGAAGCAATTTAATTCCTGTTTGATAATGGCCCGTAGTTTATCCTCTAATTCGAGACTTTGTACCAAGCTATCCGTAGACACATTCCGGGTGTTGGTCTTTTGCCTCATTGTTACATTGCAGTCTCCGTCGTCGGAGGAACCTTCGAAAACGCTGGTATCCATGAAGTCGGCAGTTGAGCTAGTCGTATTAAGCAATGGGGTCGAGGTATTAACTTTGGTCGGTTTGCAGCGACAGTCTTTGCAAGTCCAGGAAGAGTTGCTGGTAGGCGTCATTGTTTGGAATTTTTTTTCCGTGACATTTGTACATAGCAGATGGTACTTCGATTTACATTTGCAGCATTTTAAAAAGCCCTTATTTGGTAAGATTTTCAGGCAACTTGAGCAGCTATGACCATTCGGCGCCATGTTAGTAATGATGTACTAAGCAATTAGTTAACAATACTGTTCACCGCAATCCTGTAGCAAGCTTGATGTTTATATGTATGCGTAGGTAGCGTATTAAAACATGCAATAATAATTCGCAAACGGTGAAGTGGCGCACCTGTGCCTGCACCTGCGTCCCGCACGTGCGCGCGGTGCGTCTGTGTGCGTAGCAGCGAGCCGGCCGCGGGTTGTCGTAGGTCAGGGATCTAATGTACTTTTGCAAACTTTTTAAGACTTATTTGATAATTACTCACGAACTTCGTCGAGTTTTGAGCTGCTGTAACCAGTAATGGATAGTCCTATTTAGCAGCTTCACAGTGGTATAACTCACTTATGTAAACACTGACTTTTTCACAATAATATGATAAAAATTAACGGAGCAATAAAATTACGTGTTGTCTTTGCAACGCGCAGAAGAATCATCACGAAGTTATAAGAATGCCTTTATATCGGGTAGAGAAGCGGCGCCGGGTGTCACAATAAACAATATGAATGGTGGGGACGTGACTCTTGAAATGAAGATGTCGTAAATCTGCCAGGACCCCGCCAGGCACGGCGTGATGATATCAGAAGTGTATGAAATGTACATATTTAAGAAGATAATGATTTGTTTCAGAATAGTTCGTGAGATCTGCTTGAAGAGATTTGTGACGTATGTACCTTTTATAAGCTTATCGTTTTTAATCGACTTCAAAAAAGAAGGAGGTTATCAATTCGACACATATTGTATGTAATATTATTGGAACCGCATTATAGACATTATGATAATTTAATAGGGCTTCTAATCAAATATACAAAAATTTATAGGTGTATGTATGTATGTTTGTACACGCATTTCTCCGAAACTGTCAATCGGATTATGACCATTTTTTTTTATTGGCTTACATTTACTTCAACTTAGGGAACAATGCAAGTTTCATCAAAATCGGTTTAGTACTTTTTAAGCTATGGTGTAATTCGTGTAAATTGAAACGGCCTGGCTTACTGATACGAGCTACGGGTGTGGTGTCAAAGGGAGAAACATCTCAAAACCTTGTTCAAATTCTAGTGCAATATTTACAACAAAACTATTAACTACTTATTACATACAAATATTCCAGTTTTTACTTAAAACTAAATTACGAAATAAAAAAGTTATTTAAAAAAATTAAATCGATTTCAAAAGAAATTAAGTCAAAATTATGAAATAACTTTATTTTCGAAAGTCGGTGACAAAAACTAAAATACAGCTCCCAAGACACCGAATTCCGTAATTTAAGTTATTTCATAATTTTGAGTTAATTTCTACTCGAAGTCGAATTTAGTTTTTTAAATTACTTTTTTTATATGGTGACAAGTAAAACAAATAAAGGAAACAAATTGGCGGGAGAGCCTTTTTTTTTTTTTTTTTTTTTGTGGATGGGAAATCATCAAATGACTTCTCCCGCTCTGGGCGGAGCGGGAGGGCGTGTCAGACTTTTACTGACTAAAACCCACCCGTGTTCCTTCTGTTGCCTGTGCCGGGGCCACGGTAACTCTTTCGAACATCCCGCAACCCTAGCTGGCATCGGCCCTAGCGAACCCCGTCAATAGTGCTGACATCTCTTTGAGGCGCGCGTGGAACACGACGCGCCGTCGACTCGGGCTTGGTCCTTACCGGACGGCGAGCTACCCATTGCTTGCCGTCCGCAAGCCCGCGCCTACGGTGGCCGGGAATCAGCTGCCAATTCCCGACGCCCAGGGCGTCTCCTGCGACGACTAGGGGCGTGAGGGTGCAAAGCTTGCCTCTCCCTCACGCGTCCCGCCTCCTCCTTCACGAGCATTACTGCTTCGCAGAAGGAGGTAATGGCTTCCCATGCACTCTCGCTCCGTACCATGGCCTGGACCAGGGCCGGACGCGAGAGATCGCCGCCGCCGATCGCTTCCGCGAGGACACGGCGGTGCTCCGCCCAAGCCGGGCAGACCTCCACCGTATGCTCCACCGTGTCCTCCGGGCGATCCACACAGTGGTGACACCCGGGCGTTTCCTCCCGCCTTATCCGGAACAGGTACCTCCCGAAGCACCCGTGTCCGGTGAGGACCTGCGTCAGGCGGAAGGTGAGGACGCCGTGGCGCCTCTCCAGCCACTCCTCAAAGAGGGGACTTATCGCCGCAATTGTGGCGTGCCCAGCGCTGGGTTGCGACAATCGCACTCTCCATGCCGCCATGAGATCCTGCCGGAGCTCTGTCCGCCGTGCCGCGATTTCTCGCGGCAACGGAGTTACGCCCCGGCGTCCTGCCTCCTCGCGCCACTCCCAGATGTGCGCGAGGACTGGCGGGAGAGCCTTGGACAAGGAAGAACTTAACCAGTGACCAAAAACTAGGAACAGGAGAAATGGCAGCCTGTATTGACAGACAATCTGATGAGAGCCACAGGAAGTTGCTGGATGGAAGCAGCTCAAAACTGTTCAATCTAGAAATCTAAAGTCAAATAACAAATGTCAAGACATGAGATACCCCTTGAACATCGAATGCTTTCTCTATTTTGTTATCGACCAAACAAACTGGAAGCGGCCCAATTATTGTGAAGAGGCATCACTGGTACCATTCCAAAGACAAACCTGAAATTACTTATCCATATCTAAATACATTATACAACATGTCCTGGAATTAACGCACAACCTCTTAAGGGGTCATTGTACTCATCATTATGAACAACTTTTACTATGGGAGCAACCTGAAATCGCGAAAAAAAAGGCAGCTGTTGCCCTACATTTTGACGAGTTGTGCAAACATATACGTAGTAACAGCAGATTTTTTTTCGCGATTTCATGTTTAGTTCGCTAGTAAAAGTTGTTCATAATGATGTGGATCGCCCGTAGGACACGGTGGAGCATACGGTGGAGGTCTTCCCGGCTTGGGCGGGGCACCGCTGCGAAGCAGTAATGCTCGCGGATTGGGGCGCCCTCACGCTCTCCTCTAGTCGCCGTAGGAGACGTCCGGGGCGTCAGGAATCGAGAGCCGATTCCCGGCCACTGTAGGCGCGGGCTTGCGAACGGTGAGCAATGGGTAGCTCGCCGTCCGGTAAGGACCAGGCATGAGTCGACGGCGCGTTGTGTCCCACGCGCGCCTCAAAGAGATGTCATCACTAACTGACGGGGTCCGCTAGGGCCGATGCCAGCCAGGGCCGCGGGATGTTCCGAAAGAGTTACCGTGGCCCCAGCACAGGCAACAGAAGGAACACAGGTGGGTTTTAGTCAGTAAAAGTCTGACACGCCCTCCCGCTCCGCCCAGAGCGGGAGAAGTCATTTGATGATTTCCCATCAAAAAAAAAAAAGACCCCCTGTGCCGTCGCGTTGAATCGGCCGCCCGCGCTATTACTTCGTTTTCGCTTAGTGTTCTTTCTGACTTTTTTCTTTTTGTTCGGCTCCTAAGGCTGGTAGCGTGATATTATATAGCCTATAACTATCTTCGAGAATTGGGCTATCAAATACAAAAAGAATTTTTCTAATCCGACTCCCTGTTCATAATTTCAAGGGTTTTAATTTTTTTTTGCGCGGAACCCTAATTATTTTTCGAAAATAAAAGTAGCCTAAGTTACCCGCGGTAACATCAGCTATCTTCCAGTGAAAGTTCCGTCAAAATCGGTCCAGCCGTTTCGGAGATTAGCCGGAACAAACAGATAGACAGAGAGACACAAAAATGTTAAAAATTGTATTTTTGTTATAAGTAGGTACCGTTTATACTTTCCTATGCATTTAGTAAAAAGTTGTTATTTTGGCATTACAAACAGAAACTTCAATTTTATTTATTTGAATAGATGTATAGATATAGATGTATAGATAGTGCTCTAGCATTTTATTATTGGTTACTTGTGTTGTGTTGACTTTGTAAAAGTATTTAGTCTTAACATTCGTAGGAGGCACCTTAAGAGTAGCCTACTTACCTTTTATATCAAACTTATTCATTTATCTTCCTACGATCGTTGTTCATATCTATGTCTCGACTGATATAATAACAGCTCAAATATTAACTGATATCATCATTTTAATTATGGATTAGGAATGTCCTTCAAAATCCTTTGCTTTGTGATAGAAAGCGTGTTACGCATTTGGGGTGCAAGTCTTTCTCCACATATACGTACACCTTAAAGTTTGTAAGTTTGGATGTAGGAGGTCGTCTCTGGAAGTACTGATCCGATTTAGAAAATTCTTTCACTGGCAGAAAGCTACTATTTCCGAGTGCAATAATATAATATATATTTTATAGCATATTTGACTACCACGCGGGCGAAGTCGCGGGCAGAAGCTAATTAATATATTTATATCATTAATTTATAATACAAAATGCTGTAAACATTTTAAAAGAGTAACTGTGGAGTTTCTTGCACATTCTTCTCCATACGAAACTACCTTTTGGAAGGGGCGACCAGAATCAATTTTGACGTTCAAAAGTGCCTTTTATGTGCCTATTTGAAATAAATGATTTGACTTCGAATTTTCTGCCTGGCAGCAGAAATATGCGTCTTCCATCAAACTATGAAAGTTATTTTATTAGATAACTATAACTCTGCTTCATTACCTCCCATACATTACTATAATATTGCATCCAGGGTATAGAAACAACATAAATATTATAATGTTAGTGCGCCACGTTGGTGACGTCATCAGCGTCAGACTGACGTCACTCGCCGTGCTAACTGCGTATATAGCAACAAACAAATGTACGGAGCCGGGCAGTTGCACCGTGTTAACTGTAGTTTTAATGTTGGTTTTGGACAGGTCTGACACGGTTCCTGAAAGCCTAATAAAATCTCTGATAAAGTACTGTAGAGCCGGTAACCTGATTCGGTTTTAATATGCAACGAGAGGTGAGGTCTGCCCGGCTTGGGCGGAGCACCGGCACACGGCGCGCTGTGTCCTCGCGGAAGCGATCTCTCGCGTCCGGCCCTAGTCTAGGCGAGATGGTACGGAGCGAGAGTACATGGGAAGCCATCACCTCCTTCTGCGAAGCAGTACTGTTCGCGAAGGAGGAGGCAGAACGCGTGAGGGAGAGGCAATCTTTGCGCCCTCACGCCCCTAGTTGCCGCAGGAGACGCCCTGGGCGTCGGGAATTGATAGCCGATTCCCGGAAACCGTAGGCGCGGGCTTGCGGGCGGCGAGCAATGGGTAGCTCGCCATCCGGTAAGGACCAGGCCCGAGTCGACGATGCGTTGTGTTCCACGCGCGCCTCAAAGAGATGTCAGCATTAATTGACGGGGTTCTTTAGGGCCGATGCCAGCCAGGGTCGCGGGTTGATCGAAAGAGTTGCCGTGGCCCCGGCACAGGCAACAGAAGGAACACGGGTGGGTTTTAGTCAGTAAAAGTCTGACACGCCCTCTCGCTCCGCCGAGAGCGGGAGAAGTCATTTGATGATTTCCTACCCAAAAAAAAAGGACTATTCTTGCTTGCGGCGCTCGACCGCTATAGTAACGCTATCAGATGTAAGTTTCCTCAATAGTACTGCCGTCTTTCGAAGCTACCGGCGCCCGCTGGCGCGCTGATTCCGTGCTGTGTGCCGTAAAGAATAATGTTTTGAACGAGTTTGATTCAGAAAATTTTAGACCAGCCTTTGGTCTTATTTAAGGGTATCGTGCTTTTCTTGACCCTTATTTCCATATCCTTCAGATAAAATGTGTTACCAAGAACTCTATTTTTAAACTTGCTGAACGATAAACTTATTTTTGGCTACTTATTACGTTGGGTATTGATATCCAAGTTATTTGCAGAATTTGCTTCTTCTTCTTCGTCGTATCGATAATTCTCTTTTATTAATTTTATATAAGCTTCGACCAGAACTCGGCTACTTCGACAGCGTTAGTGTTGACCTCGCAAAGGTCTTCCATAGTGCAGATGTTTTTACACAGAGAGCACGACAAGAGGTGAGGCATCGTTTGTGGTGTGGCCCCACAGTCGCAGAATTTGCCTAAACTAACAAGACGATCATAATTCCAGAAAAGGTCAAGGTAGGTAGTGCTTTCACCTTTTATTTATTTGATATTAAACTAGAAATCTAATCATGAATTAGGAGAAACCTGATATTGTCTGACTTCATGTTCAAACAGAAAAAAACTCCATTTAAGTTACTTAAATGGAGTTTTTTTTAACTTAAACACTTGACCAAATAGAACGTACCTTTAAGTTTTAAAAATATAAATCTATACATATAGATGTATAGATTTATATTTTATATAGATTATTATATAGATCTATTTTTTGATATAGTTGTAATGATGTGTGATTTGTATAGATAGATTATTTTTGTATATAGATGTGTATTTTTTTTAATGTATATCTGTCTGTAATGTCAAAATAACAACTTTTTACTTAAAACATAAGAAAGTATATAAGGTACTTATATTTTTTTTAAATTTCTTTCTGTCTGTCTGTTTGTCCCAGCTAATCTCCGAAACGGCTGGACCAGTTTTGACGGGACTTTCACTGCCAGATAGCTGATGTTACGAGGAGTAACTTAGGCTAGTTTTATTTTAGAAAAAGAATCAGGGTTCCGCGCAAAAAAAATAAAATTCATGAAATTGTGGACAAAAAGTTGGATTTGAAAAATTCTTTTTGCATTTGGTAGCCCAACTCTCGAGGATAGTTATAGGTTATTTAACATCACGCTACGACCCTTAGGACGCGAGCAAAAAGAAAAAAGTCAGAAAGAACACTAAGCGAAAACGAAGTAATAAGGCAGGTGGGCGACGCGACGCGACGGGTCGGGGGACGAGGGAGTTTTATTAAAATGTGGCTATTATTTTAGTATATTGTGTATCTTACGACATCCACGCGAACGAAGTCGCGGGGCACAGCTAGTAACAAAATAAAAAAGTGAAGATAATGTTTTAACAACAATAATAATATTTATCCGCATATGCCATAAAAGCAATTATCCAATAACCAACTTGTCAGCTTTATCTTGAACATGGGGATGGGCAGATGGCTGATAAGGAGAGTTACTCCTTAGGGTAATTATATTTTAGAAAATTATGAACGAAATCCGATTCAAATAGGGAAGTATTGACCTCCACGCGGGTGTAGCCGCGGATTACAGCTCGTTGAACAATACTCTTGCAACACCTGAATCTGGTAATCGCAGTTTAATACAAAGGTGCAACCAGCCTCGCCCTAAGGAAATGGACAGCTGTGTGCTCTACCCCTTATCATACATACACGCTGTTTGCGTATGTGTGCGTGTGTTGATTGTATGAATGTGCATATGTGTGTGGATGTGTATGTGTGGTAAGCAATGCCGCGGGAAATGCTTAAATTGAAGCGGGATTAGTTTTAACTAGGTTTTGCTCCAGGCTTTGGGTGTAATTCCTAGTTGATAGGTACGTCTTCTACCTATAGTAGGTATAGGAGTTTTCTGGGCATGGGAATAATTTGTGGTTTGTGTTGTGTTTACGATTTTACTCACCTGCATGTTTTAGTGGTAGCCCAGTGGTAACGGCACCGTTTTACGAGTTGTAGGTGGTGGGTTCTAACCCAGACAGGCTCTGTACTTTTTGTAAATGGTTTAATCACCACTGCTCTCAAAACGATGAAAGAAAACATCGTGAGGAAACCGGCATGTCCTAGAAATAAAAATTAGAAGACATGTGACATATTACCAACCCGCATTGGCCCGCGTGGTGCATTATGGCCCACTCCCTCTCGAAGAGAGGAGGCCTGTGTTTCAGCAGTGGGAACATTATAGGCTGGTTATGTATAAGTTTTTGGATTACCTACCCGTCTTGTATAGGACTCAATAAGTAACTACTCAGTATTTATTTACATTTCACAATGTGAACTAAGATGATAGAGAAAATCGGAGCTCAAACGGAGCTTCCTTATTATAGAAGCTCCGTTTGAGCTGTATATTAAACTAGCTATGCCCGCGACTTCGCTGGCGTGGATGTCGGAAAACAACTTACTGTTTGAATCGGATTTTGTTCACAATTTCATGGGTTTTAATTATTTTACTCGGAACCCTAATTCTTTTTCTAAAATAAAAGTAGCCTAAGTTACTCCCAATAACATCAGCTATGTGCCAGTGAAAGTACCGTCAAAATTGGTCCGGCCGTTTCGAAGATTAGCCGGAACAGACAGAACAGAATATAATTTCATAGGGATTTAGTAAAAAAGCTTTTATTTTGACATTACAAATAGACAGTTAAATTTTATTTATTTGTATAGCTTGTCAATTTATTAGTGGGTACCTACTGTAGCCACTGGATTCACTTAATAATATTATTGTTATGAGCAGCAAAAGTTTAGCTGTGTTAAGGTTTGTAAAAGATTTCCCTCACCATAGCATAATTTAGATAGATTCCCGTACTATCAGTACCAACAATCTGCCATTAATTAATTTGACGTTGTTCTTCACGACCAACTAGGGTTACTATTTCCCGAGCTTTTGTAATACCTTCCCAACCTCCTAAAATCGATCAATCTACGCGATATCTCTCAGAAAACTCCCTAAGAGAAAGGTTAATTATAAAAATTTAATTAAAAACCTCCACGTTTCTTATCAAACTGCGTATCCGCCATTTATTTCAGCGTAATGTTCTGAAGGGGCGTGAGGCGTGAAACGCTACACCTTCCTTGAGAAAATGTTGTGTAACTCTAAGTGTTCTTGTTACGTTAGAGAGATTTTCTGAACGTTTTATATTAGCATTTAGCTGGTAAAGAGTTGTTAGATGTTTACTGTTTGTAGACTAACCTTTTTATTTTTTTTAAAGTTCTGTTCTCACTAAAACAGTTTGAATATCAGTAAATATTTTGCAAGGAGCAACGGTCATCTTTATTTTTCCAACTAGCTGTGCCCCGCGACTTCGTTCGCGCGGAAGTCGTGAGATACACAATATACTAAAATAACAGCCATATTTTAATAAAACTCCCTCGTCCCCCGACCCGTCGCGTTGCATCGCCCGCCCGCGCGGACCACAGATTACCAGATAAATCACTCCATGTACTTACACGCGCTAACTACCTACCGGCCGCTGGGTAGCACGCGATCCATTTCTCAGTGGGTTGCCGACAGCTGCAAGGCGCGCACGTACGCAAATATTTCGGTCAACCTGACGTAGGTACTTAGTTTCAAATTCTTATAATATGATAGATAGATTCCCTTATATGATAGATTAGATTGCATTTTACTTTATTTCATAAAGTGTACTACAAATACCTACTGACATCTTTGTCGAAAAAGGCAGCCCTGGCTATTTACAATAACCACGCGGCGGCGCGCAGCTACAAAGCAAAACTCACTTTACGCTTGTAAGGTTAGTTACATTTTCGTTCGCATCGTCTAGCGACTCGAAGGTGTAGGCTATTTAGCAGTAGATATAGAAAATTTTGTATGGAGTGATTTATCTTGTAATCTGTGATATTACTTCGTTTTCTTTCTGACTTTTTTCTTGTTGCTCGGCTCCTAAGGGTCGTAGCGTGATTTTAAATAGCCTATAACTATAATCGAGCATAGGGCTACCAAATACAAAAATAATTTTTCAAATTCGACTTTTTGTTCACAATTTCATGTGTTTTATTTTTTTGCGCGGCACCCTAATTATTTTTCTAAAATAAAAGTAGCCTAAGTTACTCCCCGTAATATCAGCTATCTGACAGTTAAAGTACCGTTAAATTCAGTCCAGCCGTTTCAGAGATTAGCCGGAACAAACAGACAGACAGACAAACATTTTAAAAATAGCTTTTTTGTTATAAGTGCCGTATATACTTTCCTAAGCATTTAGTTAAAAGTTGTTATTTTGACCTTACAATCAGACACTTCAATTTTATTTTGTTTGTATAGATTATGTGATTATTGTATAGACTATGTGGCATGTTACATCAGTAGAAAGATTTTTCAGGCGAAGTTTCGGCTCTTTCATGCTCTAAATCGAGAGAAGTTATTTTACAAAAATGCTAACCCCTTTTTTCTAATAATGATATAGAAACAACATAAAACATCACGCCTTGTTTCCCCGAAGGGTTGGGCAGAGGTGTACCTATAGTACACTCACACATCGCCAGTTATGTTTCAGTCCCATGTAATAGGGGGCGAGCCTATTGCCATCAACCGGACACAAATCCAAACTCCGAGTTGCCACTAAGAAATTCCAGATAGAAAAACCCAATAACACTTTACCCGACCTGGGAATCGAACCCAGAAGCTTAAGCTCAGCAGTAGCTCTAGCAACCACTAGTCCCATGGTACACCTAGAAAGTTGTGACACAATCCAAAAAAATGTAGTTACTCTTACGTACTCCATCAGATCTCGCCCAGAACTGGGCAACCATGACCACTCCTTAATCAGGACTTAATTCACAAAAGCATAATGTAGGTAATCTATTTTGTGTCATCGCACAAGCATATTTTTATCATCTCTTGTATTAATTACCGTATCAAGGCAAATAAATGAGTTTGACTTTTGACTTTATTTATTCACAGAGGTTCTTCTGACTTTTAACTTTATACGTGACGTCATTAGCATCATCAGCCTATAATGTTCCCACTCTGGGACACGGGTCTCCTCTCTTTGAGAGACAGTGGGCTGTAATCTGCCACGCGGGCCCAGTGCGGGTTGGTAGATGTCACATGGCTTCGAATTTTTCGTTTTAGGTCATGCCGGGTTCCTCACAATGTTTTCCTTCACCGTTTTTTAGAGTAGTGATGATGAAATTGTTTACCTAAAGTAAAGCGCCTGCCTGGGTTCGAACCTACGACCTACAACTCGTAAGTCGGGGTCAGTACCACTGGGCCACTGAGCCATCAAGAAAGCCATCTAACTACTTACTACAACCCTCTTTCTGCCCACATGTCTGAGACTACATACTATCCATATAGCTAGCGCACAAAGGGACGGGGCAGTAGGTCAAGTGCCACTCGCCCAGCTCGACCAATTAAACGAACCTCCCTTTGTCACGTTTGTCTCAGGTGAATATTTTTGCTGATATACAATAAAATTCCGCACAATTTTAAAGAACACCCTATACGGATATTTAAATCAAAACTGACTACATTGTTTTTAAAAAAAAATTATTATTGTATAAAAGACTTTTTAAATGATAAAAATATATAACAATAAAAATATATTGTAAATGACATACACAAACGAGAATTTATATTAATCAGAATGACATATTAATTAATTGTAAATTTATATTAAAACTGTATCTTTTAGTTTCATGACTTTGCATGCCGTAAGGTAGAATGTAGCGGAAACATTTAGTTATGTACCATCTTATACTTGTACCTACATTGTTGGCAAATAAATAATCTGAATCTGAATCTGAATCTGAGAATATTTTTTTGATGATTTTTGTCGGAGATTGGAATGGACAAATAAGGTGAGATGAGCTTGTGGTGTGTAGAAGGTTTGACTGCGAAGAGTGTACGACTAAACGCCGACAGGCACTACGCCGACAGACTGAACACCGACAGGACTTTACTTCGACGGGACTCTTCGCCGATAGGGCATAATATAATAATAATACATACTTAATCTAGGTACATTAATGCCTTATGTCTGATAACAGGTCGACGGAGCCCCGCTGTGCGGAGCTCCTATTTCTGTGTGCAAGGTTTAAAGGAACCTAACCAAACCGAACCTCAGGGTGCCCGTCAGCGAAGAGTCCCGTCGAAGTAAAGTCTTGTCGGTGTTCAGTCTGTCGGTGTAGTGTCTGTCGGCGTTTAGTCGTACCTACACTGGACTGCGAAAGGGCCGGGACTGGCGCCATAACGACCAGGCTGTGGGTCGAAAACCTGAAAATGAACAATTTTAAATAAATCACATAACATAACTGGCGAAATGTGGGTGTACTATACATAGGTACACCTTTGCCTAACCCTTCGGGGAAACAAGGCGTGATGTTATGTTATGTTTAAATAGATCATACTTGGTGGTTGCTTTCAGAATTTACAGATACCTTTATAGTATCTATTTAATGGACACTAACTTGTAAGAAATAAAATAGCAAGAGGAAACCAGTGGCCTACGAACGCGCCTAGCACGAACGCGCGTAGTAAACGTAACGTTAACTTCGAATGATTTTTAAATTGAAAATACTCGTTTCGTATATAATATTTACTTAGTTTAAGATAGCCAGGGCATAAAAACTTAAAAACTAACCCATATTATCTCAACGCCCCATTTAAGCTACACTTATTATTTACATTATCAGACCTTAGGGTGGGTTGCATCAAGTGCTACGTTATAGTTTCCGTTAAAGTAAAATTAATTTAAACCAGTAACATTAACAATGACCATAGAATGTAACAACCTACCACTGAGATGAAGGTTACACCATCGTGTAATCGTTAAAGTTATAAGGGTGACAAGTGACAAGACGTCTTATTTCCCCAGAATGTACGTGGGTGATATTTTTTTGACAAGGGGAACACTTCAACCTTGCTGTCATCACGCTTTCAAAGTTCAAAGTTGTTTTTTTTTTCGGGATTATTCATTATACGAGTGGTATACAGGGTGTAAGGGACAGCCCTCCGCAGACTGATGGGGTGAATTAAGTATATCATACTAAGATGACCGGTACATGAAATTATTTCAGGAACGTTATGGGAATCCAATAAATCTGATTTGTTTTATTACATCACACGCAATGTATCGTTACCGCGGCAAAACGCGCGTAGCGAACGGCAGCGCGGCGAGCCATCGGCATCCGAGTATTTCAACATCCATTGCTGATTTTTTTATTTTAGCTGTTTTATTTACATAAATGGAGTACTGCGTACAGAGAATGTAATTTTACATTGAAATAAAGGAATAGTAACAGAAAAAACGATTTAAAAAAATAAAATTTTCCTGAGAAGTTTTCCGGTGGAATATGTTTCAAAATAAGGAGCTGAATGCACCCTGTTAGTTTGCGGAGGGCTGTCCCTTACACCCTGTTAGTTTGCGGAGGGCTGTCCCTTACACCCTGTTAGTTTGCGGAGGGCTGTCCCTTACACCCTGTTAGTTTGCGGAGGGCTGTCCCTTACACCCTGTATACTTCGAAGTCGTCTGACGTTGAAATTGATATACTTACTTACCTACAGTAATAAAAATGCTTTGTAACATAATTATGTGATTTTTGATTTCACGAACCGTTCAAAATACCCTATCCTATTCCTACTGTTTATTACTAAACAGTGCACTATTTTCATTGTAATACTGATAAGGCCAAAGTACCTACTCATTAAACAATAGCACTTTAGTGAATTTTTATGTTATGATCGTATATCTCAGTCAATGACTGGTTTAATTCTCTTTGATCTCAGTATTCCCGTTAGAGAAGTATAATTTATTACTACCACTGTAATCGAGAGATCAAATGATAGAAAACAGGGGCGCAGCCTTCATACAACCCGATTCCTATCGGATTCCCTTTGGAACAACTAGTCTTCTTAATGCCTACTATTGCCAAATAATATGGCACACCTCTTTATCACATCACATTGTATATACTTAATACCAGTTTAATGCAGTCATTATAAGATTAAAACATTACAAAAATGCCTACAATTTTTTGTCTGAGTTTATGAGAACTGAACAATTTTTTCTTCGGCTCCCTCTAATGATAATTGTAGCTGCGCCACTGAATTAGATAATACACTATATAAGATTAAATCATCATGCGTTTTATTAATAGACGCAACAATTTTTGGCGAGCCTAATCGCCGAAAAAAGAAACTATATCTCCTTTGCTGCACAACTTTAATACAAAGTGAGTAGGTACTTGGGGGGGCGAGCAGATACGTGTGATATGTGATGATTCGTTTGTTGAGTATGCGGGACAACTAAATTACGAGGACATAAACTCGGAATAGCAGTTTATAATTATATTAACCTCACTTATAGAAAACCCATTTACATGACACTGCGATTTTCTATCTATATGCACATCAGTCAGGACCGTGAGGCCGACTGTCAACTATATTATTTTTTCTTCCCCTATTCTAACATTCAAAATCAACGTTTGTCTTTTTAAAATAATCCCGTCTAAACTTGCGAAGGTTGCACGCTAATGGCACGCCTGGCCAGTATCTAGCAATAGCTTTCATAGTTTTTAAAATATTTGGTACTTATTTCTTCGGTTCCTCCTTCCTTCTACGTAATAAAAATACAATTTTAGGTCTTACACAGACGGATAAGGCGGGAGGAAACGCCGCGCCCGGGTGTCGCCACTGTGTGGATCGCCCGGAGGACACGGTGGTGCATACGGTGGAGGTCTGCCGGGTTGGGCGGAGCACCGCCCTGTCTTCGTGGAAGCGATTGGCGGCGGCGATCTCTCGCGTCCGGCCCTGGTCCAGGCCATGGTACGGAGCGAGAGTACATGGGAAGCCATCACCTCCTTCTGTGAAGCAGTAATGCTCGCGAAGGAGGAGGCGGATCGCGTGAGGGAGAGGCAATATTTGCGCCCTCACGCCCCTAGTCGCCGCAGGAGACGCCCTGGGCGTCGGGAATTGGCAGCTGATTCCTGGCCACCGTACGCACGGGCTTGCGGACTGCGATCAATGGGTAGCTCGACGTCCGGTAAGGACCAGGCCCGGGTCGACGGCGCGTTGTGTTTCCACGCGCGCCACAAAGAGATGTCAGCACCATTGAAGGGGTCCGCTAGGGCCGATCTCAGCCAGGGTCGCGGGATGTTCGAAAAAGTTACCGTGGCCCCGGCACAGGCAACTGAAGGAACACGGGTGGGTTATAGTCAGTATCCTTACCGTACCTTTGTACCCAATGATCATAATGTCCTAACTGTATAATGTTTTATTGTGTGTACATAAATAGTAAAATAAATAAATAAAAGTCTAACACGCCCTCCCGCTCCGCTCAGAGTGGCAGAAGGAGAAGTCATTCGATGATTTCCCATCGAAAAAAAAGGGCTTACACAGCAGACTTACGCGAATTTAATGTTATTATCACATAAATAGGTACTTATGTTTTGTAATACCAATACTTAACCACTATTTAAAAATACCGCATGGGTGAACTTCCAATTATGTAGATACAACTAATAATCTATCCACATTCTGATGTAAATATAAATTATTAGTTTAATGATAAGATAACTGACATTATTTTCATACAAAGAAGTGTTCATTTTAGCAAGGTAGAAGTTACTAGACTACAATTCTTGCAGAAAAATACATTTTTGATGTGCAAAAAAAACGGGACTAGCTCAAAACCAAAAAAATATAAACATCAGAATGGATAGATTATAGTTTTACATAATTGGAAGTACACTCATGTGCTATTTGTAAGTAGTGGATATAGGTTTTATAACATTGAAAAGGAATGCTATGGTACACTCCAAAAGAACTATGACACAAGCCGTAACTTTAGCCCATAACCGCCCGAATTTGAGAGGTTGTTATCGTTATTTGTGACGTCATTTTAACAATTGTTAAAACGGTGCAGCGCGTATTTTGCTTAACTGGAGATTTGACAGCTGACAAGGCATTGGTTATCGTTAAAGTTGGTGCAACTCTTTCTTATTATTATCCAAGTGGCGGTAGATGTTAAATTTTTATTGCATACCAAACGTCTTTTGCTATAACCTAATATACGTTGAAAGTATAGTTTGAGTACAAAAATTATTCAAGCTCTGTTAATTTCGGCCAACATGAGTTCCAGGAAAATGTAAGTTATAACTTTTTATGACGTACCTTTATTTCAATGATTTTATGGTTTTTTATGGTTATAAACTAGTCTATTAGTTAGCACTTTGAAAACGACAGTATTTTGTTTTTTTTTTATGTAGAATTTATTAGGTTTTATAAATTGCCTCATTTAATGTGCATTGGGAACAGGAGGCACCGTGGTCGTTTCCTTCAATGAATTACATTCAGGAATACTCTTATTTATATATTTATTTACCGTAGTTTTTCGTGTTATTTGTTCACAGGTTGAATTTTAACGATATTATATCGGCCTTAGAAGATAATAGCTCTGTAATTTCTGCTGACATATAACGCCACCTGATATTAATGATTTGAGTGATGAAGACAGTGGAAGCGAGGATTCAGCAGATATCAGTAACCTTGCGGGTCGACAATTAGCTGAAGCTGAAGTAGGATGCCAGGTTTCATCAACAGAAGGAATCCTGGAAGCTGTAGAAGGATTTCCATTCATAAATCATAATGAAGGGGAAGAACAGCCATCCACATCTCAATCAGAGGTAAGACCTGCAAAAAAAACCTAAGACTGTTGTCAACAGGAAATGGATACAGAAGTATATAACTGTAAAGTCTGTAAGGAAGCTATACCAGACTTCGTTTTAGATAAAGATAATCCTCTAAATTTTTTTTAAATGTTTTTTGTTTACGAACTCCTGCGCTCTAGCACAGAAAAAAATGCTATTGCCAGAGGACTAGTCAATTTCTGACTTACTATCGAAGAAGTGAAGAATTTTGTAGGTCTCTTGACAGATTACAATAGCGCTTCGCGTTACAGGTTGTACTGGGATCAGAGTATTGATACTCATCATCAATTTTAAAGAGAGAGCTAAAGAGATGGTATTGGTATATGATGATGTTTCCTATAAATGTGTGTATTATTAACGTATTTCAGTTGCACCGACTTTCACCAGCAGGACAAGCTAAAGATTCTCACGATTTCATATCTTTTACCAGATACATAGTACAGACCTATTTGATACTTGGCAAAGCCTCTTCATCTCTTCCAAAACGAATCAAGTTGCCTACGACTTCCAAGAAAAGACTGCCCGATTCGGTAAGACTAGATGGAATGGGCAATACATTGTCAGAAACGAAACTCAAATTCGATGTCGCCAATGTCACAAGAATACAAAATTTAGATGCAATAAATGTGAAGTTGGCTTGCAACAATAAATGTGAAGTTGGCTTGCAACAATAAATGTGAAGTTGGCTTGCAACAATAAATGTGAAGTTGGCTTGCAACAATAAATGTGAAGTTGGCTTGCAACAATAAATGTGAAGTTGGCTTGCAACAATAAATGTGAAGTTGGCTTGCAACAATAAATGTGAAGTTGGCTTGCAACAATAAATGTGAAGTTGGCTTGCAACAATAAATGTGAAGTTGGCTTGCAACACCGTTTTCAAGCTTTTCATATGATAAAATAATCTTCTCGCATCTGAATTATTTTTTGAAGCATTATTGATTGTTTTTATTTTCTTTTATTTGCAATGTGTTCTAATTTTGAGAATATTAAATATAAGACTTCCAAAACAACAACCATGTTTATTATGTCCACATATAAAACCCCTTTATATATATATAGTACGGTATATTTTCCCAGTGCCCCATTTAACGTGCGTTCCTGAAATTCAGCCTATATGAAATTCATAAGTATAAAAAAATTACTTTCGTCTCATTTAGAAGCTATTTTCTTGATTTCCATGAAGAAAACATTTTTTTTTTAATTTTGATACCTTGGGATAATATGGGCTAAGCGAACACTCGTTATCCCCTGTGGGGTACGGACAATTTTTAAAATTTTGTCTGTCTGTCTGTTGGTTTGTTCCGGTTAATCTCCGAAACGGCAGAACCGATTTTGACAGGACTTTCACTGCCAGATAGCTGATGTTACAAGGAGTAACTTGTGCTACTTTTATTTTACAAAAAAAAATAAGGTTCCACGCAAAAAAAATAAACCCATGAAATTGTGAAGAAAATCCGATTTAAATAGGGAAGTATTAACATCCACGCGGGCGAAGCCGCGGGCAACAGCTAATAAATAATAATAATACATTTATTGGTAAAAAAGACGATATAAAAAGATGGTAAAAAGTACCATTTAGAACAAAACATGTTTTGCCAATATAATGAATGGCATGCAAATTTTTTCAGTAGGTAACTTACATTAGCATTTTTTGGCAATAAAATCTTTAACAATAGATAATTATGACTATTAACTATGTAATTATTAACAGATAACCATTCGTAAACTTTATTTTTAGATCATTTGGTAACTTATTATGTAAATGTACACATTTTGCAACTTTGCAAGGCAGCTTTTATTAAAAGCTTTTAAATTATATACATACATGACCTCTTCGTACCTCTGCCTGTATAAAACACTAGTCCGTCCCCAGCTCGAATATGCTGTTTCCATCTGGAACCCGTACTATGGCAAGTACACTGACATGATAGAAAACGTCCAACGTAGATATCTTCATGCAATGCACTACAGGTGTCACAAAACTTATTTAGAGTATAATCAGTTACTCAGTAAATACAGACTTTTGACACTGAGCTCTAGACGTAGGCAATTAGAGGCAATAACGTTGTATAAAATTGTTAATGGCAATTTTGACTGTATAGCTTTAAATAATGTATTGTGCTATGCAGTTCCCAGAACTGTCCATAGAAGGCGGGTGCGTGCGGGCAAACTCTTTGCAGTAGGTACTTGCCGATCAAACACTGGTCTCCGTTCACCAATTCGGCGAATGGCAGCTACCTATAACGAAGCATTCGAACACGTAGACATATTTGCATGCACTTTGAAAAGGTTTCGTAGTCTTTTGTATGAGGCACTTGAACTCAAAGACTAAATTTTTAAATTTTTGTTATTGTTTTTAAATACAATTTTTTTTTATCGCTTTCGTAACATTAGTGTAACTGTCACGCATGAACAGTTCACCTCCTAGTGACTGTAAGATTTTATTTATTAATGGTAATCTGTGGACAGCGCTGTGGGCTACATTATTACTTAAATTATTTATGTTTTTCTGCCTGTAAAATTACATTTTGTAGCTGTTTGTTGTTCCTATCTAATAAAATTAAAAAAATTAAAAAAATAAAATACATAAGCTCACGCCTTCTTCCCATGGGGGTAGGCAGACACTACAGAACGCCACCTGCTACGATCCTTACTTAAGTAGTCCTTTTGCCTCGTCAACGTTCATACATCAGAGGGCAATTCTCGTAATTTTAAGAACATTTACAGTCTGATATCAGTCTCAATATGTCAAAAATACTTATAATTTCCCTACATTTTTGACATTTGATTGTCGCTGAGATGAGATTGCGACTAGATTTTGAACGTTTTTAATTCCGGGAATTGGGCTTCTGGTCTTTTTATTATATTTTGTAAGATAAATAATACAGGATAGCTGTTTGTAATTAATGTCAATACAATTATGATAAGTGCACGTAATGGTGACACACGCTTACAAACTTTATTGTTTTATGATACATATCAGGGTTGTGTCGTACCCATTTCAAGCAATATTCCAAGACGTCCTAAAAATCAACATCTGAATTGATTAATGTAACTGCAAAGCCTGTTTAATATTAATAATTATTTCATTACATTGAGTGCAGTATTGGCCCAGTGGTGACGGCCGCGACTTAAAAGCGTTTACGACGTACGGCATTTCATACAAATTTTCAAGTCCTTGTTTTACGAAATGAATGAACCTATTTTAATGAAACTTAATAAACTGTTAAGAACATTCTCGAAATGTCTTATTTAAAAAAAAAAGATAATTGGAATGCTCTGTTTCTATGAACAATTTAAAATCGGTCGAGTTTAGCTGTTACACTGTTTTTCGAAAATGTTCTTAACTAACTTTTTAGACCTACATAATATGTATCCAGCTTATGCGTATGAAGTTTCATCAAAATCTGGTCATTCATTTCGAAAAACAAGGACTTGAAATTTTGTATGAAATGTCGTACTTACGTCGTAAACGCTCTTAAGTTGTAGGTTGTAGGTTCGAACCCCGGCAGGCGCTTTACTTTGTGGAAATTATTTCATCACTACTGCTCTCAAAACGGTGAAGGACAACATCGTAAGGAAACCGGCATGTCCTAGAGCCAAAAATTTTAAGACAAGTGACATCTACCAACCCGCACTGGGCCCGCGTGGTGGATTAAGGCCCACTCCCTCTCATCGAGAGGAGATCTGTGTCCCAGCACTGGGAACATTATAGGCTGATTATGCTACATAATCTGTGATACCAATAGCTAAATAAAAATTGTTATTTAATATTAGGTCCCATTTTGGTTCACATGCGCGAATAGTTTTCTTACAGTCAGTAACGGACTTTCCCTAAGGCCAAAGAGACCCGGGCCTAGGGCGGCCAGACATTAGGAGCGGCCAACCATGCGCTGTCAGTATCTCAGCTCAGTAAATAATGGAGCTAAGTTTGAAATAAGTTATAGCGATCACATTGTTTTTGATTTAAAGTTGTTGTTTCCAAGTTTTAAGCTGTATAAAGAGGTTTAAAAATTTTGATTCTATATTTTTAACCTGCGTTTATACTAAGGTATAAAACATGAATTACTGTTTTCATTTATCGTTTACACCTAAAGCAGGTTGTAAAGGCTAGTTGTATACAAAACTTGTAGAAAACTTGTCAAACATGTTAAAAAGGTGAATAAAATATAGGTATTATAATATATAATTGGTTGAAGGACACTGAACGAGACACAACAAAAGTTTTTTTTGTTATTACGTAAGCAACGTCAGTACAAGTATGTTACATGTTTTAAACACGATTTGTTTTTGCAAAGTCTTGTCGAAAGCAGTCTTGTCGAAAGCAAGTAGGCATCACAACTTGTGTAATTATAGGCATGGAGGAGGGTAAATAAAATATCTGAAAAATAATATTATAGAATTTAACCTATTCGAGGCGGGATACTAAAATTTTCGAGCTCGCTTTTGCATTCACAATCTCCTAATCTTAAGTTTTTGTGCATAACTTGACAAAGTTACTCCTATTTCCATTGCTGTATGAATGGACTAAAAAACTAACCTATCAGAGGCGGGGTGTTTCAATTTTCGAAACTTTTAAACATTTTTGACATATCTTGTACTTATAGATAGATAGATAGAATACTCTTTATTATGTACACCATAAAAATTATGAATATAATGTAATTACACAAGATTTTTTTTCTTGTGTACTACTTACTACTTGTTTTGAGTGTAATCGATACAAATAGCAGAATAAGCATGTTTTATACCTTGCTGATAGCTCTACTATTTACTGAGCTGAGATACTGCCAGCCGCAGGCGCAGGTTAGCTGCCCCTATTATCTGGCCGCCCGACCCGGGCCTCGTCGGCCTTAGGGAAAGTCCGCCACTGCTGCCTACAGTGCATGGTCTAACTTCGTCTCCAAGACGCGAAGGCGTATGACATCTGTGAAAATCTACGTTTCGGATAGGCCTTTGATTATCTAGGTTATAAATATTTAGGTACATCCCTGATAACAGTTATCAACTGATAACATAAATTTTATAATACTTACTTATGTACTAACCGTAAATACGCGTAGAACCTGCAAAGTTTATTATAATTAACACATCAGCAGTTGTTCTGCGGGTACCATACTTACTTGGCCTCGTTTAGCTCCTATATTAGTGAAAAATATGAAAACATTTATTAGTTACTATAATAATTATTAAAAATAAATTATAGTTATTAATTAATAATCAATATATAAAATATTTTTTTATTACATGTTATTATAATTATTTCTTTTTTTAATTATATGCAGCTTGCACCTGAAATTAATTGAAATATTTGTAAAATCAAAATATGTAGTGTGACTTGAAAATATTTTATAAATCGGTAGCTATTATTAAGTATCATGAAAATCGACAATATGTGCCTAAGTAGATCGATTTGCAATGTTTAATTTCCTTGTAAACAAACCTCTGCCGAGCAAAACAATTATCAAGTATTAGGTACAAAATAACGCACTGGTCAAAATAACAATACCTTTGTGTAAGGATGGCTAACATATTTTTACGACAGGTAAGACAGGTCTATTTTATTTATTTTTGGCTTTAGACCATTCTCTTACGTCCTTTTAATAGTTCTTCCACACGAGCGACACGCGCCAACGGCAGAGGGAACTGCACGCGTCGGCGGCGCTAAAGCGACGCTTGCAGTTACAGCGTGTCGCGTCCGTCGCGTCGACGGCTGATGACGTCAACATGTCGGCGGCTGTCGCTGACATATCGCCAGCGGTCGTCGGGGCGTCGGCGACCGCCATCGACGCGTGCAATTGCTTCTGCCGTTGGCGCGTGTCGCTCGTGTGTAAGAACACTTAGTGAACAAACTGGTCATTCTTTACGCTCCCTATGGTTCTGCAGGTATGGATCGTGTCGGGAGTTCTTCTAACGATGCTGGAGGTGGGTATGTTTCTGGGGTTCACTACCTGCCTGCTGCCAGCACTCAAGGATCCAAACTCCCCCATCAAAGCCACCTTGGAACAGTCTTCTTGGATAGGTATGATCACATTATTGTGTGTAGTAGGTACCGAAGTTTACAGTTTACTGTTTGTAGTTTTACCTAACGTCTAAAGACAGAATGTATTAAAAACTGTATCTGCCTTATTGATGTAACGGTTGCAAGCGCGTATTTGTGTCCGGTAGATGGCAATAGGCTCGCCCCTTAATACAAGGGACTTAAACATAACTGGCGAAATGTGGGTAACCTTTGGGAAAAAACGGGAGTCATGTGATGTTATTATAAACTATTACACTTTTTTACAGCTGCATCCTTTAGCTTGGCCTGGATACCTGGCTTCCTTTCATCGTCCTACTACATGGATCGTTTCGGACGAAGAGTAGCATTTATTCTGGACATCATCCCTGGTGCTTTGGGGCTGGTCCTTATGTACTTCTCAACAAACGTCACCTGCCTAATAGTGGCAAGGGTCCTAGAGGGTATCACGGCAGGGTCTACATCAATATTAGGAGCTATAGTGATAGGGGAATACTCGAGTCCCGTCCATCGTGGGATGTTCCTCAATCTGAAGACTGCAGCCCTCTACTTGGGCAGTACCTTAGTCCATCTTTTGGGCCATTTTTACCATTGGAAGACTGTTGCTGTGCTCACTTTGATTCCGTACCTGCTGGCTTTTGGAATGGTCTGTACGTGGCCAGAAAGTCCTTCGTGGCTGGCTTCTGAAAAAAGATTTGAGAAAAGCAGACAAATCTTCTACAGACTTCGAGGAAAGACGGAACAGTCGACGAAAGAGCTGAAAGAAATGATCAAGGCTCAGCAGGAACGCATCAAAACTGAACAAATATCTGTTCTCAAGAAAGTGTTGAATTTCTTTCGAAAATTTGGCAAGAGGGACTTTGTGATGCCAGTCTTGAACTATCTGTTTGCCGCAATTTTATTAGAGACAACTGGCAGACACATTTTCCCTGCTTATGCTGTCCAGATAATATCCGAGATATCTGGAAGCTATGGCTCGTTTTACTACACTTTAGGTTTAGATTTAATAGTAACTGCCAGTGCTACGTTTTCATCGTATCTTATAAGAATAATGAAAAGACGAACTTTGTTATTTTCAACTGCATTCGGAGCAGTTCTGGTTCTTAAGGCCGCATGCTGCCATCTTTTCTTAGCATCTAGGGGTTTTATTGTTAATACCCCATGGATTCCCATGGCACTCTTTTGCGTATATTTTGCGATAGTTAATTTTGCGTGTGCACCAATTCCCTTGGCTTTAGTTGGAGAAATATTCCCTCTAGAACATAGGGCAGCTGGAACTACAATTGCAGGGATATTAATATCTTTAACAAGCATAGTAACATTAAAAACTACACCAGTTATGTTAGCAACTGTCAAAGTATACGGGACCTTTACCATATTAGGTGTAATTATGATAATTTCATTAGTGTTTTTGTATTTTATGTTGCCAGAAACTAAAGATAGAACTTTGCAAGAGATCGAATATTTCTTTAACCATGGAAGGTTTAGAGATGAGGTTAAAAATGATGATCAGGAGCTTACTCAAATGATTGATAGTAAAATAAATGTTTAGTATTAGGTAGATATTCAGTTGTTTAATTTGCATAATCAGCCTATAATGTTCCCACTGTTGGGAGACACGCGTCCTCTAGGTGAGAGGGAGTGGGCCGTAATCCACCAGGCGAGCCCAGTGCAGCTTGGTAGATGTCACACGTCTTCCAATTTTTGGTTCTAGGACATGCCGGTTTCCTCACGATGTTTTCCTTCACGATGTTTTGAGAGCAGTGGTGATAAAATAATTTACACAAAGTAAAGCGCCCTGATAAAGGTGATATTTCAAAACTAACCAACTACCGTCCCATTAGCCTCCTCTCTCAGATATACACAACCTATTTGCTAAAATCCTCACTAATTGCTTACCCGTGAGCTTGATGAAGCCCAGCCCATCAAGCAGGCTGGCTTCCGCAGCGGATATTCGACCACCACACGGTAAAGCAACTGATGGAGAAGTGCCAAGAGTATCCGGCCCCTGAGCATGGCTTTCATGGATTACGAAAAAGCCTTCGGCAGTGACGAGCATTAGGCCGTGTGCCACGCTCTCCATCGCTGCCACATAGCTTCCCTCTATACACCTCGGCCACTCTGCAGATCCACATGAATACCCTATCTAAGCCCATAACGATCAAGCGGGGAGTGAGACAGGGCGCCACCATTTCACCGAAACTTTTTGCTAATAACTTCGTTGAAAATGCTTCAAAACCTTTATGATGCTTCTTTTAAGGTAGGACTTAGGATGAATATGGCCCAAGATAAAGATTATGGCAAACATCTTTAGTAATTCAAACGCTTCTGTTAAAGTAGAAAATAAAATGTTGCAGATGGCTGACCAGTATGTCTATCTTGACCATATTCTTTCATTTGGCAAAGAGCATCAGCAAACCGTTTCAAGAAGAATACAGCTTGGGTGGGCCACGTTTAGCAAATTGGATGACATACTGTATTTTTCGGGTGACCACTGAAAATCAGCGCTGTACTGTGACCACTGAAAATCAGCGCTGTGCTGTGACCACTGAAAATCAGCGCTGTGCTGTGACCACTGAAAATCAGCGCTGTGCTGTGACCACTGAAAATCAGCGCTGTGCTGTGACCACTGAAAATCGGCGCTGTGCTGTGACCACTGAAAATCAGCGCTGTGCTGTGACCACTGAAAATCAGCGCTGTGCTGTGACCACTGAAAATCAGCGCTGTGCTGTGACCAC
The DNA here is from genome assembly GCA_947568875.1 of Fissipunctia ypsillon. Taxonomy (NCBI): domain Eukaryota; kingdom Metazoa; phylum Arthropoda; class Insecta; order Lepidoptera; family Noctuidae; genus Fissipunctia; species Fissipunctia ypsillon. Next base: position 3,134,209 of record OX387667.1, read on the forward strand.
TGAAAATCAGCGCGGTCCCTCATAGCATTTCATTTGAAAATTTCAGAACGGTTTATGGCACCTGTTGTACTTAAATTCATTTAATTTGAGTGATATTATAACACAGTAACTTCTGCCACTAAAATTTAATCCCTTAGTAGCAGAAATAATTAAAGAAATTAAAAATAATTTAAAAAATCGAGAAATTCGTGAATCGAAAAGTCACTGTTTTCGGTTTTTTTTTTAATTTTAAGCAGTTTAATGAAAAATAAACTATTAACATTTACATACCATTTAAAACTAGACATTTCAACGGTTAGAATGAGCACTATTGAACATTAAAATATGAAAAAACCAAATAAAGTTGTACATGCAAAATAAGGGTAGTTTTTTAGAAAAAGGTTAATATGTAAGAAGCTCTACGTTTAAAAAATAATACTTATTTGAAACAACAAAATGTATATTCTCACAAATTTTCATGTAAATTGAATTATTTTTACGCGAGAAAAAAAATAAAAACTGAAAAATCGCTTTTTCGTCATTTTCTTGGAAATCTTGAGGTTATGTCGAAAAATGTTAAAGTTTTAGATTTTTTTATTATCTATAACTTTTTCTTGAACATTTTTCACTAGGAGGTCATGTTTCACCGCAAATCTCAAAAAATAGTTTTCAACTCCTAAATAGCATCCCCCATTTCAACATTTTCCTACATTTCGTGATTACACAATTTTTTTTTCTTTCTAGTTACAACCTAAACTACATTTTCCTGCTGGTCCCTGCCTGACATCATTTTTTTCTTCTAAAAAAGCTATTGGCACCAGCTTATGTGTACAGGGTGAGAGTTGCACAGAGAGCCATGGAGCGTTCCATGCTCGGCATAAGACTTATAGACTGAGTTCCAAACGAAAGTTTTCGATATCGGAAAACGAGTTATGGAACTCAAATGGAGTTGGGCAGGGCATCTAGCAAGGCGCCGTGATGACAGGTGGAGTAAGGCAGTGACCGAGTGGCGTCCAAGGACTGGAAGACGAAGCGTCGGTCGTCCGGCAGCGAGATGGGCAGATAACATTGTTACCATCGCGGGTTGAACTTGGATGAGGTTGGCACATGAGCATGGGAATTGGCACAAGAAAAGAGAGGCCTATGCTCAGTAATGGGTGAAAACGGGCTGTGGACGATGGTGATGACGAAAGCGCCCTCCGACCTACACTCCTAAGTCGCGGCCGTTTCCTCTGGGCCACCTGTAATTCGGAGAAATTCTAAAAATCTGTAATTGGGTCATAGATGCTTTGAATTTGAATGAAATTTTTAAGTAGACCATCCTAGGCGTCCAGCCATATTTTGATCTAAGTACCGTATGATATTCTCTATAACATTTTTATGGCCCAAAATCTAGCAACTTGATGCATATTTATAAAGTTTAACACAGAGCCATCTACTGAAAATGTTTGGAATTTGTTTGAATCAGAAGTTGCGCCACCTAGGGCACCGAAGGGAAATCTAAAAATAAAAAGCAGCAAATTAAATTATAAATCTTATTTATTTGTCAAATTCATACTAAATGATATCTAATACACAATGACATCGCAACCCATCCATGTTGGGTACCTACAGAGTAAATACCTAGTGTACAACACTGAGCGAATACCAACAATTATAATTATTAACAATAACTACTTAATAAAATCGCCTAGGAACAAAATAATCGCCTACTCAAATGTCATTTGATTTTTATTTACAAAAAAAGTATCACAAGCAGTTTGTATGTTGGAATTAGAGGTAATTATTTTGATTTTAGTCGTTTACTCAAAACTACTTAGATATCACAATAGAGGAAATATACAAGTGCGACTATACGTGTTTCCACACAATATTATTTCGAAAATATGTGTGAAAAATGTTGGTTATATCTGCAACAACAAAACTGCCAACTTAAAAAAAATATAGAACAATATTTTAACCAATTATAGAATACACTGAGATTACAAAAATAAATAGGTACCTAAGTCTAAAAAATTAACTAACAAATCACAAATACAAGTTTAAAATTTAATTAATTAAAATGATGTAAAAAATTATGACTATCTTTTACATAAATAATGACATTAATATAAAATATTATTTGTATGTCATGATGATTAATACATAAATCTTAAATGTATGAAATTTGACTTCATTTATGGTGACCAGCACCCATGAAGCTCATTTTCCATTAAAATATGAATGTAAGTTAATAAAATATTAAACATCTGAAATCAACACTGCAATATTGTTTGGTTTTATGAAAATTATAGAAAGACTGGAAACAGTTTCGTCAAAAAACAAAGACCTTGATTTTGACTACTTATCGAAGAATCCATATCCAATAAAAATAAAATTCTAAAGTTAGAAAATACTAATGAAAACGTACTCATAAACTATAAAAAATAAAACTGACGATTTCATGAATTAAAATAATTCTAAAATTAACAAACAAAAATCTTACATACAAAAAAACCATCACAAATGTCTCTACTTGAAGCAAAAGTATTTCTATCGTTCTGAAATCGCATTCCCGCGCAAATATAAATGCATAAAAACAATGTACATGAACGATTAAACAGTACATTCGACAGGGAAATAAAAATTGTCTACTTACAAACTAAGGCTAGGCTAATATAACTAATAATACTCATTTAATACCTATAGTTATAAAATAAAATATTGACTATCGACTTTGTTCAAGGTTAAAAAAAATAGAGAAATATTATCCATAGTCTCTATTGGAGGTCAGAAAATCTAAAAAGAAGATTTAGTAGTCATTGAAATCAATAATCTTGTGAATGAATTGTCAGTGTTATCACATTAACGATAGTTCAGCAATGTTATACTAGATGGCGCTAGTGGTTTGAAATTTCGCTTCTAACCTAAACTTTTTGTCCTTTGGTGCTTCAAAAGGAGCATTTTTGGGGAAAAGCCTGTTTGAAAGACTAAATTATAAGGCAATAATAAAAGAAACATTAATGACTTAAAGCCATAATGTCTCAGGATTTTTAGCCAAAGAGACCGGGATATTTAATAAAAATAAAATGCAGCAGTTATGTGATTTCAGAACGTTGTTAAAGACATCTACTGTATACTTATATTGCTATAAAGGAGAAAAATTGAGCTTCTAAATTTAGGATACATAAAACGATTTTTCAGTAAGTCGCAGCTGCTTAGGTATTTACTTTTTTGCATTTTTCTTTCAACAACTACGCTGGGGTTCCGACTTACTTCAATGCGTTTTATTTTAAAGAAAGAACGTCATAACAAATTGCATACTTTATCAACATTTTCACTTCACTATAGTTGTAAAACTAAGCTAATACAAGCAATAATATTTGTAAGCTATTATATACAAGAAGTCCAGGTAGGGTTGTGCGGGAGTATAGCGTGGCGGCTGCGTGGCATTTGCGTTGTTGAAGCGTTAACATTGTGACGCTTAAATTCGAGTATATTTTTCGTCCAGTAAAAAATTACGACGGCTACGTAATTTTTTATCGCTCCCACCACGCAAACGCTACGCAACCACCACGCCCAAAAACCACACTCCGACCAAATAATATTCACAGCACTGTAGAACTGATATCATACAAACGCCTTTTTATTTAGTTTTTTGTCTAATTATTTATTTTATTCAACAATATGTTGTCAATCCGACATTTTTGTACATTTACATTTTTTTTTTTTACTTTTTCGGCGAGTCACGAAAATACTTGGTATTATTTTGTGTAAATAAACTATCTTCACACTGGTTTTCTGAAAACAGAAGACTTATAAAGTAAGAATAAACTCGATTGTAGTAAATTTATTTGTGTTTTGAAAGTATCGCTTTGCATACTGAAAAAATGCACACTATGTTAGAAAATAGTAATTCTTACAATGAATCGCCACAATACACATTCATGATATTATTCAAATTGAGCTACGAATTACTTAGCGTACAGACAAAGTTATCTTGATTATAGGGTTGCTGTAAATTGGCAAGCTTTTCATCTAACTTAAAAAAATATTCTTCTGTCTACGCTATGACACACTAGACACAATCAATATTTTTTTTTTATATGCAGAAGACCAATTCCCGCAATTTAAGATTTTCAAAATAAAGTCGCAATCTCACCTCAGCGACATACCATTATCAAAAAAAAAAAACATCAATCTGCCTAGTCATTTCCCAACTATGTTGAGGTCGGCTTCCAGTATAGCCGGATGCAGCTGAATATCAGTATTTTACATGGAGCGACTGCCTATCTGACCTCAACACGATACCCCTTGGTAAGACTGGTTGTCAGACTTTCGGACTTCTGATGACCCATAACAGCTGTCAAAGATCTACAAATGACAGCCGGGACCAATGGCTTAACGTGCTTTCCGAGGCACGGAGGGGTCTAGGTATGTAAAGATGGTCACCCATCCACGTACCAACCGCAACAAGCATAGTTTAACCTGAACGATCGACCCGTGCGGCTGTTATTACCTAGCCACAAGCCCCTAATTTCACCTCAGCGACCATCAGTGTCAAAAACTTGTCAAAAATTTAGGGAAATTTAGAGACCTCTAAATTGAAAAATACTGTATTTTTCACAGATTAAGATAGATTAGAATGCGATCTGTTCTGGTGTTATTATTCAGTGGTTCGGTTATCGTTAGATTGTGGTTACAGCGAAAGTCGAATACCTCATCTAGTAAATAGACTCAGTTTTAAGGAATCTTCAATGAAGTTAGTAGTAATTTGAATTGATGATTTGTTTGCCCAGCGTATCATGCAAAATTACAAGTGACAGCACAATCCTCTTCCATGTATTAATAACACACAAATATTCCGGTTAACCAGTAACTTCGATCCGAAGTCGGGTAACCGCTCACTAACGTTCGCCAGCGATCGGGTAGTAGGTAGAGGTAGGTGTTCATCGTTGTCTCGGGTTCGATGCCCCGTTGAGGCTCCTGAGCTCAGTGTAGGGTCTTCGGGAGAGGAGTTTGTAGTCTTCACCGCCGCTGACTCGGATGTATTCTCTGCGTTTTCTGTACACCAAGAGTCTGTAAGGAGAAAACTTAATTTGAGTTGGAATAATTAAACAGAGACAAAGATTTGAAATCATTAGGACCATTTTTTCTGAGGTCCTTGGGGTCAAAGAAGACTTATACAGGGTGGCGATTAGGTTATCACATTAATTGAAACCACGTATTCAGTACATGATTCTGGACTCCGCTACGTTAAAATTTTTCGTCAGTTATTAAAAAACAAAATTTGCTGCTCCATACATTTTTGCCTACCTACGAGGTCAAAATGTAAGGAGCAGCAAATTTTTTTTTGCTGCTCCATACATTTTGTGTTGTTGTTGTACATTCATTACCCCTAATAAACAACTTGGTTACTTGTGATGCTGACTATTCCTACATTATACATGCATACGTAAAATACAAATAAAAACAATCATAAGGCCCGCAAATTTAACAATCGTGCTGAAAAACAATGCATATCGCATAGCCTTACATAGGCATAGGCATCATCATACACTTAGCATCAGACAGTGTAATAACACAGGTAGGATGGGTTATATCCTCAGTCTTATCTCAGGTAAACATGTACATGTGAATTATCTAACAGAGGGTACATAACAACACACACTACACTACTACTAACACTGGGTACATATTATGTCATTGTGTCAATTTACACAAAATCTTTTCTTGCTGATGTTTTGTTTGTCATGGTTATTTATGGCTCCTTAAGAGGAAATGCGGGCGGGTGGACTTTTGAAAATTAGGTATTTGTAGAAACTGTCGCTGTCGCTCTGCGAGCGCCCCGCCCTCAAACTCGTGCGATAAGGACAACTGCAGATCCGACTAAATAGCTCGTAAAGTCTTGATTCGGGGTTTGGCAATCGCCTATTTCCTCCTCCAATATTGGACCAATTCTAAAGATATTTCAAAAACTGAATAAGAAGAATATATCCCGTGTCCCTATGTTTTTCTTTTTTCACAAATATTTGTCTTTGTACACCAGAACTCCGTTGACAGCGGTCTATGTGTATCACTATGTACTTATAAAGTTATTGTATCATCAAAAAGGAAAATATAGGAACATAAAAGCAGTCGATATCTATTTCACTGTAAAAAATCATTGCTTTAAGGTCATAAACCAGGAAGAAAACAGGCGAGAGCGTTTCTATGGAGAAAAGACCACCCGCATAACCTCAATGAAATATTCGTATCCTTTTTTTCTCTTTATGCTTGCGAAGAAAACTATTTGTGAAGGTACCTTATTATTTCATTAGACTTCGCATATTGTTTATGACTTTGGTAGGTATACCTATACAGGGTGTCCGGTAATTAATGGATAACCTTGCGATAGCATATAATAGACCCTATGGCCGTTCTAAAAAAAATACAAAAAAAAAATGTATATCCCAAGTAGTAAGTACCTAAGATATAATTTTTTTAGAAAAAAATTCTGTGTAATTTCTAGTCACATTATTTATTGCCTCTCTGTCGGCGGCATAGTCAACGTACAATATTATAACAACAGATAACCGATGGAATTCATTCATTTGTGTTGTGTTTAAAAAAAGTTAGTATTCTTTTTCAAAAAAATCTTAGTTATTACTTGGGATATATTTTTTTTTGTATTTTTTTTAGAACAGCCATAAGGTCTGTTATATGCGATTTCAAGGTTATCCATTCTTTACCGGACACCCTGTATATTACGCCAATGTTGTCTTACGGTCATACCAAGTGGTTACACCACTTTTGGTCATAACTTGATAAATTAATAAATACTAGCTGTTGACAAATTCAAGTAGGTATGTGGACCAAGTCAGCAGTCTATTGCCTCATAAAGTACCGAGACTATTACTTTGTAATATCGCTCTAGTACACTATTTTTAAACCACAGACCTACATGTCTGGCTAGGTTCACACGGCATTGTACAGCACGTTTTTTTGCGGGATAAATGTTACCGAATAAATAACGGTGCATATATTGAATAAATACCCGTACACACATCGTTTGTACTGCAAAAAACGTACATAGCTAAATACGTTCATCGAATACCCACCGGACTTATCAAGCAAACCGAATGAACTTTTAACGAATCGATTCGGTCTGTGTGTATCACTGCGACTATTCGTTTTTACGCGGAAAAAATGTATCGTGTGAACAGTTAACAATACACAGTTAGGGGTAATACAGTTTAAATCAAATATTGTAAAAAAAAACGCGCGGTGTATTGCCGTGTGAACCCAGCCTTAGAGTTGAGATAATTAAAGCAAAATCACTAAGGTAGCCCGCAAAATTCAAGTTTTCTTATGTTTTTTTGCAATTTGCAAGTCAGTATTAGGTTGTATGTTGATCAAAATACGATTCACGACGGTAACAAGTACCTATGTATTTCAGTGGCGCAGCTACAATTATCATTAGAGGGAAGGCGAAGAAAAAATTGTTCAGTTCTCATAAACTTAGACAAAAAACTGTAGGTTTTTAATCTTGTGATGTATTAAACTAGTATTAAATATAATTAGACATTAAGAAGAGAGGTTGTTCCGAAGGGAAGCCGATAGGAATCGGGTTGTATGAAAGCTACGCCCCTGATGTATTTACAGAATTATAATCATTAAAGTCCTCAATACGTCTAAGACCACGTTACCCTATTGAATGACTATTTTATGAAATCATTACATTTATCGAATATTCTATCTTAAGGATTTGTATTGCCGATTCTAATGATTATAATTCTGTAAATAAATACATAATGGTCGCAAATCATATTTGAATCAACACACCAGGGACGTTACCTTCATACAACTCGATTCCTAACGGCTTCCCTTAGGAACAACCACTCTTCTTAATGTCTACTATTGCCAAATGATATGGTACACCTGTGTGTGTAACTGTGTATCACATCACATCACATTACATAATTATATTTAATACCAGTTTCATACATCATAAGACTAAAACCTACAGTTTTTTGTCTGAGTTTATGAGAATTGAACAGTTTTTTCTTCGGCTTCCCTCTTATGATAATCGTAGCTGCGCCACTGCAAAACACTTGCATAGTTTTGTACAAGCTACAGGCATGTGTATTTTCGCCCTTAAACAAAAATGCCTACACACAACTATACAAGGATCCATTGGCGCGTGGTAAAAATCGGACCTAAAGCCACCATCTTGATTTTTTTAAATACAATTTCGCACAAAATGTTTACCAAAAAAGCCCTCCTGTCGATGTCATTCAACCGCCAAAAGATCCTTGGAGCACTGTAGGTCAAAACAAAGTAGCAATCAGCACAAACAAGTAATAAAAAACTACATAAACAGTAACAGATCGTGTCGCACACGTTCTTCAAGACATTAGATCAAGTACACATCTCATTTACGAAGCATCTGACTTTGTAAACACCTTACTATCATTCGTTTATATTGCACCTCTATATGAGACACGTCAGGTGCGAAGTAGGTAAGGTAACTTACTAGGTTTTATGACTAAGCCAGCCAACAGCACTTGCTGCTATTAGTCCATATTTATACTGTGCTATTAGCTAGGTACTAGCTACGAGTACTGGCGAGGGTAGGTATCCATACCTACCCTAGCCTCCAGGCTATGGTAGCAAATAGTACTGGCATCAAATAGTACTGGCATCAAATAGTACTGGCAGCAAATAGTACTGGCAGCAAATAGTACTGGCAGCAAATAGTACTGGCAGCAAATAGTACTGGCAGCAAATAGTACTGGCAGCAAATAGTACTGGCAGCAAATAGTACTGGCAGCAAATAGTACTGGCAGCAAATAGTACTGGCAGCAAATAGTACTGGCAGCAAATAGTACTGGCAGCAAATAGTACTGGCAGCAAATAGTACTGGCAGCAAATAGTACTGGCAGCAAATAGTACTGGCAGCAAATATTACTGGCAGCAAATAGTACTGGCAGCAAATAGTACTGGCAGCAAATAGTACTGGCAGCAAATAGTACTGGCAGCAAATAGTACTGGCAGCAAATAGTACTGGCAGCAAATAGTACTGGCAGCAAATAGTACTGGCAGCAAATAGTACTGGCAGCAAATAGTACTGGCAGCAAATAGTTCTGACAGCAAATAGTACTGGCAGCAAATAGTACTGGCAGCAAATAGTACTGGCAGCAAACAGTACTGGCAGCAAATAGTACTGGCAGCAAATAGTACTGGCAGCAAATAGTTCTGACAGCAAATAGTTCTGACAGCAAATAGTTCTGACAGCAAATAGTACTGGCAGCAAATAGTTCTGACAGCAAATAGTATTGGCAGCAAATAGTACTGGCAGCAAATAGTTCTGACAGCAAATAGTACTGGCAGCAAATAGTACTGGCAGCAAACAGTACTGGCAGCAAACAGTACTGGCAGCAAACAGTACTGGCAGCAAACAGTACTGGCAGCAAATAGTACTGGCAGCAAATAGTACTGGCAGCAAATAGTTCTGACAGCAAATAGTACTGGCAGCAAATTGTACTGGCAGCAAATAGTACTGGCAGCAAATAGTACTGGCAGCAAATAGTACTGGCAGCAAATAGTACTGACATCAAATAGTACTTACATCAAATAGTACTGACATAAAATAGTACTGACATCAAATAGTACTGACATCAAATAGTACTGACATCAAATAGTACTGACAGCAAATAGTACTGGCAGCAAATAGTTCTGACAGCAAATAGTACTGGCAGCAAATAGTACTGGCAGCAAATAGTACTGACATCAAATAGTACTGACAGCAAATAGTACTGGCAGCAAATATTAGTACTGGTAGCAAATAGTGCCTGTAATTAGTTGAATTGAAATAAATGCTTTGAGTTTGCAACTAGCGGAGAGGATGGGCGCCTACTTAGAAGGATTCGCTTGACTTTGGTACCTACCTATCTAATGGTTTTATTATTTTTATTTATTTATTAAACACTTTATTGTACTTATACCACATAAAACAAAAAGGACAAACATATTTAAAACTAGTGTAAAATGGGCGGTCTTATCGCACAAGGCAATATCAACAGTGAATTGTAAAGTTAAATATACACGCAGGAAAATTACCGAACAAAATAGATTAATGTAGGTACTATCTACCTAGTAGTACTAACTACCCACCGACTTACAAGTGCAAATATACTACTGCTAGACGTAATCGAAATTGCTCATTTTATCTAAATTGGTGCATTCTTTTGCATTGTGTAGAGACTAATGCTGATGGCCATCTGAGTTTGTCAAATTGTGATACATTCAAGTGTTCTTACCAGAGTTATTAAATCTGTCGAATTGGATTGGACAAATCTTTCATGAATCGCCAGAAAAGAATAAAACATATTTTCCCACGGGAGAGTGAAGCAAAAACAAATAAAAATATGAAAGGCAGACCTTGACGTGAGTTGAAAATAAAAATACTTTCAGAGACTTTAAAAATCATTCTGTTATTTAGAAGGCGACTAAAATGTGTCGTAACTCGTAACAAAGTTCTGAATGTAATTTTATGTAAGTAAACAATGGGACATCTGCATCAGAACCGCGGGTGTACTTTTCAGATTTGCCTAAATTTATTGCAGATATTTGGTACCTTCTGTGTACTTTTAAGTACCTCTCTTGAAAATCTGTGTACCTACACCCGTACAATGATATTTTAAAAATTAGGTACACCCGCCATCCTGATGTCAGAACCGCGGGTGTACTGCTAACCAATAGATGTAGCTAAGTACAGTCTATAAGTAGATTTGGTACCTCTTGTGTACCTGCAGAAACACGTATTTAATAAACAAAATATTGTCAGGTTGCTGCGAAAAGTAAAAAAAAAAAACAATTTTCTTTCTTTGACGTTCTTACTATTTTATAAAATAATAACGACGTCAAAGAATAAATAACAATCTTCGGTAATCGAACCCAGAACCTCCACATTAAACATGTCCATTAAACATGTATTGTGGCCATACCAGGACCAGGAATCCCGAATCCAGAATCTCCGAATCATTTAGTCACTACTAGCTGCGCCCCGCGGTTCACAACCTTTCGTCTTCATAATATTAGTGTGAGTGTGATTGTGTGCCCATACCGGGAATTGAAATTAACGGACACAAATGACACTTTGTGTGATCCGCAAATTGTTGTTCTGTCTTAAAAATCCTTTAAAACTGTCTCCTGTTTCATTTTGATTCTGAAAACACTGACAAACATCTTAATTCTATAAATCATTCTCAATTCTGAAATAGGCAACCGTTGTTTGTTTTGTAATAGGTTTTTTTTAAATATTTAAAAGATTGTGTTATTTTATAAAATAATAACAACGTCATAGAAAGAAAATCGTTTTTTTAACTTTTCGCAGCAACCTTACACAGTAATTTGTTTATTTAATACTTGTTTCTGCAGGTACACAAGAGGTACCGAATCTACTTATAGAGTGCACTTAGCTACACACACATAGGTTAGCACTAGCAGTACACCCGCGGTTCTGACATCAGGATGGCGGGTGTACCTAATTTTTAAAATATCATTGTACGGGTGTAGGTACACAGATTTTCAGGAGAGGTACGTAAAGGTACACAGAAGGTACCAAATATCTGCAATAAATTTAGGCAAATCTGAAAAGTATACCCGCGGTTCTGTTGCAGATAATGGGACAAGGTAGAAATATAAATAAAATATCCAATGATGCCACATGACCAATATACAGGTTGATTCTGAAACGACTTGTTCAAATCTTTAGGAATTATTTTAAATGACTTGACACAAGCATCTAGTGGGTAGCTAACTACCTACCCACTACATACTGGTAACTACTAGCAGCCAGCACTAAGCGCTAGAAGTACTAGAATAGGTACTTATCTAGTACTAATACCCATTAAGGCGCGTCCCCGTGCAAAACGCAGCGCCAGCCGTTTTTTGTGCAGTTTTTTGGAGCTATATACTCTTTATCCAAAAGAAATATCAAATAATAAAAAATACATTAAATTTCTACATAATCTTGGCTCCAAAATGGTAGATTTTTTTTTTTTACTTTGTATAATGTTTAATTAATCGCCTCACAACGAAACCACTGAAATGATAAATAATTATTGAAACCATGCATCTCCTCGAAAACTAACCATTATTTTGATTTTGGTACTTACACTAATGGATAGGCAATTTAATTATGAATATTTTGCTAGAAATATTTTTTTTAACCCTTTATAAGGCTCTGGCCATATATTGGACATCATACATTGGACGAAATATCTTAAAAAATACTTTGGCAACACAGTGTGTCAGCTCAACAACATTCATTGCGTTATTTACGTGTTGAGCAAACAAATTTTTCGAACTTATGAAGCAATGGATTAGCAATTTGCTTCAAAATGATTCAGATTCCGATTGATAGTGTGTTACGTAATTAGGGCGCTGATTCGGACTACTAGCCGACGTACGCGCGGACGTCAAAATATCGCGGTGATTTTTTTTCGCGCACTGGATTTTCAACGCTCTGCTTAGCGCCGAGAGTTAAAGATCCAACAGTGAATTTTCGACGCGCTGGAATACACTCTGTTGGATTCTCATGCTCGGCTCAACACCGAGAGTTGAAAATCCAGTGCGCGATTAATTCCCGCCGCGATATTTTTACGTCCGTGCGAATGTCGGATTACGAACATTTTAAAACAAAAAATAGCCAAATCGGTCCAGCCGTTCTCAACAGCAATTATTTTCATTTTTATTATACAACATGTCCCTGAATTAACGCACAACCTCTTAAGGGGTTCATTGTACTCATCATTATGAACAACTTTTGCTGTGGGAGCAAACTTGCAATCGCGAAAAAAATCAGTAGTTCCCTACATTTATGTTCGCATTACTAATCAAAATGTAGGGAACAGCAGACTTTTTTTTCGCTATTTCAGGTTTGGTTTGCTTTTTCAGGTTTTTTGTTTTAAAGAGTGTATATTTTTTGAAGCGGTATTCTGTGATTTATTGAAGTTATTAAGTGGGTTGTTGCATTTTGTCACCTCTCTCACTCACACGGGATAATTTTTTTAAGAATGTTAACATTCTTAAAAAAAGCGTCTTTTCATTTAAATGAAAAGACGTTTTTTTTTGAAAATTTGTAATCCATTGGCGAACTAATAAATAATATTAATTTAATAGATAATTATTAAAAACACATTTCTATTGTGTTATCTAAGAAACTCGGCTCAAGTATTATAATCTGTTTTTGAGACGAGTTAAATAAATGCCACAATAAAAATGTGTTTTTAATAAATAAGTATATATTAGTTGAATACATTTCTCAAAAAAGCATCTTTTCATTTAACGTTCTTAAAAATTATGTCCCGTGTGAGCAAGAGACGTGACAAAATGTGAGCCCTCTTAACACACACATTTGAGAAATAATATATTTTTCTCATCAAATTAACCGTCTCATTAAACACGCCTAAAAACAACACTCTGTACAAGCTACGCGACTGGTAAAGAATTAATTGCATCAAAATTATGCGCGCACGCAACGAGATCTAGCGAATGCATTCTACGCGGGCTCAGTATTCGCGTAACCAACGGCCTGTCAACACGTCTATTATTTAATTTTATTCAAAGTTTTCCGCGGAATGAAACTAGAACGTCAATGGTGACTGGAGCAGGTAAAGGAAAATTAGTACAATGACGGGGACATGAGGAGGCAGTTTAATTGAAAATAGAGGCTCTTGAATAGATTTCGACAATTAAAATAACCAAATAG